>CM037594.1:60941151-62391151 GCA_021018995.1 Chloranthus sessilifolius
AAGCGAAGGGACCAACAACGTAGAGAAAGGGCAAGTCAAATGCAGTCATATGCCCATGAGCAGGGACCCGAGATACCAAGACTCTTGCGCAGCACCCCTCGGTCTACTCGGACTTTATGCAAGACCACCTACGCCTGCGGTGACCTTTCGTCCTTGAATATCATGGCAATTGAGTGTCACAAACACAGGCTCCACCCACCTCATCATTTGCAGCTGGTAAATCATGCCCAAGATGTGGGGGACGACATCGAGCAGCCAAGTGTAAGTGGACCACGGGTGCATGTTTCAATTGTGGGCAGATGGGGCATCAGGTAAGGGACTGTCCGGAACCGAAGAATGAGAGGACACCTTCTGATGAGGAACCATCGAGCAATACAAGTGTCGTGTATCGTGTTCTTGGTGCTTAATCTCAAACAATATACTCTTTGTATTTTGGGTGTATAATCAATGCTATTAGCTCATCTTTTGATATACGTATGTGGGAATCTTTATTGCAATTAATGGTACATGTTGTCAATTGATGGTTAGACTATTTCTTTTCCTTATAGCAATGATCAAATTTTGATTGTGCTCCAATTGGTAAATTGCAAGTTGTAATTTTCATTGATGGTTCATATTATAGTGGTTGTGACTATAGCTATTAGCTTAGTGGACATATTCACCGATTTGGTGATATGTGGATTTTCATGCTTTATGATGGAGAAATGAGGATAAGTTCAGGTCTTCGTGGTGAACTCAATGTGGATAGTAATTGAATGATTCTAGGGAATACATTTTTTATTCGGGTGCATGAGTTATTTCCTCATGGTGGGTAAGTTCTTATCAACGGAATCATAGTTCGTGAGCTAGCGTCGAATGTGGTCATCAATTTTCGAGACGAAAATCTCCATGGAGGAAGAATGTAACAACCTCAAATGTATTTGTGTGTAAATCGATTTGTATCCGGGCGTGAATATTTAACTTGATGCACGTGGTAAGACCGGATTACTTAGGGCAATTTTCGAGGACGAAAATTTTATAAGGTGAGAAGAATGTAACAGCCTGAAAATTTTGACTTTAAATAATGTATCCCGGGATGTATGCCCGACTTTTTAACAAAGTGTACCTCGGTGTGCGTCTGACCGGTCACGTTTCGATTTTATGAAATTACTTATGTAAGTTAAATTGGGTTGGTAGTGAGTGGAAAAAGACGGGTTTAGATTTTTTGTTGGGCATTAGGTGGTTTCTTCTGCACCAAGCTTTGGTGTATGGGCTCAACACCGGGTCCGATTAGTGGATGGTTTGGGTGTGTAGGCCCACACCTAATCAAAGAAAACTATTTTGTTATGAGATAACACCTAAATAGAATACGTTCATTTCACACGGAGCTAGATCCTTAGATGAGAACTAATACGCCCAAAGACAAGTATATGTGTTTTGTATGGAAACCGATCCCATTTAGTTAAAGAAGGCAATTCCTTCTTTTGGGAGCTAACACCCGGTTTGCACAAGTTTTTTAGGTTTTGGGTTTTGAGGACAGAAGCAAGAGAAAGAGGAGGAGATGAAATGAACGCGTCTTGAATCCATGAGTGCCGAGCCTTAGATTTGCGAAAAATATTTGTGAGATCGTCTAAGGGAAGATCGCCACGATTTCGACGCTTTGGTTGTGGTTTTATGGGTTTTGGAGCCGGTTTTAAAACCCTCTTCTTGCAAAGAGATCGTGAGTTTTGATCCGCAAATCATAGCGTGAGTTTGCGTGAAGTGTGTGTGGAAGGATTGCCGTTAATTTCGTGGGCTTGGGTGTGATCGTGGAGCTCGGAGATGATCGAGGTGGGTTTGGAAACCCCTTTTATCTAACGAAGAAGACGATCCGATCTACGAGTAAATCACCGATTTAAAGAGGTAAATAACGCAATTCTTCCATGTATTTAATTAAAGATATGTTGGTTAGAGGTGTGCAAAAGATTAGGATCAAAAGGATTGAATTTTGATGAAAAAAATGGGTTTCAAGGTTCAAACCCGAGAAGTGCTCAGAAACTGCCAAAATCGATTAATCGATTTTGAAACTCGATTAATCGAGTTTTTGACAAGAGAGAAATTCAAGAACTCCCCGAAATCGATTAATCGAAGAGGATTTCGATTAATCGATTTTGAAATTCGATTAATCGATTTTGAAAATCGATTAATCGAGTTTGCCTGGGCTTACTGACACTACTGTAGTATTTCAGCCATAACCTTTTGTGCCGAATTCGGATTGATGTGATTCTTGCGTTGGAAAGAAGACAGAAATCCTACAACTTTCATGAATTGACCAACTTGTGAATCAATTGTTTTAAAGGTCAAAATTTAGTAATAATTTAGGTAAATTTCTAATTTTGTAGAACGAAACCGATTAATCGAGTAAAATCGATTAATCGATTTTTGAATTCGATTAATCGAAATTGGGTGATTAATCGACTGGTCTCAAATAGTGAAAAAGATTTTGGCTCTTTGAAAATCGATCAATCGAGATAAAATCGATCAATCGACTTTGGAAAATCGATTAATCGATTTTGAAAATCGATTAGTCGATTTTGTCTGAGTTTGCCAGTGCTGCTTTAGTATTTTGACCATAACTTTCTACTCCGACCTCCGATTGATGCGATTCTTGAGGCGTTGGAAAGATAACAAAGAGATCTACAATGTTTGTGTTTTGACCAACTTATGAATCTAAATTTTTAAAGGTAAAAATTTAGGAGAAAGGTTACATCAATTTCTGTGTTGGCCTTGAACTTGCCGTTCGACTCAATTTTTAGAAAACACTTAAATAATCTAAGTTATTAGTGGTTGGGGTTAATCCTTGATGCATCATTGTATGCTTGTGATGTAGATTAAGGGTGGACTGACCATCGATGGGACCTTGCTTGCTTCGAGGTTAAGGTAGGGAAATTTAATATTTGATTATATTTTGAAATTGATTCATAGATGCCTTGATTTAATCAAATGAAAATGATAAGTGTGATTTGAAGTTTTGTTATTTAAAATCGATGCTTGAATCTAGCTGGGACGGTAGGGGAAATTTAATATTTGATTATATTTTTGAAATTGATTCATAGATGCCTTGATTTAATCAAATGAAAATGATAAGTGTGATTTGAAGTTTTGTTATTTAAAATCGATGCTTGAATCTAACTGGACGTGTAGGGGAACTTCAACACAAACTTGCATGTTTAACTTTGATTCATTGTTTCTTTGAGGTATTTATATGAAAAAAAAAAAATGATAAGTTTTCTTGATGTATTTTGATGTTAGTTTGATAGATATTTGAATTATAACTTGAACTCCTTGAAAAATAGAAATTTAAAATCCGTGGGTCGAAAATGGTGAAGTTTGAACTGTGAACTTAACCTAGAATTTGTACTATGGTATTCGATTTTTAAACTTGATTTTTAAATTGTGAGTTTTAAAACCTTTTAAGCAAGAATGTGAGCTTTGGATCGTGATTTAGAAATCGGAACTAGAATGTGAACTCAAAATCTTTGAGTCTTGTAGATTTGTGAGAAGGTACACCCTTGGACCGCTGTGGCGGGATTTATGTACACCCTTGGACCGCTGTGGCGGGATTTGTGTATACCCTTGGACCGCTGTGGCGGGATTTATGTACGCCCTTGGACCGTTTTTACGGGATTTTACGTACACCCTTGGACTTGTTGTGCTTATGTACGCCCTTGGACCGTTTTTACGGGATTTTACGTACAACCTTGGACTTGTTGTGCTCATTTGGACCGTTTTACGGATTTTACGTACACCTTTGGACTTGTTGTGCTCATGTACGCCTTTGGACCGTTTTTACGGGATTTTACGTACACCCTCGGACTCGTTGTGCTCATGTACGCCCTTGGACCGCTTTCGCGGGATTTTACGTACTCCTTTGGACACTGTTGTGAGTCATGTACGCCCTTGGACCGTTTTTACGGGATTTACGTACACCCTTGGATTTCGATGTAGTCATGTACGCCCTTGGACCGCTTTTGCGGCATTTTATGTACTCTTTGGATTATACTTCATAAATCAAACCATAAGTCGTGAGATTAAAGTGGACCGCTATGGGCGGATTATATGTATGTGGACCGCTGTGGGCGGATTATGCTTATCGTGGACCGCTATGGGCGGAGTGCTAGTACCATGTGGGCCGCCGGGGCGGATTTGAAATCAGTTTTGAAGGATAAATAAATGTTTTGAAATCACTTTTGTGTGTAAAAAGGAAATCAGTTGTGAAATCATTTTGTTATGATAAGGAAATCAGTTTTTGAATCAGTTTTATGTGAAAAAGGAAGTCAGTTTAGAAATCAGTCATGTGAAAAGACAGTATTTGAAATCAGTCTTTGTTGATAAGAAAAAGTACCTTTGAAACGAGTTCAGTTTTAAATAAGAAAAGGTTTGATTGTGACATTGAATCTATATTTCCTTATGATAAGATGTGAATGAGTATTGAAATTTCCTCTACTGAGCTAGGATGTAGCTCACCCCTTCGACTATACGTCACAGGTATAGCTTCTACGTGGACACCAGACTTGCAGATTGAGGAATTGAGGAGGGCTATGATATTCGGGGTCGTAGATTGAGTACTTTGTGGAGATTGGTGAGTTCAGACATGGTACCCTTTGAACTCGCATATAATTTTATACACCACTGTTTGGTGACGTTGGTACATCACTGGTGGCCATTGTTAGTTATTGTAATATTAGATGTTAGAATTAGAGATTTATTCATGTCATATGTATTATCTGCTTTGATTTCTGCATGCTAGGTTTTGTACCAAGCATTCTGTGTTCGGAACGTGTTCTACGACCCGACGGTCCGGGTTTTCCCATTCGTGTTTGAAAAAAAAAATATATATGTCTCAAAATTCATTGTAAGTGTGATTTGAAGTTTTGTTATTTAAAATCGATGCTTGAATCTAACTGGACGTGTAGGGGAACTTCAACACAAACTTGCATGTTTAACTTTGATTCATTGTTTCTTTGAGGTATTTATAAAAAAAAAAAAAAAAAAAAAAAAAAATATATATATATATATATATATATATATATATATATATGTCTCAAAATTCAGGTTGGGAAAATTCGGGCTGTCACAGTTGGTATCAAAGCTTAAGTATTAGGTCTTATTGGGACCCGAAGTTTGGCGATAAGTTATGTTAGGATATAAGAAACCCAACTGTGACTTTGTCACAGTTGGTATCAAAGTCATTTCTTTTAGAAATTCTGACAATCATTCCTTTTGTCAGAGCATCGGGACTTCTGCTAACGAAACTTTGGTTCCAAATGCAGCTGTCAATGTCTTCTAGAGGAAGAGGCCGACCCAGGGGCGGTCATAATAGAAATTTGCGTAGTCGAGATGATTTCATCTCGGATACCAATCGAGTGCCTATGGGTGATAGAGGGGCTTCAGGCAGTGGTGGCCAAGGGAGCCAAGATCAAGCAGAGACTCAGGATCGAGATCAGAGGGAACAAGAAAGAGTAAGAGAAAGGAACGAAGAGAGAGAAGAGCGTCAGAGGATGATGCATACCATGGAAACCATGGCGACTGCCATGGCACAACAGGCAGCATTTTTGGCGGCTCATACCGCTCATGGGACATCGACCACCTACACACCTCGATGGGTTACGCACGATCGAAGCCCTCTGCATTTACCGACTTTTAGGAGGGCGTCCTCTAGCTTTTAGGCAAGCGAGCCAATGGACGCAGAATTGGCTAAGCGAAATGGAGAAGGTGTTCGGTGTGCCGTGCGAGGATGAGAGTGTACGTTGGGCGGCCTATATGTTAGATGGGGAGGCTGGGCCTTGGTGGAAGTCCGTTTCACGGACTAGGGCTCAGGAGACCCCAGATTTGCCTTGGACATGGGATGAATTCGTTGAAGAGTTTAACAAGAAGTACTTCCCTGAAGTAGTGCGCAATCAAATGGAGGTTCATTTCCTTCAACTTGTGCAAGGGAAGATGACAGTGAGAGAATATGGGGTAGAGTTCATGCGACTTTCACATTTTGCTCCCGAGTTTGTGACCTCGGACCTAATGAAGGCCAAGAAATTTCAGCGCGGCTTAAGGCCGGATATCAGGGGAAAAGTCGCTGCTTTTGAGTTGAAAACCTATGAAGCAGTAATGAGCAAGGCTCTTGTGGTGGAAGAAGACGTGGAAGAAATGTATAAGCGAAGGGACCAACAACGTAGAGAAAGGGCAAGTCAAATGCAGTCATATGCCCATGAGCAGGGACCCGAGATACCAAGACTCTTATTGCCAGCACCCCCTCAGTCTACTCAGACCGTTTATGCAAGACCACCTACGTCTGTGCCTGCAGTGACCTTTCGTCCTTCGAATATCATGGCAATTGGAGTGTCACAAACACAACAGGCTCCACCCACCTCATCATTTGCAGCTGGTAAATCATGCCCAAGATGCGGGGGACGACATCGAGCAGCCAAGTGTAAGTGGACCACGGGTGCATGTTTCAATTGTGGGCAGATGGGGCATCAGGTAAGGGACTGTCCGGAACCGAAGAATGAGAGGACACCTTCGACAAGAGGAACCATCGAGCAATACAAGTGTCGTGTATCGTGTTCTTCAGTGCTTAATCTCAAACAATATACTCTTTGTATTTTGGGTGTATAATCAATGCTATTAGCTCATCTTTTGATATACGTATGTGGGAATCTTTATTGCAATTAATGGTACATGTTGTCAATTGATGGTTAGACTATTTCTTTTCCTTATAGCAATGATCAAATTTTGATTGTGCTCCAATTGGTAAATTGCAAGTTGTAATTTTCATTGATGGTTCATATTATAGTGGTTGTGACTATAGCTATTAGCTTAGTGGACATATTCACCGATTTGGTGATATGTGGATTTTCATGCTTTATGATGGAGAAATTGGCTGAGGATAAGTTCAGTCTTTCGTGGTGAACTCAATGTGGATAGTAATTGAATGATTCTAGGGAATACATTTTTTCATTCTGGGTGCATGAGTTATTTCCTCATGGTGGGTAAGTTCTTATCAACGGGAATCATAGTTCGTGAGCTAGCGTTCGGAAATGTGGTCATCAATTTTCGAGGACGAAAATCTCCATGGAGGGAAGAATGTAACAACCTCAAATGTATTTGTGTGTAAATCGATTTGTATCTGGGCGTGAATATTTAACTTGATGCACGTGGTAAGACCGGATTACTTAGGGCAATTTTCGAGGACGAAAATTTTATAAGGTGAGAAGAATGTAACAGCCTAAAAATTTTGACTTTAAATAATGTATCCCGGGATGTATGCCCGACTTTTAACAGTGTACCTCGGTGTGCGTGCCCGACTGGTCACGTGCTCGATTTTATGAAATTACTTATGTAAGTTAAATTGGGTTGGTATTGAGTGGAAAAAGACGGATTTAGATTGTGTGTTGAGCATTAGGTGGTTTCTTATGCACCAAGCTTTGGTGTATGGGCTCAACACCGGGTCCGATTAGTGGATGGTTTGGGTGTGTAGGCCCACACCTAATCAAAGAAAACTATTTTGTTATGAGATAACACCTAAATAGGTACGTTCATTTCACACGGGAGCTAGATCCTTAGATGAGAACTAATACGCCCAAAGACAAGTATATGTGTTTTGTATGGAAACCGATCCCATTTAGTTAAAGAAGGCAATTCCTTCTTTTGGGAGCTAACACCCGGTTTGCACAAGTTTTTTTTAGGTTTTGGGTTTTTGAGGAGAGAAGGAAGAGAGAAAGAGGAGGAGATGAAATGAACGTCTTGAATCCATGAGTGCCGAGCCTTAGATTTGCGCGAAAAATATTTGTGAGATCGTCTAAGGGGAAGATCGCCGTCGATTTCGACGTTTGGTTGTGGTTTTATGGGTTTTGGAGCCGTTTGGGGGTTTTAAAACCCTCTTCTTGCAAAGAGATCGTGAGTTTTGATCCGCAAATCGTAGCGTGAGTTTGCGTGAAGTGTGTGTGGAAGGATTGCCGTTAATTTCGTGGGCTTGGGTGTGATCGTGGAGCTCGGAGATGATCGAGGTGGGTTTGGAAACCCTTTTTATCTAACGAAGAAGACGATCCGATCTACGAGTAAATCACCGATTTAAAGAGGTAAATAACGCAATTCTTCCATGTATTTAATTAAATATATGTTGGTTAGATGTGTGCAAAAGATTAGGATCAAAAGGATTGAATTTTGATGAAAAAAATGGGTTTCAAGGTTCAAACCCGAGAAGTGCTCAGAAACTGCCAAAATCGATTAATCGATTTTGAAACTCGATTAATCGAGTTTTTGACAAGAGAGAAATTCAAGAACTCCCCGAAATCGATTAATCGAAGAGGATTTCGATTAATCGATTTTGAAATTCGATTAATCGATTTTGAAAATCGATTAATCGAGTTTGCCTGGGCTTACTGACACTACTGTAGTATTTCAGCCATAACTTTTTGTGCCGAATTCGGATTGATGTGATTCTTGTTGCGTTGGAAAGAAGACAGAAATCCCTACAACTTTCATGAATTGACCAACTTGTGAATCAATTGTTTTAAAGGTCAAAATTTAGTAATAATTTAGGTAAATTTCTAATTTTGTCGAGAAACGAAACCGATTAATCGAGTAAAATCGATTAATCGATTTTTGAATTTCGATTAATCGAAATTGGGTCGATTAATCGACTGGTCTCAAATAGTGAAAAAGATTTTTGGCTCTTTGAAAATCGATCAATCGAGATAAAATCGATCAATCGACTTTGGAAAATCGATTAATCGATTTTGAAAATCGATTAGTCGATTTTGTCTGAGTTTGCCAGTGCTGCTTTAGTATTTTGACCATAACTTTCTACTCCGACCTCCGATTGATGCGATTCTTGAGGCGTTGGAAAGATAACAAAGAGATCTACAATGTTTGTGTTTTGACCAACTTATGAATCTAAATTTTTAAAGGTAAAAATTTAGGAGAAAGGTTACATCAATTTCTGTGTTGGCGCGAACTTGCCCGTTCCGACTCAATTTTTTAGAAAACACTTAAATAATCTAAGTTATTAGTGGTTGGGGTTAATCCTTGATGCATCATTGTATGCTTGTGATGTAGATTAAGGGTGGACGCCATCGATGGGACCTTTGCTTGCTTGAGGTTAAGGTAGGGGAAATTTAATATTTGATTATATTTGTGAAATTGATTCATAGATGCCTTGATTTAATCAAATGAAAATGATAAGTGTGATTTGAAGTATTGTTATTTAAAATCGATGCTTGAATCTAACTGGACGTGTAAGGGAAATTTAATATTTGATTATATTTTGAAATTGATTCATAGATGCCTTGATTTAATCAAATGAAAATGATAAGTGTGATTTGAAGTTCTGTTATTTAAAATCGATGCTTGAACCTAACTGGAGGTGTAGGGGAACTTCAACACAAACTTGCATGTTTAACTTTGATTCATTGTTTCTTTGAGGTATTTATATGAAAAAAAAAAAATGATAAGTTTTCTTGATGTATTTTGATGTTAGTTTGATAGATATTTGAATTATAACTTGAACTCCTTGAAAATAGAAATTTAAAATCCGTGGGGAAAATGGTGAAGTTTGAGCGTGAACTTAACCTAGAATTTGTACTATGGTATTCGATTTTTAAACTTGATTTTTAAATTGTGAGTTTTAAAACCTTTTAAGCAAGAATGTGAGCTTTGGATCGTGATTTAGAAATCTGAACTAGAATGTGAACTCAAAATCTTTGAGTCTTGTAGATTTGTGAGAAGGTACACCTTGGACCTTGACCGTGTGGATTTATGTACACCCTTGGACCGTGGATTTGTGTATACCCTTGGACCCTGTGGGATTTATACGCCTTGGACCGTTTTTACGGGATTTTACGTACACCCTTGGACTTGTTGTGCTTATGTACGCCCTTGGACCGTTTTTACGGGATTTTACGTACAACCTTGGACTTGTTGTGCTCATGTACGCCCTTGGACCGTTTTAACGGGATTTTACGACACCTTTGGACTTGTTGTGCTCATGTAGCCTTTGGACCGTTTTTACGGGATTTCGTACACCCTCGGACTCGTTGTGCTCATGTATGCCTTGGACGCTTCGGATTTTTACTCCTTTGGACATGTTGTGAGTCATGTACGCCTTGGACCGCGTTTTACGGATTTACGTACACCCTTGGATTTCGATGTAGTCATGTACGCCTTGGACCGCTTTTGCGGCATTTTATGTACTCTTTGGATTATACTTCATAAATCAAACCATAAGTCGTGAGATTAAAGTGGACCGCTATGGGCGGATTATATGTATGTGGACCGCTGTGGGCGGATTATGCTTATCGTGGACCGCTATGGGCGGAGTGCTAGTACCATGTGGGCCATGATTTGAAATCAGTTTTGAAGGATAAATAAATGTTTTGAAATCACTTTGTGTGTAAAAAGGAAATCAGTTTTGAAATCGTTTTGTATGATAAGGAAATCGACTTTTGAATGGTTTATGTGAAAAAGGAAGTCAGTTTTGAAATCAGTCATGTGAAAAGAAAACAGTATTTGAAATCAGTCTTTGTTGATAAGAAAAAGTACCTTTGAAACGAGTTCAGTTTTAAATAAGAAAAGGTTTGATTGTGACATTGAATCTATATTTCCTTATGATAAGATGTGAATGAGTATTGAAATTTCCTCTACTGAGCTAGGATGTAGCTCACCCCTTCGACTATACGTCAAGGTATAGCTTCTACGTGGACACGGACTTGCAGTTGAGGAATTGAGGAGGGCTATGATATTCGGGTCGTAGATTGAGTACTTTGTGGAGATTGGTGAGTTCGACATGGTACCCTTTGAACTCATATAATTTTATACACCACCTTTGTTTGGTGGACGTTGGTACATCACTTTGGTGGCCATTGTTAGTTATTGTAATATTAGATGTTAGAATTAGAGATTTATTCATGTCATATGTATTATCTGCTTTGATTTACGCATGCTAGGTTTGTACCAAGCATTACGTGTTGAACGTGTTCTCTACGAATTCGACGTCCGGTTTTCCCATTCGTGTTTGAAAAAATATATATGTCTCAAAATTCATTGTAAGTGTGATTTGAAGTTTTGTTATTTAAAATCGATGCTTGAATCTAACTGGACGTGTAGGGGAACTTCAACACAAACTTGCATGTTTAACTTTGATTCATTGTTTCTTTGAGGTATTCATAAAAAAAAAAAAAAAAAAATATATATATATATATATATATATATATGTCTCAAAATTCAGGTTGGGAAAATTCGGGCTGTCACAATTGGTATCAAAGCTTAAGTATTAGGTCTTATTGGGACCCGAAGTTTGGCGATAAGTTATGTTAGGATATAAGAAACCCAAGCTGTGACTTTGTCATTGGTATCAAAATCATTTCTTTTAGAAATTCTGACAATCATTCCTTTTGTCAGAGCATCGGGACTTCTGCTAACGAAACTTTGGTTCCAAATGCAGCTGTCAATGTCTTCTAGAGGAAGAGGCCGACCCAGGGGCGGTCATAATAGAAATTTGCGTAGTCGAGATGATTTCATCTCGGATACCAATCGAGTGCCTATGGGTGATAGAGGGCTTGAGCGGTGGTGGCCAAGGGCCAAGATCAGCGAGACTCGGGATCGAGATCGAGAGGAACAAGAAAAGAGTAAGAGAAAGGAGCGAAGAGAAGGCGTCGAGGATGATGCATACCATGGAAACCATGGCGACTGCCATGGCACAACAGGCATTTTTGGCGGCTCATACCGCCCATGAGCAGCATCAGCCACCTACACCTCCAGTGGGTTCTGCACAGTCAGTGCCCTCTGCATTTATCGACTTTAGGAGGATGCGTCCTCCTAGCTTTTCAGGGCAAGCAGAGCCAATGGGCCGCAGAATTGGCTAAGCGAAATGGAGAAGGTGTTCAGTGTACTTACGTGCACTGAGGATGAGAGTGTACGTTGGGCGGCCTATATGTTAGATGGGGGGGCTGGGCCTTGGTGGAAGTCCGTTTCACGGACTAGGGCTCGAGAGACCCAGATTTGCCTTGGACATGGGATGAATTAGTTGAAGAGTTTAACAAGAAGTACTTCCCTGAAGTAGTGCGCAATCAAATGGAGGTTCATTTCCTTCAACTTGTGCAAGGGAAGATGACAGTGAGAGAATATGGGGTAGAGTTCATGCGACTTTCACGTTTTGCTCCCGAGTTTGTGACCTCGGACCTAATGAAGGCCAAGAAATTTCAACGCGGCTTAAGGCCGGATATCAGGGGAAAAGTCGCTGCTTTTGAGTTGAAAACCTATGAAGCAGTAATGAGCAAGGCTCTTGTGGTGGAAGAAGACGTGGAAGAAATGTATAAGCGAAGGGACCAACAACGTAGAGAAAGGGCAAGTCAAATGCAGCCATATGCCCATGGCGGGGACCGAGATACCAAGACTCTTATTGCGGCACCTCGGTCTACTCGACCGTTTATGCAAGACCACCTACGTCTATGCCTGCAGTGACCTTTCGTCCTTCGAATATCATGGCAATTGGAGTGTCACAAACACAACAGGCTCCACCCACCTCATCATTTGCAGCTGGTAAATCATGCCCAAGATGCGGGGGACGACATCGAGCAGCCAAGTGTAAGTGGACCACGGGTGCATGTTTCAATTGTGGGCAGATGGGGCATCAGGTAAGGGTATCGGGAACCAAGAATGAGAGGACACCTTCGGCATGAGGAACCATCGAGCAATACAAGTGTCGTGTATCGTGTTCTTCAGTGCTTAATCTCAAACAATATACTCTTTGTATTTTGGGTGTATAATCAATGCTATTAGCTCATCTTTTGATATACGTATGTGGGAATCTTTATTGCAATTAATGGTACATGTTGTCAATTGATGGTTAGACTATTTCTTTTCCTTATAGCAATGATCAAATTTTGATTGTGCTCCAATTGGTAAATTGCAAGTTGTAATTTTCATTGATGGTTCATATTATAGTGGTTGTGACTATAGCTATTAGCTTAGTGGACATATTCACCGATTTGGTGATATGTGGATTTTCATGCTTTATGATGGAGAAATTGGCTGAGGATAAGTTCAGTCTTTCGTGGTGAACTCAATGTGGATAGTAATTGAATGATTCTAGGGAATACATTTTTTCATTCTGGGTGCATGAGTTATTTCCTCATGGTGGGTAAGTTCTTATCAACGGGAATCATAGTTAAATCGTGAGCTAGCGTTCGGAAATGTGGTCATCAATTTTCGAGGACGAAAATCTCCATGGAGGGAAGAATGTAACAACCTCAAATGTATTTGTGTGTAAATCGATTTGTATCTGGGCGTGAATATTTAACTTGATGCACGTGGTAAGACCGGATTACTTAGGGCAATTTTCGAGGACGAAAATTTTATAAGGTGAGAAGAATGTAACAGCCTGAAAATTTTGACTTTAAATAATGTATCCCGGGATGTATGCCCGACTTTTAACAGTGTACCTCGGTGTGCGTGCCCGACTGGTCACGTGCTCGATTTTATGAAATTACTTATGTAAGTTAAATTGGGTTGGTATTGAGTGGAAAAAGACGGATTTAGATTGTGTGTTGAGCATTAGGTGGTTTCTTATGCACCAAGCTTTGGTGTATGGGCTCAACACCGGGTCCGATTAGTGGATGGTTTGGGTGTGTAGGCCCACACCTAATCAAAGAAAACTATTTTGTTATGAGATAACACCTAAATAGGTACGTTCATTTCACACGGGAGCTAGATCCTTAGATGAGAACTAATACGCCCAAAGACAAGTATATGTGTTTTGTATGGAAACCGATCCCATTTAGTTAAAGAAGGCAATTCCTTCTTTTGGGAGCTAACACCCGGTTTGCACAAGTTTTTTTTAGGTTTTGGGTTTTTGAGGAGAGAAGGAAGAGGAGGAGATGAAATGATCGTCTTGAATCCATGAGTGCCGAGCCTTAGATTTGCGCGAAAAATATTTGTGAGATCGTCTAAGGGGAAGATCGCCGTCGATTTCGACGTTTGGTTGTGGTTTTATGGGTTTTGGAGCCGTTTGGGGGTTTTAAAACCCTCTTCTTGCAAAGAGATCGTGAGTTTTGATCCGCAAATCGTGGCGTGAGTTTGCGTGAAGTGTGTGGAAGGATTGCCGTTAATTTGTAGGCTTGGTGTGATCGTGGAGCTCGGAGATGATCGAGGTGGGTTTGAAACCCTTTTTATCTAACGAAGAAGGCGATCCGATCTACGAGTAAATCACCGATTTAAAGAGGTAAATAACAATTCTTCCATGTATTTAATTAAATATATGTTGGTTAGATGTGTGCAAAAGATTAGGATCAAAAGTTGAATTTTGATGAAAAAATGGGTTTCAAGGTTCAAACCCGAAGTGCTCGAAGCGCCAAAATCGATTAATCGATTTTGAAACTCGATGTCGAGTTTTGACAAGAGAGAAATTCAAGAACTCCCGAAATCGATTAATCGAAGAGATTTGATTAATCGATTTTGAAATTCGATTAATCGATTTTGAAAATCGATTAATCGAGTTTGCCTGGGCTTACTGACACTACTGTAGTATTTCAGCCATAACCTTTTGTGCCGAATTCGGATTGATGTGATTCTTGTTGCGTTGGAAAGAAGACAGAAATCCCTACAACTTTCATGAATTGACCAACTTGTGAATCAATTGTTTTAAAGGTCAAAATTTAGTAATAAGTTAGGTAAATTTCTAATTTTGTCGAGAAACGAAACCGATTAATCGAGTAAAATCGATTAATCGAATTTTGAATTCGATTAATCGAAATTGGGTGGGTCATCGACTGGTCTCAAATAGTGAAAAAGATTTTTGGCTCTTTGAAAATCGATCAATCGAGATAAAATCGATCAATCGACTTTGGAAAATCGATTAATCGATTTTGAAAATCGATTAGTCGATTTTGTCTGAGTTTGCCAGTGCTGCTTTAGTATTTTGACCATAACTTTCTACTCCGACCTCCGATTGATGCGATTCTTGAGGCGTTGGAAAGATAACAAAGAGATCTACAATGTTTGTGTTTTGACCAACTTATGAATCTAAATTTTTAAAGGTAAAAATTTAGGAGAAAGGTTACATCAATTTCTGTGTTGGCGCGAACTTGCCCGTTCCGACTCAATTTTTTAGAAAACACTTAAATAATCTAAGTTATTAGTGGTTGGGGTTAATCCTTGATGCATCATTGTATGCTTGTGATGTAGATTAAGGGTGGACGGCCATCGATGGGACCTTGCTTGCTTCGAGGTTAAGGTAGGGGAAATTTAATATTTGATTATATTTTTGAAATTGATTCATAGATGCCTTGATTTAATCAAATGAAAATGATAAGTGTGATTTGAAGTTTTGTTATTTAAAATCGATGCTTGAATCTAACTGGACGTGTAAGGGAAATTTAATATTTGATTATATTTTTGAAATTGATTCATAGATGCCTTGATTTAATCAAATGAAAATGATAAGTGTGATTTGAAGTTTTGTTATTTAAAATCGATGCTTGAATCTAACTGGACGTGTAGGGGAACTTCAACACAAACTTGCATGTTTAACTTTGATTTATTGTTTCTTTGAGGTATTTATATGAAAAAAAAAAAATGATAAGTTTTCTTGATGTATTTTGATGTTAGTTTGATAGATATTTGAATTATAACTTGAACTCCTTGAAAAATAGAAATTTAAAATCCGTGGGTGAAAATGGTGAAGTTTGAACTGTGAACTTAACCTAGAATTTGTACTATGGTATTCGATTTTAAACTTGATTTTTAAATTGTGAGTTTTAAAACCTTTTAAGCAAGAATGTGAGCTTTGGATCGTGATTTAGAAATCGAACTAGAATGTGAACTCAAAATCTTTGAGTCTTGTAGATTTGTGAGAAGGTACACCTTGGACATTGTGGCGGGATTTATGTACACCCTTGGACCGCTGTGGCGGGATTTGTGTATACCCTTGGACCCATGGCGGATTTATGTACGTTGGACCGTTTTTACGGGATTTCATTACACCCTTGGACTTGTTGTGCTTATGTACGCTTTGGACCCGTTTTTACGGATTTTACGTACAACCTTGGACTTGTTGTGCTCATGTACGCCCTTGGACCGTTTTACGGATTTACGTACACCTTTGGACTTGTTGTGCTCATGTATGCGCCTTTGGACCGTTTTTACGGATTTTACGTACACCCTCGGACTCGTTGTGCTCATGTATGCCCTTGGACCGCTTTGAGATTTTACGTACTCCTTTGGACCTTTGTTGTGAGTCATGTACGTATGGACCGTTCGATGTAGTCGTACTCTTTGGATTATACTTCATAAATCAAACCATAAGTCGTGAGATTAAAGTGGACCGCTATGGGCGGATTATATGTATGTGGACGTGGCGGATTATGCTTATCGTGGACGCTATGGGCGGTGCTAGTACCATGTGGGCGTAAGGATTTGAAATCAGTTTGAAGGATAAATAAATGTTTTGAAATCACTTTTGTGTGTAAAAGGAAATCAGTTTTGAAATCAGTTTTGTATGATAAGGAAATCAGCTTTTGAATCAGTTTATGTGAAAAAGGAAATCGAGTTTGAAATCATGTGAAAAAGCGATGATTTGAAATCGGTCTTTGTTGATAAGAAAAGTACCTTTAAAACGAGTTCAGGTTTAAATAAGAAAAGGTTTGATTGTGACATTGAATCTATATTTCCTTATGATAAGATGTGAATGAGTATTGAAATTTCCTCTCTTGAGCTAGGATGTAGCTCACCCCTTCGACTATCGTCACGGTATAGCTTCTCGTGGACACCAGGACTTGCAGATTGAGGAATTGAGGAGGCTATGATATTGAGTCGTAGATTGAGTACTTTGTGGAGATTGGTGAGTTCGGACATGGTACCCTTTGAACTCGCATATAATTTTATACACCCTTTGTTTGGTGACGTTGGTACATCTTGGTGGCCATTGTTAGTTATTGTAATATTAGATGTTAGAATTAGAGATTTATTCATGTCATATGTATTATACGCTTTGATTTACGCATGCTAGGTTTTGTACCAAGCATTACGTGTTGAACGTGTTCTACGACCAATGACGGTCCATTCGTGTTTGAAAAAAAAAAAATATATGTCTCAAAATTCATTGTAAGTGTGATTTGAAGTTTTGTTATTTAAAATCGATGCTTGAATCTAAGCGGATGAGGGAACTTCAACACAAACTTGCATGTTTAACTTTGATTCATTGTTTCTTTGAGGTATTTATAAAAAAAAAAAAAAAAATATATATATATATATATATATATATATGTCTCAAAATTCAGTTGGGAAAATTCGAACATCACTTGGTATCAAAGCTTAAGTATTAGGTCTTATTGGGACCCAAGTTTGGCGATAAGTTATGTTAGGATATAAAAAACCCAGCGTGACTTTGTCAGTTGGTATCAAAATCATTTCTTTTAGAAATTACGACAATCATTCCTTTTGTCGAAGCATCGGGACTTCTAACTAAACTTTGGTTCCAAATGCATTGTCAATGTCTTCTAGAGGAAGAGGACCGGGGTCATAATAGAAATTTAAGTAGTCGAGATGATTTCATCTCGGATACCAATCGAAAGTGCCTATGGGTGATAGAGGGCTTGACGGTGGTGGCCAAGGAGCCAAGATCAGCGAGACTCGGGATCGAGATCAGAGAACAAGAAGAGTAAGAAAAGAGGAGAGAAGAGCGTCAGAGGATGATGCATACCATGGAAACCATGGCGACTGCCATGGCACAACAGGCAGCATTTTTGGCGGCTCATACCGCTCATGAGCAGCATCAGCCACCTACACCTCCAGTGGGTTCTGCACAGTCAGTGCCCTCTGCATTTATCGACTTTAGGAGGACGCGTCCTCCTAGCTTTTCGAGCAGCGAGCCAATGGGCCAGAGAATTGGCTAGCGAAATGGAGAAGGTGTTCGGTGTACTTACGTGCCGAGGATGAGAGTGTCGTTAGGCGGCCTATATGTTAGATGGGAGGTGGGCCTTGGTGGAAGTCCGTTTCACGGACTAGGGCTCGAGACCCCAGTTTGCTTGGACACGGGATGAATTCGTTGAAGAGTTTAACAAGAAGTACTTCCCTGAAGTAGTGCGCAATCAAATGGAGGTTCATTTCCTTCAACTTGTGCAAGGGAAGATGACAATGAGAGAATATGGGGTAGAGTTCATGCGACTTTCACGTTTTGCTCCCGAGTTTGTGACCTCGGACCAAATGAAGGCCAAGAAATTTCAACGCGGCTTAAGGCCGGATATCAGGGGAAAAGTCAGCTTTTGAGTTGAAAACTATGAAGCGATAATGAGCAAGGCTCTTGTGGTGGAAGAAGACGTGGAAGAAATGTATAGCGAAGGGACCAACAACGTAGAAAGGGCAAGTCAAATGCGATCATATGCCCATGGCGAGGACCGAGATACCAAGACTCTTATTGCCAGCACCCCCTCAGTCTACTCAGACCGTTTATGCAAGACCACCTACGTCTGTGCCTGCAGTGACCTTTCGTCCTTCGAATATCATGGCAATTGGAGTGTCACAAACATGAGCTCCACCCACCTCATCATTTGCAATGGTAAATCATGCCCAAGATGCGGGGGCGACATCGGCGACCAAGTGTAAGTGGACCACGGGTGCATGTTTCAATTGTGTCGAGATGGGGCATCGGTAAGGGCTGTCCGGAAGAAGAATGAGAGGACACCTTGGCATGAGGAACCATCGAGCAATACAAGTGTCGTGTATCGTGTTCTTCAGTGCTTAATCTCAAACAATATACTCTTTGTATTTTGGGTGTATAATCAATGCTATTAGCTCATCTTTTGATATACGTATGTGGGAATCTTTATTGCAATTAATGGTACATGTTGTCAATTGATGGTTAGACTATTTCTTTCCTTATAGCAATGATCAAATTTTGATTGTGCTCCAATTGGTAAATTTACAGTTGTAATTTTCATTGATGGTTCATATTATAGTGGTTGTGACTATAGCTATTAGCTTAGTGGACATATTCACCGATTTGGTGATATGTGGATTTTCATGCTTTATGATGGAGAAATTGGTGAGGATAAGTTGGGTCTTTAGTGGTGAACTCAATGTGGATAGTAATTGAATGATTCTAGGAATACATTTTTCATTACGGGTGCATGAGTTATTTCCTCATGGTGGGTAAGTTCTTATCAGCAGGGAATCATAGTTTGTGAGCTAGCGTTGAAATGTGGTCATCAATTTTAGGGGCGAAAATCTCCATGGAGGGAAGAATGTAACAACCTCAAATGTATTTGTGTGTAAATCGATTTGTATCTGGGTGTGAATATTTAACTTGATGCACGTGGTAAGACCGGATTACTTAGGGCAATTTTCGAGGGCGAAAATTTTATAAGGTGAGAAGAATGTATGACGAAAATTTTGACTTTAAATAATGTATCCCGGGATGTATGCGACTTTTAACAGTGTACCTCGGTTTGCGTGCTGCGGTCACGTGCTCGATTTTATGAAATTACTTATGTAAGTTAAATTGGGTTGGTATTGAGTGGAAAAAATTTAGATTGTGTGTTGAGCATTAGGTGGTTTCTTATGCACCAAGCTTTGGTGTATGGGCTCAACACAGGGTCCGATTAGTGGATGGTTTGGGTGTGTAGGCCCACACCTAATCAAAGAAAACTATTTTGTTATGAGATAACACCTAAATAGGTATGCGTTCATTTCACAGAGCTAGATCCTTAGATGAGAACTAATACGCCCAAAGACAAGTATATGTGTTTTGTATGGAACCGATCCCATTTAGTTAAAGAAGGCAATTCCTTCTTTTTGGGAGCTAACACCGGTTTGCACAAGTTTTTTTAGGTTTTGGGTTTTTGAGGAGAGAAGAAGAGAAAGAGGAGGAGATGAAATGAGCATCTTGAATCCATGAGTGCGAGCCTTAGATTTCTTGTGAAAAACATTTGTGAGATCGTCTAAGGGAAGATCGTCGATTTGACGTTTGGTTGTGGTTTATGGGTTTTGGAGCCGTTTGGGGTTTTAAAACCCTCTTCTTGCAAAGAGATCGTGAGTTTTGATCCATAAATCGTGGCGTGAGTTTTGCGTGAAGTGTGTGTGGAAGGATTGCCGTTAATTTCGTGGGCTTGGGTGTGATCGTGGAGCTCGGAGATGATCGAGGTGGGTTTGAAACCCTTTTTATCTAACGAAGAAGGCGATCCGATCTCTGAGTAAATCACCGATTTAAAGAGGTAAATAACGCAATTCTTCCATGTATTTAATTAAATATATGTTGGTTAGATGTGCAAAAGATTAGGATCAAAAGTTGAATTTTGATGAAAAAATGGGTTTCAAGGTTCAAACCGAGAAGTGCTCGAAGCGCCAAAATCGATTAATCGATTTTGAAACTCGATGTCGAGTTTTGACAAGAGAAATTCAAGAACTCCCGAAATCGATTAATCGAAGAGGATTTCGATTAATCGATTTTGAAATTCGATTAATCGATTTTGAAAATCGATTAATCGAGTTTACTGAGCTTCTTGACACTACAGCCATAACTTTTGTGCGAATTCGGATTGATGTGATTCTTGTTGCGTTGGAAAGAAGAAATCCTACAACTTTCATGAATTGTCCAACTTGTGTATCAATTGTTTTAAAGGTCAAAATTTAGTAATAAGTTAGGTAAATTTCTAATTTTGTCGAGAGACGAAACCGATTAATCGAGTAAAATCGATTAATCGATTTTTGAATTTCGATTAATCGAAATTGGGTCGATTAATCGACTGGTCTCAAATAGTGAAAAAGATTTTTGGCTCTTTGAAAATCGATCAATCGACTTTGGAAAATCGATTAATCGATTTTGAAAATCGATTAGTCGATTTTATGCGAGTTACCGATCTTGCTTTAGTATTTTGACCATAACTTTCTACTCCGACCTCCGATTGATGCGATTCTTGAGGCGTTGGAAAGATAACAAAGAGATCTACAATGTTTGTGTTTTGACCAACTTATGAATCTAAATTTTTAAAGGTAAAAATTTAGGAGAAAGGTTACATCAATTTCTGTGTTGGCGCGAACTTGCCCGTTCCGACTCAATTTTTTAGAAAACACTTAAATAATCTAAGTTATTAGTGGTTGGGGTTAATCCTTGATGCATCATTGTATGCTTGTGATGTAGATTAAGGGTGGGCTGACCATCGATGGGACCTTGCTTGCTTCGAGGTTAAGGTAGGGGAAATTTAATATTTGATTATATTTTTGAAATTGATTCATAGATGCCTTGATTTAATCAAATGAAAATGATAAGTGTGATTTGAAGTTTTGTTATTTAAAATCGATGCTTGAATCTAACTGGACGTGTAAGGGAAATTTAATATTTGATTATATTTTTGAAATTGATTCATAGATGCCTTGATTTAATCAAATGAAAATGATAAGTGTGATTTGAAGTTTTGTTATTTAAAATCGATGCTTGAATCTAACTGGACGTGTAGGGGAACTTCAACACAAACTTGCATGTTTAACTTTGATTCATTGTTTCTTTGAGGTATTTATATGAAAAAAAAAAAATGATAAGTTTTCTTGATGTATTTTGATGTTAGTTTGATAGATATTTGAATTATAACTTGAACTCCTTGAAAAATAGAAATTTAAAATCAAGTGGGTCGAAAATGGTGAAGTTTGAACTGTGAACTTAACCTAGAATTTGTACTATGGTATTCGATTTTTAAACTTGATTTTTAAATTGTGAGTTTTAAAACCTTTTAAGCAAGAATGTGAGCTTTGGATCGTGATTTAGAAATCGGAACTAGAATGTGAACTCGAAATCTTTGAGTCTTGTAGATTTGTGAGAAGGTACACCCTTGGACCGCTGTGGCGGGATTTATGTACACCCTTGGACCGCTGTGGCGGGATTTGTGTATACCCTTGGACCGCTGTGGCGGGATTTATGTACGCCCTTAGACCGTTTTTACGGGATTTTACGTACACCCTTGGACTTGTTGTGCTTATGTACGCCCTTGGACCGTTTTTACGGGATTTTACGTACAACCTTGGACTTGTTGTGCTCATGTACGCCCTTGGACCGTTTTTACGGGATTTTACGTACACCTTTGGACTTGTTGTGCTCATGTACGCCTTTGGACCGTTTTTACGGGATTTTACGTACACCCTCGGACTCGTTGTGCTCATGTACGCCCTTGGACCGCTTTCGCGGGATTTTACGTACTCCTTTGGACACTGTTGTGAGTCATGTACGCCCTTGGACCGTTTTTACGGGATTTACGTACACCCTTGGATTTCGATGTAGTCATGTACGCCCTTGGACCGCTTTTGCGGCATTTTATGTACTCTTTGGATTATACTTCATAAATCAAACCATAAGTCGTGAGATTAAAGTGGACCGCTATGGGCGGATTATATGTATGTGGACCGCTGTGGGCGGATTATGCTTATCGTGGACCGCTATGGGCGGAGTGCTAGTACCATGTGGGCCGCCGGGGCGGATTTGAAATCAGTTTTGAAGGATAAATAAATGTTTTGAAATCACTTTTGTGTGTAAAAGGAAATCAGTTTGAAATCAGTTTTGTATGATAAGGAAATCGACTTTTGAATCGTTTTATGTGAAAAAGGAAGTCATTTTGAAATCGGTCATGTGAAAAGAAAAACGATTTGAAATCGGTCTTTGTTGATAAGAAAAAGTACCTTTGAAACGAGTTGATTTTAAATAAGAAAAGGTTTGATTGTGACATTGAATCTATATTTCCTTATGATAAGATGTGAATGAGTATTGAAATTTCCTCTCTTGAGCTAGGATGTAGCTCACCTTGACTATCGTCACGGTATAGCTTCTCGTGGACACGGACTTGCAGTTGAGGAATTGAGGAGGGCTATGATATTGAGTGTAGATTGAGTACTTTGTGGAGATTGGTGAGTTCGGACATGGTACCCTTTGAACTCGTATATAATTTTATACACCTCTGTTTGGTGACGTTGGTACATCACTGGTGGCCATTGTTAGTTATTGTAATATTAGATGTTAGAATTAGAGATTTATTCATGTCATATGTATTATCTGATGATGCTAGGTTTTGTACCAAGCATCTCGTGTTCTAACGTGATTCGGTTTTCCATTAGTTTGAAAAAAATATATATGTCTCAAAATTCATTGTAAGTGTGATTTAAGTTTTGTTATTTAAAATCGATGCTTGAATCTAAATGACGTGTAGGGAACTTCAACACAAACTTGCATGTTTTCTTTGATTCATTGTTTCTTTGAGGTATTTATAAAAAAAAAAAAATATATATATATATATATATATATAAAATTCGTGTTGGGAAAATTCACATCACAGTTGGTATCAGAGCTTAAGTATTAGGTCTTATTGGGACCCGAAGTTTGGCGATAAGTTATGTTAGGATATAAGAAACCCAACTGTGACTCTGTCACAGTTGGTATCAAAGTCATTTCTTTTAGAAATTCTGATAATCATTCCTTTTGTCAGAGCATCGGGACTTCTGCTAACGAAACTTTGGTCCCAAATGCAGCTGTCAATGTCTTCTAGAGGAAGAGGCCGACCCAGGGGCGGTCATAATAGAAATTTGCATAGTCGAGATGATTTCATCTCGGATACCAATCGAGTGCCAATGGGAGATAGAGGGGCTTCAGGCAGTGGTGGCCAAGGGAGCCAAGATCAAGCAGAGACTCAGGATCGAGATCAGAGGGAACAAGAAAGAGTAGAGAAAGGAAGAGAGAGAGGCGTCGGAGGATGATGCATACCATGGAAACCATGGCGGCGCCATGGCTGTGACGAGCGACATTTTGGCGGCTCATACCGCTCATGGCGACATCGACCACCTACACCTCCGATTGGGTTACGCACGGTCGATTGCCCTCTGCATTTACCGACTTTAGGAGGATCGTCCTCCTAACTTTTCGAGGGCGAGCCAATGGGCCGAAGAATTGGCTAAGCGAAATGGAGAAGGTGTTCAGTGTACTTACGTGCACTGAGGATGAGAGTGTACGTTGGGCGGCCTATATGTTAGATGGGGAGGCTGGGCCTTGGTGGAAGTCCGTTTCACGGACTAGGGCTCAGGAGACCCCAGATTTGCCTTGGACATGGGATGAATTCGTTGAAGAGTTTAACAAGCAGTACTTCCCTGAAGTAGTGCGCAATCAAATGGAGGTTCAATTCCTTCAACTTGTGCAAGGGAAGATGACAGTGAGAGAATATGGGGTAGAGTTCATGCGACTTTCACGTTTTGCTCCCGAGTTTGTGACCTCGGACCTAATGAAGGCCAAGAAATTTCAACGCGGCTTAAGGCCGGATATCAGGGGAAAAGTCGCTGCTTTTGAGTTGAAAACCTATGAAGCAGTAATGAGCAAGGCTCTTGTGGTGGAAGAAGACGTGGAAGAAATGTATAAGCGAAGGGACCAACAACGTAGAGAAAGGGCAAGTCAAATGCAGTCATATGCCCATGAGCAGGGACCCGAGATACCAAGACTCTTATTGCCAGCACCCCCTCAGTCTACTCAGACCGTTTATGCAAGACCACCTACGTCTGTGCCTGCAGTGACCTTTCGTCCTTCGAATATCATGGCAATTGGAGTGTCACAAACACAACAGGCTCCACCCACCTCATCATTTGCAGCTGGTAAATCATGCCCAAGATGCGGGGGACGACATCGAGCAGCCAAGTGTAAGTGGACCACGGGTGCATGTTTCAATTGTGGTCAGATGGGGCATCAGGTAAGGGACTGTCCGGAACCGAAGAATGAGAGGACACCTTCGGCATGAGGAACCATCGAGCAATACAAGTGTCGTGTATCGTGTTCTTCAGTGCTTAATCTCAAACAATATACTCTTTGTATTTTGGGTGTATAATCAATGCTATTAGCTCATCTTTTGATATACGTATGTGGGAATCTTTATTGCAATTAATGGTACATGTTGTCAATTGATGGTTAGACTATTTCTTTTCCTTATAGCAATGATCAAATTTTGATTGTGCTCCAATTGGTAAATTGCAAGTTGTAATTTTCATTGATGGTTCATATTATAGTGGTTGTGACTATAGCTATTAGCTTAGTGGACATATTCACCGATTTGGTGATATGTGGATTTTCATGCTTTATGATGGAGAAATTGGCTGAGGATAAGTTCAGTCTTTCGTGGTGAACTCAATGTGGATAGTAATTGAATGATTCTAGGGAATACATTTTTTCATTCTGGGTGCATGAGTTATTTCCTCATGGTGGGTAAGTTCTTATCAACGGGAATCATAGTTCGTGAGCTAGCGTTCGGAAATGTGGTCATCAATTTTTAGAGGCGAAAATCTCCATGGAGGAAGAATGTAACAACCTCAAATGTATTTGTGTGTAAATCGATTTGTATCTGGTGTGAATATTTAACTTGATGCACGTGGTAAGACCGGATTACTTAGGGCAATTTTCGAGGACGAAAATTTTATAAGGTGAGAAGAATGTAACAGCCTGAAAATTTTGACTTTAAATAATGTATCCCGGGATGTATGCCCGACTTTTAACAGTGTACCTCGGTGTGCGTGCCCGACTGGTCACGTGCTCGATTTTATGAAATTACTTATAAGTTAAATTGGGTTGGTCTTGAGTGGAAAAAAACGATTTAGATTGTGTGTTGAGCATTAGGTGGTTTCTTATGCACCAAGCTTTGGTGTATGGGCTCAACACCGGGTCCGATTAGTGGATGGTTTGGGTGTGTAGGCCCACACCTAATCAAAGAAAACTATTTTGTTATGAGATAACACCTAAATAGGTACGTTCATTTCACACGGGAGCTAGATCCTTAGATGAGAACTAATACGCCCAAAGACAAGTATATGTGTTTTGTATGGAAACCGATCCCATTTAGTTAAAGAAGGCAATTCCTTCTTTTGGGAGCTAACACCCGGTTTGCACAAGTTTTTTTTAGGTTTTGGGTTTTTGAGGAGAGAAGGAAGAGAGAAAGAGGAGGAGATGAAATGAAGCGTCTTGAATCCATGAGTGCGAGCCTTAGATTTCGAAAAATATTTGTGAGATTCTAAGGGAAGATCGCCGTCGATTTCGACGTTTGGTTGTGGTTTTATGGGTTTTGGAGCCGTTTGGGGGTTTTAAAACCCTCTTCTTGCAAAGAGATCGTGAGTTTTGATCCGCAAATCGTAGCGTGAGTTTGCGTGAAGTGTGTGGAAGGATTGCCGTTAATTTGTGGGTTTGGTTGTGATCGGAGATGATCGAGGTGGGTTTGGAAACCCTTTTTATCTAACGAAGAAGACGATCCGATCTACGAGTAAATCACCGATTTAAAGAGGTAAATAACGCAATTCTTCCATGTATTTAATTAAATATATGTTGGTTAGATGTGTGCAAAAGATTAGGATCAAAAGTTGAATTTTGATGAAAAAATGGGTTTCAAGGTTCAAACCGAGAAGTGCTCGAAGCGCCAAAATCGATTAATCGATTTTGAAACTCGATGTCGAGTTTTTGACAAGAGAGAAATTCAAGAACTCCCCGAAATCGATTAATCGAAGAGAATTTCGATTAATCGATTTTGAAATTCGATTGATCGATTTTGAAAATCGATTAATCGAGTTTGCCTGGGCTTACTGACACTACCGTAGTATTGCGGCCATAACCTTTTGTGCCGAATTCGGATTGATGTGATTCTTGTTGCGTTGGAAAGAAGACAGAAAGCCCTACAACTTTCATGAATTGACCAACTTGTGAATCAATCGTTTTTAAGGTCAAAATTTAGTAATAAGTTAGATAAATTTCTAATTTTGTCGAGAAACAAAACCGATTAATCGAGTAAAATCGATTAATCGACCTTTGAATTTCGATTAATCGAAATTGGGTCGATTAATCGACTGGTCTCAAATAGTGAAAAAGATTTTTGGCTCTTTGAAAATCGATCAATCGAGATAAAATCGATCAATCGACTTTGGAAAATCGATTAATCGATTTTGAAAATCGATTAGTCGATTTTATGCGAGTTACCGATGCTGCTTTAGTATTTTGACCATAACTTCTACTCCGACCTCCGATTGATGCGATTCTTGAGGCGTTGGAAAGATAACAAAGAGATCTACAATGTTTGTGTTTTGACCAACTTATGAATCTAAATTTTAAAGGTAAAATTTAGGAGAAAGGTTACATCAATTTACGTGTTGGCCGCGAACTTGCCGTTCTCAATTTTTTGAAAACACTTAAATAATCTAAGTTATTAGTGGTTGGGGTTAATCCTTGATGCATCATTGTATGCTTGTGATGTAGATTAAGGGTGGGACGGCCATCGATGGGACCCTGCTTGCTTCGAGGTTAAGGTAGGGGAAATTTAATATTTGATTATATTTTTGAAATTGATTCATAGATGCCTTGATTTAATCAAATGAAAATGATAAGTGTGATTTGAAGTTTTGTTATTTAAAATCGATGCTTGAATCTAACTGGACGTGTAAGGGAAATTTAATATTTGATTATATTTTTGAAATTGATTCATAGATGCCTTGATTTAATCAAATGAAAATGATAAGTGTGATTTGAAGTTTTGTTATTTAAAATCGATGCTTGAATCTAATGGGCGTGTAGGGAACTTCACCACAAACTTGCATGTTTAACTTTGATTCATTGTTTCTTTGAGGTATTTATATGAAAAAAAAAAAATGATAAGTTTTCTTGATGTATTTTGATGTTAGTTTGATAGATATTTGAATTATAACTTGAACTCCTTGAAAAATAGAAATTTAAAATCCGTGGGTCGAAAATGGTGAAGTTTGAGCGTGAACTTAACCTAGAATTTGTACTATGGTATTCGATTTTAAACTTGATTTTTAAATTGTGAGTTTTAAAACCTTTCAAGAATGTGAGCTTTGGATCGTGATTTAGAAATCGAACTAGAATGTGAACTCAAAATCTTTGAGTCTTGTAGATTTGTGAGAAGGTACACCTTGGACATTGTGGTGGGATTTATGTACACCCTTGGACTGTGGCGGATTTGTGTATACCCTATGGACCGTGTGGCGGGATTTATATCTTATGGACCGTTTTACTGATTTTACATTTACACCCTTGGACTTGTTGTGCTTATATACGCCTTGGACCGTTTTTACGGATTTTACGTACAACCTTGGACTTGTTGTGCTCATATACGCCTTGGACCGTTTTTACGGGATTTTACGTACACCTTTGGACTTGTTGTGCTCATGTACGCCTTTGGACCGTTTTTACGGGATTTTACGTACACCCTCGGACTCGTTGTGCTCATGTACGCCTTGGACCGCTTTCGCGGGATTTTGCGTACTCCTTTGGACACTGTTGTGAGTCATGTACGCCCTTGGACCGCTTTTTCTGGGATTTACGTACACCCTTGGATTTCGATGTAGTCATGTGCCTTGGACCGCTTTTGCGGCATTTATGTACTCTTTGGATTATACTTCATAAATCAAACCATAAGTCGTGAGATTAAAGTGGACCGCTATGGGCGGATTATATGTATGTGGACGTGTGGGCGGATTATGCTATCGTGGACCGCTATGGGGTAGTGCTAGTACCATGTGGGCATGAGTAGATTTGAAATCAGTTTGAAGGATAAATAAATGTTTTGAAATCACTTTTGTGTGTAAAAGGAAATCAGTTTGAAATCAGTTTTGTATGATAAGGAAATCAGCTTTTGAATCGGTTTATGTGAAAAAGGAAGTCGTTTTGAAATCGGTCATGTGAAAAGAAAACGATTTGAAATCAGTCTTTGTTGATAAGAAAAGTACCTTTGAAAGCGAGTTCGATTTTAAATAAGAAAAGGTTTGATTGTGACATTGAATCTATGTTTCCTTATGATAAGATGTGAATGAGTATTGAAATTTCCTCTCTTGAGCTAGGATGTAGCTCACCCCTTGACTATCGTCACGTTATAGCTTCTCGTGGACACCAGACTTGCAGATTGAGGAATTGAGGAGGGCTATGATATTCGGGGTCGTAGATTGAGTACTTTGTGGAGATTGGTGAGTTCAGACTTGGTACCCTTTGAACTCGTATATAATTTTATACACCACTGTTTGGTGACGTTGGTACATCACTGGTGGCCATTGTTAGTTATTGTAATATTAGATGTTAGAATTAGAGATTTATTCATGTCATATGTATTATCTGCTTTGATTTCTGCATGCTAGGTTTTGTACCAAGCATTCTGTGTTCGGAACGTGTTCTACGACCCGACGGTCCGGGTTTTCCCATTCGTGTTTGAAAAAAAAAATATATATGTCTCAAAATTCATTGTAAGTGTGATTTGAAGTTTTGTTATTTAAAATCGATGCTTGAATCTAACTGGACGTGTAGGGGAACTTCAACACAAACTTGCATGTTTAACTTTGATTCATTGTTTCTTTGAGGTATTTATAAAAAAAAAAAAAAAAAAAAAAAAAAATATATATATATATATATATATATATATATATGTCTCAAAATTCAGGTTGGGAAAATTCGGGCTGTCACAGTTGGTATCAAAGCTTAAGTATTAGGTCTTATTGGGACCCGAAGTTTGGCGATAAGTTATGTTAGGATATAAGAAACCCAACTGTGACTCTGTCACAGTTGGTATCAAAGTCATTTCTTTTAGAAATTCTGACAATCATTCCTTTTGTCGAGAAGCATCGGGACTTACTACTTGAAACTTTGGTTCCAAATCACGGTATCAATGTCTTCTAGAGGAAGAGGCCACCCAGGGGCGGTCATAATAGAAATTTGCGTAGTCGAGATGATTTCATCTCGGATACCAATCGAGTGCCTATGGGTGATAGAGGGGCTTCAGGCAGTGGTGGCCAAGGGAGCCAAGATCAAGCAGAGACTCAGGATCGAGATCAGAGGGAACAAGAAAGAGTAAGAGAAAGGAACGAAGAGAGAGAAGAGCGTCAGAGGATGATGCATACCATGGAAACCATGGCGACTGCCATGGCACAACAGGCAGCATTTTTGGCGGCTCATACCGCTCATGAGCAGCATCAGCCACCTACACCTCCAGTGGGTTCTGCACAGTCAGTGCCCTCTGCATTTACCGACTTTAGGAGGACGCGTCCTCCTAGCTTTTCAGGGCAAGCAGAGCCAATGGACGCAGAGAATTGGCTAAGCGAAATGGAGAAGGTGTTCAGTGTACTTACGTGCACTGAGGATGAGAGTGTACGCTACGGCCTATATGTTAGATGGGGAGGTGGGTTTGGTGGAAGTCCGTTTCACGGACTAGGCCTGTGGAGACCCCAGTTTGCCTTGGACATGGGATGAATTCGTTGAAGAGTTTAACAAGAAGTACTTCCTCAAGTAAAAGAATCAAATGGAGGTTCATTTCCTTCAACTTGTGCAAGGGAAGATGACAGTGAGAGAATATGGGGTAGAGTTCATGCGACTTTCACATTTTGCTCCCGAGTTTGTGACCTCGGACCTAATGAAGGCCAAGAAATTTCAACGCGGCTTAAGGCCGGATATCAGGGGAAAAGTCGCTGCTTTTGAGTTGAAAACCTATGAAGCAGTAATGAGCAAGGCTCTTGTGGTGGAAGAAGACGTGGAAGAAATGTATAAGCGAAGGGACCAACAACGTAGAGAAAGGGCAAGTCAAATGCAGTCATATGCCCATGAGCAGGGACCCGAGATACCAAGACTCTTATTGCCAGCACCCCCTCAGTCTACTCAGACCGTTTATGCAAGACCACCTACGTCTGTGCCTGCAGTGACCTTTCGTCCTTCGAATCTCATGGCAATTGGAGTGTCACAAACAACAGCTCCACCCACCTCATCATTTGGTAGTAAATCATGCCCAAGATGCGGGGACGACATCGAGCGACCAAGTGTAAGTGGACCACGGGTGCATGTTTCAATTGTGGAGATGGGGCATCGTAAGGGATCCGGAATCAAGAATGAGAGGACACCTTGATGAGGAACCATCGAGCAATACAAGTGTCGTATCGTGTTCTTCAGGGCTTAATCTCAAACAATATACTCTTTGTATTTTGGGTGTATAATCAATGCTATTAGCTCATCTTTTGATATACGTATGTGGGAATCTTTATTGCAATTAATGGTACATGTTGTCAATTGATGGTTAGACTATTTCTTTTCCTTATAGCAATGATCAAATTTTGATTGTGCTCCAATTGGTAAATTGCAAGTTGTAATTTTCATTGATGGTTCATATTATAGTGGTTGTGACTATAGCTATTAGCTTAGTGGACATATTCACCGATTTGGTGATATGTGGATTTTCATGCTTTATGATGGAGAAATTGGCTGAGGATAAGTTCGGGTCTTCGTGGTGAACTCAATGTGGATAGTAATTGAATGATTCTAGGAATACATTTTTCATTCGGTGCATGAGTTATTTCCTCATGGTGGGTAAGTTCTTATCAACGGAATCATAGTTCGTGAGCTAGCGTCGAATGTGGTCATCAATTTTCGAGGCGAAAATCTCCATGGAGGGAAGAATGTAACAACCTCAAATGTATTTGTGTGTAAATCGATTTGTATCTGGGCGTGAATATTTAACTTGATGCACGTGGTAAGACCGGATTACTTAGGGCAATTTTCGAGGACGAAAATTTTATAAGGTGAGAAGAATGTAACAGCCTGAAAATTTTGACTTTAAATAATGTATCCCGGGATGTATGCCCGACTTTTAACAGTGTACCTCGGTGTGCGTGCGACTGGTCACGTGCTCGATTTTATGAAATTACTTATGTAAGTTAAATTGGGTTGGTATTGAGTGGAAAAAGACGGATTTAGATTGTGTGTTGAGCATTAGGTGGTTTCTTATGCACCAAGCTTTGGTGTATGGGCTCAACACCGGGTCCGATTAGTGGATGGTTTGGGTGTGTAGGCCCACACCTAATCAAAGAAAACTATTTTGTTATGAGATAACACCTAAATAGGTACGTTCATTTCACACGGGAGCTAGATCCTTAGATGAGAACTAATACGCCCAAAGACAAGTATATGTGTTTTGTATGGAAACCGATCCCATTTAGTTAAAGAAGGCAATTCCTTCTTTTGGGAGCTAACACCCGGTTTGCACAAGTTTTTTTTAGGTTTTGGGTTTTTGTGGAGAGAAGGAACTGAGAAAGAGGAGGAGATGAAATGAACGTCTTGAATCCATGAGTGCCGGGCCTTAGATTTTGTGAAAAATATTTGTGAGATCGTCTAAGGGGAAGATCGCCGTCGATTTCGACGTTTGGTTGTGGTTTTATGGGTTTTGGAGCCGTTTGGGGGTTTTAAAACCCTCTTCTTGCAAAGAGATCGTGAGTTTTGATCCGCAAATCGTGGCGTGAGTTTGCGTGAAGTGTGTGGAAGGATTGCCGTTAATTTGGGCTTGGGTGTGATCGTGGAGCTCGGAGATGATCGAGGTGGGTTTGGAAACCCTTTTTATCTAACGAAGAAGACGATCCGATCTACGAGTAAATCACCGATTTAAAGAGGTAAATAACGCAATTCTTCCATGTATTTAATTAAATATATGTTGGTTAGATGTGTGCAAAAGATTAGGATCAAAAGGATTGAATTTTGATGAAAAAAATGGGTTTCAAGGTTCAAACCCGAGAAGTGCTCAGAAACTGCCAAAATCGATTAATCGATTTTGAAACTCGATTAATCGAGTTTTTGACAAGAGAGAAATTCAAGAACTCCCCGAAATCGATTAATCGAAGAGGATTTCGATTAATCGATTTTGAAATTCGATTAATCGATTTTGAAAATCGATTAATCGAGTTTGCCTGGGCTTACTGACACTACTGTAGTATTTCAGCCATAACTTTTTGTGCCGAATTCGGATTGATGTGATTCTTGTTGCGTTGGAAAGAAGACAGAAATCCCTACAACTTTCATGAATTGACCAACTTGTGAATCAATTGTTTTAAAGGTCAAAATTTAGTAATAATTTAGGTAAATTTCTAATTTTGTCGAGAAACGAAACCGATTAATCGAGTAAAATCGATTAATCGATTTTGAATTCGATTAATCAAATTGGGTTAATCGACTGGTCTCAAATAGTGAAAAAGATTTTTGGCTCTTTGAAAATCGATCAATCGACTTTGGAAAATCGATTAATCGATTTTGAAAATCGATTAGTCGATTTTGTCTGAGTTTGCCAGTGCTGCTTTAGTATTTTGACCATAACTTTCTACTCCGACCTCCGATTGATGCGATTCTTGAGGCGTTGGAAAGATAACAAAGAGATCTACAATGTTTGTGTTTTGACCAACTTATGAATCTAAATTTTTAAAGGTAAAAATTTAGGAGAAAGGTTACATCAATTTCTGTGTTGGCGCGAACTTGCCCGTTCCGACTCAATTTTTTAGAAAACACTTAAATAATCTAAGTTATTAGTGGTTGGGGTTAATCCTTGATGCATCATTGTATGCTTGTGATGTAGATTAAGGGTGGACGGCCATCGATGGGACCTTGCTTGCTTCGAGGTTAAGGTAGGGAAATTTAATATTTGATTATATTTTGAAATTGATTCATAGATGCCTTGATTTAATCAAATGAAAATGATAAGTGTGATTTGAAGTTTTGTTATTTAAAATCGATGCTTGAATCTAACGGATGTAAGGGAAATTTAATATTTGATTATATTTTTGAAATTGATTCATAGATGCCTTGATTTAATCAAATGAAAATGATAAGTGTGATTTGAAGTTTTGTTATTTAAAATCGATGCTTGAATCTAATCGACGTGTAGGGAACTTCAACACAAACTTGCATGTTTAACTTTGATTCATTGTTTCTTTGAGGTATTTATATGAAAAAAAAATGATAAGTTTTCTTGATGTATTTTGATGTTAGTTTGATAGATATTTGAATTATAACTTGAACTCCTTGAAAATAGAAATTTAAAATCAAGTGGGTCGAAAATGGTGAAGTTTGAGCGTGAACTTAACCTAGAATTTGCACTATGGTATTCGATTTTAAACTTGATTTTTAAATTGTGAGTTTTAAAACCTTTTAAGCAAGAATGTGAGCTTTGGATCGTGATTTAGAAATCGGAACTAGAATGTGAACTCAAAATCTTTGAGTCTTGTAGATTTGTGAGAGGGTACACCCTTGGACCCTGTGGATTTATGTACACCTTGGACTGGCGGGATTTGTGTATACCCTTGGACATTGTGGCGGATTTATGTACGCCTTGGACCGTTTTTACGGATTTTACGACACCCTTGGACTTGTTGTGCTTATGTACGCCTTGGACCGTTTTTACGGATTTTACGACAAACCTTGGACTTGTTGTGCTCATGTACGCCCTTGGACCGTTTTTACGGGATTTTACGTACACCTTTGGACTTGTTGTGCTCATGTACGCCTTTGGACCGTTTTTACGGGATTTTACGTACACCCTCGGACTCGTTGTGCTCATGTATGCCCTTGGACCGCTTTCGCGGGATTTTACGTACTCCTTTGGACACTGTTGTGAGTCATGTACGCCCTTGGACCGTTTTTACGGGATTTACGTACACCCTTGGATTTCGATGTAGTCATGTACGCCCTTGGACCGCTTTTGCGGCATTTTATGTACTCTTTGGATTATACTTCATAAATCAAACCATAAGTCGTGAGATTAAAGTGGACCGCTATGGGCGGATTATATGTATGTGGACCGCTGTGGGCGGATTATGCTTATCGTGGACCGCTATGGGCGGAGTGCTAGTACCATGTGGGCCGCCGGGGCGGATTTGAAATCAGTTTTGAAGGATAAATAAATGTTTTGAAATCACTTTTGTGTGTAAAAAGGAAATCAGTTTTGAAATCAGTTTTGTATGATAAGGAAATCAGCTTTTGAATCAGTTTTATGTGAAAAAGGAAGTCAGTTTTGAAATCAGTCATGTGAAAAGAAAACAGTATTTGAAATCAGTCTTTGTTGATAAGAAAAAGTACCTTTGAAACGAGTTCAGTTTTAAATAAGAAAAGGTTTGATTGTGACATTGAATCTATATTTCCTTATGATAAGATGTGAATGAGTATTGAAATTTCCTCTACTGAGCTAGGATGTAGCTCACCCCTTCGACTATACGTCACAGGTATAGCTTCTACGTGGACACCAGACTTGCAGATTGAGGAATTGAGGAGGGCTATGATATTCGGGGTCGTAGATTGAGTACTTTGTGGAGATTGGTGAGTTCAGACATGGTACCCTTTGAACTCGCATATAATTTTATACACCACTGTTTGGTGACGTTGGTACATCACTGGTGGCCATTGTTAGTTATTGTAATATTAGATGTTAGAATTAGAGATTTATTCATGTCATATGTATTATCTGCTTTGATTTCTGCATGCTAGGTTTTGTACCAAGCATTCTGTGTTCGGAACGTGTTCTACGACCCGACGGTCCGGGTTTTCCCATTCGTGTTTGAAAAAAAAAATATATATGTCTCAAAATTCATTGTAAGTGTGATTTGAAGTTTTGTTATTTAAAATCGATGCTTGAATCTAACTGGACGTGTAGGGGAACTTCAACACAAACTTGCATGTTTAACTTTGATTCATTGTTTCTTTGAGGTATTTATAAAAAAAAAAAAAAAAAAAAAAAAAAAATATATATATATATATATATATATATATATGTCTCAAAATTCAGGTTGGGAAAATTCGGGCTGTCACAATTGGTATCAAAGCTTAAGTATTAGGTCTTATTGGGACCCGAAGTTTGGCGATAAGTTATGTTAGGATATAAGAAACCCAACTGTGACTTTGTCACAGTTGGTATCAAAGTCATTTCTTTTAGAAATTCTGACAATCATTCCTTTTGTCAGAGCATCGGGACTTCTGCTAACGAAACTTTGGTTCCAAATGCAGCTGTCAATGTCTTCTAGAGGAAGAGGCCAGTCATAATAGAAATTTGCGTAGTCGAGATGATTTCATCTCGGATACCAATCGAGTGCCTATGGGTGATAGAGGGGCTTCAGGCAGTGGTGGCCAAGGGAGCCAAGATCAAGCAGAGACTCAGGATCGAGATCAGAGGGAACAAGAAAGAGTAAGAGAAAGGAACGAAGAGAGAGAAGAGCGTCGAGGATGATGCATACCATGGAAACCATGGCATGTGAAGCGACATTTTTGGCGGCTCATACCGCTCATGAGCAGCATCAGCCACCTACACGTCCAGTGGGTTCTGCAGAGGGAGTGCCCTGTGCATTTACCGACTTCAGGAGGATGCGTCCTCCTAGCTTTTCGAGGCAAGAGAGCCAATGGACGAGAGAATTGGCTAAGCGAAATGGAGAAGGTGTTGATGTGCACCGAGGATGAGAGTGTACGTTACGGCCTATATGTTAGATGGGGAGGCTGGGCCTTGGTGGAAGTCCGTTTCACGGACTAGGGCTCAGGAGACCCCAAATTTGCCTTGGAAATGGAATGAATTCGTTGAAGAGTTTAACAAGAAGTACTTCCCTGAAGTAGTGCCCAATCAAATGGAGGTTCAATTCCTTCCACTTGTGCAAGGGAAGATGACAGTGAGAGAATATGGGGTAGAGTTCATGCGACTTTCACGTTTTGCTCCCGAGTTTGTGACCTCGGACCTAATGAAGGCCAAGAAATTTCAACGCGGCTTAAGGCCGGATATCAGGGGAAAAGTCGCTGCTTTTGAGTTGAAAACCTATGAAGCAGTAATGAGCAAGGCTCTTGTGGTGGAAGAAGACGTGGAAGAAATGTATAAGCGAAGGGACCAACAACGTAGAGAAAGGGCAAGTCAAATGCAGTCATATGCCCATGAGCAGGGACCCGAGATACCAAGACTCTTATTGCCAGCACCCCCTCAGTCTACTCAGACCGTTTATGCAAGACCACCTACGTCTGTGCCTGCAGTGACCTTTCGTCCTTCGAATATCATGGCAATTGGAGTGTCACAAACACAACAGGCTCCACCCACCTCATCATTTGCAGCTGGTAAATCATGCCCAAGATGCGGGGGACGACATCGAGCAGCCAAGTGTAAGTGGACCACGGGTGCATGTTTCAATTGTGGGCAGATGGGGCATCAGGTAAGGGACTGTCCGGAACCGAAGAATGAGAGGACACCTTCGGCATGAGGAACCATCGAGCAATACAAGTGTCGTGTATCGTGTTCTTCAGTGCTTAATCTCAAACAATATACTCTTTGTATTTTGGGTGTATAATCAATGCTATTAGCTCATCTTTTGATATACGTATGTGGGAATCTTTATTGCAATTAATGGTACATGTTGTCAATTGATGGTTAGACTATTTCTTTTCCTTATAGCAATGATCAAATTTTGATTGTGCTCCAATTGGTAAATTGCAAGTTGTAATTTTCATTGATGGTTCATATTATAGTGGTTGTGACTATAGCTATTAGCTTAGTGGACATATTCACCGATTTGGTGATATGTGGATTTTCATGCTTTATGATGGAGAAATTGGCTGAGGATAAGTTCAGTCTTTCGTGGTGAACTCAATGTGGATAGTAATTGAATGATTCTAGGGAATACATTTTTTCATTCTGGGTGCATGAGTTATTTCCTCATGGTGGGTAAGTTCTTATCAACGGGAATCATAGTTCGTGAGCTAGCGTTCGGAAATGTGGTCATCAATTTTCGAGGACGAAAATCTCCATGGAGGGAAGAATGTAACAACCTCAAATGTATTTGTGTGTAAATCGATTTGTATCTGGGCGTGAATATTTAACTTGATGCACGTGGTAAGACCGGATTACTTAGGGCAATTTTCGAGGACGAAAATTTTATAAGGTGAGAAGAATGTAACAGCCTGAAAATTTTGACTTTAAATAATGTATCCCGGGATGTATGCCCGACTTTTAACAGTATACCTCGGTGTGCGTGCCCGACTGGTCACGTGCTCGATTTTATGAAATTACTTATGTAAGTTAAATTGGGTTGGTATTGAGTGGAAAAAGACGGATTTAGATTGTGTGTTGAGCATTAGGTGGTTTCTTATGCACCAAGCTTTGGTGTATGGGCTCAACACCGGGTCCGATTAGTGGATGGTTTGGGTGTGTAGGCCCACACCTAATCAAAGAAAACTATTTTGTTATGAGATAACACCTAAATAGGTACGTTCATTTCACACGGGAGCTAGATCCTTAGATGAGAACTAATACGCCCAAAGACAAGTATATGTGTTTTGTATGGAAACCGATCCCATTTAGTTAAAGAAGGCAATTCCTTCTTTTGGGAGCTAACACCCGGTTTGCACAAGTTTTTTTTAGGTTTTGGGTTTTTGAGGAGAGAAGGAAGAGAGAAAGAGGAGGAGATGAAATGAACGTCTTGAATCCATGAGTGCCGAGCCTTAGATTTGCGCGAAAAATATTTGTGAGATCGTCTAAGGGGAAGATCGCCGTCGATTTCGACGTTTGGTTGTGGTTTTATGGGTTTTGGAGCCGTTTGGGGGTTTTAAAACCCTCTTCTTGCAAAGAGATCGTGAGTTTTGATCCGCAAATCGTAGCGTGAGTTTGCGTGAAGTGTGTGGAAGGATTGCCGTTAATTTCGTGGGCTTGGGTGTGATCGTGGAGCTCGGAGATGATCGAGGTGGGTTTGGAAACCCTTTTTATCTAACGAAGAAGACGATCCGATCTACGAGTAAATCACCGATTTAAAGAGGTAAATAACGCAATTCTTCCATGTATTTAATTAAATATATGTTGGTTAGATGTGTGCAAAAGATTAGGATCAAAAGGATTGAATTTTGATGAAAAAAATGGGTTTCAAGGTTCAAACCGAGAAGTGCTCGAAGCGCCAAAATCGATTAATCGATTTTGAAACTTCGATGTCGAGTTTTTGACAAGAAGAAATTCAAGAACTCCCGAAATCGATTAATCGAAGAGGATTTCGATTAATCGATTTGAAATTGATTAATCGATTTTGAAAATCGATTAATCGAGTTTGCGGCTTCTTGACACTCTGTAGTATTTCAGCCATAACTTTTGTGCGAATTCGGATTGATGTGATTCTTATTGCGTTGGAAAGAAGACAGAAATCCCTACAACTTTCATGAATTGACCAACTTGTGAATCAATTGTTTTAAAGGTCAAAATTTAGTAATAATTTAGGTAAATTTCTAATTTTGTCGAGAAACGAAACCGATTAATCGAGTAAAATCGATTAATCGATTTTTGAATTTCGATTAATCGAAATTGGGTCGATTAATCGACTGGTCTCAAATAGTGAAAAAGATTTTTGGCTCTTTGAAAATCGATCAATCGAGATAAAATCGATCAATCGACTTTGGAAAATCGATTAATCGATTAGTCGATTTTGTCTGAGTTTGCCAGTGCTGCTTTAGTATTTTGACCATAACTTTCTACTCCGACCTCCGATTGATGCGATTCTTGAGGCGTTGGAAAGATAACAAAGAGATCTACAATGTTTGTGTTTTGACCAACTTATGAATCTAAATTTTAAAGGTAAAAATTTAGGAGAAAGGTTAACTTGCCCGTTCCGACTCAATTTTTTAGAAAACACTTAAATAATCTAAGTTATTAGTGGTTGGGGTTAATCCTTGATGCATCATTGTATGCTTGTGATGTAGATTAAGGGTGGACGGCCATCGATGGGACCTTGCTTGCTTCGAGGTTAAGGTAGGGGAAATTTAATATTTGATTATATTTTTGAAATTGATTCATAGATGCCTTGATTTAATCAAATGAAAATGATAAGTGTGATTTGAAGTTTTGTTATTTAAAATCGATGCTTGAATCTAACTGGACGTGTAAGGGAAATTTAATATTTGATTATATTTTTGAAATTGATTCATAGATGCCTTGATTTAATCAAATGAAAATGATAAGTGTGATTTGAAGTTTTGTTATTTAAAATCGATGCTTGAATCTAACTGGACGTGTAGGGGAACTTCAACACAAACTTGCATGTTTAACTTTGATTCATTGTTTCTTTGAGGTATTTATATGAAAAAAAAAAAATGATAAGTTTTCTTGATGTATTTTGATGTTAGTTTGATAGATATTTGAATTATAACTTGAACTCCTTGAAAAATAGAAATTTAAAATCCGTGGGTCGAAAATGGTGAAGTTTGAACTGTGAACTTAACCTAGAATTTGCACTATGGTATTCGATTTTTAAACTTGATTTTTAAATTGTGAGTTTTAAAACCTTTTAAGCAAGAATGTGAGCTTTGGATCGTGATTTAGAAATTTGAACTAGAATGTGAACACGAAATCTTTGAGTCTTGTAGATTTGTGAGAAGGTACACCCTTGGACTGCTGTGGCGGGATTTATGTACACCCTTGGACATTGTGGATTTGTGTATACCCTTGGACATTTGTGGCGGGATTTATGTCATATGGACCGTTTTTACGGGATTTTACGTACACCCTTGGACTTGTTGTGCTTATGTACGCCTTGGACCGTTTTACGGGATTTTACGCATACAACCTTGGACTTGTTGTGCTCATGTACGCCTTGGACCGTATTTACGGGATTTTACGTACACCTTTGGACTTGTTGTGCTCATGTACGCCTTTGGACCGTTTTTACGGGATTTTACGTACACCCTCGGACTCGTTGTGCTCATGTACGCCCTTGGACCGCTTTCGCGGGATTTTACGTACTCCTTTGGACACTGTTGTGAGTCATGTACGCCCTTGGACCGTTTTTACGGGATTTACGTACACCCTTGGATTTCGATGTAGTCATGTACGCCCTTGGACCGCTTTTGCGGCATTTTATGTACTCTTTGGATTATACTTCATAAATCAAACCATAAGTCGTGAGATTAAAGTGGACCGCTATGGGCGGATTATATGTATGTGGACCGCTGTGGGCGGATTATGCTTATCGTGGACCGCTATGGGCGGAGTGCTAGTACCATGTGGGCCGCCGGGGCGGATTTGAAATCAGTTTTGAAGGATAAATAAATGTTTTGAAATCACTTTTGTGTGTAAAAAGGAAATCAGTTTTGAAATCAGTTTTGTATGATAAGGAAATCAGCTTTTGAATCAGTTTTATGTGAAAAAGGAAGTCAGTTTTGAAATCAGTCATGTGAAAAGAAAACAGTATTTGAAATCAGTCTTTGTTGATAAGAAAAAGTACCTTTGAAACGAGTTCAGTTTTAAATAAGAAAAGGTTTGATTGTGACATTGAATCTATATTTCCTTATGATAAGATGTGAATGAGTATTGAAATTTCCTCTACTGAGCTAGGATGTAGCTCACCCTTCGACTATCGTCACGGTATAGCTTCTACGTGGACACCAGACTTGCAGATTGAGGAATTGAGGAGGGCTATGATATTCGGGGTCGTAGATTGAGTACTTTGTGGAGATTGGTGAGTTCAGACTTGGTACCCTTTGAACTCGCATATAATTTTATACACCACTGTTTGGTGACGTTGGTACATCACTGGTGGCCATTGTTAGTTATTGTAATATTAGATGTTAGAATTAGAGATTTATTCATGTCATATGTATTATCTGCTTTGATTTCTGCATGCTAGGTTTTGTACCAAGCATTCTGTGTTCGGAACGTGTTCTACGACCCGACGGTCCGGGTTTTCCCATTCGTGTTTGAAAAAAAAAATATATATATGTCTCAAAATTCAGGTTGGGAAAATTCGGGTTGTCACAACATGGCTGAACATAAACTGAAACAATAGCTCTTTGGCTCAGATCCAAACGTAGGGAGACTATTTACTAAAACAATAGTATATAGTCGGGATGCAGACTGAAATAATAGTCTTGCATTTAAGACCCCTTTGCCCTAATAGGAGGACCATATACTGAAATAATAGTATATGGCTGGACACAGACTGAAACAATAGCTCTATCGCTCAGGACCCATGACCCTAACGCGGGAATCATGCACTGAAACAATAGTACATGGCTGAACACAATAGCTCTGTGGCTCAGATCCCAACATAGGGAGACTATATACTGAAACAATAGTATATAGTCGAAATGTAGATTAAAACAATAGTCTTGGATTTCAGACCTGACCCGACCCGAACCCGAATGCAATCAGTCTCCCTTTCAGATCAGACTTCCTTTCCCAGACCACCTTGAGAATCGATCACGCTCCTCACATGAGACACGCGATCGGATTGAATGCCCCACCACCAACGCGCAATTGGCCTACACCTGACCTCGTCTTATAGTCCTTGACCCCCAAGCTTCCTCAATTAAACTCTTCAAAAGAGACGCATAATCGGATTGTGCACTCCGCAACATGCGCGCAATTAGTCCTAACATTGTTAGAACTAAGAAACTCGCTGAGCAAGTCAGCCGATCACTCACTGAGTCGGTGACGGACCCAAAGCGATTAAGCACTGGGAGACCGGCGTGCAATTCGGTTAAATGCTTGGAACAGGGCATTTAATTGGAGAAAAACCTATAAAATCTTTTTCTTAATTTGGCCCAAATGGGGCTGGATCTTTATTTTAGAGTTCAAAAATTTTGAGCGATTGAGAAACTCAGAGAATAGGATGAACACAAAGAGAAACCAAGCAATGACTCCGAACCTCGAATTACGAGATCCTTCTCTGCAGCCTTGGCCTTAGGTAAGAATTTGGTTTTAATTTCAGACCTTAGTCTAGTTTTTTTAGATTTAAGATTTTTCCCTAGAACTAGTCCTTAACTTGACGGTCTAATTCACCGACTCTAGACTCAATTCCATTCTGAAATCTTAATTTCTAGTCCTATCATTAATCTCTGGTTCTAGAACCAGTCCTTAATCATACGGTCTAATTTTTCTGATTTCGGACCCGAATTCAGTCCTAGAATTTTAAATTTCAGTTTTAATTCCTTAATTCAATACTTCTAAAATCCCAGTTATTAATTTAGTTTCTAAAATTCTAATTTCATAATTCATTCATGATTATAATCCCAAAATCGACTCCAAAATTTTAAAAAAATAATATTATAATCCAAATATCTAATTTATCTTTAATCTCAGCCACCCGATTTGCCCAAGGGAGCTTATGGAGGGTACGTGGGAACGAGGCCAATCCTCCTTAGCATAGCAGGCCCAAACCCCTTTTTTTTAGAATTTTTTTGTTGCTTTAATTAGGATTAGAAAATCAGTTCCATAATTTTTTCTTAGATTTTGGTATAATTAATTTACATGCTTTATTTTAATTAGATCCTTAGAATAATTGCCTTGATTAGAATTCTAGTAAAATTAGCTCCTTTATATTAATTAGATAATTCTAGCATAGTTAATTCCTTACTTTATTAGATTTTAGTATAGTTAATCTCCTTTTTATTAGAATTTTAGTATAATTAATTCATTAATAACCCCATGCCCAACCACAACCAAGCAACACCAGCTCAGGTCACCACCATAGATCTCTCCGGTCGATCCTCCTTCTAGCCTTAATCACTCGTATCCAACCCTCCAATACTTTTGCTACCCCTATGAGAATTCCTTCACCCCTGCACCCCTCGGCCTTGATCACTTGCATCGCCCCGCTGAGCCCACCTCCTTATCAAAAATTCACTCAAATACAAGTCCACTCCTTTATGTTCCGGAGACCATTTCTCCATAGTCACCCACCAGAACCTTCAACCCCTCCAAATCCTGAACCAACACCATTGCCACTCCCTTTGTCCGATTCTGAATCCGAGTATGGAGATCACGTTCTCTAAACTGCAGCCCAAATTGCCGTGTCGGTAGAAATGTCACCCGAAAGGATCCAAACCAAGAAAACGAAATAACAACCAAATGTTTGCTAAACGTAGAAGAAAGTGAGTGAGAAGAACATCCCGACTCATGCGAGACACTGGTCTCTGCTTTCCTAAAAGAGGATGATTACACACAGTATCTCCCACCTTGGAACGGCACTATGCAAACACGCTCTTCGACCTTGAATCTCACTCACTTCACAAATACGTCAGCTTCGAGTAACATCGGGTTCGATCAATAATTAACTTGCCCAATTCTTAAATCAGGAACCAATTATCCACCTCCGCCTTTTCCTCGAAATAAGGATTTCACGAACGTACAACCACCAGATGAGAACGTGAGAGAAAGAGAAGTTAACTTACCTCCCCCACCTCACATTATTCCTCCACCAATTCTCGCACCTCAACCACTCCAACCACCCGCACCCAAGGCTCATCGGCCAGGCAAAGAAATGACACTCGAATCAGGATAAGAATATGACCTTCTGCAGCATATCTAGAAGATCCCCGCTCAGATATCTATACTAGAACTAATCAAGAAATCGCCTGACCATCACCGGTTGTTGATAAGGACACTTGAAGACACACAAGTGGATGAGGACACAACATTGGATGAGTTATATCAAATCGCCTCGGTCATGATGCAGACATGCCTAAAAAGTCATTCCACGGAAGCGCAACTCCCATATATATTACAGTCATAATTAGAGGATTCTCCGTACCCCATGCGTTGGTCGACACAGGAGCAGGACTCAATATTTGTTCTCTCACAATGTTAAAGATGCTTGAATGCACGGAGCAGGATGTCAGACCCTTGGTACTATCACTCATAGCTTATGACGACTACCGTCGTTTTATCAAGGGAACTATCAAACTCCAGGTTTGCCTCAGACATGTAACCAAAGACGTCACTTGCCATGTTTCTGACTCTGCTAGTACGTACAATCTTATCTTAGGAAGAAAATGGTTAGAGTCAATGAAGGTCGTCACATCCACATACCATTAATGTATCAGATTCCCACACGAGGACTCCATTGTCCGTATATACGCCGATGCACCCCTCCAGGACATAGACACTGATTACGTAGCAAGTATTCCGATAGCCCATGATTCCGTATTGAACACGGGCCATATTCAAAAGACTCAAATCCCTGACAAGACAACTGTTGTGAAAGTTCATCCCCCTACCCCTCTTAGTTCTTCCCCAACACGTCAACGAAAATTAATGAGGAGAGAGGTTTAGCCCAGACCTCGCCAAACTCTACGACATCAGTCTAATCGTGATAAAAGGGTGCAACCTTATGTACCAGCTCGAATACGTCCCCCACACCAGACTTGATAAAAATAAGCAAGGTCGTGTAGGACCTATCATCCCAATGAAGATACGCAGACACATAGGGTTAGGTTATCAGTCGGACGGCCCACAAGCTGACTTGTTCCCTACGTCACCAAAATGGTCTCTATACGACCACTTCATCTACGGGACCACTGAGAAAGCAGATGTCTCAAGGAAGAAGGAAGTGTCCTTCACTAGATCCCAAGAAGCAAAAATCGAGTGAATGGCTGAAGCATTCAATGATTTAACCAATCTGAATAATGATATTGATAACCCGCTCGAGGGAATCAAACCCTTGTTTGGCACTAAGGAACTTACAGAAGAGAGGAAGAAAGAACCTCCAGGACTCGAGCCACGAGTAGAAGATTGGGAATCCACTGATGACGAAGATTTTCACATAGTAGCCTTGCAAGGGGATGAAGAGTACTTACACTCAACATGAGAAGAAGGTGATGCCCCACAAGAGGATTTTAACTCGTATAGCATCCACCTCGACCTTGGCCTTGGGGGATTGGAATGCCCCTGGGACTCCCCTTATATCGCTCACCCATACTAACCCTGCTGTAGGGCATGCACCAGCATAATAGACCGCTTCGCTAGTTGGATCTGACATTCTGCAATAGAAGAATCGAATCATCCCAACCTCGTGACAAAGAAAGCAAGTAATGGCCTACCAACTCGGCTACTGACACAGGAAGAAGAAAATTCCGACAGCCATTTGGTCAACCTAGGAGGAAACACCCACATCGCCCTTATAGAGTTTGAAAAGGAACTCGAACTAGACGCTCCTCCATCCCCAAATGCACCATAACTCCAAATATTTTGGGAATCTCTCGAGGAAGAGTGGCAACCTCCCCCAAGTGATGACATAGACTACTGGATAGACCTCCCTGCACTCGAGTTAGCAGAGCAGGCTAGCCTAGGGCTTCAAGCATTGTCAGATCAAGAAGATGAGTTCGATGCCACCCTTGACTCAGAAGGATGGGAATGTCCTTGGGGATCTCCTTGCATTTCTCACCATTATCAGCCTCGCTGCTGAGCATGTATGCTCATCCTAACATATTATGAAGATCAAGGGAAAGAACTCGCTACCACCGAGGATTCCTTAGGAGATCACTCTTGATTGGAAGAGCGACCATATTATAATTCAGAGGATGAAGTTCGATCAATTACGATCTACAGCTTTTCGTCGAAGATGAGGCAATCAATGTGATAGAGGAAATTTGAACCTCAGTGCCGCTATCACCAGTGTCGCTTATTCAAAAAATCTCATTAGAGAAGGACTCTAAAAAAAAATGCCAAATTCAGAACAGGTCCACGTTTCTCAAAGAATCGCTCGAACGGCTCCAGCAGTTGTCTCGCTCCCTCAATTAGAGGAAGCAACTCTCTCGGTGCCTCTCAAGGTGACCGACCCTGTACCATATTTATTATCAAAAATTTTTAAAATAGAAAAAGCAGAAAACCCTCAAAAATTTAGAAATATAAAACTCAAAAATATCAGAAAACCTCAGAAAAGAAAGGCCCTCTGTCTCGAATCAATTTTACGATCAACAAGGAGATTTTCTCCTAAGACTTCTATCCCCTCTCCCACACGAGGATGCAAAGCATCCAGGCTAAACAACAAGCCAGTGATCATACCAGACGAGATACTTCACGACTTTGAGAGAAGGATCAATAGCCTTGACCTTCACCTTACCAAAGATCTCTCAGTCATAGATTGTGCCGATGAAGGGCTACCTTTCGCAAAACCAAATCCTCAGTGTAGCAATTCTGCAGTATATGAGCTTACCGGGGATGAAGAAGGAACACCAATCGCCGAGGAGGCATAGGACTTCTAAAGGGTTATCAAGCATTTCGACGAGCAAACCCAAGTTGTCACGGAACCTTCAGAAGAAATTAATTTTGGCACTGAAAGAAACCCAATAAGCTACTAATTAGCGTGACACTTAATTCCAAGGAACGTCAACAAATCGTACAAGTCCTGCAAGAACACCTTGACTCCTTTGCGTGGTCCTATAAAGATATGCTTGGTCTAGACCCAAGTTTAGTAGAACATTGTCTCGTCTTAGAACCCGATCCCAAACCTATTAAGCAGAAACTCCGTAGGATGCACCCGCAAACTGCCCTTTAAGTTAAAGAAGTTGACAAGTTACACAAAGCCAAATTCATCCGAGTCGTCCTCTACCCCAAGTGGGTTGCCAACATAGTACTTACCGCTAAAAAAGATAGCAGAGTACGGGTTTGCATCGATTTTTGAAACCTCAATCAGGCATGCCTAAAAGACGACTTTCCACTTCCACACATTGACACTCTAGTCGACAACACCGATGGACATGAGATGTTATCCTTTATGGATGGCTTCTCTGGGTAAAATCAGATAAAATTAGCAGAGTCCGACCAAGAGGAGACTTCTTTCACCACACCATGGGAAACATACTGTTACGTCGTCATGCCTTTCGGGCTCAAGAATATGAGAGCCACATGTCAACCCACCATGATGGTTATTTTTCATGACATGATGCATAAGTGTGTAGAAGTCTACGTCGATGACATATTAGTGAAGTCCCAAACGCGAGTAGGATATGTTGAAGCACTCCGACTAGCGTTACAAAGAGTTAAGAAATATCAACTAAAAATTAACCCAAAGAACTGTGTCATCGGAGTCTCCTCCGGAAAATTACTCGGTTTCATAGTCAACAAGCGAGGGATCGAAGTCAATCCTGCAAAAGTTTGAGCCATCCTCGAGATGCCGCCTCCCAGCAATATCAAAGAATTACGAGGCCTGATAGGAATATTACAATTCATCAGGAGAATTATATCCCAACATTCGGACAGATGCGATCTTTTCTATAGACTACTTAAAGGAGGAACTAAGTACAAATGGGATGACCAGTGTCAGCAAGCCTTCGACAACATTAAAAAGTACCTCCTTAACCCCCCAATACTATCGCCACTAGTTTTCGGAAGACCCCTGATCCTATATCTCTCAACGAATGATAAAGCAAAGGGAGCAATCTTGGTACAGTATGAAGAAGACGGTAAGAGAGAGAGGACCATCTACTACCTTAGTAGGACGATGGTCAAGTACAAACAAAAATACACTCCAATAGAGAAAACCTGCCTCACACTAGTGTGGGCCTTAACTAAATTATGACACTACTTCGGAGCACACAAGATACTAGTACTAGCCTGAATGGACCCTCTGAAGTATGTATTCGAAAAGCTCGTAACATCGGGAAAGATCGCCCGCTGGCATATGCTCTTGCAAGAATTCGACATCACTTACGTCACGTAGAAGTTGATCAAAGGACAAGCAATCACCGATTACCTCGCAGATCTCCCACTCCCAAGCGATGAGCCTGTACACACGGATTTCCCTGATGAAGACCTACTCAAGATTCATAACGAAGAGCCCGATAAGACTCCAGACTCTTTATTTTAACAGTGCTCTAAATCACAAAGGAAAAGGTATCGGGATAGTCCTCCTAAGCCCCGAAGGAGTTGTCATACCTAAGGCTTTTCAACTAGATTTTCTATCATTAATAACGTCACAGATAATGAAGCTTTCATAGCTGGACTACGAGCAGCACTATAATTAGGTGTTAAACAATTGAAAACTATCGGCGACTCCAAGCTAGTGATCTCACAAGTCATAGGAGAATGGAAAACTAAGGAAAGGAAACTAATGGCATACCTAGAAACCGCTCAATATTTGTTAAAGAAATTTGAACGAATCTCTTTCACGCACATCCCTAGATTAGAAAACCAGCTCGTAGACACCCTTGCCACATTAGCCTCGGTCATCCAAATACCCATTGGACAAAGTACCAAGACCTTTTTCATCAAAAAATTAACAGCACCCACCCACAAGATAGCATGGACCATCAAGAGAGAATTACCCATCCTCCCCACAAGTACAGGACCAAATGAAGCAATCGTTCCGAAAAAGCACGTCAAGGCAGAAACCGAAGTCGCTATATTCAGACTTGAAATATCACCAACCGACGATAGACAGCCATGGTATTTTGACATCTGAAACTTCTTAAAGCATCAACACGTCCCTCCATATGCTACAAAGATCAAACAGAAGACTATAATGAACCGATGCACCCGATTCTGCATACTCGACAAAATACTATACAAAGAAGCCTTCACCAAAGGAGTACTGCTACAATGTGTCACGACCGACGAAAGACAACACATCATCCTAGAAGCACACGCCAGCGCTTGCGGCGCCCACACCGATAGACAGAGACTCGCCGATCAAATCATACTACAAGGCTACTTTTGGCTGACAATGATAAGAGACTGCCACCTCTACGTCCAGTTCTGCAAGCAATGCCAAGAACATGCTGCACTTATCAAAGCTCCATCAGTTGCATTGAACACTATGACCTCGCCATAGCCATTTTCGATGTGGGCCTTCGATGTCATCGAACCTTTCACAGACATAGTTGGGAACCCTCATAAGCATGCGTTCATACTTTTGGCAACTGAATACTACACCAAATGGGCAGAAGCTGAATCCTACCTTAGAATTACCGCTTCAACACTCATAAGGTTTATCGTTCGAAATATCATCACTAGGTTTGGAGTACCTAGGATGTTTTTCACCGATAACAGACCACAGTTCATCGCAGAAAAGACGGAGAAGTTATGTAAGAAATTTGGCATCAATCTGCGCCACTCATCACCGTTCTACCCTCAGGGAAATGGATAAGCAGAAGCTACGAACAAAATACTGATTCAAATCCTGAAATGCATAGTAGAAGCAAGCAATGGAGTCGATTGGCCTAAATTACTACCAGAAGCACTCTGGACCTATAGGACCTCTATTCGTGCGGTCACTGGCCAAACTCCCTACCTCCTTACCTACGGGATGGAGGCAGCCCTACCATATGAGATACAAGTACCATCCTTACGGATTCAACTCGATGATGAGCTATCCTTAGACGAGAGGAGAATTGCCCTACTCACGCAGCTAGAGTAGCTTGATAAAACACGTCTAAGGGCAACTGATCACGCTCAGGTATATCAGAGGAGAGTGGCCAGGGCTTACGATAAGAAAGTCCTCAAGCGAACCTTTAATATTAGAGAATTAGTCTTGAAGAAAATCATGCCATCCAAGCACGTTCATTCGAAAGGAAAACTGAAACCAAACTAGGAAGGCCCTTATATTATAACAGCTGCATACCCTTGAAATGCATACAAGTTGGCGAACCAAGACAAGGAAGAACTCCCTACCCTTGGAACACCATGTACCTTAGAAAATATTATCCTTGTGCCTGTGATTATTACATCCCGTGGTTAAATACCTATACTTATCACCCCCGTAGTCCTCACGACCCATTCATTGGTCGTATGTCATTAATTCTCAGAATATCCTTAAGACCTCCAATTTATCTCCCACTTTCTTATTAGGGCAATTTGATTGAAGGACTAGTGACCTACCTAACCTCTTTCAAAAGCATAAGTAATACCCGATCCTCATTCCCCTTTCCTTGCCATTGGAGGAGGCGTTAGAGCAAAAAAAATGAAGATGCTAGGTTCAATCAAAACTTATTATTCTTGCGCTAGCAGGATGCTTTCACAAAAATGCATATATCAAAAAAATCAAGTGAGAACATTATGACGAATGAAAAGGTCAATGAGCTTAGGGAAGCATAAGCAGACCATGAGGACATCTCTTGTAACTTTACTAGAAGTGTATAAGCAAGCTGCGAGGGCATCCCTGATGTCCCCATACTACTAGATATCGTTGTAAGGTGGCAGGAGGAGGAAAAACTCCTGCTAACCATAGAATGGGAGATTTTGATGATACCGAAACATGACAAAGGGCTCAATCATGGCATCTCGTATCCCTTTGAGAAAAAGATTGTTACTCATCCCTTTTGCAAAGCGTTAGTTACAAACTATTTCACACATCACTGAGCCTTACCCCTCTTCTACTTTTTATTTCTTTTTTAGATGATAAATCGAAAGCCTCACAAGATACTCCTAAGAATGAAATTGAAAATTGATGAATGATGACTGTTGCAATCACTTACTATACCTACCATACTTCTCCCTAATAACCACGGGATAGGATGACCACCGCCCTAAGATAGACCCCCGTATACAACTAACCTAATCAGAGAGACCTCCTCCTAGTTCGACGACAAGTACTGATAAACTTTTCTTCAAAACTAACTCTCCAAACACCCATGACTTCTTATAGACCCAAAGTGCTCATCTCAAAACCCAAACAAGCTCCGTTGCATATATGCACGCTAGGGCATTTTTTAGATCAGAAAGAGAATCACCTTAGAAGCGCCGACTCGTCTAAAAAAATGAGAAATAACGAAGTCACCATTCGAAGAATGCTATCAAAGATACTATACTTCTGATCCTACCACGCTCCTACACTGGGGCATTTTTATTTATTATTTTTATTATTTCTATCTTAGCTATTTGTTTTCCCTGTTGCATTATTTCTATTTAAAAAAAAAAAAAAAGCACATATCCACCTTTGTTACTAGGCCCCTATCTGAGACACTTACCCCCTTGACAACTAGCAAGGGAGATAACAAAAACTACTGATAGCATTACCTTTATATGTGCAGGGACAAAGCAACCTTCAACCATCACCAAGCCAGCTTAGGAAGCATCCAAGTTTCGATGATGGCTGACGGCACAGAAAGGAGTAGACGCAAGAGGTAATCAAAAGAAAAGGAGCCAAACAGGTACATCTAAATAAAAAAAAATCTCTTGATATATATATCAAAGTTTTCTTTTCTTTTTACACTCGTCACCGAGGGCATCCCCCCTATATATACCACACACACACGATGGACAAAATAAAACACACACACACCCCTACTCCCTACGTTGCCGCTGGGAAGGCCGAGCACCGTTGTCCCCAATATATTCAACTCAGAGGTCCGCAGACTGGTCCTCCGAAAACACAATCCCAGCACCCGGAGTCCTCAAAACCTCTAGATGGCGAGGCCCCACCACAGAACCCCCCTCACTCGTTTGACTAACTGATCACCTCGATCGGGAACAAGGAGGATACCCCGCAAGAATCTCACAAACAATAGAATCCTCACGAGCATCACCCCTGACACGATCACGTAACATGTGACGAGACTGCCCAGCGGAGGAACCCATAGCCCTTGACTCCGATCCATCGAGCTAACTAGCTAGCCTACGTACCCCCCGCTCACTCCTCGCCAGACGATACTGTAGCTGATCTAGGGACACCTGCATCTCTGCTCTCATCATCCGACGTGCCGCTTCCAATGCCTCAGCCTGTGTCTTCTGCACAACCATCATCTCAACGAACAGGTCGTCGTGACTCTGTGTCTCCCCAAGGATCCATCTCGCCTCAGGAGTGGCGCGCGCTCGCATTGCCTCTAGACGCGCCTCCTCGAACTGACGAACCTGCATAACCACACCAAGTCAAGGAAAACCAATATATGTACATGAAAAAAAGAAACTTTGAAAAGGAAAGAATTATTCTAGATCTAGCCTGTCCTCCAGAAATCGCTCAACCATCTCCGCAATCACTGGATCAGCAGGAGGCACGAAAGGGACAACAAAAGTAGACGGCTGCAACGAGAACAAACAAATACATCAGATAACACTACAATGATGAACAAACCATAAACACAACAATTAAAACAAACCTGATCACAAATAGGAGCAGACCCCTGAGGGGGACCCTCAGGAGCAGAGTTCGGAATGACCTGCATAAAAAAAAAAAAAAAACACCAAACAAGCCAACACGAGATATGTCAAAACAAAAGTAAAACGAAATAGCCTAAACTGAATTACACCAAACCAAAAACTATACCCGACTCCCTGGGCGTAGAGAGTCAGCAGTCGCCTCCCTCATCTGAAGATCCTCAGCAACCTGACATTGAAATACAACGTGATGTTAGTAAAATGTTAAGAAAGTGAAACAATAGCACCCAATGAACTACTATAGTGATACAAACAAATCAAAAGATTGAATGGAAACTTACCTAATGATCTAGCTCGGCCTGAAGCTGAGCCATCGCTGGATCCTCCCGACTGGAGGAAGCAACTGAAGATGGATCAAATGCCAGAACGAGAACTCCAGCGGTGAGCTTGGCTCTCTACAAATAACAATAAACACATTAGTTGGCAGACTCGCAATGATAAGATTAACAAACCAAGTTCATATAGACACTTACCAATCGATCAATCTCAGATCGCAAACTGGTCTCCACCTCTCAGTCTGCCTACTGCTGATTGCATAATAGCTCGATCATCGCCACATGATTGGCGACCTCAGCCTCCCTCTCAGACTGTCCAAAACAAAATGAGACATCACAACTATATCAGAATGACTAGAAGATCAAGTCAACATAATACATAAACAATTAAACCAATGAATCGACTCACCAGGAACCGCCGAGTCTCCGCTTGCTGAGCCCCCAACTCATCCTCCGCTCCCCTTGCCTGAGCAACCGAGAGGGCTAAGGAGTGCAGCATCTCCTCATCCGGATGAGTAGCACACCCCATCTACTCCATCGCTCTATGGAGGGCATCTAATGCCCCGCGCACACTCGCGGTGAGCTGGCCCTGCTCCAACGCGACCAACCTCTCCCTCAATGTTGGCACCGACTCCGACCCACCAATCACCAAAGAACCTCTCCCATGGAAGGGACGTGTGAAGAGGCGCCTGCCACCCAATGCACTAAACCATGTCCCATACTCTCGAACATCCACCTCATCACGCGCCCCTATGACCCTGATCCCCCCAGCTCTAAAATCAGCTATCTGAAGTGCCATCTTCTCTGTAAAGTTCCAACCAGGAGAGTCGGTCATCCTCTTCGCCACTCTGTGGCGAATCTCTGGGGGGACTTCCTGAGCGAACCCCAGATGTCGTACCACTCGAGATGTGTGGATCCACTCCACCCTCTCAAAATAATGGACCCATATGTCCACATCAAAGAAAGGCCGACCAGACTGAATCACTATCATGCCGGCGTCCTCCCCATCCTTGTAGGGTCTCTAAATCACCTACAACCAATCAAGAAAGCCGACCCATCAATGAAGCCTTAGATCCTAAAAACCTCAAAACAAAATAAAATGAAACAAAACATACAGACAGTGATATATACCTACCCCTCATGCATGTCCTTGAAGAGGCCTCTTGAGGTCTCAAGATCAGAAGACCAGGAACGACCCCTCAATGCCTCCCTCCACACGTGCATCCATGGGAAAGTGAACCTAACCTCCAGCGGAACCCCCGGACGAAGAAAAGTGAAGTGATTGTACCCCCAAAACTAGAAAACAAAACAAAAGAAATGCTAAGAAGATGTTACTATCAAAATACCAAGAAAAACAAAGACACTATGTCATCAACTAACTAAAACTCACCTGGAGGAAGGGAAGGAAGCCTCCAATCATCGCGACGCCCTGTCCCCGACGGTAAAGCTGCTCATAGAGATGCGCCAATGCGGCCGCACCCCACGCATAGGTATGGATCCGATCCAAATCCCCGAGAACCATAAAAAATAACCCGCTGACGAATCCCTGAGTCAAAGAAGAAAAGAGTATTGCACCGAGGAAGTGCACCAAGAACGCTTAGAGCACCCTATCTGCAACTAACCCCGGCTCAACCACGGGCTCTTGAGCCGCCATCCCCTCACAACGCACCTCATACGATGCCCTAACCTCTGAATGATGCCTCAGAGGGACGAAGCCACTCACAAACGTATCAAAAAACTAAGTGACCCAAACTACACCCGACCCCGATCCACTCGACCTATACGGTACACCCAAAATCTCCTCACACACCTCCAAATATGCTCCTGCCATCCGTCCCGTGATCGGCTCACCCTCAAAATGAAGACCGATAATGCGGACCTAGTCCTCTGGAGTCGGCAACATGATACCAACTGGAAAAAGGAGCGCCTGATGCCTCTCCCTCCACCTCTCTAAAATTGCCGCAATCAGGCCACGATCGACCTGAAAGGGCTCAAGCTCCAGGATCAGCTCGAAACCAAAAGACACCAACTGCACCTGCTGAAACTTTGGCAAGGCACGGTACCAAGTATGAGACTCGGTCCATGCCGACCTGATAGCCAGCTGTGGGGGCTCCTATTGAACGGAACATAAATATTGGCAGTAAGATTGGCACATACCTATGACGAAAGACAAATAGATCTAGAGTTAAAAGCAAATGGAATATACTCGGACACACTGATAACAACTTATAACAAACACACAAAACATGATAAGAACAACTGAATAGAAACATGACCTATCTCTAGATGTCGTCATGATGCATGAGTGAACACCCAATCAATAATTAATGCACATTTGAGATAAATTAAAAAAGGGTTTCTACATCCTAACAAATCTATGTCATAACCGAAAACGCCTAGAAAAGAATGAGGGAACTCTTGCTCACTGATACCTACCCAGCCTCGAGCGAAGAAATTCTCCAGCAAGAAGTGTCAGCGATCACGACACTCCTCACCCTGGTGCTCCTTAGCCTCAGCCTCAGCTCTCTCACCCTCGACCCTCTCACCCTCCTCCTCAACTACACCCTGCTCAATCTTGGGTACCCCCTCCTTGACCTATACCTGGTCAACCTCTGGTACCTCCTCTCTAGCCACCTCCCCGACATCCACTTCTCCGACAATGGCATCGGTCCATGCCTCGAACGTCTCACCTATCTCCCCCATCATCATCCTCTCTAACTCAGAAGTAGTAAGATTGCGCCTATCACCACTTGCACCCTCCATCCTAGAACAAAGAACTCAAAAAATTAGAGAGAACGGAAGAAACGATGCCTAAAACGGATGATCGGATCACAAGATATCATGAACAAGCGAAAAATAAAGTACAAGGAAATAAGGAAACAAAGAATCGAAGACCAAAATGGATAGCACGGGAGGAATGAAATGTTTTTGAACTATTTATAAGACATGGCTGAATCTGCGTAAATCATGCGCTCAACTGAATCACGCACCACAATTCACGCGCTTAATTCAGATCGAATGCTCATCCTCGAGCGTGTAAACGAATTGTCGCCCGCTCGAACTAACTCGACCATTTGGTTGCGCGCAGCCGACCAAACGCATAATCATCTCAAGTGCCCGAACCTGCGCCCGCGAATGCCAAAGGTCATCCGCACAGTGAGCGGCCACCGCCCTAATCTAGCACTTCAAACTATGCATTTAATTCGGTTAAACGACTAGAAACCGACACTCAATGACCTTCCGACCCTCTAAAACCCACACTGCGCTCGGAGTGAAGATTGCAATTCCTCAGAAACAAAAAAATGTGTGCCCAGAATAGCACATTCACAGGACCAAATTGGGAGACTCCCGACACTGACTGTCAGCCTAAACTACGCCCTTGCTAAGACCAATCCAAAAACACTCCTAACTTAAAGAAATATACCCCCCGAAAAAAATAATGCCCCCCAACATCACTCACACATTTCAATTAAGACCAAACTAAACAAACAAAAAAAAATGCCCTCATCGTTTATACACTCCATCTAAGCCCAAACAAAACCAAAATAAAAAAAATGCTCCTAACATACCCCAATCCAAGATAAATAAACTAAATCAAACCGGACTTAAATAAATAAACCTCGTACTCAAAACAAGTCAAATAAGCTAAAAAGTAAACTAAAAATTTACTAAATAACCATAAAAAGAATTCAAGAAAACATAATCACTTCATAAATAGATAAAATCATTACAAAATACACCGAGGGCATACCCTCTGAATATAGAACTTAAAACAAGAAATCTAAAATCCGCATGTTCAGGCAATGCTCGAATTTGGATTTATTCGGGAAACCACCTTTTTCTCCTCCACCTCTTCCCTTAGCATGGTAGCAATTCAACTGCTACCTTGCATTCCCAATCCCGTCCATTCTCAATAATCCACTCGATAATCACAGTTCTTCGCGTTCAGTACCCGGGATACAAAACTGAGAGGAAGAAAAGACATTAATGAATAAAAATGCCCTAAATCACAAGATAAAAAATATATATGCCCCAAAACTTTAACCCTAAGCTTGAACCACAAAACAAAGCAACAATTCAAACCCCAAAGCTTTTAACAAACACATTACCAAATGACAAGTGTCACACCTTCAAACACCCTTCCAATCTAATTAAATCCAAAACCAAACACATACCCCCTTTGAAAGACCACAGTCCATGACAACCTAGAGAAACCAATAAACACACAACACTTACCCCTCCAAGGAAACACAAACCCAAAGCAAAGCAAACAAGCCAATAGGATTCAAATACTTAACACCCATCTAGAAACTTTAAATTAAACCCTAAATTCATGCATTTCTAACAAGTGTCACCTCAAATCAAATAAAAGGACTAAAACAAAATCTTAAAACTTTAAAAAAAAAAAAAGAAAAATCTCCAAAATAGGACCCTAATTTGAAACTCTCTAAACAAAATGTCATAAATTCCCTAACACAAACCCGTCAAAACCAAGTAAACTCTCTAAACAAAATGCCATAAAACAAACTAATCTCAGGATAAACTCTAAACCAAATCAAAACCTAAGCTAAGCCAAATAAATCAAATATGCATGACTAATCCACTAAACAAGTTGAAAACAAATAAATAAACACAATAAACAAAAACAACCTTTTATTTATAATTTGAAGATTTTACAAGTATTATCGGAGGCATACCTCCTGAAATTACAACCCAAAATAAAAACCTAGAACCTAACTTACAACCGAAAATAGAAACCGGAGACCAGAAATCAACACAAAGCGAGGAGCAAAGCGCCCAATCGGAGGCTTCAGAAGGAGAGGTGGAGGATTGGTTGGCTAACACATCCCTCCACTTGCAACACCTTTCTCTTCCGCCATCTTCACCTCCTCTACCGCCACCTCCTCAATGCTGCCTTCACTGCTCCCTAAAAGGGATCGATGTGAAGACTAGCGCCTTCATTCACAATACCACCCATTCCCAAGATAACTTCATCCCCATGCATCACCTCAGGACAAAGATCATGTGAAATCATGAATATAGGAAGAAACGACATCTCAATCCGACGGTTAGATTGCCCAATATTGCTAAAACACAAAATTTAGAATACAAAACATTTAGATTGGTCAAAACTCGAGACTAAACTGAGGGATGAAAAACAAATGATGGCTCCCTCACTTACATAGACTACGGACTTAATCACGTGCAGAACACGTGTGTTTAACTTGATCATGCACCACCCACAATGCGCACAATCTAAAACACGCGCTCCGACTCGAGCGCGCAATGAAACTATTGCCCGCGCCAACGGCGTGATGCTCAGATCACATGCCAATAATAGACCGTGCAAACTTATCAAACAATTCACACGAGGCACGCAATATGAAAGGTCGCCCACATAATGACCTGCTGACCCCTCGACCACGCGGTATAATTTGAGCACTTGATCCAATCGCACGCACACTTAGACCCACGTAAACAACCCTTCAAACCCCCGATCCCACGCCCACAAATAGGTGCACAACCATATTGAGCGACCTAAATTGGGCATGCAATATCTGACTTTATCCCATCTCGATCCAAATCCTCTTATCCCGTCGCGTAACCCCGTCACGTACGACCCATCACGATAAGATGCACACACATGATACCACCTCAATACCCGGTCCCATCGCAATAAATTAGCTATGCCCTCATGTCCCATCTCAAAAAGCCAAAAGTATATCTCTCGAAAACTCGAGAACACCAAAGAAAAAACCAAGCCAATCACGGCACAACAGCAACATGTTCTCACACAACCCAAGATCTGCCAAAGAAGGAAACAAGACATGCCTATCGCACAAATAAAACATCACCGCCTAAAAACTCTAGACACAACCCCGTCACACATTCACGAGCATGCCCCATCGCAACACAGTAACCTCACCCGGTCTTACATCCCCTTACATCAATCACCCTCCTTGAAATCGTCATTACAGAACAGTGCATGGAGTCAAACTCTCTGAAAGACCCGTCGCTAACTACGCTCAACCAACGCCCCATCGCATCTTAAAAAAAAAAATCCAACTGGGATCTAAATGTCCTTATCAGGCCTGCAACCAATACACCCCATAAAGGAAAGACCTAACCAATGACCCATAAAAAAAAAAGCCAAACTTTTCGAATCCTATCGGACACATCACAATCTGAAAAGTTCAGACAACACCTGCCGCGCCATATGATGAAAAGGGAGAAAGCTCAACCATGTCCCATCACTAAAGCGAGAGATCTCTCTAAATTTCTCGCTATGTAATAGACATCAGACATCACTGTAGCAGAAATGCATGAAAATCTGGGACCCCTCCCATGTCCCATCACATCTGACTAATGCCAAGTTCCAGCACAAACATCTTGTCAAAATTTCCACGTCCCGCCAGGACTCATTCAGCACGTAGCCAAAGAAATAAAAGTTCCCCAAGTCCCATCATGACATCACTTCCCCAAGAAATTTCACCACAATGGTAACCGGCAAGCTCTGCCACAGCCGACATGAAGAAAAGAGAAGAAATCTCCCAAGTCCCATCGCAGTATCACCCGGGCGACCCACCAATCCCGTCACGAACTACACAAGCTATACGCAATCCAGGTAAGTATCACCCCCAGGTAAGTACTGCCCACTTCTCAATTACTCGATATTGCTTATAAATATAGTTAGCTCTAATTAAATCAAAATATTTTCAAAAACCCATCTTGCTCGACTCGTGAATCATTGTAGTCCTCTCATAAGAGACAAGCATTAGTATTCGCTGAGAAGGTTAGACGGAGTATCCGGCATGCCAAGTGTCATCTTGACAACCACATAAACGGTCGGGTCCATAAATCCCGTACCAGTGAATCTGCTCAGCGACGTCTCAGAAGCCACATTTTTGGAAGATTTACCACCGAATTGATCTTAAGTTAAATTCTCCAGTTTTTAAAACCCCTCTGCTTCTAAAACCAAAACCTTTACTTCCAAAACAAAAGAAATCTTTACCTTACTTCCAAAAAAAGAAAGAAAAAAAGAAGCCAAAATAATAATAAACAAAGAGACCTTACCTACCCAAATTTCACTCCAATTATCATCCCAATTACTAGCCCAAATTGGCCATTCCCCTAGAAAATCGAACACTGAGTATATTTAATCTAATAACTTATAAACGCCTATTTGAAAGAGAACGCCTGACGTGCATTGGTGTGAGCAATGACGCACCCGGTCTGACATGACTTGTAAAAGCCTTCGACATTATATTGCATTATATTTTTTGGTCCCTAGACCTTATGGATATTTGTATGATGTCCCCCGGTACCTCGACTGTGTCATATCCCTCTATTTGACTACCCCTTGCAGCAGGTCACGACATGCGGCGGGATGCCCCTTGCACCCACAGATTAGGATATGGTGGTTCTCCTTTCTGTTTGACTATCACTCACAGCAGGTCGTGCCATGCGACGGGATGCCCCTTGCACCCGTAGAATAGGATACGCTGACTTCCGTCGTCGATTGTCTGACATCGGGTCGCAATATGCGACGGGAAAACCCCTGAGCATCCACGGCATGGAACACGCCTTTCGACAGCTACACTAAGCTCTCGAATGATCCATTTTATCTTGTACTAATAGATAAGAAAGCCAAGCATGTCATGTCAGCATCCCCAATTCACATTTATAGTTTTCCAAGAGAAACGAGAAGATACCTCGAATGAGGGGTATTTACTTCTTCGACACATTCTTACTTCGCAAGAGAGCACCGAAGAGGGGCATCTGTAAACACCCCCATTTTGCCCTCTCGTAATATGGAAATCTATTTGGTCAACCTTTGACCCCTTTACCCTATTATGAGACCATATGCTGAAACAATAGTATATGGCTAGACACAGGCTAAAATAATAGCACTATGGCTCAGGCCCCATGACCCGAACGGGGAACCATGCCCTGAAATAATAGTACATGGCTGAATACAGGCTGAAACAATAGCTCTATGGCTTAGATCCCAACTTAGGGAGACTATATACTGAAATAATAGTATATAGTTGGGATGCAGACTGAAATAATAGTCTTGCATTTCAGACCCCTTTGCCCTAATAGGGGACCATATACTGAAATAATAGTATATGGCTAGACATAAGCTGAAATAATAGCTCTGTGGCTCAGGCCCCATGACCCTAACGCGGGGACCATACACTGAAATAATAGTACATGGCTGAACACAGGCTGAAATAATAGCTCTATGGCTCAGATCCCAACATAGGAAGACTATATACTGAAATAATAGTATATAGTCAAAATGTAGACTGAAACAATAGTCTTGCATTTTAGACCCGACTCGGACCCGGACGACCCCGAATTACGCTCCTAAAACCACGCACGCAATTCGATTGCACACTAAATCACACATGTGCAATTAGTCCCCCTTCTAGACCATACTTCCTTTCCCACCACCTCGAGACTCGATCATGCGCCTCACATGAGACGCGCGATCATATTGAGTGCCCCACCACCGATGCACAATTGGCCTATGCCCGACCTAGTCTTATAGTCCTTGACCCCCAAGCTTCCTTGATTAAATGCTTCGAAAGAGGCGCATAATCGGATTACGCACTTTGTAACATGCGTGCAATTAGTCCTAACATTGTTAGAACTAGGAAACTCGCTGAGCAAGTAAGCCGGCCGCATTTAACCTCACACCCATGCTTGTTCTGGGCGGAGGGGTAATCCCCGATTAATTGCACCACTTCATCCTGGCCTAGTATGCAAAGGTTGGTCATCAACGTGCCCCCAATCCTTATTCCCGTAATCATTGACCAATCGACAAGGGTAATAGCCATCTCAGCCATCGCCATATGGAAGGTCATGGTCTCAGGCCGAAAACGTTCAATCAGGGCCTTCACATAGGCCGAGTCGTCTCTCATGGTAGGGGACGATAGGAAATCTCTGAAGCCAACCGGGGCTAGGAGAAACTTCACCAATAGAGGGAGATGGCGGTAAAGGCGCTGGAGGTCAAGCCAACCTCCACGGAACATAATGGGTGGCAAGTCCTGCATCAAGATGAAGAGGTGTCAGATACTGTAGGTAAAGTAAGCTTGCACAAAGAAAGGACAGGCAGAAAAAAAAAACTTATTTTATTACCTTACCAGCAATCCCGAAATTCGAGATGTGGGTGTACTATTGATTGAGCAGACCAGTGCGGGTTGCCTCGCCCTACATTTCATACCAAGGCTGGGAAACACACTGCACCACCAAAAGCTGCTCCCCCCGGGGACCGTAGACCGCCTCCGGTCCCTCCTCTTGCAATTCCTCTTGCCCGCGCTCTTCCTCACTCGACATCCTGAGATGGAAACAAGCAACAATATCAAAACATGTTAGTAGCGAGAAACTAATTGCCGCAAGCCAAAAGAAGGTAAGTATGTCCCTCTCATTTTTTTCATCAATCTTAAACCATTATCATTTTAAAGAAATACATCAAAAAGAGGTTGAGGCCCGAAACCCCCACATTTCAAACAAAAAAGAGAAAGAGCCCAAAAAAAATAATAATAATGAGAACAAACAAAAAAAGAGATAAAAAAGGAAAACAAAAAAAAAAAGAATGTGTGTACATACATGTAACAAAAATCGAAAAAAAAAACATGTACAAACATACACCCAAAAAAAAAAAAGAAAGAGTCTTTCTTTTTTTTCCAACAAACAAAAAACTCAAAAAATATATATGTTTACATATATATACATGCATACATACACAAAAAACATAAAAAAAATAAAAAAAAAAGAAAGAAAAAATGAAGAAGGAAAAAGGCAAATCATGTATAAACATACACCAAAAAAATAAGAGTCTTTCCTTTTTTCCAACAAACAAAAAAATTCAAAAAATATATATGTTTATGTATATGCATACACAACAAACATGCAAAAGAAAAAACAAAAAAAATCACCACAATCATCTTGCATTACTGAAAAAAAAGAAGAGAAGAAGCACCATCTAGATCCAAACAAGAAAGAAGAAGAAAAAGAGGCCCCTAATCACATCAACAAGTGAAGAGAAAGAGTAGGGCATCACAACAAATCATGTTTTTGCTCAAAATCGAGGCCAGTACACATGGAAGAAATCAAATGAGTCATAAATAATCATAATTGCAAGAAGAATCACCCATTCATCATTTAAAAAAGCAAAAATCCTAACCACATTACAAATTATTCAAGAAAAAAAAAAAAAGAATGAGGAAGCATTGATTACCTTCAAGAAAAATGGATCCTTGATCCGGTGTAGAGCGTGTATTTGAACGGCGGGAGCAAACTCCAGTGATAGAACGAGGTTCAAGGCAACTCAAAAGAACCCTAGGAAGAGGTTCCGTTTCGGATTGGAGAGGGGGAGAGGAATAGATTTTGAAAATGGCCCCTTTTGGCTCGAGCTCGATGGTTTTAAATCCCCCCCACCCTAGTTTTATTTGGCGTGTATTTTTATATACGCCAGGCATGTTTTGACCCAATGAGGCTTGACGTGTGTAATACACACACCAAGCCAAACCTGACCCGATTTGGTTTGGCGTGTATTATGGACACCGAGTTTGATCCTCCTCGAACCCGAAATAGTGCACATGCCCCCGAAATGGTACGCCAATCTTCATTTGATATGCTTGGGAGGCTGTGCTATAATAAATGGTTCAAGATAGATGAGCATTGCTCAAAATTCCGAGCATACAAAAAATCTCACATAAAATAACAAAAAATCCCACATAAAATAACAAAAAAATCCACTTAAAATCACAAAAAGAAACTCATATAAAATAACAAAAAATCCCACATAAAATAATAAAAAAACTCACATAAAATAACAAAAAAAATCAAATGTTAAAATAACAAAAAAATCCACATCAAATGCACGCATGCATGAGTCCTTCAAAAATTGGCACGTACTCCCAAAAAGCGTTACGACATCAGTTCACTCCGCTCGGGTAGTCATGCTAAATTAATTTCAAGTTCAATGGGTTCACCCAAAGACCTTGAACCCTGCTTCGCACAAGGGCACCTGTGGCCGGTCAAATAGGGCAATCAATGCCTCGTGTGATTGCACACAAGCTATGGTTCTTCGCATATTTGCTTCGCGCCTGTCTTTGAGTATGGGTCGATCACCCTCTCACTTACGGAGCTGTTATATTTAAAATGAAGCTTGAGTATCAAACATCTTCAATCATCACGAGAAGCGGATGTTTTTCCTAGTATATTAGGCTTTCACAACTCGCTCCATATCGGTTATGCCCAGTAATGTTGCTAAGTGTTTGGGGACCGATAATCTTGAGGAACGGACATTTTTTCCAACATACAGGACTTTCATTTACTCACCATGTTATCCACCTGATGTTTGAGGTTTGTTCTGAATACAGCGGACCCGCCAGTGTTGCCTTGGGCCTCTTCGGATGTCTCTTGTCTTTGGTATTCGATCATTAGTGATTAGATACCAAAGAGGCGCATCTGTAGACACCTAAATTTGGGCCAAGGCCTGATCGAGACATATTTCGAGAGAGGCGCACTCCTAAGCTTCCAATAGCACCTCCCGTATCCTTAGAAATCTCCCAAACCCTCAAAAACTTACCCAAACCCTTAGGAAATACCCCCAACCCTTAGAAACCTCTTCAAACCCTTAGTTAACCCTCCCGGGCCATGGTTAGAGTGAGATATACTAGGGTTGGCAGGGCCTCTACTAAGACCAAATCTTATACCATTGAAAAGTAGAGGTTCCCAGCTTTCCAACAAGCAAAAAATCACCTCAATCCGAGTTGTACTTAAAAAGTTATGGTGATCTAAAAAGTGGCCAAGAATGCACCTAGTAAAGGCATGCATGGCCTATAAATGGCTTGGCGTGTGTATTACACACGTCAAGTATAGGTGGGCCCCCCTATGGGTTCTGACTTTCAGGACACTGTAGCTATGCTTGGCGTGGGTAATACACACGCCAAACTTAGCTACAATAACCTGTAGTTTTTGCTCGAATTTCACTTTTAGGATTTGACTTGTTGACCACCCCAATATTTAGGATGGGTTTCATTAGGACTATTGTACCTCTGTTTACCCTATTTGTAACCCTCTAGTCATTTGAAACCTTGCCCTATCATCTACCATTGATCCTATCCTCACACATATCCATAGTCATTTGAAACCTTGCCCTATCATCTACCATTGATCCTATCCTCACACATATCCATAACCCTAAAATCCTAGGAAACCTTAGATGTTAGGATTACCTAATTGCTAATCCTAATTAGCCTTTAAGCGCCCCCCTAACCCTCTCTTTTTTTATAAATAGAGAGGCACTCCCCCTTGCAAATGGCTTGAAAAAAATCTAAAAGAGAGAAAAGATTAAGAGATAGATTTCCTCTCCTTTGGTGCACCTTTTTCATACAAATTCCATAACTTCAAAGCCTCCTTTAGACCCCACCTTTCATAAAAAATTTCCTAGTTTAGATGAGAGTTACCCCCTAGCCCTCCTCTCCTACCCCCTAGCTAGCAAGCTTTAGAGGTTAGAACCCACTCTTCGATCATCTAATCCACCGGAAGCTCATCAAGTGCACCTATGCGAAGGTCCACAGCCATGCTATAAGGGCTCGAGAGCTCCGGCTCTCCCCTCTACTCCTCTACCTTCTTAGCTTTTCCTTTATCCTTGAATTTGTGTCGTTACGTCGTCAAAATCTCGGTAATTGCGGAGGGGCACAAATAGGATCCAAGTGCCTTCGGGCAAGAGGAAGTACTCTTTTCTTTTTATTTCTTTTTCTTTTATTTTAACCATAAGTAGAGACCGCTTTTGAGCGGGTTGATTGGGTGCCTAACACCTTCCCGATCGATAACCGAAGCCTCCTCCCAAGAGCCTTTGGCATAGACCGGTGAATCAGAGTCACATTTTTGGCACTTCGATGCTCATAAAATTGATTTAGGTTTCCCAGGACACCAAAAGCTCTGGGTGGCGACTCTATATTTTTTTGCGAGTGCGCATCGTCGCGACGGGATCCTCAAAAATCCGCGGTTGACCAACGATACTTCTCTAAGATCGATATGAGATCTGGATATCACCAGTTAAGGGTGAGAGAGTCTAATGTAGCTAAGACGACATTCAATATGAGGTATGGGCAGTACGAATTTTTAGTAATGCCCTTTGGATTGACTAATGCCCCCGCAATCTTCATGGACTTGATGAACCATATTTTCAAGCCCTATTTGGATTTGTTTGTGGTGGTTTTTATCGATGACATCCTAATCTACTCCAAGTCGAAAGAAGAGCACGTCGAGCGCTTGAGGATAGTCTTACAAACTCTTTTAGACCCCTAGTTGTCTGTGAAGACAAGTAAATGTGAATTATGGATGCGTGAAGTGGAATTCCTAGGCCACAGGATTTCTGAAGCAGGGATTACTATTGATCCTGCTAAAATTGAAGCCATAGTAAATTGGGCGAGTCCCAAGAGTGTTACTAAAGTACAAAGTTTTATAGGCTTAGTAGGATACTATAGGAGGTTTGTAGAGGGTTTCTCAAAGATCTCTGAACCACTTACTGGACTGACTAAGAAGAATGCAAGGTTCAATTGGTCTGAGAAGTGCAAGAAGAGCTATCTCAAATTAAAGAAAAGGTTAACTACTAAACCTATTCTAGTGATACCTTCTGGAAGCAGTGACTTTATCCTTAATATTTATGCGTCATATAAAGGATTAGGCGGTGTCCTTATGCAGAATGAGAGAGTTGTGACTTATGAATCTAGGTAGTTAAAGGATCATGAAAAGAACTACCCTATGCATAATCTAGAACTGGCTACTATCATATTCGCGTTGAAGATTTGGAGACACTACCTTTGTGGGAAGAAATTTATTATGTCTACAGATCACTAAAGCCTGAAATATCTTTTTACTCTGAAATACTTGAATATGAGACAGAGAAGATAGTTGGAATTCTTGATTGATTAAGATTGCGAGATCAAATACCATCTGGGAAAGGCTAACATGGTTGTTGATGCCCTCAGCAGAAATATTCCAGAACGGGTGATTCGACCAAGAGCATTACTATCACATATTATTATCACTTCTTCATTGCTTGATTGAATCAGGGAGCTACAGCTTGAAGATCCCAACCTTTTGAAATTGAAGGATAGTGGCAAGCCAAAGATAACTGTCAGAGATGATGGGCTGATTTTGTTCCAGGGATGCTTCTATGTACTTGATAATTTAGAATTGAAAGGAGATATCTTAGACAAAGTCCATAATCAAATTCTCTATCCACCCTGGAAACAGCAAGATGTATAAGGGAATGAAGAAAAATTATAGGGAATGAAGAAAGTATCTGTATGGATTTCATCACTGGGTTGCCAAGGACTTCGAAGAGGAATGATGCTATTTGGGTTTTGGTTGACAAATTGACCAAATCAGCTCATATATTTCGAATCATATGACCTATTCAGCTTCACAGTTTGCAGAAATCTACATTCGAGAAATTGTCAGATTATATGGAGTACCTGTTGTTATTCTGTCTGATAGAGACCTACATTTCACGTCGAGGTTTTGGCAAAAATTTCAAGACGGAATGGGGTTTAGATAGAAATTTAGTTCCACTTTTCATCTTCAAACGAATGGACAAACCGAAAGGCTGAATCAAGTATTGGAGGGCATATTACGCGCTTGTACACTGGACTTTGGAGGCAATTGTGCCACGCCCGTTAGCCTACCCCCAGCCTCGCACCTCGCAATCCGTAGTGTCAAGCTAGCACGATAGCGCTGCTTCAATATTCGGCCATTTCTGTTTCTTTCAAATTCTTAATTCATTTCCCTAACTCGGTTAAATTCGGATTCAATTCGTATAATTTGCCTTTTTTTTTCTCTAAAACATTGGGGGAAATGTCATTTATGGAAAAACATACTTTTCTTTTTTGATGAATTTCGGGAATGTATTCATTTCATTTTTAATTGAATTGCAAAAGCATAAATAAATTCTTTTCATTTATTGTCACAGTCTCATTAAGCTGATCAGACAAATTCAATTTTTACGACTTGATTCATAAACCAATTCTAATTAATGTGGAATTATTAATAAGATAATTCGAAAAGGTTTCCAAAGAATTCAACATTTAAAAAGCCAATATATACACAAGTCCAAATACAAAGATACATCTTTCAAAAGTACTAGACTTAGATAAAAACGAAAAAGGGAAAAGATCCTGTCAAAACCAAGTGTGAAACTGTTGGTAGCTCTATAGGTAAAATGAGCTCAAAACTATCAACTCGGTGATTGCTCCCGGATCCTTCCTCGTCCGACTCCTCTAGCTTTGACTGGGTAACTGCTAACTGGCCTCTAAAATTTTTAGGTCATAAAACGACCGTAAGCGTTGAAGCTTAATAAAGTCTTTGTTAATTATGTCATGGGTTTCAGTACAAGTAATGTAAGAGAATTCCATATGTGCAAGTGCAAGTGGGATTTCCAACAATTGTGATAGCATAGAAATAATTAAGATTAGACTAACGCTAAGCAGAAAATTCTCAGTACAACCATATTAAACAATTACTATCTAACATGAGGATAAATATTCACAATAAATATGACATGAAAAATTGCAGTTACAATCATGCAAGTGGCAATAACTATTTTAAAACATTAGTAGGATCACAAGATTTACAAGGTTCATTAAATTTTATAGACTTATTAGTATCAATTTACTAATTTATTACACCTTATTTATTTGTTATTTTATTTATTTATTATTAATGTATTTTAATTAATTTGGTGCAATACCAGACACCAACCATGGTCCAAGATTCAAGATTCAATTGCTAATGTTGTGTAGACAAAGGATGACACTCTCTGTCATTTAGTCAATCAAGACAAGGATCAATGGCCATGTTGGTCTAACTAGACTCAATCCTCAGTTGACATTTCAATAACTCTTTTGAATACAAGATGCTCATATGAGCCTGTCCATGAGAAAAAAGATCGGCTATGCGAGGTTTTCGAGTTTAAGATAGTATCATCTTTCACTTTCAAAGTTTTAAGATGCGTTATCAAATAGTTAAAGTTTAGAATTCAATATTCACGTATCAACTTACATGTCCCAGTATTCAGTCGAATTTTCACAGTTTACCATTCGGTATTCAATATTTCAAATTTCATATTCAAGGTTCAGTATTCAATTGTACTTCTTTTAGAAGTTGTAGAATCAAATTTCAAATCAAAATGTCATTTGCTTCAGATTCAAATATACTTCTTAGAAGTTCAAGTTCAAAATCTCATTTCGGGTCAAGATTCAGATATACTTCTTCTTAGAAGTTCAAGTTCAAACTATCATTTCGAGTTCAAGATTCAAATATATCACAGACTTATAACTATCAATCAGTTCCATCAATAAATCAATTAGTAAAAATTCAAGCGGTTTGTTCAAATCAGAAGTCAAGTCCGAGTCTTCAAATTCCAAGACTTGATCCTAAGGAAGGATCTCATCTGTTCACACTTATAATAAGTGTTACCTTAGTTTAGACTCCAATAAGGACTTATGTTTATTATCGTCGATAAAATAAACTCGATCTTCTCTAATCGAAGTTTAAGGCATCGAGGTGCCTGTTACCAATAATTCCACGAATTTACTTGAGTTGAGTCAATTGATTGACTACTCATCGATCCTAAAGAGTATCCTAGAGGAATATTCTACGTACGCATCCTGTGTAATTATTCTAGGAGTATCGTATATATGGCCTAGGAGTATCTTAGGTGAACATCCTATGTGATCGATCTTTACATGGTCTAGGAGTACTTTAGGTAAGCATCCCTTATATGGTCTAGGAGGGGTTTCTTACCTTATATTTTCGGTCATTTGATCTATCAATCCAAGTTTAGTTAACAACTTATGATTTCGATCAGTTTTTTTTTTTTTTTTTTCATTTGAGCATTGCAAGGCTCGTCAGAGGGTAAGAGGATATTTATTCATGTTTTTCATATATGGGCATTTGGGTCCATTCCTTTCTTATTAAAAACTCATTTTGGGTCTTGGGTCCAATGGGTTATAGTCTTATTCTAGTGACTGGGCCTCTGGGTGAACCACTTGCCCATGCCAGGTTTTCAGGTTGGGTATTTAGACTTAGAAAAATCTAAACCTATGGATTCAAGGTCCATGGGTCATTTCTTATGCGGTTTTGGGTCTTTACTAGATCCAATTCTAGCTATACGGGCCTTTTCAAGGTCCAGGCTCATAAACGGGTGTCATCATTATTCAAGGGGTGCCTCTAATAATTTCTTTCAAAACATTTTAGGATGGTTCATAGCTTAGAAATTCATCTAAGGTTTACCGGGCTATGGGCCAGGTAGTCGGGTCCTTTGGCATCCAAATGTTCTGGTCAAATATTATTCTAGAAAACTTTAGAAACTTCAAACAAAAATCATATTTCTATTACAAAAATCAAAGGAAATCCAAGAAAATTCTACACTATAGTGGTCTTATCTTACGTGACCAATCTAGACCATTGGATGACCTTGCATGATAATTTTGATCACATGCATGGCATCCCATGGCTCAATTCAAACCTTATATATAAATTCCAGAATTAAAACTCCAACAAAACCCTAAAAATTTAAAATCCTACACTACAAGACTAAAAACACTAACAAAGAGTTAACTAAGACATTACCTTGGGCTTGATCTCTATAGCTTGCTGGCTTGTCCTTGTTTATGTGGTGCAATGGGCTGGGATGGAGCCAAATTATATCTATGTGAGTCTAGAAGATGTGGAGAGTTGTGTGGTGGTATTTGATTTTGATTTTGATGGGTGGATGTGGAGGGCAAATTCAAGGTAGAAGAGGTGTTATAATGGAGGTGCAACAGAAGGAAGAAGATGAAAATGGTGGGAATGAGGAGGCTCCCTTGGAAATTTGATTTTTGCAATGAGCTTGGGGGGACAAGCCATAGAAAATTTTGGGCGCTTGGCCTCTCTTTACTTTCCAAGACCACTCTCTCTCTCTCTCTCTCCTCACTTTCTTCCCTGTGCATGTGGGAGTGGACCCCACATGGTTCACTTGCCACCACACACTAAGTCAAATCTTGTCTTTTGTTCTCTTCTATGCCCTCAAAAATTGTGAAATTCCAATTGTCCAATCTATCTTGTGGTGCATGTGTGAGAGTGCATCTCTCACTCTAAATTTCTCCAAATTTTTTCTATGGTGTAAGATGGGTCAAAGTTAGGTCAAATGGATGAGTGGCTAGGATTTGCTAGAGATTTGCAAAAATCTTATTTCTAATTAAGAAAATTAAAAAATTAGCTTAAAAATGCCCGTGGGCTTAAATTGAATTTTCAAGAAATGTCATTGCTCCATGCAAGGCACATACACTTAACTTTAAATATTAGTGCATCTAGTTCTTTCAAATTTATGGGTCTAGGTTTGACCCAAACCATTGACTAATTTCATGATCATCATTAAAATCTAATCCGTTGGCGATAATCTCCTCCTCAACACTAAGGCTCAGAGCCAATTTGATTCAAACCTCGGATCAAGGTCTATCATAAATCAGTCAGGGCTTCTCATAAGGTGTGAGATGTGGTGTGTGCTTTACTAAATTACTAACACACTCATTCAAATAAAAAGGCACCTTATGGGTGCCACTAGAAATATACAATATCCCATCAATATAAGGTGGGTGTGGGTGCTTCACAAATTTAGATGGACTTGGCCTCATGCAATCACTTGGCACAGTTAGTCTCAGTCAACAGGTTGACCAACACAGAAATCGAGGGGCAGGTGTTATAAATTGGGACGAACACCTATCTCTCGCGGAGTTTGCCTATAATAATAGTTACCAGTCTACAATTTAAATGGCTGGGATGAAGCTTTGAATGGGAGAAGTTGCATAACTCTCTAGTGTTGGGATGAGGTCGGTGTAAGAGGTTTGCTAGGACCTCAGATTGTGGAAGATACGTCTAAGCAAGTTCAGTTAATCATAGAAAAGATGCAGATAGTACATAGCAGACAAAAGAGCTATGTTGATTTGAAACGTATAAATTGGGATTTATTAGAAGGAAATAAAGTCTTTGTGAAAATCTCACCAATGAAGGGAGTGATGAGATTTAAACTGAAAGAAAAGCTTAGCCCGAGATTCGTAAGACTGTTTGAAGTCTTAAAGAGAATCGGAGAGATTGCAAATCGGGTCAAGCTATCACTGAAGTTTACCGAAGTGTATAATGTTTTTAACATTTCTATGCTAAAGAAATATGTGTCAGACCCTTCTCACGTTATCGACTGGGAACCTTTGGAAGTTTATGAGGATATGCCCATTGTCGAGAAGCATGTTCAGATTATTGATCGGAGAGAGTAGACCTTGAGAAATAAAGTTATATCGTTGGTTCATGTAATTTGACTGCATCACTTTCGTGAAGAAGCCACTTGGGAACGCGCAGACGCTATCAAGAAGGACTATCCCTACCTCTTTGAGTAAAGTGTAACGACCTGAAATTCCCAATCCAAAACATGAGGAATACCGGGTCATTAAACTTAGTTCATAAGCCTATGAGTAGAATTTTATTAGTAGGACATTGATCAATTTACTTAATAACTGAAATAGAAACTGCAACATCCATAAACAAAAATACCAATCCAAAAAGTATACCACCACTGATGGCTGTACGTCACACAAATAGTAGTATTTACATCAAGTACGTGAAACACCATAACCCAATGTTCTAAAGGAAATTCCTTAGTTCATACCAAATCCAAATCACAAAGTTCTACTAAGGATAGAAATCTTCGGGTGGGAGATCCTCCTCGTCCTCTGGTACAAAATCAGGATCCTCTACAAAATCAGGATCCTTATCAGCGTCAATACCTGTGATACATAGTGTTGGGGTACGCTAAAAATCCACATGCTCAGTAGAGTAATCTCAAATACCAATTGTACCTTAACCTTCCAAGACAGTTTTAGTGTTCATATCAATATCAATGATTAAGATGTCATAATATAATGATTCATGACACATTTATGTTGTTAAGATATCCAACTTCAAGTGTAATCTAGTTTGGGTGAAATGATCTACGATGAGGTTTCGATGCCATATCCAGAAGATAAAAAATGATTTCATATGAATTTCCAAACATCTTAAATATAGCACTAGAGTCGATGTCAAATCCGATGGGAATCCTAACCATCGTTGTTTAATGAACAAATTTTCAGAATATCGTAGCCCCTGCGTTGTGAGGAAGCTCGTGCGGTTCAAAAGTCATCGTCGCGGTTCAATGTGTGCAATAGCACGATTCAGTGTGTACCGAAGAATGGTTTAGTGTGTGCTAAAGCATGGTTCAGTGTTTGCTAAAGCACGGTTCAATGTGTGCCATCGCACAAGATTCGTTCACTTCAACCTCAAATCATATGCAATCTTTTAAAATATAATATCATATTCATACTTCATAATTAATTTAAAATTCAAGACAAATTCTAAGGTTCGATGAGATCATATATCATCTTTCAATTAGTTCAAAGTTCAAAATCAATTTTCAAAAATTCAATGAGATCCATAAGAGATTCAATGAGATTCCAATATTTTCAATTTTAATGAGATTCATAAGAGATTCAATGAGATTCCAGTGTTTTCAATTTCAATGAGTTTCATAAGAGATTTCAATGAGATTCCAATGTTTTCAATTTCAATGAGATTCATGAGAGGTTCAATGAGATTCTAATATTTTCAATTTTCGTGTTCAAATGTTCAACAAATCATAAGAAATGAGTGGGCATATATCATAACAAATAACAAACAATATTTAGTTTATTCAAGTCACCAATGCCTAGGAATCAAAATTATAAAATATAATTGATCATTGAAATTCCCCTTCCTTGTTTCCCAATGTCATAGCGAAAAGGGGTGAGACGATTCCTATTGATTCCACCTGATTCTCTCTCCTATATTTCATACACAAGCGACGTATTATAACACCTGCCCCTAGATCTCGGTGTTGGTCAAAATATTGATTGGACACTAGTCTGATCTGGCTGTGCCAGGTGAATGCCTGAGGCCAGGTCCACCAAAATTCCTGAGGCACCCACCTTAAAATAATAGGAAAATGATGATTACTAATGGCACCCCATTTAATTAGATGGGTGTATTAGAAAAATTGATGGGATACACACCACATCTCATACATCAACTTTACTCAGATTATTACATGAATAAAAGTTTGACCCGATGTTTGACTCGAATTAGGCCTGGACCTTGTTGGTGATGAGGGGATCATCACCACCGGATCGGATTTTAAAAATCATCACAAGATTCCTAGATACCTCAAGTCAAAGATTAACCCATGAGATAGAGGTTTGGAGATGTACTAACACTTAGGATTGAATGTTAGTATTTTGCACACTTGAGTGACATTTCTTGTAAATCCACAAAGCTTAAGGGTAAACATAATTAATTCCCCTAAATTATAAAATTAGAAATTAAAATAGTTCAAATCTCTAGTCAATCTACACCATTGATCTTGTTGACTTCAGATTGGCCTATCTTACACCACCCAATTTGCATTGGGGAAATCTAAAGTGTAAGATGCAACCACTTGCATGCACCACAAGATTTTGTAGAAAAGGGACATTCACATAGTTTAAGGACATGGAAACCACAAAATGACAAGATAAGAATGGATGTGTGGTGTGATGAAGAGGTCAACGATGGGAGCCGTGTGGGATAAGGAGGAGAGAGAGTGAATAGTCATTATGAGCATATATGGGAACTAGGAGAAATTAGACTTGGGAAGTGAAGGTGTGACACATGTCACAAATTTTCAGCTTGTGTCCCCCAACCCTTATGCAAATTTCGAATTCTCTATGGGGACCTCTCATTTGCATTCAAACTTCATCTTTCTCCTCTCTTCTCAACTCCATTACAGCCCCTTAGAACCCTAGTGGATAGAAAAATCTCTCCCTTCAATCTAACCCTTAGATTCTAAATTAAACACCATCAATCTACTCCCCATACTCCTCACATCTACGTATGTAATTTTGATCCTCATCCATGCCCATTTAACCACACGATTTGGAGAAAAACAGCAAGGAGTTAGAACTTTTGCAAAGGTAAAATTTTAGTTTAGATTTTTGTTTGGACTCCTAACTTTGTAGTGTTTAGATTTTCTCAGTGTATGTTCTTTTTTTTTATCTTGGATGGTTAAAGCTCATGAATGACTATGTTTTCACATGGGACCAACACATTAGAACTCTTGGATGTGATCTATAGGATTACTTTAAAGTCATCCAATGGTCATCTTGGATGTGATCTATAGGATTACTTTAAATTCATCCAATGGTCCATGATGGCCAAATAGGCCTAGACTACTAGATCTTGAAATTTTGAGGTTATTCATATAGATCTCATAGTTAGATTTGATTTGCATTTTAAAAGCATGAAGAAATTATGGATTTATGTATAGGGCAGATTTGGGATGACCATGCATGTGATATTTGAGCACATGCAAGGCCATCTAATGGCTTAGATTCGCCCAAATTGGGTTAAATCAAGCTACTATGCTCTCCATATAAGAATTTCTTGCATCTTTGTAAATAAAATATAGAATTTTTGTATATATATATATATAATCTGGAATGAAGTTGGACCTGTGAATAAGATGACCATGCATGTGATCTTCACACACATGCAAGGTCATCCAATGGTCCCAAATGACCAAGGAAGTCAAACTAGGCCAATTTTGAAAGATTAGCTTAGAAATGCTAGATGTTTCGTAGATAAAATGAACTTTGATTGTAAATTTTCTGCATTCCATAATGTGGCATGGACCTGAGCCAAATGGTACCATGCATGTGATCTTGGTACGCATGCAAGGCCATCAAATGGCCTAGATTGACCTAGAAGGTCAAAATTTAGAAAACTACTATATTCTTGAAATTTTTAATCAATCCATAAATTTTAGAGAAAAATATCCATATAGATGCATTCTATAAACATAATAGATTAAGTTTATGAGTTTTTCATCACTGTAATCCATCACCAATTTCACGGATTACTAGGTCAAAATTACATAACTTAGTCATAGAAATTTTGCTGTGATTGTTGATGCATTTTTATGGGATAATTATGTGTGATCTTTGTTTTTATTCATTCCATATTGACTTGATCATGTTTAAAATATGTGGTCTTAGATTGCTTAGACTTTTGAATAAGTTACATGTGTTCTAGATTGAGATGTGCATTATTTTTTATTTATGATATTAGTATGGATGATTGACACAGATAAGTGGTTGGACATGGACACACTTCCATGACCATATATCATAAATATAGTTCGATTATTGATAATGATGATTTTCAAATTGGATGGCCCAATTGATCACTTTGAAAACTGGCTAGATACGCTAGGATTTTCTTTATAGAAATGACTACAACTAGCTCCTTTTAATTATAGCTTTCTGATTTTTCGATGAGCAATATAAGATCATGAATTCTGAATAATTATATGTTTGTGACTTGATCATGGGCATATCAACGGTGTTAGATGAATGGATATGATTAGATGAATGGATAGGATTTAGATGTATGGGTAGAATCTACATGGGATCATTTAAAAATTTATTAAATGAAGAGTTTTAAATGAAATTTTTGCATAATATTTTTAAAAATAAAAATGGGTTTTTGAAAATATAAATATGCCCGATACGCTAAGTTCAATCGGATGGCTCCCAAAGCCCTACCCGATAATTTTAAGAAAAACTGATACCGGTGACTAGGAAAGTACCGGTAACCGATTAACGTTAATTAAATAGATTTGATGACCCAAAAATTGATCCTGATGGACCTGGGATTAGATTGAGAATATTCTGAACCGAGATCCGATAATATGTGGCATTGGATGGACCACTAGGTGGACCCCATCAAAGGCCCAAATTTGTGAACCTTGCAGCCCACATAAAATCAGTCCTAGAACAGTTGACAGAATAAATAGAAATAAATTCTAAAAAAATCCTGAAAATTTCTAGAATATAATTGAATGAGTTCTTGATGTCTGATTAAAATTTCAGACCCAAATCCAGTAGGGTTTGAAAGTTACGGCGCCCGGAACGCGATGCGGCGTATCTGCCCTGCTGCACTCAAAAACAGAGCTGTAATAGACTTTGATTTCTATGCCTAAAAACTTTTAGGAAAATCTTAGAATTAATTAAATATAAACTCTAATATGCCCCTAATGGCTGGGAAAAATTTCACACCTCAATTCTATGAGAATTGACGGCGAGAAAATCGACAAAATGGAAGCAGACCCAACCTTCGATCGGATGAACTTGATTAATTCCTAATCTGTTGACTTCTGACCCAAATAATATCAATTAAAAAGTTAGGCAACTCTCAGATATTTCCAGAGAGCCACTGAGTGCTTGATTTCATTACAGGAATTGAAAGATATGGACCCAACATCGAAGCCCAATAAATTGGCCTGGAATTATATTAAAACAGAACAAGTCTCGATGATTTGTCTACTGTGATCAGCCTTGTCCATATTTTGGGATGCCGCCACTTGGGAAAGATGCTCTCATGAGTGTTCTTGCCGACAGTTTTAGAAGCATTCGAAAATTCGATCAGAGTCAAAAATAGCGACCAATTTACTATAGGTTGACCAACATTCCTTCGGGAAATTATGAATAATTAAAGGGAAAAGCCTAGTATATAGACCTTGACCCAAGACCCGTGATTAATTGCAAAAGCCCAATCACATGGTCAATATGAATTTAACCTATGATAAAGACCCATGTAAAAATTTATCAATTAAGTCAAAGGCTCGACTTTGACGACCTAATAAGGCCTAAAATCCTGAACTTTTAGTAAATAAGATTGATAGAATTGACAAGAGCCTAGTTTAAGGATCCGGCCCATAGCTCGATAATGTTTGATTATGGGCCCGACCATGGACGTATGGATCAAGGCCCATGAGAACTAAATACACATGGCCCATACCCTGGAAGGCCCATACTTCTAGATTTAGATCTAGTAAAGGCCCGAATTACCTAGGGAATGGCCTAATGGATCCATTCACTTATGTTATACCCTTTGGACCCAAATTCCATTGGACTCATATTGAATTGAACCTATTGCACCCTTTGGACCTATACTCCATTGGACCCATAACTTATTAAACTTGTTTGACCCCTAAAATCCATTGAGCCCATAACCTTTTGGACCCTTTGGACCTATAATCCATTAGACCAATATTGAATTGGACCCTTTGGACCTAAAAACCATTGAACCCATAACCTATTGAACCCTTTGGACCTATAAACCATTGGGCCCATAATTCATTGCAACTGTAACCCATACACAAAATTATAACATAAGTAATTAACCCTCTATTAAAGAATCGTATAATGGGAGTTAATATAATATGATAAGTATATGAAAAGTATATGATAAGTACATGATAAGTAAATGATAAGTACATGATAGTTAGTGACATGTTGCACATGATAGGTACATGACCAGATGATAATATAGTCTGATAAGATAGTATACAATATGATATGATTTGATATGACAGTGATATGACTTGATAAGATAGTATACGATATGATATTATCTGATATGATAGTGACATGGTCTAATAAAATAGTATATGATATGATATGATATGATATGATAGTAAATGATATGATATGATACGAAGCTGAATTGTTTAAAATGAAATGTCTGAGAGTTGACATGAACTGTTTGAACTGCTCGTTTGGCATGTTTGAACTAGTATCTAAAATTAGTACTTGTACTTGTATTTGAACTCATAATTGGTCTTGAGCTTGAATCTGAATCTGTACTTGAAACTCTGAATCTGAAATGAAAATTTGAATATCTAGAATTTTGAATCTGAAACAAAAATCTGAATATCTGAAACTCTGGTATTTGAATATCCAAAACTCTGGACCCGAAATGGGTGTTTAAATATCTAAAACTCTGGACCCGAAATAGGTATCTGAAGATCTGAAACTTTAGACCTGAAATGAGTACTTGAAAATCTGAAACTCTGGACCTGAAATAGGTATTTAAATATGAATCTAAACCTCATAAATGAGGTAATATGTTACAGAACCGTAGAAATTGGGCACAGAATACAGAATATGAAAGACAAAATTTGAATCATATGAAAGAATACAGAATTTGAAAGATAATACAACGAAAATTGAAAATTTTAAAAGTGGAAAGACGATACCATTCTATTATGTTCTAGCCTCACATAGTTGATCATTGTTCCTACGACCTTGTATGAGCATTTTGTATGTAAAAGAATTTTGATATGTCAGCTGAGGATCAGGTCTAGTTAGACCAACAGGATCATTGATCCTTGCCTTGATTGGCTTAACGAACGGAGAGTGTCGGCCTTTGTTCTCGCAAACATTGGCATCTAAATTATGAATCTGGACCATGATTGGTGTTTGGTATTAACACCGAATTAATTAAAAGATACTAATAATTAACTCATGTTTTACAAAAATTAATAATAATTAACTAATCTCTAAGACAATTAAAATTATGCTTAATCATATTGAACGAATCTTGAAGAAATTATAACTTATGCCTAATGATATTACTATAATTCATCTCTTTTCATATTATTGTTGTAGATAATCTATAAATTTTAATCTTGTACTTAGCTCTTAAATCATATCGTTTCTTAGTGATGAATTGAATATCTTTGAACTTGCTATTGTTTCTGTAAAATATTTACTTATTTGTTAATTAATACCAGTTGTATTGCATATAGTAAGAATTCTTGTTTGATAATTAGTTATATTCACAACTGCTGGAAACCTTACTTGCACATGCACGTATAGACTATCTGTATACTACTTGTACTAGAAATCTATGACAATGCTAACTAAGATTTTATTGAGCTTCATCTCTTACGGTCACTTTATGACCCAAAAATTTCAGAGGTCTGTCAGCAGCCACCCAGCTAGGATTGAGGTGGTTGGATACGGAAGGATCCAGGAGTGACAACGAGTTGATAGTTTGAAGCTCCTTTTGTCTAGTAAAGCTTCCAACACCTGCACTTAGTTTTGAAAGGATCTTTCCTTCTTGTTTTAGCTTTTGTTTAAGTCTATTACTAGTTATAATTTTGTAATTGGGCTTGTTTAAACAGCGTGACTTTTAAGGTGTTATTTTGATGGAAAAGGTTTTTCAAGTTGTCTTCATTATATTGCTTTATTCATTTGAAGTCTATTGCATTCAAGTCGTAATCCCGAATATGCCCGCTAGGTTAACGAAATTGGGAAGTTAAATCAATAGTGTTTAACTAAAGTTTTCGTGCCTACTTTGATAAATAATCTATTACTTTGATAAAAAAAATAACTCGTTTCCGCACTTAAAAGTATTTTTCGTGAGATTTTAGAAAAAAAATAATATATATATATATATGGCAAATTACATGCAAAAGAAAAATAAAGTTGAAATAAAAATATATGAATATGAATATGGATATGTGTATATATATATATATATGTGTGTGTGTGTGTGTGTGTGTTAATTTACCTAAAAAAGAGATACAAGGTAAGAAGTTGAACCCAAAAGATAAGAATATGAACATGGATATGAATAGAAAGGAATAAGATCATTACTAACTCGCATCGATGTCATACGGATCATGAGTCGAAAAGTAGGGTGTGACACGTATCAACTTCCATAGGTTTGTACATCGATCGGTTAATCGAAATGTGATCTACGTTACCCAATTCGGGTTCCAATTGGTCGATCAGAATTGAAAGTCGAATGACCAAAATAAAAAACAAATGTAAGGTACCCTGTTTAATCAATTTTATCTAGAATCGATCGATCGAGAATGAGAGTCGATTGATCGAATTTAATGATAGATCATTCGGTCAACTCAGGAAATAAATAACTCATATTTATATAGGTTAATCGATTGATTGAACTATGGGTCGATCGATCGGGATTGAAAGTGAATATATATACTTTATTAAATGGTCTCTGTCAGAACCAATCGATCGAACAATTAAATTGATCAATCAAAATTAATGGTAAATATATGTACGTGTATGATTTACCTTGCTCCCGGTGCAGAATGATTATTTTCCAAAATTTTACACAATCGATTGATCAGTATGGTATTTTAATCGATTGATTATATAATTTAATGTTATAAATAGAGAACAACAATCTGGAATGAATTTCGATGTCAAAATTGATTAATCGGTTTGAGAATTGATCAATCGACTGATGAAATAACCCTTATCCTTGTACTCGGCCCAAAATCGATTGATCGAAAAGCGTAGTCGATCGATCGATTTCAAAATTTATGCATGTCTACATTTCGTAATTCAAGTTCCGAAAATAAGAACAAAAATTCGAAACTAAGAGATGTAAGATCTGGAAATAAGAAAAATCAGATCTAAGAATAAGAGAGAATGTTTATTCACCTCTTGAAGAGTGAATCGTGATCCTACGGTGATCGAGGTTGAGGAGATCGACGTTCAACGCAATCGTTCATGCATAGTTTTCTCCCTCCTTGATCTTGATGGTGGAAATGATCAAAGTGATTCTTGTGGAAGAATACCCAAAATATTTTAGGGTGGGTTGAAGAGATGGGTTGAGGAAGAAGAGTGATGACGGCTAGGGTTTTCTTAAAAAGAAGAAAAAGAAAAGAAGATGACTAGATTTTCTTATATCTCTTTTCTTAAGAAGAACTCTCGAAGATATTATGATTTAGGGTTCTTCGTAACACACCTTTTAATAACTTATTGAGAATCATCCAGTGTTAGGCTGACACACTAAGGAAAGATGTATAGGCTCTTACTTCGAGGTTCAAAATAAAGGTTTAAAACCTACACACCAAGATTTTATCCTCTGGCCTCTTGTCTATAACTCAAGTCTCTAACCAGTAAGCTATTACATAACTTGTTTCAATTAAAGACAAAAATAAATATAAGAGTTGTGAAAATCGAAACGTGTATTCTTTAGTTAAAACATTTTGAAAAGTCAAGGCATGCGGTTTATATCGTATTAAACACATAAAAGTTATTTAGGTGTATCAATAACATGAAAATCCTAGTCGTTACATTCTCCTCTCCTTACAGAACTTTCATCCTCAAAAATTTACTAACCTTATTCAAAGAGATGAGGATATTTGTCACGAATCTCAGTCTCGCATTCCCAGGTAGCCTCATCAGATGAATGATTTTCCCACCTCATAAGTACAAGCAGGATCCGTTTGTTATGTAATATTTATTCCTTACGGTCAAGAATTTGCATTGGCTCTTCTATTACCGTCATATCTTCGTGGAGCTCGGGAGGCTGATAGTCCAGAATATGAGATGGATCCTTCACGTACTTTCACAATATAGATACATGAAAGACATTGTGCATGCTAAAAAGCTGAGGAGGTACGACAATTTGATAAGCAACTCACCTACCCAACCAAAAATCTTAGAGGGTCGGACATAATGTGGGCTTAGCTTTCCGCATTTTCCAAATCACATTATTCCCTTAGTCGGTGAAGAGGTACTTCAAACTTTAATGGTTAGTGAGAAGTTCAAAAGTCTTTCTGTATAGGTAGTGCCTCCAAATCTTTAAAGAAAAAATGACTGCTGTAAGCTTCAAGTCATGAGTCGGGTAGTTCTTTTCATAGTCCTTGAGTTGATGAGAGCCATAGGCGATGGCCTTACATTGTTGATTCAGTATGCAATCCAAACCACTATGTGATGCATCATTGAACACCACGATACCCCCACTACCTGTTGGTATAGCAAGTACTGGTGCGAAAGTTAATTTCTTCTTAAGCTCTTAGAAGCTCTCTTCACATACATTATTCCATTCAAACTTTGTGTTTTTCCTTGTGAACTAAGTGGTGCTGCAATCATGGAAAAATCATCAACGAATCTTTATAGTAGTCGGCTAGGCCTAGAAAACTACAAACTTCGATTACTATTCTTGGTTATTTCCACAAAGATAACATGCCCCATGAAACTGACTTGTTCGAGTCAAAAGTTACATTTGCTTAGCTTGGCATAAAGTTGATGATCACAAAGTGTCTGAAGTGCAATGCGCAAATGCTGCTCATGATCTTCCCTTGTCTTTGAATAAATGAGAATATTATCTACGAAAATAATCACAAATTGATCGAGACATGGTTTGTACACTCGGTTCATCAGATCCATAAATGATGTTGGGGCATTTGTCAAATCAAAAGGCATTACCAAATATTCATTGTGACCATATCTAGTGCGGAAAGTGATTTTCGAAATGTATTCGGTCTTAACTTTCAGCTGTTGGTAGCCTAACCCCAAATCGATCTTTGACAAGAATTTTGCCCCTCTTGGAGTTGATCAAAGAGATTATCAATGTGAGGGAGCGGATAGCGGTTCTTGAACATCAACTTGTTCAATTGACGATAAGTTATACATAGTGATCAATCACAAAATATACCATTTTATCACCCTTAATTTAGTGATGCTTAACCCTAGTTTGCTACTAACAAGTTAATGATGAATAAAATATTAAGAAAAATTAGTAAAAGAGAGCCAAAGTGTCAATCTTCGTCAAAATGAACTCATAAAGCAGTAAGAAAAATGATTGAAAGTAAGAGATAATTTTTCACCTACTGAAAGCCAAGAAATCATACTTTACGATTGAACAAAGTCAAAGAAAGAAAAAGAAGAAAAATCGTAATTTACGATTCTTCAAAAAACGTTCAAAAGCTGAAGTACGATACAACAGAAAGCGATCGATCGTAATAAAGAATCGTTCCATTGGAAGTTATGTTGAGAAGAGAAAATCGTGATTTACGATTTTATAAATGAAGCTTCTCGTTGTTGCTGATCACTCAAAGATTTACACCGTCATGCACCAAAATAGAAAAACTCTTGAATTAGAAGTCTGGTGAATCACAGATCTGAGAAGATTGATGAAGATAAACTCCTAAAGGACTCGGTTGCTGAAATAAAGGAAATAAGTTTCGAATGCATCAACTATCTGAAGCAAGGAAGATAAAATTAGGAATTAAGTTATATTAGGATACTCTTGTTTTTAGCAGCTTCTTTTATTAGAATTAGAACACTGTAAACTAGCTCCTTATGATCTATAAATAAGAGAGCCTGGTATAGGAATAAGATCATCGAAGAAATTCTCATCATCAATTGACGACTGAGGTTGGGTTTTCTTTCGATCAAATTTAGTTTAGTTTAGATATCCAAGGTTCTTCGATCACAATTGATGACTGGGATTGAGAGCTGGAAGATTAGTATAGATATCCATAGTTTCTCAGAAGCAATTGATGACTGCAGCTGAGAGGTGAAAGATATATTTAACTTTGCTTTATAGTTTAGATTTATTTTTATTGCAATTTACTGCTTTATAAACATCTCCAAGTTTTGATTCGAATTGACGACTCAAGTTGAGATTTGCAGATTAGTGTAATAGTTTTAGTTTTCCATCTTCAATTTTCTTGAATTTGATTGGCGCCTAAGTTTTAGGAGATTGTTGATTAGATTAAATATGTATTGATAGAATTCTAGTTTTGATTGATGACCAATGCTAAGAGGCTTGATATATAGTGTAACGGTACTTTAATTTTGTAAATATCCGAGATCTGAAGGATTGCGATTGACGACCATAATCTGGAAGGAGGAGGATTTAGGATATATTTTCTGCAACTTAGTTTAAGAAACCATTCTCTTATTCATATTTCTCAAGTAGTTTAGATCTTAAAAATAAATATAAGTTTTCAGAAAAAGTAAAATACCCAGAGATAAATCACCTCTTCATGGGAACAATCCTATACTAGCACTACAATTTCCATTGTGTGCTTGCAATAGGTTAAGACTTAATTAGACACATACAAAGTAGCAAGTCAAATATTTGGCGCCACTGTCGGGGAAGTGGATTTATTTTTATATTAGTTTTAGGAAACAAATATTTATCTTTCTCTTTTTATTTTTCTTTATATTTTTATTTTCTTGATCACTTCTTAAGCTTTCGCAGGTTTATTCAGAGTAACGAACCACAAACTCCAACACTTCTGCTGGCCACAAAAACTAGAGACTCTGATTTGTTTCTCTCCCTGCTTCCAAAAAAAGGAAAAAAAAAAAGTACATATATAATAAATAATTTTAGGAACAAAATGTCTAAGATGCAAGGCCATGATGAAATATGCTGGCCGAATCTTAATGTGACTTATTCCCCAACGGAATTCCAAACTACTCCTAAGTATCTAGCCACGTTGGAGACAGAGCAGGCCTTTCCCTCTCAATGGGGTAGTGTTGAGAATTCTTCTAATTCTTAGAGGGACAATCCTTATGGCTTCCCAAGGGGAACTCAACAAGAATTATCTTATACATACCCACAATATTTTCCAAATTCCTAATAGTCATATAGCCCATACCAATCTTTTGTGCAACAACCATATCTTCATTATAGAAATGATGGTGCTAATATCATTCAAATCCTCCAGGACTTGCAACAACATGCGCATCATCGCTCTAGGGATTTAGCCCGATTGTCTCTAATCTCCCAAAACCTACACTCTTGTACTCAGTCCATTACAAATCTAGAAACCCAAATCGGGGAATTAGCCTCACAATGGGAGGAAAAAGAGTCTAATCAAGTGAGCTCACAGACACTAACTCCCACAATTCAAGCTGTTCATACCTTAAGGAGAGGCTGGACTGTTGACAATGGAGTAGAGATGTCTACACCGGTAGCTGTCCTATGACCAGAGACAAGGAGAATGAAGCCAAAGAAGAGACTCTCCCACAAGAGAAACCAAAAAATATAGAAATTGAAAAATAAAATAAAAAAGTTAAAAACAATGAGGATGGCACACCTAAATCTATAACCGAGGTACCCTATGTACCAAAGTTACCATTTCCAAACGCTTTTGGTGCACCATCCCCTTTTGATAAAAATTCAAAACAACTAGAAGAAATTATTGAAATCTTCAAAGTAAAAATCAATTTGCTCCTCTTGGAGGCAATCAAACAGGTCCCAGCCTATGCACGGTTCCTAAAATAAATGTGCACGTAGAAACGAAAACGGTAAAACAATATCTCGCAAAAAATTTTCTTGACAGAGCAAGTAAGTTCAGTCTTGCAAGCTAGAACTTCACCCAAGATTTAGGATCCTGGGGTGCCTACAATTCCATGTATCATAGGTAATCATACAATAAATAAAGCACTTTTAGATCTGGAAGCCAGTGTAAATCTTCTGCCATATTCTATTTATGAAAATTTTGGACTGGGAGATTTGAGGCCTACTTCGGTAACTCTTCAGTTAGCCGATAGATCAGAAAGAAGGCTTGTAGGAATTATTGAAGATGTAATGATTGGAGTCGACAAATTTTCTTTTCCTGTCGATTTCTTGGTGTTAGACATGGAACCAAGTTTTAAATCTCCAATGCAAATTCCCGTTATACTCGGTACACCATTCTTGGCCACGGCCAATGCTTGCATAAACTGCAAAAAATCGAAGTAATGGAAGTTTCTTTTGGGGATATGCGAATTCAGTTGAATATCTTCTCGACAACCAACCAAATGGCTTCAATAGACGATGAGGAATGCTTCCGCATAGATAAAATTGAAGAATTGGTAGAAGAAGCATTACCTCTAGTCTTGCCTAAGGATGCGCTTCAGACTACATTATGGTATACGGACTTGGAAGAAGCAGACCACCAACTGAAGGAAGTGACTTATTTGTTGGACACTTCTATCTGTAAACTCTAGTCTAAAACTTGGAAGCCATGGATAGAATCTTTACTCGTCACTTCCAATGAACTATTACAGCCATCTATCCAAAGAGCACCATCTTTGGAATTAAAATTACTTCCCGACACCCTTAAATACGCTTTTCTTGGGCCTAACAAAACTCTCCCAGTAATCATTTCACATGCTCTTAGCAGAGAACAAGAGGAAAGGTTGCTAGCCACACTCATGAAGTATAAGCATGCAATAGGATAGACTATCGCTAACCTTAAAAGGCTTGACCTTTCAATATGTATGCATCGTATTCATTTGGAGGATAATGCCAAAACTTCACGAGAAAGCTAGCGGTGGTTAAATCTAAATATGGGGAAAATTGTTCAAAAGGAAATCGTGAAACTACTAGATGCAGGTATTATTTACCCGATTTTTGACAGTGAATAGGTGAGTCCCATCCAGGTGTCCCAAAGAAATCTAGGATAACTGTAAAAGAAAATGCAATCGGTGAGTTGGTACCATTATACGAAACCACGAGGTGGCGTGTATGCATTAACTATCGGAAGCTCAACTCAATGACTCGCAAAGATCATTTTCCATTGCCCTTCATCGATCAAATTTTGGAAAAACTTGTGGGTCAGGAGTATTTCTGCTTTCTAGACGAATATTCAGGGTATAATCAAGTCTCGATTTATCTAGAAGACCAAGAAAAACTACCTTCACATGTCCTTTTGGAACATTTGCTTACCGTCGCATGCCCTTTGGGTTATGCAATGCTCCAGTAATATTCCAAAGATGCATGATGGCAATCTTTTCTTATATGATAGATAGGTTTCTTGAGGTATTCATGGATGATTTTTTGGTATTTGGCCAAACTTTTGATTCTTGTCTTGATCATCTTGCCCTCATCCAAGAAAGATGCGAAGAGACTAATCTGGTGCTAAGCTGGGAGAAGAGCAATTTTATGGCTCAAGAAGGTATAGTCATAGGTCATATTGTCTCTAAGAGAGGAATAGAAGTTGACAGGGGTAAAATTGATGTACTAGCAAACCTACCACCACCAACTTCAGTATGGCAGATTCGATCTTTCCTTGGCCATGTTGGCTTCTATCGCCGCTTTATCAAAGATTTCTCCAAAATCTTGAGACCTCTATGCCATCTATTAGCAAATGATGTGCCTTTTAACTTTGATGACGCTTGTCTTGATGCATTCAACAATCTTAAGGCACTTCTTTCTTCCACACCAATCATTCAATCGCCTGACTACTCCCTATCATTTGAAGTAATGTACGATGCTTCTGATTACGCAATAGGTGCCATCTTAGGACAACGAAAAGACAAGATCTCTCACATAATTTATTATGCGAGCCGTACCTTGATTGAAGCTCAGATTAACTATACCACCACTGAGAAGGAGCTTCTTGTCATCGTCTTTGCTTTAGATAAATTCCAATCGTACCTATTATGATCAAAGATCGTCATCTTCTTTGATCATTTTGCACTGAAATACTTACTGTCTAAAAAGGATTTCAAACCGAAACTAATCAGGTGGATCCTTCTTTTGTAGGAATTCAACTTCGAAATTAAAGATAAAAAAGGGAGTTGAAAATGTGGTGGTTGATCATCTATCCAGAATAGAATTGCCTGAAAGCATCAGTAAAGAATCTCTACATGATACCTTCCTAGATGAGCAACTGGTCGCCATCCAAGCTACAGTACCATGGTATGCAAACATCATGAATTATTTGGCAACAGGTAAGATTCTCTCGACCTAGTCCAGTCAGGATAGGTATATTTTCTTTTCTAATATAAAATACTATATTTGGGAGGATCCTGACCTATTTAAAATATGCCCAGACCAAATAATTAAAAAATATGTGCCCGATAGTGACACCCACAATATTCTACGGTTTTGTCATATATATGCTTGTAGGGGCCACTTCGGTGGAAGAAAAATGGCTACCAAAGTACAACAATCAGGATTTTATTGGCCATCATTATTTAAGGATGCCCAAAATTTTTGTCAGGCTTGCGATCAGTACCAAAAGTCAGGAGTCATGTCCCGAAGGAACATGATGCCCCTCTAACCAATTTTGGTTGCAAAACCCTTTGATGTGTGAGGCATAGACTTCATGGACCCCTTTCCACCTTCGTTCTGATTCACATACGTACTTGTAGCTGTTGAATACGTATCAAAATGGGTAGAAGCAACAGCTACATGAACAAATGACCATAAGGTGGTAATCTCTTTCATCAGGGAGAATATATTTGCATGATTGGAACCCCACAAGCTATTATAAGTGATGGAGGAAGCCATTTTTGTAACAGGCATTTTGAGAACTTGCTCAATAAATACAGCGTGACTCATAAAATTGCAACCCCTGTCACCCGCAAACTAGTGAGCAAGTTGAGGTTTCCAACCAAGAAATAAAGAAGACCTTGGAAAGAACTGTTCGCCTTGATAGAAAAGATTGGTCCTTGAGACTCAATGATGCCTTGTGGCCATACAGGACGGCCTATAAAACACTAATTGACATGTCTCCCTATAGGTTGGCATATGGAAGAGCTTGTCATTTACTTGTGGAATTAGAACATAGAGCTCTATGGGCTATCAAAGCTCTCAATTTTGAGCTGGATGCGTCTGGGGAATAACAAAAACTTGAACTCAATGACCTAGAAGAAATTTGCAATGATGCTTATCAAAACACTCGAATTTATAAAGCCAAAACCAAAGCATTTCATGATAAGCACATTTTGAGAAAGTGGTTTGAACCAGTACAACAAGTATTGTTATATAATTCAAGGTTAGAACTATTCTCAGAGAAACTACAAAGTCGTTGGGACGGACCCTGTAATGTTGTGGAAGCATTCCCCTATAGGGCTGTAACCATTCAGGATTCCAAAGACAATCGTATCTTCAAGGTTAATGGGCAGAGACTCAAACTGATGATATCTTTAGAAGAAAAAGGGACAGTGGCCACAATGTCACTAAATGACCCAGAGTATGATTGATAAACTCCAAGGCACTGTCGAGCTACCGACTCATCCGTAGCAAATTTTTGTTTATTATTTGTACAATAGTAGGTATGTCAATAGATTTTGTAATACATCGAATCGTAGTGATTACGATTCATAGTGTCTACGATTTTGTCGATGGATTTTGTAGCTTGAGTATTCTTCCATGAACAATCATAGTGACTACGATTGCTGAGAGAACATTTCGTCCAGGCCACACATTTGTTATCAGATAGGCACAACTTCCAATTCCAAAAGTGTCACCTCGATTCACACTGCACAGACACATCTCTTAGTACTTAATAGAACTACCAACCGATTCGCAGAGTTCAACGCCAACCCACAACGTCCATTTATGCCAACTCTTCAAATTTTTGACCGGAAGCGAAGCAAGTTACCACTTAGTCAATTCATTCCATTCCTTTCGCCCTCTTCCACAGCCAACACTCTTGCCATGGCAAAAGCCCCAAGTTGGTCTGAAATAAGTGAAGCATTCGAGTGCCTTCTCAGGCACCATGAAGAAGAAGTTAGTGCTCTCCTAGAAGAAAGGGCACGACTAATTCAAGAGCTCCTATATCTTCTCCCCAAACTAGAACTTGTTGACGAAACACCACCCCCATCCCCCAAATGTCAGAAATCTTCCCCATCATCACCCCCTCCGTCTTCATTAGTCTTTTCTTTTTCCTCTTCCATTGGACGCACCCATCCAAGGGGAGATTAATCATTTTATTGGGACAACAAATTTTGATTAGAAGCCGAAGACCGATCTTTATCGAATACATTTTCTTCTTTCGGACGTTGCTATCAGTATCATAGTTAGTGTGTGTCTAGATTTTTCCTAAGTTTATACCCTTGATGTAATTAATTTTAATACTTTCTATCTATAGTTTTCCTTCATATCATTGTAAATATTCCATGAATATATGAAAATTTTCTTTGACTAACTTTTTAATATAGTTACTATTTCTAATTTTCTTGTTTATTTTTGTTACTTATGATCTAAGATTAAGCCGGATGTATTTTTCCTCAAGTTTGGGGGAAATTCTTATGACAAGATTTTTTCACCCGGTGCAATATCATCAATCTTAAGTAATTTTGGTAAAATTTTGATTGTATCCCCTATTTTTATGCCAATGAGGGCATTGTCCAGTTTAAGTTTGGGGGATATACATCTAGTGTATATGTTAGTTTAATTTTATAAATAATACTTTATTTTTGTATAACTTTTAGAATTTTTGCAGAGAAATTTTTCTTTCTGTTTTAGTTTCTAGTATATTTTTAGTTTTAGAATATTTTTTTTAGAATTTTTAATATTTAAGCATCACATTGTGAATATGATAGAAACAAAAATATGATTCCAAATAACATACCGATCCATCGTAGTAGAAGTTTAACAATCAGAAATAGACCAGTTACAATTCATGTTTTAGCTCTTTGAACACTGTATCAGAATGAAAGTTTAAAACAATAGATTGATCTGAATTGCAAAATTTAGACTATAGTTTCAAAAATTATAACCAGTAATCTTTAGAGACTAACTTTTCCTTTCTTTGGAGAGAGACTATTATCTATTCAAGCTTGAAATTTCTTTAAATTTCTCTACTATGTTTGTATGAAAAATCTCATATTGCTAAACTTAGAATCAAAATATTCTATGATTATGATAACCTATTTTTTTTCTAGAACTGTCTATTAAAAACATCAAAACAATAAGACATTTATACTAGTAAATCGTAAAAATGATCAAAGGCCATCTTTTGTTTTAACCAAAATTCTAAAAAGTCAAAATCCCAGAAATATTTTATCCTTTGAACCCATATTAGAAGCCTAAACTGAATTTCTTTGTACAAAGATTTTATAATCCTTTAACTATATATACTACCCAAAGCTTTCAACCTTTGACCCTTACATTTTCTAAGAGTTTAGAATAAAAAGAATGGAAGAGGGAGTGAAAGGAGTAAAAAGACAACAGATAAGGGACCTGCTGAAAAAGGGTACAACTGAGAAGAAATTATTTTCAAAAAAATAGAAATATGGGAAAAGAGTAAAAAATCATAACACAGAATTTTATACAAAGAAGCAATCAAAGGGATAAAAGGAAAGAAAAATCGTAAAACATGATTCTATAAGTCTGAGAAAAAAAATGAGATTTTAATAACAAGAATTAGTAAATGGGAAGAAGTTATCCAACTTTTTGGATACTTACTGAAGTAGAAAAGAAGAGAAGAAAAGAAAATAGAGAAGGAAGTACTAAATTCTCATAAACCTTTGAATCCTATCTACCTTTCTTTGAAACCTTTTTAACCCAAAACCCTATTTCAAGTTGAAGGAAAGACCTTTTTTATTTACAATTTATAAAAGCATAATCCTAGTAGAGATATGAATGATAGATACTATGGATTGCATAGGGAATCATATAAATAGAATAGATTATCTTTTCCATATGATTCGTTTTATTTTAATTATCCTTTGAATTTATCATATATATCATATTGAGAGAACCCAAAATTTTTTATATCTTTTTGAGAGTATACCAATAGTGAGAGTTTTGAATGAAAATATTTTTTAAATCTATAGTTTAGAAAAAGTTATGAAGAATAAATTTTTCATTGGTACGCACACACTCCACGCTTTACAAAATTAAAATTGTTGAGTTCTGATCAAGGATAACTGTTAAGATGAAAAGAAGTGGTTGGAGGAATTCTATCTTTGAAAATTATAACAACCATGTGATGATTAAATAATCAATATACAGAATTAGCTAGGATTTTTAAATTTCCTTTGTTTAGTTTTAAAAATTGAAAATTCCAAAAATATTTTGAAGTTTGTAGGTAACTTCACTAAAAACCTTCAAGAGACTACAACTCCTCCACTATGGATTACCTAGGGGTTTAAAGGCTTATTGCATTTGCTAAATGCAATCGTGCTCCCTACGAAAGTGGTATTTAAATTTTAGATTAGTATTTCTTTCCTTGTTTGCTAGGGACTAGCAAAACGTAACTTTGGGGGTGTGATCATCACAGAATATACTATTTTATCACCCTTAATTTAGTGATGCTTAAACCTAGTTTGCTAGTAACAAGCTAATGATGTGCAGATATTAAGAAAAATCAGTAAAAGAGAGCCAAAGTATTAATTTTCGTCAAAATAAACTTATAAAACAGTAAGAAAAATGATTGAACATAAAAGACGATTTTTCATCTACTGAAAGCCGAGAAATCGTACTTTACAATTGAACGAAGTCAAAGAAAGAAAAAGAAGAAAAATCATAATTTACGATTTTTCAAAAGTTGAAGTACGATACAACAGAAAGTGATTGATCATAATAAAGAATCATTCCATTGGAAGCTGTGTTGAGAAGAGAAAATCATGATTTATGATTTTACAAATGCAGCTTCTCGTTGCTGTTTGATCACTTGAAGATTTACACCGCCATGCACTAAAATAGAAAAACTCTTGAATTACAAGTTTGGTGAATCACGGATCTGAGAAGATCGATGAAGATAAACTCCTCAAGGATTTCGTTGTTGAAATAAAGGAAGCAAGTTCCGAATGCATAACTATCCGAAGCAAGGAAGATAAAATTAGGAATTAGAGTTATATTAGGTTACTCTTGTTTTTAGTAGTTTCTTTTATTAGAATTAGAATACTGTAAACCGACTCCTTATGATCTATAAATAAGAGAGCCCGGTATAGGAATAAGATCATCAAAGAAATTCTCATCATCATTTGACGACTAAGGTTAGGTTTTCTTCTGATCAAATTTAGTTTAGTTTAGATATCCAAGGTTCTTCAATCACAATTGATGATTGGGATTGAGAGCTGGAAGATTAGTGTAGATATCCATAGTTTCTCAAAAGCAATTGATGGCTACAACTGAGAGGTGAAAGATAGATTTTACTTTTCTTTCTAGTTTAGATTTATTTTTATTACAATTTACTGCTTTGTAAACATCTTCATGTTTTGATTTGAATTGACGACTCAGGCTCAGAATTGTAGATTAGTGTAATGGTTTTACTTTTTCAGCTTCAATTTTCTCAAATTTGATTGACGCCCAAGTTTTAGGAGATTATTGATTAGATTAAATATGTATTAATAGAATTCTAATTTTGATTGACGACCAATGCTAAGAGGCTTGATATATAGTGTAACGGTACTTTAATTTTATAAATATTCAAGAACTAAAGGATTGTGATTGACGACCATAATCTGAAAGGAAGATAATTTAGGATTTATTTTCTATAGCTTAGTTTAAGAAAGCATTCTTTTATTCATATTTCTCAAGTAGTTTAGGATCTTAAAGATAAATATAAGTTTTCAGAAAAGCAAAATACCCAGAGATAAATCACTTCTTCATAGGAGCGATCCTATACTAGCACTACAATTTCCATTGTGCGCTTGCAATAGGTCAAAACTTAATTAAATACATACAAAGTAGCATTTCACATAGCCTCATCAAACTGTCTTTCTTTTCGACGAATAGGACGGGGGCTCCCAATGGGGAAACACTAGGTCTAATGAACCCTTTATCCAATAGTTCTTGCAACTGTTCCTTGAGCTCTTTCAATTCTGCCGGTGCCATATGGTATGGAGCTTTCAATATTAGTCATGTGCCTGGAGCCAAATCAATTGAGAACTCAATGTCCCTATCAGGTGGTAATTCTGGCAAGTCTTCAAGAAACATATCAGGAAACTCGCATGTAATAGGAATGTCTATAATCTTGACTTTCTCTTCATGTTATTCTTGCATAAATGCGAGGTACTCTTGACATCCTTTCTATAACATATGCTCTACTTGAATGGCTGAGATAAACGGTGTGACGTTTGATTTAATGCCATGAAATCGGAAAGGTGCACCTTCGAGAAACGAAAAGTGACCACTTTTCGGAGGTAATCTACACTCGCATGATAGGCTGATAACCAATCCATACCAAAGATTATATAGAATCCTTGCTTGTCCAATATAATCAAATCAGCCATCGTTTCATGATCCTCAATTGGAATGGCGACTGATCGGCATATGGTGTCTGTCACCATAGAATTTCCCGCAGGAACAGAAATGAACAATATAAAATCCAAGGATTCTGGTGTAATACTCAATTCAACAGTGAATCGAGAGGTCCCAAACGAGTGCGTAGAATAAGGGTCTATCATAATGCATGCCTTATGTTAACAAATGTCTGTACTTTGGTACATATGTAGGGTACCTAGGGTTCAAGTGTTCAAATTAATCAATTATACACAAAACGCGTTGTAGTATTCATATAATCATATAGTTCAAAACAATTTCAAGAATATTCATCAATTGTAAATAAAATAAATTACTTCAACAACCAATTAATTTAATTAATACCTTGAATGATGTCATTTGTGGCTTGCACATCACGTGCAGAAATTGCATAGGCGCAACCCTGAACTACAGGTCGAGAGGATTTTTGAGCAAAAGTTGGCGTTATCTTCTCCTTATCCTTCTCAGGACAATCCTTTATTAAGTGTCCCTTTTGGCCACAACGGAAACATGAAGTCATGGTCCATCTACAATCCTCCACCTTGTGACATCTTCCACATCATGAGCATAATTCGGATGGCACAAATTGAGTGGTGTATGAAGTCCTTTGTGTTACTGATGCTCTAGTAGAAGTAGGAAGTGAGGAACAGAAAGGCTTCATGGGCGCTGAAGAAACTTGTCTGGAATCGGCGGTTTGAACTGGTCGAGAAGGTGCTGGAGTTGAGAACGTTGCCCTCTTACTAGTCTGATCAATGGTAAATGATTGTGCTCGACTCACTTTATTCTTATTTTGCTCCTCTTCGTTTGTATAATTATTCTATATCCTTTTCAGCGATGAGAGCTCTATCCATGACTTCGGCATAAGTCCTCATCTTGAACAGTGAGACTCTCTCTTGAATGTTCGGTTTCATACCACATTCAAACTTTTTGGCCTTCATGACTTCAGTAGCGAGATGTTGGGGCGCAAACCATGAGAGCCTTGTGAATTCGGCTTCATATTCGGTCATTGACATTTGACCTTGCACCAAGGACATAAAATTTACTTCCCAGTGATCTCTAACAGATTCGAGAAAATACTTCTTGTTAAACTTTTCAGTAAATTGAGCCTAAGTCCATGGTGTGTTTGGTGCTTCCTGTGCTCTAGTTCTTTCAATTGATTTCCATCAGGGAACCGCTCCTCCTTCGAGTTGAAATGAAACCCATCTGACTTTCTCATCTTTTGTCCAAGGTATCGCACGGAAGATCTTCTCTATTTGGTTCAATCATTTTTCTGCTTCCTATGGGTCTACGTTACCTAAGAAACTAGGAGGCTTCATCCTTCAGAATTCTTGAAATTCGGAGGTGGTTGCTGCCTTGTTGCAAGCAAGGTGGTTTGCTATGCCATCTTATTAGCCATTATCTTCAATAATTGTCCACACGTGCATTGTCATTTCCTCTTTCCAATGGGATACCATTGTGTTGACACCCCCATTTTACCCTCTCAAAATATATAAATCTATTCGGTCAACCTTTGACCCCTTTACCCTAATGTGGGACCATATACTGAAACAATAGTATATGGCTGGACACTGGATGAAGCAATAGCACTGTGGCTCAGGCCCATAACCCTAACGTGGGAATCATGCACTGAACCAATAGTACATAGCTGAACACGGGCTGAAACAATAGCTCTGTGGCTCAGATCCCAACGTAGGGAGACTATATACTGAAACAATAGTATATAGTTGAAATGCAAACTAGAATAATAGTCTTGCATTTCATGCCCCTTTGCCCTAATAAGGGACCATATACTGAAACAATAGTATATGGGTGGATACAGGCTGAAATAATAACTCTGTGGCTCATGCCCCATGACTCTAACGCGTGAACCATGCACTAAAATAATAGTACATGGCTGAGCACAGGCTGAAACAATAGCTCTGTGGCTTAGATTCCAACGTAGGGAGACTATATACTAAAATAATAGTGTATAGTCGAAATGCAGACTGAAACAATAGCCATACATTTCAGACCCCTTTGCCCTAATAGGGGGACCATATACTGAAATAATAGTATATGGATGGACACAGGCTGAAACAATAGCTCTGTGGCTTAGGCCCCATGACCCTAACGCGAGGACCATGCACTGAAACAATAGTACATGGTTGAACACATGCTGAAATAATAGCTCTGTGGCTCAGGCCCCAACGTAGGGAGACTATGTACTGAAATAATAGTATGTAGTCGAAATACAGACTGAAATAATAGGCTTACATTTTAGACCTGACTCGGACCCGGGTAACCCCGAATTATGCTCTTAAAACCACACGCACAATTCGATTGCATGCCAAATCACACACATGCAATCAGTCCCCCTTCCAAACAAGACTCCCTTTCCCAGACCACCTCGAGCCTCGATTATGCTCCTGACATGAGACGCGCCATCGGATTGAGCACCCCACCACTAGCGCGCAATTAGCCTACGCCCGACCTAGTCTAATGGCCCTTGACCCCCAAGCTTCCTTGATTAAACGTTTCAAAAGAGGCACATAATCGGATTGCACACTCTACAATGAGTGCGCAATTAGTCCTAAAGTTGTTAGAACTAGGAAACTCGCTGAGCAAGTTAGCCGGTCGGTCGCTCACTGAGTCGGTGACCGACTCAAAGCGATTAAGCACCGGGAGACCGGCGTGAAATTTGGTTAAACGCCTAAAACATGGCGTTTAATTGGAGAAAAACCTATAAAAGCTTTTTCTTAATTCGGCCCAAGGGAGCTGGATCTTTTTTTGGAGTTAGAAAAATTTGAGCGATTGAGAAACTCAAAGAATAGAAAGAACACAGAGAGAGACCAAGCAATGACTTCGAACTTCAAATTCCAAGATCCTTCTCTGCAGCCCGGGCCTTAGGTAAGAATTTAGTTTTAATTTCAGACCTTAGTCTAGTTTTTTTTTTAGATTTAGGTCTTTTTTCCTAGTTTTAATTTTCAGTTTTAGGCCGTAGCACCCTTTTCGAACCGTAATTTTAATATTTGGTTCTAGTTCTCTGTTTCTAGAACCAGTCCTTGATCTGACGGTCTAATATCACCGACCCTAGACTCAATTCCGTTCTAAAATTTTAATTTCCAGTCCTATCATTAATCTCTGGTTCTAGTTCTTAGGTTTCAGAACCAGTCCTTAATCATACGGTCTGATTTTCTGATTTCGAACCCAAATTCAGTCCTAAAAGTTTAAATTTTAGTTTCAATTCCTTAATTCAATACTTCTAAAATCCCAATTATTAATTTAGTTTCTATAATTCTAGTTTCTTAGTTTAATTCATAATTATAATCCCAAAATCAACTCCAAAAATCTAAAAAAATAATATTATAATCTAAAAATCCAATTTATCTTTAACCTCAGCCACCAGATTTGCTCAAGGAAGCTTACGGAGGGTACTCGGGAAGGAGGCAAATCCTCTTTAACATAGCGGGCCCAAACCCCTTTTTTATTTAGAATTATTCTGTTGATTTAATTAGGATTAGAAAATTAGTTCCATAACTTTTTTTTCTTAGATTTTAGTATAATTAATTTACATGCTTTATTTTAATTAGATCCTTAGAATAATTGCCTTGATTGGAATTCTAATAAAATTAGTTCTTTATTTTAATTAAATAATTCTAGCGTAATTGATTCGTTGCTTTATTAGATTTCAGTATAGTTAATCCCCATTTTTTATTAGAATTTTAGTATAATTAATTCATTGCTTTGATTATAATTCTAGAAAAAATTAGTTCCTTTATTTTAATCGGATTTCAGTAAAGTTAATTCATTGCTTTAATTAGAGTTTTAGTCAAACCAGTTCTCCATTCCAATTAGAATTTCAGTAGGACTATTATAATTCCTCTAATTAGAATTTCGGTCAAATTACTATATTTGCTCCAGTTAGAATTCCAATACAATTAGCATATTTGCTTATTTAAGAATTCCAGTACAATTAGCATGCTTTATTTAATTAAAGTTTCATCAGAATTAATATATTTGCATCCCTAGTACAATTAGGAGATCGATATTAATTGGACTTCTAGTAGTATTAGGACACTAAATTAATTGGAATTCTAATAGATTAGGAAACTGAATTAAGTAGGTTCGTAATAGGATTAGAATATTAGGCCAACTCATCATAATAAATTCCCACACCACTAAACTCACAACAGAACCAGGGGATCTAAACCAATTAAATCACACAATAACGGGAAAGAAAAGGAAAATTAAACTATCTAAAATATAAGAAAGAGCCATAGTTGCTAACGGACGATTCAGTAAAGAAGTAACCCACACTCACTCTAAAGCGTGATAACTGACGTGTTGCAGCATCATTAAATATCTACAGCTGGCAATCGCAAACAAACTAAGAACCTTCCTAGAAACCCCGCCCCCCCTTTTTTTTACCTCTACCATTCCAAACGCCACATCGCTAGAGTTCACTTGGACATAATTGGGCCACTGATTCAACAGGGATCGAGAGGAACCTAGAAAAAGCGCGCACCAATAGACTGGCGCTCGCGATGGGACACTTTTGCAAACTATTTCTTTCTTAGATAGTTAGTTTTCATTTTATTTTCCTATTTTTCTATTTCCCTCGCGTTATTTCGAACCCTTTTAAATCTATGAGTCTTCATCAAAGACTCGAGATGTCTGGCATACGAAGGGTAAGTTTAGGAGACCCACCATTGTACGGATATCATAACAACCCTATGTACAAAAAAGAACCACTTTACAATCCCAGTCCACGACAACCTGAGATTAACATGGCTAGCAAATAAGAAAATCCCTTCTCTACCCCACACACTGGTAATAATCATAATAGGAGAGATGGTAACACTGGACAAAACCTTACTACTCAATAAATTGTAGAGCTCAGTATTCAAAGAAAAAAAAGAGGAGATGACTCCAAGAAATTACTTCGAGGATTGGCCGCTGCATACGAATCCATCAGGTCACGATAATTTTTAGAAGACCAAGAACGACAGGAAAGGCCACCTCCTACCCCGAGCATGGTGTCAGCCCATGCCACACCATTGAGGCAACCTACTCACGCATTCTTTAATGAGGACTCCCCATACATGGTTTGTGACAGCCCGGATTTTGGCACCCCGAAACCCGTGCCATCAGCACGATCATCTTGACCGTGCCCCTCAACTATGCACGGAACACTGGTATATCAAGCATAAAATAAATAAGAACATCTTGCGGAATTTAAATCTACATAAAAAACACTTCTCAAAAGACAGTTCTACCCTCATGCCTCTGCATGAAGGGAGAACCGATCCGAACCATCGATGATAACCATCATCATGGATGGTTCGCCCAAAAGAATACTCTGATATCCATATACACAAGGTTTAATCAAAAACCAGGCTTGACATACCAAGCCGTACAATCTCCAACTAAAACTCCTCAAAGTCGCACAGCAGAGTCCTCTAGAAGAAGTCCTCTGGAGGTGGCTCTAACTCCTCGCCGGCCGCCAGGTCCGACTCGCCGGGATCAGTGTCTCCTGAAGCCGCGGCAGTTGCTAATAGTGGACCTGCGACGTATAGTCTATAGGGTGAGCTACATCCTAGCTCAATAGGGAACAAACACTGTTGAACATATAAATTATAACTCACATATATTCTATGATATGTCATGCATGATGTATCTATGCAGTTGTTGATGAAACAGTTAAAAAGCATTTCGTTTTACTGTTGATTTCTTATATTTTCATTTACTCATGAATAATGCTGAAAAGGCCTAAAGCAAAACTTAAACTTTCAACTTAAGTAATCCCCGAGCAATATAGCATCGAGCCCCGATGAGATACCCTTCATCGTCATCTATATAGATGCTTTTAATGTATTCCCCGAATACCATATAGTACCCAAGCCCCTTTCCCGGGATTGGTGGCGGGTTTCACTTGTCTCAACCAACACCGGGTGTACTTACTATGTAATGGATAAGCCTCCGACCGCCCACTTGCTCGCCGTATTTGGTCACGGATATCCCGCCGTGTCATCGTGGATATCCCGCCACGCTATGGGGTAACCTATCAAACCTCAAATAACAAAAATATCGGTGCCTTACATATAGTTATTCACCGTAAGTGTGCTATCTTATATCGCTTAGGCCCTATCAAGCATGATTCATCTTGATACATCCTCGATGTATCCATTCACTGCATCACACACGATGCTCTTTTCTTTACTTCTTCATCCACAGGGATGGCTCATTAGTTTACTCTTATGAATATCACACACACACACTTTTCACAATTCTTTAAGCAGTAAAAAAATATTTGAATGGAAATTTATATCACTACATACATGCTCTTGTAAAATAAGGTACATGTTCAAGGTGTTCCCTACCTTAGGTCTCTATCGATTTAATGCATCAAGGTCCCACTCGGCTCCTTGTGCCCACTTCCATACGTATCACCTATGATACCATTAAACACACTCGAAACGTCACAAAAGATGTAATGAATAAGTCTCAAGACCCCCCTAGAGTCTTGAAGTAAGAATCAAAAGTCCACAAAGTTTACTACAGTCGATTAATCGAATTCCAAAATCGATTAATCGAATCTGATTCGATTAATCGATTTCCAAAATCGATTAATCGAAAGTAAATATCGATTAATCGAAATTCTCCTTTTCGCAAAGTCCATTCTCAGTTCGAACAGTCGAGTTTTCATTCGATTAATCGAATCCAATTTCGATTAATCGAAATTTTTCTTCAAAAGCAAATTCCTTTGTTGACGATGAGTTTTCATTCGATTAATCGAATCCAATTTCGATTAATCGAAATCCTTCTTTAAAAGTAGACCTTTGTCGAACAGGTTGAGTTTCACAAGTTGATTAATCGATTCCAAATCGACATCGAAAACCAAATCGATTAATCGAAATCCCATTTCGATTAGTCGATTTTTCCTCAAGTCATTTCCTTTAACCCCTGGGGTCCACTGGAGGTTCTCAGTCGATTAATCGATTCCCAAATCGATCAATCGAAATCCAAAGTCGATTAATCGAAATTCAATTCGATTAATCGAAATCGGGGTCCTCCGACCCTTCAACTTCCTGGCCAATATCGATTATCAAACCCAATTTCGATTAATCGAAATTGTCGATTCAAATTTCTTCATGTTCTTCCCGATCTTTTTCCATACTTTTTCTTCTATTTTTCTAAGCCATTATCCTATGATTTAACCCACATTTTACTGCAACTTAACCCCTATAATCTATGCATCTTATTTACGAAAATTTTACCTTAAATAGCTCTCAAGTTGATTTCAAATCTAGGGTTGGAAGGCTAGGGTTCCAGCTTTGGTTTCCAACGGATTCCTTGCGTCAAATCCGGCCTCTTTAATGCTTGAATCCTTCTTCCAATCACCCACAATAACTCCTCTCTTACTCCTCTCTCTTTCTCTCTCTTCTTTACTTCTCTCAACCACCAAAACATGAAAGTTAGGGTTTTCAACCCTTTTTATCTTATCTCTTTTCTCGGTGTGGAGCACATACACACTCATCAGTGTATGCCACTCTACACACTCCTCTATCTCTCCACTCTTCTACACTGGTTCACACATCACATTCGCTCATCTCACCATAAGTTTATCAATGAACTATCTCATGGTCAAACCTAAGACCAATCGGGCACGGATCCCGAGGTCCTCGTTTGACATGCTTTTTCGGGTTATTACATGGTTGGCTCACGAGCCGCTCCAAAAGACAGCACTATCAGTATTGAAGATCTCCCTAAAATGCTTGACGAATACATGTCCAAGAGAGAACGCCCTGGTCACTCATTTAGATTCGACAAATTTTGTCGAGACGTCGAATTTAACTTACCAATAGGATTTAAACTGTCGAAATTTACCAAATATAATGGCACAGGAAATTCTAACCATCACTTGGCCCTCTTTTGTAACGATTGTCGACTCATACATGATAATCAAGGACTTCTCATTCACTATTTCCAACGCTCATTAGAAGGAGAAGCTCTAGATTGGTTTGCGGGACACCCGCTTTATAAGATAAAAATGTTTGACGATTTAGTTGGTCAATTCCTAGACCAATATAAGCACTTGATCCAGGAGACAGTCAGTCTCAGCGATCTGATGGCGGCAAAGCAAGGACCCGATGAGGAATTTGCTGATTTCATTGCTAGATGGAGAAAACTCGCTGTCAGGACCGGCACTTCAATGAAAGAGAAGAACTCAATTGATATTATCATCGATAAAACTAAAGAACCATTAAAAAGTGCACTTGTCATAAGTGATTGCCCCGTCTTCACTGCACTCCACTCCCGGACATCCCGACTAACACAACACATTAAAGATAGAGCCCTCGCTCTATCCATAGTCACATCAAAAGTAGGCTCTTCTAGTGAATTGAAATAAAAAACTAATAAGAAAACCTCAAAAACCGAATAGGACAACACCATTGTCAACCAAGGACAAAACTCCGGCAATAGAAATTTTTAATCGCGAAACTTCGGGCAAAACCAATATCAACAGCGGTACATTAACCAAAACCAAGGCGTTAATCAACAAAGATACGCAAACGAAAACCAGGGCCAGTATTAGAATAGAAATTAATATCCTAACACTTACCAGAACCAGAACACAATGCAGAACCGATCTGCCTACATGCCAAACTATAATAACATATCCCCACCGCAAAACTTTAATCCAGCTAGAGACACCTACCAGCCAAGGCAGGAATACTATCCCCCTTTACCCTATATGATCCCCAACATATTCCATCTCCTTAACACTCAGAATCTCCTCTGATTCCCACAAGAAAGACCTCGCCTATGGCCGACAAATCTAGACTATAGAAAATACTGTGTCTTCCATCGATACGCAGGACACAACCTAGAAGACAGTTGGGTCCTCACGGACGTAACCTATGACATGAATGACCGAAATCAAATTGACTGGGAGGCCCCTTAGGAATGCTAACCCTAATAATAACCAACCCCAATAAAATTTAGGGATCATGAATAACCCCATACCCAACCACAACCAAGCAACACCGGCTCAGGTCACCACCATAGATCTCTCCAGTCAATCCTCCTTCCAGGCTTTCACCTTAATCACACGTATCCAACCCTCCAACAGTTTTGCTACCCTTGTGAGAATTCCTTCACCCCGCACCCCTCAGCCTCGATCACTCGCATCGCCCCGTCGAGCCCACCTCCTTTTCCAAAATTCACTTAGATACGAGTCCACTGCTTTAGGGCCCGGAGACCATTCCTCCATAGTCACCCATCAGAACCTTCAACCCCTCCAAATCCTGAACCAGCGTCATTGTCACTCCCTTCATTTGATTCTGAACCTGAGTATGGAGATCACGTTCTCCAAACTGCAACCCAAATTGTCGCGTGGGTAGAAAGTGTCACCCGAAAGACTCCAAACCTAGAAAACGAAACAAAGACTGAGTGTTCACTAAACATAAAAGAAAGTGAGCAAGAAGAACATCCCAACCCGTGTGAGGCACTGGTCTCTGCTTTCCTGGAAGAGGAGGATTACACACAATACCTCCCATCTTGGAGCGACACCGTGCAGGCACGCGTTCCGACCTTGAATTTCACTCACTTCATAAATGCATCAGCTTCGAGTAACACCGGGTTCAGTCAACAATCGACTTGCTCGATTCTTAAATCAAGAACCAATTATCTACCTCCGCCTTTCCCTCGAAATAAAGATTTTACTAGTGCACAACCACCAGACGGGAACATGAGAGAAAGAGAAGTTAACTTACCTCCCCCACCTCACATTATTCCTCCACCAATTCCCACACCTCAACAACTCCCACCACTTGCACCCAAGGCTCATCGGCCAGGCAAAGAAAAGGCACTCGAGCCAGGACAAGAATATGACCTTCTACGGCATCTCCAGAAGATCTCCGCCCAGAAATCTATACTAGAACTCATCAAGAAATCGCCTGACCATCACCGATTGTTGATAAGGATACTTGAAGACACACAAGTGGATGAGGACACAACATTGGATTAGTTACATCAAATCACCTCGGTCATGACGTAACCTCCAGTGATCACTTTCACAGACACGGACATGCCTAAAGAGCCACTCCACGAAAGTGCGGCTCCCATATACCTTACAGTTATAATTAGAGGATTCTCCGTACCCCATGCATTGGTCGATACAGGAGCCAGGCTCAATATTTGCCCTTTCATAACGTTAAAGACGCTCGAATACATGGAGCAGGATGTCAGACCCTCAGCACTATCACTTATAGCATATGACGGCTCGCATCATTTTATCAAGGGAACTATCAAACTCCAGGTTCGCCTCAAACCTGTAACCAAAGACGTCACCTTCCATATTTCTGACTCTGCTAGTACGTACAATCTTATCTTAGGAAGAAAATGGTTAGAGTCAATGAAGGCCATCGCATCCATATACCATCAATGTATCAAATTTCTGTACGAGGACTCCATTGTTCGTATATACCCCGATGCACCCCTCCAGGAAATGGACACTGATTACGCGGCAAGTATTCCAACAACCCCTGATTTCGTATTGAACACGGGCCATATTCAAAAGACTCGAATCCTTGACAAGACAACCATTATGAAAGTCCACCCCCCGACTCCTAGTTCTCCCCCAACGCACCAATAAAAATTAATGAGAAGAGAGGTTAGCCCAGACCTTGCCAAACTCTACGACATCAATACTACCACAATAAAAGGATGGGACCTCATGTACCAACTCGGATACGTCCCCCACACCGGACTCTGTAAAAATAAGCAAGGTCATATAGGACTTGTCATCCCAATGAATATATGCAGACACATAGGGTTAGGTTATCAGTCGGACGGCCCACAAGCTGACTTGTTCCCTACCTCACCAAAATGGTCTCTATACGACCACTTCATCTATGGGACCATTGAGAAAGCAGATGTGTCAAGGCAGAAGGAAGTGTCCTCACCAGATCCCAAGAAGCAGAAATCGAGTGAATGGCTAAAGCACTCAATGATTTAACCAATTTGAATGATGATAATAATAAGTCGCTCCAGGGAATCAAACCCTTGTTTGACACTAAGGAACTTATAGAAGAGAGGAAGAAAGAACCTCCAGGACTCGAGCCACGAGTAGAAGATTGGGAATCCACTAATGATGAAAATTTTCACATAGCAGCCTTGCAAGAGGATGAAGAGTACTTACACTTGACATGGGAAGAAGATAATGCCCCACAAGAGGATTTTAACTCGTATAGCATCCGCCTCAGCCTTGGCCTTGGGGGATGGGAATGCCTCTGGGACTCCCCTTGTATCGCTCACCCATACCAACCTCGCTGTAGGGCATGCACCAACATATTAGACTGCTTCGCTAGTTAGATCCGACATTCTGCAATAGAAAAATTAAATTATCCCAACCTTGTGACAACAGAAGTGAGTAATGACTCACCAGCTCGGCTACCGACACAAGAAGCAGAAAATCTCAACAGTCATCTGGTTGACCTAGGGGGAAACACCCGCATCGTCCTCATAGAATTTGAAGAGGAACTTGAACTAGACACTTCTTCATCCCCAGATGCCCCACAACTCTAAATATTCTGAAAATCTCTCGAGGAAGAATGGCAACCTCCCCTGAGTGACAACGAGGACTATTGGATAGACCTCCTTGCACTCGAGTTAGCAGAGCAAGCTAACCTAGGACTTCAAGCACTGTCAGATCAAGAAGATGAATTTGATACCATCTTTGACTCTAGTCTGGAAGGATGAGAATGTCCTTGGGAATATCCCTGCATTTCTCACCATTATCAACCTCGTTGTCGAGCATGTGTGTTTATCATAACATATTATGAAGATCAAGGGAAAGAACTCGCTACCCCTAAGGATCTTTTAGGAGATCACTCTCGACTGAAAGACCAATCATGTTATAATTCAAAGGATGATAGTTTGATCGATTATGATCTCCAGAGTTTCTTCAAAGATGAGGTAATCAATGTGATAGAGGAAATTCGAACCTCGGTGTCGCTGTCACCAGCGTCGCTTATTCAAAGGATCTCATTAGAGGAGGACTCCAAAAAAAAAATGCCAAATTCAAAATAAGTCTATGTTTCTCGAAGAATCGTTCGAACGGCTCCAGCAGCCGTCTCGCTCCCTCAATTAAAGGAAGCAACTCTCCTGGCACCTCTTGAGGTGACCCACCTTGTTCCATATTTATTATCCAAAATCAAAAAAATAGGAAAAGAAGAAGACCCTAAAAATTTAGAAATACAAAATCTAAAAAAATCAGAAAACTTTAGAAAAGAAAGGCGACCCTCTGTCCCGAATCAATTTTGAGATCAACAAGGAGACTTTTCTCCTAAGACTTCTATCCCCTCTCCCACACGAGGACGCAAAGCATCCAAGCAAACCAACAAGCCAGTGATCATACCAGATGAGATACTTCACGACTTTGAGAGAAAGATCAATAGCCTTGACTTTTACCTTATCAAAGATCTCTCAGTCATAGATTATGCCAATGAAGGGCTACCTGTTGCAAAACCAAATCCCCAGTGTAGCAATTCGGTAGTATATGAGCTTACCGGGGATGAAGAAGGAACACCAGTTGCCATGGAGGCACCGAACTTCCAACGAGTTATCAAGCGTTTTGGTGAGCAAACCCATGCTGCCGCAGAACCTATAGAAGAAATCAATTTCGACACTAAAGAGAAACCCAAGAAGCTACTAATTAGCACGACACTTAATTCCAAGGAACGTCAATAAATCATACAAGTCCTGCAAGAACACCTTGACTCCTTTGCATGGTCCTATGAAGATATGCCTAGTCTAGACCCAAGTTTAGTAGAACATCCTCTCATCTTAGAACTCGATGTAAAGCCTGTTAATCTGAAACTCCGTAGGATGCACCCACAAACTGCCCTTCAAGTTAAAGAGGAAATTAACAAGTTACACAAGGAAAAATTCATTCGAGTCATCCTCTACCTCAAGTGGTTTGCCAACATAGTACCTATCGCTAAGAAAGACGGCAGAGTATAGGTTTGCATCAATTTTTGAAACCTCAACCAGGCATGCCCAAAAGATGACTTCCCACTTCCACACATTGACACTCTAGTCGACAACACCGTTGGACATGAGATGCTATCCTTTATGTATGGTTTCTCTAGGTATAATCATATCAAATTAGAAGAGTCTGACCAAGAGAAGACTTCCTTCACCAAACCATGGGGAACATATTGTTATGTCGTCATGCCTTTCGGGCTCAAGAATGTGGAAGCCACGTATCGACACGCCATGATGGCTGTTTTTCATGACATGATATATAAGTGTGTAAAAGTTTACGTCAATGGCATATTAGTGAAGTCCCAAACGCGAGTAGGACATGTTGAAGCGCTTTGATTGGTGCTACAAAGAGCTAAGAAATATGAATTAAAAATGAACCCAAAGAAATGTGTCTTCAGGGTCACCTCAGGAAAATTACTCGATTTCATAGTTAGCAAGCATGAGATCGAAGTTGATCCTGTAAAAGTCTAAGCCATCCTCGAGATGCCGCCTCCCAGTAATATCAAAGAATTATGAGGCCTGATAGGGAGATTGCAATTCATCAGGAGATTTATCTCCCAGCATTCAGACAGATGAGATCCTTTCTATAGACTACTTAAAGGAGGAACTGATTATAAATGGGATGACCAGTGTTAGCAAGCCTTCAACAATATTAAAAAATACCTCCTTAACTCACTAATACTATCGCCACCAGTTCTCGGAAGACCTCTGATCCTATATCTCTCGACGAATGAAAAATCCATGGGAGTAATTCTGGGATAACATGAAGAAGACGGCAAGAGAGAGAGGACTATCTACTACCTTAGTAGGACGATAGTCGAGTACGAACGAAAATATAATCCAATGGAAAAAACTTGCCTCACACTGGTGTGGGCCTCAACTAAATTACGGCACTACTTCCGAGCACATAAGAAACTAGTACTAACCCGAATGGACCATCTAAAGTATGTATTTGAAAAGCCTACAACATCAGGAAAGATCGCCCGCTAGCATATACTATTGCAAAAATTCGACATCACTTATGTCACACAGAAGTCGATCAAAGGACGAGTGATAGTCGATTACCTCGTAGACCTCCCACTCTCGAGTAATAAGTTCGTACACACGGATTTCCTCGATGAAGACCTACTCACGATTTATAACGAAGAGCCCGATAAGACTCCAGACCCTTTATTTTAACGGTGCTCTAAATCACAAAGGAAAAGGCATCGGGATAGTCCTCCTAAGCCCCGAAGGAGTTGTCATACCTGAGGCTTTTCAACTAGATTTTCTATCACTAATAACATCGCAGAATATGAAGCTTTCATAGCTGGACTACGAGCAGCACTACAATTAGGTGTTAAACAATTGAAAACCATCAGTGACTCCAAGCTAGTGATCTCGTAAGTCATAGGAGAATGGAAAACCAAGGAAAGGAGACTAGTGGCATACCTAGAAACCGCTCAATATTTAGTAAATAAATTTGAACGGATCTCTTTCACGCACATCCCTAGATTAGAAAACGAGCTCACAGACTACCATGCCACATTAGCCCCGGTCATCCAAATACCCATTGGACAGAGTACCAAGACCTTTTTCATAAAAAAATTAACAGCACCCACCCACGAGGTAGCATGGACCGTCAAGAGAGAATTACCCATCCTCCCCATAAGTACAGGACCAAATGAAGCAATTGTTCCAGAAAAGCACTTCAAAGCAGAAACCGAAGTCGTTATGTTCTGATTTGAAAAATCACCAACCAATGATAGACAACCATGGTATTTCGATATCTGAAACTTCTTAAAGCACCAACACGTCCCTCCATATGCCACAGAGATCGAACGGAAGACTATAAGGAACCAATGCGCTCGATTCTGCATACTCAGTGAAATACTATACAAAGAAGCCTTTACAAAAGGAGTACTGCTATGATGCGTCATGACTATCGAAGGATAGTACATTATCCGAGAAGCACACGCCAGTGGCGCCCATGCCGGTAGATAGAGACTCGTCGATCAAATCGTACGACAAGGCTACTTCTGGCCGAAAATGATAAGAGACTGTCACCTCTACGTCCAATTCTGCAAGCAATGCTAAGAACATGTCGCGCTTATCAAAACTCCATCAGTTGCATTGAACACTATGACCTCCCCATGGCCATTTTCGATGTGGGCCTTCGATGTCATCGAATATTTCACAGACACAGTTTGGAACACTCACAAGCATGCGTTCATACTTATGGTAATCGAATACTACACCAAATGGGCAGAAACTAAATCCTACGTCAGAATTACTGCTTCAACACTCATAAGGTTTATCATTCGGAATAACATTACCAAGCTTGGAGTACCCAGGATGTTTGTCACCGACAACGAACCACATTTTATCACAGGAAAGAAGAAGAAGTTATGCAAGAAATTCGGCATCGATCTGTGCCATTCATCACTGTTCTTCCCTCAAGGAAATGGACAAGCAGAAGCTACAAACAAACATTGATTTGAATCCTAAAACACACAATAGAAACAAGCAATAGAGTTGACTGGCCTGAACGACTATCAGAAGCACTCTGGGCCTATAGGACCTCTATTCATACGACCATTGGCCAAACTCCCTACCTCCTTACCTATGGGATGGAGGCAGTCCTACCATATGAGATACAAGTACCATCCTTATAGATTCAACTCGATGATGAGCTATCCTTAGACGAGAGGAGAATTTTTCTACTCACGCAGCTAGAGGAGCTTGATGAAATATGTCTAAGGGCAGCTGATCACACTCAGGTATATCAGAGGAGAGTGACCAAAGTTTATGATAAGAAAGTCCTCGAACGAACCCTTAATATTAGAGAATTAGTCTTGAAGAAAATCATGCCTTCCAAACATGTTCAACCAAAAGGAAAACTGAAACCAAATTGGGAAGGCCCTTATGTTATAACAGCCGCATACCCTGGAAATGCATACACGGGGAAGAACTCCCTAGCCCTTGGAACGCCATGTACCTTAGGAAATACTACCCTTAGCCCTGTGAGTATCACATCCCATGGTTAAATACCTATACTTATCACCCCCATAGTCCTCATGACCCATTCATTGGTCGTACGTCATCAATTCTCAAAATATCCTTAAGACCTCTAATTTATCGCCCACTTTCTAATTCTGGTAATCTTATTGAATGACTAGTGACCTACCTAACTTCTTTCAAAAGTATAAGTAACACCCAATCCTCATTCCCCTTTCCTCGCCATTGGAGGAGACGTTAGAGCAAAAAAAATGAATATGCTAGGTTCAATCAAAACTCATTATTCTTACGCTAGCAAGGTGCTTTCAAAAAAATAAAAATAAAAAAAAAAAAAATATATATATATATATATAATCGAGCGAGAGCATTACGACAAATGAATAAGTCAATGAGCTTAAGAAAGCATAAGCAAGCCGTGAGGACATCTCTGGTAACTTTACTATAAGGGTATAAGCAAGATGCGAGGGCATCCCTGATGTCTCTATACTACTAGATATCGTCGTAAGGTGGCGGAAGGAGGACAAACTCCTGCTAACTATAGAAAGTGAGATTTTGATGGTACGGAAACATGACGGAGAGCTCAATCATGGCATCCCATATCCGTTTGAGAAAAAGATTTTTACTCATCCCTTTTGCAAAGCGTTAGTTACAAACTATTCCCCACATCACTGAGCCTTACCCCTCTTCTACTTTTTATTTCTTTTTTGGATGATAAATTGAAAACCTCACAGGAGACTCCTAGGAATGAAACTAAAAACTGATGAATGATAACTGGTGCAATCACTTACTATACCTACCGTACTTCTCCCTAATAACCATGGGATAGGATGACCACTGTTCTAAGATAGACCCCCGTATACAACTGACCTAATCAGAGAGACCTCCCCAGTTTGATGACAATACTGATTAACTTTTCTTCAAAACTAACTTACCAAATACCCATGACTTCTCAGATACCCCAAAAGTGCTTATCTCAAAACCCAGAAAAGCTCCATTACATCTTAACGCTAGGGCTTTTTTTTTATCAAAAAGAGAATCACCTTAGAAGTGTCGACTCGTCCAAAAAAATAGGAATAACAAAGTCACTATTTGAAGAATGCTACCGAAGATACTATACTATCGATCCTACCACGCTCCTACACTGGGGCAGTTTTATTTATTATTTTTATTATTGCTATTTTAGATATTTGTTTTCCCTATTGCATTATTTCTATTTCAAAGAAAAAAAGAAAAAAAGAAAAAAAAAGAGCATATATCCATTCTTTGTTACCAGGCCCCGGTCTGAGACACTTACCCCCTTGACAACTGGCAAGGGGAAGAACAAAAATTACTGATAGCATTACCTTTATATGTGCAGATACGAAGTAACCTTAAACCATCACCATGCCAGCTTGGGAAGCACCCAAGTCCCAATGACGGTCGACGACAGTAAAGAAACTAAAAAGCGAAGGACAAATGCAAGAGGCAACTAAAAGGAAAGGAGCCAATCAGGTACATCTAAACCAAAAATCTCCATATACATATCAAAATTTTCTTTTCATTTTTATACCTGTCTCCAAGGGCATACCCCTTGTATATACAATGTGCACACACAATGGGCAAAAAAAATACACACACACCCCTACTCCCTACGCTGCCGCTGAGAGGGCCGATCACCGCTGTCCCCAATATCATCAACCCGGAGGTCCGTAGACTGATCCTCCAAAAATACAATCCTGGCACCTGGAGTCCTCAAAACCTTTAGACGACAAGGCCCCACCACAGAACCCCCCTCACTCGTCTGACTAACAAACCGCCTCGATCGGGAATGAGGAGGATACCCCACAAGAATCTCACGAACAACAGAATCCTCATGAGCATCACCCCTGGCACGATCACGTGATGTGTGACGAGACTACTCAGCCGAGGAACCTGTAGCCCTCGACTCCGATCCATCGAGCTGACTAACCAGCCTACGTACCCCCTGCTCACTCCTCGTCAGACGATACTGTAGCTGATCTACGAACACCTGAATCTCTACTCGCATTGTTCGATGCGCCTCCTTCCTGACCTCTACCTAGTCAACCTCTGGTACCTCCTCTCTAGCCACCTCCCCGACATCCACCTCTCCGACAATGGCGTCAGTCCGAGCCTCGAACGTCTCACCTATCTCTCCCATCATCATCCTCTCTAACTCAAAAATAGTAAGATCACTCCTATCACCACTCTCACCCTCCATCCTAGAACAAAGAACTCGAAAAACTAGAAAGAACGGAAGAAACACCGCCTGAAACAGACAACCGGATCATAAGATATCACAAACACACGAAAAATAGAGCGCAAGGGAACAAGGAAACAAAGAATCAAGGACCAAAATGGATAGCATGGGAGGAATGAAACGTTTTTGAACTATTTATAAGACATGGCTGAATCACGCGCGTAAACTCACGCACTCAACCAAATCATGCACCACGGATCTCGCGCTCAATTCAAATCGAACGCTCATCCTCAAGCGCGTAAACGGATTATCGCCCGCTTGAACTAAACCGACCATCTGGTTGGGCACAGCCGACCAAACGTGTAATCATCTCAAGTGCCTGAACCTACGTGTGCAAATGCCAAAGGTCACCCGCACAGTGACCGGCCACTGCCTTAATCTTGCGCTCCGAACTGTGCATTTAATTCGGTTAAACGACCAGACATTGGCGCTCAATGGCCTTCCGACCCTCTAAAACGCGCGCTCCAATTCCAGCACATAATTAGTTTATGCGCCCGGAGTGAAGCACACAATTCCCCAGAAACAAAAAATGTGTGCCCAGAATAGCACATTCACAGGACCGAATTAGGAAACTTCCGACATTGATTACCAGCGTAAACTACGCCCTTGTTAAGACCAATCCAAAAACACTCCTAACTTAAAGAAATATACCCCCTGAAAAATAATGCCCCCCAACATCACTCACACATTTCAATTAAGACCAAACTAAACAAATAAAAAAATGCCCCATCGTTTATACACTCCAACTAAGCTCAAACTAAACCAAAACAAAAAAAATGCTACTAACATACCCCAGATCAAAATAAATAAACTAAATCAAACTAAACTTGAAGAAATGAACATCACACTCAAAACAATTAACGTAAGTTTCAAAACAAAGTAAACCAAAAATTTACTAAATAACTATAAATGAAATTTAAAAAAAAAACATAATTACTTTATAAATAAATAAAATCATTACAAAATACACCTAGGGCATACCCTCTGAATATACAACTTAAAACAAGAAATTTAAAAACAGCACGTTCAGCAATGCCCGAATCCAAATTTATTCGGAAAACCACCTTTTTCTCCTCCATCTCTTCTCCTAATGGGGTGACACTTCGCGTTCGATTGATAGCGCCAACCCGAGCATCACCGCGGATTTTCAATCCCCTCCATTCTCAATAATCCACTCGATAATCTCAATTCTTCAAGTTCAATACCCGGGATATAAAGCAGAGAGGAAGAAAAGACATTAATGAATAAAAATGCTCTAAATCACAAGACAAAAATATATGCCCCAAAACTTTAACCCCAAACTTGAACCACAAAACAAAGCAACAATTCAAACCCAAAGCTTTTAACTCACACATTCCCAAATGACAAGTTTCACGTCTTTAAGCCCTTCCAATTTAATTAAATCCAAAACTAAACACATACCCCCTTTGAAAGACCACAATCTATGACAACCTAGACAAACCAATAATCACATAACACTTACCCCTCCAAGGAAACACAAACCCAAAGCAAAGCAAAGCAAACAAACCAATAGGATTCAAACACTTAACACCCATCTAGAAACTTTAAATTAAACCCTAAATTCGCACACTTCTAACAAGTGTCATCTCAAACCAAATAAAAGACTAAAACAAAATACCTTAACCTTTAAATAAAAAAATAATTCTTTCGAATAAGACCCTGACTTGTTTGGGACCAAAAAAGAAATGCCTCCGACAAACCCGTCAGAACCAAGTAAACTCTCTAAACAAAATCAAACATAAAACAAACTAATCTCAGGATAAACTCTAAACCAAATCAAATCCTAAACTAAATCATGCAAATCAAATATGCATGACTAATCTACTAAACAAGTTAAAAACAAATAAATAAACATAATAAAAAAAATAACCTTTTATTTATAATTAAAAATTTTTACAAGTATCACTGGAGGGATACATCCGAAACTTACAACCCAAAACGAAAATCTAAAACCTAACTCACAACCCAAAATGAAAACTGAAAACCCGAAATCAACATAAGGCGAGGAGCGGAGCGTCCAATTAAAGGTTTCAGGACGGATTGGTTGGGTAACACATCCCTCCACTCATAACACCTTCTCTTCCGCCATCTTCACCTCCTCCGCCGCCGCCTCCATAACGCTGCCTTCATTGCTTCCTAAAAGGGACTGATGTGAAGACTAGCGCCTTCGTTCCCAATACCGCCCATTCCCAAGATAATGTCATCCTCGAGCATCACCTCAGGATGAAGATCACGCAAAATCACGAATATAGAAAGAAATGGCATCTCAATCCGATGGTTAGATTGCCCAATAACGCTAAAACACAAATTTTAGAATACAAAACATCGAGAAAGGTCAAAACTCGAGACTAAACCGAGGGATGGAAAACAAATGAAGGTTCCCTCACTTATATAGACTATGGACTTAATCACGTGCCAGAACACGTGTGCTTAACTCGATCACTCGCCACCCACAATGCGCACAATCCAAAACACGCGCTCCGACTCGAGCGCACAATGAAACTATCGCCTGTGCCAACGGCATGATGCTCCAATCAAGCACCAATAACAGACCGCACAAACTTATCAAACGATTCACACAAGCCGTGCAATATGAAAGGTCTCCCACACAGTGAGTTGCTGACCCCTCGATCACGCGCTATAATTTGAGCGCTTGATCCAATCGCACACGCACTCCCACATGTGTAAACAACCCTTTAAACCTGCGATCGCATGCCCGAAAATAGGCACGCAACCATATTGAGCAACCTAAATCGGGCGCGCAATGCCTGACTTTAGATAAAATCTACACCTTCACATCCTTTATCCCATCTCGATCCAAATCTTCCAACCTCGTCATGTAACCCTATCACGTACGACACATCACGATAAGATTCACACACATGATACCACCTCAATACCCAGTCCCATCGTAATAAATTAGCTATGCCCTCATGTCCCATCGCGAAAATGCCAAAAGCAAATCTCCTGAAAATGTGGGCACACAAAAAGAAAACCAAGCCAATCATGGCACAACCGCAACATGCTCTCACACAACCCAAGATTTGCCAAAGAAAGAAACAAGACACGCCTATTGCGCAAATAAAACATCACCACCCAAAATATCCAGACACAACCCCGTCACACATTCACGAACATGCCCTATCATGACACATCGACCTCACCCAGTCTTATAACCCCTTACATCAATCACCCCTCCTTGAAATTGTCATTACGGAGCAGCGCACGGAGTCAAATTCTCTTAAAGTCCCGTCGCTAACTACGCTCAACCAACATCCCATCGCATCTCAAAAAAAAATCTCACCGAGATCTAAATACCCTTATCAAGCCTGCAACTAGTACACCGTATAAAAGAAAGCTTAACCATGTCCCATCACTTAAGCGAGAGCCCTCTCCGAATTTCATGCTATGTAACAGACTCCAGACACCGCTGCAGCAGAAATGCATGAAGATCTGGGACCCCTCCCATGTCCCATCGCATCTGACCAATGCCAAGTTCCAGCCCAAACATCCTATCAGAATCCCCACTTCCCACCAGGACTCATCCAGCATGCAACCAAAGAAAGAAAAATTCTCCAAGTCCCATCGCGACATCACTTCCCCAAGACGTTTCACCACAATGGTAACGGCCAATCTCTACCACAGCTGACATGAAGAAAATAGAAGAAATCTCCCAAGTCCCATCGTAGTATCACCCCGAAAACCCACCAATCCCGTCACAAACTACACAAGCTACATGCAATCCAAGTCAGTATCACCCCCAGGTAAGTACTGCCCACTTCTCAATTACTTGATGTTGCTTATAAATATGGTTAGCTATGATTAAGTCAAGATGCTTTCAAAACTCGTCTCTCTCGACTCGCAAATCACTGTAGTCCTCCCATAAGAGACAATCATCAGTATTCGTCATGAAGGTTAGACGGAGCATCCGGCATGTCAAGTGTCATCTTGACAACCACATCAACTGTTGGGTCCACAAATCCCGTACCGGTGGATCTGCTCAGCGACATCTTGGAAGCCACATTTTTTGCCGTTTTACCATTGAATTGATCTTAAGTTAAATTCCCTAAATTTTCAAATTTTCAAAACCCCTTATTTACTTCCAAACAAATATCTTTTACTACAAAAAAACCTTTACTGCTAAAACAACAAAAAAAGAGACCAAAATGAAAAAAAACAAACAAAGAGACCTCACCTACCAAATTTCACTTCAATTACCAGCTCAGATCGGCCATTTCCTTGGGAAATCGAACATTGAGTATATTTAATCTAAGAACTTACAAAAGCCTATTGGAAAGAGAACGCCTGACATGCATTGGTGTGAGCAACGACGCGCCTGGTCTAACATGACTTGCAAAAGCCTTCAACATTATATTGCATTGTATTTTTGGTCCCTGGATCTTATGGACATTTGTATGACGCCCCCAGGTACCTCGACCACGTCATATCCCTCTGTTTGAGTGCCCCTTACAGCAGGTCACAACATGCAGCAGGATGCCCCTTGTACCCACAGATTAGGATATGGTAATTCTCCTTTCCGTTTGACTGTCACTCATAGCAAGTCGTGCCACGCGACAGGATGCCCCTTACACCCACAAAATAGGATACGCTGATTTCTCCCATCGACTGTCTATGACAATGGGTCAGGATATGCGACGGGATCACCCCTGAGCATCCACGACATGGAATACGCCTTTCGACAGTTACCAGTGGGCCCTCGAATACTCTATTTTAGCTTACGCTGATAGATAATAAAGTCAAGCATGTCATGTCAGCATCCTCAGTTCACATTTGTAGTTTCCCAAGAGAAATGAGAAGACACCTCGAATGAGAGGTGTCTATTCTTTGACAAGTTCTTACTCTGTAAGAGCGTGCCAAAGAGGGGCATCTGTAGACACCCCCATTTTGCCCTCTCAAAATTTTCAAATCTGTTTGGTCAACCTTTGACCCCTTTACCCTAACGTGGGACCATATACTGAAACAATAGTATATGGTTGAACACAGGCTGAAATAATAGTACTGTGGCTCAGGCCCATAACCCTAACGTGGGAATCATGCACTGAAACAATAGTACATGGCTGAACACAGACTGAAATAATAACTCTGTGATTCAGATCTCAACGTAGGGAGACTATATACTGAAACAATAGTATATAGTCGAAATGCAGACTAAAATAACAGTCTTACATTTCAGACTCCTTTTCCCTAATAAGAGGACCATATACTGAAACAATAGTATATGGTTGGACACAGGCTGAAACAATAGCTCTCTAGCTCAAGCTCCATGACCCTAACGCGGGAACCATGCACTGAAACAATAGTACATGGCTGAACACAAGCTGAAACAATAGCTCCGTGGATCAGATCCCAACGTAGGGAGACTATATACTGAAATAATAGTGTATAGTCGAAATGCAGACTGAAATAATAGTCTTGCATTTCAGACCTCTTTGCCCTAATAGGGGACCATATACTGAAACAATAGTATATGGTTAGACACAGGCTGAAATAATAGCTCTGTGGCTTAGGCCCCATAACCCTAACGCTGGGACCATGCACTGAAATAATAGTACATGGCTGAACACAGGCTGAACTAATAGCTCTGTGGCTTAGATCCCAACGTAGGGCGACTATATACTGAAATAATTATATATAGTTAAAATATAGACTGAAACAATAGTCTTTGATTTCAGACTCCTTTGCCCTAATAAGGGGACCATATACTGAAACAATAGTATATGGATGGACACAGGCTGAAACAATAGCTCTGTGGCTCAGGCCCCATGAACTTAATGCGAGAACCATGCACTGAAACAATAGTGCATGGCTGAACGCAGGCTGAAACAATAGCTCTGTGGCTCAGATCCCAATGTAGGGAGACTATATACTGAAACAAGAGCGTATAGTCCAAATGCAGACTGAAATAATAGCCTTGTATTTCATACCCCGTTGCCCTAATAGGAGGACCATATACTGAAATAATAGCATATGGTTGGACACAAGCTGAAATAATAGCTCTGTGGCTCAGGCCCCATGACCCTAACGCAAGGACCATGCACTGAAATAATAGTACATGGCTGAATACAGGCTAAAACAATAGCTCTGTGGCTCAGGCCCCAACGTAGGGAGACTATGTACTGAAACAATAGTATATAGTCAAAATATAGACTGAAATAATTCTTACAATTCAGACCCGACCCGGACCCGGACAACCCCGAATTATGCGCCTAAAACCATGCGCGTAATTTGATTACATGCCAAATCACACATGTGCAATCAGTCACCCTTCCAGACTAGACTCCCTTTCCTAGACCACCTCGAGACTCGATTGCGCACTTGACATGAGACGTGCGATCGAATTGAGCGCCCTACCACCAGCACGCAATTGGCCTACGCCCAACCTAGTCTTATAGCCCTTGACCCCCAAACTTCCTTGATTAAATGCTTCGAAAGAGGTGCATAATCAGGTTGCGCACTCCACAATGAGCGCATGATTAGTCCTAATATTGTTAGAACTAGGAAACTCGCTGAGCAAGTCAGCCAGTCGCTCACTGAGTCGGCGATCGACTCAAAGCAATTAAGCACTGGGAGACCGGCACGCAATTGGATTCTTAGCTTCTATCCATTTTCTCCTTGGCTTCTATCGAGCAACTATGGACATCCAGCAATTTAAAATAGAGTTGGTGTACATTAAAAACTTCATTTTAAGCTACTATAGGAAGGAGTACATCTGTGACTCATCTCATGTCACGACAGTAGCTAAAGAGACAACACAGACTACTTTACTTATTAAGCTCATCACATGTCAAATAGTGGATGGAACCACTCTTGAATCCATTGGTAATTTCTTGTTGTCTTTACTTGTCCATGATAGAGGTAGGCCTGTGAAAACAAAGATATCAATTGCAGCTATCTTGACCACAGCAGGGAACTCATTGATTCCCTTTGATCGGTTTGTAGGTAGCAATTTCTATTTAAAGGGCCTTCCATACAACATGAAGAATTCACCATAGTAGCAACTGAAGCACCCAGGTATAGAGCTTCCTTTTTGAAGCATTATTTTCTCCTCTTTACTGGAAATTCTCTGTTTGTAGCTATCTTGACCACAACAGGGATCTCATTAATCCCCTTTGATCGTTTGTAGGTAGCAATTTCTGTTTAAAAGGCCTTCCAACTGATGAAGAGTTCAGCATAGTAGCAACCAAAGCACCCACGTATGGAGCTTCCTTTTGGAAGGGATTTTCACTCCTCTTTACTACTACTTCTCGGTTTTTTTATGTCCAATATTATTTTATTTTCCATAATGATTTTCTGTTTGCATACTAGTCTTTTATTGAAATTATTTTGCAAGTTTTTTGTTTGCATAACTAGTACATACCAGTATCTTACCAGAATTTTTTTAATATTTTACTTAGGTTATTTTTCTCCTTTTTTTTCCAAATGGCCTGGCCTAAGCCGAGATTTTATAACTTGTGGTCAGAATCACCCTCACATAGCTCAACAAATTGGAAGAAAGAAAGTACTCACAATATAATGGGGATTTCCAAAAAGAGATAGCTCATCATCTATCTTGGCTTGCAACAAGGTACATTGGTCCAATAGCATGCTTAGCTTATCAGCGTCCTTCCCCTTGCTCACCAATCTACTTCCACTACAGATTGCTCAGATTCATCTTGAATGAGGTGATTTCTTCATTCTGTTGCAATTAATCTGCATGTTAGCAGATGGTGAAGCCGCTGATTCGCATTCACCACAATTTTCGACCCGATGAATCTTCATTTTCAAAGCTGTTTTCGACCCATTGATTTCCCTCTCAATGATTCTTCATTTTCAACCCACTGATTTTTATTTACTCTAGTAGAATATTTTATTGAATAATATAGCTGATCGATAGGAAATTTTAGAACTTCAGTATTTTGAAACATCATTACTAAAATTACCTTAGTTCTCCTAATTTGTTTCTCCAATCTCTGGTGCAGGTAACAATCCTGTTTTAGAAGTAACAAAGCTCACTTCCCTTCATTTCAGCAGGAGCGTTAGAAGATCCAAATATGGACTGGTTTTATGCATTACGTAATATTTTATAATATGTATTGTAAAAAGATAAAGTAGGGACTGTGTATATCAACATTGTATGTAGGACATCTCATTAGTCAAACATTTCAGGTTTTCTATGTATAAAATAGGTGAGACAGCTAGGGGGTAGCCCCTACTGTGAGGCTGCTATGAATTGCCTCTAATTACTCAAATTGATAAAGCATGAGCTATTTTCAGTGAAAGAAAAGAGCCCATGCTTTTAGTCCCAATCTTTCCATGGGAGAATGGGACACCCACATCACCAATTTAAAATATAAACAATGCTACTAAGCACCAAAATTTGATAAATTAATAGAGAACCCACTGGTTTTTGGGTACCTCAATTTGCACCTACTATTACTCGGGATCACCCCACCTAATGAATTAGAAAAACCCAATGGGATAATGACTAGTCACAAGACTAAGGGTAAATGGATAGCTGCTTCCCAAGATAAGGAAAAATTTTTATATGGGATGATAAAATGGATGATACTTATATAAACGAGCTCGTCGACCAATTCAATATGGGCTGCAAAATGGCAAACGGTACTTGGTGTAAAAATGAGTGGCCGAAAATGACCATGAAGTTGAGGGCATATAAATGCTTTGAGGATAAACTGGAGGAACTAAAAAGGGACAAGTGTTACAACCACCTAAGAACCGTGCGGAATCGATATGCACAAATGAACGTGCTCTTAAGCACTAGTGGCTTTGGGTGGCACCAAGGTGATAAGATGATCGTCGCCGATGATATATATGGACTAATTTTTACAATCGACCGGTGAGATGAGTAAACGTCACAATTTTTACTTACTTTTAAAATTTTAAATTCCTAATTATTTGAGTAATTATATATTCTCAGGGGTTCAACTAGGTTAATAACTATAAAAATAGGAAGGTGCAAGAGTATGAACTCTGGCGCCTCCTCTATGACAATACGATCTACACCGGAGCACATGAATTCCACCTGCAAGACCCCCATCATGAAGAGCACGTCGTTGAATTGGAAGAATCTAATGATGATGGCTCGTATCACCCCTAATTCGAGGATGAGTCAGGCCCTCAAGGAGAGATGTCCCACAATACTAACTCTCCTTTTACTACTGAAAGTGGATTGAGCTCCACTCTATTTCCACGACCTAGTCAGAAAGGTTCTACTGGATCGAGCACGAACTGAAAGATACACGATAGTAAAGATGAGATTTTGGATGAGCTAAGAGGGTATCATTCTTCGATTGACCTTCTTATAAGTCAATGTGCAATCAGAACAAACCCCATTGACTCATTCATGAGGGTCTTGGAAGAGATGAAGACAATGAACTTAATAGGCAATAATATCTTTTATGATGTTACTGTTCGAGTTGCTGATAGATCGTCTCGCGTGGTTGAGACACTATTGGCGATGCGCCCCGAACACCGCCAAGGGCATCTATTCAGGTTGACTAGGAGGTAGTGGCCTCCGTACCCAATATACTAATAGTATTTATTTCTTACTAGTTGCACATGAGTTACTCATATATTAATAGTACTGAATCTCAGTCCAATCGACTTTTCAATCCTTTTATAGGAATGGCTCTCCCACTGTCTAATGATGCAATCATAGGAATGCTTGCAATCGGTGAGCTTCATGAAGCGACAATTTATTACTAGAGGGTACGTAAACCAGAGAGGTGAAGGCATCATACCTCTATCCTCACTAGTCCCTTGTATGTCGAAGAAATTCTCAACGGGCATCCAGACATTGCCTACGAGCTATTCCGCATGCGCACAGTTGCATTCTGAAGCTTGTGCAATGCTCTCAGAGTTAGGGAATTGTTACATGATTCACGAAGAATGATGATCAAGGAACAGGTTGTAATATTTTTGTATACCGTCGCCCAAAATAAAAATAACGTACAGTACATTATTGATTCCAATGTTCAGAATCAACCATAAGTCTCTCCTTCAATGTAGTGCTTGACGCAATTTTGAAGTTATATTTTGAGTTGGTTAATAGGGGTGTATTCGGTTCGGTTTGGTCAAATTTTGACCAAAACCACAATCCAAATCGGTTCTAATTGGTTTTTAAATGTTCAAACCATACAAAATCGTCCAACTGTTGAACCAAACCAACCCGATTCAATTCGGTTTCGGTTTGGTTTGGTCGGTTTCGATTTTCCTATAAGTTCTATTTAGCTCAGGTTGATTAAATATAATGAACCATTACTTGCACACAAAATGTTTTCCATGCACAAAGTTAATATGTCCAAGATATTCTCAAATTTGTTGAGCCTTAAATTCCTCATTTTTTTTAAGGATAAGATGTACAACGTATCCCTCTTATATGTCCACAAGAACCTAATCTTGAGACGTCCACATATTTCGATCCTCTGCTCCTACCATTAAAAGCGGTCTCATTCATATATGTATATATATATATATATTTATTTACAATCGGTTCGGTTCGGTCAGTTTCGACTTGAAACCAAAACCAAACTGAACTTTTCAATTTTTCTTTTTGTTAAACCAAACCCAAACTAGTACCCGTCCAAACCGAACCAAAACTGATGGTTCAGTATGGTTTGGTTAGTTTGGTCGGTTCGGCCTAAAAAATGCACAACCCTATTGGTTAAGCACGCAACAAGTACCACGCCCCTTAAGATATTGAACAAGGCATGGGTGGATCCGTGGTTTAAGGACATGGTATGTGCCCTTGATGGTACACATGTAGATCGAACTGTTCCAAGGATAGATTCACAGAGATATCACAATAGCCACCAAAATACATCACAAAACGTGTTGTGTGTAGTGAGCTTTGACATGCTATTCCAGTATGTACTGTCAGGATGGGAGGGATTGTCTCCGAACTCCAAAGTCCTTGCAAGTGCGCTATCAAGAAGAGAAAATATGCTTCATGTGCCAATGGGAAAGTACTATCTGATTGATGAGGGATATTCGAATATGCGCAACTTTCTGAGTCCTTATTGTGGCGTGCAATACTATCTTAAAGAATTTAACACCTCAAACTCCCCAATGACTCCCTAAGAACTATTTAATAAGTGACATGCGTCACTACGAAATGTCATAGAATGGACATTTGGGGTACTTAAACAATGCTTCCCAATTCTCTAAGTCTAAACAAAGTTTTCTATTCAAACGCGAAATAAGATAGTTGTTGCATGTTGTGTCCTACACAATTACGTAAGGACTTACGATCACAAGGATCTATTCTTTTACCAATGATCAGAAGATCGAATAGTGCCACCAAGTGATAGGTCGGTGGAAGTATAAGACACGCATGTTCATAGCACTCAAAATCCTGCGAATCGTGAGTGGATGATTACTTTTTGCGATGATATAGCAAATAGAATGTGGGACGCACATTCTCAATGACTTGATTTCATAAAATAATGTTCAATAGTATCATTTCTCCCATGGCTCTTTTACTAACGAATTGTTCTTCAAATTAAATTTATGCTTACTATTTCATGCTCACACTGAACTTTTAGTATATGCTCTCGATGCAATGGGTAAATACTACATCACTTTTATTGGTAGGAGACTAGATGTTTATCGAGCATGGGAGGATTACTCACGAGAAGTAATAGGATTCTCAGGGGCCTATGTTGAGGTATTTTAAGTGCTTGCTACTAACTTTATTGGAGATGGTGATAAGAATGGGGCTAGTAAAAATGAATCAAAGGTGGATTGAAGAGCAGCAAGCCTAAAAATACACAGTCCTGAAAGATACAGGGCCTGTTGTAGCAAGTTTTGATAAGTAAGAGTTTGTCCCACAGGGAAAGTTGATCTAAAGCTCCAAGGGAGCTATCTTCAGTAGGCCCTCCAGATCTGACTACAGATCTGGCAATCCTAAATGAAAGGGGATTTATGGTCACTATAGTCTAAATCCTAGGATAACTTAATGCCTAAACTACAGAAAGGGTTGAGAAGAATGGTGGAGTGTGAGAAAATAAATATAAAAGGGTGGGAAGTATGCTATTAGGTACAGATCTAATGTAGTTATAACTTAGACTCAGATCTGCTGCTATAGAAATCCTGTCCAATGGCTACATTATCACCAAAGAGGAGAAAGGATCCAACTCACCCCTGTGCCATAATCCAATACCTTATGGCTATAACCTGTCCACTTAAATGGTCACAGACTATCCAATATGGGAACCACAATCCAGAGATGGGCCAGAACAAGTTTATCATTGTAGGCACTACTTCATCCAGGCTACAAGCTTAAGAATTCATAGGAACATCAACCTCTAAAGTTCTGTGTGTGGGGCTAGGCCTACAACGTGCACTAGCCTGGACACACAGAACCAGCAAGAGTTTGAGTACTAGCTTTTAAGCTTAGCTGTTCACTGCTTTAGAAAGACAGCAGTGATCCAGTCACAAGCCTACAATCTCTACAGCCAGATCAGATCTGCCATCTGATGGTGGGTCTATATAAATGCAGGGGAGTCTGTCTCTGCACAATCTCTTACAAGGCTACAAGCACAAGTACAGAGAAGAAGAATCTGTCTTAGATCTGTGGATTGGCCACACCCTAGGGCTATAATCTGTCCACTTGAATGGTCACAGACTATCCATAGAGGCTATCCTCCTCACAGAGGTCTAAGACAGAACAAGAACATTGCAACAGCCACCATGTTCACAAGGCTACTAGCTCAAGCTCCCATGGGGATTCAGATTTAGTGGGTTCTATGGTGGGGCTAGGCCTGCAATGTGCCTAACCTGGACACACAGGTCACTTGGATCTAAGTAAAACCTTAAAGACAATCCTCCATTGCTTACAATACAACTTAGCAATGGAGGATCTCTAAGCAGCAGCCTTGCACAGAACAACTCACAAAACACCAATCCCATGCATGCAATAAATCCTATTACAAAACTCCATTAAAACTATACCAAATAATCATACAAAGGCATAGCCAGCAAGTGTTGGACTATGGAGAGAAGGAAAAAGGAAAAAGAAAAACTCCTAAACCCTAACCTTAGCCTACTGTAATTCTACAGTCGATTTCAAGGAGTACCGAAGTCAAGTGCCAGTCCTTATACCTAAGCTAGGCTTAGGCTTATATAGCAGTCAGCTCTCTGTGAATTAGGGTTAGGAAAACCCTAATTTATCAATGCTATCATGGCCATTTCTATTCCTTAGATGCCTCGAGGCACGTGCACAGAGATTAGAGCATTAGAGTGTGTGTCCTAATTGCTAGAAGTTCCTAGATTGCCCCAGCAGAAGTGGGGAGAAGTTAAGAACCCGAGCCTCGCTAGGTAGAAAGGCTCTCCAGGTCTTATCGAGTGATAGAATTGGCGTCGCGGGGTTGCTTTGACTTGAAGCTCTTGCAGTCACGGGATTGGTACTTTGGTCATCGCAGGGATGCTCTGGTCATCGCGGGATTGCTCTTTCCATTTGAAGGGCACCGAAATTGCGCGTGCAATTTGTTCCTTGATGAATCCCATGGCGATCCTCGCGAAGAAAACAATATACATGGGCTTCTAGATCGCACGAGCAGTTCCTTGAAAGTTTGTATCCCGCAGCAACTGCGCGACAGCTGTGCGCAGGAATGCCTGAAGCTCTCTCTATTCAGTGAATCGCGCGAAGGTTGAAGACTCATCTCTTGAGCTGCGCGAGACTGCGTGAGTGCTTCGCGAGTGCTTAAGACTAAGCCTCACGAGAACCGCGTGATCTATGCTTTTTACTCCCTGCTGACATCCATCTGCACGTGAACGGCACGAAGACTGTGTGACCAGTTGGTGTGCTTCCTTCAGAAGCCTGCGACAACTGTGCAACGCATTCTTTCTGGTTCAATTGAGCCCTGCGACATCTGTGCGAGGCATTCTTCTTGATTTGTTTCTGCTTTGTTGTGCCTATGCTGCAGCCAATTCTCTGTCTGGGTTTAACCTTCTTTCTTCTGAGGAACTTCTGGGGCAACAGTAGGCTTCTTGGCATGGTTAGGGGCTTATTTATAGCTTTTGCTTATTACCTATAGGATAGACTTAAAACACATTTATTAAATGATTCAGGGTCTAACAGAGATTAAGTTAAGGGGTGAAAAGTGGTACTTTTCAGGTCTTAACAGCCTATCATCGCTCCTTTAGAACATATGATGAAGTGGTTAACGCGCTTCAAAGTTTTATAAACACCCCCTCATATAATCGTCCCATCAACCAATGACACCATATAGTAGGAGACATTATTGTCATATACCAACCCCCTCGTCTTCCCCAAGTGATAGTCATGACACAATGAGAAGCACCCCATTTTTCTCAGAAATCGATCATTCCTCAGGTAGTATTTGTAAGTCAAACTGAGAGTGTGCATGTATAATGTGTGTGCCGACTTTTTACACTACTTGCTATTCTTTTTATTGCAACTCTTTTATTTGTGTATGTATTTCAAAGGATGTAATGAATCTACCAATCGAATATTAAATGAGATGATTGAAGATTGATTTACATTTTTTTGTCGATTACTACAACTAAAGATTTTAAATAACACATTACCAATGTTATAAATTATTGGCAGCCATATTGGGGACTCTGGGCTTATTGCAATTACTCATAGGGTATTCATCATCACGACCGCCTCCAGCCAGGAGAATGATCAAAGTAATAGACCAAGATCCTCCATATCGGGGGCTACAACCGCATCCACTACCACAACATCATCCATTTACACTTATGCCTCCTCGACATCACCATCAAGCCAGGGCACCAGAAATTTGAGACCCTTTCCAAAACCCATCCCACTTGTTCGCCACCAAACTTACCCGATCGCCTTATCGAGCACCACCTGTGTAGCCCATACGCCAAATTATTCATCCACCGGCCATTGCAAATAATCCAGTGCTTCCAAGTTTGAACTTAGAGGACGTTACTCTGTAGCGTTCGATGGAGTTGGAGGATGAGCAGCACCCCAATTGGATACCTACCATGCAACATCATTGCGATGATAGCTCAAATAACGGGAGTAGCTCCAACATACATACGATGATTACCTCACCTTTTCGAGGAGGGGGAGTGGCAACGATGCAACCTCGTAATCATCTTTAGGGTTATATGTCACTTTTATTGTGTTCCTTTTTTTAAAAAATTTTGTAATTGGCTTTTCAATTAAGTCACTTTTGAATGGCGTGGGGTAATGAAGAATGTACTTCCCTTATTTGTACAAGCGTCTTGATGGTGCTATTGTGATATGAGACAAAATAGTGTAGTTGTAGGAATTAATTTAACATAATTCAACTGATGAAAGTGTTCAATCTCCTATGGATCGTGCATTGGCAAAAAATGATCTTCGAATATATATGACATGTTATCGAATGCACTACGGTCATTCCTACGGTCATACGATGTCCGTAAACTAACCAATTTTGTGCTTTTTTGGAAAAATTAAAAGAATACAGGAAATCCTTCATTTCTAGGAAGAGTCATGAATCAAATCATTTCTAAGGCTTAAAAGAGCACATCTGGGAAAAGCCAGGAATATGAGTTGGTAAAGAATCTGCAAGAAACTGACTTGTCAGGAATCAAAACTTTTCTGAGAAAATTGGGGAAACACCCAAACAAGGCCTAAGGGCCCATTCGTTTAGCCAGAAATAGTCAGATTTCCAAGAATGGAACACCTAAAGTGATTTTTCGATGCACTTTTTGAACATTTCTTCCATTTGGTAATGACAGTGGGGCCCACACGGAATACACCACTCTCTAGGTGTCAGTTACTTTTCCACTTTCGACCAAATTGGTAAGAAATACTCAAAAAATTTCCACTTCCGACCAAATTGCTAAGAAATACTCAAAATCGTAGCTTTTGCAATATAGTTTACCTCCATAAAAATAGCTAACCATTTCCCACTCACATGCATGATTGCCTCTTTAACAACGACCATATTTAGCTAGTGGTGCAAACCTTAAACCGAACATCGAAATCGAACAGAAAACCGGCCCGAATCGCCCTGAAAATCGACTTAAATCGAACCGAACCGTACCAAAGTGAAATCAGTTTGATTTTTGGTTTGGGTGGCTAGAAACCGAGAACCGATTGGGTAGGCTGAGTAAACCGACCCATTAATGGGCCAAAATCAGCCCGAATCGGACCCAAACCAGCCTAGACAGATCCCAACCGGCTCTCCAAACTTTACTATTATATATATATATATGTATTATAATATTTAATAAATTATATATTAATATTTCTCTCTGCAACTCTCTGCAAACAATTAATATATAATAACATCTATCACTATCAGTCGGTTAGCCCTCATATCAATAATTAATATATAATATATATAATAACATCACTATCAGCCCTCACATGTCATATCAATTACTCTTTATACATATTTAATATATACTCCTTATATTAATAAATCAATATATACTCTTTATATCACTTTCTCTCTGCAACTCCCTCCAGTCTCCATCTCCCTACAACTCTCTCGTCTCTCTCCTCTCCACTTTTTGGCGTCCCTGAAACTCTCTCTCTCTCTCTCTCTCTCTCTTTAAAAACACAAGTAAGAACCCAAATTGAACCAAACCGAGACACTAAATCAAGGATTGGGCTGAACTGAAACCGACCGAACAAAACAGAACTGAATACAAAAAAAATGGGTTTCGGTTTTGGTTTCTTGCAAATCGGTACACAGAACCGAACCGATTCATAGTTCGGTTCGGTTTTGGTTTGTGGTGTACCAAACTAAAAACCAAAAATTTCGGTTTCGGTTCGATTCGGTACACCGAACCTGCATCCCTATATTTAGCAAGCTTTCTTCTTTATTAGAACAGTGGATACAACTAGAATAATATTTTGCATGCTTTCTTTTTGAGGCGGATACAAACAAGCTTTCTTCTTCATTATTAAAGTGGATACAACCACAACAGTGCTTTAACGGACATTATCCATTGACCTACCTCATGCTTTAAGCCGGCTTTAACCCACATTATCCATTGACCTAGCTACCTCTCTGTGAGTATATGCACTATCATATATTACGGAGTTGTAACTGTGAGTAATGAACACTACCAGTAAAGAATGGGCTAAATTAGTTATGAGAGGGAATGAGTGTTGCTGCTCTAAGTATGCATGATTTATTTGTATGTTGAAAACATACTTGCGAATGATGAATGCTACTGAATTTGGAAAATTAAAACGAATAAGGAAATATCAGCACAGAGAGAAGTTAATTAGCCTGCAAGATCAGGGCCAATTGTAGCAAGTTTTAAATGTAAGTGAGTAAAAGATTGTCCACAGGGAATTTATTTAAAATGTAATATAAACCTCCAGATCTGAACTACCAGATCTGGCCTCTGATCCTATCTATAGAGCAAATAAGATGGGAGGTTGAATTTGTCACATTAACTAAATGATAAAAGTAAAATTAAAACTAAGTGATCCAGATCTGAGTTGGGGAGTTTTTTATGTAAATTAATAAGAATGGAGAAATAATATCTAACTTTGATTTGGTCCTTGATGCAAAATGAGAATAAATGTAGATCAAATAAGATGTGATCCAATCTTCATCTGGCTACAAGCACAGATGCAAGAGAAAGTAATCTAACTCAAGGGTTAGAGTTAAACTTATGGTTATGGTCTGTCCACTTCAATGGCCACAGACCATCCAATAGTCTTTAATCTGAACCCTTAATTCAGAATGAGAAACACCACTACAAATGCTGTGAGAGATTAGGTTACAAACACAAATTCTCACAGGAATAATGAATTAAGGGAAATTGCTTAAAAAATAGTAAATCTAAAGGAGTCTAGTGCAATAAGGAGATCACAGGGAACCCTCGACACGAATCCAATTGAAAACATATGGTTCACAGCAACCTTTTCAAATTCACCATTATAATTACAGAGCACAGCTTAAACAGCTCTCGGATTTGTAGTCTTGAATACAATTCTCTTTTGAATTACAGAAGTATCTCACAGCTCTCAATTACAAATAAAAGCTAGGCTATTACAGGAGTTTCAGACAAGCTATCTGAATTGGAAATGAGGCAATAGAAATGAAACTCAAAATTTGGATGCCCAAATTGGGCAAATGGTTCATCTATTTATAGTTTCCCCCAAGTCTAGCTCAGATGTGTATCGACCAATCAGAATTGGTTAGATCTGTATCAACCAATGGGAGTCGAGCACAAGGATCCAGATCTCTTTTGGCCAATCAGAACTGCTTGATTTGGTTCAGCCAATCAGATGACAGAAGCATAAATTCTGTTATGTATTTTAAAAATCTGTTAGAACTTCTAGAAGTTCCCGCCAATTGATTTCATCTTCGGGTGCTCACATGGGGTGGAATATGCTTTTGGCTCGTGCTCAGAATCTTCCGAAATGTCCCTGGATTTTTAAATGCATTGGGGCGCATGCAAAAGATTACTGAATTACCCTTGCAAATGCTAGGAATCTTCAGAATACCATTTCGCATAATTTGGGGAACTTTTCATAAGGTACTGTGACTTCTGAAGCTCTTTTCGCACAGTTCTGGTGCTGTTCGCAAGGAGTTCTCTTCTTTTCGAATAGGTCAGAAATCCTTTCGAAGAGTTCAGGTGCTCTTCGAAAACTAAGCCTGGAGCTTTTAGTTCTTTTCGCAAAGTTCAGGTTCTTTTCGAAATGTTCAGATTCTTTTCGAAATGTTTAGATTCTTTTCGAAAAGCACTCTGTAATGCATTCTTCTATTCGAATAGCTCCACACCTCTTTCCAGGTTACAACCAGGCCTTTGTCGTCTTTAGTTTAGGCATTTTGACAGCTCGTGAGGTTGTCCCTTCTCTTTCTTCCTTTGGATCAACATGGATCATCATCTTTTGGCACTTTTAGGCTACTTTCATGGTTAAGCCTATCTTTATTGTTAGCTGTAACACAAGCACTTAAAACACTTATTTAGTTTTCTCAAGGGTCTATCAAGGCCCAGGTTAAAGGGTGAAAAATGGTATTTTCCAGTCTTCAACAATGAGGTAATTAAGAAAGTGAAAGCAAAGAGTCTATCCTTTCAAATGACTCAAATGGAGTATCTTTTTGACTTCCCGGTATGGATTTCAAAGTGTGTATGTACTTCTAATGCTTTTGGGTTAAATTCTGCTTTACGATATTGACAAATCATACATGTTTTATAACAGCAATGACAAGTCGCAACACCAAGGGTAAGGGGTAGCTGCTTCCCATGAGAAGGGAGTTTTTTTTGTTTGAGATGATATTTAGAAGTTTCTATTTTGGTGGCTGTTAAGTGGTGAAAAATGCCACTTTGCACCCTTTAACTTGACCATTGATAGACCTGTGAGCACACTAATAAGCTTCTGTAAAGTGCATTTTGTAGACAGTAATAAAAGAAGACACTAATGCAGAAAACCACTCAAGAATGCCCAAAAAGGGGCTATCTCTCAGCACAGGACAAACCCAGCAACAGCATACCAGAGGGTAGCACATCACTGGACCCTTGGAGCTCGTGGCTACAGTAGGGCAAGGCGGAGGAAGTGAAAACAGGTTGAAAACATCCTATCGATTGGTCACCTGAAGACTTTGATAGGAGCTGAAAGCAAAGAAAGGAAGAATTCGTGTAGTTGAAGAGGTTTTCGATAGGATCTGAAGGCAGAAGAAGGATGGATTCGTGTGGATTGAGGAGCTCGATATGATCCAAGAACCTATCAAACATATGAAAGGAAAGAAGAAACCATTCTATCGAAAACCTGCCCGAGGCATCAAGGGAACCTATCGAATGGTTTCCTGAACCTATCGAGATGAAAATGATGGAATAGAACCTATCGAAGGGTGATTGAGTCTTTCGATAAGAGTGAAAGCAATCCTATCGAAACAATTGCATGCAGAGCGGAACCTATCTTAAATGGTTCTCCAACCTGCCGAAGAGCCTCTCCAACCTATCGAATGCTCCAGGCCAACGACTGAGAATGTTGAAACTCTAAGAGAAAGCTCATCCTATTGGAACCTATCGAAGGGATCTAAGAACCTACCAAAAGGACCAAAAAGCTCTATTCCAACCTGTCAAAAGCTTCCTAATCCTATCGAAATTGTGTGCAGAACTTCTCAGAAATTCAGCTATGCACACGTTGTGATTTGGTGACCGGCTGCACGCAACACAATGCACTTGATGACCGACACAACGGTTTTAGAAGATGCCCTAGGAAACCCTAACCGACCCACGTGCTCTAACAAACTTTGAGAACTTTCTAGAAGGGATTTTTGGCGGGAAAAATAGAGGAGAAAGCTATATATAGAGACCCCCAATTGCCATTGGGGGGGGATCGAGATCTAAGCCAAATTCTAGAGGTTAGCGCTTGCAGAGTAATTCTATTTTTTCTCCTTTAGCCCAACAATGGTTGGCTAATTCCCCTAGAGTAGCGAGGAGAGAGGTTAGATCTGTAATTGGATAAGGTGAAGATTGCTATTGTGGGTTCCCAGCTGCACAGACTACAGATCTGAGAGTATTTCTATTGTAGAGTGATTTTGATTACAATGTAAATATAGTTTTTAATGCTTTAATTAGATCTAAAGTTCCTTTGATTTCATTTGGTGATCGATCGGATTTGTGTAGAGGAGTCTATAGATCAGCTCACCCACTTAACTGGTAGGCCTCTTGGATACCACCCGATCTCCCTCGATCTGATACTCCTGTGATTCCTTGAGTCTGTGACCTGGGAATTACATCATCTGTAGTGGATTTAGTGACCATTTAAGTGGACAGATCATAACCTTAAGATTAGTCCAAGCTCGAGCTCCAATTGGATTCGTCTGCTGCAAATCCATGGATTCAAAAAGGTCTATAGATGGTCTGTGACCATTAAAGTGGATAGATCATAGCCTTAAGACCAGGTGGATCCTGCAATTTGGAGTGGAGCTTCTACCCTACAGCTGTGCTTATAGCCAGTGAGGGAATTGTGTGCTCTGAACCTCTGTAGCATGATTAATTGAATCTGATTTCAGTGAAGACCAATCTCTAAGCTACTCTTCTCCATTTTCTGCTTTTTACTCTCTTCCCCCTGCAAGATCTAAGTTCCCAAACTCGATCCAAGTTAGTCTATGTTTAATTTTAGCTTAGCTTAAGTGACAATCCATCTAAAACCTCTCCCCTGTCTTTTAGCTAACTTAGCAATAGTTAGGGTGCTAGATCTCATACAGATCTGAAGATTTATCATATTTTTAAACCAACCTCCCTGTGGACATTCCCTTACTCACCATTCTTTTAAAGCTTGCTACAACAGATCCTGAGTACTTGCAGGTCTGTGTGAGTGTGTTCTGCCTAGTTATATTGATGATTTTAGACCCTCATTTGAGGGAAGGCAAACACACCAACAGTGGCCGTCACTATGATCAACCCGTTGACCGGTGAATGGTGTAAGATCAATCTTGAGACATAATAATTGTTAATTCGATGAATTTAAAGAGAATAAACAACTAATAATTAAGTCTTTCAGCTAAGGTATGATTGTGATTCCCAATCACAATATAATTAGTAATTCAAGTCTGTAATAGGAAACGACTCTTTGACTATAAATATAAGGGGTGCTTGGTCCCAATGACTGCTCGACACACTTCAACCCTCCTTATTAGCAAAAGCATCCCCATTGAGCGAGGAGATCGTTGAAGATCAGTAACCCATCATTCATGGCTCACACTCAAGGTGCGCACATATATTTTTTAATTTATGGATTGTTGATTTATTATTTTGATTGATCATGCGCCTAGATCCTAGGGCATATATTTGGATGGCCGTATTGATAAATCCATCAATTGGTATTAGAGCCACGATCGCCATGCGATCAATCAAAACATCATGTTTTATGTTAGTATCTTAAGCCTTCTGGAAAGGAATTATCGTTGCTACACACATGGTTTGAGGTTTTGGAGTTGGTATGTGATCGACAATAATTAATTTTATAACTGGACTAGCCACTATTTTTAGGGCATGTTTGGTTTCAAGGGAAACAAGGGGAAATAAGGGAAAACTCATGCGGTTGTTTGAATGACATCCAAAGGGTCGGAAATTATCCTCACATTTTTCGTCAAAATCCGAGAAGAAATGCCAAGGGGGTCCCTCAATTTTCTATCTTCCGAACCTTCGGACTTCTCATCCGTACGACTCTTCTCATAATACCACAAAATTTTTTCACGGACGAAAACCATTGACTAATTTGAATAAGACGATGGAGATTGTTTTTTTTTCAATCTTCCTCATGATAGATCTTAAGATCATGATGCCCCTATCAGATGGTTTGATGTTGATTCTATATGACACATCACCAAAAATCAAAGGCAGAACCACGTTATGACTTGGGTGCTCAATTGACCACCCAAACTTTCTAAAAATTTGTTACTAAGCTTTAGGGGTCCTAATTTATATTAGTGGATTCTCATCCATCCAAAATTATCTTGACCACCCAAAATTATCAAAAATCTTCAAACAATTTTTTTATGGTATTTGTTTTCATAACAAATATTTCTTCTTTAATTTTGTTTAACTAAATCTCACAATTTTGGCCTATTTTTAAGCTCCCCTCCATCTATTTATGTGTTGCACGGGCTTATTTTTGGAGAGATTTCTCTCACAAAGGGCTCTACTATATTGTAGAGCTATATACTCACATATATGATGTATATGCTCTAGTGTACTTAATTAAAAAAAATAAATAATTTATTACATGTAACAAGGCCTGAACCTAGAACCTAACCTTCACAAAGCACCAAGTCTACCACTAGAGCAATTCAGTAATATATATATAAAGAGAAAAAAAAACTTCATACATATATAATGTTTTAGTTATTTGGCTATTTTTTTTGTTAGGATATGTTATTTTCCTACAATTTCCTCCTTATGTATCCAAACACAGGATTTGGTTAATCCTGCATTTTCCCAGCTAGCAATGTAGTTATCCAAACAGTGAAAAACAAAGGGAAACAAAGGAATACCATGGTTTCCTACAACTTTGGTATCCATGGGAAAATATAGGAATATTATTTTACTTTCCCACGTTTCTCGTGTTTTTATCCAAACAGGCCCTTAAGTATGGGATTTCCAATGATGGACTTTAGAGTTTTGAGACTACAAAATTATATTGTACTATAATCGATGCACTCAAGACATTGTGACTTAATCAAGTAATGATTCCAAGGAACCTCCTAGGAGGATTATGCAGTCCTCGTTATTGACTCCACCACTGTGGTTTCGAAGATGGGTTTTCCTTTCCCTTTATTATTATTATTTTTAAAGTTTTTTGGTTCCCTTTAGGACTGCACTCTACTTTATTTTATTTTGGAGAAGATTACTGTAGATTCATCTTCCTTCAGTGCACGTCGGGTCACGGGGCCCATAAGACCCGTCGTACATTGAAGGGACCCATGTGGACCTGTCATATAGTCCACATGCCTGATGCGGCCCATAGACCCATATTTAGGCCCATATATGACCCATTATGTGCCTTGGCACGGTTGATAACCGAACTCGGGTCATGACCCGATCCAGTCTGGTTCAGTCCATCAATCAACCCGGCCCATGATTCATGACCCAATTCGGCCTGTTAGACCTAATCCGTTTGTCCTTAAGGCCCAATTTTAACCCATATTATTATTTATTCTTTTTAGGCCAATTTTGGGCTATCTATAGGTCCGATTTTTAGACATTATATATAAATTTTGACTTTTTCGAATATTTCGGATCTGTTTTTAAGGTCTATTTTGACAAAGAGCTCTCTGTCGTGAGTTTTCATGACTTGATGTCTTTTTGATAATTTTTATTCGGATAATTATTATATTTTTTGAGTGCCTTTAATTAGGGTTAGGTATTGGAAGTTGTGCTCTGGCACCAAGGCTGGTACTTATATAATGTTACCCATAATTATTATTAGTTTTTGGTACACTTACCCACAACACAAGTTAGATTTGGTTACTTGCATCTCTTAAGTGGCTTATCTATTTTATTTTATTTTATTAGTTAATCACTTTTGTGAATCTAAAATATTATAAAACCCAAATAGAAAATATGACTTGAAAGGATTCTTCTGTCCAATGGTTATGATATTTCCTAGTGTTGTGGTTTTTATAGTTAGGATTATTTTTGTCTAGTGTTGTGGTTTTTATAGTTAGGATTATTTTTGTCAAAGATGGTATTATAAATTCAGTGATAGTGTGTAGTAAATGTTGACATATAAACTTAAGGGGTTACTTCTGCCGAATAATGATAAATCACTTAATATTGTGTGATGGTTGTATTTTACTATTTATTATTTTGTGTATGGGTACTGCTAGCGTGTTATGACTCGGCCCAATGGAGGGTCATAACGATGAAATTAGTACCACAATCATTGATGTAAATTGAGAAAGCGGCTAGTGTGTTATGACTCGACCCAACAGAGGGTCATAATAATACAAATTATTTCTCAATAAAATCACATTAGTTTTAATTTTATTATATTCCTTGACATAATTTAACTCTTGCGTAAAACACTATAAATATAATCTTGTGGAATAGATTATTGTTATAGTTGTATGTGAATATAATAAAACCCTTAATTATTATGTAACATTGAACCCGTCTTCTATTACTAATATGATTAGTAGAATTGAAATTTTGAGTGGCTCGAATTATGGCAAATGGAAGGAACAAGTTGCAATTATTATAGGCTGTATGTATCTTGACTATACTATATGATCTGATAAACCCAAAGTGCTCACCGCTGATGCCTCAGCTGAGGATCTGGTAATGAACAATATGGATTTGGAAAAATGGGATAGATCATATCGTATGAGCCTCATGATCATAAAGAGTTTGATTACTAATGCAATTCGGGAAGGTATTCCTGACTCGCACAATGCAAAGGAATATATGCAAGCCATTCAGGAACAATTTTAGGAGACTTTTAAGGCACTTACCAGTAGTCTTATTATTAAAATAGGAACCATAAAATACCATGGTCATAGTGGCATACGGGAGCACATTATGAGAATAAGTGGCATGACGACTCAATTGAAAGAAATGGATATGGGTTTTTCTAAGGGTTATCTTATTCACTTCATCATGACTTCTCTTCTTGCACAATTTGGCACGTTCAAGATTAATTATAACACGCTAAAAAAGAAATGGAAGATGAACGAGCTAATCGCTCACTGTTTTCAAGAAAGAGAAAGACTTCGAGCTGAAAAACCTGAAAGTGCTCTTTATATCGCTCTTGGAGCATTGAAAGGAAATTTTAAGAGAAAGAAGGATTCATATAAATGAAAAAATATGAAAGCCTCTCCACCGAAAACCAAATAAGTAGAAACTAGTGGATCTAATTTTGACATCAAGTGTCACTTCTGTAAGAAGAAGGGACACATCAAGAAGCATTGTCAGAAATACAGAAATTGGCTAGTTAAAAAAGGTAATGATCTAGTTTTTGTGTGTTTTAAATCACTTTATGTTGATGCTCCACATAATACTTGGTGGATAATTCTGGTGCAACTATTCACATAAGTAATTCAATGCAGGGATTTCGATCCAGCAAGAAGGTAAGTAAAGGTGAATGAAACATCAAACTCGAAAATAGAGTAGAAGCAGACGTGGAGGCCATTGAGACTCTCAGTCTTATTTTAGATTGTGGTTTTATTATAGATTTAGTTGATATTATTTACTTTTCCAATATCACTAGAAACCTTATCTCAATTTTTAAATTGGATTCATTAGGGTTTGAATTTAAATTTGGATATAAAATTTTTATTCTATTATTTGATTATGATATTATGAGTAGTGGCTCACTAGTGGGCAATCTTTATCAGTTGAACTTGGGTTCATCTTATGCCCAATCTTTAGTTTCTATGTATGTAGATGATAAAGTTAGTAAGAAACAAAAATGAGCAATCGACAACTCCTCCATTTTATGACATAAACGTTTAGGCCATATATCTAAAGATAGAATAGAGAGATTAATTAAAGATAATATAATTGATGAGCTCGATTTATCTTATTTCAATACTTGTATTGATTACATTAAAGAAAAACTCACAAAAACTAATAAGAAAAGAGCTATCAGGAGCACGAGTTTGCTAGGAATAGTCCACACTGATATTTGTGGACCGTTTTCAACTCCTGCTATTGGTGGCCAAAAGTATTTTATTACCTTCACTGATGACTATTTTCATTTTGATTATATATTTCTCATTCATGAGAAATATGTGGCCCTGGATATGTTTAAAATCTATAAAGCCGAAGTTAAGTTATAACTTAATTCGAAGATTAAAATTATGAGATCTGATAGAGGCAGAGAGTACTATGGTAGATACTCTGAAACAGGTTGCAATCCAAGACCATTCTCCCTATATCTACAAGAGCATAACATTGTTGCTCAATACATCATGCCGGGAACACCTGAACAAAATAGTATAGCTGAACGACGAAATCATACTCTTATGGATATAGTGAGAAGCATGTTGTACAACTCTAAGTTGCTTATGTTCTTGTGGGGAGAAGCCTTAAAAATAGCAGTGCATATCCTAAATCAGGTTTCTAGTAGGGTTGTTCCTAAAACTTCTTATGAGCTATGGGTAAGAAGAAAATCGACTTTAAGATATTTACCCATTTGGGACTATTTAGTTGAAGCAAAGGTGTATAATCTACAATTGAAAAAATTAGATCATAAAACTATAAGTTGTCATTTCAGTGGCTACCATGATAGGTTAAAGGCTAAAAATTTTATTGCCCCACTCATAGTACTCGGATTGTTGAGACTAGATATGCGAAATTCTTTGAGGATTGTGAGAATAGTGGGAGTGTTGAGCCTAGAAAAATCACTTTTGAGGAGAATCGGGTTATCATTTCTATCCCTTTTATCCAAGAAAAGGTGGCACCAACACCAGTTATTCAAGTAAGTGTTGATGCACATGTGGCTATACCTATTAACACACCCCACATTGAGGAGGCTCTTGCTCTCATGGCGACCGCCAATGATCAGCCATTGGGTAGATCAGAGAGAGCAAAGAAGTCAGACATTTCTGATGACTATATCGTCTACCTTAATGAGAGTGAGTATAATTTTGTAAAGGAATCAGATTCTATTTCTGTTAATCAAGCTATGAAGAACGATAAATCTTCTCAATGGCTCGAAGCTTTGAAAGATGAGTTGGAATTAATAAAACATAACTCGGTCTGGGATCTTTGTGAGTTACCTGAAAGAGTTAAGCATGTAGACTGTAAATGGGTAATGTAGAAATATATAAGGCTAGGTTACTCGCTAAAGGGTTCACTCAAAAGGAGGGAATAGACTACAAAGAGATATTTTCTCTTGTCCATAGAAAGGAATCCTTCCAGATAGTCATGGCATTAGTAGCTCATTTTAACTTAGAATTGTATCAAATCAAATGGATATAATAACTGCTTTTCTGAATGGTGACTTGCATGAAGATGTCTTTATGATAAAATCTGAAGGTTTTTAGGTTAAGGGAGAGAGTCATTTAGTTTATAGACCAAAAAGGTCTATATATGGTTTAAAGCAGACATCTCGACAATGGTACTTAAACTTTGATTTTAAAGAAAATACTGTGGATCAATGCATATATCTTAAAATCAGTGGGAGTAAATTTATCATCCTTGTTTTGTATGTTGATGATATACTACTTGCGAGTAATAGTTTCAGTATGCTACATGAGACAAATAATTTTTTATCAAATAATTTTGATGTGAAAGATCTTGGTGAAGCTTCCTACATTATAGGAATTGAGATTCATCGAAATAGAGCCCGTGGCATATTGGAATTTTTTTAAAGAGCTTATATTGATAAGTTCTCAAAAGGTTTAACATGCATAATTGCTCCGCTACTATTGCCCCTGTGATTAAGGGTGATAAATTAAGTCTACTTCAGAGTTTTAGGATCGATTTAGAGAGAAAGCAGATGGAGATAATTACATATGCATCTGCAGTTGGGAGTCTCATGTATTCACAAGTCTGCACTCGTCTCGACTTAGCGTATATAGTTGGCATGCTTGGTAGGTATCAATGTAATCCTAATTTGGATCATTAGAAAGTAGCCAAAAAAGTTTTTTGCTATTTACAAGGGATAAAAGGGCACATGTTGACATACAAAAGGTTGAATAACCTTGAAGTTATTGGTTATTTAGATGCTGACTTTGCTAGGTGTCAAAATAACTGTAGGTCCACATCGGGATATATATTTATGCTTGTAAGTGAACCTATATCTTGGAAGAGCATTAAACAAACGCTAAATACTTCGTCTACCATAGAAGCATAATTCGTTGCATATTTTGAGGCAACATGTGAGGCAATATAGATGGGGATTTTTATCTCAGGACTTCGAATTGTTGATAGTATTACGAGGCCATTGAGAATCTTATGTGACAATTCCGATGCGATAGCTATCTCCAATAATAACAATACTAGTGGAGGTTCCAAATATATTGATATCAAATATCTCGTTGTAAGGGAGAAAGTTTTAAATCAAATTGTATCTTTTGAAAAGATCAGTATGACACTCATGTTGACTAACTCAAGGTTTACCTCCCAAGCTCTTTTCGGAGCACATTGCGCTCATGAGATTAAAGGATAATTTTGATAGCTTTTGAGAGTAAATGTATAAGAGTGAATATATTTGTTTAATTGATTCAGAAATAAGGATTATTTATTTGTTTTTCCATTTTTATGTAAATAAAATTTTGAAACATATGGTGCCAATAGATGGCAATAAAGTATGACAAATAATAGATTGAGTTTACATGTAATCACCATTAAGTTTGTAAACTTGTAATCTATGTGAAATAATACTAGTTGGAATCCATGTCGATGATGAATTCTAATACGATAACAAATGAACGGTCATATATCGATGACATGATGCATTAACTACATTAATTTTGTGTTGAAATTCTCACTCGACCAGACTAATTATAGAGACTTTGATTGAGATTGATTAGGACTTACCATTCAAAGAAAGTTAGCTAACATTTGATAATTGGAGTTATTGACATAATGTGGCCAAGTGGGAGACTGTTAGAAGTTTCTATTTTGGTGGCAGTCACTACGGTCAACCTGTTGACTAGTGAATAGTGTAAGGTCAATCTTGAGATGCAATAATTGCTAATTCAGTGAATTTAAAGAGAATAAGCAACTAATAATTAAGTCTTTTAGTTAAGGTATAATTGTAATTCCTAATCACAATATAATTAGTAATTCAAGTCCTTAATGGGAAAGGACTCTTTGGCTATCAATAAAAGGGGTACTTGGTCCCAACAATTGCTCGACACAGTTCAACCCTCCTTATTAGCAAAAGCATCTCTATTGTGCTCGGAGGTATTAAGAGCGAGGAGATCGTTGAAGATCGGTAACCCATCATTCATTGCTCACACTCAAGGTGCGTACATATATATTTTAATTTATGGATTGTCGATTTATTATTTTGATTGATCATGCACCTAGATCCTAAGGCATATATTTGGATGGTCGTGTTGATAAATCCATCAATGATAAAATGGACACAATTTATATAAACGAGCTTGTTGACCAATTTATTATGGACCGTAGGCCCTCTCTAATATCCTCAAACAGGAAGGCTAAATGAGATATATCCCTCTTACAATTGGAGATGATATTTATCACCCTGAGGGAGTCACCTTCGAATAAACCTTTCAAAACCCACATTGATAGGCAAATTGAATAGCAAAATAAAGAGCAAAGTCCTCAGTGTTCGGGACCAGGGATATTCATGCAATTCTTAGCTAGAGAAGCCAAAACACTACCATCTTGATCCTGTAAAATAATCCCAATACCTGCAGATTTTTTCATCTCACACCAAGCCCCATCAAAATTAGCTTTTACAAAATTAGGTTGAAGGGGAGACCACGTGCTTGGATGAGCGTTCGGGTGACGAAGGGGAATAGAGGTTGGATCTGGTGCCTCCTTATTCGCTTTAAATCACTGAGATACTTTTCAGCACTGGTTGCAATAGCAATGGGATTCCTTGTCGCAGCTCCATGTATCACCTAATTTTGTTCAGTCCATATCGCCTAAGCAACAACAAAAAATCTATCCAAATTGCGTTTCCTAAAAAATTTGTGACATCACCCAATCCTTGAAAGATGCATTTCGAACATGATGTACCAGAGCCCCCAATGAAGAAGAAAACCAGCAACATTCAGCTTTTGGGCAGTCCCTAAGCACATGCACAAACGTTTCCACAGAACTGTCACAGAACTCACATTTGGGGCAAATGTTTACCATTTTCTTATGAAGATTGAATCGGGAAAGAAGGATATCATTACACGCTCTCCACATAAATATTTTAACTTTATTTGAAATATAAAGGTCCCAAAGGTCCTTTCAAAATCAATTTTCCCAGGAGGGGTCAGATGAGGTGGCACCATCGGACTGTGATTGAATCTCAACTGCAACTTTCTAGGCACTTTATAGACACCCAAATTTGGCCTAAGGCCTGATCAAAACACGTTTCGAGAGAGGCGTACTTTAGAGCTTTTGATGGTATGTATGAAACCCTTAAAAACCTTCTCAAACCCTTAGGAACCTTTTCGAATTGTTAGGAATCAACCCTAACCTTCCCAACCCATTAGAACCCTCTCCCAGACCAGTTTTAAACCCTCCCAAGCAATGGTTGGAAATATAAGTGCCAATATTTACACATGCCATTAGAAAGAGGACTTCTCCAGCTTTCCAACAAGCTAAAAATCACCTCAATCGGAGTTGTATATCAAAAGTTATGACCGTTTGAAAATCGGGTCATTTTTGAGGAATTTTTGCCTGTGCAACTAATAGTTGCACCAAGCCATTTTCCCCCAGAATTTGCCTGGCACAACTAATAGTTGCGTCAGGCATATGAACAGTAACTCATGGTTTTTTCTCTAAAATTCATGATTGGGGTTTGACTTGTTGACCACCTCGACCTTTAGGGTGTGTTTTGATAGTTCTGTTGCACCCATTCACTACCTATTTGCAACCCTTTAAGTGGCTTAAGGCCTCACCCCATCATCCACCATTGGAGGATCCTTTCACACATTTTAGGGCTCTAAAAACCCTAGAAACCCTTAGATTTGAGATTACTTAATGGCTAACCTCAATTAGCAGTTAAGTGGTCTCCTAATCCACCCATTTCCTGTAAATAGAGACCCCCACCCCTAGGGTTAAGGGTTGAGAATTTTTACCTAAAAGAGAAAGAGCTTAAAGTGAGAAGATCTTTCTCTCTTTGGTGCACACTTCCCATACAAAAGTCAGAATTCAAAAACTTCTTCCCCACCCTTGCCTTTCATGAAAAGCCTCTAGGTTAGGTGTGTGTGATCCCCTAGCCTTCCTTCTCTACCTCTTAGCTTCAAGCCTTAGGAGTTAGAACCCCATTCCATACCATACAAGCCTTCAAAAGCTCATCAAAGCAAGCCAAGCAAGGCTCTTCTACAGTGCTACAAGAGCCCGAGGGCTCTGGCTTTCCCCTTTCTTCTCCTATCTCTTCTTTGGCTCCTCCAGTCCTCCCATTTGTGTTGTTACACCACCGAATTTTCGGTAGGAAGGGAGGGAAAAAATAGGATTTAAGGCCCATTTAGGCAAGAGGAAGTCATTTTCTTTTCTTTTACTTTATTTTTATTTTAGCCATTAGTAGAGACCGCGTTAAGTGGGTTGATCGGGTGCCTAACACCTTCCCGATCGATAACCGAAGCCCCTACCCAAGAGCCTTTGGTATGGTCCAGATTCAAAGTCATATTTGTGGTACTTTGGTGCTCATAAAAATGATATAGGTATCCCAGGACACCAAAAGCTCCAGGTGGCAACTCTATATTTTTTTGCAAGCAAGCGCATCACCACGACGAGATCGTCACAAATCCTACGGTTGCACAGATGGCGACTTTGCTGGGGATAGGTTGTAGAGCTTCTCCTTGAAATTTGGCCTTTTTATTTTTATTTTACTAACTATTTTGCTATTTTTTTATTATTTATTTTATTTTTTATTTTTTTTACTCACCCCTACTTTTTCGTCATTTACAAGCCTTAGCCGATCGGCAGGCTTACTTGTGTATTGTCTTAATTTTTTCCTTACATTTTCATCATTTTTGGTGCCTTAGTCGATTGATAGGCCTACTTGAGCATCGTCTTTCAATTTCTTTAACTTTCCATCATTTAAAGTGCCTTAGCCGATTGGCGGGCCTACTTGTGCAAACATATTCCGACAGTGGATGCTGGCCCGTAGTGGCAGCACGGGGTCATCACCCCCGTCTTTTGGACTAAAGAAAACTTCCATAAAAGAAAACTGTTTTGTAAAAAAGAAGTTAAAATTGAATCAAGAATAGGGAGCTTAATTAACTTGTTTTTACGGGATAGATTTTCAAAGGGTTGGGTCTAGGCACACATACAACCACCCGGGTCATAGTTGGTGGCAGCCCTTAGTGGTGATGATCCAGAAAAGTCCCAGCCCACCTAGTATCTAAGAAGGCACTTGCGCCGGAGGTATATAGGGTGGGTTCCCATTCCAATCGGCTAGCGAGTTATATCGGACTCAAATCCTTTAAGTGCGGTGAGGAGAGAACCGATCACCAAAAAAAAAATAGCTCAGTTCCCGGAAGCCTAGCTTCCATAAAAACTAAAAAAAAGACTCATTTCGGGTGTTGTTGCCTGTTGTCATCAGATCTGGAGCAGCAGTTTTTACCTGACGCAAGTATTAGTTGTGCCAATGCAAAAAGTTGGAATTTATAACTGGTGCAACTATTAGTTGCGCCAGCTTTAAAATCCCAAAATTTACCTTGGCGCAACTAATAGTTGCGCTATAGTTGCGCCAGTGTAAAAAAAGGGTCCTGCTGCCTGGGCGCGTGTATTAGTTGCGCCAGGTCTGTTCTGCACAGCATAGTCCGAATCCGTGGCCTTTTTCACCTCCCGAGTCCCCCGATTAGTGCGCTTAGTGCCTTGTTTGGGCCCCGCCATCTCCGATACCCAATACGCCCCCGCCGGTCAAAAGAGGGCAACTTCTTTTTGGCTCATTCCGAGGGATCGGATTGTTTGCCTCAATTTTTGTGCCTTCAATAGATCAAAGGTTCTCCTTCGATTCTTCCGAAGTGCATTGGAGTCGTCGCCGGGGGTCTTAAATTAGGGTACGAGAGCCACCTGAAAAGGGAATTCCTTGGCCTCGAAACCTTTGTTTTTTCAAAAAAAAATTTCAAAAATCAAAAAAATAAAAAAAGCAAATCAAAACCCAAAAAAAATAGTTTGTGATGCCGGCACAACAACATCATCTTGCCCTCCGTCGTCCCGTAGGGGAAGAAGGAGGAGAATTTTTGGGCCTTATCCAAGGCACCCTTACCCAACCCGTTCGCGTAGAATGTCGTGGGTAGTGGACCCGACTTACGCCGATCCTGACTCATCCCTGCCACATTCTCCAACCCACTCCCATTCGAGAGAAGCTTTTTCCACCATTCCCCTCACCCAACCCACTTTTACCGTTACCGGCCCATTTGGCGCCCCCATTTTCCCAACCACTACCCCCCAAAATATCCAAAATCACCCCCCCCCCATTCCCCATCTTTTGCCCAAACAATGCCCATTCTCCCTCCCATATCCATGCCCAATCCAACTCCTTTCCTATCTACATTCATGACAAACCCAACCCCATTTTCCCAATCCACATCCATGCCCCATTTTCCACCCTCCCCATATAGGCCCAATCCACCCTCATTTACCTATGTTACCTCCACCCTATCTGACCCCCCAAAAGTCCCCCCATCTACCCGGGTCATGCCCATTTTTACTTGGGTCATGCCCGATTTTTCACAAACACCTATACTTTACCTCCATCACCCTTAAACATCCCCAACCCATTCCCCTTTGCCAATGCCTCACCCCATTCCTTCAATCCATCCCATGTCCTATCACTTACCATGCCCAATTTTTCCTCCACATCCACCCCATCTATACCCAATCATCCCTTAAATCCACCACCCACATCTGATCCTTCTTCCATCACCATGATGGAGGAGATATTCCAAGCCTACTCCTTATAAAAGGCTTCCCAAAACACCTCCCCTCATCCACACCACACATCCATGAACCCATCTCATACCTTAGCCAACCACCATACTTCACTCCCCGATGACCCCCATCAACTCCCCATAATTCACACCATCCAAAACCCCATCTCCCACATGCCCCAAGGTCCATTGGCCCAAAACCCTACCATTCACCAAGGCCCATTGGCCCAAAACCCCACTACCCATGATCTCCAAGGCCCAATGGCCCAACACCCCATCACCCATACACAAGGGCCCATGACCCAAACCTATCAAGGGCCCATAGCCCAAAACCATCAAGCACCCATGGCCCAAAACCATCAAAGACCATGGCCCAAACTCACCAATGGCCCATGGCCCATACCCCTCAAAACCCAGTGGGCCAGATCCACATACCCCAAGGGCCCATTGCCCAAAACCATACCCAAGGGCCCATGGCCCAAACCGATCAAGGCCCCATGGCCCAAACCCACCAATGGCCCATGGCCCATACCCCTCAAAACCCAGTGGGCGAGGCTTACATACCCCAAGGGCCCATTTCCCAAACCCTTACCCAAGGGCTCATCGCCCAAACCCATCTAGGGCCCATGGCCCAAGCCCAAACCCTCTAAGAGCCCATGACCCATACCCACCAAAGGCCCATGGCCCATACCCCTCAAAACCTAGTGGGCTAAGCCCACATACCCCAAGGGCCCACAGCCCAATCCCATCTGGCCCAAGTCCAGGCCCACCAATGGCCCATGGCCCAAGCCCTCCAAAGCCCAATGGGCCATACCCATCAAGGCCTAATAGGTCAAGACCCCCCAGCCCTTTACCCAAACCCAACCTAATCAAGGCTTTGCGGCCCAAACCTACCCCGAGCCCATGGCCCAAGCCCAAACCTCTTACCCTCCACAATACCCCCAAAATTTCACCCACCCCCAACCTTCACAACCGGGTCAAACCCATGTCGTACCTCAGACCCAATTTTCCCATAGCCCCATACCCCAAGACCATATCCAAACCTTCTCCCATATCCAATGGCCCCATCAGGCCCTACCCCTAAACCAAACCACTACTCATCCCATCACCCCACAATACCTCCCTTACATACAAGGGGCTCACCCAACCCACATCCAATCCAATCCCATCCAGTCCATGCAACAACAGTATGAGAACACCGTCCTCACTGCACCCTACATAGATCGTGACATGAGGGAGGACGAGATCGAAATAGTGGTGCCTATGTGGAGTAGTGACCACTATTACAATCCACATCCCCGATGGTAGGTGCGAGTCTCGGCCGGCTATTGAAAAAATGGCCCCCATGTCTCAAGAATCGAAACCGTTAAGGGAGCAGCTAGACAAAATCCATAAACAATTGTTAAAGATGAGTGGTGCTGAAATCCATGCCACAGATTTTACAGATTTATATCTGTTTGCCGAGGTCTCCCTACCACCCAAATTTAAAATGCCAGTATTCGACAAGTACAAAGGCACGGGCAACCCGATTACACACCTCAAGTCCTATTGTGGGGGCATGTGCCAGTATGGGGGGACGAGAGACTGCTAATAAAAGTCTTTCAGAAGAGTTTGACCGGTCCGACCCTGAGGTGGTTCACGTCTCTTGAACCATCCATGATGAAGACATGGAAGGAATTGATGCATTTGTTCCAAGAACAGTATGTCTACAATACTGATATCAAACCGTGCAAGTTTGATTTAGCCCATTTGAAACAGAATCCCAACGAGACCTTCAGCGACTATTTCGGGCATTGGAGAGCACTGGCAGCTCAAGTCAAAAATAGAATACTGGACGATGAGCAGATAGAGATGTTTTCAAAGAACACTTTGCCAGTGATTTTTGATTTTCTTGTCTACAACAGCAGTCTAGTTTTACTGATTTGGTAAGAAACGCCAACCGCTTTGAGGATGCCATCAGGGAAGGACGGCTCAACAAGAATGCATCCGGGGGGCCCAGCGGGGTTAGGAGGTTCTCCGAGCATAAAAATGATAGAAGAACAGGGGCAGAGGTATAGAATGTTGCAAACACCTAGCCCAACAACAACAATCTAGCCCCCTTCTAGTTTAAAGCAGTGTAACCAGCTCCCGTTAGGACAGGGCCGGTACAGAGAGCCGGGAATGGGCAGGGAATGCAAATAACCTCAGAAAGGAGAGCCCATTATGATCATGTTTTTATGCCCTTGGGGTAATCTTTAAGTGTACTTTTACCTTTATTAATGGAAAAGGGATTGATTCAACCACGACCTCCTCCCAATCTGATTCCGTATAACTTTGACCCGAATACTCATTGTAATTTCCACCAGGGCCCGGGTCACCCGACTGATCGCTACTTCCCATTGAAGCACGTGATCCAAGATTTAATCGATGCTGGGAAGATTATTCTCCCTGCGCCCACCCAAACAAACCAGCATGCGAATATTCACTAGGTGCCTTTGCCACCAGACCCTACTGGAATAGCAGGTCCCAGACCCACCATAGGGTTGGTAGAGGAAATTGAGGAAGAGTGTGAATTTGACCCCTCTGATTATATCAATAACAGAGAAAATTTTGTGGTCCCCTAGCAGCGAGACCAAGAAGAGAGATCCATTGGGGTGGTTGAGCCCCTAAATCTAGTAAATTATTTTCCTACCCCTACACCAGCAGTTGAACCCCTAGATCTTAGGGCCTATTTCCCATCACCCACCCCCATCAACTACGTACAAATAAATAAGTAGTCAACCACCCCCTTGAATTACCCAATAAGCCATCAGTCCCCCAATCCTACACCCGCACCCGCTAGTTATCAATGGCTTGCGCCCACCCCATTTCCCCCAGTTCAACTACCGGCAAACTCCATCGCCCCCATCAATTACCCAATAAGCCATCGGGTCCCCCAATTCCACACCCACACCCGTCAATTATCAACGGCCTATGCCCATCCCCTCACCCTAAGTTCAGCCACCAATTGACTCCACCACCCCGGTCAATTACCTAACGGCCCATCAAACCCCCCATCTCCCACCAACACCTACCAGCTATCAATGGCCTACTTTTTCCTCCTTCCCCCTAATACCACCACCCTCAAGCTTCACCACCCCTATTTGGCCTAATTTTTCCACCCAACTCACTACCACCGAAATAAATCAGGTGTTGCCCACACCTCCTAAGCCCACAATACAAGTGCCTCAAGTACCAGCAGCCATACCTTATCAGCTCTCGGGACCAGCCTATGATCCTCATCAGGTCCTGCTAAGCTACGAGAAAACATATGTCAATGTCAACAAGGATGTGAGAGAAGGGCGATGATTTTATTACCAGTCGGGGAGGATATTGAAGCGACTAGAAGCGTGCGCTAAGCCCAACCAAAGGGGAAGAAAGACAATGCTGTGAACCCCTTCGAAAAAATGAGTCGAGGACATATACTAGAGACTCAACTGAGAAGAATGCCCGCCCATATAACCATCTGGGATCTGTTGATGACATCCCCACTCCATTTTCAAGCATTAATAGGGGCGTTAAGAAATCTGCATGTATCACTCCAAATTAGCCCAGATGAAGTCGGGCAGATAATTAGGCAAGTGATGGCTCTGAATGCCATCTTGTTTTCTGATGCTGATCTACCTGAGGAAGGATGTAGCCACTCAAAGTCTTAAACATAATCGTTCAGTCTGGAAATATGGTCATACCCCTGGTTTTGATTGATAATGGGTCTGCATTGAATATATGCCCGTTAAGAACCGCCACCAAGATTGGGGTCAATCCATGCATGTTAAGGCCCACCAGAACCAGCGCTAGAGGGTTTGACAATACCAGGAGAGAAATAATGGGAGAAGTTGATCTTGTGCTGCTGATAGGGCCAATGACCTTTTCCATCTTGTTTCAAGTAATGGATATTAAATCCTCATTCAATCTGTTGTTAGGGCACCTGTGGCTGCATGAGGTCGGAGCCATACCTTCCACATTGCACCAAAAACTCAAGTTTGCGTTGGGGCACAAGATCATCACGATCAGTAGCGAGGGGCACAGAGAGAAAGGAAAGGCCGCTAATAGCGTCGAAAAAACCTAATATGTTGGATGTGTCGCACACTGCTGAGGACCTTGACCTCCACAGTTTTGAATATGAGGTATCAGCAATACTCCTTGAGCCTATGGAGGGCATCATGTCTAAAACTGGAGGCAGTATGGTAGCAGCAGTGGCTATGCTGTTGTACCACTTGGGATAGGTGGATCCTCTCCACCTTCTCAAAACAATGTACCCATATGTCCACATCAAAGAAAGCCTGGCCAGACAGAATCACTAGCGCATTGGCATCCTCCCCAGCTGCATAAGGTTTCCAAATCACCTGTAAACCCAATAGGTAAACTCGTCAATAAACGCTAAAAACCGATAAATAAAAGCACTAAATCAAGAAAATTTAATGACAATATAAACAACACCTACTTGCCCATCGTGCATATCCTCAAAAAGGCCTCGCGCGGTCTGATGATCCGAAGACCAACGATGAAGACCTAATGCCATCCTCCACATGTGCATCTGTGGAAACGTGAACGCACTCTCCGTCGGGACCCATGGACGAAGAAAGGCAAAGTGATCATACGCCCAAAACTAGAGAGCAGAAAGAAAAGAAATGTTGAATAGCTGCTACGACCAAAAGAGTAAAAAGCAAAAAAGAAAAAAATTGAAGACACTATGACACTAATTAATTAAAACTCACCTAGAGGAAGGGAAGAAAACCTCTGATCGTCGCGACACCTCACCCCCGATGATAAAGCTGCTCATAGAGATGTGCCAATGCAACCGTACCCCAAGCATAGGTAGGGACCTGATCCAAGTCTCCGAGAAGCATAAAAAACAACCCGATGATGCATCCTCGAGTTAAAGAAGAGAAGAGTACCGCACCAAAGAAATGTATCAAGAATGCACGAAGCACCCAATCTGCAACCAACCTTGGCTCAACCACAGGCTCTCGACCCACCATCGCCACACAACGAGCTTCAAAATACGCCCTCAGCTTTGAATGACGCCTCAAAGGGAGGAAGCCACTAACAAATGTGTCAAAGAACCAAGTGACTCGAACTACCCCTGGCCCCGATCCACTAGATCTATAAGGTACACCCAAAATCTCCTCGCGCACCCCTAGATAATCTCCTGCCATCCACCCCGTAATCATCTCACCCTCGAAACAAAGACCAATGATGCAAACCCAGTCCTCTAGAGTCAGCAACAACATACCAAAAAAAAAGAGAAGCGCCTGATGCTCCCCCTTCCACCTCTCCAGAATCATCGCGATCAGACCACGATCGACCTGAAAAGGTTCCAACCCCAAGATCGGTCAAAAGCCGAAAGACACCAACTGTGCCCACTGAAACTCTGGCAAGGCACAATACCAAGCATGGGACTCAATCCATGTCAAGCTGATAGCCAGCTACGGGGGCTCCTACTAAATGAAAAACAAGCACAAAATATAATAAGACTAACACACATACCTACAACGAGAGAGACAAGTAGACTTAGAGCTAAAAGCAAATAAGGTATATTAAAACACACAATAACAATTCATAACAAGCATACAAAACATGATAAGAGCAATAAAACAGAAATGTGACCTATCATTAAATACAGTCATGATGCATGAATGAGCAAACAATTAATAATCGATGCAGGTTCGACATAAATTAAAAGGGTTTCCAGATCCTAATAAGTCTATGTCATGACCTAAATCCCTAGAAAAGTGCAGGAACTCTTGCTCACGGATACCTACCTTACCTTGAGCTAAGAAATCCTCTAGCGAGAAGTGTGTGCGAGCCTGATGCTCCTCACCCTAACGCTCCTCATCCTCAGCTCTCTCAACCTCATCCTCAACTCTCTCGCCCTCATCCTCAGTAGCACCCTAATCAATCTTAGATAATTCCTCCCTAACCACCACCTGGTCACCCTCTGGTACCTCCTCTCTAACTGTCGCCCTGACATCCTCCTCCATGACAACAACACCGGTACAAGCCTCGGAAGACTCACAGATCTCTGCCGCCAGCATTCACTCAACCTCTGAAATAGTCCTATAGAACTGATCACTACCCCCAGACTCTATTTCAGAAGAAGGAGCTCAAAAAACTAGAAAGAACGAAAGAAATGACGCCTGAAACGGACGACCGGATGGCAAGATATCGTGAAAACACGAGAATTAGAGCACAAGGAAACAAAGAATAGAAGACAAAAACGGATAGCGTGGTAAGAATGAAGAATTTTGAAGTATATAGAGCATGGTCAAATTGCACGCTTGGACTGACGCTCTCAATAAAATTACGCACCACAAGATTCGTGCTTAATCCAGATTACACGCCCAACCTTGAGCGCATAAACAGATCGTGGCCTACTCAAACTAACCCGACGCCCTAATTGTGTGCCGCATACCAGACGCGTAATTACACCAAGCGCCTGCACCATGGCGCGTGAATGCCAAAGGTCACCCGCACAGTGACTAGGCGCCGCTCCAATTCTGCGTACTGATACACACATGTAATATGTTTATGCGTAAGTATACTGACGCGCAATGACCTTCCGAACCCCTCAAACGCGCGCACCCATTCTGGGCGCAATTTGGTTATGCGCTCGGAGTAAAGTGCGTAATTCCCCAGGTGAAACACAAAAATATATGTCCAGAATAGCAGATTTGCAAGCCTAAAATTAGGAGATTCTAAACACCGGTTATTGACTCCAAACTATGCCCTTGCTAGGACGAATCTAAAAAAAGAAAAAAAAAACACCCCTTAATCTTAGAAAATATACACCCCGAAAGCTAAAAAAAAATTGCCCCCCATCCCCAAAGCGAATTACTTGCTTAGACCAACTAACCTAAACCAAAAAAATGTCCACAACACACTCCAAAACAAAAAAATAAAAATAAATCGAATCAAACCAAACTCAAAGAAATATATAATAAATAAACATTACACTCAAAACAAGTAAAGTAAGCCACAAAGTAAACCAAACCAAAAATTTACTAAATATAAGTAACCACAAATGGAATTAAAAATGCAATCGCTTCATGAATAAAATACATTATTATAAAATACATCGAGGGCATACCCTCTGAATATACAACTTAAAATAAGAAATTTAAAATTAGCATGTTCAGGCAATGCCCGAATCCGAAGTTATTCGGGAAACAAGAGATCTCGGAGAAGCCCGGGGAAGGAGTACACCCTGAACGAATTCTGACAATGACAACCTTTCCTCGCCCCGAGCTGACAAGGAAAGAGTGGCTCACAGAAAGTCACCCAGGACCTATGTGATCCACCTATGGAAGCTCACCTTGTAAAGCATAACAAGGAGGAGTAACTAACACTGAATCCACAGAGCCTACCAAGGAAAAATAAGAGTCAGTCACCAGAACTCTGACCCTGCCTTATCCTTGGGTTTCCTTTCTACTGTCTTTTTCTCCTCCATCTCTTCTCCCAATGGGGTGACACTTCGAGTTGGATTGATAGTACCGACCCTACCATCACCCCGAGTTCCCAATCCCATCCATTCCCAATAATTTACTTAATAATCATAATTCTTTGGGTTCAATACCCGGGATACAAAAAAGGAAGGAAGAAAAGACATTAATGAATAAAAGAAAAAAAAATGCCCTAGATTTCAAATAAGACAAAAATACCCTAAACTTTTAATCCTAAGCTTGAAATAAAATTCAAAATAAAACTCAAAGCCTTTGGCTTGTATTTATAAAACTATACCTCCTAAACCACAAAGTGACAAGTGTCACATTTTAAAACCCTTTCAATCTAATTAAATCTAAACTAAACACATACCCTCTAGAAAAGAACCATAATCCACAGAACCCTATATCAACCAACCAAAACACGACACTTACCCTTCCAAAATATAAATCCTCCCAAAATAGATGAACCAATAGGATAGAAGCACCTAACACCCATCTAGAAGCTTTGAGTTAAACCCCAAGTTCACACAATGCCAACAAGTGTCACCCCCAAAACAAAACATGAGACTAAAACAAATAAACTAAACTCCAAACATAAGACTTACACCCTTACCTTGAGCAAAACAAATAAAGATTCACCTTAGGAATCCCTAAAAATAAACTTTGACTCCTCTAGACAAAAAGAAATAGCTTTAGAATAATTGTCTAGTAAAAAAACAAAGAAATGTCCTAACAACTTTAACAAATAAAATCTAAACCCAAGTAAAATCCTGAGCAAACCTAAGATAAACATTACAAATTAATTCTGAATCAATTCTGAAAAATAAATGCGTCTAAAATTCCAAATTAAAACTCAACTAGACAAGAATCCTAACAAACTAAGTCAAAAGAAGAAATTTTTTTTATTAAAAGTCTACACAAGTCCAATTAAACAAATACCAAATACCTTTTATTCATTTGATAAATATTTTTATACAATATTACCGAAGGCATACCTCCTGAATATACAATCCAAAATGAAAACTTAGAACCTAATCTACAACGCAAAACGAAGACGAAACCTAAAACAAAGACCAAGCGAGGAGCAACGCCAAACTTGGAGCGTTCAATCGGAGGCTTCAGGAAGGATTGGTTGGGGAATACATCCCTCCACTCGTAACACCTTCTCTTCCGCCATCTTCTCCTCCTCCGTCGTTGCCTCCTCAACGCTACCTTCACTGCTCCCTAAAAGGGACCGATGTGAAGGCTAGCCTCCTCTTTCCCAATACCGCCCATTCTCAGAATAATGCTATCCCCGAGCATCACCTTAGGACGGAGAACACACAAAATCACGAGCATTAGAAGAAACAACATCTCATCAGACGGTTAGATCACCCAATATCATAGAAACATGGATTTCTGAGCATAAAGGATTCAGAAAAGGTAAAACTCGAGACTAAACCGAGAGATGCAAAACAAATGAAGACTCTTTTGCTTATATAGAGTATGGACTCAATCATGCGCCAAGACATGGGGACGTAACTCAGTCACACGTAGAGAAAAATGCGCACTAATTAAATCACCCGCCCTAATCGAAGCGTGTAATAAAACCATCACCCACGCAGACGGCGCGATGCTCCGATCACGCGCCCACTATAAGCCACACAATCTTATTACACGACCCACCTACACCATGTAATATCAAAGGTCGCCTGCACAGTGACCTGGTGACGTTTGACTTACACGCTTATGACACAGCATGTAATCCAATCACACGCATACATCCAAATGCGTAAATACCCCTTCAAACTTTCAATTGCACACCCAAAAATAGGTGTGCAATTCGATTAAACACCTGAAACCAGGCGCGCAACACCCACCTTTAAACATAATCTGCATCCTCACACCTTTTATCCCATCTCGGTCAAGATTCTTCTCCCATGTCCCATCGTGTAGCCTTACGGGAAACATTGATCGTGCCCCTAGTCTCATTGCAACAAGACATACATGCCTTATTGTGACACCGTCACCTTCCCTCATCCCATCATGATCCTACTGAAGAGGGAGAATCTCATCGCATAACCTCGCCGTGCATGTCCCATTATGATAAGATGCACACATACAATGTCATCCCAATATCTAAGCTCACTGACTTGAATCAGCTATGCCACCACACATACCATCGTGAAAAGCTAAAAGCAAACCTTCCCAAAACTTAGGCACATCACCAAAGCCAAAGATGAGTCCAGTCACGGCGTAACCACAACATCATCTCATATGACCCAAGATCAGTCAAAGAAAGAAATATGACGCACCTATCGTGCAAATATCCCATCAACTTCCCATCGCAAACATCACTATCCGAAACATTCAGACACAACCCCGCCACACATCCATGAATATGTCCCCTCGCGATGCAACTACGACTCAATCTCATCACGAACATGTCCCATCTCGACACAAAAATTTCATCTTGTCTTACAGCTCTGACATCAATCACACCTCCCCAAAATCCTCATCATAAAACCTTGCATAGAGTCAAACCTTCTAAAAATCTCATCGCTAACTATGTTCGACCAATGTCCCATCACGGAAGCAGAGAGCCTACTTCCCAAATACCTAGCTACGCAGCAGTCACTAGACTCCAACAGAAGAAGAGGGACTCCTCCCACGTCCCATTGCATCTCAAACACCAAAAGAAAAAAAAAAACCCACCAAGATCCAAATGCACCTATTAGATCTACGACAAGTAATCCCCCAACATCTTACTGCAGATCCTCAATGTCGCACCACGTCTATGATTCGCTATGATAGGAAGGAAGAGAAAAGACTTTCTCGTGTCTCATCTCAATCTACAATCACCGGGACTCATCCCAGCATGCAACCGTAATGGGAAAGACCACCATGTCCCATCGCAACACTCACTTCCCCAAAACATTGCATCACGGCAATGGCCACCAAGTCCCTGCTGCAGTAGAAATGAAGAAAAGAAGGAAAACCCTCCGAACTTCCCGTCATGACATCACGACAATCGATCAGTCCTATTGCGGGCTACATAGGTAACCATTACCACTTCAGGTAAGTATCATCCCCTCTCTTTTACTCGATATTGCTGCTGATATATATAGTTAGTTATGATTAAGCCAAATATTTTTAAAACCCATCTCTCTCGACTCGTGAATCATTGTAGTCCTCCCATAAGAGACAATCATCAGTATTCACCGAGAAGGTTAGACGGAGTATCCGGCATGCCAAGTGTCATCTTGAAAACCACATAAATGGTCGGGTCTACAAATCCTATACCGGTGGATCTGCTCAACGACGTCTCAAAAGCTACATTTTTCCAAAATTTACAACGGAATTGTTCTTAAGTTAAATTTTCCAAATTTTCAAAACCCCTTACTTCCAAACCCAAAAGAAAAAAAGAAACTAAAATAATAATAAATAAAGAGACCTCTTACCTATCAAAGTTCATCTCATTCACCACTTATCCAAACCAGCCATTCCCCTTGAGAAACTGAGCAATGAGTATATTTAAATCTAAGAACTTACAAATGTCTATCGGAAAAGGAATGCCTGGTGTGCATTGGTGTGAACAATGACGCGTCCGGTCTGACATGACTTGCGAAAGCCTTCGACATTACATGATATTATATCTTATTATCAGTCTCTAGACCTTATTTATAGATATTTGTATGATGCCCTCTGGTACCTCGACTACGTCATATCCCTCTATTTGACTGCCCCTTGTAATAGGTCGTGACATGTGGCTGAATGCCCCTTGCACCCACAAATTAGGATATGGTGATTCTCCTTTCTGTTTGACTATCACTCGCAGTAAGTCGTGCCACGCGACGGGATGCCCCTTGCACCCATGGATTAGAATACGCTGACTTCCCCCGTCGACTGTCTATGACAGTAGGTCGCGATATGCGACGGGATCACTTGAATCCACGGTATGGAATACGCCTTTCTACAACTACCATTGGGCCCCCGAATACTCTATTTTAGCTTATGCTGATTGATAAGAAAACCAAGCATGTCATGTCAGCATCCCCAGTTCACATTTGTGAGTTTCCAAGATAAACGAGGGATGTCTACATCTTCGATGTGTTCTTACTCCACAAAAGTGCGCTGAAGAGGCGCATCTGTAGACACCCCCATTTTGCCCTCTCAAAATATATAAAGTCATTCTATCAACCTTTGACCTTGCCCATGACTTTTCAAGGACTTACCTTCTTTGAAAGTTTCACAACCCTAATATGGGGACCATACACTGAAACAATAGGATATGGCTAAACACAGGCCGAAACAATAGCTCTATGGCTCAAACCCCCTAACCCTAAATTGGGAATTGTGCACTAAAATAATAGTACATGGCTGAACACAGGCTGAAATAATAGCACTGTAGCTCAGATCCCAACACAGAGAGACTATATACTGAAATAATAGTATATAGTCGAAATGCAGACTGAAATAATAGTCTGGCATTTCAGACCCGACCCGTACTCGGACAATCCCAAATTACGTGCCTAAAACCACATGTGCAATTCGATTGCACGCCAACTCACAAACATGCAATCAGTCCCTTTTCAGACCAAACCTCCTTTCTTTAGACCGCCTCGAGACTCGATTACGCGCTCCACATGACACGCATGATCGGATTGAACACCATATCACAGGCGCGCAATTGGTTTACGCTCAACCTAGTCTCACAGTCCTTGATTGCTAAAATTTCATGATTAAGCACTTTGAATGAAGCGCTTAATCAGATTACGCACTCCAAAGAAAGCGCGCAATTTGTCCTAACGTGATTAGAACTAGGGCGCGTAATTAGAAAAAAACCTATAAATAAACTTGTCTACCTCGACCCTAGGGATGGGATTTTTATAGACTTTCCCTCTCTCGAGTTCCTAGCCTTCAAGCTTCGGATTTCGAGATCCCTCTTTGCAGCCCCGGCCTTAGATAAAATTTTTCTTTTATCCTTTAGTTTCCAACCCTAGTTTTTAATTCTTAGATTAAGTTTTTTTTTCTGTTTTAACTATTAGCATTAAATTTTCAGTCTTAGACCATAGCACCTTTTTTTTAGACCATAATTCATAATATATGGTTCCAGTTCTCAGAATCTGAGACCGGTCCTTAATCAGGCTGCCTAATCCCTGACCCTAAGCCTTAATCTTATTCTGGAATCTCAATCTCCAGTCCTATTATTAATCTCTGGTTCTTGTTCTTAGTTTCTAGAACCAGTCCTTAATCATACGGTCTGATTTTCTAATTTCGATCCCAAATTCAGTCCTTAGATTTTTTTAAAATTTTAGTTTTAATTTCTCAATTTGAGATTGTTAAAATCCCAATTTATAGTTCAGTTCTTAATTTCTTGTTTCAAAATTTAATTCATAATTATAACCCAAAATTATCGACTTTAAAAATCCAAAAAAAATACTATCTTATAATTCAAAATTTAATTTGCTTTAATCTCAGCCATCCGATTTGCCCAAGGGAGCTTGCAGAGGGTACTCAGGAACGAGGCCAATCCTCCTTAGCATAGCGGGCCCAAACCCCTTTTTTTAGTTGCTTTAATTAGTATTTTAGTAAAATTAGTGTACTTGCTTTAATTAGAATATCAGTTAAATTAGTATACTTGTTTTAATTAGAATTTCAGTAAAATTAGTGTACTTGATTTAATTGGAATTTCAGTACAATTAGTATACTTGTTCTAATCAATCTTAGTAAAATTAGAATAATTAGACTCCTAGTAGGATTAGGAAACTTAATTAATTAGACTCCAAGTAGGATTAGGAGACTTAATTAATTAGAGTTTTAATAAGATTAAAATATTAAATCAATTAAACTTCTAATAGCATTAGGAGACCTTTTAGAATCACAATAGAATTAGGACACCTAATCACAATAGAATTCTAATAAAGGTAGGACACTCAAAAGTAATTAGATTCCTAGCAAGTTGGATTTCTAATAGTATTAGAATATTTAAACCAAGTAGACTCACACTAGGATTAGGACACTAGAATATTAGATTAATTCACCACAACAGATTCACATAGTTAGACTCATAGTAGAACTAGGAAACTTAAGCCAATTAGAATTACAGCAATAATAATAAAACTAGACTATCTAAACTTTGAGAAGAGCCAGTGCTGCTGATGTTGGCAGGCCAACGATTCAATAAAGAAGTAACTCACACCTACTACAAAGCGTGATCACTGATGTATTGCAGCGTCGTTAAATATCTGTAGCTAGCAATCGCAACAAACTAGGAACCTTCCTAGAAATCCCCCTTTATTTTTAGCATTCAAAACACCGCATTGCCAGAGTCCTCTTAGGACAGAATTGGGTCACTGATTCCTGAGGACCGAAAGGAACCCAGAAAAAGTGCGCACCAACACACGGCTCCTCTTCAAATCCCTTTCCATTTTTGCGCCTTTTCATTTTCCAACTTTACACTCCTCATTCACGCCCCCTCTTCCACTTATTACCTTTTCAAATTCCCTCATTCAAGCCACCTCTTCATATCCTTGCCATTTCAAATCCCACTGGCTCACCTCTATAAATACGTCACGTGCAGAGTGTATGATACATCCTTTGGCCACAATCGACGTCTTCATCGTGCACTCCAGCTACAAGGGTAACTTCTTCCCTTTTCATGTTTATTTTTCAAATTTGTTTTGTGTATTTTTTTCCATGGTCATGAAGCATGATAAGGGCAGGGCACCCATGGTGGATGCCCCGTCCAAGAAGAAAGCACGACCCTCCGTGATTTTGAACCCAGCTGCTGGTATCCATATTGGCACCTAGGTGTTGACTGTCGCATCTACCCCTCCATCCACTCCCTCTATGACCCAGACCTTGAGGAGAAACAACTCCCAGTCCATCATGTTGCACCATGATTTCTTTGTCAAATCAGATTTCGACATGGAATATTTTGAGAAGCTAGCCGAGGCCCAGTTTTTATTGGCTTATTTTAAGTGATCCGACCTCAATGTTGTGCTGGTACCCTCTCTCACATAGGTGTCTTCCCGGTTGGTCCGACACTTTTACCAAAATCTTGTTTACACTCCAAAAGAGTCGGGCCACTTTTTAACATAGATTGATGAAATCAACCTGCCATTTGACCGAATTCAGTTGGTTAAAAGCATGGGACTCCCGGTTGCACCCCCTTCTGGTTGTAAGATGTAGAGGTGCCATGAATTCCCAGCCTTCTTTGAATTGGTGCCCGTCGTCTCTGGCCAGCCACCTGTGGTCCTCACTTAGACCACTAGGGTGGCCCTCTTACCCAACCTACTCTTTGCGGACGTAGTGCTTTATAAACACTATTTTGATATCTCACAAGACCTAGCGGTGCGGCGACCTCCTGCACGTCCTTTATGTTGTTACTAAGGGCTGGTGGTTTGAACCAACAAAACTGGTTTTCCTTTGGGTTACTCGATGCCTTACAGAAATTAGCGTTGTTGTTGTACCACCAGGCATCGCTTGGGCTCTCGTATGGGTGATTCATCACCCACTTGTTACTTCGTCAGGGGTATAAGATCAACTAGTCGAAGCACACGTTGAAAGTGCTCCCCAAGCTTTTTTAGGCGAGCCAATGGAGGAAGGCCCAGCTCACTGATTTTGAGCAGGCTGTTGTGCCATCCTCCATGGTTTCACCTTCGGTGGAGACTCTGGTAGTCTCCGTCCCTACCCCCGCTAGACCTGCTAATGGAGCAGCCAGCACCACTACCACCTCCGTACCCATACCATCCTTAGCCCAACCCATTCTATTTACCCCTCCCCCTTGCCTCGGCGGACCTTACCTTCTCCCCTGCATCTCCTAAATCTCCATCACCATTCACCTTTACCAACTTCTCGCCTATTCCCCCAGTCACTACGCTCTTCACTGACCCCATCATCACCACCGAGCGTGTGACCTCCGCCTCCACTCCTCCATCCATACCCCCACTACTTTTTTGCCCGACACCTTTGACATCGAGGACAGAGGTTTTCGAGGGCTGATGGATGAGGCCATCTATAATGGCACTGCCCCATTTGTGGACTCACATTTCACTTCCACACTTCAGTCCACAGTAGAGCAGTGCCTTAGTGCGTTATAGGCGCGGCAGTCGGAGATTCGTGCCGAGTTGGCCTCTAGGAGGGGCTTACTGACCGATGTGACGAGGAAGGTCTCTATTTTATTGTTGAGGGCTGTTCCGAGTGGGTCTTCCCATGATGACGGACTTGCTTCTCCACCCAGTCCCCCCCCCCATCTAGTGAACCCTTTGTTGAGCACGGTTGGACCTTTGCCCACTCCGATGCCCCAGCCATGGAGCCTGCAGGCCCTTCTCCCCCTACTTCATCGGAGCAGCCGGGGGCTAGCCATTATTCTGAGCCCATGGATTCTAAGGTTCCTATAACCTCACCCCCAATTGTTGAGGGGGATGTGCCGGAGGAGCCCACTGATGGGTGCCCTCCATTCCTTTAGTTGTGAGTGGCGAGGGTCCGCTTGACCTCGTCACTTTCGACTCTTCGACCTGGGCCATTGTACCGTATCATGGAGAACCTATGCGGTTCTAGGTCATTGTGGATGCCGCTCTCATCCATGCCATGGGAGTTTACACTCATGCCCATGAGGAGGAACTAAGCCAGTCTAATGCCGCCTTGGTGACCCAAAGATCGATGATAGTTTCTCTTCAACAAAATTGGTTAAAGATGAAGGAGCGCTACGAGGATATGCATCTTAGCTGGAACTATGAGCGGTATTTTCATGAAGCGGATGCTAAGAAACATGCAGAGGCTAAGGAGAAATGGGAGAAAGAGATGAACAATTTACGTGCCCAGTTATCCCCCATTGTTCTTGATGCCGACGATGCAGATTTGGGTGGTGCCCCTCCTTCCTCTCATGAAAAAGGGGTAGCCTTTGCTCCCCCCTCCTCCTTCATCCTCCCACAAATGAAAGGGACACTGAGAGATCATCATTGGTGCTTGTATTATATTTTGTTTTATTTTTTTGGTCGTTCTCTTGTTTTGCTTTCTTATTTATATTTTGTGTAATGAGGGCATTGCACCACTCAGGTTTGGGGGTGTTTGTGGTAATTTTTGTAATTTTTGTTTCTGTATATATGCATCTTTTGTAGGCCAATACTTTATCTTGCCATACCACAGTTTTGACACCCTCAAAACCTCTAGTTTTGTAAAAATTATAAGCCATCATATGCTTATTCTTCGTAGTTTTGAAATTGTAGTTGTTGATGCATGTAAATTCTATTTTGAGAATGCTAACGCTATGTTTGGTTGCTGATGTCTATGATTGTAAAATTCGATGTGAACATTTAAGGATAGGTATGAAATTCATACTTAGAAACTCTTTGCACTATTACCATGCTTGAGTTCTAGAAATCAAGGAACTAGTCTGAACTTTGAATCTTAGGATCCTAGTGGAGACTAAACCCGGCGGGCTTTAGATCCATCTATCCGTATTTGATGAGTGAATACACAAACTCGGAGTGTTTTTAAATACGATTCAACTTTGCTTAATCTCATATATTTTACCTTGGCTTGTGACTTTGCATGACATCATTATCATATCATTGTGCTAGAACGTATTGTATTTTTGCTGAAGACAAATAGGCAAAATTACCATCTTGTGAGGAAATAATTAAATGCCATCTCTGGCTCATTTGTGCTCAAAATGCCCAACCTCATACAATTTTACCTTCTAGTACCCTTTTTGAGACCATTTGAAAATTTTGCCTTTATACATTCTTTGATAAGCCACATTGACATTTACCTTTACACCATTTCTATAAATTTAGCCTTACCCTTTATTTCTAAGAAATTAAGAGTGAGAGATGAGAGTGAATGAAAATAGAGTAAGTGGAGAGGAAATCAGTTGTGGTGTTTACGGATAATGTATGGTGAAAAATGAATAAAGGGAGAAGAGAGAAGATAAGAAAAGTGAAAAAACGTATATGAGGTGTTCCCAAAAAAAAGAAATTCAAAAGGAGTGAAAAGAAAAGAAAAGAAAGTTGAGAAAAAGAAAAAAAAATGAGAGATTAGAAATGAACAAAAAAATGAGAGATTAGAAAAGAAAAAAAAAAAGTGGGGGAATAGAAATGCTAAATTTGTCTCTTTTCTAGTTTCTCAAAAATTTTGAACCCCAATTTCCATTTCTTTCCCTTACCTGAACCCCATTACAACCCTTTAAAAAGACTTTCATGATCCAATCTTGATATGGTAACTACCTTGTAGAGAGTGAGAATGTGATGCCTATGGTACTCAATATGACATGCTTAGGATACACACATCTTTCTTTATGAGATCTCTTTTTATTCTTTGATGCATTGTGTCTCTTTTATTATGTGAGACCCTCCTTTTTGCTTTGTATTGATCTCTCACATGCATGCGAAAAATTTACCCATTCGTCGGAGTTATTTTATGTTGAGAATATACCTAAAGTGAGGATTGACTTGAGACATGGGATCCGACGATTCACTTTTTAGACTGGTCCCGCGATAGAAAGACTTTAGCATCGGTATGCACATACTTCACATCTAGGCATGAATGAAGGAAATATCTAAGGATTGGAGCATTGAACTAATTTGAATAGGCATTAGTAGGATTGGCATGGCATTGGTATTTGAGAATAAAGATTCACATGTTAAAACAATTACTGGTTTTTGTTTTTCAAGGTATATACGTTATGAAAACCAATTTTAAAAACTCAACTTTACCGATAGTTTCAAAATTATTTTGAAAGTTTGTGGGTAACTTTACTGTAAACCCTTAGGAGACACAACTCCTCCACTAGGGATCACCTAGGGGTTTAAAGGCTTGTTGCATACGCTAAATGAAACCGTTAAATCTATTAGATCGAACCCTAATCCTTACGAAAGTGGCATTTATTTTTATAGAATAATTATTGCTTTTTATTTTGGGTTAGGGTTAGATCTAATAGGATAGACACCTTCAGATTAGTGTTTGTAGCCTAGTTTTGTCGGTTACATGCAATGATGTTTACTGTTTAGGTTGCTAGTGATTAGACGGATCATATCGTCCCAGTTGGTCTGTGACTATGAATAAGACCTAATTCTTATATCGAGCTTTAGCTTGTATCGAAGAGCAGAATTGTTGCCTGAAATTCAGAATAAGATAGGAGTAGGATTTATGTTATTTAAGAGTCTGTGATCCAAGATGGATCCCAAGCTGTTCTCTCATACCTTTTCCAACTCTATGTTTATTTGCTTTTTAGTTAATTTAATTAAAAAACTATCTTTACAAAATTATTTTCTATTAAGACTGTAGTTAGGAAGTAAACGGCAAGTCCCTGTGGTTCGACACCCTTGTACTCGCCCTCGTACTTCGAAGTTTTGCACTTGCAAGGTTTCAATTTATAAACGATCAAATTCTCCTCACAAATTCCAGTCATACTGGGTAGATCATTTTTTGTCATGGCCACTGCCTGTATTAATTGCAATACCGGTATGATGGAGGTTTTTTTTTTAAATATGTGGATACAACTTAATATCTTTTCAATAGCAAATCAACTGGCCTCCATTGATGAGGAATAATGCTTCTATGTTGATTACATTGAGGAACTTGTAGAAGATGCACTTCCTCTTGTGCTGTCAAAAGATTCATTGGAAACACCACTTTGGTACATGGAATCGGACGAAAATAATTCTGAATTTGAGGAGAGAGCATATTTTGTTCTTATCCCTCCTCTTAATTCTCAACCAAGTACATGGGAACATGTGGTTGACCCCTAGCCTACCACTTCTAGTGAATCATTGTTACCATCAATTCAAAAAGCTCCAAACTTGGAATTAAAAACCTTTCCAAACCCTTAAGTACACATTTCTGGGATCCAACAATACTCTTCCTGTAGTCATATCTTCAATTTTGCCATCCGAACAGGAAGAGAAATTGTTGAAAGTTCTTACAAAATATAAGCATACAATAGGATGAACAGTAGCAAATTAGAAAGATCTTGATCCTTCTATTTGTATGCACAAGATTCATATGGAGGACAATACCAAAACTTCTTGAGAAAGCCAGCGACGCTTGAATCCAAACATGAGGAAAGTTGTTCAAAAGGAAGTTGTTGAATTGTTAGATGTAGGTATTATCTACCCTATATTGTACAGTGAGTCGGTTAGCCCCACTCAAGTGGTCCCTAAGAAGTCAGGAATCACTGTTAAGGAAAATTTTGACAAAGAATTAGTATCCACACGTGAGACCACAGGTTGACGCGTATGTAATGATTATCAAAAGCTTAACTCTATGACTAATAAAGATTATTTTCCATTATCATTCATTGATCAAATCTTGGAAAAACTTACGAGCCAATAGTTTTTCTGCTTTTTGGACTGGTACTCGAGATATAACAAAATATTGATTTTTTCAAAAGATCAAGAAAAGACCACCTTCAAGTGTCCTTTTGGCACGTTTGCCTATCCTCGCATGCCCTTTGGGTTATGTAATGCACCTACAACTTTTCAAAGATGTATGATGGTAATCTTTTTTTATATGATAGATAAGTTTCTCAAAGTGTTCATGGATGATTTTTCATTTAGCTGAACATTCGACACTTGTCTTAAAGACCTTTCTCTTATGTTAAAACTATTGGAGGAGACCAATCTGATTTTAAGCTAGGAAAAGAGCCACTTCAAGGTTCGATAAGGAAGTTTTTTGGGACATATAGTCTCGAAGAGAGGCATAGAGGTTGACAAGGCCAAGGTTGATATTATTGGTAATCTACTTCCGCCGAGATCGATAAAGTAGATACGTTCTTTTTTTTGTCATGTTAGCTTTTATCAACGCTATATCAAAGATTTTTCTAAAATTTCAAGACCTACCCTTGTGCCATCTCCTTGCACAAGAAGTTAACTTTGATTTTGATAAGGTCTGTCTCGAATCTTTTCATAAGCTAAGAACACTCCTCTCTTCAGCTCCAATTATTCAACCTCCTGATTACCCCCTTTGAGGTGATTGTGATGCTTCTGACTTTACATGTGATAGCCCAGATTTCGACACCCCGAAACCCATGCCATCGGCATAGCCCTTGAGGCCGTGCCCCATAATGTACGGGCGGAACACTTGGTACATCCCATTCATCATATTAAAGCACAAGAAACTAATAAAAAATATATCTCCATTTCTACTATATGTTAATCCAAAAATACTTATCCAAAAGATAGTTCTGATTTCATGACTCCGCATGAACAAAAGAACCAACCCGAACCATCAGTGCCATAGCTACGGTCACTCTCAATGGTTCGGCAAAAGAATATTACAGATGCATTTACTCTTACAAAACAAGGCTGGACGTACCAAGCCGTAATTCTCTCTCTCCTTACAAAATACTATCAAAATATGCAGCAAGTCTTCTAGAAGAATCTCTCCGGAGGAGGCTCAGACTCCTCCCTTGGAAAGTACTCTGAATCTCCGGGATCACCCTCACCAGTAGCAACTCCTAAGTTATCATCAATTCCTAAACCGTCACCTGTGACATATAGTCAAAGGGTGAGCTACATCCTAGCTCAATAGGGTAATATTACAGTAAGTATATCCATCTTACAAACATATATTTCATGACAAGAATAAAACATGCACTCACAGATATGTCATTTCTTGAAAAATAACTTTAAGATGTGATAAAAAAAATTTGACTACATTTATTACTCTACTCATGTATTTCTTTCAATGACTACTAGTTCCCTTAGTTACAACCAGGCTGAGATGATGACTTAAATCTTAACTTAAATAATCCCCGAGCAATATAGCATCTAGCCCCGATGGAATACCCTCCATCGTCGTCTAATCAGACTATTTTTTTATGGAATTGCCCTCATCCCTTTTCTCTTAGGCGGCGGGACACTATTACTATACATCCCTGGGATGTCTGCTGGTGTACGGATTAGCCGCCGTACCGGTCACGGATATCCTGCCGAGTCAGTCACGGTTATCCCGCCGTGTCGGTTGGGTATTCTCTGAACCTTAAATCCAATTCTGCAATAAATATAGTTGTTCACCGTGAATTTTTGCTAAAATATAATAACCCTCAGCCCATGCAATCATATTTACTATTTGTCTGTTAATGTGGATCTTTACGTCCACCATACATCCCTGGGATGTCAAGTTTTCTGCTGCATCTCTGCGATGCCTATATGCTCGTACATCCCTGGGATGATTTATCTCTACTTAACAAATTTCCTCTTTATTTGTGTAGACACATACACCATTGCCATTAACATTACTCTTTGCATTAACTATAACTCAAAATAATATTTAAAGAAACATGCATCATAAACTATCACTACATATGTGCTCGTAATACAGTGTACTTGTTTAGATATTCCCCTACCTCAAAGCAACTCGAATCCTTGGATTCTCTAATCCGATCGAACTATTAGTAACCCAATGGTCCGATTCAACCTACGTATAGTCAATACACAAAGAACATCACTATTGTATTTAAACATTGGTTCATAAGGCCTAATGTTCAACCACACACAATTTACAAATCAAAACAGGTCCAAAACTTAATTTCACTCAAATTGATCGAACGATTTATAATCGTTCGGACGATTCTCAAAATCGTTCGAACGGTTTCTAAATCGTTCGAGCAATCAATATCATTGAGCGATTTTATTTCATTGAGCAATTCTCCATATACCTTTTTCTCATCTAAGCAAAACCGTTCGATCAATTTTTATTTCGATCGAACGGTTTCCAAAATCGAATGAACGAATTATATTTCATTTGAACGATTTACTCAGAAACCTTTTGCTTTTTCAATTCATCTCTTCAGGCCAAATTCGTTCAAACGGTTTGGAAAATCGTTTGATCGAATTTGCCTATTCTCAGCTTTGGATCGAGTTCATCACTTCTTGAACTCATCCAACCCCTTCTAAATCTTCACCAATCTCATATATTTATATCTATGTATATATATAACCATACAGCTAATTAATCAAACTAATCTAAAGAATTTCTTAAGAAAATTCAGCTCACCTTTTATCAATTATTCCTTTGATCCCTAGCCTCAATTTATTAGGGCTTCTCAAACCCCAAACCAAAAGTCTCTCCTTAATCCCGAGCTCAATCTGCTAGATTTCGCTAGCCAAAGTTACTCGTTTGCAATCATTACTCTTCTTCATTTATTTCTCAACAATTCTCCCCTCATTTACTCTCTCCTTCTCTCTTAACTCTTCTTTACACTCCAAAGGAAATAACTCCTCCTTTACTCCTTATAACCCATATCTCTACAACTTGGTGTAAAGCATATACAACTAACTCAGTGTATATACTCACACATCCTACTAATCACTCTTGTTCCACTTAACTCTATCATCTCCCCATGTTCAACTAACTCAACTGAGTCAATGTTGACCTAGTCAAACACCTGACCAATTGGTCCGCCTCCCGAGGTGATCTATTTAAGTACGAAATTTTTGGGATGTTACATTCTCCCCTCCTTGGGAATTTTCATCCCCGAAAATTATACTGAAGGGCCTCGCCCTCCCCCACACCTCGGTATGGACGCATTCACACAGCACAGGTTATCCATAGTTATAAAAATTTTCACAACAAAACCCCAGTAGGTTAGAAACACAATCTAGGAACAAACAACCACACATAGAATTTATAGCGCATCGCCAATCACGCAATCAACTAATCATGGCATATTACAAAACACCAAATACATATATTTATCACAAAATCTGCATATGGTGCTGAGTGGCAACCATGCCACGATTGTCCAAGAGGAAACCTGTCCTCGGGTACCTATTTTAAATTTACAGTTTATCCAAAAATTTACAGCCCAAAATAAAATTAACCCAAATATTTTCACCAAACAAGGAGCACTCATAACCCCTCATCACCAGGCGGATCGCTGCCATCACCATCATGCCCACCCGCACCAGAAGTCGACGCTCCTGAGACCCATGCCTGCGCTGCCGCCATGCGTTGAAGATAGTCATCAGGGTACATGAAACGCATCATCTCGGCATGCAGGGCGTCATAATAATCCAACCGGCGGTTGAGGAGCCGATTATTCTCCGCCATTTGACGCGTGTTGGCCTCTAACAAGGCATAGAGATCTGCAACCGTTGGGGTAGGAAGATCCTCATGGGGCGGTGGTGCGTGCTCCTGAGCATGTTGAACAATAGGCTGCTGCGGAGGAAAATGAGCAGTAGTTTCATCATAAACTGGGGTGGCATGCGGTGGTTGGTCTTGAGGTTGGGGTTCTGGTTGGGGTGGCACTTCGGCGAATGGCTTCTTAACGAGCTTAATGTACGTCCGGTTCCAATCAACCATGGTGAATTGTTGAACATTTCCGGTCAGTTTAAACTCATTTGGGGAGAGGGTGTAGGTATCGTCCCCTGCATAGTCTTCTACCATAAGTGAAATAAGTCTCGCAAATGGCATGTCGTCAATTGATTTCTTAACATTTGGCAACATCTTCTTCCGGGCATACTTCATTCCCTCCAAAACCATTTTAGGGGCATTGAACCATCGTCCATTAAATGTGGCAAAAAGTGCCATTTGAACCTCACCTACCTTTTCGATCCAAGATTTGAGTAGCGTCTTCAACCATTGTCATATCCTCATGTAACTCAATTGGCAGACCGCCTAAAATGTGCGTGGGGTCCTTAACGTACTTTCGGACCATAGAGATACGAAAGACATTGTGCACCCTATCAAACAACAGGGGTAATCCGATGCGATAGGCTACTTCTCTGACTCGACCCAAAACTTCAAAGTGTCCGATATAACGAGGACTGAGCTTCCCTTTCCTTCCGAACCGCATCACACCCCTCATAGGGGATACCTTCACAAATACGTGATCGCCCACGGCGAAGTCCAGGCTCGTTCTCTTTACATCGGCATAACTCTTTTGTCGGCTCTGTGTTGATCGCAGTCATTCCCTTATCATCCGAACAACCATAGCATTATCTTCTAGAACATCCAGACCAAGCACAAATTTTTCTTCGGTCTCTTACCAGTTGATGGGCAATCGACATCGCCTACCATAAAGAGCTTCGTATGGCACCATGCCGATGCTTGCTTGAAAACTATTGTTATACGCAAACTCGATCAAGGGAAGATGTTGGTCCCATGATCCTTGTAATTCAAGCATGCACGCCCTGAGCATATCTTCGATCACTTGGTTTACTCGTTCTGTCTGCCCATCAGTTTGTGGATGGAACGCGGAACTGAAATCTAACCGAATACCCATACCTTCTTGAAATTTCTACCAAAACTTTGAAGTGTACATTGGGTCACGATCAGATACAATACTGCTTGGAATACCATGTAGGCGTACTATCTCTTTCATATAGAGTTCCACAAGTTTGCCCGCCGTATACATGGTGTTGTAGGGCAAGAAATGAGCCGTTTTCGTTAATCTATCTACAACAACCCAGATGGCGTTATACCTTTTCACAGTCCGTGGCAATCCCATAATGAAATCCATGGAGATAGATTCCCACTTCCATTCTGGTATAGGTAGAGGCTGTAACAAACTAGTAGGGTGTTGATGATCGACTTTTACTTGCTAACACGTCAAACACTTTGACACGTACTCTGCTACGTCGTGTTTGATACCTCTCCACCAGTAGTTCTTACGTAGATCTTGACACATTTTGGTACTACCCGGATGGATTACGTACTTCGACTTGTGTGCCTCATCCAAAATAGTCTGTCGTAGACCGGCATCAATAGGAATATAGAGGCGTCCCCTGAACAATAAGGAACCATCCTCCCTTATAGAGAAATCCGATCTAGTACCCTCCATCACTTCCTTTCGAATCTTAACTAACTCGGCATCTTTCATCTGCAACTCGTGCACGTGTTGGAAGATCATCGGTCGAACTAAAATATTGGCCAATAGAGTACCTGAAGCTTGTACTTCTAACATCACGTCATACATCGACAGATCTTCAAACAATTTCCACCTGTGCATTCCCAGTATCAGGTTAGCCAACTGAGTCGAACCCTTCCGACTCAAGGCATCCGCGACCACGTTAGCCTTGCCTGGGTGATATTGGATAGAGCAGTCATAATCTTTGAGAAATTCCATCCACCTTCTCTGCCACATGTTTAGCTCTTTCTGTGTAAATAAATATCGGAGGCTTTTATGGTTAGTGAAAATCTCAAAGGTCTCCCCATACAAATAGTGTCGCCAGATCTTCAATGCGAAAATGGCTGCTGCGAGCTCGAGGTCATGAGTCAGGTAATTCTTCTCATGGTCCTTCAACTGTCTCGACCCATAAGCAATCACCTTTTTATACTGGTTTAGCACATAGCCCAAACCATTATGAGAAGCATCACTATAAACTGCAAAACCTCTTAAGGGATTGCAAGTACCGGGGCTGAGGTAAGTCGCTTCTTCAGTTCTTGAAAGCTCGCTTCGCACGCATCGGTCCATTCAAATCGTAAATCTTTCCTTGTGAGTTTTGTCAGTGGGCCCGATAGCTTGGACAACCCTTCCACAAAGCGTCTATAATACCCAGCTAAACCAAGGAAACTGCATACCTCAGTGACCATCTTTAGTAGCTCCCACTGCACTACTTCCTCAATCTTAGTAGGATCCACCGTGACACCATCTTTTGAGACGACGCGTCCCAAAAAGGTAACTTCCTCTAACCAAAACTCATACTTACTGAGTTTGGCGTATAATTGGTGTTCATGCAGCGTTTGTAGAGCGGATCTCAAATGCTCCTCATGTTCTTTCCTTGACTTGGAGTAGATGAGGATATCATCAACAAATACAATGACACAAGAGTCCAGGTGTGGTTTAAACACCCAATTCATTAAATCCATGAAGGATGCTGGCGCATTCGTCAACCCAAACGGCATCACTAAGAACTCGTAGTGTCAGTATCTCGTCCTAAAAGCAGTCTTTTGAATGTCTTCTGCCTTGACTCTGAGCTGGTGATATCCTGACCTCAAGTCGATTTTTGAAAAATACGTTGCTCCGTGTAGCTGGTCAAACAAATCATCTATTCTTGGCAATGGATACTTGTTCTTTATAGTGAGTTTGTTCAACTGACGGTAGTCAATGCATAACCTCATTGACCCGTCCTTCTTCTTAACAAACAAGACCGGCGCACCCCAAGGGGATATACTTGGTCTGACAAACCCCTTATCTAAAAGTTCTTGCAGTTGTTCCTTCAACTCCTTCAACTCAGCCGGAGCCATTCTATACGGTGCTTTAGAAACCGGCTCCGTTCCAGGTGCCAAGTCGATAGCAAACTCCACCTCTCGATCCGGAGGTAAGCCTGGTAATTCCTCTGGGAAGACATCTTCAAACTCACACACCACTGTGATTTTCGTAATAACATTCTTTCTTTCCTTGTCATCCATCAAGAAGGCCAGGTAACCACTGCATCCATTTCTGATTAGGCGTTCGGCCTTGATGGCGGACACAAGTGGTAGAAATTTCGTTCTTACTCCAACAAATTGAAACGATCTCCTTGTATTCGGCCTAAAGATGACAATCTTATTTTTTCAATCGAACCGTTGCACAGTATTTTGACAACTAGTCCATGCCAAGGATTACATCAAATCCCTGCATGTCTAACAGAATCAGATTTGCTGACAACTCAAAGACCTCTCCATCTTTAACAGCTATGGTTACTGACTTGCAAACTAAGTTTGCATCCACTACCGGTCCAGTTGGAATAGTCACAGCCAAGACAAAATCTAATGTCTCTGGCTTGATCCTCATCCTTCTTACAAATCGAGGAGTAACAAACGAATGAGTAGACCCTGGGTCTATCAATGCTCTAGCCTCATACGCTCCACGACTCTCCTTCCCATACACATATAGGGTACCTATAGTGCACACACATCTCAGCATTTCACTCGTGTCACTTATTTAAACATGATACGCAAGTGACCAACAAAAATCTTAAATGGCACTTAATCTACACAAGAAAAAGAAAATGTTTTTTTTTCTACTAATTCATTGTAAATGTTATATTTGATAGTATGGTAATTAAACTCAAGTAGAACTCACCTTGAATGATATCATTGGAGTTCTGAGCATCCTCTGCCGTAACTGCATAAGTTCTCCCTTGTACAGTCGGCCTCTTAGCGTGTATGGTTCGTGGTGCAGAAACAGAAGCCGTTCTTCCCTTGCTCATCTCCGAGCAATCCTTAATTATGTGGCCTAGCTTACCACATCGGTAACACCCTTGCATTCCCCTTCTACAATCCACCGTTCTATGAGGCTTGCCGCATTTGGCACATGTCTCCCTTGGAGTAGAAGAGGCTGCCCGAGAGACGCCTTGGGTAGCAGATACTCCTGTGGTGGCGGTAGGGTTCTCATATCGGATCGGTCTCGCCAACGCGGACGTAGGTGGCTTAGAGAAATTTGTATACGTGCCCTGTCTAGGGAGTGGAGTCGGCGTGGTAAATCTCAGCTTTTTGTTCCCCAAGCTATACTCAATCGCTCCCCCTTGAGCTGTTCCTGTCCCGTCGTATTGATCTCTTCTCTTGTACACCCCATATATATCCCTCTCGGCTACTATGGCCTTTCCCATCACATTCGCATAGCGTTCTAGTTCGAAGATTGACACTCTTTCACGGATGTTTGGTCTTAAACCCTCTTCAAATTTTGTTGCCTTCATGATTTCTGTAGATGCTAGCTCCGGTGCAAATCGAGATAACCGTGTGAACTCTACACCGTACTCTCGGACCAACATGCCTCTCTGCTGTAGGTTTGCGAACTCTCTCCTCATCTGAACTCGCACTTGCTTAGGGAAATACTCCCTATTAAACTCCCTTACAAACTCCGCCCAAGTCCATAGACGGTGAGGGTTCTTAACTTCTCTTCTCCTCAGCACAGACATCCACCACGGATCGGCATCTCCCTCCAACTGGAAGGAAGCCCATCCTACCTTCTCACTTTCTGTACTCCGTAGTCTGTCCAGAAGTTTCTCTATTTGGTTCAGCCATTTCTCTGCTTCTAGCGGGTCCATCTACCCATAGAAGCTAGGAGGTCTGAGTCTCCAAAAATCCACAAAAGACGAGGGCAACAATGTTGGAGGATGTGGTGGTGGTGGCTGATGACTATTGGCGTTATTGACATTATTCGCCGCCAATTGTGTCATCTGCTCAGCCAGTATCGCAGTCTGATGCGTCTGCTGGGCCATCGCAGCGGCCATAGTCTCCATAGCCAATGCGAACCGATCAGTCGTTTCACTCCTCCGATCTCCTTCTCGAGAATTCTCTCAGTCTCTACTACTAGACCCTGCTTGAAACCCTTCTTCACCTCTTTGGTTTCTATTCTGGGTACCTCTCGGTCGACCCCTGTAATAACCCCAGATTTTTAGGAACTATACACGTCATGTGCCAATCACGTGTATGTGTGGTTCACAAGGAAACCAATTTAACATATATACACTAGGCGTATATGTGTGAAACACACTAAATTTTTTCTTTCACTATATAAGTGAAAGTGGGGGAGAGGTCCCTCCCATACGTAACCTAATTAAATCTTAGAAGGAGAGAAGGAAGAATAGAGAGAAAGGAGAGAAGTTTTTGTAAAGAGGAGTAGAGTGGGGCTTGTTGGATCAGGCCATAAAGGATCAGGAAAGGAATTGGGTGAGGGACCAGGGATTTCCTCCATTCGTGTTAGAAGATTGGATTATGTTATAGAAGATACATCGAATGAGGTATGTTAAATACATATAATACTTAGGTGTGTTCTTGTTGCATATATAAAGCATCGGTTGAATGGTTTTGATGCTAAAAAGGGACCTTAAATGGAGTAAGAGGTTGCTTCTCGAACAAATCGAGGCGTAAAAATCATCGCTCCTCACTCAAGCGGTCAAAAGGGCTCGCTCGAGCGAGCACAAACTATAAAAATACAGCTCTGGGCTCGCTCAAGCGGTCCCCAAAACAAAAAGGGAATCTCGCTCGAGCGAGGTCCCCAGTAAAGCTTCAGACGGCTCGATTAACCGCTCGAGCGACCTCGATTTAACCGCTCGAGCGAGGTCAAGTGACCGCTCAAGCGAGGTCAAGTGACCGCTCGAGAGGGGATTGGTTCTCGCTCGCGCGAGGCACCACTCAGTTCTTGAAATTATTGGTGCTGAAACATGGAGGCTATGAGCTCCAATTATTCTTATAACCTTTCTAAGCATATTCTAAATACATGAAATGTAGGTTTGACGTAGGATCGTGAAGTGTAAACCTCTACGAGAAAGCGTGCTTTGAAATTCGTTGAGGTAGGGAATATTCCTGAAACATGTATTTTATTTCGTCATCCCATATATGCAGTGTAACACTATGAAAAGGGTGAGTATTGTATGATCTTTCAATAGGGGGTGTGTGCGTGGGTTTCAAGGTGAAACCATGAAGTCCCCAGGGGACAGAATATTATAATGAGGGCATCTAAATGATGTATTAAGCCAGTTGTATCTCAGGGATACAGACGAAAACAAACCATGAAACTAAAGCATAATGATAAAGCCTAATGTACTAAAAATTAGCACAAGTCACAGTGAATAACTATAAGTAATGCACACCGATATTTCGTTATTTGAGGTTTGATTAGAATACCCCACCAACGTGGCGGGATACCCACGACTGACGCGACAAGATATCCGTGACCGGTACGGCGGCCAATTCATACACAAATAGCACATCCCAGGGATGTAGATTTAATAATAGACCCCGCCACCTATGAGAAGGGGCTTGGGCAGTATTCTCAGGGAATACACGTAACAATTGTCTAGTAGACAACGATGGTGGGTATTCCATCGGGGCTCGATGCTATATTGCTCGGGGATTATTTAAGGTAAAGGTTTAAGTGATTAGGCCGAATTCATAACTAAACCAGTAAGATGAGAACAAACAACACTATAAAAAGAAATCTGTTGTATCCATTTTTGTTATTTCAGTTATATCAATTGTTCTGCTTAAAGGTGATACTTAGTAAATTGTGCTCTCAAAACGGCTAACATATATGTGAGATTTAATCTATATGTTCACTTTGTTTCCCTATTGAGCTAGGATGTAGCTCATCCCTTAGACTATACGTCGCAGGTTCAGGACTAGCGGCAACAAGGACTTCTGGAGACTTTGATCCAGGGGATTCAAACTACGTACCCACTGACGAATCAGAGCCTCCTCCTGAGGAATTCTTCTAGGAGACCCATTGCATACTTTGAGAGTGAGTTGAGAGTGTTAGGCACGGCTTGGTATATCAAGCCTCCTTATTGAATGTAATTAAATTCGGTATGCTTTTGATAAAACTCTTGGGATGCACATTCATATAACGGCTTGGGTAAGTTCTTATGCCCATGAATTGGCATGGGACAAGGACTGCCTTTAAGGACCATGACTATATTCTTTTTTTTTCTTTATGAGAATTTGTTAGAGTAAAATTTTGGCTTGCTTATACCAAATGTATTGTAAAGGTTTGTGGGGCTCGACCTCGAGGGTTGTGCTGATAGCACGGTTTTTGGAGCGCTGAAAATTGGGCTGTCACAGTTGGTATCAGAGCCGTTTCTTTTTAGTTTTGGTCTTCATCTCGTCAGAATATAGGGACTTCTGCTAATGAAACCGTGGTTGCTCATGTAGACCGTTATGTTTCCTAGAGGAAGAGGCCGACCCAGGGGTGGTCATGATAGGAATTTACGCAGTAGAGATGGTTTCGTCTCACCTACAAACAGGGCACCATTAGGAAACAGGGAGATTCCCGAGGGCAGTGGCCAGGGAGAAAACTAAAATCAAGCAGAAGATCAGGATCGAGATCGTCAGGAACGAAATCAGAGGGAACAAGATAGAGTGAGGGAGAGAAATGAAGAAAGAGAGGAGCGTCAGAGGATGATGCACACAATGGAGACAATGGCAACTGCCATGGCACAGCAAGCTGCATCCTTGGCAGCTCATGCAGCCCCAGAACCACAATGGACACCCACACCTCCAGTAGGACCTACACCACCAGTGGCTTCAGCATTTACCGAATTCAGGAGGATGAGACCTCCTAACGTTTCAGGGCAGGCAGACACCATGGCAGCCGAAAATTGGCTGGGTGAAATAGAGAAGGTGTTTAGCGTACTGACATGCACAGAGGACGAGAGCGTCCGTTGGGCAGCATATATGCTAGATGGAGAAGCTGGACCTTGGTGGAAATCCGTGTCGCGAACTAGAGCACAAGAAACTCCAGATATGCCCTGGACTTGGGATGAATTCGTGGAAGAGTTCAATAAGCAGTATTTTTCGGAGGTTGTGAGAAATCAAATGGAGACTCAATTCTTGCAACTAATGCAAGGAAGGATGACCGTGAGAGAGTACGGAGTAGAATTTATGAGACTGGCTCGCTTCGCTCCAGACTACGTAATTTCGGATGTGATGAAAGCGAAAAGGTTCCAACAGGGTTTAAGGTCGGACATCCGAGGAGGGGTTGCGCCCTTTCAGCTAAAGATCGACGGAGAGGTCATGAGTAAGGCATTAGTAGTCGAAGAAGAAAACAATAGTCAATACCGTCAGAGGGAACAACAGGGAAAGGGAAGCATAGATCCAAACAGGATGGGAAGCTATGAATCGGTACATAAGAAACCGAGGTTTGTAGCACCGAATCAGAGACAACCGTTCCAGACAGGGTATGGGAGAGTCGCACAACAAACTACTCATCAAAGTTTTCCTTTGTTGGCATCAGGGAGACCGATGAGGTATGAGGGCCCTGCAATTTCCAGCGGAGCTATAGCTACCCAAGGTTTTACGAGAATTACTAATTCAACACCAAGAGAGACTTATGCCAAGTGTGGCAAGTCCCACAAAACGGTGGATTGTAGGCAGGGAATGCGAGGCTGTTTCAAATGTGGCAAGATAGGCCACGTGATTAGAGATTGCCCTGAGGCAATCAAGGAGAAGACGGCCCCGGCTTCCACGCCACGACCTATTCAATCACGAAAGCCAGTTATTCAAGGGAGAGCCTATTCAGTTACCGCACGGGAAGCAGGGAGTGTACACGACATCATCCAAGGTGAGAATTTCCTTTAAATAAAGAATTTCAGTTGTTATACTTTTTATATATAGAGAATGTGCATTCATTAGGACTGTGTCAAGAACCGTGTTTATGCGTTAGAAATTCTAAATAAGTACATGCTAAGTACGTATATGTGTGTGTTATAGGTATGTTACAAATCTATGAAAAAGGGTGCTATGTAGCACATGACGCACGAGTATTGATAGACCCAGGGTCTACCCACTCCTTCGTCACCCCTAGATTTGCAAAGAAGATGAAGATTATTCCGGAGACACTGGACTTTGTGTTATCAGTGTCTATCCCAACAGGAGAGTTAGTGGATACAAAGTTAGTCTGTAAATCGGTAGTAGTAAGCATTCAGGATCACGTTGTCTACGAACTAGACGCAAATTTAATATTGTTGGACATGCAGGTATTCGACGTGATTCTTGGCATGGATTGGCTGTCTCATCATTGCGCAACAATGAATTGCAAGGAGAAGGTTGTTATATTCCGTCCTAACACGAGAAGATCATTTCGATTTCGAGGAGAGAGATCGACACATGTGCCACTCATATCTGCAGTCAGAGCAGAACGTTTGATCAGAAAGGGGTGTAGCGGTTATTTGGCGTTCCTGAAAGAAAATGAAGAAGAAAAGAATATTATCTCTGAGATAGCAGTAGTGCGAGAATTCCCAGATGTATTTCCAGAAGAATTGCCGAGATTACCCCCAGAGAGAGAAGTGGAATTTGCTATCGACTTAGCACCAGGAATGAAACCTGTTTCAAAGGCACCTTACAGGATGGCCCCTACGGAGTTGAAAGAGTTAAAAGAACAATTGCAAGAGCTCATGGACAAAGGATTCATAAGACCAAGCGTGTCTCCATGGGAAGCACCATTGCTATTTGTGAAAAAGAAAGATGGGTCGATGTGGTTGTGCATTGACTACCGTCAATTGAACAAAGTCACTGTGAAGAATCGGTATCCGTTACCGAGAATAGATGACTTGTTTAATCAGTTGCAAGGAGCGAAACATTTTTCCAAGATTGATCTGAGATCTGGATACCATCAGTTACGGGTCAAGGCTGAGGACATTCAGAAGACGGCATTTAGAACGCGGTATGGACACTATGAATTTTTTATAATGCCATTCGGATTGACGAACGCACCAGCGTCGTTTACGGACTTAATGAATCGGGTGTTTAAACCACACCTAGACTCCTGCGTTGTCGTGTTTGTTGATGACATCCTGATTTACTCAAAATCGAAGACGGAGCATGAAGAACATTTACGTGTTGTTCTCAAAACCTTGCGTGAACACCAATTGTACGCCAAGCTCAACAAATGCGAGTTCTGGCTAGAAGAGGTTAACTTTTTAGGACATGTCGTCTCAAAGCATGGTGTCACAGTAGATCCCGCTAAGATCGAGGCAGTAATGAACTGGGAGCAACCAAAGACCGTGACAGATGTTCGAAGTTTCCTTGGACTGGCAGGTTATTATCGACATTTCGTTGAGGGGTTTTCAAAATTATCGAGACCTCTTACGAGGCTTACAAGAAAGGATTCAAGATTTGAGTGGAGTGAAGCGTGTGAGAAGAGTTTTCAAGAACTCAAGAAGAGACTCACCTCAGCTCCAGTGTTGGCCATTCCATCAGGCAGTGGAGGATTCGCGGTCTACAGTGATGCTTCGTATAATGGGTTGGGTTGTGTGTTAAATCAATATAAAAAGGTAATAGCTTACGGGTCAAGGCAGTTGAAAGAGCACGAAAAGAACTACCCAACACATGATCTGGAACTAGCAGCGGTCATATTCGCATTGAAGATATGGCGACATTATTTATACGGAGAAACGTTTGAAATTTTCACTGACCATAAGAGCCTCAGATATCTGTTTACACAGAAGGAACTAAATATGAGGCATCGTAGATGGATGGAATTCCTCAAAGACTACGACTGTTCCATACAGTACCATCCGGGCAAAGCTAACGTAGTGGCCGATGCCTTAAGTCAGAAAGGTTCAGCTCAGTTGGCTAGTCTAATTTCGGGTATACATCGATGGAAACTGTTGGAGGATCTAGCACTATGTGGCGCAGACATGCGGCCACAAGCCATAGGAGCCTTCTTAGCCAACATATCAGTGAAACCAGTGGTATTCGAACACATACGAGAACTACAGATGAAAGATCCAATTCTAACCAAGATGCGTCAAGATGTGACTGAAGGTATTACATCTGAGTTTTCGATCAAGGAGGATGGTTCCTTAGTGTTCAAGGGCCGACTTTGCATTCCAGACAATGCCGATCTGTGACGAACAATTCTTGATGAATCTCACAAGTCAAGCTATGCTATTCACCCGGGAAGCACAAAGATGTATCAAGATTTGAAAAAGAATTACTGGTGGAGAGGCTTGAAACAAGATGTAGCAGAGTACGTGTCGCGGTGTTTGACGTGCCAACAAGTGAAGATAGATCACAGACACCCCGCAGGCCTATTACAGCCTCTACCCATACCGGAATGGAAGTGGGAATCTATCTCCATAGATTTCATAGTCGGTCTACCGCGAACTACAAAGAAGTATAATGCTATTTGGGTAGTAGTCGATCGATTGACTAAGTCAGCGCACTTCTTGCCTTACAACACGATGTATATGGCGGGAAGACTGGCAGAGCTCTATATGAAAAAGATTGTTCGTTTACATGGGATTCTGAGTAGCATTGTTTCAGACTGTGACCCATTATATACATCAAAGTTTTGGAAGAAATTTCAAGAAGGAATGGGAACGAGACTAGATTTCAGTACGGCGTTCCACCCACAAACCGACGGACAGACTGAGAGGGTTAATCAAATCATTGAAGACATGCTTAGGGCCTGTATGTTGGAATTACAAGGATCATGGGATCAACATCTACCATTGATCGAGTTCGCTTATAATAATAGTTTTCAGACGAGCATCGGAATGGCACTGTATGAAGCCTTGTACGGAAGACGATGCAAATCGCCAATCAATTGGGAGGAAATTGGCAAGAAATTTGTTTTGGGACCCGAGCTACTTGAAGATAACGCAGCTATTGTTCGCATGATCAGGGAAAGACTAAAGGCGGCTCAAAGCAGACAGAAAAGCTACGCTGACATCAAGCGGATGAGCGTGGACTTTAAGGTGGGAGAACATGTTTTCGTGAAGGTGTCGCCTATGAAAGGCGTGAGGTTCGGAAAGAGAGGCAAGCTGAGTCCCCGCTACCTTGGACCGTTTGAAGTTTTGGGTCGAGTAGGAGAAGTAGCCTACCGCGTTGGATTACCACCATTGTTCGATCAGGTACACAATGTATTCCACGTGTCTATGCTCAGGAAGTATCTCAATGACCCTGATCATGTACTGAGCAGCCAATCATTCAAGATGCATGAAGATATGACCATGATTGAAGAGCCGGTGGAAATTTTAGATCGAAAGGAACAAGTGTTGCAAACAAAGGTTATTCCCTTAGTGCTTGTCCGATGGAAGAATCATTCGGTCGAAGAAGCAACGTGGGAACGGGAGGCTGACGTCAAAGAATAGTACCCCAATTTGTTCCAAGACAGTAACTAGTTTTCTTCTTAGTATGATGAAGCATACATATCCTTTTCGATTATCAAATTATAGTTAAAGGAACCAAATGAGTGCTATTATAAATACTCAAAAAATTTTTTGAAGAAAACTGAATGAATGGTATGTTTAGTCATGGCGTTAGTAGTACTCGAAATAGGAAGACTAGTAAAGATGTGGATTTGTGAGGACAAGGACACGTCCTTGGCTCGCTCGAGCGAGGGATAATGACCGCTCAAGCGAGGTTTACCAACCGCTCGAGCTAGGCCATAAATTATAACATTTAGCGTCCTGGACTCGCTCGAGCGATAACAAACGACCGCTCGAGCGAGGGCGGACTATATAAGGCTGATGGAATGCAGAACACCATTTCATCTTCAAGCGGTAAACTGAAGCCGAGAGAAGGGTTTAGGGTTTCTCTTCTTCAACCTTTCTCCGTCAGATTCGAGCCGGTTTGTGATGATCTGATCCGTTAAAAACCTCTTTCTAGGTAAAAATCTACCCCTCTCCAAGATTTTTTTCGTAGTTTTCAAAACCTCTCTAGGCATCTAATGGCTTCAAGCCCAAATCCACAACCTAAGAAGCGGATGGCGAATCGATCGCCGTCGGCGCGCAACAAAGCACCGCAAGCTTCACAACGATCGCCAAACCCATCCACCACTCCGATTACACTAGACTGTTGGTGGGGGATCAAAATTTTTGAAACTGAATGGGATATACATCCCTCTTGCTTTGGGGATCCAACGTTCACCCAATGGACATCGGATTTCCTCACCAATAACAATCTTAAAACCCTACTTACGCCATTCGGAGATCGGTATTACTCGAGGCTTGTAAAATTATTTTACCAAACCCTAAACATGAACGTGAATGAGGATGCTATCCTCGTCATAATCGATGGTAATGAACTAATCTTTAACTGTGCCAAAATTTAATCGGTCATGAGATGTCCCCACATCTACACCCCTAGCCCACACATCCTACCACCTTTTGCTGGGAATGTCGAATTCCCAATGATCATTTCTGACATCACCAGCGGCACGTCCGTGTCGGGACAGTCTATTACCCGATCACAACTACCGCCACGTATGTGGCTTCTAGACGTCATTTTCAAAAAGAATCTACACCCAACCGGCCATGATCAGGAACGCCGTGACACGTTTCTGTGAGCCTTACACACCGCATTCCATAATAGGTGGATCAACGCACCTATGATCATCATAAAAGGCATGGCACATGCCTATAAAAGGAATGTAACGGGTGTTGTTCCTCCACCCATCAACCGACTACCATATGCTCGGTTGATTTCCCGACTCCTAGACTCACGGAATGAAGGGAGGATTTAAGATCCGGGCCGACGAGTTATTCCTCACCGACAACGTCGTCCCCTATTTGGCCCAAGATTGGAGCCGAAACCTAAAGTCTTCAAACTAGCGTCAACAAGAAAAGAGACCGTCAGGTCTCCCGACAGACCATGCATCAAGCACCGGCAGGACAGACCACTCCATCAACCTCATTTCCACAACCCATACCCACTACCGACTCTGCCATGATGCGGGAGATCCTTCAGTAGGGGCGGGAGATCAGATTGCATCAGAGGTTTCAGGAGGCACTACTTATCGACCTCATGGGCCAGGCCTACCAGATCATACATCATGCAACGTCGGTGCCATGAAAGATGCTATTTTTGGAGCGTCTAGCTCGGGCCCTGCTACGAGGGGCGCTACAGTGGGTACCACTACCGCCAGGGTGGTTGACGATGATGCGGATGATGAGGAATATGAGGATGACGATGGCTCCGGCAACGACGACGACGAGTACGAGGAGGGCGACGACTAGGTTGATATATATTTTTTTTGGAACTACCGTGTTGTGAATGGTTGATACTGTTGTGACATGATTGTCACAAAATATAATTTTGGTGCGCCTGATAAGATTTGAATACATATATATGTTGATTAGATGGGAATGTAATATTAGTGCATATTTGCGAATGTTTCATATGAATGCCTTCTTGTTTGGTACAACTGAATTGTCGATTGAAATCATTAAGCAGGTTACTTCAGGTCATTGGACCTTACGAATAGCTAACTGATGTGTAACGAGTTACCCTATGTAACAGCCTATAAATTGTGTAGTTCATGATTTCTAGGGCATGGTCGATTTTCACGGACGAAAATCTTATAAGCTACGGTGAATGTAATAACCCCAGATTTTTTGGAACCGTACACGTCATGTGCCAATCACGTGTATGTGTGGTTCACAAGGAAACCAATTTAACATATATACACTGGGCGTATATGTGTGAAACACACTAAATTTTTTCTTTCACTATATAAGTGAAAGTGGGGGAGAGGTCCCTCCCATACGTAACCTAATTAAATCTTAGAAGGAGAGAAGGAAGAATAGAGAGAAAGGAGAGAAGGTTTTGTAAAGAGGAGTAGAGTGGGGCTTGTTGGATCAGGCCATAAAGGAACAGGAAAGGAATTGGGTGAGGGACCAAGGATTTCCTCCATTCGTGTTAGAAGATTGGATTAAGTTATAGAAGATACATCGAATGAGGTATGTTAAATGCATATAATACTTAGGTGTGTTCTTGTTTCATATATAAAGCATCGGTTGAATGGTTTTGATGCTAAAAAGGGACCTTAAATGGAGTAAGAGGTTGCTTCTCGAACAGATCGAGGCGTAAAAATCATCGCTCCTCGCTTGAGCGGTCTAAAGGGCTCGCTCGAGCGAGCACAAACTATAAAAATACAGCTCTGGGCTTGCTCGAGCGGTCCCCAAAATAAAAAGGGAAGCTCGCTCGAGCGAGGTCCCCAGTAAAGCTTCAGACGGCTCAATTAACCGCTCAAGCGACCTCGATTTAACCGCTCGAGCGAGGTCAAGTGACCGCTCGAGAGGGGATTGGTTCTCGCTCGCGCGAGGCACCACTCAGTTCTTGAAATTATTGGTGCAAAAATATGGAGGCTATGCGCTCCAATTATTCTTATAACCTTTCTAAGCATTTTCTAAATACATGAAATGTAGGTTTGACGTAGGATCGTGAAGTGTAAACCTCTACGAGAAAGCGTGCTTTGAAATTCGTTGAGGTAGGGAATATTCCTGAAACATGTATTTTATTTCGTCATCCCATATATGCAGTGTAACACTATGAAAAGGGTGAGTATTGTATGATCTTCCAATAGGGGGTGTGTGTGTGGGTTTCAAGGTGAAACCATGAAGTCCCCAGGGGACAGAATATTGTAATGAGGGCATCTAGATGATGTATTAAGCCAGTTGTATCCCAGGGATACAAACGAAAACAAACCGTTAAACTAAAGCATAATGATAAGGCCTAATGTACTAAAAATTAGCACAAGTCACGGTGAATAACTATAAGTAATGCACACCGATATTTCATTATTTGAGGTTTGATTAGAATACCCCACCGACGTGGCGGGATACCGACGACTGATGCGGCAGGATATCTGTGACCGGTACAGCGGCCAATCCATACACAAATAGCACATCCCAGGGATGTAGATTTAATAATAGACCCCGCCACCTACGAGAAGGGGCTTGGGCAGTATTCCTAGGGAATACACGTAACAATTGTCTAGTAGACGACGATGGTGGGTATTCCATCGGGGCTCGATGCTATATTGCTCGGAGATTATTTAAGTTAAAGGTTTAAGTGATTAGGCCGAATTCATAACTAAACCAGTAAGATGAGAACAAACAACACTATGAAAAGAAATCTGCTGTATCCATTTTTGTTATATCAGTTATATCAATTGTTCTGCTTAAAGGTGATACTTAGTAAATTGTGCTCTCAAAACGATTAACATATATGTGAGATTTAATCTATATGTTCACTTTGTTTCCCTATTGAGCTAGGATGCAGCTCATCCCTTAGACTATACATCGCAAGTTCAGGACTAGCGGCAACAAGGACTTCTAGAGACTTTGATCCAGGGGATTCAGACTACGTACCCACTGAGGAATCAGAGCCTCCTCCTGAGGAATTCTTCTAGGAGACCCATTGCATACTTTGAGAGTGAGTTGAGAGTGTTAGGCACGGCTTGGTATATCAAGCCTCCTTATTGAATGTAATTACATTCGGTATGCTTTTGATAAAACTCTTGGGATGCACATTCATATAATGGCTTGGGTAAGTTCTTATGCCCATGAATTGGCATGGGACAAGGACTGCCTTTAAGGACCATGACTATATTCTTTTTTTTCATTATGAGAATTTGTTAGAGTAAAATTTTGGCTCGCATATACCAAATGTATTCTAAAGGTTTGTGGGGCTCGACCTCGAGTATCGTGCTGATGGCACGATTTTTAGAGCGCCAAAAATCGGGCTGTCACAACCCCTCCTTCCAGAAGACATCGCGCTCTGCACATGAAACCAAGGTTTCATTAGCAGAAGATCCCTTCACTCTAACAAAAGTCTAAGACTTATCAGAAAATCTAAAAAAAGGTGCTCTGATACCAACTGTGATAGCCCAGATTTCGGCACCCCGAAACCCATGCCATCGGCACAGCCCTTGAGGCCGTGCCCCATAATGTACGTGCAGAACACTTGGTACATCTCATTCATCATATTAAAGCACAAGAAACTAATGAAAAATATATCTCCATTTCTACTATATGTTAATCCAAAAATACTTATCCAAAAGATAGTTCTGATTTCATGACTCCGCATGAACAAAAGAACCAACTCGAACCATCAGTGTCGTAGCTACGGTCACTCTCAATGGTTCAGCAAAAGAATACTACAGATGCATTTACTCGTACAAAATAAGGCTTGACGTACCAAGCCGTAATTCTCTCTCTCCTTACAAAATACTATCAAAATACGCAGCAAGTCTTCTAAAAGAATCTCTCCGGAGGAGGCTCAGACTCCTCCCTTGGAAAGTGCTCCAATCTTGGGATCACCTCACCAAAGAGCAACTCCTAAGTTATCATCAATTCCTAAACCGTCACCTGTGACATATAATCAAAGGGTGAGCTACATCCTAGCTCAATAGGGCAATATCACAGCAAGTATATCCATCTTACAAACATATATTTCATGACAAGAATAAAGCACGCACTCATAGATATGTCATTTCTTGAAAAATAACTTTAAGATGTGATAAAACAATTTGACTACATTTATTACTCTACTCATGTATTTCTTTCAATGACTACTAGTTCCCTTAGTTGCAACCAGGCTGAGATGATGACTTAAATATTAACTTAAATAATCTCCGAGCAATATAGCATCGAGCCCCGATGGAATATCCTCCATCGTCGTCTAATCAGACTATTTTTTTATGGAATTATCCTCGTCCCTTTTCTCTTAGGCGACGGGCACACTATTACTATACACCCCTGGGATGTCTGCTGGTGTACGGATTAGCCGTCATACTAGTCACGGATATCCTACCGAGTCAGTCACGGTTATCCCGCCGCGTCGGTTGGATATTCTTTGAACTTTAAATCCAATTGTGCAATAAATATAGTTGTTCACCGTGAATTTGTGCTAAAATATAATAACCCTCAACCCATGCAATCATATTTACTATTTGTCTCTTAATGTGGATCTTTACGTCCACCATACATCCCTGGGATGTCAAGTTATCTGCTGCATCTCTGCGATGCCTATATGCTCATACATCCCTGGGATGATTTATCTCTACTTAACAAATTTCCTCTTTTATTTGTGTAGATACATACACCATTGCCATTAACATTACTCTTTGCATTAACTATAACTCAAAACAATATTTAAAGAAACATGCATCATAAACTATCACTTCATATGTGCTCGTAATACAATGTACTAGTTTAGATATTCCCCTACCTCAAAGCATCTCGAATCCTTAGATTCTTTAATCCGATCGAACTATTAGTAACCCAATGGTCCGATTCAACCTACATACAGTTAATACACAAAGAACATCACTATTGTGTTTAAACATTGGTTCATAAGGCCTAATGTTCAACCACACACAATTTACAAATCAAAACAGGTCCAAAACTAAATTTCACTCAAATCGATCGAACGATTTAAAATCGTTCGGACGATTCTCAAAATCGTTCGAACGGTTTCTAAATCGTTCGAATGAAATTCAATATCGTTCGAACGATTTTTATTTCGTTCGAACGAATTCTCCATATACCTTTTTCTCATCTGAGCAAAACCGTTCGATCGATTTTTTTTTCGATCGAACGGTTTCCAAAATCGAATGAACGAATTATATTTCGTTTGAACGATTTACTCAGAAACCTTTTGCTTTTTCAATTCATCTCTTCAGGCCAAATTCATTCAAACGGTTTGGAAAATTGTTTGATCGAATTTGCCTATTCTAAGCTTTGGATCGAGTTCATCACTTCTTGAACTCATCCAACCCCTTCTAAATCTTCACCAATCTCATATATTTATATCTATGTATATATATAACCATACAGCTAATTAATCAAACTAATCTAAAGAATTTCTTAAGAAAATTCAGCTCACCTTTTATCAATTAATCCTTTGATCCCTAGCCTCAGTTTATTAGGGCTTCTTAAACCCCAAACCAAAAGTCTCTCCTCGATCCCGAGCTCGATCCGCTAGATTTCACGAGCCAAAGTTACTCGTTTGCATTCATTACTCTTCTTCATTTATTTCTCAACAATTCTCCCCTCATTTACTCTCTCCTTCTCTCTTAACTCTTCTTTACACTCCAAAGGAAATAACTCCTTTACTCCTTATAACCCATATCTCTACAACTTGGTGTAAAGCATATACAACTAACTCAGTGTATATACTCACACATCCTACTAATCACTCTTGTTCCACTTAACTCTATCATCTCCCCATGTTCAACTAAGTCAACCGAGTCAATGTTGACCCGGTCAAACACCTGACCAGTTGGTCCGCCTCCCGAGGTGATCTATTTAAGTATGAAATTTTCGGGACGTTACATTACAGTTGCACAGTCTTAGGACAATGCAAGGATAAAATTCCTCACATGATTTATTACGCGAGTCGGACTTTAATTGAAGCCCAATTAAATTATATAACAACTGAAAAAGAGCTTCTTGCTGTCATTTTTGGCTTAGAGAAATTTTAACAGTGTCTGTTGGGCTCTAAAATTGTCATATTTATAGACCACTCTGCCCTGAAATATTTATTGTCTAAAAAGGATGCCAAACCACGTCTAATTCGTTGGATCCTTTTGTTGCAAGAATTTAATTTCGAAATCAAAGATAAGAAAGGCGTTGAGAATGTGGTAGCTGATCACCTCTCCCGTATCGAATTTCCAGAGATAGCCAACAAAGAGTCCCTTCGTGACACTTTTTCGGATAAGCAACTTCTTGCCATACAAGTTGTACAGCCCTGGTACGCAAATATTGTTAACTATTTCGCAACTGGTAAGATTACTCTAAAGTGGTCCAAACAAGATAGAGAGTTATTCTTTCTAAAGTCAAATACTATACTATCCGGGTCTCTTAAAGATCAGTCCAGATCAACTCAAGAGAAAATGTGTACCCAGAGATGCAATCCAAAGAATTATTCAATTTTGTCATACATATGCTTGTGGAGGTCACTTCAGAGGAAAGAAAACTGTTGCCAAAGTTTTACAGTTTAGATTTATTGGCCATCCATGTTTAAAGACGCTCACAATTATTGCATATCATGTGACCATGTCAAAAGACTGGTGTCATCTCTCACATAGACATGATGCCATTACAACCCATATTGGTCATCGAACCTTTCAATATTTGGGGCATCGACTTCTTAGGACCTTTTCCACATTCCTTCAGATTTGTTTATATTCTCGTAGCTATCAATTATGATTTTAAATGGGTCGAAGCTGTAGCTACGAGAACCAATGATCATAAGGTGGATTTATCCTTTATTAGGGAGAATATATTCTCTCGATTCAGAACACCTAGCGCTATTATCAGTGATAGAGGAATCCATTTCTGTAATAGGTATTTTGAGAGTTTGCTAAAACAGTACTTTGCTACTCATAAAATAGCAATCCCCTATCATTCACAAACCAGTGGACAAGTCGAGGTTTTGAATATGCAAATCAAGAAAATTCTTGAATGAATAGCTCGCCCCGATAGAAAGGACTGGTCTCAAAGATTAAATGATGTCCTGTGGGTATACAAGACCACCTTTAAAACCCCAATTGGCATGTCTCCTTACTATTTTGTATACATTAAGGCTTGCCATTTACTAGTGGATGATAGGGCAATTAAATCCTTTAACTTTGAGACGTACAAATCTGGTGAACACCGAAAGCTTGAATTCAATGAGTTGGAGGAACTACGAAATGACACATATGAGAACGCCAAAATATACAGGGCAAAGACAAAAGCATTTCATGATAAGCATATTTTGAGAAAGCCTTTCGAGCCTGGTAAAAAGGTTTGGATTTTCAACTCCAGACTCTGATTATGTCTTGGTAAGCTTCGAAGTAGATGAGATGGACCTTACAATGTCCTTGAAGTTTTCTCACATGGGGCTGTTATAGTTCAAGACCCCAAAGACAACTGGATTTTTAAAATCAATGGACAGAGACTGAAATTGGTTATTTCCCCGAAAGAAGAAGGGACAGTGAACACTGTATCACTGAAAGACCATGAGTATGTCTAATATACTCATGGGCACCGTCTCACTACCAACTCACCCATAACAAAACTTTGTATTATAATAGGGTACTTCACAATGTTTCTATTTGTTTATTTTTTTTCTCTTTGTTTGTTTCTACAATAAGGACATTGTTTTCTTTAAGTCTGAGGCATAATCAGGCATTCTGTTAGTTATAATTCATTAGTGCTTTCTGCTTGATACTTTTTGTTTAATATATATATATATATATAAAAAAATCTTTCTGATTGCTTGTTTCCTTGTTTTTCTTGTAAATTTATGTTGATTGCTTGAATTTGTGTGTTTAAACTTTAGTTAGTTCAGTACATGTGAGTAAATAGTTTTTCGAAGAGTTTAATTTCAATTACAGTTTACAAATATCTTAGGAGAACATTCTCAATTAATGATTGAATTTAGTTGATATTCATGCTCAGTCAATTGCACACCTGTACCAAATGTAAAATTTTTGAAACTATGAATTACTTTGAACTTTGGATTTTAGATTTTATTTTTAAAATTTAAAGAACCAGTGAGCTTTTGAGCCATACATCCGATCTTTGTGAGAGTTAAAAAGTCTAAATGCTTAATTTCCAAAATTTTCTTTGAACCTCGAGCATTGTGTTGAAATCTCATTTTCATTCTTGAATCCATGACTGCAATTGTGTTTGTTTGATTCTAGAACGACCTATCATGAATATCAAAATAATATGGCATCATTACTAGTGAACTTGGAGATGAGAGAAGGCCATCTTTTGATAGTGATAGCCATAAAAGCCAAAAACTCATGCATTTTATCTCTTGAACCCATATTTGAAGCCTAGATGAATAGAGCTTTATATATCTTTGTAACCCAAATAAAATACCTTAAAATCAACATTCATAAGATTCTTAGTCTTTTACCCTTGTACTTCTGAGAATTTAGAACAAAGGGAGAATAGGAAAATTGAATGAGAATGTAAAGTTGAAAATGGTGTGTTGAAAAGAAATTGAAAGGATCTTGTAGAAGGAAGAAGAAAAGAAAAATATGTGTTATGTCCTTATTAAAGAACAAGAGAAGCAAAGTCTTCCAACTCCCAAAAAAAATTGGGAGAAATTAGTTCAGGAAATCTTTAAAGAAAGAAAGAAGAAAAGAACAAGTCAACAGAGAAAGAAGATAACTGCAAAGCTTGTTAAATGAGAAGAAGTGATCCAACTTTTTGGATCTATTTTGAGTTGAACAAATTTAAAATGAAGAAGAATAAGTTTAGAGGAGTATTTAAAGAGTAAATTCTCAAAAAATTTGAATCCCTATACCCTTTCTTTGGAACCTCAACTTAAGCCCCATTACAAGCCAATGCAAGTCCTTAATCTAAGAGTCATAATGGTAAGAACCTAATAGAGATATTTTTTGTGTGTATTATGTTAATTCAACAATACATGAGTGGAATAGTTGGATTATTCTTTCATGAGATTTGTTAATTATTGGAAATCAGTCTCTTTGTGATGTGAATAAGTTAATTTGTTTTATCTATTCTGCCACATCAAAATCTGTGAAAATTCTCATTTCCATTTCTATTGTGAGTGTAGGCCTAACTGATGATTAAATGAAACTGCTTTCTAAAACTTTAGTTTAGCACGATTTATATTGGACAGATTCCTATACTTGGTATACATACACTACATACTTTGCATGAGTTGAAACTTTTACTAATCATGATTGAGGATAACTGATTGAATAGGAAGTAAACCAAAAATTAAAATTAGAGATCTGAAATCCTTTACAACCATGTAATGACTAACTATTGATTTTCGTTAAAACTTTGAAAAATATCAAAAAAGATTTGAAGTTTGTGGGTACTTTCACTATAAACCCTTAGAAGACACACTCCTCCACAAAGGGATCACCTAGGGGTTTAAAGGCTTATTGCATATACTAAATGCAATCGTGTTCCCTATGAAAGTGGCATCTCATTTTAATAGATTAGTATGTGTTTCTTTTCTTAATAATTGTTTGCTAGGGACGAGCAAAACTTAAGTTTGGGGGTGGGATCATTCACAAAAAATATATGTTTTGATACCCAATACAAAGCCTTGTTAGTCCAAATTGAGGTACTAATGCAATTTTTTGAGTTATTAATAAGTATTAACAGGTGAATGATCTTTGATAAGAAATCTGTACAAAAGCACCTAAAATAATACTCGAGAATGAGATCCTACAGTACTAGAAGGACTTAGAGTTTGAGTTGATCAAAAGCTCAGGAGGTACTTTCACCCAGAAAAGAAAAGATCAATGAAAAAAGAAAAGTCAAATATTGGTCAATGATCTCAACTTTTGAAGGATACCACAAGATTGTAATAAATCAGAACTCATGATGGATCGTGAGGATCAAAATGGAAGAGGAGTAAGGTCACGATTGATCATAACCTTGGACGATTGCAAGAGAAGCAAAATTATATACTCCATAGAGGAAATCTCATGTAGTCATGATTTATGATTACATGAAATTATAGCAACGATTGATCGTGATAAGAAATAAAGAAAATATAAAGTCTCCAGAGAAGATGACCCTTGCAATCATGAATCACAATTGAAGAAGAGTGAATCACGATTGCAGAGAAAGAATCACGATTGCACAAGAAAAATCAGGATTGCACGTGAAAAATCAGGATCTCATCCTGTTTACAAAACTTATGCAATCCTGAATCACGATTGCATGGGTTGGTACCTCGGCCAATCCCAATTTAAGTCACGATTGCACAAGATGATGCTACAAAATCAAAATGGCAGAGATTCCTCAAATGCTAGCTCACGATTTCAAACTCAAGATTGATCGAGAAGTATATATTTTTAGAAGTTTTACTTTTAAGAGATTTCTAAGTTTACTAGGATTGATAATCTAATTTTTAGGACTTTAGAATATATTAAGAATTAGAATGTATTAGGACTCCTATGAATCTATAAATAAGAGGCTTTGGCTATCAATTAAACACAGATAGATGTAGAAATAGATAGGTAGAAGTAGAGATACAAATAGCCGTAGAGATACAAATAGCCATAGAGATAGGTTTAGAAGTTTGCTTAGTTTTCATTATGTATTTTGTAATTTCTTTTCAATTAATGAAATCAATTATGGAGATGAGTGGCTAAGTCTTTTAAAGTCTTGGAACTTGTTATATCGAAGATAAGTATGAATAGTTAGTTGTTTCTTATTCTTTTGAATTCAAATTATAATTAGTTAATGAATATGAGTTTTAAAACTTGTTTATGAGTCTTAAAAGGTTTTTAAGATTTCTATAATTCTAAATTCTATGTTTCCATTGTTGTCTTAGGTTTAGAATTACTAGACTTTCATCACTCGACTATGCTGCCATTGTAGCCTTAGTTAGTTTCATTAACGGAATTATTGCTAGAGAAGTTTATGTTGCCGTTGTTAACTTAAACTGATCTTATCTTCTTCTTATGTTGCTGTTGTCGATATCGCTTTAAGATAATTATATAATTCAAATGAATTAGAGATAATTAACTAGGTTTACGAATCTGCGATTAGGGAACCTAGACTCATTTTCCTTATTTGTCTTTTACAACTCTACTTTTCAACATTAGTTACAATTAAGTTCTACAATTAAATCTTTTTACTTTTTGCAATTTAGTATTAAAAAGCAAAACCAACTTGTTTTCTAAAGACTTATAGAGGTATTCTTTTCAAAAGAATTTTCTGAGACTCAATACCCTTACATGTGCTACAATTCCTTTGTACACTTGCAAGGTAATAATTTTCACTACAAAAAATAAGACTATTACCGGCAGTTTTTTTAATAAAAAATTGTTGCTATTAGTCCTGTCGCTACTAAAAACTGTCGTTATTAGTCCTGCCGCTACCAAAAACTGCCTTAACAACAAGTGCCACTGAAACACCTTATTTTTGTAGTATCTGCTATAGGAAAATAGTTGTCATCCAGCCTCTTAGAGTACCCGACTAATCATAGGGCATGTACACACCCTCAGTAAGCACATGCCGGGTAAGCACGAGATATAAATCTCTAGGGTGGCCTAATGTGGGGATTTGAACTCAGGTCTCCCACTTCCTGAGGCGGGTACCTGGCCAGCTCGCCAAAGCCCTTGAGGTTCATAATATAAGAAGAAATATTCTAAGTAGCTGGTATTCACAAAAAAAAATAATTCTAAGTAGTCAATCGGTTTTCTATTTTCGTTGGCTTTTTATTACTTGTAGTTGGGGGTTAAGTTATGCATATATGAATCGTTTGTTCATACAATGAACTAAGTTTATTGCAGTCTTCAGCTTTAGTGCATGCTTGAATGAACCCTTAAAAGTACATATTCTTCCCTCTTCTTGTCAGCGTGTTTTGAATTATTATTAATGACGTAATTGGAGCTTACCTTAGACCTAAGAGCCCTCACTATCCAACTAATTGGTCATTTGAAAAACCACCAAAGTAGAAAAATATGCTCATAATGTCCACTTGAGTGTTAATTCAAAAATCAAAGCCAACCCGAACAATTACCCATAGGGTCGTGCATAGGTCGTTCGAGTGATAACCAAAGTCCGCTCGAGCGACTTACATCGGAGAGTTCGCTCTCTTCTATGTGATCCACCTCGCTTGAGCAACAATCAAGGCCGCTTGAGTGAGTCAAACTACAGATGTCAATCTGAAGCTTAAGGATGTTCGTTCTGCACGAATCCCAACCGGTTAAAGCCATATTTGACCAACCTGGGATCGGTTTCTCCACCGGAGTTGGGGCTTTGGTAGGGTTGGACCTCCCTACTAAATTTTCAGCACCGTCTGGCCGGTGATTCGCCAACGGCGGCAAAACAAATGGTAAAATCGAAAGAAAATTTAAAAAAAAAAAAACGTACATACCTAGCAATATACAGATTTAATAGAAAAACAAAATATTAAATTTGCAGGTCTATCAGAATTTAGGGATATTAAGGTTTAAATAAAGTTTTTAAACTCGTCGATGCGCGATCGAACGTAGCCTACGCGACGGGATCTGAGAATTATAGAGGGGATTGATGGGTACCCATCTATTGAAGCATGAACGGTTAATTTACGGCGGTTAGGTCACTCCAAAAATAAGACTATTGGCAGTTTTTTGTTAAAAAAACTGCTGCTATTAGTCCTGTCGCTACCAAAAACTACCACTAATAGTCCTGTTACTACCAAAAGCTGCCTTAATAGCAAGTGCCATTGAAGCACCTTATTTTTGTAATGGGTTGAAGAGATCCATGTCAAATGCATCGGTTCGTCCAAGCTTTCTTCTTCTTCCTCCTCCTTAATCCTGTCGGTAGTTGAGCGGGAGATTTGAGGAAAGTGATTGGCGAGTTTTAGAAGAAATGAGTTGAAAGAGAGAGGTGGTGATGACTAGAGTCTCTTAAAACAAGAAAAGATAAGAGATGGCTAGATTTGCTTAAAAGAAAAAGTAAAAAGAGAGTTACAAAAATCAAATAGGATTTTCTAAAAATAGAGTGGGTTCCGATGTGGAGCGCTAACACCGTGTACAGTGCAAAACATCATCTAACATCATTAAAAAGATCAAAATGAATCGAGTTCTTACATTCACTCTCTGAAAGCATCAGAAGAGACTGCTGCTCTTTGTCTCCAAAGAGCAATCCCAAACAACCTAAATTAGAGATAGAAAGGGAGGGCTATAGATATTATCTCTTGGTTTTATATCAAGACTCAAGAGTAAAAGTAAAATTTTTTGGCATATTTGAAGAAACTAGCCTTATGAGGGAATTTTTTTAGTGATGGTTCACCATTTATATAAAAATATAAAGGGAGATTTTCTAGTAAATATCTCTAAAAATCAGCATTATTTGATGTAAATATTTTAAAAAGATTATTTAAAAGTCATCATATTCGTGGGGAACCAGGTTCAAGGGGTAATGGCGTACGTCGAGTAGTAATTCTTGAACCTAAATTCGAACCGAGTGAATCAACGAACTTGGTAACATCAAGTTGAACCCTCTCATGAGCATATTTCTTTTGCTAGGTGATCATCACACCTGTTTGAATAGGGGGAAAAGAAAAAAAATTGATGGAAAGATTTCTTGCGTTTGGCAACCAAATTTTTTGCCTTTGGCAACCAAATTATGATGCGAGAAATAGGGAGAAAATGAAACTGCTTTTTTATCTTTGGAAATCGCAAAGTCCCTCCAAAATCAAAAGATTTTATGATTCCACTGGAAAACATACAAGTTGTGTATGGCATAGCTCTCTACTAGGCCCTTCCATAGCAGAGTTCACCTGTTTTAGCAGGTTCATATCTTCTTTGATAACATCCTGCTACCTACTTTAGCAGGTACCCCTTCTCTTTGATAACTCCTTGCATAGCAAGATTTTATGTAGGATTTACCTGTTCAGTAGTTCTATCCTCCTGATCTCTGCTCACTCCTTGCCAAAGCAGACATTATTTGCTCTAATAGGGAATTAGTAGAGAGCATGGTGGTTGCTACTAGATCAAGTAAATCCCCCCTTGCAGGGAGTTAGAAAAGAGAATGGAAACCAATTAAAGCAGGCGAACTCTATAGTGACGAGGGCTAGCAAAGAGCTATGCCATATGCAGCCACACACATACACACCACAATCAAGTTTGATTTGGTGTGTAACATATATACCAATGATTGTGCTTCCTTTTTATTTTTCATGTGTTATTATTCAATCCAAACATCAAAAAGTATTGAATTCTTATTGATTCCAAAGGGACTAGAATTCATCTTATCTATAAAACCATTTCCACAATTTTTCATGAAAAATATCCAAACAGAGCCCGAGACATTTTATTTGTGATAGGTCCCAGTCAAAACTGCTAAATTAAGGATAATGACCACAAGGCTTGTGATAATAATTTTCAATTCCCTCCTTAACTTGATTGCAACCTAGATATTTATAGAGCACAAAATAACTACCAACACCCATAAACGTAAGCACTCCTACTACTAACAATCATAATAACTCCCAACTAAATGCAAACACTAAGCCCACTATCAATTAATAACTACCCATATTGAAAACTATTACCCACGTGATAACTAACTAATTATTCAAAATAGTAAAAAAATATTTCACATAAATCATGAACACCTTAGGTGGGTGTATTTCAATTAGAGAACGTATCAATTTATTAAAAAACCTACCATATGGCCCCAAAACTAGTAATGGTAGGGCTTTATCTAAAGCCTAAGATGACACCTATTAAGCCTTTCACTGAAGTTTGACCACCCTAATAAAATTAAGACTTGTACCTCATAGGTTGCTCCTGCACCCCCCACAGCCACAAATATTGAGAAATTTTCCAAAAAATGCGAATAACTTGCAATTTTTGGTGCACCTAACTAATAATGAATTATTCTCAAAATTTTAACGAAAGTTTATTATTTTTAAATTTTGCATATTTTTCAAGAAATTGTTACTTGTTAATATCTTTTAAATTTTTTATATTCTTCATCTTATTTATTTTTTATTTTTTAAATAGGGAAATTTGCATTTTCGACCCTATAATTTTGCTTATTTGTAAAAACGACCCTATAGTTTCATTCCTTGCAGAATAGGACCACTCCAAGCCAAGCCGTTTTCACGTCACCGCCCACTTGCCAAATCAGCATGGATTCCAAGCATCGCCATAATAGGGTAGCGTCCCGCTACAGCGCCGCCACATCAGTAGCGCCGATATTTCAAAAAATAAGAAATTATTTAAACTGTACTTTCCACTTTTCACTTTTCACTTTTACCTTCCAGAAGAGAACAGGAGGATTATTGCTTCCAAGGTAAATTTTTTTTTTTTTTCCAGAACTGGAGTAGCAGACCGCTATCCTGTGATAGCCTCCAGGATAGCGGTACGCTATAAGCTATTTATTATTATTTTTTAAAATTAATAACTAAATTATGTTTATATATGTTCTATGCAGTTCCTTTCACACATACTAAGATGCCAAAGTCGAAGCCGTTAAAGCCCTTTGGAAAGTGTACAGGTATTAGTGTTAGAAAATTTTATATGCATTGCAACGAAGAGAGGAAGAGGATACTAAATGAATCAATTTTTGGTTATCTGTTTAGGATGTCTAAGAAATTAATCTTTGTTGGAGACTTAATTGAGACAATTTTAAGCTTTTGGGTGAAAGATAACATGTTTAAGGTGAAGAACACCAAGTTACTTTTGCAAGAGACCGATATATCACTGATTTTAGGATTAAATATGTTGAAAATATTTGAAGAAAATGAGTCTGAGCAAAGGACTATAAGAGAAGAAGAAACCATTCGGTACAAATTTTTTAGGAAACAATTGGCTAGAGGATCTCGTATTGAAAAAGTCATAGATAGTGCCCATCTTTCTGAAGATGAATTTTTGAAATTATCGTTGTTGTTTCTTGTATGCTCTTTTCTACTTCCGGACACATCAAGAAGTTGATAGTAAATATTTAAAGTTAGTTGATAACTTAGAATGCTTCAACCAATATCCGTGGGGGCTTGAAGTTTACAATAATTTAGTTGATTGCATAAAAAAAGCGATTGGGAGAAGAGAATCGGCAAAAGTCTCAGAAAAATGACAATACAACATATACGGTTGCACTATAGCGTTACAGATATGGGCGTTGGAGCATTTTCCTGGAATCAACACTCCTCGTACACAAATGAAAAATCCATTTCCGAGGCTAGTGAAATGGGAAGCTCTAAAAGTCAGCCGTACTCCAAATTATTACAGAGAAAAAATTCTTATGTCTCCGGTAATTGTCGAACTTGATTATGAGAAACACGAACTACAATATCTATCAGTTCGACAATTCTTTAGTCATAGGGAGAGAGAAAGGGAACGATTAGTTGAAGAATCGAGAAAAAAAAGGGATTACCCTACCAAAAATAAGGAATACCCATCAAAATAAAAAGAGATAAGTGAAGAATATGATGAAGATAATGATGACGACGATGAATCTAACAGTGATGATAATAATGAATACGAATTCGTATTACGTCATAAAAAAGAATTAAAGGGGAAGCCAATAATTAGAGAACAACCGGTTAGACATCTCGAGCTCCTAAATGAAGTTAAGGAGCTTAGAAAAGAATGTTCGTCCCTACGCAATGCTGTTAGCGGACTGCTATCCTGAGATAGCAGACCACTATTCCAGGATAGCGGTACGCTATCTTGGGATAGCGGTCCACTATCCTGACTCATTTTTTTGAAATTTCTTTTTTTAACTTCTTTTTTGTGTACCTTATATAGGATGAAATTCTCTCTACAGTACTATTTGAAACCTTTGTTACCCCTAAATCTCCTGCCCCAGATCCAGCCCCTCAGCCCCCATCAGCTTCTAAACCCCCTTCTCCTCATCACCCTACCCCAATCACTCAAACTTCTAAACCCCCTTCTCCTCATCACCCTGCCCCAATCACTCATCACCACCCTGCCCCAATCACTCAAACTTCTAAACCCCAACCGCCAGTTGAAGATATAGATAAAGGGGTTGATCCGCCAGTAACTCTGCTAACTGTTGAGTCGCAACCGACGTCTTTTAAACCCTTATTAGTGAAGATTTCTGCTTCTACTAAGGGCACATTATACAAGCTTCGAAATCGAACCAAAAGAAAGTCACCAACAGAAAAATCACTACAAATAAAAGAAAAAAAGTGAAAGAATAAGAAGAAGAGGTTCCAGAGTCAATGGAAAAGAAATTTATGAGGAGCTTATGGAAACGGCCTGCGAAAGAAGATTTAGTGATCATTAATACTATCTACGGTCTAGACATCACCGTAGGGCATTTAAAGCTTTTAAAGGAAAAATCGTGGCTCGATAACGAAGTTATCGATTTATATTTGAAAGTTTTAGACAGTAGAAATGATAATATGTTCGTGGAAATGGCGAAGAAGAGTTGGTTTGCATCGACCTCTGCATTGGTATCGTTTTTATTTTTTATTATTTGATTTTATGATTTAATTTATTTATCTGCCTTTATTTACGTCATTAATAGATTCAAATAATGAGTTATTTTAATATTAAATTTCAGACCTTGATTATAGCAGACCATATAAAGTTTTAAAAATTCGTCCGTGATGAAAATTTGGAGCCACTGAATAAAAAAGGTAGATGGGAGGCCTATTACGACAGGTGACAGATTCGCCACCAGGCCAAGCCGCTTGAGTCACTCTTTCGAAGTACCTCACGCGGTATTAATACTATCGATTGTGGGACGGTAAGTTATTTTTTTATACCGATCACACTTTTAAAGTTTATTAATTAACACATTACGAATTAGATTTACGATTGCACGCAGATATATTTTCCAATGCATAGCCAGAGACACCATCATTGGGCATTGGCTATCGTTTCCGTAATGGATAGTGTTATAAAGTTGCTAGACCTTGCCGCGACTTCTTCACACTGTCGGATTGAGTTCTGCTCTCGATTAGTAGTGGCAACTTACTATCATAAATAGTGTTGATCTTCCCCTCCAAAAGAATGGTTGGGACTGTGGGGTTTACATGCTGAAATATATTGAATACTTTTCCTAGCGGCGGAAAGTAGATTTTCAAGAGAAAGACATGCAGCAATTTCGAGCTGAAATTGAACATTCATTGTCCACATTTGGAACTTAGTTTTTATTTTTTCACTTGTTTATTTTGTTTTGTATATTATGATTCAAATTATTGGGATAATGAAAACAGTTTTTGTATACTTCGAGGTCCAGCAAGAAAACTCATTACAATTTTAATCACGAATCGACACAAACTCAAGATCAAACTAAGTCAGGTTTAAGACTCCGAGTAAGGTGTTCACACTATTCAAATTTAACTCCCTAAATCATAATTCATGGTTAATGAAAAAAAAATTGACTAAAAAAGATAAAAAAAAGTGATTTTATATTCTAAAAAATTTACAAGAGCGGCGGTTATGTCCATATTCATTATAATTTTTACACCGTAGTGGTCGAACTTCGCCTTTAGATCGTATCCTCCTTTTGTTTGGGCGACCGGCTTGACGTATTTTGTGCGGAGTAAAACCTCGATGTCTTCCCTTATAACTGCCCATTGACACTTATCAACAGTAAGAACAAATTGTTCTTTATAAGTTTTCCTAAATAAGGCACTAGTAAACTAATTATCACAAAATTGAGGAATCTCTTTATCCCTCTTCCTGCGCGATAATGCAGCGATCGCATGCGAACATAGTAATCCAAGGATAGCCCAACGTCTGTATGTACATGTTCGTTTCTCTAGATCGACACTGTAAGTGTATTGCCCACGTTTAACTTGAAATGTATTGCAACCATAGAGAATAACGTTCTTTCGACGGGCTTACCCTGAATTTCGTGTTATGTGCTCTTTCGCCATCGGTGTCAACTCGTGTGTCATTTTATTTCCTTCTTCCTAACGCCGAAGGTAGAATTTGGCTACCTTCGTGCGAATGGTTTCTAACATTATCAGGATCGGTTCCTCTCTAGCTATCTTCAACACAATGTTAATGCTTTCAGCTATATTTATTGTCAGCATATCATAACGCTTTCCTGGAAAATATGCGCGCGTCCAGAAATGGTCACCGACTTCTTTAATCCATGTTATACATTTCGGGGGGCCTGGTCTTGTATTTTTCGTAAAATTCTTTTGAATTTTGCCTCGGAGAATGCACGGGCAGCAATCTAAAACAGCAGTCGAGAGATTATATTCTTATATGTATCAAAAAGATTCAAAGTTAAGTGTCGCATACAGTAGCTGTGAAATGTATTAGAAAAAATATTATGCATAGCTTCCATCAACCCCTTCTGCCGGTCTAATATTAACACAAATTGCTCTTCAAAGTCCTCGATTACGCATCTCCCTAATAGATCAAGGAACCATATCCAATGATCTTCATTTTCTTTTGGTACAACACCGAACGCTATAGGGAATAAATGTCTATTTCCGTCTATCCCCGTAGCTATTAACAACACTCCTTTATATCATCCGCGCAAATGCGTTCCATCTACCGCAATTATTCTTCTTAAAGTATTACTATAGCTCCTAATGTAAGGTCTAAATGCTACGTAGAGCCTCTAAAAGGCATTATCAGGCTCGCGACATAATTCGGTCTGTACGTCTTGATCAACTCGCTGTAATTCGGCGATATAGGACGGTAACATTTTAAATTGCTCCTTTCAGCTATCTCGGATATTGTTGAAAGCCATTTCTTTCCCTCTCCATGCTTTCCAATAATTTACTGTTACACCGTATTTTTTTCAATATAAAAAATTATTAAAGCAGGAGTCTCGTCAAAGCCTTTTAACAATTTATCCCTCACGAAGGAAGCTATCCAAGAATTCGTACACTGGCGATGTCTTCTTCTGAAAGCTGGCATTCCGCACGTATGTTACGGGCGAAATGTCTTCACGACGAACGTGTCCACACGCACCAATTTTGATACATGTATTCGCCAAGCACACCCTAATTGAATACAGCTCGCCGTAACTCGAAGAGGACTGGTTTTTATTAGTTTAATTTAAAAATTATTTGTCATTGCAAACTTTCCAAGGGCTTTTTAAAAAGTTTTTTTATTTCTGAATGTCTGACCAATAGTTAATAGCCCCCCTTCATACAGTTCTTCATCATCCGAATCCATATACTCTCATTCCGAGTCATTAAGCTGATAGTCTTCGTCCACCATAGGTTGATCAATTCTCCTATTAGTATGAACACGCGAAGTGAGTGAGGAGGGCAGTGCTTCAGTATTTTCAGGATCACTATCGCTGTCATCGACTAGAATATTATTACATGCTTGGGGTTGAGCTCATCGAGGTATGGTTAGTGTTCACTCCTGTGCTCTGGCCTCGATTACCGTTCGCTCTGAAGCTATTGGTTCAGAAGGCCATTCGTATGGACTAATGCCTCCCAAAAATGTTTCCCACTGATTCCAATCGAATATGTTATTTACCGCTTCATCGTTATACTGACATGTATTGTCCATCGGATTCATTTGAGGATAATATCCTTGATCTTCATCGTCTTCTCTTATTGGAACGTATGAAAACACTATTGGTTCCATGGCATGAGTGATTAATGTATTGTCTATCAAATTCATTTGAGGACAATATCCTTGATCTTCATCGTCTTGTCTTATTGGAATGTCTGAAGACGCTATTGGTTCGGTGACATGAGTGATTAATGATTTCTCGATATAAACATTTATCACACCATTACCAATACGATATGCTCTAAATAAGTTCGCAAGATCATCAAAGTCCGACAATTCAGCAAACACCAACTCCTTCCTGATACGCAATGAAATGGATAGCGAAATTGAATGCTCTTCCGATTGAGTACTACTAATATTGTACATTTTCTGCTTAAATTGATTAAATGGTATATTATCTTTGATAACAATAATCTTCCGATGTCCACCGTTGTAAGTATCATCTCTAACACGGACCCCATCGAAATGACAAAGAATGGGAACATCCATTTCAGTCTACAAATATTTTTAAAAAAATAGAAATTACCCTAAACCCTAAATTAATCGATATAATGAAAAAAATAATATAAATTTAAACACTAAATTGATAATAATAAAATTAGTTAAGGTAGCTAGCGGGCCGCTATCTTAACGTAGCATCCTGGTATAGCGGGCCGTCCATTTTTTACTTTTCTAATTAAAATTACTGTTTGCTATTCATTCTTACCAGTTATCCTTGTCGTTGATAGGGTTGATCTGAACAGGTAAAAGCGACGATGTTAGGATTGGTCTGAACTCTGAACTACTAATGGGAAACGGAATATAGAAAATAAGTAGTGGGGAATGAATTCATATAATATTATATATATAAATAATATAAATAAATAAATCACACTGTGCTAACTTGGCAAGTGGACGATGACATAGAAACGGCTTGGCTTGGAACAGACCTATTCTGTAAGGAATGAAACTATAGGGCCGTTTTTACAAATAGACAAAATTATAAGGCCGAAAATACATATTTCCGTTTTAAATATTTCTTATTATTATTTTTTTTAATTTCTGCGAACTTTTTTGGAACTTATTAAATTTTGCCGATTTTAAACCTTGCTGAAGTATTACCTAACCCCGACTTTGTGCCTTTGAGTAACAATTTTATTTTAACTGGGATTCTGTGGTAGCTGCTGTGGGTGAAGACTGAAGACGATAGACAACCTATTTTGTGGAAATAAAGCAATTGAACTAAAATTTAGAAATCATTTAACTTAATTTTATCGGAGAACTAGGACAGTAATTGGGTAAAGAGTTTGTAGTAGGTGCCTGACCTGTGTATGAGGGCCGTTCACGGGTCAAATTTCGTATTACAAACTGGTCAAACCTTTAGAGAGGGTCTGGTCTGGTCGGGCCCAAATTTTAGCTGCCCAACGAGTAAAAGAAATATGCCCGACCCAACTCGCCGACCTGATTGTGCACCTTGACCCGGCCCATTGGCAGCCCTATTCCAGCCAGACCACCAAGTTGGTATTCAAAATGTAGCACATGATCGATTTCTCTATATGTGCCATGTTTTCAAAATGTAGCACATGATCGATTTCTCTATATGTGCCATGTGATTTGGAGACCACGATTAAAAGATCTTTGCTATAAAATAGTAGGATGAAAAATATTTCCATCATGTGATTCAAAGCAATCAATACTTTAAAATTAATGATTACCATGTAAATCTCCGATACCAAACGATATTTAAAAGGGAGTAATCAATCATATGATAGAAATAGTTTCCGGCCCTATCTTAGACACCATAGATAGCTAGATTATAGTCCTCAAATCACATCGTACTTCAAAAAACCGTCCAATTGAATGGGAGTACTGTCATTTGGTGGCGCCACTTATTCAGGATGATTTGCATTATATATTTTATCACCTGTAATCGCCTTTTTGTGCTTAATGGAAGGGTGAGGACCCCATAGCAAACCTCACAATGAAGTATAGAGAAAAAAATACAAAGCGGTAATGGCTCCTTACTTATATTTAAATACTACAATCATGTTTAAATGATTTTAGTCCAATAGAATTAGACTTTTTATCTCATATTAATGAAATGTAATTTGTTATCTATGATCAATCTAAATTGTTTAAATGGCAATCTTTCATTTTAAGTGAGTGTGAATCATCCCATTGATGACCTTTAATATCAGCCATTAAAACTAAAAAAAGTAGAATTAAAAACAACGGTTGATATTATTGTCCAAAGATTGGATTATTGAAGGCTGTTAATGACAGCTCTTTACTAGCCCCTATCACGGTAGAGTTCAGCTGCTTTAGTTGATTCTCATTCTCTCTTCTAACTCCCTGCAAATAAGGATTTATTTATTCTAGCAGTAACCTCCCTACTCTCTACTAGCTCCCTATCAGAGCAAATAAAATCAGCTCTGACAATAAGTGAGTAGAGAGGAGGGTAGAACTGCTGAACAAATAAATTTTGCATAAAATCTTGTTATGTAAGGAGTTATCAAGGAGAAGGGGTAACTACTAAAGCAGGTAACATGATATTAACAAAGAGGATGGGAACCTGCTAAAGCAGGTGAACTCTGCTATGACAGAGGCTAACAGAGAGTTATGCCATATGGAGCCTAACTCTCCCTAAAAAACTATTATTGGGCCTATTGCTCTTCAATGTATGACTTATAAAGTGATGATCACCCACATTTTAAATCCTTGATGGTCATTTTAAATTGTTGATAGTATAAGATCATTTTGGTGTTTAAATGACGGTGAGGAGAGTTCAGGTAAAAATAAAATAGAAGCATATGCCATGTGTCCTAAAAAGTTATAAGTGAACCAAGGAACTTGGCGCTGGGTCCAACTCTTAAAGATAGCACCATATGAAAATTAAAGTCAATTCTATTTGACAAGATTTGGTGTACTTCCTTCCCCATGTAGTTTTAGTTTGGTATGCCAAACATGGGAAAAAATCTTAATCCAATCATAGAAGATAGGTTACCAATATTTGTACCCTTGAAAAGGTAAGTACACCCTAATTTTCACTTGCTATTTTCATGATGTAGTGCACTTCCAACTAAATTTGTGGACACTCCAGTGCGCGCATGTCGATGGAGTGTCACCGACTACATATTATAAGTGCCGGTGGGATGTCACCTCCTAGAAAATATAAGTGTAGATAGCAAAAAACCAAGAGTTGTTAGCAGTTATTGTTAACCACCTTGATGGGAGAGTTATGGGGTGGTGGAAGTGATGGCAGTGGAGAAGAAGCGAAGAAGCCAAGAAAATGGGGTTTTTTAATATCCACAGTCGCTGGATAGAAGCCAAGAAGAAATTGCTACTCTGCTTTAAAGGGCTTTTAAATGGCTTTTTAAGTGGCAACCTGTTGAAGCTAGCCGTTGCAGAGGGGAGAGTTTATCTGGTAGCTATGTCTGAGGGGAGTTTATTCCATACAACTCAGTTTCCAAGTATTTCTGGTAAATTTGCTAGGAAACAGAAAAGTGTCTGACACTCAGAAAGTAGCCGATCAGGTGGGGCCCACGGCCATTACCGAATGCAGGAATTGTTCCGAATAGCCTCAGATTTCCTACTTCCCGAGTATAAACTTGGCATCCGAGTAAAATCTGCTATTCGAACATGGCCTTATTTTTTACTTCTACCCAACATATGCACATATTTATACGAATTCTATTGGTCTAAGTAGTAGGAGTGCATGACATCAAATAACTAAAACTCAGCCTAAAAATATGCCCATTAGAGGATTCAGACCACTAAAAGTAGCCGATCATTTGTTTTCTAACATCGTCAAATAGGATTCTACCTATTTGGACAAATTTGGATCGGTCAAAGATGTGTGCCACATATGGTGCATAAGATCTAATACTTGCAACCTCAAAGTTGCATTACCTTGCACCTACGAATTCAGCTGCAGGCCACCAACATTTCCTTCAATTTAACGGACCATGAACCTGGCCCTGAAAACGGCCAGATTTGGAAGACGGTTTTCAGTCATTCCATTCACAATATATAACACATCTTAAGTCATATATTAGCTTCCATTCACAATATATAACACAGGTTAAGCCATATATCAGCTTCCATAATTTCCATACATTACAACAGGGAATTGCTGCGACAGATGCGATCTAAACTCTTGAAAAATTCAGAAGCCACATGAGACATATAATCCAAAGACTTGGCATTTGACCTGAAAAATGTTGATCAAGGTGTGTACATACAAAGAAACATCTAACTAAACATAAAATGTTTTGAAGTTCGACGACAGAGTATAATTTCTGTTTTTCAAAAGGATGAACAGGAAAAATATCATCCATTACAACTGAATTACATTTCCCAAATTATCCTTCACAAACACAATAATCAAACATAGAATATTCAAGCATCCAATCTCAAATACTAAGACTATAATTTCAGCTCCAACTGATAACCTTGGAGTCTCAGAGTAAAAGCCTGCAATGATAAGAGAATCTGCTTCAACCTTTCCTTATCTCCAGATCGATTAAGCTACCTTCGGTATCGAATTTTTGAGGAGGTTGGAATGCGTTGACAAAGAACTCTGGCCTATTGATGAAATGAAGATCGAGGAAACCTCCAACTTGACAGAGATGGTACTGAGATCGTCCGCCACCGAAACCTCCTCCAGCGCTTATGATAGCAGCGGGCTTATCTGCCCATACATTCGGAGGTCTAGATGCCCAATCGATGGCATTCTTTAATGGGGCTGACATCACATAAAGGAATTAGGAACAAAGACGAGTAGGAATAAAGAGATATAATAGGTAGATAGCAATAGAACATTAAGGAAAATCGACCACCTTAAACACTTGGAAAAGGAAAACAAGAAAGAAACAAAAGAACTATTTAGCTACAATTTTTATTATATAAGCATACATATATATATATATATAGAGAGAGAGAGAGAGAGAGAGAGAGAGAGAGGAGTTTGCATCCAATCTCCTAGAGGACATTTAAGCTATAATTGTACCCAAGTCAAATATTTCCACAATGAAAACATTATAAGTTCAGAAACATTTGCAACCTGTTTAAGAAGTAAACCCTCTTTCTAAATAATTATCCACCCTCTCTCATATTCAATCTACTAGGATATTCAAGCTAATTGAAAAACATTAAAAAAAGTAGAATATTGTTTAAATTATCGCCTGTATTAACATTTTGGATATCTGCTTGCAGAAAAGAGAGGGATTCTATTTGCTTCTTTGGTTTATTGAATGATAGATTTTTTTTAGAAAACGTAGCATATGCATACTTCAATACTATTAGATTTTCTCGATATTGAAAACATTATAAATTTCATAATAGAAGGAAAAATTAACTCTTTGATAAATTGTCTAGTAGAAAGTTTGAGTATGCTCTCGAGTGTCATTCAATGAAGTATTCATTTGCAAACTTGCGACTTGTTGAGCCTATGGCTAAAATTGGTGGAATGTTTTGGTAAAAATAATCCTTTGTGCTCTTGTAATCAAGGATAACAACATGGGCATTCTATGAACTGTCATTTTATGACATGGTCATTACAAGAATACTAAGGGGGTGTTTTGACCTAAACACCTCTATTTCTAAATTTTTTTTGTGGACAATTTTAATGTCACAATAAAGGCATTGACGTTACTCTCTCTCTCTCCAAAAAAAATTGGATGCTAAATGCCTTTAGACTGCATTTGGGAATGTCATTTGAATATGGTCTCGGGATTTGATATCCAGGAGTTTAAATATTGGAATTTAGAAATCTTCCCTTTGGATGCATATAAATAGATTGCTTGAATTTAAACTACGGATTCCTAAATGCTTTGTTTGGCAACTCAAAAAAACATGGATTTGGATTTGGATTTGGGTTACAAAAACATGCATTATAGTTAGATTTCCAGCGTTCGTTTCCCATAGCTATTATGAGATTTTCAGCGTTCGTTTCCCATAGCTATTATGAGATTTTCAGCGTTCGTTTCCCATAGCTATTATGAGATTTTCAGCGTTCGTTTCCCATATTAAAGTTCTTGGATTGGATGGTACTAATTCATTGATGGTTGAATTTTTATCGAGCCAAAAAATAAAAAAATGAAGTTCACATGATGTCTAACAACTTGGACAAAGCGGATTGGTCAAGGATGTGGGCCATGTGGCAAAACAAGTGCACCAGTGAGCATCCCATCTATTAATGCATGTTACTAGAGGATATGCTGACCGCGTTAACGCAGATTAAGGCCATGACAGCCCACTTTTATATGGCGCACATCTTTAATCAATCCAAGCAGTTCACCTAGCACTCATCATTAAAACATGTCTTAGCCAAAAAAATCATGCCTATTAAAGCATTGGAATTATCTGATTAGTGTACTTTAATCCCAACTGTTAAAAAAGTATGCATAAACAGCCATATTAGAGAGTCTATATAAGACAGTTCCAAATCCCCCCATGAACACTCATGTTTGGGATCTTATTTATATGTGCTGTTGCTATTAATAGCTTAAATGGGATTTTAATAATATCTATATACATGTTTTATGATGTTCATGCTTTATAATATATATGGAAGCTGGTTCCCTAGGACATGGTCGTAGGGTTGAACCCTACGACGTGACTAGTTGGGCACCATGAGGCATCCAACCTGAGGATTGGATGCGACAGTAAGTGCCCAAGGTCGATCACATACCATCTAAATTTTTTTTATATAAAAGGGATGCTTTTCCACTATTGAATATTAGGTCAAAGTTGGAAAAAAATCAATGCACTATGTTTGTTGGGGCGAAGTCCAATATTTGACCTCTTATTTGAAGGGCAAAAATTCCAATTTTTTTCGTTTTTTCCTAAAACCCCAAGGGGGCGGGTGAACCCTAGAGGAACCGGGTGTCATTTTTGGATTTGAGTGCCACGTGGCAGCCCAAATGGACCACATCGTAGGGTTCAAACCCTACAACCACATCCTAGGGAGCCATTTTCCTATATATATATATATATATATATATATATATATATATATATATATATATATATGGGTATACTACAGATAGGGCGTTATATAAGACAGCGAAGCTTGATGTTGAATGGAGATGTCTTGGTAGAAATACCCCCTGGTATTCTTCAAATTACCAAATGTGAACAATGGCATATCATGAGCTGTTATTTTACATATTTACAAAAAGGAGGCTCATTTGATGAGCTGTAATTCAAGGTGGTTTGGAAATATCCATCAGAGATTCAAAACAGACTCTATATGAGGGATTGAGACGCTACAAGCACAAGAAAGTGAAGTGAAGGATTGAGGAGTTACAAAGAGCATAGTTGTGACGGGGCCAATACTCGAGCTTGCAGCATGGTGCTTGGAGCACGACATGTGGTGCCAGGAGGGCACGCGACATGGGGCCAAGTGCGCCTGGCGACGTGGTCGCGTTGCGAGGACGTGACACAGTCGCATGAGAGTAGGACGCGGGGGCGACACGGACACGACATAGCCAAGGTGGGCTAGCGACGCAGGACGCATTGCGGTATGTCAAACCAAGGGGTTTGAGGTCCTCCCGTCATTCTGGCTGAATGACTGTTTTACCCTTCTATGTGGGAGAGGAGCTAGAGAGTTGCCTTCCACCCACACGGGGCCTTGCGTTGCCAGAGGGGGCGCAAGTGTCTCCTAGGCCTGAAAGGGTGAGCCTAGGACGTCGACGCAGCGATGCCGTGTGGCACCCAAGGGAGGTTGAAGTATGGCCCCGGACTACGCGTCGCGGTGCATACGACTGGGCAACCTCGTGAGAACACCAGAGCGCTACGTGGGACTCAGTTGAGCACGACAGCATGTGGGCTAAGGATGAACGTGTGCTAGTAATTCAAAACGCACACGAAGGCAAGCTGCGTGAGACTTAGTTGGGCACGCGAGCGCGAGACACAAGGCTGTGGGCTTGGTTCGACTGGTGAACAAGACATGGTGGCATGGGAAGCTGCATGCCAAGACTGTTGCGAGAGAAGTACTAGTGCAGTGCACAGGGTGAAGCTTGAGCAGGCCAAGTTTAGCACAGTGGTGCAGATGGCGTGTCGTAAGGGGCACGGTACAGTTGGATGGTAGGCCGTGAAACAGAGGTAACCATATTAGGGGAGTTCCCGTCCTCTAGGCGGGTGGTATCAGAGCTGATGTGTAGATGGGTTGGCTTCGTTGCACGCGGTAGCGAAGCACCGCGCGGGTTGGTAGCGCGTCGAAGGACGCTCCCGCGACTGCTGGTATTAGAAGTAGGCTGACCTAGCAAAGCGTGCGTTAGGTGCCTCACGGGACTGAGGTTGTGGAAGTGCGACCCCGTGACAATAGTACTGAACAGAAACGAGTAATAGGACTCGCAAACCCAAATAGATGGGAAAAGGCTATAATGATGATGATGAGAAAAAGGTTCATAACATGAACTTACTTGTTTATTTACCATCTATTTCTAATTTAGTTGAAATGGATATTATTTTAATTACAAAAATCACAATGACGATTTTGAAAAAGATAAAACAATATAATCATATAAGAAGTAGGCACACATTATGAAGGAAAAACTTAGCAGCAATGAACTTGCAAATTTATTTGAACCAGATAGGCAGAGTCGTCATCCTATTTGTAAGTACATCCCAATTAATATCATTAACATTTTGACTAGGGGATCAGAGTCTAAACCTGAATTGAAAACAATTTCCCCTGTGTCATTTCATGGAAAATCAAAACTATGATTGAGGCAATTCTCAAATTGTGAGAAGGCTCAGCTCAAAACCTGTATTGAGGTATTCAAGTTCACTGTCAAATCATTTTGCAACCAAAGCAGGAAAACCTGGACTACCCTGAATGGAACTAGATTATTAGGTCATATCTGATCATGCCATGCAATAATCGGAATCATATTGTAATGCCCCAACGCCACGTGTCAAGATATTGTCCTCTTTGGGTGACTCCACTTGGTCCCACCAGTCGTCTCTGGTCCCACCAGTAGCCCTTTCCCTTCAAGGTTTTGTTTTTGGCATGGGTCGACCGGACACATGGCCGCCGCACCCACCCAAAATGCGTCTTGCAAGTAAGAGGGGGGCCGTTACTTATATCCCAGGGTCAGGACAACTATTTACTTGATGTGGGACTTTACAATCTCCCCATCTAGTAATAGAGCCGAGGACGGCTCTGATACCATTTTGTAACACTCCGACGCCACGTACTAAGATATTGTCCTCTTTGGGTGGCTCCACTTGGTCCCACGAGTCGTCTCTGGTCCCACCAGTAGCCCTTTCCCTTCAAGGTTTTGTTTTTGGCATGGGTCGACCGGACACATGGCCGCCGCACCCACCCAAAATGCGTCTTGCAAGTAAGAGGGGGGCCGTTACTTATATCCCAGGGTCAGGACAACTATTTACTCGATATGGGACTTTACACATATAACCCAATTTTATGTAGTTCCATCTACTCTTTTCTATTTAGTTGGTGTTTCAAATGAGCCCAACCAAGCAGTGAAGGTTTCGTAATTTCCTCAGTGCTCCAAATTTAGTCTAGATCTTAGACATAAAAGCTATCCTAGGTGAAAAATAACAATATTTAAAGGGAAATTGAAAGTAAAATACATCTCAATATCATAAGCCGCTCTCCAGGTATATGAGAATAGTTTATGAAAGTAACAAAAAAGTTGAAAAGTGAACAAGGAATATACAATGACTTTGGAAAAAGTAAGATTTTCTTGAAGTTCCTAAATGTACTCCAGAGAAAAACACTGCATAAATTACTAAAAAACTGTAAACAGGGAAAAACATTAACAATCAACTAATAAATTGAAATTTAAAATGAAATATAAACACCATTTTATAAATAGCAGGGAAGTCTTATGCAGTCAACCAGTAAAAAACAAATGTGGTAGAGGGACCTTCGGCAAGCATCTCGAGATCTCCTAATGCAATCAAATCAATAGAGACCTTCACTGAATGAAAGAAAGGAATTTACCGATCAAAAAATAAATAAAATTATATGACAAAATCAAGAATTTGGAAACACCTTGGAAGAGAGGAAGGGTTTTTTAAGTTTCTCACCTCTTCAATATCTATTAATATGGAGAGCATATGATCACATAAATTGGAAATTCTTTAACCGCATGCTGGTGGCTTGGTTCTCAATCCTTGTAAATGGGACTCCAAAAGGCTAATTCAAATGTTCCATAAGGCTTCGGCAAGGGGATCCCTTATCTCTTCTCTTTAATATAGGGGGAAAAGCTTTGACTTGATTACTTTACAAAAAGGAGGAGGTATGTTTAGGGGGTTTCATGATTGCAAGAAATGGGCCTCCAAACACTCACCTATATTACGTGATGATACAATAATATTTTGTGAACCCACTGTAGAGAATTTAGCGACATTATCCTCCAAAGCTACAAGGTGGTTTTGGTTTAAAACATAAATATGGACAGAACATAGGTGCTAGTTGTTGGAACTGAGGGGCCCTCTCTTGTGGATTTGGCTCGTTCCACTGGATGCGGTTGAGACTCACTCCCTTTATCCTATTTGGGCCTTCTGTGTCAGTGTGCCAGCAGCACCTTTGTGGGACCCTATGGCCAATTGATTTGAAAAGAAGCTCACAGTGTGAAAAGGAATTTTGTGCTTGATTGGCAGCCAGTTGATGCTTATTAAAGAGGCCTTTCCGAACCTCCTAGTCTACCTCATGTCTATGTTTAAATTTCTTGTGTCCATAATACAAAGATTTGAGTTGATTGGAAGATTTATTATAAGGAAGGAAGAGGGGATAATGATCGCTTTGACCTTGTAAAAGGGGCTGACTATCTTCATTTTTGTAAGAAAGATGAGATTGGTATCCGTTGTTTGAAAGAAATGAAATGAGTCTCTACCTGGGAAATTGTTGTGACTCCGGAAATTTTGTTTTGTAGTAGTGATGCTTGATGTTAGTTGACTAGGTTGAGGTCAACCCCTAGGGTATTACTCATCTTGGCATGTCTTCACACTATGCATCACATGCTGGTGTGGTTGGCAGCCTAGCGAGTGTATCCCGGAAAGTGATTCTTCGATTATCCTATTCTTGGTGGCGACATAGTCATCGCCAATGCGAAGGTTCGGATATGTACCATTCACTGATGACAGATGCGAAGAAAGAGTAGCCTTTTTAAGTTTTGAGTTAAGATCAATTCTGCAAGGTATGGGCAGTTTCACAATGCGGTTTTTTCAGTTAAGGATTCGTTTGATGAGCACATAATATGAATTTTCTTTTGGAAGGAAAAATTGGTAGGTGAAACCCCCCTTTGTGAGAAGCTTAGTGCTCTCTATATAGGCTAGCAGGGACTCTATATCGCTGGTATCAGCGATGATTAGCAGTATAGGTGGGAATCTCAAGCTAGGACAACCAACTCCACATGAATCTCAGGGATGACGAAGTGGCATCTTTCATTGACCTCCTTTGTTTGCTTCAAAGGTGTCAACCAAATCGGGAAGGGACAGACAGAAGAAGATGGAAGTTGAATAATAAAAAGACCTTCACAGTGAAATCGTTCGGCAAGGACCTTACTCAAAACTCTACAACAAAGAAACAGTTGGTCTGATATTTGGAATGTGAGTATTCCTCCAACAGTCGCTTTTTTTTTTTATAGTAGAGCGTGTCCCATGCATGCGCCTGGAATGATCCCTATGAGGTGAAATCAAGCCCACCATGCCATGAGTATTACACGATTTACACACCTCACGTGGCACCCATTTATTGCAGAAGAGGAGGCGTTTTGAACTCACGACCTTGGGGAGCATACCCAAGTCGTAAACTGTTGTGACAACTCCTTGGTGGGTCCTCCAACGATTGCTTTCTTTGCTTGGATGGTGGTAAAAGGCAAAATCCTCACTATTGATAACCTCTATAAGAGGGGTATAAGACTTTGGAATACTTGTGCTATGTGCTTGCATGGGATGGAAAACATGGACCACCTCGTTATTGTATGAGGTAGCAACGAAGGCGTGGGGCAGGTTCTAGGCTTCCTCCACATAAAATGGTGCTCCCCTAAAACCTGTGCAGAAGCTACTGAGACATGGGTTGGAATGTAGCTTGGGGGAACAGAAAAACTGTTTTGGGAGATAGCTCTGATGGCCGTGATGCGGGCCTAATGGCCGGAAAGAAATGATCGTACTATCCAGAGTTCGCAGACCTTTGGAAATGGATATAAAATTTGCAAGTGGCAATCTCATAAAATGGGTAGCGATGGATAAGAGGCTGGTGTCATTTCAATGGCGCAACATCATTGGGTGGGAGATGGCATGTGGTAGGGACTGCTTTGGGGCCTCGTTCTCTATGTTGCACTGCCTCTAACTGTCCGTATTTTCCTGGTTTAATTAGGTCTACTTACTGTGAGGAGTTCAGATATCCTGGGCTCCCCACTATCGAGCTGTCTGTATTTTGTTATGCTGCTTGTTTCCTAGTTAAGACTCTAACCTAACCTTTTGTACTTCTCTGTTTCCTTTTATATATTTTCTACTTTACTTATCATTGAAAAATAAATAAATAAACCTTTAATTTCCACTAATTCCCACATTGTCCGCTTAATGCATGCTCCTTGCCATATTTTGATTTCTAAAAGTAATCAATCGTGACAAAAATAAACCAGAATTGATTAGCAAAATTTGAGTTCAGAAAGACTACTGTGTTTCATAAAATGTTGAAATGATCATGGAAGATGTACTCTCTAATCTTCACCTCATTAGTTTTCCCTTCCTACAATATACTGATCATGCATTCATTTTTATGTCTATTTGCCAACCATCTTTTCACCCCACATCATTACCTGTCATGTATCAAAAGTTGAAGTTAGAAAAGGAACATTTTGATTACTAGTGAAATCTCATAATACTTGAAAACTAATAGTAATTAAGAACTTCCAAATCCAACCATCACTTCACGTTAACAGGTTGACATTAAGCTATTTCATTATTAGAAGCTGGTTCAGGAGTGAGATTCCAAAGCTGAGAAGGAGATTCTAGATACTAGGGTGAGATGCATTGAAAAAAATACTATTAAGGATGTCAAATAATAGAAAATGAAATTATGTGGCATCCAATATTTTCCCTAGCTTTAGTCACCCTTTAATTTACTGTAGTAATTCTGACCAAGGTAGCAAACCTCTAAACAGTTCAAGCTATTGAATGATCAATTATTATAAAGCGAGTGAGCACTACTATAATTATTGACCAGTTGCACAGCTTTATCACTGCTGAAGACAGGATTTTATAATGATTAGTATATAACTGATTAGCTATAAAGCCTTGACAAAAAATATACTGAGCTGGGTAGTCGAAGGCGAGCATAGACCCAACATGCACCTGTTGTGCCCGCACCTAGGCTTTTAGGTGCAGATGCAATCAGGCGTGCGCGTGCGCCTTTCTTGCCTACGTGTTCTTTTCAAAGTTTGCACGTAGGCATTCCTCAGTTTAAATAGGTAAACTTATGTACTTACATATATAAACTTAGTTATAACAGTAACATAATGAACTATATGCCTTTATAACTTAAATTTTTTACAATTTTCAGTACTATATAACTTTTAAACTATAAGTAACTTATAAGCTACTTCAATCAATTATTTTTGTGATTCAACAATCCAGATTTAAGCCCCAAAAAATAAGTGACAGAGATGTTTTGAATTTTATTTTTAGCAAATGATCTAAACAATGATACCTTGTTCCACATGGCACCCAAAAAATGGTTTGGTGCCAGGTGGAGCTCCATGTACCCTTGAATAGGGTGAGGGTACTCCACTAAAATACCTTCCCGGGATTTTTTTTCTTATCCGTAACAAGTAATTTTATTAAGATGATAAAATTACCAGATCAAGGATCCGAGGAGGCTCAGAACCAGCCAAAACCTAGAAACAAAACAACAAAATAGGACCCAAATGCCCCACAAGAGGCCAAACTAGCCATGGTCCAATAGATCAGTCCAGTTGCATATATATACATATGGTTAAGGAGAAAAGTAGACTAATTTCATCATATATAAAAACTCTGTCAAAGATCAATCATGATAGAAAATCTTTTGCAGTACAGAGATTCTTTTTCCGCATATATAAATGTTCTCTTTCTCTGTCTTTGAGGTCTTCTTGGGGCCCTGCCCCTGTGTAGTCTAGTCATTTTTATGTTTTTTGTTTTTTTGCTTTATTTTCTTTTGGCTTAGTTCCTTGTTACACCTTCTCTCATCCGCCATATTTCTAGTTAGTTTTAACGGAAATATAGCCATATAACAAAATTCAGTACATCAAATGTAACATAAATGTGAGGTTAATGCAATTAAATTATAGTTGCATTCTCATATGGAAATGACCTTTCAATGTCACGAAATCTACAATCTATAATGCGGAACAAATCAAATCATATTAACTTACTATCATAGTAACAAATTTCGTTTTCGGTAATTTTTCGGTGGGGGATCCTTTCAGTACATTTCAAAATAATTTTGATACCTTTCGGAAAAAATTGGGAAACTTTCGGGGATTAAAAAAATATATAAATATATATTTAATATTTTTTTTAAAAATAACTACAATATATACTAAATTACTAACATATTTTAAAAAATAAAATATAAAATATAAAAAAAAAAACATAAAAAAATACCCAAATTGACCAAAATTTTGTCAAAAAATACCTAAAATACCGAAATTACCAAAAAAATACGGAAATTTTCGTTTGACCCCCTTTTCGCCAAAATTTGTCACTATGCTTACTATAGCAGCAAAATTCGAAGCATTTGCTATCTTTTCCCCATAATTAGATCCTAATCGAAACAATTCTAGATACATAATCTAATTGCCCAACTCCAATAGGTCATCAACATCAAATCCATAGCCAATAAAAAAATTAAAAAAGAAGGCAAAAAAAAAACCAGGAATCAAAGGGAAGTGCTGTAGGTACCAGCGAGCGAGTAATTATACTCTGGAGACGCAAAAAGAATGCTGTCAGCAGCGGCGATCTTCTGACGGAAGGCTTCAACGAATGTAGGATATGATCCACCAACCTCGAGATCCATGTTCAGGAAAGGGAGCGGTTCGATGTCCACATATTCAATTTGCAGTCCTGGAATGGACTCCTTAGAAATCTGAATAGCTACAACAACACAAAAATAAATAAATAATAGTCATAATTATTATTTAGTGGCGTAATTGAGACAACATTTACTGTGTCACCCGGATTAGTATAAGAATAACAGATGATACAAGTCATCACGTTTGATTAAAAAGCCAGTGTCACAAAGCTATTAAAAAGCCAGTGTCACAAAGCTATTAAATGAAAGTAGATTATATAATTAGATAGATACCAGAGCCGACGATGTTGGATATTATTAGGATATTCTCGCAATCAAAAATGGAATTAAATTAAACTTTAGCATACTTTATATCGTAGAGTTTTTCACGTGAGGATTTAGCCTTGAGCGATCCGGGTAATAATCCGGCGATGATTTGATGGAGAGTCTTCTCTTTCTTTGCACACCGTAGAGAAGATGGGTTTCCTTTGAATTCTTCTAATTCAATTAATACGTGTATTGTGTGTAGAAAGAGGGACTCTACATCCCTTTAAATAGGTTAGAAACTTGCCTATCAAGGAATCTAACGGTTAGGATTACCACACTTAAGTTAGGGTAAAATCACAACCCTTGATTTAAATAGAAACTTCTAGTTTGACCATAACTAGTATTTCACCATCTCTCTAAGTTAACAACTTGGACTGTTTGACCTTGACCATGACGTGTTACTTAAGAGCCACATAAATCCGTGACATCCAACTGTCTCCCACTTGGACCTTAAGACCATTTGGGGTCTTAAGGTCCAAATTGTTCCTTTAAGAAAACTTGACACGGTGCACCGATTTTGAAAATCTTAGAGAGATATATTCTTTCATCTTCATTTTAAGCACTATTAGTGAGGATCATGAATGCACTAGTGTTCTCAATATTGACTCTAGGACAATTCCATGGTCACAAAACTAACACTACTTGAAACTTCAACGTCCTTAACCTTTACGTGATTATTTTAAACAATGTGGCATGAGAGTTGTAGTACTCTTAAAGTTTGGTCTTGTACTCATTCTCGTGGAGTCCTGTTTCATGCCACTGCATGTCACTCTGATGTAACCTTGCATCCCGCTTTGTGACAAATCAGTCACCCTTTCATCAGAGTGAAGGCATTACCAATATAGAGCCAACTCACGTTTAGCCCAAACAAACTTGAGTGTCAAATACTCCAGTCTATTTTATGACAATCACCACAATACCTTGTGACAATCGCCACAATACCTTGTGACAACCGCCACCATACCTTGTGACAAACGTCACCTTGTTATGGGTAATGATCCCATAACCTGTAAATAATAACATGCGACAACAATATAATAATCTAAGCTCAAAATAAAGGCATGTATATAAATACAGCAAAAAATCTATGATCCATAGCAGAAAAGAAACAATAATAACATGTCTAAATAAAATAAACCTAGAACTGAGTCAACAACTCAACAAGTCTCATCCGGGTCACGTGCTCCTTAAAAACCTTAGGTGGTAAACCCTTGGTAAGGGGATCTGCAATCATAAGCTTCGTACTAATGTGAGAAATCTCTATAACACCATCTCGAACATTCTCATATACAACGAAATACTTGACATCGAAATGCTTATTCCTCCTGGTAACCTTTCCGTATTTCACAAATTTGGTCACAGCCTCATTGTCACAATAGATGATAAGTGGACGATGAATGGAATAAATCATCTTTAGATCTCCAATGAAAATTTTCAACCATAATGCATGACGAGTAGCCTCATAACAACCAATAATCTCAACGTACATAGTCGAGTCTGCCGTCAAAGTCTGTTTGGCGCTTCTCTAGAAAATAACGCCCTCTGCAAGTAGAAATAAATAACCTGTTATCGATTTAATGCTATCCTTACAACCAGAAAAATCAGAATCTGAGTATCCGACAACCTTAAGCTCATCTGATCTACGATAGGTCAACATAAAATCTTTAGTTCTTTGTAAGTAACGAAGTACCTTCTTCGTGGCTTTCCAATGCGCTAATCCTGGATTAGACTGATATCGGCTAAGTAGGGTGACAGCGAAACTGATATCGGGACGTAGACAAACCATTGCATACATAAGACTACCCACAACCGAAGCATACTCCTTTTGATCTACTTGTTCCTTTTCTGCCTCAGTTCTGGGCTATAGATTCTGGGAAATAATGTCACCCTTCAAAACAGGTGCTTCACCTGGAGCGCATCTATCCATGCTATATCGTGTAAGTACTTTCTCTATGTAGGCCTTCTGTGAAAAACCTAAACAACCGGCAGTCCTATCACGATAAATTTTGATGCCAAGCACATACTCAGCAAGACCTAAATCCTTCATATCAAATGCCTTGGAGAGAAAACTCTTGGTATCGTAGAGAAAATGAATGTTGTTACTTGCAAGTAGTATATCATCCACGTAGAGAACCAGAATGATAAATTTGCTCCCACTCTTTCTGAGATATATACAACGATCAACAATATTTTCTTTAAATCCATAACTAGTGACAACCTCATCGAATTTCAAATACCACTACCTAGAAGCTTGTTTGAATCTATAAATGGACTTATTCAATTTATAAACTAGTTGTTCCTTTCCTTTAATCACAAAACCCACTGGTTGTGACATGTATATGTCTTCTACAAGGTCTCCATTTAGAAAAGCAGTCTTCACGTCCATTTGATATAATTTGAGATCGTAATGGCTACTAAGGTCATCACAATCCTCAATGAATCCTTACAAGAGACCGGAGAGTAGGTCTCATCATAGTCAATGCCTTCATTCTGTCTGAAATCCTTTGCAACAAGTCGTGCCTTGAATCTTTCAATCTTGCCACTAGAGTCTCTTTTAGTCTTATAAACTCATTTGCATTCAACTGCCATGCGATCCGCTAGCAAATCCACAAGGTCTCAAACCTTATTCTTTTCCATGGATAATAACTCCTCTCTCATGGCCTCCTGCCAGTGTGAGGATTCATTGCTACCAATAGCCTGCTGAAAAGTTGATGGATCATTAAGATCAACATTCTCAAATTGAGCCTCTTACGCATACACCTCATAGAAATCTGGAATAGCAGGCTTACGCTGACACTCAGATCTTCGGGGTTGAGCCGAAGGTACTGGTGAAACATGAGGTGGAATAGGACATTCTTCTTCAATTTGAGCCATCACTGGATTTGTCTGAATCAAAGTATCAACATGTATAGGATCAGGTGGTGAAGGAAGAAAAGCATTACCACCAGATGAAGGCACAAAATTAAATTCAGAGTTCTCAATAAAAGTAATATTATTCTGACGTGAACTCCCACTGGATTCACCATTCTCCAGAAAATTAGCTATAATATTATCAATGACTCTTTCAGGACAATAAAATCTCCAAGTCCTAGCATGATGTCCATAACCGATAAAATAACAACTAACTGTGCGAGGATCCAACTTCTTAATATTGGGATTATAAAACTTAGCTTTAGCTTCACAACCCCATATATGTAAATGTCCGAGCTTTGGATCCTTAGTTGTCCATCTCTTGTAAGAGTTTCAGGTACAACCTTGCAAGGAACCCGGTTGAAAATGTAAACTGTTGTCTTCAAGGTTTCACCCCAAAACTCTTCTTTAAGTGTAGAGTGACTTAGCATGCTACGAACAGCCTCCTGATAAGTACGATTTCTCCTTTCTGAAATGTCATTCTGCTGCGGAGTGCCAGAAGAAGTATATTGTGGAACAATGTCTTGAGTCTGTAAGTACTCCACGAATGGTCCATGATTGACACCATTAGGACCCATTCTACCAAAGTATTCTCCACCTTTATCTGAACACACAGTCTTTATCTTCTTCTTAAGTTAATTTTCTACTTCCAACTGATAGGTTTTGAAGACCTCTAAAGCTTGATCTTTCGTCTCCAATAAGAAGACGTATGTGTATCTGGAGTAGTCATCAATAAAGGTAGTAAAATACCTTTTGCCACCACGAGCAGCAATCAGAAAAGGGCCACAAATATAGTATGTATCAACTGTAAAACCTCAGTAGCCCGAGAGGCGGAGAACTTTCTCTGTTTGGAAGTTTTACCCTTCATACAATCCACACAATTTTCAAAATTGGTGAAATCTAATGGTCTAATAATACCATATCTAACTAACAATTCCAGTCTTTTCTTCGATATGTGACCCAACCTTCTATGCCATAAGGCTGCAAAATCATCCCTAAGCAAAGAGCGCTTTGACCCGAAAGGTGTTGAGTTTTAGGCCTCAGCAACCAAAGCAATGGTGCGAGAAGAATCAACAGATAACAAATATAAACCATCAACTAAAAAATCACAACCAACCACATAACCATCAAGAGAAATATCCAAACCCATATTGCTGAAAGTAAAAATATAGCCACAGTCTGCAAGTCTAGATAACGAAATAATGTTCCTCCTAAAGGAGGAAATAAAATATGTCCCATATAAAGTTAAAGTACGTCCAGAATCCAAAACTAAATCACAGGTACCGATGCTCTCTACCTACATCGCCTGGTCGTTCCCAAGGAACAACCTATCCTCCTGTTTGGGTCTTCTCCTGCTTCTGAGCACCTGAAAAAAGTGCGTAACATGCACAGAAGCACCAGAGTCAACCAACCAGGAATGAGGAGGACAATCAACTGAAAAAGTTTGAGAGAGTACTAAAACTCTAGGACTGCCTTCAGGCTGTTTCGCGAGCCACTTCTTATAATTCACACATTTGCTCTTGAAGTGGCCTTCCTAGTCGTAAAACCAGCAACTGCTTACACTTTCAGACTGATCCTGAGTACACACTATCTTTCAAAACTTTGACCCTTGCCTTTACCCTTGTTCTGAAATTTTATTGTGGCCGATTTCCTTGATTCATTTTAGGACCCTTCTTCTTAAAATTCTTTTTACTGGAGCTAGAAGTCCCCAAATGAGCCGACTCATGTCGCTCACCTTTAAGCCTCTTTTCTTCAATGGCGCACATTTGAGTTAACGTGTTTAAGTCCCAGTTCTGCTCTTGTGAATTATAATTCACTTTAAAAATATCAAAAGCCTTAGGAAGGGAAGCAACCCCAATGTAGACTATCAACTCTTCATCGATGTTAAGTCCATATTCTTTAATACCCAAATAGAGTTGAGACAACTTCAATAAGTGATCTCTCACATTCCCACTGCCATCATACCGAAGGTGCATGAGATCATGCATGTAATCATATACGACCTGCTTCTTACTGCCAATACATTGCTTCTTAATAAGAGCGATTAATTCAGAAGCAGTCTCAGTAGCAGGTATGCCACCCCGGAAAGAGGCATTAATGGTGGCCCTGATCATTAACATAGCTAACGAGTCAGCCTTATTCCATTTCTCGGGAAATTCCTTATCCTTGGCAGGAGAATCCTGGGTAACCGCCGCAGGCTTAGGTGTTGTAAACATAAAGGACATGTCTAAAATCTCAAAATAGACATCAAGAGTCATTTTCCAAGTATTGAAGTTGGACCCAGAAAGCGGCTCAACTCCTGCTATGTGTTTGGTAATTGATAAGAGATCAATCGCTGCAAAAATTTAATTTAGAATCACCTTTTAAAAAAAAACCAACATAAAAGCAAAATTTTAATTAATTCTTTAGATTTAATTCATTTCTCTTAAACTAGGGGTTGTGGTTTAAATGTATGAAGTGACACTATGTGCACATGCCAACTTCAAGGAAAGCACTTGGCAACATCACGGCTCACCTTTGGGTAGACACCATGACTTACCCTTGCTTCCCATTGCGTAAAATACGTCATAGACCTAGCCTTTATGGTTTGATTAGAATCAGACACTTCCTATACCTTTGGGCAAATAGGGTTATCCTATCTAACCATCTCATACAAGACTATTCTATTCGCACACACTACATCAAGTATCTATGATACTTTTGGGTTGTACACAAACACTCAACGCAATAGTACGCCTAGTGATCTTGATAGAGAAAATATCTAAGATTCGAAAACTATAAGGTTTATGAATTGTCCACCTTTGGGCAAGAATCAACTCACTCACCAAGCATCCCCAAATGATCACTCGGTCCTCCATAAACCCCATAGGAAGGAACCAACCCTTATGATCCATAAATGTCATATTTCAGTTCTTAGAATCAGGGATCCAATGTTAAATTTATACATGTTCAGATTAAAGAATGTAAGGAATATATTCCAATTCAACTTTAATATGTTCACATATTTAACTTTAAGTTGAATTCTTTTTCATCAAAATAATATGAAATTTAACATGAAAAGATGGTATAAAATCCCAAGCACATAACTTTAAGTGAAATAGACATGCAGATCAAAAACTTAATTGAAATTTCATGAATGATAAAACTTTCAAGAGTGCGCATGAGACATGTATCTTGAGCAATTAAATACAAATACATCATGAATTTAAAATTAATTACAATTTTAATTAAAGGCACTCAAATATAAAATAATTATCCGATTAAAAAAAATGTCAAAAAGACATCAGGCCATGAAACGTTACAACAGAGAGCTCCTGTGTAAAAACAGACCTGAAAAACAGATCCGAAAGTCAAAATTCATATATAATGTCCCAAAATTGGACCTGTATATAGCCCAGAAATGACCCGAAAAGAATAAGAAATAATTGGGCTAGATTATGGGCCAGATCGGGTCATGGACCATGGGCCGATGATTAATTGGGCCAGACTATGGGCCATATCGGGTCATGGGCCATGGGTCGATGATGGATTGGATCGGACTATGGGGCGGATTGGGTCATGACCCAAGGTCCGAGTTGAGTAATGGACCGGACCGAACCATGGGCCGGATTGGGTCATGACCCGAGTTCGGTCGGTTTGGTCCATGGGCCGAGTCGGGTCGATTTGGGTCGAATTGAGTGAAATTGTCAAGTCATATATAATAAGGAAAGCACCAACTTTGGTGCTCCCCACTACACATACAAGTAATATCTTGTATTATTGAAAAAGAGAAAGACCCAAAACACCAACAGCAAGTCTCCTTGTCACAGAAGGAAGTTTTTTTTTATTTTTTTGTCGTCTTCCTCAAAACGTCCTTTCTATGGACGTCTTCTTCTAAAAAAAATAGAACCAGAGAAGTAGAGAACTTCCTGGAGCATCTTGACTTTGGGCCTCTTTTATTTACAGCTACCTTACAAACTTCCATCACCACCCAGACGATCGGTGAATCCGGCGACGGCCGGCAACTCCGGCGTCGGCCGGCGACACCCCAGTTGTCAGTAAAATCACATATTTTACCTTGAAAATCTTAAAAAATTATTAATAAAATTATAAATTAATTTACACCAGCAACACTTAATTAATATGATTATTTACACCGGAAAATTAAAAAATTTGGCGTAACCCTTAATGATGAGAATCGGTACGGTAAAGTCGATTACGGACAGTGGCGGAACTATGTGCACATGAGTGGGGGCGAGCACCCTCACTCAAACCCAAAACTCTTATTTATTTTTATTTTTTTTTTAAAAAAACAAAAAACTTAAATACTAACTTCCCCAACACGCCCTCTCTAAACCTAAACCCATGCCTCCTCCCTCTTTTCTCTCTTTAATCCTCTCGTCCCTCCCTCCCTCCCTCCCTCCCTCTTTTCTCTCTGCTTCTTTGAGACTCTGGCCCATATGATATCCTCGGCTTCATCTTCTTCCTCACTGCAGACCAGTGTCACGGGGTCACACTTCTGCAACCTCAATCTCGTACGGCACCTAACGCACGCTTCGCTAAGTCAGCCTACTTCTGATACCAACAGTCGCGGGGCATCCTTCGACGCGTTACCAACCCGCGCGGTGCTCCGCTACCGCGTGCAACGAAGCCAACACATCTACACATCAGCTCTGATACCACCCGCCTAGAGGACGGGAACTCCCCCCAACGTGGTTACCTCTGTTTCGTGGCCTACCACCCAGCTTATCGTGCCCCTTACGACACGCTCAATTGCACCACTGTGCTAAACTTGGCCTGCTCAAGCTTCACCCTGTGCACTGCACTAGTACCTCGCTTTGCAACAGTCTTGGCATGCAACTCCTCATGCCATCATGTCATGCTCACATACCGAACCAAGCCTACAACCTTGTGCCTCACGCTCGTGTTCTCAACTGAGTCCCACGCAGCTAACCTTCGTGTGCGTTCCGAATTACTAGCATCGTTTATCCTTGACCCACGTGCTGTTGTGCTCAATTGAGTCCCACGCAGCACTGGTGTTCTCACGAGGTTGCCCAGCCGTATGCACCGTGATGTGTAGTCCAGAGCCATACATCAACCTCCCTTGGGTGCCACACGGCATCTCTGCGTCGACGTCATAGGCCCACCCTTTCAAGCCTAGGAGACACTTGCGCCCCCCTTGGCAACGTAAGGCCCCATGTGGGTGGAAGGCAACTCTCCAGCTCCTCTCCCACATAGAAGGGTAAAACAGTCATTCAGCCAGAATGGCGGGAGGACCTCAAACCCCTTGGTTTGACATACCGTAACGCCTCCTGTATCGCTAGCCCACCTTGGCTATGTCGTGTCCGTGTCGCGACCGCGTCGCTCCCGCGTCTTCCCCCTCCATGCGACCGTGTCGCGACCCCGCAGCGCGACCACGTCACAAGGCCCATTTCGCCCCCATGTCGCGTGCCCTCCTGGCACCACATGTCGTGCCCCAAGCACCATGCTGCAAGCTCGAGTATTGGCCCCGTCACATCCTCCACCACTCCATAAATGTCAACGTCCTCATTGATGCATTATCGCAGTGAACTGACCCCGCCAACTCCTCCCAGCCTGTTAGCATCGCATTTCTAGTTCTTTAGGTCTGCACCTTCCCACTAGCACCCGACTGTCACCCCGGCCAGGTCAACTTGGTTCTGCTGTCACAAGGCCCTCACCTGTTAACTAACTCAGGGATGTCGTGTGTCCTCTTGACACCACATCGCGTGCCTCCGCACCAATTTACTCAATAGCATCATCGCTTCTGAATCAAACTTCTGCAACCTCAGTCCCGTATCAGAAGTAGGCTGATACCAAAATGTCACGGGGTCGTACTTCTGCAACCTCAGTCCCTTGTGGCACCGAACGCACACTTCGCTAGGTCAGCCTACTTCTGATACCAACAGTCGCGGGGCGTCCTTCGACGGATTACCAACCCGCGCGGTGTTCTGCTACCGCGTGCAACGAAGCCAACCCATCTACACATCAGCTCTGATATCACCCGCCTAGAGGACGGGAACTCCCCCCAACGTGGTTACCTCTATTTTACGGCCTACCACCCAACTTATCGTGCCCCTTACGACACGCTCAATTGCACCATTGTGCTAAACTTGGCCTGCTCAAGCTTCACCCTGTGCACTACACTAGTACCTCGCTTTGCAACAGTCTTGGCATGAAGCTCCTCATGCCATCATGTCATGCTCACATATCGAACCAAGCCCACAGCCTTGTGCCTCGCGCTCACGTGCTCAACTGAGTCCCACACAGCTAGCCTTCGTGTGTGTTTCAAATTACTAGCACCGTTTATCCTTGGCCCACGTGTTGTCGTGCTCAACTAAGTCCCACGCAGCGCTGATGTTCTCATGAGGTTGCCCAGCCGAATGCACTGCGACGCGTAGTCCGGAGCCATACATCAACCTCCCTTGGGTGCCACACGGCATCGCTGCGTCGATGTCCTAGGCCCACCCTTTTAGGCCTAGGAGACACTTGCGCCCTTCTGGCAACACAAGGCCCCGTGTGGGTGAAAGGCAACTCTCCAGCTCCTCTCCCACATAGAAGGGTAAAATAGTCATTCAGCCAGAATGGCGGGAGGACCTCAAACCCCTTGGTTTGACATACCGCAGCACCTCCTGCATCGCTAGCCCACCTTGGCTATGTTGCGTCCGTGTCCCGACCGCGTCGCTCCCGCGTCTTTCCCCTCCATGTGACCATGTCGCGACCCTGCAGCGCAACCACGTCACAAGGCCCTCTTAGCCCCATGTCGCGTGCCCTCCTGGCATCACATGTCATGCCCCAAGCACCATGCTGTAAGCTCGAGTATTGGCCCAGTCACACCAGGCAATAGCTAATAGGCATCCTCTGCAACTCCATCCTCGCTCCAAATCAATAGGCATCCTTTGCAAGTCAATAGACATCCTCAGATCCTTTGCAAGTCCACGGTTCACCACTATTTCAATAACAGGGGTTTTGGCCCTAGGTGTCGTTTGGTAGGGGCATAACTAATAGGTGGGTTCCCAGTTTTGGGTTGTCTTGTTTAAGGGAGATCTAAGACTTGTGTTTTCTATATAGTTGTAACATTTATGATCTTTTTCTTCTTTTAACTCAGGTGACATTTATGATCTTTTTCTTCTTTTAACTCAGGTGAGTTGATGACTACTGTAGTTCATTTCTTAAATTGCTCAACAGACTACAAGTCTACAACTCCAAGTCGGCAAGTCTCCAAGCAAGGCCCAAGCCATTTGCAACTTGCAAGTAAGCGAGTAACCCCTCTTTGGCTCTTTCTCTTTCCCTAATTATTATTAATTTATTATTTTTTTCATTCAATGCCTTTTCTTTATTATTATTTATTTATATAGATTTTTCTTAAATAATTCAATATTAAGTTTGAAATTTTCTATAATGTTGACTGCTGACTATATAGGGTTGAATCGACTGCTTTTGATATAGTTCGGATTATGTAAATACTTAATTTTTGTTTTGTTTTTTGTTATAATTAGGATATTCATTTGCTCTCCTCTATCTCCTGTTTAGATGAATGAGCTTAACTGCTTAAGATAAAATATGGGTTTTGCTTGAAAAAAGTGAATCTGATCTGGGTTTGAAAATTTTTCTTTTTTGTTTGATTTTAATTGACGAATTGTGCGATTTAGTTTTTTTATTTTTTATTATTATTTATAATCAGTTGAGCTGAAATTGGAATATGGTTTTTTGTTATTGGCTTGAATAAACCTGATATAGTTTTTTGTTATAGGCTTGAATGAATCTGATTAAGCTTTTATTTTTATATTAGAGATTATATCCATTATTATTAATTTTCTTAAGAGTGAACTGTGCAATTGGAACCTGTGTTTTGTTTACTAGCTAAATTTGAGCAAGCTTTTATTTTTTATTGCTTTCTTTTTGCAAGTGCTAATTACACTTTGTCTATTGGATCTGTGAATGTTATAGTCCATAGATCCAATGGTCTAAATCTCTCCATAAATACCATTTTTGGGTCTGTTGCACTTCATTCTATGATCTATCACTTTGATGGTACGAATCACTCACATCTTAAACCATTGTTCCTTTTTTCAATGGTTAAAGTTAAAGTGCACCAATTTTTTGGTTTAGTTTCCTATTTGTCTGAGTTGTAATAATATTGGAATTATTTTAGAAGACTGGATGTTTGTAGGATCCTAGGACCTAGATTTCAGGTGTTACATGCCAAATGGTTTGGATCACCTACATCTAAACCATTGATGGGGTAAGATCATTTAAACATCATTTTTGTGCTTACATGACTGTCAGGAGAGTTAATCCCTTTACTTAAAAAGTTAAAATCTCCTAATTCATTTTGCCCCCCGCCGAGATGAGAATCCTGGTACCGCCACTGATTACGGGTTTAGCTTTGATACAACTTGTTAGATATTATTAGGATCTTCCCGCAATCAAAAGCGGAATTAAATTAAACTTTAGCATACCTTACACCGTAGAGTTTTTCACGCGAGGATTTAGCCTTGAGCGATCCGAGTAATAATCCGGCGATGATTTGATGGAGAGTCTTCTCTTTCTTTGCACACCGTATAGAAGATGAGTTTCCTTTGAATTCTTCTAATTCAATTGATACGTGTATTGTGTGTAGAAAGAGTGACTCTACATCCCTTTAAATAGATTAGAAATTTGCTCATCAAAGAATCTAATGGTTAGGATTATCATACTTAAGTTAGGGTAAAATCACAACCCTTGATTTAAATAGAAACTTCTAGTTTGACCATAACTAGTGTTTCACCATCTCTCTAAGTTAACAACTTGGACTATTTGACCTTGACCATAACGTGTGACTTAAGGGCCACATAAATCCGTGAAATCCAATAGATGAGGCTGCGGTTAAAGGAAGCTTTGCGGAGGGAACCACAAATGGTAGCAACTTTGATCACGAGTTTTACTACTGCTGCGGCGTCCATCTCTCTCTCTCTCTCACCCTCTCGCACACAATTGTTTCTTCTTGCCATAAAACTTAAGATAGTTAAAGTGGTTTGCATATAGTAAAATTTGGTGTGGGGATAGAAAATACTCTTTTAATTCAAGGACAACGTTAAAAAATTAGGTCTGAAAGTGCGTTACTCCTAGACCTATTGAAATCGTTCGCTGCTTCGAATTAGATTATCAAGATCGAATTTCAACCCGATCTTCCCCACAATGGATCTTGAGATCATGACGCATGTATCTCACAATTAACTTTTTTATTCCATATGTCACAAATCCTTAAAAAATGCCCCTACAATTAAGTTCGAACATGATGTGTGTTATATGATTGAAGAACTGTTATCTGGGGATCTGTGACACTTGAACTAAAAAACTAAGTGTCTGATAGGTACGATATGATCTCAAGATTCATTGTGGAAGATTGAGGTGAAATACGATCTATATCATCTGATTCAAAGCAATTAATTGTTTTTAAGGGATCAGAGACGTGGGCGCTTTCAAAGAACCTGTTGACGCGAAGAGGTTACCCTATTTCTTTCCACCCGAAACTGGTGTGCATTCAGGAAGTTCATTAATTAATGTACATAACGAAAAACTGGTGTGCTTGTAGCAGCTTACGTTTTTATCGAGTTGGTGGTGACCTGGTAAAGAGTAATGCTACATTCCACACGTTCAACCTCATACAAATTCAGACAACAGGCTTTGAGGGTGAAATTACCATTTTACTCATGCGCCTGTATCTCGGTTTTGGTTCAAATTTCCGACCCGTCGGGACAGGACAGGTCAGGTTGAAAATCCTGACTTGTTTATTAACTGAGTCGAGTTCGCGTTGAGGCTTGTTGTGAAATTGGTCAGTTCAGATCGGGGCTGATGGTCAAGGGTGATGAGTCGGGTTTGGGTTAACCTTGACCTGGCCCAAGCCGAACCTATCTTCACCCGTACATGTTGGGCCTGCAATCTTCATGAAATTTTTTTATCAAATTAGTAGAAGGTAGCTAACCCATTTACTCTTTAAAGTTTAAACTGAAAGGGCTGCTTGTATATGGGTAGTATCAATCCTATGAGGACAACAATCATGGATTAAAATTTTGTCCGATACCGCGGACCCCAATGATACGGTATATTGAATATACCGTATCGGACGATATATTGAATATATCGTCCGATACGGTCCGTTACCGATACGTATCGTCCGGTATGTATCGGTTTTTGGCCTGGACGATACGTATCGGTTTAGCGAGATTTTGATCTATGACAAAACATTGAAAACCATTGACTGCTTTGACTCACACAATGGAGATCAATTTTTCGTCTCATTATTCAATGCAATGGATCTTGAGACAATGAGTGTACTATCAAGCGATCAAATTTTAATTTTATATGGCACACATCCCAAAAAGTAATCTGCGAATGACCTTTTGAACAAATGTAATTCTCGGATCACATTTTGATATGTGTGCCACATGAAAGCAAAAGCTAATCGTCTAAAACTATAACCGTGCTCTTAAAATCCGTTGTGTTGAAGATTGGGACCAAAAATGATCTCCATCATTTGATTCAAAGTAATCAATGGTTTCCAGCATTAGTATCCTTAGAGATTTGGTAGGTGCAAATAGAGATATCCTTAGATAATTGGCCCATGGCCACATGCCACGCCGCTCTAATTAGTAGGACTCTCAATAGGCCAAGCCACCCCAAATTTTGGCCCTCACCTGGTCCAAAAAAAGTGGTACTTTCTATTAAGTAAATTCAGCTTGGTATTCAGACCAAGCTAAACATATTGCAACCTGGATCAATCCGGGCTTGGGTTCAATGTTCCGACACTCAGCTCGCACCCAGCCCGTATATATATATATATATATATATATATATATATATATATATATATATATATATATATATATATCTTTTTAAAGTAATAAATTTTTTTTTTTTTAATTAAATATAATTTACGTAAATGCCCTGAGATTAATTGTTATAAGTTATAACCATTGTCTGGTATAACTATTGTACAATCGTTGTCCGTTATAACTATTGTGCAACCGTTGTCCGTTATAATCATTGTGTAACAAACTAAAATAAAATATTTGAATAAAAGCATGTACCTAAGCCTCTTTATAATTAATATAATTATTTAATTAAATTTTTAGCCTTCTTCAAACTTTTATTAAAAAAAAACAACTTTAGACCAACCAAAATTTATTAGAAAAATAGCTCAAAATAACAGCTCCAAAAAAATAGCCCAACCTAATTTTATTAGAAAAAAAGCTCGGAAAAATGCCCAAGTTGGGCCGGGCCCGACCAGGCTTGGGCTGAGTACATCACAGCCCGAGGTAGGGCCAGGCTGAAAAATTTGGGAACCCGACCCAAATAAGTTAGGTCGGGTTAAATCCCAGCCCATTGAGAGAGCCCTACTCATTAAATAAATGGGTAAACCAACTCTTTTTTATGAGTTGGTGTTAGGTCACTATCCTGGTAAATATTGTTCCTCGGGCTATCGATCAGCACATTTGAAACCTCTAGAAGTATGAAAGTATGGACCGATACCGATACGTATCAGCGATATGTTTCGATAGCTTGGCAAACTGATACCAATACGACCTCGATACAGTATCAAGGCCGTATCGGCATCGGCCGATATAGGATTATATCAACTGATACGAATTGGGTAATACTTCCTTTATTTGATTTTTTTTAAAAAATAAAGGTATATCGATATCGGTCGATACGTATCGCTCCTTCATGAACCAGCATCCGGTACCTATACCCGAGTTGATACCTAGAGTACACCAACTCTTTTTTTACCAGGTTGAAACTGGAAATTGATTTGTCAAATACACACAATAAGTTGGTGCTAAGTGAATGGGCCAAAGTTACCAAAATCTTTGATTTTTTGAAAAACTTGTTTAAAAGGCGTTCTTTTCATGAACCCTCGGAAACACGTGTAAAACATATTTTTTATAAAAATACTAAGTATATTTTTAAAAATCAGGATTTTCACGTTTTAAACATGTATTTTACGTATTTTTTCCAAAATTTTCTTATTTTATGAAAAAAAATTATTTATTTTAAATATTTCCACTACTTCCCAAATATCCGATTTTTTTCACTTTTTTCATTGTTTTTTCTAACCATTTTTTCCCAAATTCCAACTTGGTAACTACGAATTGGGCCTAAACCAATCACAAGTGTCAGTTGAGTCCCTGGAACGTACTGTGTGGTACCCTATGCATAGAGCAGACTTTAGACTTTGGGATGCAAGGGGTGGGTGGAAACCCTTATAAATGGGCAATCTCGGGTGAGCTTAATAGGAAATTATAAATGTTAGCCCAAGCTTAACCCCAAGCCCAAGCCCAGCCCATTGACACCCTTGGTATGATTCCTTACTATTTTATCATTTCTTTTTGTAATCCCAGGCCCAGCCCACCCCAGCCCATTGACACCCTTAGTAATGCCTTACTATTTTTATCATTTTTTTTTTTTGAAAATTACTATTTTTATCATTTTATCTTCCAAATATTTAGAATCTCAATATAACCTAAAAACCATAAATCACATCAATTGATAAAAAAGAAAGAAACTGACATGCCATTTGCTTCTCGGGAGTGTAGAATCGTTTAAACAAACGAAGACCTAATCGAAATCTAGGTATAAAAAATAGGGAAATTTACGTGATCGGCCCTGGCCCTGTCAGATACAGCTTTTACATCAAAGGCCCTATATTTTCACCTTTACCCAAATCGACCAGTTGGGAGCCTAGCTAACCCTAAGGATAGCAAAAAGTCTAAATTACCCCCTTTCTTTAACGCACAAAAACATCATCTTCTTTCTTATTTTAATCTGGTACAGTTTTTAAAAATCAGAGGTGGCGAAGGTGACGGCGTCTTCTCCTCAATCCAAACTATTCCGATCTGCTATTTGGATCGACCCAGCTACACCTTTTTCGTCAGAGACTGTAGCAGATTAGAATAAGGAAGAAGAGGATACACCTATATAATTTAAAATTTTAAATATTTGCATTTTTCTATGTTTACGCGATATGAAACGAGATCTATTCCGATCCAAATTATTCCGAACTGCTATTTGGATCGACCCAAATACACTTTTTTTGTCAGAGACTGTAACAGATTAGAATGAGGAAGAAGAGGATACGCCTATATAATTTAAAATTTTAAATATTTACATTTTTCTATATTTCCGCAATGTGAAACGAGATCTATGCCGTCTGATTTGAAGGCTACAATATAAAATCGATAGTTTCAAAGATAGATATGAGAAAAAAGCGATATCGATTCTGTACACAGTCGATATCGACTCTGTACATAATCGGTACCGATCATTTTAAGAGTCGTCATCGACTCTATACAGAGTCGCCATCGATTATATAAAAATAAAAAATAATAAAAAATAAATAAATAAATAAAAATAATATAATCGATGACGATTCTCGACTCGGTACAGAGTCGTCATCGATTACATAAAAAAAAAAAATTTAATTTTTATTTTTATTTTTTTTTAATGTAATCGATGACGACTCTGTACCGAGTCGTCATCGACTCGGTATAGAATCGTCATCGATTACATAAATTTTTTTTTATATAATCGATGTCGACTCTGTATAGAATCGATGACGACTTTGTACAGAGTCGATGACGACTCTTAAAATGATCGGTACCGACTATGTACAGAGTCGATATCGACTGTGTACAGAATCGATATCGCCTTTTTCTCATATCTATCTTTGGAACTATCGATTTTATATTGTAGCCTTCAAATCAGACGGCATAGACCTCGTTTCACATCGCGTAAATATAGAAAAATGTAAATATTTAAAATTTTAAATTATATAGGCGTATCCTCTTCTTCCTTATTCTAATCTGCTACAGTCTCTGACGAAAAAGGTGTATCTGGGTCGATCCAAATAGCAGATCGGAATAGTTTGGATTGAGGAGAAGACGCTATCATCTTCGCCACCTCTGACTTTTAAAAACTGTACCAGATTAAAATGAGGAAGAAGATGATGTTTTTGTGCGTTAAAGAAATGGGGTAATTTAGGCATTTTGCTAACCTAAGGGTCGGCTAGGCTTGGAGCTGGTCGGTTTGGGTAAAGGTGAAACTATAGGGCTTCTGACATAAAAGGCGTATCTGACAGGGCCTGTCAGGTAAATTTCCCCAAAAAATAGGTCCATACTGATAAGTATCAGATAAGATACCCAAAAAATAAAAAATATAGGTCCATACTGATACGTAAGACACCCAAAAAATAAAAAATAATCTATCACAGGCATACCTGCTTTTTCTGCACAAATAATATCCCATGAAATCTAAAATTAGATTTAGAATATATTATGAGTAGATTTTTTTTTTATTTTTTTTAACTATAATGACTTGACAGTGTCCTAATCTCTTAGCCAGCTCAATGAAACTAAAAGGAAAAGGCAACTCTTTTCACGTCCATTAGTTTACTGAAAGCACCCACTTCTTAGGATCCATTAACACCTTTGATTGCATTGGATCGGATGATAAAGCCCTATTTCACCCATATCTTTCACACAATAAATTTTGAGATCATGGGACACATATCGGACAGTCAGTGCTTAATTAAATATGACGCAGGACAACGACCCTAAAATGCAGAATATGATTTAATGAAGATTTTGTCAAAATTAAAAAAATTAATTCAAGTTTAACCAAAAAATTAATTCAAGTTTAATTGCAAAATTATCTTTGATACCTTAGGGTTTGCAAAATTCTGATAGGTAGATCACACGAGATCCAGATAGGGTCCAGTCCGATGCGCAAGTACTTTAGAGTCGTGGCGAGATCGGCTTAGAGATAATACTTTAGCCTTTCTAGGATTAAGCGCTCGTCTTCGGTCCGATGTAGATTCGCGGATTCTAAATTGGGTTGTGAAAGGGATTTACAATTTGTAAAGGCCTATAGCTTTTAGATCGGTTTATGATTTTGGAAAAGGTATTGGCTTTGTGTGGTTTAAGGTTTCAAAAGGGTTTAAAGTTTTGGGGATCACAAGGAAGAAATTAGGCTATGATTTAGAGAAGCACGCAGAGATTAAGATAGCAAATATAAGCAAACCATACAAATCAACAATAACAATAAGAAAAATATAGGGGAATCACTCCCTTGGTCTTACATCAAACCCATCTCAGATAAAGATTACTCAAGCATAAAAGCATTCAATAATCAATCAACTAACTACAATGTTCTTCTTAATGACCTTATGTAAGAAGTCTTACAATAAAAGAAAACCCTAAAACGAATATTAAATAAAGATAAATAAACTGTTGAAGTAAAAGTTCGAAACTCAACTCCTAAAACAACTAAAATAACTCGGTACGATTTCGATCGATCGAAATTGAAAGTCGTTCAATCGAAATTGAAAATCATTCAATCGAAATTCTCACATACATAAAATATGTCGGTGCTTCTTCAATTTCAAGAATTTCATCTTTCGCCTAGTTTTGATTTCCATTCCGCTTCTTCCGACATCGGTATACACGAAATGGTCCATATGCAATGTCTACGATGTCGGCGTCCCCGTCAATTCCCCCCGACTCAAAATGTTTCATCACCGATGAAATACGCATGAAATGAATCCTGACACTCGGTAACGTATGAGCATCATCTCGGTCCATAGTAGAGGGATGCACCTAGTAAACCTCTCCTTGACAAGCCCAATGACCCGGCTTGCCAAGCCACTCTACCAAATACTTTTGAAGTTTCGCATTGACTCTCTCGGATCTGAAGGAATTTGTCCCCGATGAAGCGTGATCGTGATATCGACCGGGAATCAGAATTCTGATGGGTAAATTACACGAGATCCAGATAGGGTCCAGTCCGATACACAAGTACTTTAGAGTCGATGCGAGATCGACTTAGAGATAGTACTCTAGCTTTTCTAGGATTAGGCGCTCGTCTTCGGTCCGATGTAAATTCACGGATTCCAAATTGGGTTGTGAAAGGAATTTACGGTTTGTAAAGGCCTATGACTTTTAGATTGATTTATGATCTTAAAAAAATGTATTGGCTTTGTGTGGTTTAGGGTTTCAAAAGGGTTTTGGGTTTTGGGGCTCACAAGGAAGAAATTAGGCTATGATTTAGAGAAGCACGCAGAGATTAAGATAACAAATATAAGCAAACCACGCAAATCAACAATAATAATAAGGAAAATATAAGGGAATCACTCCCTTGGTCTCACACCAAACCCATCTCAGGCAAAGATTACTCAAGCATAAAAGCATTTAATAATCAATCAACTAACTACAATATTCTTCTTAATGACCTTATATAGGAGGTCTTATAATAAAAGAAAACCCTAAAATAAATATTAAATAAAGACAAATAAACCCTTGAAGCAAAAGTTTGAAACTCAACTCCTAAAACAACTAAAATAACTCGGCACAATTTCGATTAATCGAAATTGAAATTCGATTGATCGAAATTTAAAATCGATCGATTGAAATTGAAATTTGATCGATTGATCAAAATTAAAAATCGTTCGATCGAAATTGAATTTCGTTCAATCGCAATTTTGATCGATCGAAACTGAAAATCGTTCGATCAAATTTTCAGAGTTTTGTGTTTTCCTCTTCGTTGCTATTCGATCTTGACGTTCCCCACCATTCTCCTCCACCCAAAATATTTCATCACCGATGAAACACACACGTGGTACTGATCAAGTGTGTCAGAACTTTCACAGTGGAACTCGTTTCACAGTGGAACTCCTTGCACTCGGCTCCTGGTGATGTATGATCCGCTTCTCGGTGGATTGTAGTGGGACGCACACGGTAAACCTCTCCTTCATGAACCTGATAACCCGGCTCACCAACCCATTCTGCCAAATATTTTTGAAGCTTCTCATCAACTCTCCCAGACTTGAAGGAATTCATCCCCGATGAAGTGTGATCGCGATATCGGTCGGGATGACGAGAACTCAAGTGGCAAACTCTTTCATCATTGGCCCATGTACTCTCGGTAGGCGAAGTATCAACAGATAATTTGTAGTGATTGTTGCTTGAATTAATCTTGTGTTTAATTTTGGCATGCAATGTAGAATGAGACTCAAAACTTGACTCACAACAAGACTCGAAATGTGAAGTGGAATACAACTTGAGACTATGATGTGTGAGTGTATCTATGGACTCGATACTCTCATGTGCATGCGACTCTACCATCGACAAGGACTCATGCACAACAGGTTCTACGGGCACCAACAAATCGTGCATATGTGACTCAGTAGATTCTTGTGTGGGTGGCTCGGTTGACTCACGTGTGGGAGACTCAACATCACTACTCACAAGGGAAATAGAAGTCGTTTCAACACAGACTAGACTTTCGTTAGCTTCTTCCATCTTCTCTTCACTTAGCACATTTCTAGGGTCATATAATTCCTCTTCTACTTTCATATTTTTCAGCCCCTTAGAACTTTCGCTTTCATCCAATAAATTTGGAGGGAGAAATTTTGTGGGGCATTGGTATGTAAAGTGTCAGAACCCTTGACACTTAAGACAATCAGGACACTTATTTGTCTTGATTCTCAAACTCTGTAGAAGGTGACGGTGTGTAAAAGGAACATACTTTTCAATAAGTGTCACCTTCATATCCTCCCATGTGGAGATGAGTTTAATCCGACGAAACTCAACACGAAGTTCTATATGAATCCAAAAAATCTCGACATTGCCCTTAAACTTGTTGTCACTAGTCTAATTTTGTACTCATCTGGTACATCATACCAATCAAAATACTCCTCTACACTAGACAATCATTCCACGAAGGTTTTAGGGTTCGTCGTACCCTCAAAATCTGGGACCTCATTCTGAATATATTTTAGAAACTTCTCGGCAGGGTCGTACTCGGGTTCACGATGATGAGGGTATCCCCTAACTCTAGTTTCATCACGATTTGTGGGACTTTGCCAAGAATTTGGACACGATCGCCTCATGGTGAACATGACTTACTAACATGAGTGCTAAATGCTATGCAAATATGAACCACAATGGGTGAAGAATTTTTTCCAATACATGACGTGCACACATAAAAACTGAAGGAAGATGCAATGAAAATTAAAGTGACACACAATATGCCCTAACGTAGAAAAATTGGCGCGGGACAACTAAAAGGCGGAATATGATTTAATGAAGAATTTGTCAAAATTAAATAAATTAATTCAAGTTTAATCGTAAAATTATCTTTGATACCTTAGGGTTTGCAGAATTCTGATGAGTAGATCACGCGAGATCGGCCTAGAGATAGTACTCTAGCTTTCCAAGGATTAGGCGCTCGTTTTCGGTCCGATATAGATTGGCGGATTCCAAATTAGGTTGTGAAAGGAATTTACGGTTTGTAAAGCCCTATGACTTTTAGATCGGTTTATAATTTTGGCAAAGGTATTGGCTTTGTGTGATTTAGAGTTTCAAAAGGGTTTAGGGTTTTGGGGATCACAAGGAAGAAATTAGGCTATGATTTAGAGAAGCACGCAGAGATTAAGATAGCAAATATAAGCAAACCACGCAAATCAACAACAACAATAAGGAAAATATAGGGGAATCACTCCGTTAGTCTCACACTAAACCCATCTCAGGTAAAGATTACTCAAGCATAAAAGCATTCAATAATCAATCAACTAACTACAATGTTCTTCTTAATGACTTTATATAGGAGGTCTTATAATAAAATAAAATCCTAAAACGAATATTAAATAAAGACAAATAAACCCTTGAAGCAAAAGTTTAAAATTCAACTCCTAAAACAACTAAAATAACTTGGCATAATTTCGATCGATCGAAATTGAAAATCGTTCGATCAAAATTAAATTTCGTTCGATCGAAATTAAAAATCGTTCGATCGAAATTGAATTTCTTTCGATCAAAATTTTGATCGCAATTTCGATTGATCGAAACTGAAAATTGTTTGATCGAAATTGAATTTTGATCAATCGAAATTAAAAATCGTTCGATTGAAATTTTCACATACATAAAATATCACCGTTGACATTTCGATTGATCGAATTTTAATTGCGATCAATAAAAAATTTTCGATCGATCAAAATTCAATTTCGATCAATCAATTTTTCTGTGCTCCTTCAATTTCCAGAATTTCATCTTTCGCTTAGTTTTGATTTCCATTCCGCTTCTTCCGACGTCGGTATACACGAAACGTTCGATATCCAATGTCTACGATGTCGGCGTCCTCGTCAAAATATGTCATAGATCCCTAAAAAATAGCGCCCTTGAATAATATGACACATATTAGGCTTAAATGTGAATTTAAAGCTAGTTTTTGGGATCTGTGATATATGTAATCCATAACTTACTGTCTGATAGGTGCACTATTATCTCAAGATCTATTGCGTAGAAGATCTTTATGAAAATCGAACATCATCTAATACGACCCAATCAATGGTTTTCAAGGCCAAGGTGGGATCGAATGGAGGTACCTGTTAGGAAGGAAATGGCTGACTGCATTTCAAATTTAACTTTTTATATTATTCAATGACAACATGACATGGTGATAGTCTCTTTTTCACATTTAAAAAATAGGGTACCTGCCCGATATATATCATATTTAATAGCTACACTGCTACACCCTTCTACATAAGACAACTTCTTGATTTTTTTTTAATAAAAATATTGGATACGTATCAGTCCTCTACGGACCGATACTCGATATCGATATCAAGTTTAACTCCTTGATTGAAATGATATATTACGATTTTCAGTTAACTGTTTTAGCAAAAGATGACACGGAACTAAAACTGAAAAAATTGGTTCGATTTGGTTCAGTTTGATTTCAGTTTCAATTTTGTAAATTTTTTTTCGATTTTTTGATATTTTGCAATTTTAGATCAATTTTCTAGATTTATCCAACTAGTTTTCGATTAACCACTAGGATCAGTTTCGATTCAATTCGATGGCTCAATTTTTCAGTCGATTTCAGTTTCAGTTCAAAGCTTGCACTCCTACTCGTCCAAAAGCATTATGTAACAACCCGGATTTTTAGATTTTATTTTAACGGTGTTAGATGATGCACCACACTATGTACTGTGCTAATGCTCCACATCAGAATCGAAACCCACCCTTTAAAATAGAAAATTTCTAATTTTTCTTATATCGAAATTAGACTCATTGCGAGGTGCTCGTCGATACGATTCCAACGATATATAATTTGACGACTTCTGACAAGAATATAAAAAGTTACGCCGATTTTAAGTGATCAAGCAAGTCAAAGGGTATAACTGTAATTTCGGGAGAGAAACACCAATTACTTCGATGCTTATACAAAGCACTGGAACGAAACCTTTTCTCAAGTTATCCAAGTTACGTATGAATTCTTATTCCGTGTAAAAATCTCCTATTTTATTAAATCTTCTACGAAAAGTGTTAATTAGAGTTGACCTAAAATTTTATACCATTATAAATAAAACTTTAAAAACTCTCTATTCTCTATAATAAAAAATTATTCTCTCTGAAGACTTAGACGAACCGATGCCCTAGGCATCGACCTTTTCAACCTGAATCATCGTTGATCTTCCGTTCACGCTTCAAGAGGTGGGTACCCATCAATCCATTTTGTTCTTCTCAGATCCCGTTACATAGGATGCGTTCGATCGCGCATCGACGGGTTTAAAAATCTTATTTAAACCCAAATATCTCATAAATTAATAAACCTATATGTTTAATATATGTTTTCCCTTGAAAGTTGTATATTCTGTAAATTGGGTTTATATGTTATTTCTCTTTTCCTTTCAAGAATCCTTTTGTTTGGGCCATTAATATTTTATCTTCTATTAGGTTTGTATATTTAATCTGTCTACTTCCTTTTAAATCTACATACTAATTAAACATGAATATCTTTAAGTATGATAAATATGCATGTTTAGTATTTTATTTTTCTATTAAAATTAGATGAACTGTAAATTGGGTTTATATGTTATTTCTCTTTTCTTTTCAAGAATCCCTTTTGGTTAAGCCATTAATATTTTGCCTTATATTAGGTCTGCATAATTAATATGTTTACTTCTTCTTTTATATCTGTAAAATTAATTAAATTCTAATATTTATAAATTTGATAGATTGACTTAATTGACATAATATCATATTGATATTATTTATTTTCAAATCTCTATAGGTAGAAATTTATCCTTCTACTAAGACTATAATAATATATATTATTGTTGCAAGTTTATATTATTATTTATTTAAAATTAACTAAGCCCAAAAATTAAATTATATTTTTATTTTATTTAAAAGAATAATAGATTGCACCATCTTAAAGTTTCGAGTCCGAACTCACGGCTACGAACTCAAATTCGCGTCCACGAACCTGAGCTCGCGACCATTGATGCACCTGTCCCGGAAGTTTGACCATATCCTTTTACTCCGACCTCAGATTAATGCAATTCTTGCGACATTGGAAAGAAGACAGCGAGCTTTACAACTTTGTGTGAAATAGCCATTTCACGAATCTAACGTTTTAGAGGTCAAAATAGAATAATAAGTTAGATTTAATTTTGAATGACTCAAGACTATTCGAATTTAATATTACTTTTCCAATTCTCATGATCAAAGTTCCTGTGTATATTATATTGTAAGGTCTTTCGATCGATGGTCATGATAAATTATAACTTAATAATTATAAATACCATTTAATTTAATTATCTAATTATTATATATATATCAATTTATCGCTTCAATGGGACCTCTTCGATAACACGAACCCCGACCTTCCCGTTATTGAGAATACACTTATAATCATCTTATTCTATATTGTATTAGAATGTGTGTAAATAAATATATATATATAAATATAAGATATGAGTATGTTATGAGTGAGTTTGGCCAATATGCCTCCCTATTGGCTGGATGGTGGAGTATGAGTATGACACGAGAGCGTTATAATATGGTGGTATGATACTATGTTGACCCTCCCATAGTAGCTCGAGCAGCGACTCTGGCACAGGTCGTTTAGGATTTCACTAGTATGTTAGTTATGCTCATGCGATGTACAGACATATGTGCGAGAATGATAATAAGACATGGTATGATATATTATGAGATATGGTAAGGTACGTTAGGATATGAGTGTCTAGATCATAGTCTTGTATTTATGATATGATATGAGTTTTACGATATGTATATGATTTTATCTTCCTTTTGCTATATGCTTTGAGATATTATGTTTATCACTCACATAATGCACCCACAATGCACCTGAGCAGTATGGGGTGGATTGGTGGTGTATTCCACTGAGTTTACGTGACTGAGTAAACTCATTCCACGATAATCTAATAGTTGCAGGTGATTACGCTAGTGGAGTAGTGCCGGCCATCTAGATCTTGCTGACGCTGATTACATTGATTCCGCGGGCGTTGAGTAACAGGAGCCTTTAGAGGGCGACGCTGCCGGTTATCAGGAGGACTACGGTGCTGATCTTGATTCGAGTGCCGGCTACTGATTATTGTGGGCTAGGTATTGAGTTCTATTAATACTAGTATTGCGGATTTTATAGTTATTTTATCGGATTTGTCTCCGACTTTCATTATCATTTTATTGGTGGATTATGGTTTTATCATACTTATTCAGTATTTATGATTGCATTTATATTTTACCCTATTTGTTGGATTTCATAGATTTTGTGGAACCATTATTACGTGAAAACTCTGATTAGATGTATGTCCGCTTAGCATATCTGGAATATGTGCAGGCCATAACTCGAAATTCTAGGCCCTTGAGATAGGATAGAATTTTTGGGCGTGACACATTACCTCAACTGGTCCACCTTCCCTTATGCAAGCAACTGGTCGTGAGTAACTGCTCCCAACTAGTATGATGCTGGATAGGTCAAACTTTGGATTGAGGAGGACGTCCAACCATCCAAGACTTCCAAGTGCATTTTGTCATCGGGTAATAAGTACCACTTCCATAGGATAGCAAGTTGGCCTATATTATTTATTAATTTAGGATATGGGTGTTCGCAGTAAAAGAATTAGTCTTTGCAGCCTGACTTTTCTACCATACTTCCTTAAGTAAGATTTTGGAGATCGTACTCAATAGATCTTGAGAGCATGGCCAACCTATGGATAGTCACGTGTTGATTCCAAATGGCACACATCTCCAAAAATAATTGTGATAATGACATATCATAAGAAGGGTGGATGTGTTTGATGTGGAATCAACATTTGGCCGCCTATAAGTGGGCTATGATCTCAAGATCTTTTGTATGGAAGATTGGGACAAAGAGTCATCTCTATTGTCTTATTGAAGGAAGTCAATAGTTTTAACAATGGAAATTCTAAGTTGTAGAGATTAAATCTTTGGCTGCAAATACTGATAGCCTTTTATATATTGATACTGGAGATTTGTGAACATTATTTTAGTTTAAGCCTAAGATGAGGAGAGTCCAACAAAACCTTAACGTAGGGAAGTTTTAATGCCACGCTTCCTTTTCTACATCCACATTACTCATTTCAAGCTAATTAACACCAACTCATTGGCGTTCATAAGCACACACCATCCTTTTCTACATCCACATTACTCAGTTCAAACTAATTAACACCAACTCTTTGGCGTTTATAAGCACACACCAAATAATCTAAAGTACTCAAATCTAAAATGCTCCCTTACGTATGGGTTGTTTAGAGCATCTTTAAACACAAAATAAAAAATTCACCTTCATTGTCTGTTTTTTAGGTTCAAATTCTGGACTATTCAAATTAATCAAAGTTTGACTTTTCCTTCTAATATTATTTTTTAAACTTTTTTTAAATAATTTATGCAATGTCCTCTCACTTCAAGACTAAATAATTTATGCAATATCCTCTCACTCAAGACGACACTCAAAACACGTTTTGGGTGCCTCGTAGAGCTTCACATGGACTAGGACGGCACTTGCTCCATTCGAGGATCAAACAGGGATCATGTATATGTAATTGCTGAAAAATTAAAAATTACAAAAACAAGATTAAAAACTATAAAAATGAATAATATATTTTAAAATCATAATTATTGAATAAGTTGCAAATTAATCAAGATTGGATCCATAAATTTGTGACTTTCCCAAAAGTTACAATTGGAAAACGAGATTTATTCATCTTAGAAAGAAGCTGTTATTAAAATGAAAGTCGTGTTTTAATCGGTACTTTTAAAAAAGTCTGACACTTGGGTAACAATGACCTTAATAAATAGAGTTAATTACCCATCGGGGTCCCAACTATCCCCCTATTTACCCACCGGGGTCCCAACTCCATGAAACGACCCAGCAGGGTCTAAGACCCTCAAACTTTTCACTTTTTAGGTTTCTACTTAAAACAAAATAAGCACGCGGGTATTGAGTTGTTGCAATTGTAGTTTTTAGAAAAGATGATAGTACCAAAATACACTGCCCCCAATTATAATTTTAAAACAGAGGAATGCCAAACTATCCTCCTTAGTTATATTAAACTCTTGTCATTTACAATCCAGCCTCCATACAACTTTCATTTCTTTATCAACCTCTGTGCCGATCATTGTCTTCGTCGCCAGTTCTCGCCGTTCATCAAACGACAATCCACTCTCTCATCTTCTCCTTCACGGTTCTTGTTGCTCATCAAATGATGATCCACTCTCTCATATTTTCCTCGCCGATTCTCACATTTGTGTTACCGGTTCCAAGTATTACAGAGAAAGTAATAGCGACGATCCACTCTCTCATCTTCTTCTTCGTTATCGGTTCTCGTGTGGTCTTTATCGTCTTTGTCGTCAATTTCATGAATTGCAGAGAAAATCACAATCTTTAGGGTTTAAACCCCTAAAAACGTAATCTTTAGAAGTATTAATGATTCGTTGTCAGGGTTTAAACCCCTAGAGCTATGGAGATTTGTCACTAGACTTGTATGTATATTTTACATTTGTAAAACCTTAACCTTTAGGGTTTAGATTTTTTATTTTTATTTGTGTGAATGAAAATGTAATACTTATTTTTCTAGTTTTGCATGTGTAAAATTATAATCTTTGTGGTTCAAGCTATTGATTTTTGTTTATTTGTGAAAAAAATATAAACATCTCTATCAAGTCATGATTAGTCTTGTATAAGTCATGATCAGCCTTTTATAAGACTGTAATATCCATTTGTTAGCTCATGACTTTTAGTATATGTTTATTTTCAACTAATTAAAACCCTAAATTCCATGTGTCCACTTGTATATATTTTTTACATAGGTAAAACCCTAATCTTTAGGGCTTAGACTTTAATTTTTATTTGTTTGAATGGAAATGTGATATTTAAGTTTTCGAAAATACAAAAATCAAGATAATTTTGTTTTATTATCATTTTCTAGTTTTGCATGTATAAAACTCAAATTTTTAGAGTTCGAGCTTATAATTTTTGTTTGTTTCTAAAAAAATAATAAACATTATTATCAAGTCACGACTAGTCTACTATTACATGATAATTTATCTGTATTACATGCTTCCATTAGATGGATCATACCCCTTTTAAGTCATGATCAGTCTTTTATAAGACTGTAATGTCCATTTGTTAGCCCGCGACTTTAAATTTTTGTTTATTTTCGACTAACAAAAACCCTAAATCTCATGTCACTACTTGTATATGTTTGTTGCATGTGTAAAACTCTAATCTTTAGGGTTTAGACTTTTGATTTTTGTTTGTTTGAAAGAGAATGTGAAATTTAATATTTTGAAAATACGAAAATTATATAAAAAAATATTTTATCATTTTCTAGTTTTATATGCGTGGAACTAATATTTGGGATTATGCTTTTGATTTTAATTTGTTCTAATGAAAATATGTTATTTAATCTTCTAAAAATGTAAATATTTAGATAAAAATTAGTTTTTTTAATCATTCTCTAGTTTTGCATATGTAAAACCCAAATATTTAGGAGTCAGGCTTATAATTTTTATTTATTTGTAAAAAACTGTAAATTTTTTTATCAAGTCTTGGTCAGTCTATTTTTACATGGCGATTTATCTGTATTGCATGCTTCCATTATAGATTAAGATTTTATTTGATAGATCATGCTATTTTTAAGTCATGATCAGTCTTTTATAAGACCGTAATGTCTATTTGTTAGCCCGTTATTTCTTTAAGACTTGATTAGTCTTTTATAAGACTATAATGTCCATTTGTTAGCCCGTTGTTTCTTTAAGACATCTCTAATTCATCTTTCATTTTTTAGCCCGTTGTTTAACTCAAAGGCAGGCCAATGCAAGATGATAAGTTTGTCTTATGATTACAAAAAAACTATATAAGTGCCATATAGGACTTATATCGGATTGCACAACTGTGGTTTATAGAATAGAAGATTCATATCATACTTTAATTAGACTCATATCAGACTTATATGAGACATTAACATCTATTTTTTATATAGAAGACTCATATGAGACTGTTACCTGAAATATCGATTGATTTCGCGTTTACTAATCACTCATCTTATTATTTCTGTAGTTGCTTTGTACTCTTTATAGTCCTACCTAAAGCCACTATGCATTATCCTGTATTGATACGGTGAAGCACAAACTATTTTTGCTAGAGTCATCGGCTTCTATTGATTCACTAATATAGAAATTATATTTATCTGCTCTAGTAAGGGATTGAAACACATAAAACTTTATGTTTGTTACACGACTCTTTCTCTTTGAGAAAGTTGCTACTGATTTACATATATTATATTACCACTTTTCAGGATTTTCATCTTCCTCACCCTCTCTACATAAATGGAGCAGCATATGCATTGAGCAAAAGCTTTCACGAACAACTTACATGACAGAAGGCCACCCAAAATAGGAGTGCAAATCAATTGATTGCGCACTGCTTGTAATGAAATATGTGGAGTGTATTATGCTCGGGAAGGAAAATAGAGTTCACGGTGGAAAAGGAGGTGATGACAGCTTTTAGGAAACAATATTTGTATGATATTGTGATGTATAGTGAGGAAGCACATGAAGTAGGTAAAACGAAAGCGAGGATGTTGTTGGGCCTAAACTCCAATGAAGTTTCAAAAATATTAACACATTATTTTTTGTTAAGGGCAAAAAAAATAATTTAACAGTCTTATAACACTTCAAATCTCTAATTCAAAGTACACGATTGTAATGAGGGATCAAATAAAGGGAGTCTAGTGCGGGATCATATTTAGATGGTTGATCGGACAATAATGTTTTTGCATTTTAAAGAATTGTTCTAAAAATGTAAACAATACTGAGTGATAAAGCAGTTCTTCAAATAGAGGAAACACAAAGTCGTTTTTAGACTCTTATTAGTGGTTTGTAAACTCTTCAAGTAACTGCACAATGTGCGTGAGATTCGATAGCCACTGATGTCAGATTTATGTTACACTCTTATAAGTTTAAAAAATGATACTTATATAACTATGGGTCACATAAGAGTCATTTATTGACTCTTATAAGTCTAACAAAGACTCAAGTGAGTCCAGTAAGCCTTCGATTCGATAATTACCAACATAAAAGCCATGTTAGACTATTATAAGTCTAACAAATGATACTTATGTTACTTTGGCTCACATAAGTAGTAATATTTTTTACTCTTTTAAGTCTCACCTAGCCTCTCCAGAGTCTAGTTTGCGCAAGATTCGATATTCACTGACATCAGAATCATATAAGACTTTTATAAGTCTAATAAATGATACTTATATAACTTCGGGTCACATGAGAGTCATTTACTGACTCTTATAAGTTTAACAAAGACTCATGTGACTCAAGTATCCCTTGGATTCGATATTCACTAACATCAAAGTCATGTTAGACTTATCAGAGTCATGTACAAATGACGATTATGTAACTCTAAGTCACATAAGACTCCTTTATCGACTCTTATAAGTCCAATAAAGACTCATGTGAGTCCAGTAGACCTTGAATTCATTATTCACTAACATCAGAGTCATTTGTTAGACTCATAGACTCTTATGAGTCTAACAAATGACTCTGATGTCAGTGAGGGTCACATAAGTAGTCATTTTTATACTCTAACAAGTGTCACTTAGCCTCTCGTGAGTCAAGTTTGCGTAGGATTCGATATTCACCGTCTAATGAGTCATGTACAAATGACGATTATGTAACTCTGGATCACATAAGAGTATTATTAACTCTTATAAGTTTAATAAAGACTCAAGTGAGTCTAGTAGGTCATTCATTCGTTATTTACTGAAATCAAAGTCATGCTAGACTCTAATGAGTCATGTACAAATAACGATTATGTAACTATGAGTCAAATAAGAGTCTATTATTGACTCTTATAACTCTAACAAAGACTCAAGTGAGTCCAGTAAGCCTTACATTCACTATTCACTGACATCACAGTCATGTTAGACTCTAAGAAGTCATGAACGATGATGATTATGTAGCTCTGAGTCACATAAAAATTTATTATTGACTCTTATAAGTCTAACAAAGATTCAAGTGAGTCCAGTAAGCCTTGCATTCGTTATGCATTGACATCAGAGGCATGTTAGGCTCTAACAAGTTATGTACAAGCGACGATTATGGAACTCTGGGACACACATGAGTTTATTATTGACTCTTATAAGTCTAACAATGACTCAAGTGAGTCAAGTAGGCCTTGTATTCATTATACACTGGCATTAGAGTCATGTTAGATTCTAATGAGTCATGTACAAATGACGATTTTATAAGTCTTTTATTGATTCTTATAAGTCAAAGACTCAAGTGATTCCAATAGGCCTTGCATTCATTATTCACTAACATCATAGTCATGCTATACTCTAATGAGTCATGTACAAATGATGATAATATAACTCTGGGTCATATAAGAGTCTATTATTGATGGACATCAGAGTCATGTTAGACTCTAAAGAGTCAACGATTATGTAACTCTGGGCCACATAAGTGTTTATTATTGACTCTTATAAGTCTATAATAGACTCTTATCGTCATTTGTACATGACTCATTAGAGTCTAACATTATTTTAATGCAAGTGAATAATGAAAGTAAGGCCTACTTGACTTACGTGAGTCATTGTTAGACTTATAAGAGTCAATAATAGACTCTCAAGTGACCCAGAGTTACATAATTGTCATTTGTATACTACTCCTCAGAATCTAACATGACTCTGATGTCAGTGAATAATGAATCAAAGGCCTACTGGACTAACTTGAACTAACTTGAGTCTTTGTTAGACTTATAACAGTCAATAATAGACTCTTATGTGACTTAGCGTGATATAATCGTCATTTGTACTTGATTCAATAGAGCCTAGCATGACTCTGAGGTCAATGAATAAAGAATGCAAGGCCTACTGGACTCACTTGAGTCTTTGTTAGACATATAAGAGTCAATAATAAACTCTTGTGTGACCTAAAGTTACATAATTGTCATTTATACATGACTCATTAGAGTCTAACATGACTATAACACAAGTGAAGAACGAATGTAAGGCCTACTGGACTCACTTGAATCTTTGTTAGACTTATAAGATTCAATAATAGACTCTTATGTGACTCAGAGTTACATAATCGTCATTTGTACATGACTCATTAAAGTCTAACACGACTTTGATGCTAGTAAATAACGAATGCAAGACCTACTGAACTCACTTTAGTATTTGTTAGACTTATAAGAGTCAATAATAGACTCTTATGTGACCCAAAGATACATAATCATTATTTGTACATGACTCTTTAGAGTTTAACATGACTCTAATGTCAGTGAATAACAAATCTAAGGCCTACTGGACTCACTTGGGTCTTTGTTAGACTTATAAGAGTCAATAATAGACTCTTATGTAACCTAGAGTGACATAATCGTCATTTGTACATGATTCATTAGAGTCTAGCATGACTCCGAAGTCAGTGAATAAAGAATGCAAGGCCTACTGGACTCACTTGAGTCTTTGTTAGACTTATAAGAGTCAATAATAAACTCTTATATGACCCAGAGTTATATAATCGTCATTTTACATGACTCATTAGAGTCTAACATGACTCTGATGTCTATGAATAATGAATACAAGGCTTACTGGACTCACTTGAGTCTTTCTTAGACTTATAAGAGTCAATAATAGACTCTTATGTGACTCAAAGTTACATAATCGTCATTTATAAATGACTCATTAGAGTCAAATATGACTCTGATGCCAGTGAATAACGAATGCAAAGCCTACAGAACTCACTTGAATCTTTGTTAGACTCATAAGGGTCAATAATAGACTCTTATAAGACCCAAAGTTACATTGTCGCTATTTGTACATGACTCCTTAGAGCGTAACATGACTCTGATGTAAGTGAATAACGAATCCAAGGCTTACTGGACTCACTTGAGTCTTTGTTAAACATATAAGAGTCAATAATAGAGACTTATATGAGCTAGAGCTACATAATCGCCATTTGAACATGACTCCTAAAAGTCTAACATGACTCTAATGTCAGTGATTAATGAATCTAAGGCCTACTTGACTCACTTGAGTCTTTGTTAGACTTATAAGAGTTAAATAATAGACTCTTATGTGACCCATAGTGACATTATCATCATTTGTTACTGATTCATTAGAGTCTGACATGACTCTAATGTCAGTGAATAATGAATGTAAGGCTTACTGGACTCACTTGAGTCTTTGTTAGACTTATAAGAGTTAATAATAAACTCTTATGTTATCTAGAGTTACATAATCGACATTTGTACATGACTCATTAGAGTCTAGTATGAGTCTGATGTTAGTGAATAACGAATGAATGGCCTACTGGACTAACTTGAGTCGTTATTAGACTTATAAGAGTCAATAATAGACTCTCATTGACCCAAAGTTATATAATCGTCATTTGAACGTGACTCCTTAGAGTCTCACATGCCTCTGATGTTAGTGAATAAAGAATCCAAGTCCTATATGACTCACTTAATTCTTTGCTAGACTTATAAGAGTCAATAATGGACTCGTATGTGACCCAGAGTGACATAATCGTTATTTGTAGATGACTCCTTAGAGTCTAACATGACTTTGAAGTCGGTGAATAATGAAATGAAGTCCTACTGGACTCACTTAAGTCTTTGTTAGACTTATAAGAGTCAATAATAGTCTCTTATGTGACCCAGAATAACATAATCGTCATTTGTACGTGATTCATTAGTGTCTAGCATGACTCTGATGTCAGTGAAAAATGAATGCAAGGCATATTGGACTCACTTCAGTCTTTGTTAGACTTATAAGAGTCAATAATAGACTCTTATGTTACTTAGAGTTACATAATCACCATTTGTACGTGACTCATTAGAGTCTAACATGACTCTAATGCCAATGAATAACGAATGCAAGGCCTACTGGACTCACATGAGTCTTTGTTAGACTTATAAGAGTCAATAATATACTCTTATGTGACCCAGAGTTACATAATTGTAATTTACACATGACTCATTAGACTCTAATATAACTCTGATGCCAATGAATAACGAGGCCTACTGGACTCACTTGAGTCTTTGTTAGACTTATAAGAGTCAATAGTAGACTCTCATATGACTAAGAGTTACATAATCGCCATTTGAACATGACTCCTTAGAGTCTAACATGACTCTAATGTCAGTGAATAACGAATGCAATATCTACTGTACTCACTTGAGTCTTCGTTAGCCTTATAAGAGTCAATAATAGACTATTTTGTGACCCAGAGTGACATAATTGTCATTTATACATAACTCCTTAAAGTCTAACATGACTCTAATGTCAGTGAATAACGAATCCAATTCCTACTAGACTCACTTGTGTCTTTGTTAGACTTATAAGAGTCAATAATAGAATCTTATGTGACCCAGAGTGACATAATCTTCATTTGTAGATGATTCATTAGAGTCTAGCAGGACATTGATGTCAGTGAATAACGAATACAAGACCTATTGGGCTCACTTAAGTCTTTGTTAGACTTATAAGAGTCAATAATAGACTCTTATGTGACTCGAAATTACATAATCATCATTTGTAAATGACTCTGATGCTAGTGAATAATGAATGCAAGCCTTACTGGACTCACTTGAATCTTTGTTAGACTTTTAAGAGTTAATAATAGACTCTTATGTGACTCAGAGTTACATAATCGTCACTTGTACATGACTCATTTGAGTCTAACATGTCTAACATGACTCTGATGTCAGTGAATAACAAATACAAGGCCTACTGGACTCACTTGAGTCTTTGTTAGGCTTATAAGAGTCAATAATAGACTCTTATGTGACCCAAAGTTACATAATCGTCATTTGTACATGACTCCTTAGAGTCTAACATGACTCTAATATCAGTGAATAACGAATCGTAGGCCTACTGGACTCACTTGAGTCTTTGTTAGATTTATAAGAGTCAATAATAGACTCTTATGTGACCTAGAGTTACATAGTCGTCATTTGTACATGACTCTTTAGAGTCTAACATGACTCTAATGTCAGTGAATAACGAATCGTAGGCCTACTAGACTCACTTGAGTCTTTGTTATAGTTATAAGAGTTAATAATAAACACTTATGTGACATAGAGTTACATAATCGTCATTTGTACATGACTTATTAGAAAGTGAATATCGAATCCTACGCAAATCGGACTCACGAGAGGCTAAGTGAGACTTGTATGAGTATAAAAGTGACTACTTATGTGACCCTCACTGACATCATAGTTATTTGTTAGACTCATAAGAGTCTATCATGACTCTGATGTCAGTGAATAATGAATCGAAGGCGTACTGGACTGACATGAGTATTTGTTGTACTTATAAGAGTCGAAAAATGACACTTATGTGACCTAGAGTTAAATAATCGTCATTTGTACGCGATTTTGATGAGTCTAATATGACTATGATGTCAGTGAATATCGAATCCAAGTGATACTTGACTCAAATGAGTCTTTGTTAAACTTATAAGAGTTAATAAATGACTCTCATGTGACCTAGAGTTACATAGGTGTCATTTGTTAGACTTATAAAAGTCTTATATGACTTTCATGTTAATGAATATCGAATCTTACACAAATTGGACTCTAGAGATGTTGGGTGAGACTTAAAAGAGTAAGCAATATTACTACAAATGTGACCCAAAGTAACGTAAGTGTCATTTGTTAGACTTATAATAGTCTAACATGACTCTTATGTCAGTAAATATCAAATTGAAGGCTTACTGGACTCACTTGAGTCTTTGTTAGACTTATAAGAGTCATTAAATGACTCTTATGTGACCCACAATTACATAAGTGTCATTTTTTAGACTTATCAGAGTGTAACATAAATTTTATATTAGTGGCTATCGAATCTTAGACACATTGTGTAGTTACTTGTAGAGTCTACAAACCACTAATAAGAGTCACTACAAAACATATGTTTATTGGAGACGGCTTTTGGCCGTCTCCAAAGATGTCTAAGCAGTCTCCAATACTATTGGAGACGGCTTTCATGTAGTCTTCGATAGCCCCGTCTCCAATGTCTTTAGAGACCAAACATTGGAGACGACTTTTGACCGTCCCCAATATTTGAGCGTATTGGAGACCGCCATAAGCCTTCTCCATTGTCATATCAACACATGTCAGAGACGGCTTTCAACCGTCCCCAATAACAATCTTCTACTATTGGAGATGGCTTGAAGCCGTCTCTAATAAGTTTTCTTTCGTTATTGGAGACGGTTTTCAGCCGTCTCCAATAAGTTTTACTCTATTATTAGAGACGGCCGAAAGCTATCTCCAATGAAATTTTTTATTTTTTTAATGCAATTTTTTGCCCTAGGCATCATATTGTCCAGCAGTACACATCCATAACCTGTAAATAATATAAAAGAAATAATTATTCTATTTTATATTTTGCACAAGAAGAACCTTAACCTCCCGATGATTTCCGCACCAGGAGGAATATTCCTGCATAAGAATACAATCACCACAAAATCCACAAAAAGAAACTTTGAATTATCGGTACCATTCTTAGCTAGTGTTTGAATAAAAATAAACAAAATATCTAATAACCGCAAATTATTACGCATAAAAAACTAATCTCGCCTCTTTTAAATCATAAAATAGGAAACATTAGAACACAACAAAATAGGTCCTGACAAATCCAATACCAAATCTTTCCACAACTCTTCTCACGGGTTCTCCAATCGCCCCTCACTGCAAAGGCCTTGCCGCATTTCCGACACATAAAAGGCTTAATTCCATGTTTTCTCTCGCAAAGGCTTTGCTCTTGGGTGGTATGCGTTGTTCCAGCACCCTGGTGCACAACAATAGCAAGAGAGCCTTAGCATTGCTGTTATATAAAACTCACCAAATCATTTATATCATGACACTGAATCCAGAAATTCTGCAATAATTCTAATGATACCCCGTTAGATTTAAGTAAAAAATACCAAATATTCAGGGGATTTTAGAGCAGGTATTAGAAAGTAAACTAAAAGATAACCATGAAAACAGAGGAATTGGAGTTCAACTCCCTTGGAAAACACATTTTTCTACTTATCTAAAACGAAGAACCAAGGATATTTACTTAAAATTGGGACAAGATATCATCCAAGGGTATCAAAACATATATGAAGAATGTAAACTATAGAATTAACTCATCTAAAATGGATAACTCACATGAGATCTGCATGATCTAGGAATGCTCATAAAGGCATTGCCGTCACGTGAACATCAACTATGTTGTCATGAGTAAACCTACAAACATAATGCATAAAAAAATGAATAAAGGAACATGAACTAATTGGCCATTATAATGTAAAATCATAAGCTAATATGTGTCATTGCTGAAGATCTACAAGTGCATGAGCTAGCTAGTTCCATCACAAAAGATCTACAAGTGCATGAGCTAGTCTCACAGCCATTGAAAAAGCTTCAATAGAATTTCCACATGCTATGATTCTTGGCTACAATGCCATGAACAACCCTGAAATCTCACCATCACAAAAGCCAAAGAAAAGACATGTCCATCAGAAAATATATATATATATATATATATATGTGTGTGTGTGTGTGTGTGTGTGTGTGTGTGTGGATTTGGATATTATGACAGGAATCTCAACACCACCTGCAAGAACAAAAAAAAAAAAAAACAACCAGAAAAGTTATGCATAGTTTTGAGACTTGGCACCTTCGATCAAACACTCTGATTTTCCTTGAGAGAAACAATGAGAAAAATTCTAGACCTAGCCCCTTCGATCAAATAGTCTGATCATGTTCGATAAGCTTGCGAGCAGCCATCAGAACTTGCTCATAAGTGCCTGTTATAGCTTCTTGCAAGGTAACGTGAGATTATAAGCTAGCCTTAGTTTTTCCATTCTACAAATTCTTTAACAAAAGAAAAATACTCACCAATGCCCATCAGCAATGCATCCTTTCCTGTTTATGCAAAAGGTGCCCATAAGGTGGAGCAATTAAGATTATAGATATAACTAGTTTCATCACATCCCTTCATGTCGATGGGATATAAACATTAAAAGGAAAGTGTACAATGGAAGCATATTAAATAGATGTGTAGGTATGAGGAAAATGCTTACCTTGGCTAAATTTTCAATTATGAGTCATCTATTTCTAGATTCGATAAAGAGTCCTAGATTTCGTACCAACATTGCTGCTATCTTTTTAACAGCAACTCATCTTTTATCACTTGTAACAGTTTGCTACATCATTGAATAATAACTACAAATTTAACATGGAACGAAACCAATAAAACGAATAAGTTTAAACATTTCTTAGAAAGGATAAAGTAGAATTAGAACATGGAGTTGTATATGAATATATAACATTAGGGGTGCAAATGGGCCAACCCAATGGATCATTGAATGACCCAATAATATGCACGTCACATATGCAAAAAACCAAATCAGTAACTCAATATGCAAAATACCAAATCAATAAGCCTAGAACATGCAGGACTTGAGGTTCTTTGTGTCTGTTAAACTGTTACCTGTCCCGTGTAAAGTTTCTTAAGGGTGCTCATAACAAAGAGCCATTCCCTTGAGATTCTTTAGTACTATCAATCAGCTCTACGCTTTGTTTGTGGATGATTTTCCCATCGACAGACACATATTCATACTGCTCTCTCTCTTGGACCTGGTACCATATCACCCTGCACAAACGACCAAGCCATTATGGAGGACTTCCATGCATCGATACCACAAGAAGTATGTAAATCAAAATCTCTAATAAATAAATTTTCATAACCTCAAGGCCACATCTTGGTGAGTGAATCATATTCAAAAAAATCAATGAGTTCGAATAGTGTGTTAGACATAATTGAATCCAACCTTTCATCCTTTGGAGCAACATTGGAAGTGTGTAGAACCTCAGGGTTTCACCCTTTTGTTTCTCTAGTTCATACAGTCTTTCTTGGGCAACAGCCAGCTCAGTTGTTCGAATGATCTAGCATTGTAAGCTCAAAAATAGAGAAGTGGGGGGTTTCAATCAAATTATGAACTTAATTTTCCAGCTCTCGAAATGAAGAGGATAGAATAACAAACTTGAAAAGCTCACCTGATTTCTAAGCTCGAATATGCGAGGTTCTTTCACCAAGTTCTTCCCTAATCCACAGATATATTCCTATTAGCACTTAAGATGAACTTTCCAACAGATATATATATATATATATCGGAAAAGGGTTGTGTGCCCCGATGGCCTATGTGGAGCTCCATGTGGCACCCCAAAATAATGATTTGGTGCTCTATGGAGCTCGAATGCATTGTTTAGATCAATTCTATTAAAATTATTTTCAAAAAAAAAAAATCATTTAAGACAAAAAAGTCAATTAGTGACTGATTTCAATGGTCTAAATTTCAAGGATCATAATAGTCACGGTGGAGATGAGTTTTTGAAAAAAAAAATTAAAGACGATCTAAACAAAACAACCTTACGCCACGTGGCACCAAAACAGTGTTTTGGGAGTATTGGGGCACGCTCACCATGCTCAATTAGGGCACCTAACCGTTGTCCATATATATATATATATATAGTAAGCATACACAATGAATATACTCACTGGGAAGTTGCATCGTCTCCTTCTGAAGTTCGTCCCATAGCTGACAGTTAAAAAAATGTGAAATGTTAGTAATGAAATAGTTTAAGAGAAGAGAAGTTTTTTATAAGATGACTAGGTGTTAACCAAAAACAGATAGAAAGTGCTAGAACTTCAACTTTTGTTTGGTAAAACCAAAATTTTGAATTTCTAGGTGCTTTTATAACCTCTTATGGATTTTAATGACCCATGATTTTTCTCAAATTGGAAGGTGAGGTTTGGGAATAGGGTTCCTAAGGTTGGGGGGAAGGAAGCTCAATTCAATTCCAGATGACTTATTTATTCACATTGGGGTGTCCACAACTATGAGCTGGAAATACCTATCCTCATTCAGACGGTCTCCTTCATTTTATTTTCAAGGTTATAGGACTACCGTGGTTGTCAAGTAGTGGGCCATCCAATCCTCATTCTTGGAGATCAAAAATTGTCTCAATACTGGAATTTCATTATTATGTAGGTTTCAGAATCTTTAATTGGAATTTTTTTTTAACAGTGTGTACAACCTTTTTAAAATTCACTTATTTTGACCATCCATGGCCAATAGAGGTATTTTAACAGCCATACAAGGTTCTTGAGGCTATATAGACTGCTCTTAACACCATGTTATTGCCAAGTTTCCAAAGAAACCATTACAATCTCCCTACAGAAGAGCAAATAGAAAACACTAAAATATATAGAGAGAATGATCATGATGCTATCCTAATGCCAGAATTCTAAATCAGATGTTGGCTTAGCAAATAATAATAGATAAAACTGAAAAAATGTGGATTTCAATACTGAATTCATCATAACCATGACATAATGCATGGGAAGCAATGTTCCTACATATGCTTCATCGTTTACTTCATTGCTTGGCCTTTCTATTTTCACCAATCTCAAAATTCCAACGTTGACATCATCATTCTACACATATTTTGGCTGAAAATAACCTATTCCATTTCTTAGATTGTCAAATCATAGTCCTTTTACCTGAAAATAACCAATTCTAATTCTCACATCATCAAATCCTCATCCATTAATTGCATCAAGCTACACCATCCAGTAACTTAACAGACAGATTATAGAAGTATGGAAAGCAATAAACAATACAACTTACCTTATTTTGAATTTCATTTGCTCCAGTGAATTCAGAAAGGTGTTGTGCATATCTTTGTTAGATAAAAGCTTTCTTAATTCGTCCACACTGCATGACATTCAAATAAACATGGTATCAGCTTAGCGAAAAAGAAGTCCTTAACCCAATAAAAAAGGTACTCAATTCGGCGCTCATAAAATGGAAATGAAACAAACAGTATATACAATTCAATCAATTTCACGAATCATTTCAATCCCCTACCACTTTTGAAGTTTTTTGTCATTGTGACATTGATTGTGGAATATATCCATGCTTTCATTGGATGTGGAGACGGAAATTATCAAACTAAATCCCTGAGAACATCCACTAGGACTAGGGTTAATGCTTTTATTGAAGAAAATCATAAAAAATGATTATTAACATCCTCAGCAATGATGCCCACATATGGTCGTGGATGTGGAGGCCAAGGACACAATTCGGCATTTCATTCAATTTCAGATATGGATACAAATACAGATACCATGATATATTCATATTATACTTTAGAGGATATGATTATGTGTTAAATATATTTTGTACAATATCTTCAGACCATTGTTTAAGAACTTGCCAAGTTGACTCGTGTTGGCCCTAAACTAGGTCACCGACCTGTTCAAATTAGGACTGAGCAGAACTCAGCTGTGGGGCCAACTTTCTGTGTGTCAGTGAGTTGTGTTGAATCTTGGTAGAACGTGATTAGCTTCACTGGCCTGACTAAGTTTTCGCCAAGTTTTGTGTACTCATTTATAATAACTTTGACAGGGCAATTTCTAATATTCAAACCTATGCCAAGAAGTAGCTAAAAAGAAACAAATCAACAATCTTAATGGATTCTTGATATTTTGTATAAGTTTCTTATAAATAAATAACAAATATGTGTTAGTTGGGTATAAGCACCAAGTGGTGTTCCAGCCATGTGTATTGTACATGATTCACACATGATCAAGGACCAATCCCATACACATGACGTTCCAGCATATAGATGGAATACCACTAAAGATCAATCCATCAACGGCTTCTAATCATTCGAATAATACACCTTCCGGGTGGAGATGTTTCCTGATATCATTTTAACCTCCCAATTTCAGATTACTGATTGTGATGTGGCAAGGAAAGAGTCAAAAGACATAAACCAGTTCAAAAAAATCGGTTGTGAACCTGACTCAACTATATCAATAATTCACTATATCAATGATCAAAATACTGGCAAGAATAGAGGTGAATTTATCATACTATCATCAGTTTGATTCAAAATGGATAATTGTATATGTATCATGACACGTGAGACTAAGGGCTTCCCTTTAGTCCAATCTGGGTTTCTGGCATGGCATTCATATGCAATATGATTGTAAGATGAAGTTATATCGAATTACCTAAAGGATTAGTCCAATTGTTAACTATTTGTCAGCTTTATATTTAACAAAATTTAAAAAACATCCAAACCCATATAATTAATGTATAAAGAAACTAACATTTTATCTTTCAAGAGAACAATCACTACAAAAATAAGGTGTATTAGCGGCACTTCTTTGTTAAGGCAATTTTGGTAGCTGCAAGACTAATAGCGGTAGTTTTTGGTAGCGATAGGATAATAATAGCAGTTTTTTATTAAAAAAACTGCCGCTAATAGTCTTATTTTTTGCAGTGAATTATTTCAGCCTCAGCATGTGCACTACTTGTCATGGTGGTGTGCGAAGAGTTGGATTTCGAGCTAGTGACCGTCCAAGGATACATAGATCATGTAGGAATCTCCTGTTGATTTGACTGAGCTTGATGCTCTTGAGAAACCCTAAATAAACACAGTCTTAGAGATTAGAGTACAACGAAATAAAAATTACCAAAACATACTAGTGAGGGCATTGATTCGGCCTACGAAGTCACAGAGAATCTCCATCAACCACTGATCCTGATTAGATTCTGTATGGATTGCTTGATGAACCAAAATCAAATTCGACACAAATAATGAAAAAAAGTGACCAAACACAAAATTCCTCATTTTTTTACCAAATCTACGCTCGATTCAATTACTACGAAGCTCCATTTTGCATATTTTGCTCACATTCCAAACACAAAATCTTCAAAAACCCATAATAACAATCAACAAAACAAAATAGAAAATAAAAATAAACAAACCATTCATCTCCCACAAATTAAAGGTCACCTTTGCATTGCTTCCAAAACTAAAAATATGTAAACCCATGAACATTACATATAGTAGGTACCTGTAGAGATTGTGATCAATGAGAAGAAGTTATCATACCCAAGCCAAACAGTAATCTGATTTGCATAAAAATCATACGATACTAATAAATAATACAAGACAAGAATGAAACATGCCTCCTAAGATATAATATGAGTCGTCCATTGAGCGAAATCTCATTTCCAAAGGACCCAACTATAAAATCTTCTTCGGGGGCAACCCCCCCTTGAATTCCTAGGACAAGGGGCATATTACCCCCTTGCAACCCCCATTGAGCTGACCGGTCAGCGCGACCACCGACATCCGAACCGCAAATACGTCTAACCTGAGATGTCAGGCATACAAGCCTAAGAAAGACCAAACTTAAGCGACAATACATATAATACATATATATGTATTATTTATTAGTATCTTAAAAATCATAAGATACTAATAAATAATACATATAAATCCCACCCCCAACCTTGTGTGGAGTTATGGGATAATTTTCCTACTAAAGTACTAAAAAGCAAGAAATGGTTGATTGCAACAAAAAGTAGTTGAATAAATAATTAAGCGCAGCAAACATGCTTAGCCTTCTAAATGACAGAGACCAAACTTACTTGTATGCCTCAGCAGGAATGCCAGCAAAGTAAGTCTCAATGAGCACATTTAAGCCTGATAACGCTGCTTCTAGCTCAAAGTAGGCATAAGTAAATGCTTTCAATTGGTGAGACTCAAGATGAAACGGGTGGGCTTGTCAAACTGGATCCATGAAGCACCAACAACCTTTAATTCACCCACAACTACGTTGCACACAATTAGGTTTATCAATATAACAAATCGGTGATCTGATAGAGTCTAGAAAAATGTGATGGTCTAACCAAGTTCCTAAGATATATAAATTAAGTATATATCTATAAAAGATTACAAACAAAAGAATAGCATTCCCCAACCATATCAACCATCTGAAATCCAGCCATATCAACACAAGGGTAGGCCACCTGATGCTCGAGCTGCTTGCTTATTATCTAACTCTTCGCTTTTATTGTAGACCTACCTTTTCTCGAGCTTAATGATCAGTAAACATTGGGACCATTTGGTTCATAGTGTCATCATATAAATTTTAAGGGGCCAACTCTCCTGACTACTATGATTGCTAATTAATCACCTCACATAGTGTTTAAATGATCTTAAACCATCCATGGTATAGGATGTAGGTGATCCTTACAATCAAAATGATAAGATCATAGATTGATGTGCACCACAACAGGTTCAAAAATGGGGTATTAGGGAGATTTAAACCAATCACCAGCTCTCAGCATTTCCAAGTCTTTCTAACACTAAATTTATCGAAATTAAACTGAACCAACTCCCCTTACTATATCTATTGTTACTTCTTACTAGGCTTGTCAATGAGTTGGGTCGGGTTGGGCCAAAATTTTTGCTGCCCGACCGGTAAGCGTGGTTGGGACCAAATTTTGGCTGCCCGACATGTAAAACCTCAACATTTACCTCAATCTATGCACTTTAAAGTGCAGCTATACAAGGTTGAGGTATGGGGCCTGCCTCTGGGTCTTAACAATTTCCCAACGTGGTTGGGACCAAACTAGGCTTATGAGTTATGACTTCAGCTACGGTTATGGGGCCTACCTATGGATCTTAACAATATCTCAACGTAACCTCCTTTTTCTATTCTTTTTGGTCTCTCTCTTCTCTGCCCACCCATTCATTTCGAGTTGGGAGTCTGAGTTGCTCATATAATTGAGGCCCACCTCACTTTGAGCCAATTGCGTCGCACCACATCAGTCTACACTTTGTCCTGCACTCCTACACTTTGTCAAAATTGGTTTGGGTAGGCATTGGCTATCTTCTGATGTCAGTACGGGGAGTGGATCTCGACTTAAATTAGCCAAGTTTCTCAATCATACCTGGTAAGCAACCCCCAAAGAGCGCAACTCCCTTCCTGCAAACATGTCTATGATAGCATACACTTTTCCAGCAATTTCTCGTCTTTCTTGGCATAAATTTAGAATCTGAATTTAAAAGACCAACAGAGTTTGAGCTGTAGCTAAATTATTCCAAGTAAGCTACCAATTGTCACAGTAAAAGAAATTTACTTCGAAAAAGTAGGAAAAAATTAATAATAAAAATATTTATATAATGTTGAAAATGTGAAAGTAGAATTTTCAAGCTAATTGGATAACATTCACAGTAAATTATTCCAGGTAGTCTTTAGCGATTCAAATTACAAACAACAAATTATATCCAATTGTACATCTATATGAAATAAACCACCTTAGTTTCATTGTCCATTTTATAGTCTTAAGCACAAAACTAGTATATGGCACATGGAAACAAGTGGAGAGAGAGAGGCAAAGGTAGTTAAAGGATGAAGGGTTTTATTTTATTTTTGTAACAATTGGATTTCATGGCATACTTGAAAGCCATACGGGGCTCCTGTTGGTCTCTCCTTAGTATATTTCTAGTTAGTTCTGTTGAAAATTTTCTCCTGTATTTTTCTCTCCTTTTTTTCCTTTATTTTGTTTTTCCTTGAGAAAATCTTGGTTTATTTCTTTAATATAAGGTTGATGAGATCATCGTAATCGCCACCTTGTTTTATATATGATTGATATGATGTCACATATATATTTGTCTTCATTAAATTGTTGGGCAGCATAATTTCTTTGTTGCCCTGTCCTACCACCCCTACAGAATTTGCATGTTCAAATAGAGCAGAGTTGAGCAGATCAAGCATTGAAGAGTGTTACCTATCTGACATGGTCACTATACACCACCTTTAAGTCCAGGTGGTTAGACCCTACCCTATGTACTCGATGAGTTTCACATTTTGGATGGGCCCATGGTATGCATAGGCCAAATGCTTGTTTGCAACATGAACTATGTGGGATAATAGTAGTGTTGTCAGTTCACTTTTCACCAAAATTTTGGTCTTGAACGAGAAATTGGCATATGCTTGACCCGATCCGAGAACCCAACCCGAAAACCTCGACTCGACACGTTAACAAAAATCCTTATTTTCTTTTATTATATATATAATATGAGTTCGGGTTGGGTGGATGGGTATTTGCTTTGTGACAGGGATGGGGTTCAAGCGGCACTACAAAAATAAGACTATTAGTGGCAGTTTTTGGAGCCGCTATTAATAAAAAACCTTTAAGACGCAAGGGTATTAGCTTTTTTATTAATAGCGGTTTTTGGCGCCACTAATAGTCTTGTTTTTGTAGTGTGGTTGGACTTGGAAATAGCACTAGAATGACTTTGTTAGTACCAATTTGTAACGGTGAGGAAGCATAATATGGGGATGAGTGATATCAATAAGACTTCAGGTAAGTTGACTGGGACTTGGACTTGGACTTTGGACATTTTTTATGGGCAAATAAAAAAGGTTAAAAAAAATGGAATTAATTTGAGAAATAAATAAAAGGAAGAGGTGACAGTTTCAGGGGGGAGTAAATAATATATGAACTATACAAAAAATATGAACTATCCTTTATGGATTACAAAGATGCATCCTTTTCGAATTACAAAGAACCGATTATTGTACATTATAAAAAACTACAAACCAGGGAAGCACGACCCTCTGATCAAACAAACAGCACTCCGCTAGGCCATCCAAATTTATACACTAAAATTTGGAAGTAAAACTTTCATTTTCTCTCTACATTATTTTCTAGAACTAAGAATTTCCCGTCAATATTAGACACACAACCTTCTATCTAAAACTAAGAATTTCCATTTAGCAGCTTTTTTACTATGTCTAAACTATAAAGAAATCAATTACCCTATTCCAATACCTAAGGAGATTCACTGTCTAAACTAGTCCTTATTCCAATAAAAAACATTTCAATTATAACAAATTGAGCCCATGAATAGTTATATAACCAATCAAACAAAAAACAGTAATATTAACCCTTCAAGGCTTCCACTAAAAAAATCCACAAACAACCATATAAAAATTTCTAAAAATAGCCTTCAAGACATTCAAAATGGCATGACTTTGCAGCTTAATTAGGGAATACCTTGGGACAGGCTCTTAAGGAAACAATCTCCCCAATGCCAAGCAATACCTAGAGAAAATCACAAAATTAATAAGAGATAGGAAAAATAATTCTCTTGCTTCAAGAAAGAAAATTAAATGAGAGCAAAAGAACCTTTCACAAAGAGAAATCTGAATCACTTAAGTCAAACAGTTGCAAATTTCGATATAGAGATGAAAGAGTGAGGATTCAATTTCAAAATAAAAGCCTGCTGGGGGAGCTAGCACCAAGTCCAAACCCAAATTTGCAGTCAAAGTTTCTAGGAAACCCTGCGTCATCAAATATATATATATATATATATATATATATATATATATATATATATATATATATATATATATATGAGGGCTAGGACGCTAACCACAGGGGTAGAGTTTTAACGCTACCCACGAGCCAGCTAGACACCATGTGGCACCCAACCAAAGATCGGGTGCCATAGCAACTTGCCCAAGCTCGATAGGTACCATGTAAAAATATATAAAAAGGAAAAAGTGGTCAAAGACAGCTTATTTGTGTGCAAAATAGGTAACTATAGCCTATGTTGATGGAATTAATCAATTGGAAAGTCAAGAATATTGTCACCTTAAAGTCACAAGTTAAATCCTAGATTATCCATTACCTTAAAAAAATAAAAAATTATATAAAGAAAAGATTTGTTTGAAATGTTGGATTTTAAGTTTTCAACAAATTGGCATAAAGGAATTGTTCCATGTTTGCTGATGTAGCCTTTGATTTCGACAACTACAGAGATAATTTGTGAAAGAAACAAGTGAAAAACAGAGGAGGATGGTTTGAGAAAAGAAACCGAACAATGATTTGTGATTCTTCCTAAACTATACCCAAAATGTGCAATAACTAAACTTCAAAAAGAGAGTTGAAGTAAAAAAATGAGTAATTATCAAATTTCTGATAATGAATAATTAATAAAAGAAAAATTAACACAGGTAGAACACAAAATTGAACTCTAGTGTACCAACTGATATTAAAAGGTGTATGTTTGAAACTTACAAAAGCTTCAAGCATTCAACCACAATTTTTTTGATAAATTAATAGGTGTTGGTCAGGTGTTGACGACGACAATTTTTTTTTGATTAGATAGTATAATTAAAATGTCTTTGGGGTAGGCATGCTTAAGAGTTGAAGTATATGACATATTGGGAACAATGCTTGTATAATGTATGGACCCTCTGAAAATGTGCAATAGAAACCTGTACCTGGCAGACGAATATGAAAATGTGCAATGGGAAGCCCGTGCCTTCGCCTGGAGAAACCCCTGTTTCATTGCCAACAATTTAGAACCAAGTAATCTATACCGTTATTAGCTATGTTGAGTTCTAACTAGATATAAAAAATGAACAAGTACATATAGGCCTGTCAACCAGTCGGGTCGGCCCCATACCTGACCCAACCCGATATTTTATTGGGTCGGGTCGGGCATGAGACATCCGACCTGATCTCTGGGTCGGGTCGACCAAAATGTTTTGTCGGGTCAGGTCGACCCGACCCGAAGATCAGGTTTTTTTTTGTAAAAAAATGTTCAAAAAAATAGGGGTTTTTTACCAGGTCGGGTCGGATTCTCGAGTCAGGTAGGTTTTCCGGGTCAGGTTGGGTGCAACACTAGGTGGGGTAGAGCATTTGTAGTTTTCTTATTGGGCAGCCAAATTTTTTACCCGATCCGACCCATTGACAGTCCCAAGTACATACAAATCAACAATACATTCTGTTACATAATTTAGGCATCTAAATGTGTTAAAAAGAGCAAAAGAGTGAAAACCAACAAACTCCATGCTTTGTACAGAGCAAGATCTCAGTCTAGAGAACACAAAGTAGTAAAACCATTCTCTTACTAGGTAGCATGCATGCAGCCACCAGACAAATCAGAGATTTGAAACCCTACGCTCAAGACTAAACCTCTGCCATATTCCTGTCTTGTTATGTATCCATTTGCCGAAAATCATTGTTATATTCTACAGGAAGAGTTAGAGCCCCAGGGACTGAGGACCCAATCAACAATCCTCGGAGGCCTACTTGCAGAATTTGAGTGTTTTTACATTGACACATCCTAATGCATCAGCACAAGAAGGTGATTTATGGTGTAAACAATATGGAAAATTGCCTATTTATCCTTACTTCTAATGTAGTGTCTAACTCCCAATATTCTCACAAATTGCCAAAAAATCCCTACCTTCAAATTCACTTTAGATAGTCCCTACAGCTATTTTTTTGCTAAAGAGCACTTCCTTTTTAAGCCAAGTACACTCCTCAATTGAAAATGGCAAAACAAAATTTGGATGGTTGTATTAACTATTAAGCATTAATGGGGTGCCACGGGCATCGTTCGTTATGAATGCATTTTAGACACGCCATCTAAAACTGACTTCCACATAGTCCAAGGCCCCTGAATCCGGGGAGGCTTGAGTTTTTTAGGTTTGTGGAAAATGTGAACTTCATTACCATAGTAATCATACGATATCTTTCAAGAGTCATTTATTTTACGCAATTGTGCTATCATTTATAATGTTTTTTTTTTTTTTTAAGTGCATATTATGAAAATTAAACACTATAAGAACTAACCAAAATAAAATATTTGTGGATGGTTGTATATCCCTTTTTGGGTCTAGCCATATACCAATTTTCTCTCAATCTTTAAGCTAGTTATGTCATCCCCCCCCTCCCCCCTTCTTTCATTAAATTTTTTAGTTATGGATAAAAAAGTTGGCTGCGAAATTAGTATCCCCTAATATTGCAATAAAATTGGTGCAAAGAAGACAACATAAATCAGGAAAATAATAAAATCCTTGAGAATCCAAAATCTCAAGTACACTTGTAGAAAGGAGAAGGAAAATTAGAAAATATTAAGATGTTCGAATATGAACATGCCAATGGGAATATAAGCAATAGCCTCATAGGGCAAAGTTGAGAAGCCAACAATGTTGGAGTAATCTCAGAAAAAAACTATAATTCATGGATAAATGAATCTATATATGCGAGTCATAAAAACTGATCCTTTTTGTTAAATAGGATGGATTGTGCTGAATTTTTTGAATTGCAGTGAAGTAGAATGTTCACTTGCATTTGCACCAAATAATATACCAACAGTATTTTATAATTTAAATGTCAAATTCTAAAATTCAAAAGAAAAAAAAAACTATTTCAGGTTCTTGAGTTTTGTGGAGGCCCGGATATTGGGATCCCCAAACAGATAACTGAATCTACCCATTTCCCGTAAAAGAAAACTAATTCAAGTTGCTAACATATTAATAAGATAACAAAAATAAAAAGGAAATTGGCAAAGTCAGGTGCCCTCCGAGCCCTCGTGTAAAGTCCAACAACGGAAAAGCTGCCCCTTTCAAACCTCACTTAGGACCTTGGCCACAATGAAAAAAAATGGCTTTCCAAACCTTTCCAACGATTCCAATTGGAAATGTTAATTATTAAGGAAAACTGTTGTGAACCTGAGAACGGTTTAGCATTTGGGTCCTATTTCAGGGGTTGTTCCATGCCAAGGGATTAAAAAGTTCTGATCGCAAACAAATATGTGCTCTACAGCTGTTTCATTAGAATACCAAAAAATTTCAGACCACGAAATATTATGTTCCACAAACTTCATGGACAAATGTTGCTAACTAAAATAGCATATAATAAAGAAAAATATCCCCAAACTATAAATTTGATTGCTAGAACCGAATAACTAAAAATTCATGAAGCAAAACAAACAACTATACATATAATTTGAATCACAACAAACCTTCAGTGGAATCCAAAGCTCGTGAAGCTTTGAGATTCGACTGTAAAACGAACGAGGCATCATGATCCACGTTGAACCTAGAAAATCTAGTGCTATTACTACTCGATCCGAAGATATGCGGCTAATGTTGGCGCACATCCCTCAGAGACAACTTCTTCTCATGTGGGAGAAAAACCTAAAATCAACAACTGTAATCGGAAGTCAACAATCAAAACAGAAGACGCCACTAGAGATTTATGACCTCGGCAGAAAACAAACCGCTTTGTCACAAACCCGATCGATTCAGCTCAAACCGATTTCGATCGTCTCAAACCCTAGCTCAAATGCTTTGTCTCAAACCCTAGCTCCCACCGATTTTGATCGTCTCCATCCCTAGCTCAAACCGCTTCCTCTCAAACCCTAGCTGAAATCAATTTCGATCATCTCAAATCCTAGGGCAAACCGATTTCGATCGTCTCAAACCCTAGCTCCAACCGCTCCAACCATTTCGATCGTCTCAAACCCAACCATCTTCTGGATACTTTTTTTATTTTTGAAGTCTTCACAGCATACATCAGAAAAAATAAATTTTTTAAACTTTGCGGGAGATGTTGGCCGGATGAAGTCGCATTTGCAATCTCTTTGAGATGGCTTAAGCCGTCTCTATAGGTGTGAAAAAAGACTTTTAGAGACGGTTTTGCATGTGGTCTCAAAAGTTTTAACCCACAGACAGATCACTAAAACTTATGGAGACGGCTCCATAGGCCAAAGCCGTCTCCAATAGTCTCCAATAATAATAATAGAGACCGTTTTTAGAAAGGCCGTCTCCAATAACCTCATTATTGGAGACGAAATCCAAAGCCGTCTCTAAAATCCGTATCCAAAAGTCTTATTTTTTGTAGTGAGTCTAAAAATGACTCTGTGTTTCCCCTATTTTAAGAACTGTTTTGCCACTCAATATTATTTACATTTTTGGAACAATTCTTGAAAATGTCACAACATTATTGTTCGATCGACCATCTAGATATGAACCCGAAATAGACTCCCTTTGTCTGATCGCTCATTACAATCGCGTACTTTGAATTAGAGATTTGAAATGTTATAAGACTGTTAAATTATTTTTTTTACTCTCAACAAAAATAATATGTTAATATTTTAGAAACTTCACTGCAGTTTAATCCTAATAGCATCCCCCCTTTGTTGTACCTACTTCATGTGCTTCATCGTTATATATCACAATATCATACAAATATTGCTTCCTAAAAGTTGTCATCACCTTCTTTCCCACCGTGAACTCTATCTTCCTTCCCGAGCATAATAAACTCCACATATTTTATTACAAGCAGTGCATAATCAATTGATTTGCGCTCCTATTTTGGGTGGCCTTTTGTCATGTAAGTTGTTCGCGAAAGCTTTTGCTCAATGCATATATTGCTCCATTAATGTAGAGAGGGCGAGGAAGATGAAAACCCTGAAAAGTGAAAATATAAAACATGTAAACCAGTAGCAACTTTCTCAAAGAGGAAAAGTCGTGTAACAAATATAAAGTTTTATGCGTTTCAATCCCTTACTAAAGCAAATAAATATGATTTCTATATTGGTAAATCAACAGAAGCCGATGGCTCTAGCAAAAATAGTTTGTGCTTCATCGTATCAATACAGGCTAATGCATAGTGGCTTTTGGTCGGGCTATAAAGAATACAAAGCAACTACAGAAACAATAAGATGAGTGATTAGTAAATGCAAAGTCGATCAATATTTTGGTTAACAGTCTCATATGAGTCTTCTATAAAAAAATAGATGCTAAAGTTTCATATAAGTCTGATATGAGTTTGAAAAAAGTATGATATGAATCTTCTATTCTATAGTCCACTGTTGTGCAATCTGATATGAGTCCTATATGACACTTATAGAGTTTTTTTGTAATCGTTGGACAAACTTACCGTGCTGCATTGGCTTGCCTTAGAGTTAAACAACGGGCTGAAAAATGGAAGACGAACTAGAGATGTCTTAAAGAATCAACGCACTAACAAATGGACATTACAGTCTTATAAAAGACTAATCAAGTCTTAAAGAAATAACGGACTAACAAATAGACATTACGGTCTTATAAAAGACTAATCATGACTTAAAAAGAGTTGATCTATCTAATAAAATCTTAATCTATAATGGAAGCATGCAATACAGGTAAATCGCCATGTAATAATAGACTAACCAAGACTTGATAATAAAATTTATTATTTTTTGTAAATAAATAAAAATCATAAGCCTAACTCCTAAATATTTGGGTTTTACTGTGCAAAACTAGAAAATGATTAAAAAAACTAATTTTTATCTAAATGTTTACATTTTCAAAAGATTGAATAACATATTTTCATTAGAATAAACCAAAATTAAAGCCTAATCCCAAATATTAGTTCCACGCATATAAAACTAGAAAATGATAAAATATTGTTTTATATAATTTTTGTAAACATACATACAAGTCCAGTGACAAATCTCTATAGCTCTAGGGGTTTAAACCCTAAGAACGAATCATTAATACTTTTAAAGATTACATTTTTAGGGGTTTAAACCTTAAAGATTGTGATTTTCTCTGCAATTCATGGAATCGGTGACACAGACGATGAAGACGACGCAAGAACCGATGACAGAGAAGAAGATGAGAGAGTGGATTGTTGCTGTGACTTTCTCTGCAATACCTGGAACCGATAACACAAACGACGCGAGAATCGGCGAGGAAAAGATGCTAGTGGATCATCATTTGACGAGCAACGAGAACCGTGGAGGAGAAGATGAGAGAATGGATCGTTGTCTGTGAACGATGGGAACCGGCGAGAAAGAAGATGGCTGGTGTAGAGGTTGATAGAGAAATGGAAGTTGGGTTTTAAATGGAAGGAGTTTAATATAACTGAGGTGAAAGGAGGGGTATTTTAGTACATGTATGTTGGGGTATTTTGGACCATTAAAGTTGAACTTAATGTACCCAAAAGACATGTGCAGAATTTTTTAGCCCTTTGCAAGTAAATATTAAAACAAAGTTTAGGGTCTAGACCTTGCTTGGGTCATTTCATGAAGTTGGGACCCCGGTGGCAAAATTAGAAAGAGTTGAGACCCTTTTGGGTAACTCACCCTAATAAATATAAATTTTGTTAATGCTCTTACTCCGACCAAATCATGAGTCTCTTTGAAAAAGCCTATAAAACCTATCATTTGTTTGTCCAAAAGAGTAACTAATATGAGACAACGTAAAAGAAAAAACATAAAAATGAAAGTAGATGGAAAATGAAGATATAGAAAAAAAGTGCAGAGATGGTCCAACGCATAGAAAATTATTTTATATTTATGTTTTTTTTTTACCTAAAAGGGTCTAAACTATTCCACATCTACCCGACAGGGTCCAGCGTTTCGATCAAGGATAAAAAAATCGGATTTCGTTTCGGTTTCGGTGGGGACAGAAATCGAAATTTTGAATTTCGGCTGAAATCTTCCCCACAGTATTTAAATCCCCGAAATTTTGAGTATTCGTTTCGGTTTCGGTCCCGAAACATTTCAACCGAAATTTTGAACCATGGTTTCGATTATGTAATTAGGCCCCAGACCCCCAACTTTTTCATTTTTTTTTTCAACCTAAGCAAGCAGGTCAAAATATTTGACGCGTTGAATTCAATTTAGGTGAAAAAAACATGTTATACAAATAGGCCCTTAGGTCACATATGAGACGATTAGTCAGTCTCATATTGGACCGACTAGTCTCATATCTTGATCAATCCACTATACGACTGATCGGTCTCCTATGAGACTGATCACTCCACTATAAGACTGGTCGGTCTATATGAGACCGACATGTTGGTATCATAGACGACTGATTGGCCTTATATGGGACCTAGGGGCATTTTTGTCTAACTTATTTTTCACTTAAATAGAATTTCAACACATGTCAAATATTTAAACCTTATTTGCTTAGGTTTAAAGATAACAATAATGTTGAGGGTTGGGACCCTATTAGGTAATAAGAAAAATATTAGACCTTGTCAAGTAAAAAGTAAAGGTTGTGGACCTTATTGAGTAATCTACCCTTTATAGGATAGGTTTCAAATGAGTACCTTTATTTCCACCCATGGAATCTTTGAGTTCACCCACATAAGTGGGTGCACGAGATTTGGAAACCGAATCTTTATTTTCACCCACTTAATCAAACTAATTTCGAAACTCTCGAATGCACCCACCATTTTATTTTGTTGTACACCCAAAAACTGTATGAATCCCTCCGAAGACCTCTGAAACTGTATGAATCCCTCTGAAACTCCAACAACGTTAGGAAGAATGAATACTAGGATTTGAAGAGATGAAGAAACCCTCTAAAATCATCTTGTTAGGGTTTGTGGGGCAACGATAGTCAACGGTTCGCTTATTTTCTTTTCTGCGCTACGTCTAAAACCATTTGCAGAATCAAAACCATTTGCAGAATCATTGAATTTTTTCTTATTTTTGTTTTTGTTATATTTTTTTTGTGGTTCCAAACAAATTCATTTAAGTGATTAGATATCATATAAATTAATCTCAGCTAAAAAAATATGCCCATATAAAGATTTGCATCACTCTAAGTTGAGCATTTCAACATAAAACTTAAGCTTACTATAAGTAATGGTTCATATTTTTCTGTATTGAATGATTCGAATCCTTTTGAGGGACGTAGTTTTTAAGCTAACATATTATTTATTATTGTAGGTGACCCTGATTGTTTTTACATCCTGGCCGATCTCAGTCTGAATCACCCAATCCGGATCCGGTTTTCATCCAAACATTCTGGATCAATCTGGATCAGCTGAGAATAACCTAGAAGGAAAATTCTCTACACAGTCTAAAACCATTTGCAAATTCTGAAGAAGCGAACGAGGTAATTTCAATTTTTTTTATTTCTTTTATACTTTGTAGGGCTCGTTGATTGTTTTCTTATTTTTGTTCTTGTTATATTTTTTAAACCAATCCTCGATGAACTTGAATTTGACAGTCGAACAATGAAATGAATAATTTTCGTAAACAACCTATGACTTCCTATAGAAGAAGGCTTACAAAAGCCTGAATCAAAGGAGTATCCAAAAATATGTCTTTAGATTCTAAAAATGTTGTTGATAATTTTGGGGTTTTAGCAATAGCTGTTGAAGCTGCAGTGACAATGATATCCAAATCTTCGAAGTGAAGTTTCATCTTTATTAGATGGAAAGATGCAGGAAGGGACAATAGAAGAAGAGAGATAGGAAGTAGAGAGAATAGTAGAAGCGAGGTTTGAAGTGGGTGAAGATGAGAAAGTGGAAGAAGAGACTGAAAAAAAAGACAGAGTGGAAGAAGAGAGAGTGAAGGAGGGGAGTGTGGTAGAAGGGCCAGTGGAAGAAGTTAATAGAGAGGGGATAATTGAAGATGTGGCAGTAGAGGGGAGGATAGAAGGAATGTTGGAAGAGGGGATGTAGACACCCAAATTTAGCCCAAGGCCCGATCGAAACACATTTCGAGAGAGGCGCACTTCCAAGCTTTTGATGGCATGTATGGAACCCTTAGGAACACTTTCACCCTTAGTAATCACCCTATATCCCTTAGGAATCTTTCTGAACCCTTAGGAACCCTTCCAAAATCCTTAGAAATCACTCTAGATCCCTTAGGAACCTTCCCGAACCCTTAGAAACTAATCCCAATCCTTAGAACCCATCCCAGACCTAAACCTAGCTTTCCCGAGCAATGGATGAAGGGTGGTACACTGGGACTAGATATGGCCTTCTACTATGATTGAATCTCATACTATTGAAAAGTAGAAGTCGTCAGCTTTCCAATGGGCCAAGAATCACCTTAATCGGGGCTGTGTACACAAAGATATGGCGGTTTGAATCCGAGGGGCAAAACTATAATTTTGGGAAAGTCCCTTTAGGGATTTGGTGCAACTAATAGTTGCACCAGTTCAAGTGTGGACCCCACCTCGGGGAGCCAACTTCCCAGCACTGTGCATGCATAGATTTACTGTGCATACGAACAGTAACCTCTGATTTTTTCCATGAAATTCGTGATTGGGGTTTGACTTGTTGACCACCTTGACCTTTGGGGTGTGTTTTGCTAGTTCTGTTGCACCCATTTACTATATATGTGCAACCCCTTAAGTGGTTTAAAGCCTCACCCTATCATCCACCATTGGAGCATCTCTTCATATGCTTCAAGGCTCCAAAAATCCTAGGAAATCTTAGATGCTAGATTGCCTAATTTATAATCTTACTTAGCCTCTAAGTAGCCTCCTAACCCACCCATTTCCTATAAATAGAGCCCCCCTCCCCTTAGATTAAAGGTTGAGAAAATTTGCCTAGGAGAGAAAGAGCTTAAAGTGAGAAAATCTTTCTCCCTTTGGTGCACCATTCTCATACAAATTCTAGATTTCAAAAAACTCCTTTAGACCTTAGTATTTCACTAAAAACCTCTAGGTTAAGTGTGTGTTATCCCTTAGCTTTCTTCCTCTACCACTTAGCTTCAAGCCTTAGGAGTTAGAATCCTATTCCATATCAGTCAAGCCTTCAAAAGCTCATCAAAGCAAGCCAACGCAAGGCTCCCCAACGATGCAGCAAGGGCCCGAGAGCTCCGGCTCTCCCCTCTATCCCTTTACCTTCTCGGTTTGTCCTCTATCCTCCCATTTGTGCCGTTATGCCGCCGAATTTTCGGTAGGAACGAAGGGGTAAAAATAGGATTTTAAGACCCATTTTGGGCAAGAGGAAGCCTTTTTCATTTCTTTTTCATCATTTTTATTTTGGCCTTAAGTAGAGACCGCATTTAGCGGGTTGATTGAGTGCTTAACACCTTCCCAATCAATAACCGAAGCCTCTACCCAAGAACCTTGGTGTGGACCAGATTCAGAGTCATATTTGTGGCACTTCGGTGCTTATAAAAATGATCTAGGTTTCTCGGGACACTAAAAGCTCCTGGTGGCGACTCTATATTTTTATTAGAGAGTGCATCATCGCGATGGGATCGTCAAAAATCCCACGGTTGCACAGATGGCGACTCTGCTTGAGAGTAGCTAGTAGAGCTTCCCTTTGAACTAGGCCTCTTTATTTTTTATTTTTCTAATATTTTATTGCTTTTTTTTTTTATTTTTGCTATTTTTTTACTCACCCCTCTTATTAAGTCATTTTACTTACCCCTACTTTTACGTCATTTACGAGCCTTAGTCGATTAGCGGGCCTACTTGCGCATAGTCTTTAAATTTCTTTACTTTTTCGTCATTTTAAGTATTTTAGCCGATCAGCGGGCCTACTTGCATATTGTCATTTACTTTTCTCTACTTTTCCATCATTTAAAGTGCCTTAGCCGATTGGCAGGCCTACTTGTGCACTCATATCCTAACAGTGGACGCAGGCCCGTGGTGGCGACACGGGATCATCACCCCCGGTTTTTGGACTTAAGAAAACTTTCATAAAATTTGTTAAATGTTTTTTTTTTTTAAATTGAACCAAGATAGGGAACTTAATCAATTTTTTTTTGCGGGTTAGATTTTTAAAGGGTTGGGTTATTAGGCAAGCATACAACCACCCGGGTCTTAATATGGCGGCAGCCCTTAGTGGTGATGATCCAAAAAAATCCCAGCCCACCTAGTATTTGAGAAGGCGCTTGCACCGGAGGTATATCGGGTGGGTCACCTATTCCTACAAGCTTAAAACCCTTTGGGGAGTGCGCTAGTGAGTTATACCGAACTCAAACCCTTAGGTTCGGTGAGGAGAGAACGGTTCACCAAAAATCAGTCAGTTCCCAGAAGCCTAGCTTCCACAAAAAACTAATTTGGAGACCAATCCCGAACTGAAGTTGCTGCTGTCAAACAATCTAGAGAGCCAAATTGCTTTGGCGCAACTATTAGTTGCGCCAATGCAAAATGCCCCAATAGTACATAGGCGTAACTAATAGTTGCACCAGCTTTAAATCTGACATTTTTGGCCTGATGCATATATTAGTTATGCCAGTGTTATTCTGAGCACCAACAGTTCGGATCTGTGGCCTTTTCTACATTCAGAGTCCCCTGATTAGTGCCTTAGTGCCTCTATTTGGGCCCCGCCATTTTCGACACCCGATATGCCCCCACCGGTCAAAAGAAGGAGATTTCTCTTTGACTCATTTCGAGGGATCGGGTCATTTGCTTCGATTTTTGTGCCTTTAATATATCGAAGGTCTTCCTTTGATTCTTCCAAAGTGCTTCGAAATTGTCGCCGTGGGTCTTAAATTAGGGTACGAAAGCCACCCGAGAAGGGAATTCCAAGGCTTCAGAACCTTTGTTTTTAAAATCTTTTTCCAAGAAAAATTAATTAAAAAAAAAAAAAAACTATAGTCTTTGTGGTCCCCGCATAACGACATCATTTTGCCCTCCATTATCCCGTAGGGGAAGGAGGAAATTCTTTGGGCCTTATCCAAGGCACCCGTACCAGACCCGATACCGAACAATGTCGTGGGTAGTGGACCCAGCTTACGCCGATCTCGATTCATCCCCACCACAATCTCCAACCCACTCCCATTTGAGAGAAGTTTTTTTCACCATCCCCCTCACCCAATCATCATTTACAATTATCAGGTCCTTTAGTGCCCCCATTTTCCCAACCACCACTTCCCAAAATATCCAAAATCAATCCCCCCACTCTCCATCCTTTGCCCAAACCATGCCCATTTTCCATCCCATATCCATGCCAAATCCATCCCACATTCCATCCACTTTCATGCCAAACCCATCCCAGATTCCATCCACTTCCATGTCAAATTCTACACATTCCCCATCCACATCCATGCCCCATTTCCCATCTTCCTCCTATAGGCCCGATCCACCCTCATTCACCTATACCACTTCCGCCTTATCCAACCCCCCACACATCCCCCCATCTACCAAGGTCATCCCCATTTTTACCGGGGTCATGCCCGATTTTTGCCAAACACCCACACTTTACCCTTCATCATCCCTAAACATTCCCAACCCATCCCCCTTTGCCAATGCCCCACTTCATCCCTCCAAATGACCCATATCCCATCCGTTACTCGGGTTGTGCCCGATTTTACTGGGACCATGCCCCATTTACCCACCACATCCACCCCATCTATATCTCATCACCCCTTAAATCCACAATCTCTATCTGACCCTCCTTCTATGACCATGATGGAGGAGATGTTCTAAGTCTACTCCATGTGGAAGGCTTCCCAAAATGCCTCCTCTCCTCCACACCCCATGTCCATGAACCCATCTCACACCCTATCCAATCTCCATGCCTCACTCCCCCATAACCCCCATCAACCCCCCATCATCCACACCATTCAAACCCCCACCTCCCACATGCCCCAAGGCTCATTGGCCCAAACCTACCTAGGGCCCAATGGGCCAGACCCACCATGGGCCCATGACCTAGACCCACTAAGGCCCAATGGGCCAGACCCACTAGGGCTCAAGGGCCAGACTCATAAAAACCAATGGGCAGACCCACTAAGGGCCCATGGCCCAAACCCATCTGACCCAGGCCCAAACCCACCAATGGCCCATGGCCCATACCCTCTAAAGCCCCGTGACCCATACCCCTCAAAACCCAATGGGCCAAACCCACATACATCAAGGGCCCATGGCCCAAACCCTCCAAAGCCCAATGGGCCATGCCCATCAAAGCCTAATGGGCCAAGATCCCCCAAATCCCTTGCCCTTCACCCACACCCAACCTGACCAAGGCCTTATGGCCCAAACCTCCCAGGGCTTCATGTCCCAAACCTCCTAGGGCTTCATGTCCCAAGCCCCACACTCATACCTTCCACAATACCCCCAACATTTCACCCATCCCCAACCTTCACACCCGGGTCAAACCCATGCCATACCCCAAACCCAATTCTCTCATGGAACCATACCCCAAGACCATCTCCAAACCTTTCCCCATGCCCAATGGCCTCATCAGGCCCCACCCCTAAACCAAACTACCACTCACCCCATCACCCCACAACACTTCCCTTACATTCAAGGGGCTCACCCAACCCACTTCCAGTCCAATCCCATCCAGTCCATACACCAACATGACAATCTCGTCCTCGCTGCACCCTATGCAGACTAGCAGTATGAGGAGGACGAGTTCAGAGACAGTGGGGCCTATGCCGGGGCAGTGACCAATGCCAATCCTCCACCTGTAATTACCCCACCCTTGGCAGCCCAAAGTGAGTCCAGGCTAATAATTGAAAAGACGGCCCCCATGTCCAAGGAGTCGGAACAGCTAAAAGAACAGTTGGATAAAATCCAGAAGCAATTACAAAAGATGGGTGGTGCTGAAATCCACGCTACAGATTTCACGAATTTATGCCTATTTGCTGAGGGCCCCCTACCCTCAAAATTCAAGATGTTGGCATTCGACAAGTACAATGGCATAGGCAACCCAATCGCACACCTCAAGTCCTATTGTGGGGACATGTGCCAATACGGGGGGATGAGAGACTGCTAATAAAAGTCTTTTAGAAGAGCCTGACGGGTCTAACCCTGAGGTGGTTTACATCCTTGGAACCATCCATAATGAAGATGTGGAAAGATCTAACCCACCTATTCCAAGAGCAATATGTCTACAACATAGACATTGAGCCTCACAAGTCAGATCTAGAACCGATTAAAGTAGAACTCCAACAAAACCTTCAACAATTACTTAGGGTATTAGAGAGCACTGGCAGCTCAAGTCAGAATAAGATACCTAACGGCGACCAGATAAAAATGATATCAAAGAATACCCTGCCAGTAATCTCAGATTTTCTTGTATACCAGCAACAGTCTAGTTTTGTTGACTTGGTAAGGAACGCAAACCGCTGTGAGGACGCCATCAGAGAAGGGCGGTTGAACAAGAATGCATCTGGGGGACCGAGCAGGGTTAGGAGATTTATTGAACAGAAGAACAATAGGAGGATAGGGGCAGAGGTGCAGAATGTAACAAATACCCAACCTAATAACAATGTAGTCCCCTTTCAATTTAAAGCAGCACAACTAGCTCCCGTAAGGATCAGGCCAATACAGAGAGTAGGGAATGGGCAAGGGATGCAAATGACCCCAGAAAGGACAGCCCGTTATGATCGAGTGTTGACGCCCTTGGGGCAATCTTTGAGTGTACTTTTACGTTTATTTATTGAAAAGGGATTAATAACTGTGCTCCAACCACGACCTCCTCCCAATCCGATTTCATATAATTTTGACCCCAATACATATTGTAATTTCCATCAGGGTCCGGGTCACCCAACTGATCGTTGCTTCCCATTGAAGCACGTGATCCAGGATTTAATTGATGCTAGGAAGATCATTTCCCCTGCACCCACCCAAGCAAACTAGCATGCGAATATCCATTAGGTGCCTTTGCCACCACACCCTACCGGAATAGCAGGTCCCAGACCCACCATAGGGATGGTAGAGGAATTTGAAGAAGAATTAGAGTTTGATCCGTCAGACTTCATTTGTAATCAAAAAATATTTGTGGCACCAAGGCAGAGAAATCTAAGAGAAGGAACTATTGGGGTGATTGAATCCCTAAGCCTAGCAGATTACTTTCCCACTCCTACACCACAGATCGAACTCCTAGATCTTAGGGCCTATTTTTCGCCACCCACCCCCATTAACTATGTACAAATAAATGCGTATCAACCATATTCCACCACCCCCATAAATTACCCAATAAACCAGCAAGCCCCCAATCCTCCACCACTAATAAACTACCAATGGCCTGCGCCCACCCCATTATCCCCAGTTCAACCACCTGTAAACTCCACCACCCCCATCAAGTACCTAATGGCCCATTAAACCCCCGATCTCCCATCAGCACCTATCAGCTACCAATGGCCTCCTTTTACCCTTTTTCCCTCAGTACCACCACCCTCAAGCTTCATCACCCCCATTTGTCCCAATTTGGCCACTCAACCAACTATTATCGAGGTAAATCAAGTATTGCCCACACCTCCTAAGCCCGCAATACAAGTGCCTCCGATACCGGCAGCTATACCATTTCAGATCTCGGGACCGACCTATGATCCTCACCAGGTCCCGTTGAGTTATGAACAAATAGATGTCAATGTTGACAGCCACAGAGAAGGGGTAGTGGACTTTGTCACACGATCTGGAAAGATATCAATGCAGCCAGAAGCACCAACAACAGCACAAGCCTAACTAGAGGGGAAGAAAGATAGTGCAGTGAACCCATTCGAGAAAATGAGTCGAGAGCATATACTAAAGACTCAACTGAGAAGAATGCCTGCCCATATAACTGTATGGGATCTGTTGATGACGTCCCCACTCCATTTCCAAGCTTTAATGGGGGTGTTAAAAAATGCGCATGTCTCACTTCAAGTTAGCCCAGATGAAGTCGAGCAGATAATTGGTCAAGTGATGGCTCCAAATGCCATTTCATTTTCTAACGCTGACTTACCAGAGGAAGGAGGTAGCCACTCGAAGTCTTTGAATATAATAGTTGAGTCCGGAAATATGGTAATCCCCTTGGTTCTAATTGATAATGGGTCCGCATTGAATATATGCCCATTAAGAACCACCACAAAGATTGGGATAGATCCTTACATGCTGAGACCCACGAGAACCAACGCCCGAGGTTTTGACAATACCAGAAGAGAGATAATGGCAGAAGTTGATCCTGAGCTATTAAATGGGCCAACGACCTTCTCCATATTGTTTCAAGTGATGGATATCAAATCCTCATTTAATCTGTTACTAGGGCGCCCATGGCTACATGAAGTCGAAGCCATACCCTCCACGCTGCACCAGGAACTCAAGTTTGCATCTGGGCATAAGATTATCACCATCATTAGTGAAGGGCACAGTGAGAAAGAGAAGGCCGCCAATAGGGTCAAAAAATCCAATGTGCTGGATGTGCCGCACACCGCTGAGGACGTCGACCTCCAAAGTTTCGAATATGATGTATCGACGATACTTTCGGAGCCCATCGAGGGCATCATTCCCAAAATCGGAGGTGGTATGGTTGTGGCTGTAGCCATGCTCCAAAAGTGGGGCTATCAGAAAGGAAGGGGTCCGGGGCCCAGATTACAAGGCAGAAAGGAGCCTGTCATAGCAAAAGGGGGGCAGAAAGTCAGATTCGGGCTTGGTTATAGGCCCACAGAAGAAGAAGTGAGAGAGGCTAAGGAGAGAGTCTGTACGACGGCAGCTGCAAAAGCTAGGGGGATCCACATAGAAGAAAAACCCTGTCCCAGGCCTCACATCAGGAATTCATTCATAAGTGTCAGGGTTGTGAAAATTGACCGGAATGGGGAAACTCGATTAACCCCACACAAGCCCACAGCACCGGTCCACCCCACCAATCCCTACATCACCCTTCCCAGCCTTGCGATAGACTTGGCCGCGTTATCCCTCTTTGAAGAACGACGGCCCGTACCTGAACAAACTCCCCCTATGGTAAATCACCACAAAAAGACTTTAACGTTTGAGAACATCATCTTAGATAAAATGGGGATCAACATGATGGAGGCTGACTCGAAAGAGTCATATCAGTCAGCACCCTCCATCCAAACAGGTAAAGGAGCTGCCTCTCAGGTACGTAACTAGGCATCTTTGCCCCAAACCCTAGAAGTAGGGAGTGGCCTAACATTTGGCACCCGTTTCCTAAAAAAAAATAACCTATAAAAAGTGAGATAAGCCTTTGACAGGAAATACCTTGTATATACACAGACTCGTGCTTCCAAGGGTCCGTCTCTGAAGAAAACCAAAATCTCAAAAACATTAGAAAAATATAAAATCCCAAAAAAATTGAAAAAATACAAAGTCCAAAAATATTATCATTTAAAATTCTAAATAAAATCCTGCAAAAAGATGCCTTAATCGAAGTAACCGTCCCACGTAAAATCGACCCCTTTCCTGTAGAAATATAAGAAGAGGTAGGAGTTACGAGTCTGGACGAGGATGTCCCTTTGGAGGAGCTCCCCAATGAGCTCCTTGACTGGTTTGTCGAATTTGAGCATGGCCCTACCCCCATTTTTGAGGAAGCCGAGGACGTTAATCTAGGGACTGAGGAGATTCCCTGAATTACTAAAATTGGAATGTCGCTGTCTCCCGAAGAAAGAAAAAGCATGATCGATTTCCTTCGGTCATATCAAGACGTTTTTGCCTGGTTGTACGAGGACATGCCTAGTCTAAACACCGATTTGGTCGAGCATGAGTTGCCTCTCTACCCTGATATGAAGCCGGTTAAACAGAAGCTGAGACGTCTCCGACCCAAGTGGATGCTGAAATTCAAAGACGAGGTCATCAAATAGTATGACGCAGGGTTTCTCATGGTATCCAAATACCCGCAGTGGCTAGCCAATATTGTGCCTGTACCAAAGAAAGATGGAAAGGTCCACATGTGTATCGATTTCCGCAATCTGAATAAGGCAAGCTCGAAGACGATTTCCCATTTTTGCACATCAACATCCTGGTCATTAACACTACGAAGCACGAGATGCTTTCATTTATGGATGGATTCTCAGGATACAACCAGATTAAGATGGCAGAGGCCGATCGGGAGAAGACTACATTCATCACTCCTTGGGGAACCTTTTGCTACCGAGTCATGTCGTTTGAGCTAAAAAATGCCGGTGCAATGTACCAGAGAGCTATGACCGCATTGTTTCACGACATGATGCATCGAGAAATTAAAGTGTATGTTGATCATATGATAACAAAGTCACCGGAGCGAAGCGATCATTTGGTAAACCTTTAGAAGTTGTTTGAGAGGTTAAGAAAGTATCGACTACGTCTGAATCTGTATAAGTGTGCATTCGGTGCTATGTCCGGGAAACTGTTGGGATTCATCATTAGTAGGAGAGGGATCGAGGTCGACCCGGTCAAAGTTAAAGCTATCATAGAAATACCACCATCATCTACCGAGAAAGAAGTTAGAGGGTTCTTGGGCAGAATACAATATATCAATAGGTTTATTGCACAACTAACTCCAATCTGCACGCCGATCTTCAAGTTACTAAGGAAGACCTCGCCCATTGAATGGAATGACGATTGTTAGGTAGCGTTTGATAAAATCAAAAGCTACCTCCTTAACCCACCTATTTTGATACCACCCGAGCTCGGGAGACCACTCTTGATGTATCTCTCCACGACAGAGGTTTTAATTGGATGCGTCTTAGGGCAGCATGGCGAGACAGGAAGAAGAGAGCATGCCATTTATTATCTGAGCAAGAAATTTACTGATTATGAGATGCACTATTCTCATCTGGAGAAAGCATGCTTGGCACTTGTATGGGCTACTCAGAGGCTCCGCCATTACTTGTTGTCCCAAGCCGTGCTACTCCTAGCTCGCATGGATCCATTGAAGTACCTGTTCGAAAAGCCGGCTGTCACCGGGCGAACCGCGTGATGGTAGCTTTTATTATCTAAGTTTGACATCACATATGTCACTCAGAAGTCGATTAAGGGGAAGGCACTCACCGATCATCTTGCCGATAATCCTTTGCCAGATTATGAACCTTTGAGAACGGAGTTCCCCGATGAAGACATCCTGTTCATGATGGAAGACGATACTGAGGAAGCAGAAGAATCATGGGTAATGCACTTCCACGAGGCAGCAAATGCCAAGGGTCAGGGAGTTGGCGCCATTCTAATTTTGCCAAAAGGATCCCATGTACCGGTCTCTATCAAACTCAACTTCTCCTACACTAACAACATGACTGAGTATGAAGCATGTGCCGCCGGTCTGCAGGCAGCTCTCAATCTGAATGTAACTCACCTTTGAGTATTTGGTGATTCTCAGTTAATCATATGTCAGACGAATGGAGATTGAAAAATAAAAGATGAGAAACTGATCCCTTACCATGAGCACCTCGAGGATCTGATAGTTTGTTTCAAAGACGTGACATTCTCATATGTCCCCCGGATAAGGAATCGCTTTGCCGATGCACTAGCAACGTTGGCATCAATGATAGAAATCTCGTATGGTGTTGAGATGAAGCCGATCATGATCGAGCAAAGGAATGAGCCGGCCTTTTACCTCCAGATTGAGGAACCTACAAAGCCTGATGATGAGCCACCTTGATTCTTAGATATCAAGAATTTCCTCGAGACACTAACTTTCCCTGAGGGTATGTCCAAGACAGACCGACGAACCATTCAACGTTTAGCAGCAAGCTACATCATTTGTGGGGAATGCCTTTACAAGCGATTCTATAATAAAATCTTGGTCAGGTGCCTTACAGAAAGTGAAGTGATCAATATCATGAAGGAGATCCACGAGGGAGTATGCGAAGCTCACGTCAGCGGTCACATGCTTGCTAAGAAAATTCTACGACAAGAATACTTTTGGACCACTATGAAATCAGATTGTTGTAAGCATGTTCAGAAATGCTATAAGTGTCAGGAACACTCTAATCTGATACACGCTCCTACCATCGATCTATACTACATGACTACTCCTTGGCCATTTACTATCTGGGGCATTGACTTCGTCGGAATGATTAATCCAAAAGCATCAAATAAACATCGATTCATCCTCATCGCCATTGAATACTTCACCAAGTGGGTAAAAGCGATGTCATATACAAACATTACGGCCAGTCACATCAAGAAGTTCCTCAAGAATAATATTGTGTGCCAATTTTGAGTACCCAAGGATATCATCACGAACAATGGTACAAACTTTACGAATAAGCACATCCGAGCCTTTTGTTAGCAATATAAGATCAAGCACCATCGTTCGTCACCTTATCGGCTTCAAACTATTGGAGGTGTGGAAGCTACTAACAAGACAGTCGTTCGCATCCTTGAGAAAATGGTCGTCACTTATCGAAATTGGAGCGAAATGCTGCCATTCGCTTTATGGGCCTACAGAACATCGATCTGTACCGCTACAGGGGCAACACCATTCTCCCTTGTGTATGGAACCGAGGTTGTCCTACCAGTAGAGGTTGAAGTACCCTCGCTCCAAATCCTCATGGAATCAGGCTTACTCGAGGAAGAGAGGAAGAGTTCCCGCTTTGAACAGTTGAACTTATTAGACGAGAAGAGACTCCTAGCCTTGTGTCATACTCAAGTTTACCATGGGCGAATCGCACATGCTTACAATAAACATGTTCGCAGCCGAGATCTGAAGGTAGGAGACACTGTACTAAAGAGGATCTTCCCATCCCTCCACGCCGGTCCTAGAGGAAAGTTCAAGCCAAACTGGGAAGGACCTTATGTCGTCCGAGAGGTGCTATCGGGATACGCTATCCGCCTCGCCACCATGGACAGAGATCATCTTCCTGAGCCCATCAATGCTGGATATGTCTAACGATTCTACGCTTAGTCTATCCCGATAAGGTAAGTATTGGTAAAACAGATACGTGACTGCTTAAGAACCACCCAAAAGAGGCCATAATTCCAAGCATAGTAGCCAAAAAACATCCATAGAAATAATGATATCCTTTGCTACCCTCATTTGAGCTTGGGCCTTTTCGTTCAATATACCCCTTCCCCAAAAAAAAATGTCTGTGTACATATACAAAAAAAATGTGGAAGTAAACCATCAAAATCTAAAAAATTGAAAAAGCAAAATCCCAAAAAGAGATTGCCTGAAATGAAACAAAAAGAACAAAAAATGTAGAAGAATCATGGGGCATGTACAGTAAAACCCCCAAGCAAGAAAGTACATTGAGAAAGCTGAAGCCATATTAATGAAACCCTTTTAGCCCAGCATACCTTCAAACCCTAACCAAACCCATGGCCAAGCTATACCTTGAAGAAAGCCCTCTTTTAGGTTCACAAGCAGTCATAATATCTGTTAAGTCAATACAAGCCAAGTCGTGGCCGTTGAAAATAATGATGAAAGAAATAAAAAGAATAAAAAATAAAATAAAAATACAAGATCAAAGCAAGATCGACGTGGTGAAAACCTAAAAGGGCATTACAGGTAAAAACAACGAGCTTGTGTGGACCAGGTGAAATCTCGAAAGGGCGCTTAGAGTAAGAGCTAAACCAATGGACGTGGTGAAAACCCTAAAGGGGGCCATGGGTAAAAAAAGAGATAAATAAGAAAAAGAAAGAAAAAAAAAGGAGGAATGGTTTGAAATGATTGACTGATGTTTGAGGAACCCTTTTGTTACTCTCTCTGTTGCCTCTTTTCCGACTGGGCCGCTCATGCAAGTTCGAATCGGGCCTCGACCAAAATTGTCTTTGTGAAACTGCTTTATCAAACATATGACTCGAGGTAAGGAGAAAGGTTTGACTCAATCCAAAGGGATTAGCGTTCTAGCCTTGGTAAAAGTCGAACTCACTCAGGTCCAACCACATGAAAGGGTTCGACTATGCTCACAATAGGATGCGTTACTTCGTCTCACTGTTATGGCATAAAAAATAAATAAAATAAAATAAAAAGAGCAAAAAGTTTGTGTAAATATATATAACTGTTATTTTACAAATGCACCGCTCACACCACGTCCTAAAAAATAGCCGATATGATGTTTAGCTTTCCTTCTTTCCTTTCCTTTTTACAAAAAGCAAAAAACAAAAACATAAAGAAAATATGTATACCAAAAAAATGTGTGTATCTGTAAAGGGGTTTCTTACGCCCCTTTTCTGTGTATTTGATCTGTGTAAAAAGTTATGTACGCAGGGCAGAATCAACAGCCCAACTCACGCTTCAAGGCGCTAATCTCAGCGTGAAAACCATCTTCCCAGACATTCCGCTCGGTCAACCAATGACCATGCAACTCTTGTACCTCTTCCGAGAAGTATCAACGGCTCTAAGGGCAACACTCAAGGGTCCTTTCAGACGAAGGACCTCACTCTCTGCTATCTCTGCTTTAACTTTTTTATGCGTTAAATGCTCGTGCAGGGCCCTCTTCTCATCTACTAGTAGCTCGATGCAGGCTGGGAGCGCCGTCTCTTTCTTTGGCCAAGGGCCTCCAGTGTCAATACTTTCCACCTGACCTAAGCAATCAGCAACATGCTGCTCAGTCAATAGCCAGGCCTCATGCTCAGGAGAAGACTGAACCAAATCTCCCTGCTCCATATCACACATTAGCGTCGACTGACGCATCTCTCAAAGAGCAACAATCCGGTCTGTCCCCACAGGGCCCCCGAGAAAAGAGCAAGTCACATAGAGGGGGTTTTGCCTCGCACGGCACCTGCTGAGAGCAGCCAAACTGACGCAACACCCGGAATGAGAAGTAGAAGGTGCTGCCAATCATTCCTAAGAGGGTGATGCCCTCATGGTCTTTGGAACGAACTATAGGAAGGGCCCGGTCCAACAAGGGAAGCCTCCATATCAGCTCGACGTTAGCCAACCAAAGCTTCAAAGCTAACGAATCGCCCTGCGGAAGTAAGTGACACCTACCCGAAAAGCATCGAGCCACCTCACCTTGGGTAATAGAAAAGCGGGGCACGGGCCCCAAGATGGCAAGATGCTCACCTAACCAGACCTGAAGCAGCAAGGGAGATCCCCGAAGGCTCTCCTCCTTGCCCAGTGCAAATGCATCAAGGCATCGATATAGTTAAGCAAGGACCAGGTGCATCACTGATCGGCCTTCCACCAACTCAATCAAGACATTGCAAAGAGCCAGGGAGAAGCTCTCTCCCCTGGTGAAGAAAAGGGCTTTTGAAATGTGACCGAGAGTGAAGGCTTTTGAGTTGAAAATATTCCTAATCGGCAATTTTCGAAGGCTTTTGTCACCGAAAAGTTCTTTGATGAATTTTAGCGAACACCTTGTGGGCCCCCCAATGAGACTTTTCTCATACTCAAGTTTCTTCAAGACAAGGGTGAGATGAACGGATTTGGAGTAGCCCAACCTCGGCGTGACTCTTGCAAGGCCTCTATGAAGCTTCAGGCCAGATAAGTTGGATAGCTCCTCAAGGGTTGGAGTTAGCTCCCACTTCCCAAAATGGAATACATGGACATTTGCATCCCAAAACGAAGCGGCAGCGTGAAGAAGGTCACATCGTGGAAGAACATCGAGGAAGAAGGGAAGGCGTGATAGGCCGAGCCACTCAAGCTCAACAAGCTCGCTCTCATTTAAACTCCCAAGCCAACTTTTAAGAAAATTGGGCCCCAAGCCTAAAGAAATACGAAAATTGGTTCCGGGCCCTCCATGTAAGGGAGGGTTGGAAAGCGGGTCCATAGACGTACAAAGATCTTTGAAGGATATAGAAATCAATGTATGATGATGGACCCGCCCTAGGGAAAATAAGAACAAAAAGAATCAGTCAAAAAGACCAAGTCAAACAGAAAAGAGAAGGATTTTGGACTGTCTCGGGTATATAAGGACCCACAGCTCCCAAGGCCAAAACTGGCGCAACTATTAGTTGCGCCAGTGAATTTGTCCCAAATTATTGCCTGGCGCAACTAATAGTTGCGCTAGTACAAAATCCCACCTCCATGCCTTCCTTTTTCAAATTTTTGGGAGTTTAGGGAGCCGTTGCTGGTTTCTTAGCCTGCTGACCTGATTCACATGCTTTATGAAAACAGTTGCACCTAAGAAATTAACAGGGCATCTAACATTGAAATAATTTCACTTTTGGTGCAGGAGAAACTCCCACCACGACATGCAGCATCGAGGGCCGCTTTTTATGAACGATCATCAAGGATCTTCCTGCGAGCAGGTGGATATATGCAAGAGAGAGACAACATTACAAATCAAAGAGAGACATTGAGCATATCTAAGCAAAACATCATAAGAAAAGTGCCATAAATATCTGTTACAAATAAAAAATCCCAATAAAGTTGTCTCAAAAGTGCCAAAATGTTTGAATGAAGAAACTAATGCCTAATCCTTGTCTGCACCCTTTGACTTCTTTCGACAACGAGAGGACCCCTGGTAAGTCCGCATATCCCCCACTCGGGACCAGGCCTGAGAAATCCTGCTAAGTAAAGATCGCGACTCCTTGGCGTGTGCACACTGTAAGTCATGGCCAAAATCAGAGATCAGGACCAATTGGGGGACAAGAACAAAAAATGGTGGAACCAACAGGAAAAGCAGAGCAGTAGAATACTCACTGTCTCCACATCCCGAAGCTCCTCAAGATTACGATGATACGCTACATACTCCATAGTTGAATCAAAGTTCTACATTCAGAGGGATACAATGTCAACTATTAGGGCAATCATAAAATATATGCAAAAAGAGGCCAAAACAAAAGAGAGACGGGTCGTCAGAGGGCTTACCCCTAGGATCACCTCAAGAGGAGGGACCCGGGCCACTTTAACAGAGATATGTGCTTGCCTGTCCACATCGGCACACATGTTCGAGAGAAAGCTATCATCAAGGCATTAGAAAGTCCCATAGACCATGGTCGGATCATCACTAGGAGCACCTGCATGAGAGATACCCGACGGACCAGCTTCGAAGGGACCTGCTCAAGAGGAGCCCTCACCAGAAGGACCAGTGCTAGAAGGGCCAACACTTGAAGGACCTGCCCCTGAGGAATCGGCGGTACTTGTCGCTGCCCCGCCTTCATTATCCGAGTCATCCCCTTGAGCAAACTGTGAATAAAGTAAAAATTTGGTCAGAAAGAACAAAGGCCAAATTAAAAGGAAAGGAGTCTAATCTAAAAAAGGGAAGGAGAGTTACCTACCCGCGTGGGCCACCAAATGCAAGGAAGTTAGCACTAGGGACGAAGTGTGGTAGGATGAACCGATATGGTAGCCACTCATACTATATGTGATAATCTCCGGGCACAAGAAGGGCATTGATGAGGAGCCCATTATTGAGGAAGGCTGCGATGAGCTCCTCAACACTGCCAATAAGGCCCATGACATCGGCAGGAGGGCCCATGGGTATGGCGTGATAGCCTTGATACTGGTGCACCACCCGCTCCCCCAAATAGTAAACCCTTGCCCACGCACCATAAAAGAAAACAATGCAGCAGTTGTTGAGGAGGCGCAACGGACCTACGGCTGCCCAATCCCAGAAGACGGAGTAGAGATACAGATCATGGAGGATCTGTTCAAGTCAAGAGGTGACCAATCAATAAGACAGACAACATAACAAATCGGGGAGAATTTTCGAGTTGAAATAGTTGAAAGGGGCTTTACCTGCTCAGGGACCATCAGGTCAAGCTGGAACCTCAAGCCGATCTCTAAGTGCTTCAAGCCCACATCACGACACCGGACATGGTTCTAGTTGCTAAGAAGAGGGTAGGTGAACGCGTCCAGATGAAGAAGTGGGCGACCAGGATGAAAATGATTGTACCCCCATACCTGAGAAAAGCAGTGCACAAGGGAGCAAGTCAGTGGCATACAAAGATCATCCAAGTGAAACTGATAAAAGCAAAAGGTTAGGGGTTACCTCCAATGTCGCCCAAAAGCCAACGACAGATTTGGCTTCCCCGATAGCGGCCCGGGCTACGCCGTACATCAACCATGCGTATCCACCCCCGCCCAATCGTACCTATGGACATCACCACAGTTGTCCATAATGCTCAGCAACGCTAGGCTGACTCGGCCACTGCTCGCATTGGTAAAAAGGGTCTTACCCAACAGGAGCAGGAGAGTGATGCAGGCCAAGATGATTGCCCGCTCGGGCGTAATGTAAGGCACCCTATCCGGCTGCCCCAGATCCACCAACTCATCAGCCACGAAGAGGCTAGATAACCAGGACATCTTAACCTCTGTGTCGTGTATCTGCCCATGAGGGGGATAGGCCCCTATCAATCGGATGATATCCTCTCTGCTCGATACCGTGAGACCAGCTATCGGTATGCCCCCCATCCTAATACCCGTAATCATGGCCCAGTCAACATGCGTCAAGGCCATCTCAGCATACGGCATATGGAAGGTCATAGTCTCGAGGCGGAACCGCTCAATCAGGGGCTTCAGGTACGCCACGTTGGCTCTCATAGGAGGGCAGGATAGAAACTCCCCAAAGCCTACTTGCGCCAGTAAGAACTTCACCACGGGGGGGGGGGGGGGACATAGAGATAGAAATCATGAAAATCTAGCCATCCCCCGTGGAATACGATGGAGGGAAGGTCCTGCATCCAAAGGAAAGTGCATCAGATCATGGAAATAAAGCAAAGCTGCACAAAAGAAAGAAATTGAACTTATCTCTTACCCTGCCTGCTATGCCAAATTTTGAAATGTGAATATACTGTTGATGAAGGAGGCCAACTCGGGCAGCCTCGCCTTGCATTTCAAGCCAGGGGCTCGCTTTCCGCTCTACCCAAAGGAATTGCTCCCCCCGCGGACCGTAGACTATCTCGGGCCCCTCCTCATGGCCCTCCTCAGGAACATACTCATCATCACCCGACATTCTGGGGCAATATAAAGCAATCACATCAGAGCAGAACAGTGATAAAGAACCATTTTATGCTATGCTGCAAAGGAAGTTAAGTAGTGCTCACCCCTTTGTTATCATTTTCAGAAACCAAGGTACACACACAAAAACAAAAACAAAAAACCAAAAAAAAATCCCTGTACTTCATTTGCAAAAATAAATAAAAGAATAAAAAACCAAAAAAATCCCTTTACTTCATTTGTAAAAATAAAAACAAAAAACAAAAAAAAATCCTTTTACTTCATTCACAAAAATAAAAAATAAAAAAACCAAAAAAATCCCTTTACTTTATTTGCAAAAACAAAAACAAAAACCAAAAAAATCCCTTTACTTTATTTGTAAAAATAATAAAAAAAAACCAAAAAAATCCCTTTACTTCATTCACAAAAATAAAATTAAAAAAACCAAAAAAATCCCTTTACTTTATTTGCAAAAATAAAAAAACAAAAAACCAAAAAAATCCCTTTACTTCATTTGTAAAAATAAAAACAAAAAGTAAAAAAAAATCCCTTTACTTCATTCACTAAAATAAAAACAAAACAAACCAAAAAAATCCCTTTACTTTATTTGCAAAAACAAAAAAAAAAATCCCTTTACTTTATTTGCAAAAATAAAAACAAAAGCCAAAAAAAACCCCTTTACTTTACAAAAATAAAAACAAAACAAAAATAAGAACCCCTTTACTCTATTTTGTAAAAAAAAAAAAAAAACAAAACAAAAAAAACATATAGATTTATATAAATCCATAAAACCACAAAAAATATAGGGCATCATTCATGCAATCAAACTCATCATCAATAAGCATGCGTACAAGAGAAACAAATCATCTATCATAAAAAAAAAACATGTAAGATCATGATCATATTTGCAAGGAAAGCAAGAAAAATTAAGGAAGATGGGGTCTTTGATCTAACGTAAGGTAGCGAACGACAATGAGGCACGTGTAGATGCAATATAAAGGAACCATAGGGAGGCCTATTTTCTATTTTGAGGAGAAGGAGGGGAGAATTTTTTTTTAAAATTGTCCTGATTGCCCGAACTCGGGCTATTTAAATTGATCCCCCAGCCAGGCTTGGCGCAACTATTAGTTGCGCCAGGCAATTTTGGAGCCCCTTTTGGCTTGGAGCAGCTATTAGCTGCGCCAGGAAATTTTAGGGCCCCTTTTAGTTTGGCGCAACTATTAGTTGCGCTAGCCTTAACAGGTCAGGTTTCGGGCCTTGAACGGGTCAGGTGCATACCCCGGTCCCCCCTCTCATTGTTTTGTTCTCTCGACTGATGCACATGCTCCCAAACGGCATTTCGATCTTCATTCGACTTGCCCGGAAAGCCATGCTAGGATAAAAGAGGACCGAGATCAATAGGTATCCCGGTCCCACATGAAAAAGTGTGAAGAAGTTCAAAAAATGATGGAAAAATCCCACATAAAAAGCATAAAATGATAGAATAATTCACATAAAATAATAGTTCAAAAAAAATTCAAACAAAGACACAAAATGATAACTCGAAAATGCCAAAAAAATAGCATAAAATAATAGTTTCAAAATTAAAAAAAAAACAACATAAAATGATAGAAAATTCACAAAAAAAATAATAAAACACAAAAAATGATAACCTATTTGTGTTTCCCTATAGAGCGACACACAGCTACACACTTGCGTATTTTCAATGCAGTAAAATATCAATATTTTATCAGCAATGCAGCTGTGCCATATTAAAGTTCCGAGTCTAGGGTTTGCCTTGGATCTTTGGATCCTACTTCAAAGTAGGAGCAACGACGTCAATCCCGATCAAAAGGCTAATATTTCGATCAGGTTGACTCAACTGCTAAATCTTTGCGCTGAGCGCTCTATTTTTGGATTCATGTGAACTCTAGTATCTTTAGCTTCAGATTCATTGGAAAAGGTTAATCGTTGGTAGAGACCTGTTGAGAATAAGATCACATGTCGATCAACTATGTGTAAACATGCATGCAAAAGGGTTCATTTCCCCTTTATTTTCTGCAGGCTTAAAACCTGTATTGAAACAGATATCCCTGTAAAGTGTATGCCTTGCATCTGGTTATCCGTATGATGGTCATTTGTTCTCATAAATTATACCTGGACCAATTATGGGTTGAGACTTCCATCGCCTTTGTTGCTCATCACCCCTAATGGGTGCATGTTTATGCATGGTTAAATGAAGTGTAAAATTATTATTGGCAGAGACCAGGACTAGATGTCTCTTTTGGTAGACACCCAAGATTGGTTGGATCTGTTCAGGTTTAGTTAAAGTTGGATGCTCTAGGTCACGTGGATCTAGGGCACATTTTCGAAAATGGCACGTATTCTCAAAATGTGTTGCGACATCTATTCGCTCCGCTCGGGTAGTCATGCCAAATAAACATCGGGATCGATGGGCTCGCCCAAAGACCTCGAACCCTGCTTCAGGCAGGGGCACTAACGACCAGTCAAATGGAGCAATCAAATGCCTCATAGGATTAGATGAAAACTGTGGAGCCTTACATAGTTTTGCTTAGCACTTATCTTTAAGTGTGGGTCGATCACCCCTCTTACTTGTGAAGCTGTTGTATCCGATTACCTTGAGAAACGAATGTTTAGCCTGGCATCCAGAGCTTTCGTTTTCTCACCATGTTACTCATTTGATGTTCGAAGTTTGTTCTGAATGCAGCGGACCCGTCAGTAATGCCTTGGGTCTCTTTGGATGTCTCTTTTCTTTGGCATTTGATCATTAGTGATCGAATACTAAAGATGGGCATCTGTAGACACCCAAATTTGTCCCAAGGCCCGATCAAAACACATTTCGAGAAAGGGGCACTTTCGAGCTTTTGATGGCATGTATGGAACCCTTAGGAACCCTTCCAAACCCTTTGGAATCATCCTAGATCCCTTAGGAACTTTCTCGAACCCTTAAGAACCCTTCCAAACCCTCAGGAATCACCCTAGATTCCTTAGGAATCTTCTCAGACCCTTAGAAACCAATCCCAACCCTTAGAACCCATTCCAGACCTAAACCTAAATTTCCCAAGTAATTGATGAAGGGTGGTGCACCGGGAGTAGCTATGGCCTTCTACTGTGATCAAATCTCATACCATTAAAAAATAGAAGTCGTCAGCTTTCCAACGGGCCAAAAATCCCCCAAATCGAGGCTGTGTACACAAAGATATGGCGGTTCGAACTCGAGGGGCAAAACTGTGATTTTGGGAAAGTCCCTTTAGGGATTTGGCACAACTAATAGTTGCGCTAGTTCAAGTGTGGACCCCACCTCGAGGAGCCAACTTCTCAGCACTATGCATGCACTATTTTACTGTGCATATGCCTGGCATAACTAATAGTTACGCTAGACATATGAACAGTAACCTTTGGTTTTTGCCCCAAAATTCATGATTGGGGTTTGACTTGTTGACCACCTTGACCTTTGGAGTGTGTTTTACTAGTTCTGTTACACCCATTTACTATCTATGTGTAACCTCTTAAGTGGTTTAAAGCCTCACCCTATCATCCACCATTGGAGCATCTCTTCACATGTTTCAAGGCTCCAAAAATTCTAGGAAACCTTAGATGCTAGATTACCTAATTCCTAATCTTGGCCTCTAAGTGGCCTCCTAACCCACCCATTTCCTATAAATAGAGCCCCCCGCCCCTTGGATTAAAGTTTAAGAAAATTATCCTAAGAGAGAAAGAGCTTAAAGTGAGAAGATCTTTCTCCCTTTAGTGCACCATTCCCATACAAATTTCAAATTTCAAAAAACTCCTTTAGACCTTAGCATTTCACTAAAAACCTCTAAGTTAGGTGTGTGTTATCCTCTATCTTTCTTCCTCTACCTCTTAGCTTCAAGCCTTAGGAGTTAGACCCTATTCTATATCATTCAAGCCTTCAAAAGCTCATCAAAGTAAGCTAATGCAAGGCTCCCCAACGGTGCAACAAGGGTCCGAGAGCTCCGGCTCTCCCTTCTATCCCTCTACCTTTTCGATTTCTCCTCTATCCTCTCATTTGTCCTGTTACGCCATCGAATTTTCGGTAGGAACGGAGAGGCACAAATAGGATTTTAAGATCCATTTAGGCAAGAGGAAGCCTTTTTCATTTCTTTTTCATCATTCTTATTTTGGCCTTAAGTAGAGACCGCATTTAGAGGGTTGATTGGGTGCCTAACACCTTCCTAATCTATACCAAAGCCCCTACCCAAGAACCTTTGGTGTGGACCGGATTCAGAGTCATATTTGTGACACTTCGGTGTTTATAAAAATGATTTAGGTTTCCTGGGATACCAAAAGCTCTGGGGGTTGACTCTATATTTTTATTAGAGAGCACATCGTCGCGACGGGATCGTAAAAAATCCCACGGTTGCACAGGGGAGTATGACATGCATCATCGGGGAGAGGAGTGAGGTAAAAGGGATTAACGAGGGGAGTGTGGAAGAGAGTGGAAGTGGAAGAGAGAGTTGAAGAGATAGTGGAATTGGAAGAGAGAGTAGATGTGGGTGAAGGTGAGAGAGTGGAAGAGGGTGAAGGTGAGAGAGTGGAAGAGATAGTAGAAAATAGCTTTGAAGGGAGGGATGATGTGGCAACCCGACATTTCCCTTGATCGTATATAGGAAATGTCGCATCGTCGGATCACCTAACATGATCCTATCATACAAGTGTGTTGTATATTGTATAAAGTATTATAAAAGCGAAAGCAACTAAATAACTCTGACATGATAAAATATGGCAACCCCTGATATTTATTCATCTAGTAAAATAGTCAACTAACAAAGGCTATAAACAAGACTAACTGGATGCAATGTATAGCTTTCCACTGATGACAGCCACTCGCCATCTAAACAATGAAAAGAAAACCTATACATGTAGTGTAAAATATCTCAAAACAAAGCATAATACATGGCTATATAAGTGTTTTCAAAGGCATCTCTCTCTCTCTCTCTCAACCCTATTTTGGAAAGAATTCTTCAGCGAATTCTTCCTCCTCATACTCCTCATCCTCCTCATCCTCCTCTTCTTCCTCCTCTCCCGGCTGGTACATGAGATCGCCCTCATGCTCTGGATCAAGATCTGCAGCTAAGACATTGAAGTCTTAGGATGAACTATCATCGAGGCTCAGCAGAGAGATTTACAGTGCTAATTCATATGTTAGATTACCGAATTTACTTCTAGATGCATAAAATACAAATCAAAGCATCTTATGTCATATCGTGTATCTAGTATAGCATAAATAATTCATTATCACGCAATAATTTAATATGCTAACATGCTGAACAATCATGCTGAATAAATATAAGAAAATCATGGTGCAACAGAGACAAGGAATCATGCTGAAAAAAATTATGCCGACATATCTTAGCTTAAACAAGCTATCAGATGTAAAACATACAGGTACAAGAAACAAGCAAATCAAGCTCCCGAGTTAGCGGGATCACTTGTCAAGCTCCCAAGTTAGCGGGATCACTTGGACCGATACAATCAAGCTCCCGAGTTAGCGAGATCACTTGTTAAGCTCCTGAGTTAGCGAGATCACTTATTAAGCTCCCGAGTTAGCGGAATCACTTAGATTCAAGATTTACACAGTTAAGCTCCCGAGTTAGCGTGATCACTTGGTTCAAAAATGAAGCAAAATTGGTACATGACATTACGGATAACAAGATAGGGCTATGCATGGTATCAGGCATGCAAAACATCATGAACTCATGAAAACTCGTATACAATAAAAACTCGCATATCAAACATAAACTGAAATTAGCCACAGCATGCATAGTCATATATCAAAACTAAACTGAGCATCATTATTCATATCAGAACTATATCTCGTTAAGTCTATGTCATTATTTAGACCTACACATTAAACTGAATGAGCCCACTCCTACATAGCCAAATATCGTATCTGATTGTATCATGATCATAGCCAAATATCTAACTCTATCATCATCATTCAACCTGACATGGACCTATGTAGGAAAAGTATCCAGTGAACTGACTTTATCATGATCATATGCATTCATCTATCCTACTATATATCAAACCTGATTGGCATCAATATCCATACACGGTACAATCATGTTCATCTTTTAACTATATGTTGTACTACTACTCATATCAACCACGTATATGAATTAATCATTACATTGACACTAGTATATATCTAACCATGTACCGAATGGAAATGATCATGAGCATATGGAGGCATCAAACTAACACTATCATGATCATTTGTATCTATACTTTAACACTGAATATGCTATGAAATTATATACATATATTAATTTAACACGCTAACCAGAGGTGAAATGAGAAAATAAAATACAAGTCAGTGAGATAAACTCCCTACCTTCACTGCTTATACGTGCAGGCATCCAAGCTAACCCATCGTGACAAGCTCGTCATGTGCGCCAAGCTCCTACGAGTTACATTCATGTGTTCAGTATTTTTAGTAGTTTACTGGGTCACCTTAGCCCCAATATCTGTACTAGATATAGTCATTAATGCTACTAGTCAACTCACAAGAACATAGATAGACCGGAGGCATTCCCAAGCAAGCACTAAAGCCCAAACAAAGGCTTGCCTCCGCAAGCCATAGAGTTGTTGCGGTAAGCTCACCAGCTGAGCACCTTCTCGCGGCAACCTTGTGAGGTTACCGTGACAAGCCTGAGGCACAAGCTTACCAGGGTGCCTTCCCTTGCTCTCTGGTCTCATGATTCTCTTCGTTCGCACGGCCTTGTACAATATATCAATACGCTATAATTTATTGTATACGTTACACAGAGAAGCTTGTTCAAAGTTTGCAACTTAGTGTGAAGGTTTCGGAGTGCTTTCATTTAACCTTTTGACTCTGCAACCTTCACACATGCTGTCATTTTTGAACTGTCGATTCGAGTGGTGGAATCGGCGTCACAGATTTAACTTCTATTTGAAACCAACTAAATGAACTGACCCTAAGCTATTACTGGGTTTATTGATGGTGTACCTTTTGATGCATCCGATGTTTATAACGACGTCGAATTGGTGTCGATGTCGCATTTGTAATGTAAGTGCAAAGCGAGGGTTGACATGCATGCTCCGAGACCAAGGTTTCATTTATCAAAACTCTAGCGAACGTATCGGAAGGTTGCTTTATACATTGAATTGGTTTGAGACGTGAGTTGAGCTAAACATATGGGTTTTCTACTATGGCTTGTACTAACTTTGCAGGGTCGATGTGCATCAGATTCATAGTTGGGAGAAGAAAGGAGATGGTGAGGTTTATAAGGGTTTCTATTTACTTTGCGTGCATGGAGTCGAATTGTGACTCATGCACTCGTGAAGGTCTCTTAGCCAAATAATTAGCTTATAAGCTGATTTGAGTTGCATTCCCCTATTAAGCCCACACTAATCAACAATGTACAAGCATATAAGCCAAATAAGGCTTACCTATATATCACTCTTATACACTTTTGAAGTGTATAAGCTAGTAAAGGCTGGAATCCCATGAAGTGCATGCATGGGTTTTTCAGTGTACATGCCTATAAGCCAAACTAGTCCTGGCTTTTGGCTTTAGAGATTGGCTACCCAATTTGGCTTTAGTGCAAAGCACTTACACTCATACTAATGATTAAGTATACTATTAGTGTAAAGCACGTATATTACCACTATCTTTTAGTTTACTAATTTTAAGATACTACTTTTAAGTGCTTTATACTACTTTTAGTGTACAAGTTCAAGTGTGTGTTGAATACACTAAGTTTAAGTGAATGAAGGACCGGTTTGAATGAACAAAAGTTTTGATCACGAACATAGATAGGTCCTTTGTGTCACATCTTCGGCATACACCTGACCTGACCCGTGTCCATACCACAGAGTGTGGTCTTAAAATAAGGCATCTGTTACAAATGCTATGGTTGAAGATGAAAGGTTTGAGAGGAGAGTGGAAGGCGAAGAAGAAACAATTCAAGTTCGAAAAAGAAGAAAAAAATACAAGAGGTTGACGTTAAGCCTGCCCAAACTAGAGTCAAGGATAATGTGGCACCTTTTCTCGGAGGCCCTACAGACACTTCGCTTCTACGATGGTACCGAAACTATGTTGCCCACGATCTATGGGTTAACAAAGTAAGTAAGCAACAATACTTAATTCATGTAATGCATTTATCTTTTTCATTTAAATAATGCGTACATAATTATATTTTTTTACTAAATTTGTTGTTGGTTGATGTACAATCAAGGTACGCTTTGTTGCATACAACATTCGACCAAACTTGATGCTTGGTCCATCGTTAAAATGTCTCGCAAGTTTAAAAGTAGAATCAAGATGGCTAGGTTTTGGTTGTTGGTAAGGGCTGCATTTAGGACGATAAATCATGTTTTAGTAACTGCCTTAGTTGAGAGATGGCACCCCGAGACGAATACATTTCACTTCATTATTGGTGAGATGACTATAACTCTCGATCACATGAAGCACCTCATTGACCTAGCTGTAGTCGGAAAGGCAGTTGTTGCAAACCCTTGCAATACGCCTGAATTGGTGGCCACGTGTGCTCAAGCATTCGGTATTGATGCTGATGATGTGATTGAAGAATTAAATAAAAAAGGATGCAAGGGGTAAGCTTTCCACTTGGAATGGTTGTGTGCTTGTTTAAGCCAGATACCTGATGATGCATATGATGATCAGATTGATTATGTTGCAAGGGGATACATTCTTTATCTACTAGACTGCACAATCCTTGTGGATAAATTATATAGTATGGTGTCGGCTTGGCACGTAAAGTTGTTGGTCGATCTGAAGACAATTGGAGACTTTGCATGGGGAACAGTTGCACTCGCTTATCTTTATAGGCAGCTGGGCATCGCACGGGAAATAATGTCGCACAAATTTTGGGGTTGCCTATGTTAGTTGAGGTATACTAAATTGACATAAAAATGTCTTACTAAATTGTGCTTATAATATTTAGTAAATAGTTGATGTCTCATGTTGTTCAAAATATATGTTATATATTTTAATGTGTAGAGCAACGAACATCAAGTTTTGAGCATCCAATGCTTAGGCAAATGTCTTTTGGTAAACTACCTTTGGCCGTTAGATGGCAGCAACCTTTAGGTCAACCTGCACATCTTGAATCAAAATTGGTTCTTTTACATGAAGTGTAGGATGATTTACGAATGTATTAGGTAATAACAAAATTAGTTCTTTTATTAAACCTACATACACATTGTATTATAGTTGAAATATCTCTCTCATATGCTCTTATATGGTATAAGTTATTTGGGATCCATATTTTTAGATTAAATCGGAATATTCGATTCCTCCTACTGCATTTTACATAAGATGCCTATTCTATTTTGATATCATTGAGCCTTATTATCCAAAGAGAGTGCTGAGACAGTTGGGTCACGTGCAATCAATTTCCCCGCCACCACTAGCACCTGCAGAAGGAAGCTTTAGAGGGAGAACTGCAAAGATGTATACTGTATATTATCGAGTTGCTCCAAAGAACTTTGAACGCCATCGCAGTCACCAATTATTTGCAAATGATCGCAGTGCCCAAACCTTTAGTGGGGCCACTATGAAGGGTTATATGGAGTTGTACAAGAAGTTCTCTCATTTGTATCTCATGGATCCCAACCACTACAGGAGCTTGAGGCCATCCCAAATTAGAGATGATGTCGACGATGTCTCGAAGGAATGAGTGTATTTGCGTTACTATGATGTCTCTCATTTATAAGTACTACGCTATATGAAAATTAATATATTGACTCACACTCATTTTAAATGTAGTGACATCACAGAGATAGAGCATTGATGCTATTAGAAGATTCGATAGATGCAGGTGTCAATAAGGACATTTGATACGTGACCGAGGTGTAGAAGAGGGTACGCGATGAGCTCCGATTTGACTGTTTGCCCTCCTAAAGGCTGCTACTACGAGTCAGATAGTCGAAGTGCCCACAACAGGATGCCAAAATTAGTCACGTGTGAAGACAAGAACTCAACCGAAGAAAAAGAAGTGATATGGGATAGAGATGATGAAGAGTTGTTTTAAGAATCTTTTCAAACAATGTTTACATGTTGGTATATGTGTACAGTCTAATTGGGTTTAAAATTTGAAAGGAGAGTTTTTTTTCTATATGTGATCAGTCACATAATTTACCAATTTATCACCCTTAACTTAGTGATGCTAGACCCCCATTTTCATGAGACCCGACACATGATTGATGTTGCTTGTGGAGGAATGTTCCTAACATTGACTACAGAGGATGCTTGGGAATTCTTTGAGACCCTTAGCGAGGACTCGATGCAACACCATGCATCGAATGAGACTGATTCGAAAACTTTAAGGAATAGGCCTCCCGAGGAGGACTAGATGAATTAAAGTTAATGATGAATTGCCTCCTGAAGTTAAAACTTTGAAAAACAAAATTTTAGTTCTTGTTGGGTATAAAATCACACCCAACATCTCAAACAGGAGAGGCTTGTGGTCCTCACCATAGCCCATCTCAGGAAGACCCTCAGTACCCTGCTGTACCTTTTTACCCCACAAGAATGCAAGACCATACTATTTCCATAAAGGACGCCCTACTACAGACATGAAAATTGCCAGCAGCATGACCAGAACCAATCGAAGCCACTCCTCGCCCTTTAGAAATCAATTTTTAAGTTAGAAGCTCAAGTCGAGCAACTACCTTAATTGGTAGGAGAGAGTAGGTATTCTTCATCATGGCCAGTTGGCAATCTTAGAGGACATATCTTTGTGGGAGGCACATCAACTCCCCTTGATCCAAAGTATGTTTCTCATGGATCTGTCGTGCCACCGACTTATACGTAGCAAACTTCTGCATCATATGTACAAATATAGTAAGTAGGAAATTTTGTTAGAGAATTCCTTACAATCAAAAGTGTGCCAAAACACACTCGATTGTAAAACTTCTTCTATACAATATAATCACATGTGAACTCATGAATTTGCATTCGCTCATGATTCCCCATTATAGAATTGTAGCGATTATGATTCAGTCGTATCAGAGTCTGTTCAAACGGAATTCTATGATCTAAAATTGTAATGTACAATTTTGGGGAGTAGGCAAATTCAGTGACCAGTCTAATCGATTACCTTGGAATTCAAACTCACTTAAATCGTTAAGGAAGCAGACAAGTATTGCACTTATGACCGCCAACCCCAACCTATCCCACCTACTCGAGCTTTAATGCTTAGTCTTTGAAAATTAATTCAAAGAGACGATTCAAGGCCCTAGCCTTCCCCTATAAAACCATTTACCAAGTGAACCCCATCTCTTTCGTCTTCTTTTACCCTAGCCGTTATGATGAAAGAGCCTGATCAAGGCAATTTCAGTAAAAAACTTGATCGAATTCTTGCGATACAAAAGGTCGAGCTTCTGGCTGCAATAAAGAAAGTTGAGAAATTGAAGCGCTGGTGACCCATACCAGATGTTGAATCGTCCACAAACAATTACCCATTACCCTAAGCCTAACCCAAATCCGAAATCCCTTTCCTATGGCCCATCTTCCTCCACTTCTTAACCATTGTACCATTACAACCCACCCCAAGTGCGAGTTCCTTTATGATGATGGTAGGTTGAGCCGTCCCTCGCCACTCCTCTCCATTGCTCATACTCTCCTCCTAACTGCGTTACATTCTCTTCACATAGTCTTCGCAGGAGAGTAGTATAGGCTGTGGGAGGCTAGCAGTGTGCTCACTCCCCACTCTGCAAAGCGCTTCCCCAAGTGCATTGCATTTCTTTCGAGGGAAGTGTGTGGTGTGCTCTGTTTGGAGGAGACATCTGTAAGACGGGTGCCACTCTACCAAGGTGTGGATATTCCTTTTTGCAGGGAAGAACAAGACTCTAATTGAAGGTGGAAAGAAACTGAGAGCCAATCTTTATTGAAGAAATCTTTTGCTTCGGACGTTGCTGGCAATGTCATAGTTAGCCTGTGTCTAGATTTTTTTTAGGTTTAATCTTTTATGTAATTATTTTTACTTCTTCTTCATGTAATTTATAAATATTTTTTTCAATATATGAAAATTTCGTTTGATTATTCTTATTGTTTCTAAGTCTTTTTCTTTATGGTGCTCTTTTTGTTTGTTTAAGCGGAAATTTATTTCTCCTAAGTTTGGGGGTGATCTTTAATTTTCTTTGTTGATTATACGCCCAGTACACTCACAGCACCAATGGTAAATGTAGTAATATTGTTTTTGAGTATCCCCTATTTTGTGAACAATGAGGACATTATTCTATTTAAGTTGGGGGGGGTTACACACTCTCTGTGTATACTATTTTTTCTTTTTGCACAAAAAAAATTTTAAGTTCTTAATTTTGTTTTTTTAGAATTTCTTTTTAGGTTAATTTTGTTTTAAATTTTTTCTTTAGTTAACCATTGCATGTGAATGATGACAAATGAAGTTAGATTCCATTTACAAAGCCATCATCATAGAAGAAGTTCAAACATTAATGATATAAAGTAGTTGATATTCATGTCTAGTTCTCCTATACACTGTATCATAACCGACTGTTTGAAACTATACATTGCTTTAAATTGCAGAATTTAGATAATAATTTCAACAAAATTTATACCCAGTGAGCTTTTGAACTAATATTCTTTCTTTGGAGAGAGATTTCTGTTATCCAATTCTAAATTTCTTTTGAACTTCTAGACGTGCATTCCAATGAAAATCTCAATTGCTGTTATTTGAATCAAATTTTTATGATTATGTTGTTAGTTTTTCTAAAATTGTGTGTTATATGCATCAAAGCAATATGACATTCTTGCTAGCAACCTTGAAAATGATAGAAAGACATCTTTAATTCATTTGAGCAATAAAGCCAAAATCTTAAAAAAAATTATTTATACCTTGAACCCATATTAGAAGCCTAAATTGAATTTTTTTGTACCAAAATAAAAAAATAAAAAAAAAACCCTTAATCATATGTACTACCCAAAACTTTCAACTTTTACCCTTAATTTTTTTGAGAATTTTAGAATAGAAGGCATAAATAGGGAGTGAAAGGAGTATAGAATAACAGATAAGGGATAAGCCAGAAAAGGATACAGTTGAAAGAACTAAAATTTTTGAAAATATGGGAGAGAAGAAAAAGAAGAGAAATCGTAAATATGATTCTACAAAAGAGAAGTAAAAAGCTTCCAAAGGAAATTTCAAGAGGATACCTGAAATAAAATAAACTGAAGAAAATGGGATTTACTGAAAAAAAAAAATACAAGTAAATGAGAAGAAGTTTCCAGCTTTTGGATACTTATTGAAGTAGAAAAGAAAGAAAGAGAAAAAGAAGAAAGGAAAGAGATGAGCTGAATTCTTAGAACTTTGAATCCTTTCTACCCTTCTTTGGAACCTCTTAACCCATAGCCCCATTACAAGCCGAAAAAGACCTTTTTGATCCTTGGTTTGCAATAGCATGAGTCTAGTAGAGATGTGCATGATACATACTATGGAAACTTTGATAAGCATATGAATAGAATAGATTATCTTTGTCATGAGATTTATTTACCAGTCATTTGTCCTTGATATTATCACACAACATCATATTAAGAGAACCCAAAAATTTTGACATTCTTTTAAAGAGTATGCTTCAGTGAGAGTTCGGATGAAAAGATTTTCTAAATTTATAGTTTAGAAAATTTATGATGAATAAACTTGTCATTGATATGCACACACTCCACGCTTTACATGAATTGAAATTGTTGAGGATCTTGATCAAGGATAACTACTAGTATGAGAAGTCATGTATGCATGAAATCGTATTTCAGAAAATCATAATAACCATGTAGTGATTGACTGATAATTAGTTAGTATAAATAGTAGTATAGAATTTATATTTTCTGTTTCAGAAAAATCTAAAAATATTTGAAGTTTGTAGGTAACTTCACTAAAAACCTTCAGGAGACTATAACTCTTCCACTAGGGATTACCCAGGGGTTTGAAGGCTTGTTGTATCTGCTAAATGCAATCGTGCTCCCTACGAAAGTGACATTTAAATTTGTAGTTCTAAGGTAGTTTATTTTTCCTTATTTACTAGGGACTAGTAAAGCTTAAGTTTAGGGGTGTGATCAGTCACATAATTTACCAATTTATCACCCTTAACTTAGTGATGCTAGACCCCAATTTGCTACTAACAAGATATCTATTTGTAGATATTCAGAACAGATAGCAGAATATAACCAAAGTGAACTCAAAATACAGTAAGAAGGATGATCATATACAATTACAACTAATCGTATTAAGAACCAGTTCATAAGCTGAAAGAAAGACGAGATACGATCGATCGAATGACCAATCGTAACCTCGCTAGAACAAAAGAAGTGAAGAAAAAAAAGAACAGTCGTACTTACGATTCCTCAAAGAGACACTGAAGACTGGAGGACAGAAAAAGGAGAAATATGATCGATCGAAAGGGAGAAATCATACTGAAGAAGAGAATAATCTTAAATTATGATTGGTCAAAATTAAAGCTTCTGTTGCTATTGATCACGTAAGATATACACCGCCATACAAAAAAATTAGAAGATCACTTGAATTAGAAGTTTGGCAACCCACGGATCTGAGAAGATTGGCGAAGATAAAAAAAAGAAAATCTAGAAGATCTCTATTATTGAAATCATGGAGAAAAGTCATGCGCACATCTATCATCCTAAAGTAAGGAAGATTAGAATTAGGAGTTAGAGTCATATTAGGAAACTTTTGTTTTAGTAATATTCTTTTATTAGAATTTGAATAATGTAAACTAATCGCTTATGATCTATAAATAAGAGGGCTCGGTATAGGAGAAAGGTCATCCAAGGAATTTTCAGCAACAATTGATAACTGAGGTTAGAATTTTGAAAGATCATCCTAGAGTAGTTTTTTATCAAGTAAAATCGTTCATAGTTCTCTGAAAGTCTTGCCTGAAAACCAAGATCGAAGAAGCTGAAAGATCGACGCTTTGCATGGTTCTACTTTTGCTTTCTAGTTTAGATTTATTTTATTGCACTTTACTGCTTTATAAACATCAAATTCTTCTTGATTTTAACTTACGCCTAAGAGTTTGAGGATATTAGTGTAACGGTTTTTATTTTCCATCTTTAGTTTTCTTGAGTTTGATAGATGCCCAAATTTCGAGAAGATTATTGATTATTATAAATCTATATTAAGGAAATCTTGAGTTTGATTGACGCCAAAATTCTAGATGACTAAGATATGGTGTAATTGTATTTTACCTTCATAAATATCCGAGAACTGAAGGACTGTGATTGATGACCATAATCTGGAAGGAGGAGGATTTAGATTTACTCTTCTTGTAATTAGTTTAAATAATTATTTTTTTATTCTTATATCTCCAGTAGATTAGATTCTCAAAAGACAAAATAAAGTCTTTCAAAACATACTAAATTTTGACCTTCCTCGTGGGAACGATCCTATTCTAGTGTTGCAATTTTCATTGTGTGCTTGCAATAGGTTAAGGCTAAGTACAACTAGCTGAATGAACAATATGTATATATAAAATTTTGGCTTTCTAGGGCATGAAAATGTCACCATTTTCTGTATTGAAACTGTGACTTATTTGTAGGGCTTGAAAATGTTTGCTTAAATTATACATTATTAACACCTTCAAAATATATAAAGCTTGTTTGTATATGTATTTGTAAGACTTGTTTGTTTGAGCACTTGGAAATGCGAATGCTTCATTTTGAAATGCTTTATCTTTGAATACTTCAAATGCTTCATCTTGAAATGTGACCATCTCTTTTGAATTCTTCAAATATTTCAAAGAATTATATACACATATATGTACATTGGATGTGACAGCCCAAATTTCGGCACCCCGAAACCCCTGCCATCAGCACGATCATCTTGACCGTGCCCCTTAGCTATGCAGGGAACATTGGTATATCAAGCAACAATATGACAAAAGAAAACATTTAATATAAATGTGGAATCACTATATCAACATAACCAAAAGACAGTTCTACCCTCATGACCCTGCATGAATGGAGAACCGATCCAAACCATCGATGATATCTGATCATCACTGATGGTTCACCCCAAAAGAATAATCCCATCATTTAATTATATTGTTTACAAAACAAGGCTTGACATACCAAGCCAAACTAAGAATCTCACAGAAAGCTCTCAAGAATGCACAGCAGAGTCCTCTAGAAGAAGTCCTCTGGAGGTGACTCTAACTCGTCACCAGGGGCTGGGTCTGACTCACCAGGGTCCACGTCCCCTGAAGCCTCAACAGCCGCTAACAATGGACCTGCGACGTATAGTCTAAAGGGTAAGCTACATCCTAGCTCAATAGGGAACAAAACACAGTGAACATATAAATTAAAACTCACATATATTCCATGATATGCCATGCATGATGTATCTATGCAGTTACTGAGAAAAATAGTTGAAAAGAATAACATTTTACTGGTAGTTTACACATGTCTTTTAATTAATCATGAATTACACTGAATAGGCCTAAAGCAAAACTTAACATTTCAACTTAAGTAATCCCCGAGCAATATGGCATCGAGCCCCGATGAGATACCCTTCATCGTCATCTATATAGACAGTTTTAAACGTATTCCCTGGGAATACAAATAGTACCCAAGCCCCTTTCCCCTGGGGATCGGTGGCGGGGTTTCAAACATATCACAACATCCTTGGGATGTCCTTACTGTGTACGGATAAGCCTCCGCACTGGCCAACAGATTTGCCACCGTATCAGTCACGGATATTCTGCCGAGTCAGTCGTGGGCATCCCGCCACGTCTGTGGGGTATCCTATCAAACCTCAAATAACAAAAATATCAGGTGCTTTACATATAGTTATTCACCATGTAAGTGTGCTATCTTATATCAGTTAGGCCTCATCAGACATTATTCAATCTTGGATGCATCCCTGGGATCTATCCATTCACTTGCATCACACCTAATGCTCTTATTACTTTACTTCCTCATCCCGTGGGGATGGCTCATTATGATTACTCTTATAGATGTCACACACACACACTTCCTTTTCACGAAAACCTTAAGCAATAAACAGTTTTAAATTGAGTTCTATATCACTACATACATGCTCTTGTAAATTAAAGTACATGTTCAAGGAGTTCCCTACCTCAAGTCTCTGATAAATCACGCATCAAGGTCCCACGTGGCTCCTTGTGCCCAAGTTCACACGTACCACCTATGGTACAACATAACACATGCAATACATCAATAAAGATGTAACAAAGAAGGTCCAAGACCCTTCGAGAATCTCGAAGTCAAACTAAAAGTCAACCAAAAACTAAGTCAGTCGATTAATCGAACTCCAAAGTCGATTAATCGAATCTGATTCGATTAATCGAATCCCAAATTTTAAACCTCTATAACCTATGCATTTAATTTACAAAATTTTACCTTCAATCAAATCTCAAATTGATTAGGTCAAGGGGTTGGAAAGGCTAGGGTTCCAGCTTTGGCTTGAACGGATCCTTCGTGTCGAATCGGCCTTTTAAATGCTTGAATCCCCTTCCAATCACCCACAACAACTCCTTGCTCAACACTCTTCTTTACTCCTCTCTCTCTCTCTCTCTTCTTAACTCTCTTTCAACTACTCAACATTGATTTTAGGGTTATTGAACCCTTATATACCCCTTCTCTATTTTTTGAGCACACACACCCAAGATAGGTGTATGTGGCTCCAGATCTTGTGTCACATTCCACACACTCACTCTGTTTTCTCATCACATTCATTCATCACACCGCGAGTTGGTTTCTGAACTCTTATTTGGTCAAACCTATGACCAGTCGGGCACAGATCCCGAGGTCACTATTTAACACAAAATTTTTGAGATATTACATCCTCCCCACCTTAGGAATTTTCGTCCTCGAAATAACCCAAGGGCGTCGGTCTGGTCCCCCCCCCCCCCCACACTCTTGGGTGAGGTGGACCAGTTGATTAACACAACATAGCACAGACACACATAGCATAAAAATATAATTGCACTAGAAAATTTACAAAATTATTATATTAATTAACAGAAAATTTACAAAATATGTACATCAATGTAACCCACAGTACAACCAAAATTTTTCCATACAACCAAGATACAATGCAAAGTATGGCAGTCCAAGGCTCATGCCGTCCCCTCGCCAAACTGGTCGGGTGGTGGAGCAGTTGCCCATCCGAGTGTGAGCTATGGGGTGGGCTGGTCTCAAGTCGGCCGGTGGCTAGTAGCGGTGGCTGCTGTGGCTTTGCTGGCTCCTCTGGGGGTGGATGGCTGGTCATAGTCGATGGTGGTGGCTGTGGCATCTCGGTCGGTGGAAGTGGTGCAGAAGTGGAAGTACTAGCCTCGACGGCACGCGGGCGGAATGCGGTACCGGTGTGGAAGGCAGTATGTCCAGCGGTCCACGCCACCTCCTCAGCTAACCGTCGCTGGTAATCATGTGGGTAGATATGCCTCATGGTGTGGTACATGAGGAAATCCATCCGGCAGTTCATGCGTGCGTTGTTGGCCTCCATACGGGCCAACACCTCCTCGATCGTAATGCCGGAAGGAGCTGCGGGTCGGCGATGGGATGAAGTCGACATCACCGGGGTGGATCTGGGTGGTGGTGTAGCTGATGTGGTAGGAGGTGAAATGATGGGATGACTCGCAGCAGGTGGGATAACAGGTGGAGCCTCCTCCACTGGTGGTGCTCCGTCGGCGGGTGGTGCTCCGTCGGCGGGTAGGTCTAGCTGTGGTGGTGCGGGTGGTGGTGGTGCTATAGCTGCGCCCTCAGCTGCGTCCGCTATTGGTAAGACCTTCTTGAGAAGGTTGTAACTACGGTTCCATGAGGAGTGTGTGAACCGTTTGATCTTGTCCGTCGCCCGCACCTCGTGGGGCGATATCGTGTACGCCGGAGCGTCGGAATAGCTCTCCAATATGCTCGAGATGAGCCGAGCATAGGGCATCTTTTCTTTGGGCCTTAGGTTGCCCTTCATTAGTTTGCCCTTCATGTATCTCATCCCTTCAAGGATGATCATGGTGGCGTCGAACCAACGGCCCTTGTAGGCCGAGTATAGTGCTTGTTGAACTAACTCTACCCGCTCGGTATCGTGTCGCATCGGGTATAGGTTGCACTTGATGATGGAGTCGAGCATCCACATATACGGAGGTAAGTCTACCCTCCGAAGTGAGGTGCTCGAACCCCTCTTCCCCTTGGTCATGTCGCGGATGATCTCCTCGACATCCACCTCCTCTGGGAACGGTGGGAATAGGGTGGTCTCAGGTACAAAGTCCAAATAGCACTCAAGTGCTTCATGGACGTGACGGCGTGTAATCGTGTAGTCTCGACCCTCTATCTTGGTCAAGACCACTTCGTCGGTAGGGCCATCGGTAAGGCCCTGGTAAAATAGTTGAACCAACCGAGGGTAGTAGGACCCACGGGTCGGTTTCAAAAGGTTGGCGAGACCGGCCTTTTCTAGGTAGTTACGGGCCCAATTGGTCTCACCCTGCACATGGGGGTTTGTGAATAGGGTTGGGTCGATAATGTGATCGAACCCAATGGTCTTAGCCGCCCACCACTCGTTGGGTTGAACCACATTGGTGGGTGGTGGTGGCATAGGTGTGGATTCTCGTGAAGACTCGCGCGAAGCCATGCTTGTCGACTCGGACGTGGTGTCCGATGCCGATGGTGACGGAGTCCTCACGGGTGATGGGATCGGTGGTGGCGGTGCGGCGTTCTTACGCCGGACCGGGAGCTTGGTGGTTGCCTTCTTTGAAGGCAATCGAGTTTTCGGCGGCATCTTGATGAAATTGAAGAAACTAGGGTTTTCTCCAACTCAAATTGAAGAAAAAACACAATTCTAGGGTTTACCTTAGGTATTGGATGTGAACGTAAATGATCTCGGTGCGAAATCGACGAAGAAGGACCCAAAACCCTAGGTCGGTTGAACGGTTGGGGAAGAAGAAGAAGTGGCGCCCAAAGCACAAAAGCTCAAGTGATTTCGAGTGGGAAACAAAATCCCCAAATTTATATATATAGGCTCCGATTCGATTAATCGATTTCTTAAAGTTGATTAATCGAGTTTCAAAATTAGTTAAGGCGCTCGAAATTGATTAATCGATTTCCAAAGTCGATTAGTCGAAATACAAAATTGATTAATCGAAACCCCTTTCGATTAATCGAAATCATAGTCATTAAATTTTCAAATTTTTGAGCTCACTGGTGTTAGCCAGTCGAGTAATCGAATCTCATTTCGATTAATCGAAATTCCCAAAATTGATTAATCGAATTTTACTTTGATTAATCAAAATCGTATGGTCCTTTAAATTTTCCAAATTTCGTTAAGTAAGTCGATTAGTCGAATTTCCCAGTTCGATTAATCGAATTACAAATCGATTAATCGAATTTGCCATCGATTAATCGAAACTGCATATAATTCAAATTTTCATCTAAAATCGCTTAAGTTATTCGATTAATTGAATCTCAAAATCGATTAATCGAATCCAAATTCGATTAATCAAAACCTATATCGATTAGTCGAATTCACTATAACCATAAATCTTTCAATATCATGCTCACTGGTCAAAGCCAGTCGATTAATCGAATTCCTCTGTCGATTAATCGAATTCCATAATCGATTAATCTAATTCCCTCAATTAATCGAAATTTTCAAAATTTTCATTTGCCTAAGTTCTTCCTCACTGACTGATGCCAGTCGATTAATCGACCAAAACTCGATTAATCGAATCCTCAAATCGATTAATTGATTTGAAAAATAGATTAATCGGTTTTGACCCGACTTCGCGAATTCTGTGGTTTCTTTTTGTCCTCTATTTCCATGGTGACATCTATCTCAAATTTTTTTGAATTCTCATTGAATATATTGACCAATTGGTCATCATTGAATTACATGGAAGATGAGAATCCGCAAACATTCTTGCAGTGTTACGATTTTGGTACTCTCAAGTTGTCTCAAACAAGCTTGGATATTGTTCTCTCACGTCGGCTTCTCGTTCTCACGTAGCCTCTTCGGTCGGATGGTTCTTCCATCGAACAAGCACTAAGGGGATCACTTTAGTGCGTAGTACTTGTTCCTTCCGATCCAAAATTTCTGTTGGCTCCTCTATGATGCTCATATCCTCATGCATCTCCAGAGGTTGACTTCCTAACACATGCGATGGATCCCTCACATACTTTCTGAGCATTGATACGTGGAAAACATTGTGTACCCGATCAAATAGCGGTGGTAATCCAATGCGGTAGGCAACTTCGCCTACGCAACCCAAAATTTCAAATGGTCCCAGATAACGGGGACTTAACTTCCCTCGCTTGCCAAACCTCATCACACCTTTCATAGGCGACACTTTTACAAATACGTGTTCACCCACCTTATAGTCGACACTAGTCCGCTTGATGTCAGCGTAACTTTTTTGTCTGCTCTGTGCTGACTTTAGCCTCTCTCTGATCATATGTACGACAATGGCGTTATCTTCAAGTAGTTCTGGCCCCAAAATAAACTTCTCACCAGTTTCTTCCCAGCTGATGGGCGATCTACATCGTCGTCCGTACAGAGCTTCATACGGTGCCATGCCAATGCTCGCTTGGAAACTGTTATTGTATGAGAACTCGATCAATGGCAGATACTGATCCCATGATCCTTGCATTTCAAGCAAGCACGCTCTGAGCATGTCTTCTATCACTTGGTTCACTCGCTCTGTTTGTCCATCAGTTTGAGGATGGAAAGCTGAACTAAAATCTAGTCGCGTTCCCATTCCTTCTTGAAATTTCTTCCAAAACTTGGATGTATACAGTGGATCACGATCTGAAACTATGCTGCTCAGAATCCCGTGTAATCTCACAATCTCTTTCATGTATAAGTCTGCCAGTCTTCCTGCCATGTACATCAGTTGTAAGGCAAGAAGTGCGCTGATTTGGTCAATCGATCTACGACCACCCAAATGGCATTGTGTCTCTTGGCAGTACGCGGTAATCCAACAATGAAATCCATAGAGATCGATTCCCACTTCCATTCCGGTATTGGAAGAGGCTGTAATAGTCCAGCAGGATGCCTATGATCAATCTTCACCTGCTGATAGGTCAAACACCGTGACACGTACTCGGCCACGTCGTGCTTCAAACCTCTCCACCAATAGTTCTTTTTTTCAAGTCTTCGTACATTTTGGTGTTACCAGGGTGGATTGCATAAGTTGACTTATGAACCACGTCAAGTATAGTTTGCCATAGATCGTCGTCATCTGGAATACAAGACGGCTCTTTAACAGTAAGGAACAATTTGCTTGAGTGAGAACGCTGAACTAATGCCTTCTACCGCACTATTCATCACCCAACATGAAAAATCCATATCTAGCAAGTTTGGCGCACTGCCGATTTTCCAATAGGATAATTACTACTAACTATATTCTATAACAACCAACTACAACATATACTATCTATAAGATTGTCAACCCACAGCGGTTTAACTCATGACTCGAAATAGGTCTCACCGATCTAAGAACAGGAGTTCACAGTCACTCACGGTCTGATACAGAACAGCGGTAAAAGAAATTATCAAAGTGAGATAAAGCCATCACCAAGATGAGATAAAGCCATCATCAACATGAGGTAAAGCCATCAGCAAAATGAGATAAAGTCATCACCAAATAAGGTAAAGCCATCAACAAAATGAGATAAAGCCATGACCAACATGAGATGAAGCCATCACCAAAATGAGATAAAGCCATCATCAACGTGAGCACTTCTATAACCTACCGCAACGATCTTGAAATCTTCAAACTTTATGCCCTTACCCAGTTTTACGATACGCGAATATCCTTCCGATCGTATAGGAAGGGCAAAAGTGTGACACATCTTGGCTTTCATTTCAAGGAGATGATTACCAATGATTGCTCTCAAGTTCTTACCATTTAGGTGCACCAGGATTGGGGTCGTACATAACTACTTAGGCATAATTATTAGACTCTTCATGTGTACTACTCTCAACACACTCCCTATACTAACTAAATCTCCATATAGTCCTTGAAAATCTATAGTCATTTATCATGACTTAAGTGAAAACAGTGCAATCTACTGTAGTGACATCCAATTTTGCTCTCCCATGATATCCTAAATTTAAATTCTTCCTATCCTCTGTCAATTACCTACCTGATTGTAAATTAAATGCATAATTCTTACCTAAATGGTAAGAACTATCATCATCTAGAACTTTTTTGAAAAATCTCGTTAATTGATAGTAAACCTATACCTTGGGAAACTTCATGAGTCATCTGGGCATCGTGCATCGCTGTTTCACTCGTAGGACCTTGACTCGTAGGGAGGGTCGGATGTTACCCGCTTTCGACGTCAATGTTACCCGCTTCTGACGTCGCACTGGACAATCCTTGATGTAGTGCCCTTTCTCTCCGCACTTAAAACATGAGCGCAAAACTAACCGACACTCTACCGTTTTGTGGTGCTTCCCACAATGCGCGCAGATATCACTCGATGTAGATGTCGTCGCCCCCTTCCCCAGTGTTGGACAATGTTTTATGAGGTGTCCCATTCGTCCACACTTGAAACACCCTCTCATGCCTCTCCTACAGTCCGATGTCTTGTGTCGTTTTCCACACCTTGAGCATGACTCAACCTATGTCGATGGAGAGATGTGAGTCGTCTCTCTCAACCTTGTCGTGAGTAATGAGGTCAACTGAGCCATTGTGTTGATCATCGTCTCTAGCAATTGCCTATTCTGCTCATCTTCTCTGGTGCATTCAGTTCTTGCCCTTTTGCGTGGTGCCATTTCAATCTGTCAAAATGAAATAGGGTTCCAATTAATAATGATTGTGGTCACCACGGTCCTATATCCAACAATACTAAAGCTTCACTTCATCGACTAAGCATACTCCTATCATTATTAATCACAATCACCCAATATTCCCATGATAAGCGATCGTTGATAATCCATAGCCCATGTTCCAAACAGAACCTACTGTCACACCCTGAGACTTCAAGAACCTAAGGCCTAACGTTTTCACCCACTGTGATAGAGTCCTAATTGGATCTTCTATACCCTAACAGAATCTACTGCAATAGTCTTGGGTCCAAACAAGTTCTAAGCCAAGACCTAATGCTTAAGCTCTACTGCCACAATGTCCCTAGAAGACTTAACGCCTAGCCTTTGATACCAACTGTGACAGCCTAGATTTCGACACCCCGAAACCCGTGCCATCAGCACGATCATCTTGACCGTGCCCCTTAGCTATGCACGGAACATTGGTATATCAAGCAACAATATGACAAAAGAAAACATTTAATATAAATGCGGAATCACTATATCAACATAACCAAAAGACAGTTCTACCCTCATGCCCCTGCATGAATGGAGAACCGATCCGAACCATCGATGATATCTGATCATCACTGATGGTTCACCCCAAAAGAATAATCCCATCATTTAATTACATTGTTTACAAAATAAGGCTTGACATACCAAGCCAAACTAAGAATCTCACAGAAAGCTCTCAAGAATGCACAGCAGAGTCCTCTAGAAGAAGTCCTCTGGAGGTGACTCTAACTCGTCACCAGGTGTTGGGTCTGACTCACCAGGGTCCACGTCCCCTGAAGCCTCAGCAGCTGCTAACAATGGACCTGCGATGTATAGTCTAAAGGGTGAGCTACATCCTAGCTCAATAGGGAACAAAACACAGTGAACATATAAATTAAAACTCATATATATTCCATGATATGCCATGCATGATGTGTCTATGCAGTTACTGAGCAAAACAGTTGAAAAGAATAACATTTTACTGGTAGTTTACACATGTCTTTTAATTAATCATGAATGACACTGAATAGGCCTAAAGCAAAACTTAACATTTCAACTTAAGTAATCCCCGAGCAATATAGCATCGAGCCCCGATAATATACCCTTCATCGTCATTTATATAGACAGTTTTAAACGTATTCCCTAGGAATACAAATAGTATCCAAGCCCCATTCCCCTGGGGATCAGTGGCAGGGTTTCAAACATATCACAACATCCCTGGGATGCCCTTACTGTGTATGGATAAGCCTCCGCACTGGCCTACGGATTTGCCACCGTATCGGTCACGGATATTTTGCCGAGTCAGTCGTGGGTATCCTGCCACGTCGGTGGGGTATCCTATCATACCTCAAATAACAAAAATATCAGGTGCTTTACATATAGTTATTCACCATGTAAGTGTGCTATCTTATATCAGTTAGGCCATATCAGACATTATTCAATCTTGGATACGTCCCTGGGATGTATCCATTCACTTGCATCACACCTAATGCTCTTATTACTTTACTTTCTCATCCCCTGGGGATGGCTCATTATGATTAATCTTATAGATGTCACACACACACACTTCCTTTTCATGAAAACCTTAAGCAATAAATAGTTTTAAATTGAGTTATATATCACTACATACATGCTCTTGCAAATTAAAGTACATGTTCAAGGAGTTCCCTACCTCAAGTCTCTGATAAATCACGCATCAAGGTCCCACGTGGCTCCTTGTGCCCAAGTTCACATGTACCACCTATGGTACAACATAACGCATGCAATACATCAATAAAGATGTAACAAAGAATGTCCAAGACCCTCCGAGAATCTCAAAGTCAAACTAAAAGTCAACCAAAAACTAAGTCAGTCGATTAATCGAATCCCACATAAATTAATCGAAATTCTCTACTCTATCAATTCGATTCTCAATTCGAGTAATCGAATTCCCAAAATCGATTAATCAATCCCAAATCGATTAATCGAAATTCGAAATTGATTAATCGAAGTCCCATTTCGACTAGTCGATTTCCCCAGGTCACTTTCCTCTAGCCACTGGAGTTCACTGGAGGTTCTCAGTCGATTAATCAACACCAAAATCGATTAATCAAAATTCAAAGTTGATTAATCGAAACTCAGTTCGATTAATCGAATTCGGGTTCTTTGACTTTTCAACTTCTTGGCAAAAATTGATTAATCGAATCTCAATTTCGATTAATCGATTTGGCTAGATTCAGTCCCCTTTTGGGCTGTTCTGCCAAATCTTTTCCTACTCTTTTTTCTTCATTTTTCTAAGCACTTAATCTATCATTTTAAACATTCTTGACTGAATTTAAACCTCTATAACCTATGCATTTAATTGACAAAATTTTACCTTCAATCAAATCTCAAATTGATTAGGTCAAGGGGTTGGAAAGGCTAGGGTTCCAGCTTTGGCTTGAACAGATCCTTCGTGTCGAATCGGCCTTTTAAATGCTTGAATCTCCTTCCAATCACCCATAATAACTCCTTGCTCAACACTCTTATTTACTCCTCTCTCTCTCTCTCTTCTTAACTCTCTTTCAACTACTCGACATTGATTTTAGGGTTATTGAACCCTTATATACCCCTCCTCTATTTTTTGAGCGCACACACCCAAGATAGGTGTATATGGCTCCAGATCTCGTGTCACATTCCACACACTCACTCTGTTTTCTCATCACATTCGTTCATCACACCCCGAGTTGGTTTCTGAACTCTTACTCGGTCAAACCTATGACCAGTCGGGCACGGATCCCGAGGTCACTGTTTAACGCGGAATTTTCAGGATATTACATTGGATCTCAACAAATTGAATTTGGGTGAGTGAAGTAGTTGGAGAAGAAATTGATAAGAGAGTGGGTGTGTAAAGTAGAAAAAAAGATGGGTGTACAAAAAAAACCCTTAGGGATGAGTTTGCCCTTTGACAATGGTTACCCACTATCAACAAAGCAAGGCAGACAACAAGCACCCACCGTCAGGTGAAAAATAAAGTCCTGATGGTAGGAGCACATGGCCAGCTATGAGACTCTATTAGTACGCACCCACCATCAGTACATCAGAGGAGAACTCCAGTGAGGAGTATCCTTGAGTTTGCCTTCTGACGGTGGTTGTCCACTGTTAAATTTATACAGATGAAAGTGGCCACCCACCGTCTGGAGGCAAGCTCAGGGATACTCCTCACAAGAGTTTTCCTCTGATATTCTAACGGTAGGTGCCTACTGTCAGATTTTCATAACTGATAGTGGGCTCCCACCGTCAGGACATAGTTTTTCACCTGACGGTGGGTGTTTGCTATCTGTCTTGCTTTTTTGACAGTGTGTACCCACCGTCAAAGGGCAAACTCATCCCTACGAGTTTCTTTTTTGGGTTTTTTTTTTGTACACCCACTTTTTCGCATGGATTTTTTTGTACACACTTATGTCCTAGCAGTGAGTGCCAACTGTCAGGAGGCAAACTCAGGGATATTCCTCACTGGAGTTTTCCACTGATGCCCTGACAGTGGGTGCCCACTGTCGTAGTATCTTCAACTGACAGTGGCCACCCACCTCCAGGAGGCAAGCTCAGGGATACTCCTCACAAGAGTTTCCTCTAATGTCCTGACGGTGGGTGCCTACTGTCAGATTTATAAAGCTAACTATGAGCACCCACTGCCAAGAGGAAAACTCAGGGATTCTCCTCATTGGAGTTTTCCACTGATGTCCTGACATTGGGTGTCTGATGTTAGATTTTCAAAGCTGACAGTGGGAGCCCACCACTAGGAAATAGTTTTTTCTCCTAACGGTGGTGCTTGTTGTCTTGGTTGCTTTTTTGATAGTGGGTACCCACAGTCAGAGGACAACCTCTAAGTTCTATTTTTTTTAGTTTTTTTTTTGTATACCCACCTTTTTTCTAAGGGTTTTTTTTTATTTTTTATGAATTTAATTTTGTGGATGTCATTCATTACCATTACCATCCTCTTTAAATTATGTTGATGAATTTAATTTTGTGGATGTCATTCATTTCAAGTTTGCAACTTTGTGGTGGGTCTTTTCTTCCTTGAATTGCTGGATAAATTTGGATTGCTCCTCCTGTATATGGTAGCTTTTGGTGGGGTTTCCTTGTTGTCAGCAATACTAGTACCAACACCCACCCACCTTATTATGATCTTATGATATCCTGATGGTGGGTGAGCGCTGTCATGTCATCATATTAGCATTTATGTTGCATGTTTGCATATCTGTTGTCAGAGATATTAGCAAAAGAAAATAAAAACTTCAACATAAAATTCTTTTGTATTCATAGTATCATTTCTTTAGTCATACCAGTTACATAAAAAGATGCTGATATGATCATAATAATTTTACCATTTACATATACTGTGATGTACCCTAATCGAAAAGAAAAGAAAAACACAACCTCTATACGCTTGTCATATGTACCCATGCCAATTTCAAAAAAAATTACTGGCATGATCATCTGTATATACCCCAACCCCAACAAAGAAACTATTGAATTTATTCCATCCATCGATCAATCGAGGTCAATGATTGGATAATCTTCAGTGACAACTTCGTCATCATCATTAAGAGAGTTGAAATTCTTAGTTCATTTCGCGGAATGAACTAAGACAGCCACCCCGGTATCGCTTCCATACAGCCATTGGTGATGATATGGGACTATCTTCAATCAAGGAGACTGGCATGAAGTGACACTCATTCATGTGAGCAATGCAAATGACCTTATTCATTGAGTATACTATTATCTATAATGGAAAGTCATACAAAGTTGGGAGCTAAGAAGGATGAAAGGGGTACGATAGGAAGACGTTATTAGGTATCCCATGTTCAACACAGTCATCCAATAGGTACTTCGAGCATGATCAGTGAAGCAGTTGAGGATGACATGTATCTGATGCAATCGTTTTTGGGTACCGAAAATAGGTAAATACTTCTCCGTGCGGGAGGCCAACTCAGCCATCAAATCCGCTCGCATTACCTTCCATCCATCATATCCCATTCCTAACCAATGAGCAATAACTCTAAACCCACAGTGCCCATCTGTCGTTACTTCCGTGATATCAGCTACAATATGGTGCCCAAACACAGAGAGTGTCTTTAGATACAGTTACATTCCAAGACTTTCTTGAAGCTTTGGAACTTTCAAAACTATAACCTTTTTCCCTTTTTTTCCTTTGCCTTAGCCTTCATATTAACTTCTTTCATGACGTTCTCAAACCCATATTTATCTCTTTTTGACGAGGTATCACGTTTACGTTTGTTTCCTTCTCCTTAGGTCTGACACATTTACTCTAAGACAACTTCGGCTTGACCATGTAAGTCGTAGTGGGGTTTGCCACCTCATGTAACTATCTATAAATTTGGTCATGAATAGCAAGGTCGAACCTCTCATATCGGTCGTATATGCGACAATAACATTCTCGCACTTCAACACCTCTTGAGGTTGCAACAGTTTTCAATTGATACAATTTTTTCCACGGAGGATGAATGGAATTTAGAGAAATTTTATTGCCGACCAATAGCTATGAAGATAGTTCATGCTCGCATGGAAGTCCATGTGTCTTACGTCATACATGAATGCACTAAGCTTCCATAATAGGTTGCGTCTCAACTGCAACCCTGTCTACTTTTATAATTTACAATGCAACTCTAAACACGTGACTCACTATGAGCTTGTAGAAATAGGCGCAATAATGATGCCCCCTCTTCAATTTATTTTCCTCAAATGAAGCTCGTATGTGTATATATTGCAGCTCAACTATGCTATCAATCTTCTCCCACGATTGCAAGAGATCAATGATAGAAGATCTCAATTCACGCTTGATCTGAGCATGCGCGCTCTCAACAAGGTTTAAGGCTGTGTTGCCAAAATGCAAATGCTTATTCGTCCACGCTGAAATAAAAATTTTCTTGTAGGGCTCTAACCAAGTCGCATATAGATAATGGAAGATATCCTGGTGATCCACATACCTATGTACCATGGTACCTACCGTGACTTCGTATTCTTCTATCGATGAGCTGTACATAACACGATTCCATGCCTGGTAGAAGGCATCCCACTCTTTTGTTGTATCAAAACATTTTCTATAGTTCTTTAAAATACCCGTGTTTATGTGTCATACACAAAATGTCTTTTGCATCCGAAAAAATCACATTGATTGCATTTATGAGTGCCTGCTCCCGATCGGTGACGAATAGTGATGGAAGCTCGCCTCCCTTGAAAAGAGATTTAAATGACTCTAATGCCCACATGTAAGCGTTCTCAGATGACATGAACGTGAAACAAGCGTAAAAGCTTTTTTAGGTTGAGGTCAATCCATTGATGCTCAAGAACAAAAGTTCATACTTGTTGGTCTTGTAGGGGAAATCCATAACAAACACCTGAGAGAAGATATTCGCTAGCTTTATCGAATCCGGATGTGCGAAGAAATTGTCACTCAATACATTTGTTTTAGGATCTTTATGATGATAGCAGAAGTATTTGCATTTTTCAAACCTTAACATCAACTCTTGGAGGTGAGTCCTCCCATGTCTCTCGTTCAAACACATCGCATGTCTCACATTGTAGATCGTTTGAATGGTCGTACAATTATTTGGATCCTTCTTTCAGATGGTATGCAATACATGACTAGGCTTCACCTCAACAACTGACATCTCTTTCAGAACCTCTCTCTCATTCTCTTTCAACCATCCAACATACGAATGACCTTCCCTAAATTGCCTCAGGGGATGGTTGTAAACTCTGCACAATATGTCCAACTTTCATACAACCTTCCCTTCTTGTTTATTCTCCGTTCTTTGTAATGAGAATGAATAACCTAACTTTTTTGTAAAAGTTTTTCTCACTGCTTTACTTTTGGATTGCCCCTTCATATGAGGACAAAAATTGCCTCCTCTCTCACAAGCCAACTTCACCCTTGCACTACGACCTTGGGATCCTGTATCTGACCTCTGTATTGTAAGCTCAGTTCCCGCTTTATTTGTGACACTGCGAGCCCAATCTATCATTTCGTCGCGGGTACTAAAGAGCTGATTTATGATCATAACGAGAGTAAAGTCCGTATTCTGTGACTGAGTGTACAACCTGAACACAAATACATAATGTTCATAACATTATCACTATTGAAATGACCCAATTATCTGAAAGAAATCATGCACATAATTTTGAAGACAATTCTATTTTCTGATTATTAAAGTACATGATATACTTTCAATTATTTGAAGATTGATTTTGGTTACAAAATAGTTTGATTGATTGCCTTTGGTAAATCTTATCTATGAGCTCAATGTTCAACTATTTTTAACGTTGAAAATATATACACCTTCTCATAACTTACTTCGAGATATTGAAAGATTCAATGACAATCATTTTTTAACCAAAATCAATCCATTTTTGAACCAAAGTCAATCCATCAAAAATGCATGTTACTCTTTCATAAATAAATTTGATGTAGAAATGAAATAGAACCTATCAAACTATCATCATTAATGCATAAAAACTCTAAGTTTACTTATGAAAATTGCAAACCATTTACGTGAAAATGGAAAAAAAACAATGGCCCAAAACCGTTGTAAATTTCCTAAACAACGGTTTTGAGCCGTGGTAACGACCGTTGTTTATAGAGCAATGGTTTTGCTAAACAACGGCCCAACACCGTTGTATATTTACCTCATAAACAACGGCCCATGTCAGTTGCTAAATTACAACGGTTATGAGCTGTTGTTCCTTACAGAAAAGAGTTGTTATTTTTCTGACTAAACCACGGTGTAAGTCAGTGGTATATGTCCGTTGCAAATGGACAATGGTTGTGAGCCGTTGTTTCTTGTAGAAAAGAGTTGTTATTTTTCTGTCGAAACCACGACCTACGTCAATGGTATATGTCCGTTGTACAGGTACAATGGTTTGTAGCCGTGATTCTCTATAGAAAAGGGTTGTTATTTTTCTACCAAAATCACGGTCTAAGTCTGTGGTATATATCCGTTGCAAAAGTACAACGGTTTTGAGCCGTTGTTAATTTAGTATAAAAACAATGGTTATGGACCGTTGTTTTTCTTAAAATATATATATTTTTTAAATGCATAACTTCCATTTTTGTTTTTGTAATTGGAACCTGTTATAACTATTGTATCAATCACATATCACCCTAGAAGGGAAAAAAAGCGTACTTTATTCAACTGAATAAAAAAATAATAAGTCAAACAAAATTGATTTAAAATCAGAAAACTGTGACGCAAATATTGCTTGCAATTGGTGCAATGGGAAATGTAATTGCACAAAAACATATAGTAATTTACAGTTCCTTAGAAATTCAGACAGTTAAAAAATCAACACTTTCCTAAATTATTTTACAGATCAAATGTAAACTAATTCTTTTTTATAGCTTCATACGCCACTAAATGCGTACTACACAGTTGATGATGCGGACTACCGCCCGGTTGATGATGTAGCATTCCCCCCCGAGGGTGGGTTCCACAGAGCTTGTATTCTGGTGGGGGGCCACTAAATTGTTGAGGCTGTATTATCCCACGCGACTGATATTCTGACGGGGGCCCACCGAATTGTGGAGATGGCAGCAACCCACTGCCACGTGGCTGAGATCCACCACGACCCTGGTGATATCCTCCACCGCAACATCCTTGCTGATATCCTCCTCTTCCACCTTGATATCCTGATCCTTGTTGAGGTGGACGATGACCTCCACGACCACCACCACCGTCGCCACCACGGCCGCCACTTTCTTGAGGCTCAAAATCCTCACCAGTACCAGAAAGTTCACCTCTCCTTTTCCTAACCATTATAAACACTGAGATGGAACAAATAAGGTATCAGAAACCTGCTTGCAAAATCAAAATGCATTGATCAAAGAAATAATTAAGGAAACATGAATTCACCCTATGTGCCCATATAAACAAAAAAAATTCTTATCACATTGGGATGATAAAATAACAGAAAATAAGATTTATAAGCTAAGTAAATGGATCAAAACCCCACCACCTCAGGGTAGATAAGGATAATATACCCTAGGTACAAGAAGAATAAAAATAGATATTTTTCTTCCATAGTGTAAAGAATAGAAGGTCTCTCATATGTAAAATACTTAAAATGTATATTAGTTTCAAAAAGAAATATATAGTAGTTATTAAAGCAATATGCTTAAGTTTGTGACCTGCTAGAAGGTGACAACCACCACATAATCTACTCACGAATATACGTAATCCATAAGTTTCATGCTGGAGTGTGAATGTAAGAGCAAAATGATATAAATAAAAAACTTCCTATTTTTCTTGAATCTGGCAAGCTATTTAGCAAACAATAGTTTGTGATTACAGATGAACAAGAACTATAGAAAAACACCAAAATGTTTGAATGCATAATAAAATAAAATACCAAGTATGGAACACTAACAACTTTTTCTCACACCACAGGAAGATGCCAACCCTCGAACAAAATATGTATGGAAGTAAATACAGACAGAAATAATAGATAGAAAAGAGATCCGAAAAGAACTAGATATTACCTAATAGCTGCCAAATAGGATTTAGTATTTACTGCAAATGTGTCTTTCTAGTTACTTATAATGAGAAATAATATAAGATCCTCAAAACCATAAATAAACACCCCAAAACCATAAATAAACAGACAAGGAAATAAAACACCATCCAAAGATTCTAAAATTAACAAATTTATTATTTGCTGAAATGCATACCCTAAGCTAAGAGAAACGTATATCCAAACTTCTAGAAATCGTAAAAACTTTCTAAACTGTCTATAAAGGAAACAAAGAAGGTTGCAAGAAAATGAAGAAATTGCCAAGAGAAAAAGGCGACAAAACCCTAAATGCTGTCCATTTGACAATTACCATAATAGGAGAAAAAGCGAAACAAAAAACCCGCTAAAATTTAATTCATTCAAATAATTCTGACCAAAGTACAATCAAACAGACTTTTCCCAATGCTTGGAAATATGTACCCACAACCCTAAATGACTTGTACGCAGCATTGAAAAAGTATCAAAATCCAAGAAGACATTAAAAAACAACTTGCACACAAGATTTGTACTCATTGCACATAGTTTAAAAAGAAGACTTGATATTTATTGGGATGTGTGCCATTTGAAACACCATCCAAGACGTCTGATTTTAAGGTCATGACATAAAGATCTTTCTCCAAAGATCGGCAAGGAAAGTGATCCTATCATCTTTGACTATTTTGCATCCGATGAGAGAGATGTTTCATGTTTTGTGCCAATCTTTGGACCCAAGGATCTTTATATGGATAGGGCGATGATTGCCCACTAATACACCACGTGGCATAATCTTTGATCAATTCAAGCAGTCCACATGGCATCATTGGCACATGTCTTAGGAGTCCTATTTCAAATAGGAAACTAGGTTTAGAATAGGTTCTCTTTATATTATATGGCTGCAAAATAGATTTACTAATTTAGTTAATGAGATTAAATTTTATTGTCAAGAAGTGTGGGATTTCTTATAGGGATTTTGAAACCTTCTTGGAAAATATCTCTGCTATTTGTTAGTTAACTTTGCTAGAAATTGAAGACAGTCCTAACACCTGCTGGCAGCTGTCAATGAAGGCCGGAAATGTTCTGCTTTAGTCCTTGATACCAAGTGCACATAGGAACTAGTATGGAGTAAAAAGTGTTTCTAGGTGGTCATAACTCAACTCATGACCTTCAAGAAATCACAAAAGGTGGCCCAAAAATAAGTTAATGCTGAAATAATAACCCCCACCCGACCACTCACCATGAGTGTATTATAACTCCGGTGAGCAATAGAAAAAAACCATTCAAAATCAATCCAAAATTAAACTTAAAATAGTCAGAAAATTATGAAGAATAGGTTGTTTGCATTATATATCGCATGGACACGGGAACTAAAAAAGCTATAACATCTTGTAAATCAAAACTGAAATTTAAAGTCTTTATAATCAATCTTCCAACACTATTTATGGTACACAAGGTATATGGTTCAATTGACTGGAGGGGATGGAGAGGGTTATTACTTACCATAACCTTTGAGTTAATGGATACTAATATTGAATTTAGTAGTTGTTGGCACTTGTCAAAATGGTTGGTCAATTCATTAACCTGTCAGGAAATAATAACGAACCAAAGTGCGTAAATGAACATAGACAACAAATAATATCACACATGAATTGACTGGATAATCACATTGAACAAGCTAATAAACAGAGGGGTTAGCTTGGAAAATGGAGAACTAAAGTAAGAAATGAATTGGAGAGACATTTCAATCCATCTGCCAATCAAAGCATTTCAATCCAACAGCAGTTTTCCCATGAGAGCATGACTTCACACTGCACAAAGCATTTTATGTTCACCTAGCATTTGTGTCAATTGCGCAAGGATATAATCTTTTCATATTTTGATGGTAAATTTGGTATAGCAAGCCAGTTTGTGCAGCCAAAGGATGATAACGGTTGACATAGAGTAAATCAAGCATCATGCTATTTCGTGTTCTTTCATCTTCCTGGAGAAACCCAATAATGACAGAGCATATTTTAGCATCCAAAATATAAGGCTATATAGAAGTAAAGAATCTAGAGAAAGCTCCACATGATTCCAACCATTAGAGTGTTTTCAAGCTTCTTAGTTTCAGTGAGCAATCTTCTCTCATCAATGAATGACAATTTTGCAACACCCTAAGTTGAAAAAGATATATATGTCATATATTAGCATTGAAAAAACGTGAGTTATATAAATCAAATCCCTATGAAGAAAGTACCTGCCATGCGAAGCGTTGACCATTCATATCTATCTCTAAATCTGTTTATGAAATGAAACAATCTTTGGTTAATCAAAGAAATAGTGCTTGGTTAACCGGCAAGGCAAAAATGCATGTGGTATAAAATTACCTACAGCATAAAAAGAACTTATAGGTGATGTGGGATCAGTCATCAATGTCCTGTAATGTGTGGGAAAAGCATTTGAACTACACAAAACATGTAAGATTCACAATCAACATATGAAGCCCAAGAATACTATGACTTGTCATCCATGCACCATAAAATAATAAATAAATAAAATAAAATACTTACTCAGAAATTAAACAACCTGGCAGCTGGTAGAGTTCCCATTAGTTGATCGAAGGGTTTAAATGGCTGTCCCAAGAAAAATGTAATCTCTAAATCTGCCAAATCTTTCAGATCAGATGCAAAAGGAGCATAATGATATGGGTAGTACCTGACATAAAAGCAGATTCCAGTTCAAAAATGTGACACATGGATCAGATTATTCCAAAATTATTGACAATCATGGTCATGTGTTTAGAATTTAGATAGATGCATATGAATTCATTCTAATGGTAAAAAAAAAAAATCATTGTTAACACTTTAAGACGATATATAAAAAATTAGAAAACAAAAAAGACGAGAAATCTTCAATTGGTTTTTGTTCATCTCTCAGGAGTTGAACTGGCCATTGCCAAGAGCAGACACCTTGGTAGTAGTATCGCATGACCCAGCAAAGGCCTTCCACATATTTCAATACCTGCAAAATTATGCACATTTAACTGGGTCAGATAGCTCCCTCAATGTTTGAAAACAAATGTGATAGATCTGTTAGGCCTAGCCAGACTACAGTACTTGGCCTACGGGCTACTTAGTTAAGGACAATTGCCCCCCTTTATGTGACGTATGGGCAGTTGCCCCATTTTAATTTTGAGTTAGTATTAGGTCACTTTTTGGTATATGTGCCATGTGAAACCATCATGTATTTTGTACAATTTGATGCCCATGATCTCAAAAGTTATTTTGCAAATGAGTAGGCAGAGGATTATGCAAATCTACTGCATGTGAAACATAAGGGCGATTTTGGATGTCATCAACAATAAGGAGGAGATTCACTTTGATCACCCGGAGTAGTAGTAGGAGATGGCACAACATCGTCTTTATGATGTAGAACAACATCAACGGTGGGAGACATGAGAAGAACACAGTGGGAGACACATGAAGAACACATGTATGCTTCTTCAACTCCCAAACTCTTCCCCTAAAGAGAGCATTGGTGTCCAATAGATTAAAAAAAGAACGCTCTCATCCAAATTGCTTTCGAGTAGAAGGGCAACACTTGCACCCTTTCTGAGTAGGAGGATGCCTAAGGAATATGCACCAAAAGGCCTTAAGACCAAGTTTATCTCAATTAGCCCAAAGAACATGAACAAAGAAAACACAACCAAAGGCAAGGAGTAATTAAGAATAATGGAGAAGATGGGTATAACATTTGAAATGATGATTTTCCATTACGAAGAGGAGTGGGCATCAGATTGATGACATATAGGGTTGTGAGGGCAGCTTCAAACTAGAAACTTTTGGGAACATGCAAACCCAATAACAAGGCTCAAGAAAATTTCAAGAACGTCTATTTTTTCTTTATACAACACCATTTTGCTCAGGGGTGTACGACATGTAGATTGACACACAATACTATATTTCTATAAGTAATATAATTTGAATTATAGGCCGAAATTTTGAACCATTTACCTGATACCAACACTTTGAGAGGAAGGGAACCGTCCACTGAATAAGTACTCTCGGCAGATTTCATGCACCCCTCTATGAAAATATCTCCAATGGCCATCTATGTTATGTGTACGGTTTTGACGATGATATAGTACTGAGTGATAATATACTTACACATCCATCCAATTCCAATGCCTTAAGAGTTGTTATTATGTAGACAGGTCCTCTACCACTTGTGAGTTGGAGCAGCTGGTATAGGGTAACCCTCCCATTAGCTCTCAACCATAAAGGAGTCAATCGCCTTATCCTAAAGGGTGTACCTCTATTCACGCCAGGCAGATTACCGCTAGGCGCGGGTGCTTACACCGGAAACTGTTGACCACATTGAATCAAATGATGATGATATTTTTCATTCTAGTCTTCCACATAATGGATCTTGAGACCATGAGCGTGACATTACATAGTTAGCTTTTGATTCCATGTGGCACAAATCTCAGAAAAAAAGACTCTTAAATCACATGGCGCACATCACACTGAAAAGTTATTTTTGGGCCAATTTTTGGAATCTGTGCCATATGAAATCAAAAACTTAACCGTCCCATGAAACTCATGGTCTAAAAATCTGTTGTTTGTAAGATTGGATTGAAAAGCGATCACTATCGTTGGCTTCAACAACGTTAATAATTTTTAGTGTAGGTGCTCACCAGTAATTTGGTAGGCACGAACAGTGGTACCTTATAGCCAGGAAAATTGTAAACGGCAAGCAGCTTGCTGAGGTGACTGGCTACCCGACCTGCATTTCTTGCCCCACTTGCAGTCAATTGCTTAACGCTATATCAACCGCCTGCACTTTGCCCACACAAAACCTAATTGCCATTTAACACTGTCCTGATAGCCATGATAGCATAGGCATTGAGTAGGGCTGTCAAGGCCTAGTTGGGTGAGCCAATATCTAGTTGGGCCCAACTATTTGGGCATCCGCCCCAACCCTGCCAGCTAACAGTGTGTGCCGACCCAACATGTAGGGCAAAGTTTATGTGCCCAACCCAATTCAAAAACCAGTCGGGCAGGTCAGGTAACAGCCGACCTGACTGGTTTTTGAATTGGGCCAGTTAGTCAGTCGCCCCATACTAATTTTATTTATATAGCAGATGGAGGAGCCCTTACACTGAGTAAAAACAAAAATAAATGTAAAATAAAATTAAAAACAAAAGAACTAGTGCGGAGCAACTGACCTAATTACTAAACCGAATCCCAATACCGAAACCGAACGTGTCTGAACCGCACCCAAAACCAAAAAAAACCGAACTGATCTGAACTGAGTCCAATCCAGATTGGTTTCGGTTTAGGGTGGCAAAAACCGAAACCGTGGGGGTAGGATGAGGGATGAGTAAACTAAAAAATATGAAGAAAAACAAAAAAAAAATCGTAATACTGAAAAACTGAGGAAATATATTAAAAAAATTAGAAAAGTAGGTAAAATACCCACACCCAACTGAAGCTGAACAAAAAAAACCGAAATATTTCGGTTTTCATTTCGGTTCAAAAAAAAAAAAGAAGCTACTGAACCGAACCGAACCGACACTGATGGGTTTCGGTTCGGTTTCAGCGTGGGGGAGTACCGAACCGTAAACCAAAAAAATCGGTTTTGGTTTGGTTCGGTATACCGAAATTTGCATCCCTACTTCCTAGAAGTGTGTGACGTGGACTCTGATTCATGCATGGATCTGTGCACTGTTTAAGACCTCACAATTCTCAAGGTGAGTGATCCGGGTCGGTCGACGGTCGACCTATATCTATATATATATATATATATATATATATATATATATATATATAATTGACTCTTTTTTTAAATTCTAGATGTGAAAAATAGGAGTTTGAAGGATTGCAAATGGGTCGGCTAAGTCATCGCATACATGTGACCGGACATTGTTATACGGTTGACAGTTTTTTATGGACAATTTTGCAGGCAGCCTATGCGGCATGATGTGAGTGACCGGCTGCACGCGTAGTGTGGCCCATGTACTGGACCAGTCACGTCCCGACACATAAGCTGCCTGCAAAATTGTCCATAAAAACTGTCTGCCGATGGGGTAATGCACCGGCATTCTTGGCGCCATTCAAAATGATTCCATAATAAATTGAAAATAATATCGCATTTCAAAGTGTGCTCCCTGACAGTCAATAAAAACTCCATGATAGAGCTGATCATAACCCAAAATCTTAAATCCTTTGAATTAGAAAATTTTGCTAGTTTATGAAAATCATTAAATGAGTTGGATATAAGGATTAAGAACATATATTAGTCATGGTTTGACATGGGGCCGCATTATCATCTTTGAAGGTGCTAATGCTAAATAAACTTTTAAAATTGTTAGCTTCAACAGCCTCCAATAGATGGGGCTGGTGGCAGAGCCATGTCAATGGCCTTGATATTTTTAGTAAAGGTATATCTTAGTTTTTTGGGATGAAAACCAAAGGTATATCTTTGAGACTGGGAAAAGGGTGTCATATCTTATTTTGGCATGATAGATGGATGGATGCCTGAGGCTTTCCCTAAGAATTATAGGCTATCTTCTAATGTCCAAGATAACTGAATTAGAGATCAGGGAGGTCTCTGGTCCTTGATGTTGAGATGAAATATCACAAACAATGAAATGGAGGAGTTTAATAGGCTGCTAAATTTGTTGAGCAACTTCTTGCTTAACAATTTAATTAGAGGATTTGGTGTTGAAATCCAAAGGTACACTTCATCTTTTTGTCAGTTGGTCCTTAATCCGGTCCTTACGAAAGCTCAATTTATTGTTCTATTATATGGGCTGCTCTGTTTCCTATGGTGGCAATTTTAATAGAAATTGTCTCCTATTAAAATAACTAATAAAACTAACTACGTAATAACAAGGATTTAAGTAAATAGTCTGATCTTACAGGATAGGCAAATACCAATAAAAACTTGTATTCTAAAATCCTAAATTTCTGTGCAAAAATACAGTATAGAGAGCAACGATTATAAAAGCTAATTCTCCCCAGAAATCCCAGTAAAAGTTGCCCGCAATTCGTTTAAGATTAATGTAAATACATATATGGGTAATTTTATTTTTGGGCTCAATCTGCAGTTCATAAAATCAGAAAATACCTCGTAACAGGGACTTAAGGGACGAAGAACAACAACATTACCATGATTTATAGAAGAAGATTTTGTAGTGGTGCAGCAATAAGGTGATGAACAGCTAGTAGTAGCAGCTTCACAATGACTGATGGTTCAGAATTCTGTAGAAATTCACATTTTTCAATTGCTGAGATGAATGGCAGGCTCAAGAGTATGCCATGAAGAAAAAAAAATCTCCTCTATTTCATAATTTTTGCAAAAGATCCATTTTAAAGTCTCATATGGCTAACTTATCCTAATTGGTAACAAAGTAAAAAACTCATTCACTAGAGTCCGTCCATTTAGAATTTTAAGTACATAATAAAAAGAAGCTTATTATTTACTAATTCCTTACTAACTTTGGATTAAAAAAAAAAACTGTGATCTCAGCAATAGATATGGAAATCTATCATCTTGCAATATATGATCTCACGTGCTTAGTACGTGATCAAGTGAGACACAAAGTTTCTTCCCTCTTTATTCAGTCACTGGTTCGACAATAATTTAACCCTAATATGTATCATAAAGAATCTAAAGAGCTATATAAATTTTGACCAACTTAGATATATAAATTCAATGAAAAACAGAAAAAGTTTAGTAACCTTCTCTTGGGAAATTTATCAAACACTTCATGTATTTATCAAACACTATATTGGCCATGATCCCATCAAGCCACAAAGCACTCTAATGCAATCAATTTCTTTTTAGCAACAAAATATAATTGTTTTCACTAACAAAATTCCCCATTGGTGAACATGAATGCATTATTCAAGAGTGACCAGTGCTAAGGCTATAACTCAGAATATAATTTTCAGCAGTCCAAAAAACAAGATGAGTGTGAAATTTGTGAATAACTAAACAGAGATTTGAGGTTTCCAACCAATGAAAGATCTAAAAAACAAAATTCAATAAAAAAAACTATAAATCTAAATGAAGTTAGAGGGTAGAAACAAACCTGTGACGAGCCGGAGCAGCAATCGCCTGGATAGAGAGAGGGGTTCGATCTGTGTGTCGTGCTAGAGGGGAGATTGAGAGAGGGAGAGAGAGGAGAAGACGAAGAGCTCTTATTTTGTGGGTAGAAGAAGACGAAGAAGCTGGATATATTGGATCCCGCCCAGAAAAAGCAAGAAAAACCCCTCTTCTTATCAGAATCGTGCATCAACAAAAACCTAAAAGATCTGAATCAAACAACAAAAATATATTACTTTCTAGTGAATAAGAAGTGCAAAGAGAGAAAAAAAGAGAGGGGTATATGGGGGCTTGCCTTTGTAGAAACAGAGTTCTTCATAGGGCCTTCGTCGTTGCCTTGTGCAAATATGACAGGAAAATTTAGAACAAAAGAAATCATTTTCAATTTTGCTAGGGCCTTTGTCGGGGAAGAAATCGTTTTCGATTTTGCTGGGAAAACGAACAAAAAGAAGACGAAGAACAGTTAGCTTTAGGGCTCCCGTGCGAAGTGGGGAAGACGAAGAACAGTTAGTTTTAGGGCTCCCATGCGAAGAGGGGTTTAAGGTTTAGGGTTTAAGATTGAAGAGGAAGAAGATGGGTTTTAGGGCTCTCGCGTGAAGAAGAAGTGTTTTTGGCCTCCCGCGCGAAGAAGAAGTGTTTTTTTGGCTCCCGCGCGTGCTGAAATGAAAGGGCATAAAATTTGGTTTATAAAGGAAAAAAACTAGTGCCCATTACTTTTAGAAAGTAAGGTCACGGGTTCAAACCCCCTTACTTTCGCTTTAGAGGGTCATTGCATGTAAATTACCTCTGATTTGGGCCGTTGTTTTCTTTACAACGGCCCATGGCCATGATATTTGTTAAAACGGTGATGTTATTTTTCCTTCATTTTCACGTAGTGATAAAACAAAATCATTAATAATAGAATAAAAATAAGCCATTTACCTGTACAGGAAGTTGTGATTATATCCGAGGAAGTTCTATAAACTCTAAATCATCATCCACTACAAAAAATAAGACTATTAGCGAAAGCAAAAACTACCGCTATTAAAAAAACTTGCCGCTAATAGTCATAATAATTTTTAATAGTTTTTTCATTAATAGCAGCAATTTTTGGCTGTAAAAAACTATTACTAAGTCTTATTTTTTCTAGTGGCCACACTACAAAAAAGAGACTATTAGTGGCAGTTTTTGGTTGTAAAAAACTGTCGCTATTAACAAAAAAATTATAAAGACTATTAGCGGCAAGGATATTAGCAGCAATATTTTATTAATAGCGGTAGTTTTTGGCTGCCGCTAATAGTCTTATATTTTGTAGTATGATCATAGGACAACAACTCTTCAGAGCTATCATTTTCATCCTTCAAATCCATACTCGGTTTTCCTAATAGCACTAAACTTAAATCGAAACGAGAGGAAGAAAAAACTTAATCATAAAATCGCTGGAGGAAGAAGAAGATGGTCATGGGTGTTTAGATAAACAAGAAGATAAACGTGCTGAGTGTGAGGAACGTGAAAATTTTGAAATTGCTCATAGCGCGGAAGCGACAGAAAAAAGAAGTGCTCAAAGAAAAAAAAAATTGAAATAAGTAGGTCTACCGAAAGAATTGAATGGGTATAAATTGAATGGGTATATTTTGCTCACGATTTTCGGAGCGAAGCGAATTTTTGGATTATTTGTCTCGCCCAGGCCTGAACAATATTAGTCATTCTAAAAGCAGGTTTGAGGACATATAAAATAAGATTTATGTAGGGTGGCCGTAATGAAGTTAGGATAGTGGTGTATTATATAATCATGAATCACTTCAATTGAAAAGATATTTTACTGACTTTTTTTTTGTCAGACTACTGATCGACATGAAGCGACGGGAGGCACAATGCACGCCTTAGTGCCTAAGTTAAGATTGAGGCTTAGAGCGACGAGAAGGGACATAACTAGGAATGGATACATAAGTGACATCTCATGGGCGATTCTACTTATATAATAATTAAATAATATCTGTCATGATTTGATAATAAAGTCATGTGACATTTTCACTTGGCTTTATGAAAGTTTGCCCATGCTATTGCCTTGTTTGACAAAACTATTCGAAACGATTTTTTTTTTTTTTCCTTTACATGAGCTTGAAAATAAGAACTCATTATGATTTTTTTTTTTTTTAATTTTACAATAGTTTATTTTTATTTTTTTCAATTGGTTGGCTACCTTGTGTAAAATTATTTTCTTTTAAGACACTATTCTTCACACCATGTGAACTTGTAACATCAACTTCACCCCATCTCGTCGAATTAAAATGTATTAATCGCTTTAAATTAGAACATAAAATATTTTTTTGTCCTAACTTTTTAGAAGATGGATCTTGAGATCATGGGCATACACTCAGATAGCTCGTTTTTTATTCTGCGTGGTACACATCCCAAATAGTAACTCTAAACTTGTGAGACATACATCAAGCTCAAATACAAATCACGGGTCATTTTTTGGAATGAGTATCACATGAAATAAAAAAATCGTCTAATGATATACCCATGATCTCAAGATGCATCGTGTGGAAGATTGGGATAAAAAGCAATCTCCTTTGTTTGATTCAAAGCAGTTAATACATGTTGGCCGGAGAAGATGAGGCGAGGTTACGATTTTACAGTGCAAATAAATAGTACGATTATGAGGTGAGGTTGCATCTAAACCGTTTGATAGAAATGCCATGATCTACAGATCTACGACACAAAGGAATGGTGCAAAACTCAATCTCTATCATATGATTCGATAGAATCAACTGCTGAATTGGATAATGCCTTTGGAGTGCATTGAGTCATATGATAAAGATCGTGCTTGGTGCCAATCTTTTCACTTCTGATCTTTAGATCATGACCTTCAAATTAAGTGGCTTAGATGGTTGGGTTACATTTATTGGCGTCGCTGTTTATGGGTACCTCTATTCGTGTTCATGCATTTTTTGAAAGCGCCTACGTCCCAAATCCCTTGAAGACTGTTTATTGTTTTGGATCAGATGAGGTTGATGTGTTTCACCCTGATCGTCCATAGAATGGATCTTAAAATCATGTAGCACCTATCAAACGGTCAGTTTGTGATTCCATGTGTTCTCAATCCTAAAAAAATGGCCTTAAAGTCACGTTTGAGCATGATGTGTGCTATATGATTGAAGAGTTATTTTTTGGATATCGGTGATACAGGAAATCAAAAGCTGACTGTCAGATTGATGCGCCATGCACCCAAGATCTATTTTGTTGAAGATCTTTGTTAAAAAAAATCTCCATCATCTGATCCGAAGAAATCAATATTTTTTTAGGGGTCTGGGACATAGGCACTCTTAGAGAACACGTGGGTGTGAACAGAGTGGTATTGACATGTGTGACACATCAAAGAAAAATTGAGCATTTGATGATAAGCTCATGGTCTCGAGATCCATTATATAAAAAATTATGGTGAAAAAAACCTTGATCGATTGATCCAAAACAGTCAAACGAATTTAGCATGATATATCCGAGTTGAAAAGAATGAATTTCGGTTGTAAGGGTAATAAATAAAATTCCTCTTTAATAGGAATAACCCATGTCGTGGGCGAAAACGATTTTCAGCTAAAATTTGGCTGAATCTTTTATGAGTTTTTCTTTAAAAAAATTCTAATTTGTGAGTCCCAAATGATTGCCAAATAGATGAAGTTTGAGTTTTCGTAAAATTTTGAGATTTTATGGGGTTTTGTAGAAATCTTTTTCGCCAAACAAGGCCTATATGTCTGTGCTCATGTAGAATGATTTATAGTTGAATTTATTTTAGTTTCTTAAATCTCCTCATTTAGGCCTTGTTCAGGTGTTTCCTGATTTTTCCCAGAAAAGCTCAGATTCTTGGACACTCAGAATCCTCACAGATTCTTAGCAGACTCAGATTCTTGATTTTCCCATATGCGTTCTTAAGTTACTCAGATTCTTGGCAGATTCTTATAAAACTCAGAATCCTTTGTTTTTAAGTTCCTTCTTAGAAAATCCTAAGAATTGATTCAATCAGTGGTTATGTTATGACCGTAGAAACATGATCTAATCATCGGTTTATGTGTCGTACTCGAATTTCTTTCAAAATTTATGGGCAACCAATCGAGATGGGGCTGAACATATTTAACGAAGTCTTTTTCATAATCTAATTTAATGGCTAATACTTTTAAAATGGGCCACTAATACCCATTTACAGGGTTAAACTGATATTTGCAGTCAGGAGAAACAGAATAAAAAATTAAGCTCTAATAAATCTAGTCTGTAAAATGATTCAATTCGGGAACCACCAACTTCGGTGCTTTAGCTTGACATTGGATAGCCACCTATTATAATAAAACAAAAACAAAATTTTAAGCTATGTTGCCTCTACTTTTAATAATATTATATTTATAATATTCAAGTAGGAGCCATTACATGCCCACGTTTTTTAAGTGACTACACAAGGTTAAAGAAAGATTTTTTATTTTAAGGAGATGTGACATGTGAAAACGCGATCTAGGCCATCGGATTTAAAGTTTATTATTTAAAGATCTTTAGTGGATAAGATTGAAGCAAAACATGATATTTAACATAAGACTTATTGTTGTCAATCGTCAATCGTCGGCGTAGGCCTTTTTTTTCGTCACAAATTTATTAGTTTGTGCAAGTCCAAGTGAAAAGGATTTGTTGGGCCACTATACCATTGGTGTAATGCGTGTGCCCACTTATTCTACAAGAAAAATTGGTGTTAAATTATGTTAAAGATCTATAACCTTTGAAGATAAAAAAAATTATAAAAGAAAGATTTCCATTCTCACTAAAGCAACAACGTGACACAATCAAGAATCCATTAATCTTTGAAGATAAAAATGACTCATTCTTAAGTCCGCTAATGCTGGTCCCAAGCCCGGATGAGAAAGAAGTGTCTTGTCATAGGGTTAATAGCCTTAAGCCCTTCTAATTCCCTATGAAGAGAATTACCCACCCCAAATAGATGAGCTAAGGCTATGATGATGATAAAATCCCTCATTTTTATTTTTATTTATCACAAAAATACAGAGATTTGTACTTTTTTCTTTAAGAAAAAATAAGCATATCCATCATAGATAAACCTAGAAATAATTTGATTATGGACATAACAGTTAAATGGAGCAGAAGTCATTTTGAAAGAGCATTGGTTCACAGGGTATTGAGGACTAGATTTCTCTTTTCCAAAGAAATAGGCCTTCTTTCTATCGTACCCATCTTGCCGTTCTGAATATTGCCAGAAGAAACTCCTCCATTGCAATGTCCACTGCTACAACTGGGCGGTGAGATCTTCTGACTCTGCTGAACTGCCTAAGAACCGTATCCAAAAAAATTCATAGCCTACAAGACGATCCATAAAAAATTTATGGAAGTTTCTTAGCAAACAACACAATACAAGATATGAAAACCACGAACCTGGGGAGCTGATTGCATGGAATGGAAACCAAGGTAGCGTGCATATGCTTCGGGCAAACTGGCATTTTGCATCTGATTTTGAAAATTAATCGAATTTAAAGTTGGCAATGAGCACAAATGAATTGGCTTAGACCAAATTAATTACTTAATAATAGGTGTGATCATTTAAGTGATCACATGAAGCTTAAGATTGCTGCAACAGTTCCCAAAACTACCCCTAATTAAATTTAACAGAGAAGATTTTATTGAGATAAGTATCTGTATTGGAACTGATAACTCACTAGATATGGTATAAAGCAAGCAGGTATAGTGGCTATTCAAATTAATTTAAAGACACATACATAAAGAGATGGATGGGATTCAGCAGCAGCGCCAAACAAAGAGAGAGGGATACAAATATCTAGCTCCTTTTCCTCAGCACTAGATGCAAACTCTGCAAGATTCAATGATGCCGATCCAATTGTAGAGGCCTTGTTCTACCCCCCTTGGTTCAATCCCTGAAAATAAATCTAATGAGATAATCAAATTCATGATAAACATGTACATAGGGGGGTTATATACAATCTAAATCACAACAACATATACCAAAATGATCAGAACTGAAGCATGCAATACTCAACCTCTAAGCCAACTTCATATTTTGAATTTTGATCGAGAAAAAATGAGAAATACATTACAGGAAAAAAAGAAAAAAAGTGACTAAAACGAGACAGAAGCATGCGACTCTCAATTGGACCACAAGGAATTAGGTACTTGAACTTCCAGCAAAAGCCCAACATTAATAAGGATTATTGAAAACTGGATTCGAACTCTCACACGTAATCTTGAAAGCGTTGATACACTTCCCAAAATGAAAGGGCAAATAACACAAGACCAAAGTATGTAATCTTTTCAATCTTCCAGTTAGAACTAAAAAAAACAGTGAAACAGGGAACCAATGTACAAGCTGAGATCTTGCTACAAAATTTTTAAATAACTAAATTAATGGGATCTTCAAAGAATAGATGTTATAAACTAAGGTTATATAAGATAAATATAATGCCAATCTCAATAGCGCACATTTACGTCGAACAAACCCATTACTTACTCCAAAATGAAGGTAAGATTGCAAAACAACATTGGAAACTTTCAGCACATCCGCAAAATTAAGACAACATTGTACTGGAAAAAAAGTTGATTACAAGCAAAAGCCAGAGACACATGCTAAAAAAAATAATATTTGTGCAAAGCTTACACTAACTGAAAAAGTGTACTCTTATGCATAATGTTTCAGTTAGACTAAGAGCTCTATAATGTTTCAGTTAGACTAAAACAAAGGTCAGAAAACCAATCATACATGTTAAATAAGCTATCACGCGAACTTCTACTACAGTACACCAAAAGTATCCAGAGATGTACCAAATACCAATTCTAAGTTGGATAGGCCTAAGTCCATAAAAGATATATGAATATTCCATTCAAAACCCAATTCTAATCCTCCAATTCTACTAAAAAATTTATAGATGAGCTTTTAATTCATTTATTGGTTTATTTCAACATCTTTGTTGTATTTCTGAGCAGGGTTTCCTCCCAACCACCTCTTGTTTTTCCTTTTTTTATCTTTTTGCTTCAATAAAACATCTTGTTGTGTACAAAAAGTGCTACATGCCATAAACTTAAAGGCAAACAAAAAAACATCTAATCCATCCTTGTTTCCTGAAAAACCATACAAGGGGCCTCCTATGCATCTTAGTACCCAATCAAATGACTGACTTGCAGATACACCTTTGAGTATGCAGAGTTCTTGATGTATACACTATCCACCAAATCGACAAAAACTCTAGATCGACTGCTCAGCTACCCACATCTCCCCTTGAGGACTTGATCATTCCTGTTTAGCTAGCATCCAAAATTGAATTGTTCCTAACAAATATTGCCATTAACATGCTGACGATGGAGATATATGAACCATCTTCCTATCAAAACATCATATTCAATACTGATTACCACTCCTACAGCTCAAGGAAGGTTAATAATAATGCAACTTTTAGGTCATAGGTTCAATCTCAGCTTACCCATGCAAGAAAAAAAGATTAACTCTTCTATATTGACACTATACAGAGATAATTGTCAGTGTTGTAACTAAGAGTGTCAATTATCCAAAGAAGAGAAAATACATTTGAGAAAGACCAAGATGTACCCAAGGCAGTGTTAAATGAACAAAAACACAAATATGTCAGTGGCTACAATAAATCAATGGCTAATTCAGCCATCTTAATTTGTGGCTACAATAGTATTACCACGATGAATCAAGGTACAATAGTATCACAATCTGTAATCGGTGGCTACCAAGACCAAAATGACCCATATTTTTGGGTATGATCTCGTCCCAACAAAAATTAAGTTCATGAAAATACATTTGTGTCCCAATAGAAGTTAAAGACAAGATTTATAGATGGCTCAAGTGGGACACAAGGCCTTTTAGACAATGATGTTTGTATTTGGGCAACCAAATAAGGAATAACTGTGAGAAGGCATATACAAAGAACAACTGCACACAACTTTGGTTTTTTTTAAAAAAAGAGCAAGAACAGCTCAAACTAAAATAGAGGACCAGTATAAGATCAAAGTAAAAAAATAGCTCAGACTATTTAAATAAAAATAGCAGCAAAAATAAAATAAAAATAGAGGACCACTATAAGATCTAAGAATAGAAAAAGTGCATGAGGCAAATGTGGCGCGATGCAATTGGTTGCAAGTGTGGGGGGGCTCAATTTATGCAGGTCGGTGCAGTCAGTCAGATCGCGCCACGTCAGCCGCGTGCACTTTGTCCTCAACAAATCTCTCCTACGTTTATAGTTTGCCAAAGAAAAAAATAAAATAAACACATGCAAACCACAGATCACAAATTTATGTGGTTCACCCGATGTAGGATTTTGTCCATATAGATTCGTGCTGATTCACTACTGCTCAGAATTAAGTAGAAAGCCTAAAAAGAAAGAGGAAACAACTGATAAAACCAACTGATAAAGAGATGATCTCCACTTACCAGAGATAGAACCAACTCCTATTGAGAAATAGTGTGGAGCTGACAGAGTTGATTGAAAGTGAACAAAATGCAGGTCCTCATGTATATTCACTATTTTCATTGTGGGTAGACCTTGCTTACCCTACAAATTTACCTGTCTCTACTTCAGTCATCTTAATATTTGTCTGATTTAAAAAAAATAAAAAATCTGCAATTTACTAGGATTTATAAAAATAAATAATTAGCTGTAAATGACATTTATATAATCACATCAAGCACAACACAACTTGGAATTGGCTGCAAAATTTTAATAGCAAGTGCAATTTGGTGGCCAGTCGATAAGTGCAATCAACACTAAGAAATCTTAGCTACAATGGCAACATATTGGCACCAATTGCTTAATTAATTCCATATACACCAATCCACTGACTCCCCAAACACACATCTCTATCATGAAAGTAAAATTATGAATATAATATATCTAGATAGCAGCTGCACTTATGAATTAATGACTGATTCCCTGATATCATCATGAATACTTATGATTGTTACACATATCAAGAAAATTGCAATTAAGTGTCTCGAAACAAATTCATGGCTGAAAAATATCATTGCATCAGTTCCATGATGAAGTTAAGAGCCTTGACAAGTTACAACAATCAAACTTGTGAATTTTAGTACAAATAGTGGTCTCAAATATGATTTAAAGGAAAATGGAAAAAAGCTCCAAAAATGCAGATAGTGCATACAAGGTAAGGTGGTGGCAGAGACCATTAAGCAGAGGATCCCCTAACAAACTGGCTTTAACCTAGAACAGCACCACTCCTCTGCTTATTATTACTACAAGGCAACGTAGCGAAGTTGTAGAGGATCGGGGCATCATACAATGACGCATACTTGTTCTTGTAGCTGCTGCTCTCAGTAACTAAAAGATAAACCAGCAAAAGTAGAACAACACAAATCTTGTTTCCTAATTTAAATAATTAAAGTATGAATGATGCGATTATATAGATAGAGTGATAGAGAGAAATCAATTGGAATCAATTCAGAAATTAACAACATATGAGCAAGTAGGTTGTTCAATGATAATGTAGATATATGATGAAAAAATTGGAATAAAAAAGAATATGAGATATAAATTTTAAAAATTGGAATAAAAAGGAATGTGAGATATATATTTAAAAGGGGGAAAAAGATGAATCATCCAAGAGGTGGGTGGGGGGATTGGGTATTATTATATTGTCTTTACATAAAATAAAAATGATAGATATTTGAAAACAGAAAGAGTGAAAAGGAATTAGAAGCGTTGATGCATGCCTGGTCCTTTTGTTGGATGAGCAAACGAAGCATGAGGTCCTTTTCTAGAGACGACGACCATGCCACCGCCTTAATAAGTAGAAGAAGAATATGAGTAGTGAGGTAGCGGCAGCGGCTGCAGCAACAGATGAGTAAGATGTAGAGCGGGAGGAGGAAGAAGCATACCGTTGACAGAGTTGGGATCAGTTGCAAATAACTGGATTGAAGTATACAACGCCCTAGAATCTGAGCTCAGATTCTGAGCTAATCCGACCTGCAAGCTCGGACGACTGGCTATCGTTTTCACTCAGAAACGAGTCGGAATCCCGCTTCCCGAGGACTACTCTCGAACGGCAGACTCCTCCCAGAAAACCCACTTTCTGACTATAATCCGAGTTTCTACTCAGATTCTAGGCAGATTAGAACTCCCGAACGAGGCCTTAGAGAGTTCAACTATAATGCTATCCACCACTCTCCATCCACGGGCGGGGTCATGGTATCAAAAAGGGGCCGACACTGATACATATCGGTGACATGTATTGGTTTCTCGGCAAACCGATACGCCGATATGTATTAGGTATGGCACCCAGAGAAGTTAAAACCATCGGTGAATTAACTTCTTTTTGTGCACTATATACCATGAAATCCCAAATTAGATTTAGAAGATACTATTAGTGGATTTCTTTTGCAGATTTTCCTGTAAATGACGTGGCAGTGTCCCAGCGATAGTGTAGGAAAAGGTGCCCTTGAATAGATCTTGAGATCATGAGACACACATGCGATGGTCGGTATTTGATTAAATGTGTCACAGATCTCCAAAAAATGGTGCCCTTGAATTATATGGCACATCACGCATAAACGTGAATTTATTGCTAGTTTTTGAGATCTGTAATATGTGTAATCCATAACTTATCGTCTGGTTGGTGCGCCATGATCTCAAGATCTATTGTGTAGAAAATCTTCGTAAAAATCGACCTCCATCATCCGATACGACGGAATCAATAGTCTTCAAGGGGTCTCTAGAGTGGGCTCTTTCAGTAAATAAGTGGGCGCGAGCAAAGGTACCCAATAGGAAAGAAATGGGTGGCCTGCAATTTTCTATGCTCTCAATATCTAGGGCTGCGCAATTTTTGGACCGAACTGACCAAACCGGACTGAGCTGCCGGGTTTGGTCCGGCTTGGACAGGTACTGGTTTGGGTTTGATTTGGAAAAAAGGAAAATCGAAAAGTTTGGTTTGATTTCAGTTCCAAGCTTTCCCAAACCGAAACCTAACCGAACCGAACCGAACCGAATCGAACCGAATGTAGTTTGTATATATATATATATATATATATATATATATATATATATATATATATATATAGACGGGTAAAGGGCATTTAAGTAAAATGCATATTTTTATATAAAACTCTACCCTTGTCTTTAGCCTATTCCTAAATCTTAAAACAAAGTAGAACTTATAGGAAAATCGATTGAGAAGTTGAGAAAATTTTGATGTGCAAGCAGAACTTATAGGAAAATTGAAACCGACCGAACCAAACTGAATCGAATCGAATCTGGTTGGTTTGGTTTAAGAGTTGGATGGTTTGGTTTGGTTTGAAAATCTAGAAACTGATTATGACCAGTTTGGTTTGTGGTTTTGGTCCAAAACCAACCAAACTAAACCGAATACACCCCTAGTCATATCATTTGTCATTCTAAATTTCAAATTTAATTTTTTATATTATTCAATGAGAACATGACATGTGGATAGTCTCTTTTCCACATTTAAAAAATAGGGTATTTATCCAATGTAGATCATATTTATTAGCTACAGTGCTATACCCTTCTATCCAATGGCCAGATTTTCTATGCTTCCAATTGCATCCAATGGCGTTAATCGGGTTTATGCTCTTTTATATTTCCAATTGCATTCAATGGCCAGATTTTCTTGAAACACTTAAACTTTGTAACTCTGTCAGCTAACCTTCATTGAACGACTTACATGTAAACTTTGGGATGAAATATGATCATATTTCACCACTCATCACACCCACAAGCTTACACTTTTCTAGTCCTCGAGCAAAGGAGAAAATAAGCAATTGAAAAGTAAACTAACATCCTAAAATAATCGATGAATGTTACTTTCGTAGGGAGCACGATTGTATTTAGCGCATGTAATAAACCTTTAAACCACTAGGTGATCCTAAATGGAGGAGCTTTGTTTCCTGAGGGTTTTCAATGAAGTTATCCACAAACTTCAAAACACTTTTCGAAATCATCAATGAATTTAAATTTTTGAAAGCGTGATTTTTATAAAATATTCAATTTAAAAGCATAAAAGCATTAATCAACTAAACATATGAATTTTCAATTTCAAATGTCAATGCCATATTGATCGTATTGGTATCCGTTCAAATTATTTTTAATGCACCAATTTTTAGTTAATTCTTCCATTCATACCCAAACTCAAAGGGCGTGCATACTAATGCTAAAACCAATTAATAGTGGTGGAGCCACGTTGTTCAATGGGGGGTCCTAGGATCCCCCATCGCAAGTTTTTTTTCTTTAAAATCTTCTAGGTTCCATTTTTTTAGGGGCAAGTTCTTTTAATAAGGATCCCCAAAATCTCAAAACTTCTTACGATATTTTAAAAACTTACTTTTTTATCCACAAATGTTTTAAGTGAAATAGACTCCCAAAATTCTCTCCCTCTTCCCAAATATTACTTTCAAAATTTTCTCTCTAAATCCCATCCCAAAATTCTCTATCGGTTCCCCAAGCTCTTTTTAGGAATAATGACTCCTCAAAGACATTCTGTAATATCCCGAAAATTTTGCGTTAAACAGTGATCTCAGGATCCGAGTCCGACTGGTCATAGGTTTGACCGAGTAAGAGTTCAGAAACCAACTCGGGGTGTGATGAACGAATGTGATGAGAAAACAAAGTGAATGTGTGGAATGTGACACGAGATCTGGAGCCACATATACCTATCTTGGGTATGTGTTCTCAACACATAGAGAAGGGGTATATAAGGGTTCAATAACCCTAAAATCAATGTTGAGTAGTTGAAAGAGAGTTAAGAAGAGAGAGAGAGAGAGAGAGAGAGAGAGGAGTAAAGAAGAGTGTTGAGCAAGGAGTTATTGTGGGTGATTGGAAGGGGATTCAAGCATTTAAAAGGCCGATTCGACACGAAGGATCCGTTCAAGCCAAAGCTGGAACCCTAGCCTTTCCAACCTCTTGACCTAATCAATTTGAGATTGATTGAAGTTAAAATTTTATAAATTAAATGCATAGGTTATAGAGGTTTAAATTCAGTCAAGAATGTTTAAAATGATAGATTAAGTGCTTAGAAAAATGAAGGAAAAAGAGTAGAAAATGATTTGGAAGAACAACCCAAAAGGGGGCTGAATCTGGCCAAATCGATAAATCGAAATTGAGATTCGATTGATCGATTTTCGCCAAGAAGTTGAAAAGTCAAAGAACTCAAATTCGATTAATCGAACTGAATTTCGATTAATCGACTTTGAATTTCGATTAATCGATTTTGGTGTCGATTAATCGACTGAGAACCCCCAGTGAACTCCAGTGGCTGGAGGAAAGTGACCTGGGAAAATCGACTAGTCGAAATGGGATTTCGATTAATCGATTTCGAATTTCGATTAATCGATTTTGGGAATTCGATTACTCGAATTGAGAATTGAATTGATAGAGTAGAGAATGTCGATTAATCGATGTGGGATTCGATTAATCGAATGGGGACCTCGATTAATCGATTTTGGGAATCGATTAATCAATTTTGAATTTCGATTAATCGATTTTGGGAATCGATTAATCGAATCAGGTTCGATTAATCGACTTTGGAGTTCGATTAATCGACTGACTTAGTTTTTGGTTGACTTTTAGTTTGACTTGGAGATTCTCGGAGGGTCTTGAACCTTCCTTGTTACATCTTTACTGATGTATTACATGTGTTATGTTGTACCATAGGTGGTACGTGTGAACTTGGGCATAAGAAGCCACGTGGGACCTTGATGCATGATTTATCAGAGACTTGAGGTAGGGAACTCCTTGGACATGTACTTTAATTTGCAAGAGCATGTATGTAGTGATATAAAACACAATTTAAAATTATTTATTGCTTAAGGTTTTTGTGAAAAGGAAGTGTGTGTGTGTGACATCTATAAGAGTAATCATAATGAGCCATCCCCAGGGGATGAGGAAGTAAAGTAATAAGAGCATCAGGTGTGATGCAAGTGAATGGATACATCCCAGGGATGTATCCAAGATTGAATAATGTCTGATAAGGCCTAACTGATATAAGATAGCATACTTACACGATGAATAACTATATGTAAAGTACCTGATATTTTTGTTATTTGAGGTTTGATAGGATATCCCACCGACGTGGCGGGATACCCACGACTGACTCGGCAGAATATTTGTGACTGATACGGTGGCAAATCCGCAGGCCAGTGCAGAGGCTTATCCGTACACAGTAAGGACATCCCAGGGATGTTGTGATATGTTTGAAACCCCGCTACCGATCCCCAGGGGAAAGGGGCTTGGGTACTATTTGTATTTCCAGGGAATACATTTAAAACTGTCTATATAGATGACGATGAAGGGTATCTCATCGGGGCTCGATGCTATATTACTCGGGGATTAGTTAAGTTGAAAGGTTAAGTTTTGCTTTAGGCCTATTCAGTGTCATTCATGATTAATTAAAAGACATGTGTAAACTACCAGTAAAATATGATTATTTTGAGCTGTTTTTCTCAGTAACTGTATAGACACATCATGCATGACATATCATGGAATATATGTGAGTTTTAATTTATATGTTCACTGTGTTTTGTTCCCTATTGAGCTAGGATGTAGCTGACCCTTTAGACTATACGTCGCAGGTCCATTGTTAGCAGCTGCTAAGGCTTCAGGGGACGTGGACCTGGTGAGTCAGACCCAGCACCTGGTGACGAGTTAGAGCCACCTCCAGAGGACTTCTTCTAGAGGACTCTGTTGTGCATTCTTGAGAGCTTTTTCTGAGATTCTTAGTTCGGCTTGGTATGTCAAGCCTTGTTTTGTAAACAATGTAATTAAATGATAGGATTATTCTTTTGGAGCGCACCATCAGTGATGATCAACTATCATCGACGGTTCGGATTGGTTCTCCATTCATGCAGGGGCATGAGGGTAGAACTGTCTTTTGGTTATGTTGATATAGTGATTCCACATTTATATTAAATGTTTTCTTTTGTCATATTGTTGCTTGATATACCAATGTTCTGTGCATAGCTAAGGGGCACGGTCAAGATGATCATGCTGATGGCACGGGTTTTGGGGTGCCGAAATCCGGGCTGCCGTAGTTGGTATCAGAGCCTAGGTGTTAAGTCTTCTAGGGATGCTGTGGCAGTAGAGCTTCAACATTAGGTCTTGGCTTAGAACTTGTTTGGACCCAAGACTATTGCAGTAGATTCTGTTAGGGTATAGAAGATCCAATTAGGACTCTATCACAGTGGGTGAAAACGTTAGGCTTTAGGTTCTTGAAGTCTCAGGGTGTGACAGTAGGTTCTGTTTGGAACATGGGCTATGGATTATCAACGATCACTTATCGTGGGAATATTGGGTGATTGTGATTAATAATGATAGGAGTATGCTTAGTGGATGAAGTGAAGATTTAGTATTGTTGGAGCTTAGGGCCGTGGTGACCACAATCATTATTAATTGAAACCCTGTTTTATTTTGATAGATTGAAACGGCACCACGCAAAAGAGCAAGAATTGAATGCACCAGAGAAGATGAGCAGAATAGGCAATTGCTAGAGACGATGATCAACACAATGGCTCAGTTGACCTCATTACTCACGACAAGGTTGAGAGAGACGACTCACATCTCTCCATCGACACAGGTTGAGTCATGCTCAAGGTGTGGAAAACGACACAAGACATCGGACTGTAGGAGAAGCATGAGAGGGTGTTTCAAGTGTGGACGAATGAGACACCTCATAAAATATTGTCCAGCACTGGGGAAGGGGGCGACGACATCTACATCGAGTGATATCTGTGCGCATTGTGGGAAGCACCACAAAACGGTAGAGTGTCAGTTAGTTTTGCGCTCATGTTTTAAGTGCGGAGAGAAAGGGCACTACACCAAGGATTGTCCAGTGCGACGTCAAAAGCGGGTAACATTGATGTCTACTTCTGATCCGACCCTCCCTACGAATCAAGGTCCTACGAGTGAAACAGCGATGCACGATGCCTAGATGACTCATGAAGTTTCCCAAGGTATAAGTTTACTATCAATTAATGAGATTTTTCAAAAAAAAAAGTTCTAGATGATGATAGTTCTTACCATTTAGGTAAGAACTATGCATTTAATTTACAATCAGGTAGGTAATTAACAGAGGATAGGAAGAATTTAAATTTAGGATATCATGGGAGAGCATAATTGGATGTCGCTACTATAGATTGCGCTGTTTTCACTTAAGCCATGATGAATGACTATAGATTTTCAAGGACTATATGGAGATTTAGTTAGTATAGGGAGTGTGTTGAGAGTAGTACACATGAAGAGTCTAATAATTATGCCTAAGTAGTTATGTACGACCCCAATCCTGGTGCACCTAAATGGTAAGAACTTGAGAGCAATCATTGGTAATCATCTCCTTGAAATGAAAGCCAAGATGTGTCACACTTTTGCCCTTCCTGTACGATCGAAAGGATATTCGCTTATCGTAAAACTGGGTAAGGGCATAAAGTTTGAAGATTTCAAGATCGTTGCGGTAGGTTATAGAAGTGCTCACGTTGATTATGGCTTTATCTCATTTTGGTGATGCCTTTATCTCATGTTGGTCATGGCTTTATCTCATTTTGTTGATGGCTTTACCTTATTTGGTGATGGCTTTATCTCATTTTGCTGATGGCTTTACCTCATGTTGATGATGGCTTTATCTCATCTTGGTGATGGCTTTATCTCACTTTGATAATTTCTTTTGCCGCAGTTTTGTATCAGACCGTGAGTGACTGTGAACTCTTTTTCCTAGACCGGTGAAACCTATTTCGAGTCATGAGTTAAATCGTTGTGGGTTGACAATCTTATAGATAGTATATGTTGTAGTTGGTTGTTATAGAATATAGTTAGTAGTAATTATCCTATTGGAAAATCGGCGGTGCGCCAAACTTGCTAGATATGGATTTTTCATGTTGGGTGATGAATAGTGCGGTAGAAGGCATTAGTTCAGCGTTCTCACTCAAGCAAATTGTTCCTTATTGTTAAAGAGCCGTCTTCTATTCTAGATGACGACGATCTGTGGGAAACTATATTTGCCGTGGTTCATAAGCCAACTTATGCAATCCACCCTGGTAACACCAAAATGTACCAAGACTTGAAAAAGAACTATTGGTGGAGAGGGTGGCGATGCGTGTCACGGTGTTTGACCTGTCAGCAGGTGAAGATTGATCATAGGCATCCTGCTGGACTATTACAGCCTCTACTAATACCGGAATGGAAGTGGGAATCGATCTCTATGGATTTCGTTGTTGGATTACCGTGTACTGCCAAGAGACACAATGCCATTTGGGTGGTCGTAGATCGATTGACCAAATCAGCGCACTTCTTTCCTTACAACATGATGTACATGGCAGGAAGACTGGCAGACTTATACATGAAAGAGATTGTGAGATTACACGGGATTCCGAGCAACATAGTTCAGATCGTGATCCACTGTATACATCCAAGTTTTGAAAGAAATTTCAAGAAGGAATGGGAACGCGACTAGATTTTAGTTCAGCTTTCCATCCTCAAACTGATGGGCAAACAGAGCGAGTGAACCAAGTGATAGAAGACATCCTCAGAGCGTGCTTGCTTGAAATGCAAGGAACATGGGATCAGTATTTGCCATTGATCGAGTTCGCATACAATAACAGTTTCCAAGTGAGCATTGGCATGGCACCGTATGAAGCTCTGTACGGACGACGATGTAGATCACCCATCAACTGGGAAGAAACCGGTGAGAAGTTTATTTTGGGGCCAGAACTACTTGAAGATAACGCCATTGTCGTACGTATGATCAGAGAGAGGCTAAAGTAAGCACAGAGTAGACAGAAAAGTTACGATGACATCAAGCGGACTAGTGTCCACTATAAGGTGGGTGAACACGTATTTGTAAAAGTGTAGCCTATGAAAGGTGTGATGAGGTTTGGCAAGCGAGGGAAGTTAAGTCCCCGTTATCTGGGACCATTTGAAATTTTGGGTCGCGTAGGCGAAGTTGCCTACTGCATTGGATTACCACCGCTATTTGATCGGGTACACAATGTTTTCCACGTATCGATGCTCAGAAAGTATGTGAGGGATCCATCTCATGTGTTAGGAAGTCAACCTTTGGAGATGCATGAGGATATGAGCATGATAGAGGAGCCAGCAGAAATTTTGGATCGAAACGAACAAGTACTACACACTAAAGTGATCCCCTTAGTGCTTGTTCGATGGAAGAATCATCCTACCGAAGAGGCTACGTGGGAACGAGAAGCCGACGTGAGAGAACAGTATCCGAGCTTGTTTGAGACAACTTGAGAGTACCAAAATCGTAACACCGCAAGAATGTTTGCGGATTCTCATCTTCCATGTAATTCAATGATGACCAGTTGGTCAATATATTCAATGAGAATTCAAAAATTTTTGAGATAGATGTCACCATGGAAATAGAGGACAAAAAGAAACCACAGATTTCGAGAAGTCGGGTCAAAACCGATTAATCAATTTTTCAAATCGATTAATCGATTTGAGGATTCGTTTAATCGAGTATTGGTCGACTAATTGACTGACATCAGCCAGTGAAGAAGAACTTTGGCAAATGAAAAATTTGAAAATTTCGATTAATTGAGGAAATTCGATTAATCGATTATGGAATTCGATTAATCGACAGAGGAATTCGATTAATCGACTGGCCTTGACCAGTGAGCCTGATATTGAAAGATTTACGGTTATAGTGAATTCGACTAATCGATATAGGTTTCGATTAATCGATTTTGAGATTTGATTAATCGAATAACTTAAGAGATTTTAGATGAAAATTTGACTTATATGCAGTTTCGATTAATCGATGGCAAATTCGATTAATCGATTTGTAATTCGATTAATCGAACTGGGAAATTCGACTAATCGACTTACTTAACGAAATTTGGAAAATTTAAAGGACCATACGATTTTGATTAATCGAAGTAAAATTCGATTAATCAATTTTGGGAATTTTGATTAATTGAAATGAGATTCGATTAATCGACTGGCTAACACCAGTGAGCTCAAAAATTTGAAAATTTAATGACTACGGTTTCGATTAATCAAAAGGGGTTACGATTAATCGATTTTGTATTTCGACTAATCGATTTTGGCAATCGATTAATCGATTTTGGAAATCGATTAATCGATTTCGAGCGCCTTAACTAATTTTGAAACTCGATTAATCGACTTTGAGAAATCGATTAATCGAATCGGAGCCTATATATATAAATTTGGGGATTTTGTTTCCCATTTGAAATCACTTGAGCCTTTGTGCTTTGGGCGCCACTTCTTCTTCTTCCCCAACCGTTCAACCGACCTAGGGTTTGGGTCCTTCTTCGTCGATTTCGCACCGAGATCGTTTACATTCACATCCAATACCTAAGGTAAACCCTCGAATTGTGTTTTTTCTTCAATTTGAGTTAGAGAAAACCCTAGTTTCTTCAATTTCATCAAGATGCCGCCGAAAACTCGATTGTCTTCGAAGAAGGCAACCACCAAGCTCCCGGTCCGGTGTAAGAACGCCGCACCGCCACTACCGACCCCATCACCCGTGAGGACTCCGTCACCATCGGCATCGGACACCACGTCCGGGTCGACAAGCGTGGCTTCGTGCGAGTCTTCATGAGAATCCACACCTATGCCACCACCACCCACCAATGTGGTTCAACCCAACGAGTGGTGGGCGGCTAAGACCATTGGGTTCGATCACATTATCAACCCAACCCTATTCACAAACCCCCATGTGCAGGGTGAGACCAATTGGGCCCGTAACTACCTAGAAAAGGCCGGTCTGGCCAACCTTTTGAAACTGACCCGTGGGTCCTACTACCCTCGATTGGTTTGACTGTTTTACCAGGGCCTTACCGATGGCCCTACCGACGACATGGTCTTGACCAAGATAGAGGGTCGAGACTACACCATTACACGCCGTCACGTCCATGAAGCACTTGAGTGCTATTTGGACTTTGTACCTGAGACACCCTATTCCCACCGTTCCCAGAGGAGGTGGATGTCGAGGAGATCATCAGCGACATGACCAAGGGGAAGAGGGGTTTGGACACCTCAATTCGGAGGGTAGACTTACCTCCGTATATGTGGATGGTTGACTCCATCATCAAGTGCAACCTCTACCCAATGCGACACGATACCGAGCGGGTAGAGTTAGTTCAACAAGCACTATACGTGGCCTACAAGGACCGTTGGTTCGACGCCACCATGATCATCCTTGAAGGGATGAGGTACATGAAGGGAAAATTAATGAAGGGCAACCTAAGGCCCAAAGAAAAGATGCCCTATGCTCGGCTCATCTCGAGCATATTGGAGAGCTATTTCGACTCTCCGACGTACACGATATCGCCCCACGAGGTGCGGGCGACAGACAAGATCAAACGGTTCACACACTCCTCGTGGAATCGTAGTTACAACCTTCTCAAGAAGGTCTTACTAGCAGCGGACGCAGCTGAGGGCGCAGCCGTAGCACCACCACCACCCCCACCGCCACAGCTAGACCTACCCGCCGACGGAGCACCACCCGCCGACGGAGCACCACCAGTGGAGGAGGCTCCACCTGTTATCCCACCGGCTGTGAGCCAGCCCATCATTTCACCTCCTACCACATCAGCTACACCACCACCCAGATCCACCCCGGCGACGCTGACTTCATCCCGTCGCCGACCCGTAGCTCCTTCCGGCATTACGATCGAGGAGGTGTTGGCCCGTATGGAGGCCAACAACGCACGCGTGAACCGCCGGATGGATTTCCTCATGTACCACACCATGAGGCATATCTACCCACATGATTACCAACGACGGTTAGTTGAGGAGGCGGCATGGACCGCCGGACATACTGCCTTCCACACCGGTACTGCATTCCGCCCGCATGCCGCCGAGGCTAGTACTTCCACTTTTGCACCACTTCCGCCGACCGAGACGCCACAGCCACCACCATCGACTACGACCAGCCATCCACCCCCAGAGGAGCCAGCACAGCCACAACAGCAACCGCTACCAGCCAGCCAACCAGCTTCAGCAGACCAGCCAGCCCCCATAGCTCCGCCAGCTCAAATGGAGCAGCCAGCTCAGATGGAGCAGCCTGCTCCACCACCCGACCAGTCTGGCGAGGGGACGACATGAGCCTTGGACTGCCATACTGTGCATTGTATTTTGGTTGTATGGAAAAATTTTGGTTGTACTGTGGGTTACATTGATGTAAATATTTTGTAAATTTTCTGTTAATTAATATAATGATTTTGTAAATTTTCTAGTGCAATTATATTTTTATGCTATGTGTGTGTCTGTGCTATGTTGTGCTAATCAACTGGTCCACCTCACCCAAGAGTGTGGGGGGGGGGACCAGACCGACGCTCTTGGGTTATTTTCGAGGACGAAAATTCTCAAGGTGGGGAGGATGTAATATCCCCAAAATTTTGCGTTAAACAGTGACCTCGGGATTAGTGCCCGACTGGTCATAGGTTTGACCGAGTAAGAGTTCAAAAACCAACTCCGGGTGTGATGAACGAATGTGATGAGAAAACAGAGTGAGAGTGTGGAATGTGACACGAGATCTGGAGCCACATACACCTATCTTGGGTGTGTGTGCTCAACACATAGAGAAGGGGTATATAAGGGTCCAATAACCCTAAATTCAATGTTGAGTAGTTGAAAGAGAGTTAAGAAGAGAGAGAGAGAGAGAGGAGTAAAGAAGAGTGTTGAGCAAGGAGTTGGTGTGGGTGATTAGAAGGGGATTCAAGCATTTAAAAGGCCGATTCGACACGAAGGATCCGTTCAAGCCAAAGCTGGAACCCTAGCCTTTCCAACCCCTTGACCTAATCAATTTGAGATTGATTGAAGGTAAAATTTTGTAAATTAAATGCATAGGTTATAGAGGTTTAAATTCAGTCAAGAATGTTTAAAATGATAGATTAAGTGCTTAGAAAAATGAAGGAAAAAGAGTAGGAAAAGATTTGGAAGAACAGCCCAAAAGGGGGCTAAATCTAGCCAAATCGATTAATCGAAATTGAGATTCGATTAATCGATTTTCGCCAAGAAGTTGAAAGGTCAAAGAACCTGAATTCGATTAATCGAACTGAGTTTCGATTAATCGACTTTGAATTTCGATTAATCAATTTTGGTGTCGATTAATCGACTGAGAACCTCCAGTGAACTCCAGTGGCTGGAGGAAAGTGACCTGGGGAAATCGACTAGTCGAAATGGGATTTCGATTAATCGATTTCGAATTTCGATTAATCGATTTGGGATCGATTAATCGATTTTGGGAATTTGATTACTCGAATTGAGAATCGAATTGATAGAGTAGAGAATGTCAATTAATCGATGTGGGATTCAATTAATCGAATGGGGACCTCGATTAATCGATTTTGAATTTCGATTAATCGATTTTGGGAATCTATTAATCAAATCAGATTCGATTATTCGACTTTGGAGTTCGATTAATCGACTGACTTAGTTTTTGGTTGACTTTTAGTTTGACTTTGAGATTCTCGGAGGGTCTTGAACCTTCTTTGTTACATCTTTATTGATGTATTGCATGTGTTATGTTGTACCATAGGTGGTACGTGTGAACTTGGGCACAAGGAGCCACGTGGGACCTTGATGCATGATTTATCAGAGACTTGAGGTAGGGAACTCCTTGAACATGTACTTTAATTTGCAAGAGCATGTATGTAGTGATATAGAACTCAATTTAAAACTGTTTATTGCTTAAGGTTTTCGTGAAAAGGAAGTGTGTGTGTGTGACATCTATAAGAGTAATCATAATGAGCCATCCCCAGGGGATGAGGAAGTAAAGTAATAAGAGCATCAGGTGTGATGCAAGTGAATGGATACATCCCAGGGATGTATCCAAGATTGAATAATGTCTGATAAGGCCTAACTGATATAAGATAGCACACTTACATGGTGAATAACTATATGTAAAGCACCTGATATTTTTGTTATTTGAGGTTTGATAGGATACCCCACCGACGTGGCGGGATACCCACGACTGACTCGGCAGAATGTCCGTGACCAAATCTGGCACAAATTGTAGGCTCACGGAGGCTTATCCATACGATGAAGACATCCTGTGGATATTGTGATATGTTTGAAACCCCGCCACCGATCCTCAGGGGAAAGGGGATTGGGTACTATTTGTATTCCCAGGGAATACGTTTAAAACTGTCTACATAGATGACGATGAAGGGTATCTCATCGGGGCTCGATGCTATATTGCTCGGGGATTACTTAAGTTGAAAGGTTAAGTTTTTCTTTAGGCCTATTCAGTGTCATTCATGATTAATTAAAAGACACGTGTAAACTACCAGTAAAATGTGATTCTTTTCAACTGTTTTTCTCAGTAACTGCATAGACACATCATGCATGGCATATCATGGAATATATGTGAGTTTTAATTTATATGTTCACTATGTTTTGTTCCCTATTGAGCTAGGATGTAGCTCACCCTTTAGACTATACGTCGCAGGTCCATTGTTAGCAGCTGCTGAGGCTTCAGGGGATGTGGACCCTGGTGAGTCAGACCCAGCACCTGGTGACGAGTTAGAGCCACCTCCAGAGGTCTTCTTCTAGAGGACTCTGTTGTGCATTCTTGAGAGCTTTTTGTGAGATTCTTAGTTCGGCTTGGTATGTCAAGCCTTGTTTTGTAAACATTATAATTAAATGATGGGATTATTCTTTTGGGGCGAACCATCAGTGATGATCAGCTATCATTGACGGTTCGAATCGGTTCTCCATTCATGCAGGGGCATGAGGGTAGAACTATCTTTTGGTTATGTTGATATAGTGATTCCGCATTTATATTAAATATTTTCTTTTGTCATATAGTTGCTTGATATACCAATATTCCGTGCATAGCTAAGGGGCACGGTCAAGATGATTGTGCTGATGGCACGGGTTTCGGGGTGCCAAAATCCGCGCTGTCGCACATTCATACACCAAATAGTATTTAAACAATCTTCTACCATTAAATTAGAAATTTTGATCTCACACCATTGAAGTGTTCTTTACTATTATTACTTCCTTATGACTATAAGGGATCCCCCATCAGTAAAATCCTGGCTCCGCCACTGTCAATCAATCTCAGGACTTTCTTTAACAATGAACCATTAAATCAAAGTCTTGACTCAATCCTCACAACAGGTGTACTCTCAATGGTAAAAACACTCTGATGGTGGGTAGATTTTTGCACGCATGTGAGATAACAATGCAAAATAAGGATCTCACATGATCAAAGAAAGATGGTGCATTGTAAATAAAGGGAGATCTCATACTAATGGATGCTTGTATATTCCATGCATATCATATAATGTGCCATAGTCATCATGTTCTCACTTTCCACAAAGAAATTATTATATCAAGATAGGATCATGAAGGTATTTTTTAAAAGGTTGTAACGGGGCTCAAAAAAGGGGTAAGAAAGAAAGGGAAATTATGGTTCAAAATTTTTGAGAAACCGGAAAAGAAACCAACTTGATTTTTCTATTTCTCCACTTTTATTTTTTAATCTCCCAATGTTTTCTTTTTCTTTTTCTCAACTTTATTTTCTTTGAATTTCTTTTTAGAAATACCTCATAATTTCTCCATCTCCCCCCTCCCCTTTTTTTACATACATTCTCAGTAAGCATCTCAACTCGATTTCTTTTCACTCACTCTCTTTTGATTCATTTTCAACTTTCATTCCTAATTTCTCAGAAACAATTAGGGTAAGGCTCTAATTTTTGAGAACTGTGTTAGAGGTAATGTGGCTTATCAAGGAACATATAGGGCCAAAAATTTTCAGATCGGCTCAAAAGGGGTATTAGAGGGTAAAGTTGTATGAGGTGGGGCATTTTAATCACAAACGAGCCAAACATGAAGTTCAATTATTTCCTCTCAAGATGATAATTATGCTTATTTGTTTTAAACAAAAACACAAAGTGTTCTAGCACAGTAATATGAGAGTGATGCCATGCATAGTAACAAGCCAAAATGAAATTTATGAGATCATGTAAAACAGATCGTAATCAAAGAAAACTCGGACTTTTTGCGAGCACTCATCAAAGAAGGGAATTTGGCTTTAAAGCTCACTTGGTTTAGCTTTTACTAAGACCCTAAGTTTCAATGTTCAAATAAGTCCTTGATTTCTAGATCTTAGCATGGTATAAGTGTAGAGAGATGAACATGAATTTAGAGTCATCTTCAAATCATTACATTAAAATTTCAAATTATCCCAGATACAAACACTTAAAATATGGCATTGATATTATCAAAATAAAATTCCCATGCATTATTGACTAAAGTTTGAAAAACTAATGCAACTTACCCAATGTAATGATTCCAAAAATATTAGAAAATTTTAAAATTTTTGTATACTCAGCGCATTATCAATCGATCGGTCACATAGGCTGATCTATCGCTTAAACATCAGTTTGGCCATAAGGAATTAAGGCAATTCTATATAATCGATTGATCAACCTAACAGATAGATTGAATATATAAAGTATATATTCACCGAGAGGATACAAATTGAGTTTTTTTTTACTGCTCCAAATTAAAAAGAAATGAGCTTATTTGTAACTTTAAGGAACAAACTCTCACCCTCAAACCTATTAGGCGCAATGTCCTCATTGTACAAAATTAAAGAGCACCCCCAAACTTGGATTAAACTAGCATAGAGCTACAAGAAAGAACATGTGAAGGTAATCATATCATATAAAAGAACAAATATCGGCCATCCATTTTTAGTGATTGCAAGAGCAAATTATAAAAAGAATTGCACACAAAAATTAACTAACTAATATTTTATTAAGCAATGTGTCTTGCGTACACTTATGAAAGGGAAATCCTAAATTCTAAAACAAATAAACTTGACCCTAAAATAGAAATTAAACTAAAGCCTAAAACAGAAATAAAGAAGAAAAACCTAAAAAAACCTAAGAACTCCTAATTTAGGCGTCTTCAGCATTACTCGGCCCGGGCTTGGGTTTTGGAAAGGTTAATTTCACATCTCATTAGTGATCTGGCTGGGAGCAGGTTCGGGAGAGGGAGCCATAGGTGGAGGAGGTGGAGATGATGGAGTGGCTTCGTTGCTGTTAGCGAAGTCGTGAAGCAATGGCGCATGGTACAATCTCGCCCAAGTCTCCGAAGGAATTAGATCAATAATAGCTTTCAGGATTGATCGTGGAATGAATGTAGCCAAAGGTTTGCGGCGTGGAGTTGGGGGCAAAGATTGTAGTGGTGGTGGTGGTGGAGGTGTTTGAGGCAGTGATGATGTAAGGTGTAGCGACCCGAGATCTCACAACCTCTTGATTGTAAAATTTTTATTCGCACCTTCGTATCGTGAACCATGAAAACATAATAAGACAATAAGATCGCCTTAAACAATGGAAGATAAAATTTCTTTAAAGCATTAATTAATCATAATAAAATTCATGATAATGCTCTTATTTCAATAACAAGTCCAGCTTGATTAAAACTTAAACAGTCTTGATAAAATACTAACTGATCAATGTCCAATTTATTTAAAACCAATAATAATAACTAGAAAAGAAAATAGATAATTAGGCCACGAAGCCATCATCGCCATTCAGTTCAGTTTCCTGAGTACCACGTGCCATCTCATCGTTATAGACCTATACGTTGTTATCGGCTATACCCGTCTCATTTGGCCACCCACATCAACAAGGGGTATAAATTTACACTTGTATGGACCAGACATGCAATCCATTGAAGCATAAAATATCAGTCATAGTATATGAATATTTTGATATATTTCATATGTATGTGTATGTGACATGTATAATCTCAATAAGCTGCAATGAACTGAACATAAATATGAATATCAATGTTATATGAAAGCATCATTTCTTTTAATTTCATCTATCTTGTCATTTATTGCATATTAGACACCGTTCCGCTCAAGACGTTGGGTCGTAATCATACTTATCATTTGTTTAGTTAGACTCCATCATGCTCAAGACGTTGGGTTTAATGAATCATATCATTTATTGCATGTCAAACTCCATCTCACTCAAGATGTTGGGTTTAATCATGCTCACCATACTCTTGCTTAGTTAGATTCCATCTCACACAAGATGTTGGGTCTAATACCTTCTTAGACTCCATCAGGTATAAGATGTTGGGTCTAATGCTTCTTAATCGTGTTTAGTTAGACTCTATCAAGCACACGATGTTGGGTCTAATACCTTCTTAGACTTTATCATGTACAAGATATTGGCTCTAATACTCATTTACCATGGCTTGACATTTTATCATATTTTATGCGTCTTTACTGTGCATTATATAGATTATTATGGAACCTGTACAATGCATAATAATAATATCATAACACATAAGCATTTCAGTACATTTTATCATGGTACATAAACATTGAAGTGTACACAATCATGGTGCATAAATATTATAGTGCATATTATACAATCATAGTGCATAAATATTTATATAAACATTGACATTTAATGACACTGTTATGAGAAGAATTGAATATAGAACTTAACTATTCACACTCAATCTATTGAGTTCATGTTTAGGCTCAATCTATTGATTTTAGCTCAATCTATTGATTTCTCAATCCATTGAATTCTATTCATGCTCAATGGATTGATTTTTCAATCAATTGATATAAATTCATGCTCCTGCTCAATCTATTGAATTTTGTCTATTACCATTTAATGTTCACCCTCAATTGATTGACATCCAAGAGTCAATCGATTGACATAATTCTGTATATTTTTCTAAAATGATATCATTTAATCCTCAATCGATTGACATCTAAGAATCAATCGATTGACATCTAATAATCAATCGATTGACATAACTCTGTGCATTTTTCTAAAATAATATCATTTAATCCTTAATCGATTGACATCAAAGAATCAATCGATTGACATAATTTTGTGTATTTTTTTAAAATAATATCATTTAATCTCTAATCGATTAACATCTAACAATCAATCGATTGATATAATTTTATTTATTTTTTTAAAACAATATCATTTAATCCTCAATCGATTGACATCTAAGAATCAATCGATTGACATAATTCTGTGTATTTTTCTAAAATAATATCATTTAATCCTCAATCAATTGATTCTTCAATCTCAATCGATTGACTAAAATCCTTTAGCACACATCAAAATGCATTAAATCACATGGTGGGATTTCAATCATCTTCTTCTTAATCAAAATTATCAACATTAAGGATCACTAATCATAGCATGTATCCATTTAATCATCTATTCATTATTCATGAAATAGACTCACTAATTTACATAAAAATCTATTTAAAAATTAATATTTTAAGTTCAATGAAAAACATGATTTCTCTATACCTAGATCGATTGTACCACCATGATTAGATTAAGATCCCAATAATTCCTAGAGACCTTAGAGAAAAAATTCTAGATCAACCTTTCTAGAATCTTTCTTTTGAATGATCTGCGAAACATTGGCGTATATTCTCAAGCGGCCTTCGCCCCTGCTCAAGACGTTGGGTTGTAATCATGCTTATCACTTGTTTAGTTAGACTCCGTCATACTCAAGACGTTGGGTCTAATGAATCATATCATTTATTACATGTCAAACTCCGTCCCGCTCAAAACGTTGGATTTAATCATGCTCATCATACTCTTGTTTAGTTAGACTCCATCTTACACAAGATGTTGAGTCTAATACCTTCTTAGAATCCATTAGGTATAAGATGTTGGGTCTAATGCTTTCTAATCGTGTTTAGTTAGACTCCATCAAGCACACGATGTTGGGTCTAATACCTTCTTAGACTCTATCATGTACAAGATGTTGGGTCTAATACTCATTGACTATGGCTTGATATTTTATCATATTTTATGTGTCATGATTGTTTATTATATAGATCATCATAGAATATGTACAATGCATAATAATAATATCATAACACATAAGCATTTAAGTGCAGTTCATCATGCTACATAAACATTGAAGTGTACACATCATGGTGCATAAATATTATAGTACATATCATACGATCATAGTGCATAAACGTTTGCATAAATATTGACATTTAATGACACTGTTATGAGAAGAACTGAATATAAAACTTAATTATTCACACTCAATCTATTCAGTTCATTTTTAGGCTCAATCTATTGATTTTAGCCCAATCTATTGATTTCTCAATCCATTGAATTCTATTCGTGCTCAATGGATTGATTTGTCAATCAATTGACATAAATCCATACTCCTGCTCAATCTATTAAGTTTTATCTGTAACCATTTAATGTTCACCCTCAATTGATTGACATCCAAGAGTCAATCGATTGAAATAATTTTATATATTTTTCTAAATAATATCATTTAATCCTCAATCGATTGTTATCTAAGAATCAATTGATTGACATCTAATAATCAATCGATTGACATAATTCTGTATATTTTTCCAAAACAATATCATTTAAGCCTCAATCGATTGACATCTAATAATCAATCGATTGACATAATTCTGTGCAATTTTTAAAAATAATATCATTTAATCCTCAATTGATTGACATCTAATAATCAATCGAATGATATAATTCTGTGTATTTTTCTAAAATAATATCATTTAATCCTCAATCGATTGATTCTTCAATCTCAATCAATTGACTCAAATCCGTGAGCACACATCAAAATGCATTAAATCACATGGTGGGATTTCAACTGTCTTCTTCTTAATCAAAATTATCAACATTAATGATCACTAATCATAGGATGTATGCATTTAATCATCTATTCATTATTCATGAAATAAACTTACTAATCTACATAAAAATCTATTTAAAAATTAATATTTTAAATTCAATGAAAAGCATGATTTTTTCATACCTAGATCGATTGTACCATCATGATTAGATTAATATCCCAACAATAATGATGATGATTCTATCAGGGGCGAAGGCCGCTTGAGAATATACGCCAACATTTTACAGATCTTCCAAAAGAAAGATTCTAGAAAGGTAGATCTAGAATTTCTTCTCTAAGGTCTCTAGGATTTTGGACGGCTCTATTCTTAAGAAGAACTCTAAATGAGATTATAATTTAGGATTCTCCGTAAGATACTTATTTATAACATTTATAATATTCTGGAAATTATTCAATGTTAAGCTAACACACCAAGAAAGAGTGTATAGGCTTTTACCTCAAAGTCAAAAATAGAGATTTAGAGCACACATAACAAGGTTTGATCCCTAGACCTCTTATTTAGAATTTAAAGCCTTTAACCAGTAGACTACCATATAACTTGTGTCCATAAATGACAGAAATAAATATAAAAGCTTGGAAAACTATAACATGTATTTTTAGTTGAAACTTTTTGAAAAGTCACGACATGCGAGGAATACGATATTAAGTACATACATATATTTTAGGTGTATCAAAGACATAAAATTCAGATCAAAACATTCTTTCCTACTTTCAAAAATTTCATCATCGAAATTAAGTCATACCTCACAAGAAGAGATGGGGGGAGTCCCTTCTGATAGCATCCTCGCGCTCTTAAGTGGCTTCCTCGTGAGATTGGTGCTGCCAAATCACAAGGATCAGCGGTATACCTTTATTTCTCAGGGTCTGCTCTTTCCGATCAATAATCTTAACATGTACCTCCACAACGGACATATCCTTATAAACCTCCAAGAGTTCCCAATCGATAACGTAAGTAGGGTCTGCCACGTATTTCTTTAACATGGATATGTGAAAAACGTTGTGCACATTGGCAAACTTTGGTGGTAGCTTGACTCGATATGCCGTTTCTCCGATTCTCTTCAAGACTTCGAACGGTCCCACGAATCTTGGACTAAGATTTCCTTTCAGGCTGAATCTCATTACTTCTTTCATAGGAGAGATTTTTATAAAAACTTTATCCCCTTCAATCAGATCTCAATTCCTACGCTTCAAATCAACGTAGATCTTTTGCCTGCTTTGCACGGTCCGCATTCGTTTTCGAATTAACTGAACTTGTTTAGACGTGTCTTTAACAATTTGAGATCCTAGCAAACTTCTCACACTAACCTCATCCCAACATAATGGAGTTCTGCAACTTCTCTCATACAAGGCTTCATACGGGGCCATCTGTATAGTGGACTGGTAATTGTTGTTATAAGCGAACTCCGCGAGGGATAGATGTTCGTCTCAATTGCCTCCAAAGCCTAGTACACAAGTGCGAAGCATGTCCTCAAACACTTGATTCAGTCTTTCGGTCTACCCATCAGTCTAGGGATGAAAAGCAGAGCTAAATTTCAACTTAGACCCCATCCCATCTTGAAATTTTTATCAAAATTTCGATATAAAATGAGGGTCTCTATCATATACAATATCAGCAGGTACACCATGTAATCTGATAATCTCACAAATGAAAATATCCACCAACTGGGAAGCTGAATAGGTCATGCGGTACAGAATAAAATGAGCCGATATATTCAATCTATTGACTACAACTCAAATAGCATTGTTCCTTTCAAAGTCCTCGGCAAACCGGTGATGAAATCCATGCCGATACTTTCCCATTTCTAACCTGAAATCGGTAGTGGCTGAAGTAACCCGGGTGGTTTCTAGTGTTCAGCTTTAATTTGCTGGCATGTGAGACATCTTGTCACGTTGTCAGTGATCTCTCTCTTTATATCATTCCACCAATAATTTTTCTTCAATCCTTTGTACATCTTATTGTTCTCAGGGTGAAAAGAGAATTTAGACTTATGGGCTTTGTCCAAGATCTCCCGTTTTAATTCTACATTATCAGGTACACAGTAGCGTCCCTGGAATAGTATCATCCCATCATCCTTGACAGTAATTTTAGACTTCCCACTGTCCTTTAGTTTTAAAAGGGTAGGATCTTCAAGTTGTAGTTTTCTGATTCAATCAAGTAATGAAGATGTGATAACAATGTGCGAGAGCAATGCCCTTGGTCGAATCACCTGTTTTGAAACCAATCTGTTGAGGGCATCAGCAATAACATTAGCCTTTTCCAGATGATACTTGATCTCGCAATAATCGATTAGGAATTTCAACCATCTTCTCTATCTCATATTCAAGTCATTTTGAGGAAAAAGATATTTAAGACTTTGATGATCCGTGGACATGATGAATTTCTTTCCATATAGGTAATGTCTCCAGATCTTTAGCGCGAATATGATAGCAGCTAATTCTAGATCGTGCATAGGGTAATTCTTTTCATGCCAAGCGAGCGCATTGCCGCGACGGGATCGTCAAAAATCTCATGCTTGTAAAGATGGAAACTCTGTTGGGGAAAGCTTGTAGAGCTTCTCCTTGAAATTTTGTCGTTTCTTTTTATTTTACTAACCTAGTTTGCTATTTTTTATTTTATTTTATTTTATTTATTATTTTCTCACCCCTACTTTTTCGTCATTTACATGCGTTAGCCGATTGGCAGGCTTACTTGCGCATTACCTTTATTTTTTCTTATATTATCGTCATTTTAGGTGCCTTAGCTGATTGGCGGGCCTACTTGAGCATTGTCTTTTAATTTCTCTAATTTTCTGTCATTTAAAGTGCCTTAGCCGATTTGCAGGCCTACTTGTACAAACATATTCCGACAGTGGACGTCGGCCCGTAGTGGCGGCACGGGGTCATCACCCCTGTCTTTTGAACTAAAGAAAACTTTCATAGAAAAAAAAGAGTTTTGAAAAAAATTAAAATTGAACCAAGAATAGGGAGCTTAATTAACTTGTTTTTACGGGATAGATTTTAAAAGGGTTGGGTTTAGGCACACATACAACCACCCGGGTCTTAGTATGGCGGCAGCCCCTAGTGGTGATGATTCAGAAAAGTCCCAACCTACCTAGTATCTGAGAAGGCACTTGCGCTGGAGGTATATCGGGTGGGTTCCCATTCCAAAGCTTAAAACCCTTAGGGAGCGCTCTAGCGAGTTATACCGGACTCAAACCCTTTAGGTGCGGTAAGGAGGGAACCGATCACAAAAAAAAAAGCTTAGTTCCCGGAAGCCTAGCTTCCACAAAACCCAAAAAGGGACCCACTTTCAGGTTGTTTTTCCTTGCTGTTATAGAATCTGGAGCATCATTTTTGCCTGGTGCAAGTATTAGTTACGCCAGTGCAAAAATCGAGAATTTATAATAGTTGCGCCAGCTTTAAATTCTCTACTTTTACCTTAGTGCAACTAATAGTTACGTTAGTGTAAAAAAGAGGCCCTGCTACCTTGGCGCATGTATTAGTTGCGCCAAGTCTACCTGGATAGCAGCAGCCTGAAATATGAGGCTTTCTCACCTCCCGAGTCCCCCGATTAGTATGTTTAGTACCTTTGTTTGAGACTCGCCATCTCTAACACCCAAAAAGAAGGCAACTTCTTTTTTACTCATTCCAGGGGATCGAGTTATTTACCTCGATTTTTATGCCTTCAATAGATCGAAGGTCCTCCTTCGATTCTTTTGAAGTGCGTCGAAATCATCGCCGCGGGTCTTGAATTAGGGTACGAGAGCCACCCAAGAAGGGAATCCCAATGCCTCGAAACCTTTGTTTTATAAAATTTTCTTTAAAATTTAAAAAAATAATAAAAATCAAATCAAAAACCTAAAAATAGAATCTTTGTGGTGCCGACACAATGACATCATCTTGCCCTCCGTCATCCTGTAGGGGAAGAAGGAGGATTTTTGGGCCTTATCCAAGGCACCCTTACCCAACCCGTTCCCGTAGGATGTCGTGGGTAGTGGACCCAGCTTACGCCGATCCCGACTCATCCCCGCCACACTCTCCAACTCACTCCCATTCAGGAGACATTTCCACATCCATCCCCCTCACCCAATCACCCTTTATCGTTACCGGCCCATTTGGCACCCCCATTTTTCCAACCGCTACCTCCTAAAACATCCAAAGTTCAAACCCCAACTCCCATCTTTTGCCCAAATCATGCCCATGCCAAATTCAACACCTTTCCCATCCGCATTCATGACAAACCCAAACCCATTCTCCCAATCCACATCCGTGCCCCATTTCCCATCTTTCCCCTATAGGCCCGATCCACCCACGTTCACATACACCACTTCCGCCTTATCCAACCCCCCACAAATCTCCCCATCTATCCGGGTCATGCCCGGTTTTTCTCACCCCTCTATACCATACCCCTCATCATCAAAAACATACCCAATACACCCCCTCATCCCTCCAATCCACCCCATATTCCATCACTTACTCGGGTCATGCTCGATTTTACCGGGGCCATGCCTAATTTATCCTCCACATTCATTCCCTCTATACCCCATCACCCCTTAAATCCACCATTCACATCCGACCCTCCTTCCATGACCATGATGGAGGAGATGTTCCAAGTCTACTCCAAGTGGAAGGCTTCCCAAAAGGCCTCCTCTCCTCCACACCCCATGTCCATAAACCCATCTCACACCCTAGCTAATCTCTATGCCACACTCCCCCATGACCCCCATCAACCCCCCATAATTCATACCATCCAAACCCCCATCTCCCATATGCCCCAAGGCCCAATGGCCCAAACCCCCGTCCCCCACATACCCCAAGGCCCATTGGCCCAAAACCCCACCATTCACTAAGGCCCGTTGGCCCAAAATCCCACCACCCATGATCTCCAAGGCCTAATGGCCCAACACCCCATCACCCATACTCAAGGGCCCATGGCCCAAAATCATCAAGGGTCCATTACCCGAACCCATACCCAAGGGCCTATGGCCTGGACCCATCTAGGGCCCATGACCCAAACCCATTTGGCCCAAGCCCACACCCTCCAACGGCCCATAGCCCATGTCCACCCATGGCCCATACCCCTCAAAGCCCACTGGGCCAGACCTACCAAGGGCCCATGGCCTAGACCCATCAAGGCCCACTAGGCCAGACCTACCCAGGGCCCATGGCCTAAACCCACCAAGGCCCACTGGCTCGAACCCACCCAGGGCCCATGGCCCAAACTTATCATGATCAAGGTTTCATGGTCCAAGCCCAAATCCAACACTCATACCCCCCCAATACCCCCAACATTTCTCCCAACCTTCACACCTGGGCCAAACCCATGCCATACCCCAAACCCAATTTTCCCATGGCCCCGTACCCCAAGACTATCTCCAAACCACTCCCCATGCCCAATGGCCCCATCAGGCCCCACCCCAAAACCAAACTTCCACTCATCCCATCGTCCAACAAACTTTCCCTCACCCCTAATGGGCTCACCCAACCCCCGCTCATGCCATTCCCATCCAACTAATGCAACACCAACAAGAGAATCTCGCCCTCACTGCACACTATGCCGACCAGCAGTATGAAGAGGACGAGATTAGGAATAGTGGAGCCTATGCTGGGGCATTGACCAGCCTTAACCCTCCTCCCATAATTGCCCACCCCTTGGTGGCCCAGAGTGAAGTCCAGCCAATGGCTAAGAAAGCAGCCCTTGTGTCGAAAGAGTCAGAGCAGCCAAAAGAACAGTTGGATAAAATTCAGAAATAGTTAATGAAGATGGGTGGTGCTGAAATCCACGCCACGGACTTCACAGATTTGTGTTTATTCGCTGAGGTTCCCTTTCCCCCCAAATTTAAAATGCCGGCCTTCGACAAATATAATGGCACCGAAAATCCTATTGCACACCTGAAGTCCTACTGTGGGGACATGTGCCAATACGGAGGGGACGAAAGACTACTAATAAAAGTCTTTCAAAAGATCCTGACCGGTCCGACTTTGAGATGGTTCACATCTTTGTAACCATCCATGATAAAAATATGGAAGGACTTGACGCACCTCTTTCATGAACAATATGTCTACAATGTAGACATTGAGCCGCGTAAGTCAGACTTGGCCCGCTTGAGGCAGAACTCGAATGAGACCTTCAGTGACTATCTGGGATGCTGGAGAGCACTGGCAGCTCAAGTTAGAAACATAATACCTGATGATGAGCAGATAGAGATGACCTCAAAAAATACTTTGCCTGTGATATCAGACTTTTTGGTGTACCAGCAGCAGTCCAGCTTTGCTGATCTGGTAAAGAACGCTAGTCAATGTAAGGATGCCATCAGGGAAGGCCGTCTAAATAAGAACGTGCCAAGTGGAGCCAGTGGGATTAGGAGATTTTCAGAATAAAGAATCGAGAAGAGGACAGGGACTGATGTTCAAAGCATTGCCAATACTAGGCCCAGTAATAACATAATCCCATTCCAATTTCAAGCCGCGCCCCAGCGCCAGCTAGAATTGAGCAGATACAAAGGACAGGGAATGGGCAAGGAATGCAGATGACTCTAGAGCAGAGGAGAGCCCGCTATGACCGAGTTTTCACGCCCTTAGGGCAGTCTTTGAGTGTACTTTTACCTTTATTAATAGAAAAGGGATTAGTTACTATCCGTCAACCGTAATCTCCTCCTCACCCGATCCCAAGGAACTATGACCCAAATACCCACTGTAATTTTTATCAAGGTTTGGGTCACCCGACTGATCGTTGCTTCCCATTGAAGCACGCAATCCAAGATTTGATTGACGCTGAGAAAATAATTCCACTAGCACCTTCTCAAGCAAACTAGCACACAATCATCCATCAAGTGCCATTACCCCCACATCCTACTGGAGGGGCAGGTCCTAGACCCACCATCGGGATGATAGACAGTGAGGAGGAATTTGAATTCGATCCGTCTGATTACATCAATGATCGGGAGAGTTATGCGGCACCATTGCCAAGGAAAGATGAAGAAAGGAATGTTGGGGTGATTGAACCCCTGAATTTACTGATTATTTTCCCAGCCCCGTACCACAAGTTGAGCCCTTGGGTCTCAGGACATACTTTCCATCACCCACACCCATCAATTATGTGCACATAAATGCATATCAACCATACACCATCACCCCCATCAATTACCCAATAAACCAACAGACCCCCAATCAACCACCACCAATAAATTACCAATGGCCTGCGCCCACCCCATTATCCTCAACCCAATCACCTGCATGCTCTGCCACTCCCATCAATTATCCCATGGCCCATCAAACCCCCATTCCGCCACCCACTAGCTACCAATGGCCTACACCCACCCCGCTATCCCCATTTCAACCACCCACAAATTCTACCACCCCCGTCAATTCCTTAGTGGCCCATCAAACCCCCATTCCGCCACCCACTAACTACCAATGGCCTATGCCCACACCACCACCCTCAAGCTTCACCATCCCCATTTGGTCCAATCTAGCCACCCAATCTGCTACCCTCGAAATAAACTAGGTGTTGCCCACACCTCCTGAGCCATCTGTACATGCACCTCAAATACCGGCAGCCATATCTTTTCAGCTCTCAGGACCAACCTATGATCCTCACCAGGTCCCACTGAGTTATGAACAAACAGATGTCAACACTGGCAGTCACAAAGAAGGGGCAGTGGAGTTTATCACATGGTTTGGGAAGATATCAAAGCAGTCAGAAGCACCGACAACAGTACAAGCCCAACCAGAGGGAAAGAAAGATAGCGCTGTGAACCCCTTCGAAAAAATGAGTCGGGAACATATACTAGAGACTCAGCTAAGGAGAATGCCTGCCCATATCACTGTGTGGGATCTATTAATGACGTCCCCACTTCATTTCCAAGTATTAATGAGGGCATTGAAGAATGTGCATGTGTCGCTCCAAGTTAGCCCAGATAAAGTCTGGCAGATAATTGGTCAAGTGATGGCTCCTAATGCCATTTCATTTTCTGATGCTGACTTACCGGAGGAAGGAGGCAGCCACTCGAAGTCTTTGAATATAACAGTCGAGTCTGGAAACATGGTAATCGCCTTAGTTCTAATTGACAATGGGTCCACATTGAATATATGCCCATTAAGAATCGCCACCAAGATCGGGGTCGATCCATGCATGTTGAGGACCACAAGAACCAGCGCTAGAGGTTTTGACAATACCAGGAGAGAAATAATGGGAGAAGTTGATCTTGACCTGTTAATCGGGCCAATAACTTTTTCCATTTTATTTCAAGTAATGGACATCAAACCCTTATTTAATTTGTTGTTAGGGCGCTCGTGGCTACACGAAGTCGGAGCCATACCTTTCACATTACACCAAAAACTCAAGTTTGCATTTGGGCATAAGATTATCACCATCATTGGTGAAAGGCACAGTGAGAAAGTGAAGGCCGCCAATAGTGTCGAAAAACCTAATATGCTAGATGTGCCGCACACCGCTGAGGATGTCGACCTCCATAGTTTTGAATATGAGGTGTCGGCAATACTCTCAGAGCCCATTGAGGGCATCATTCTTAAAACAGAAGGCAGAATGGTGGCAGTGGTGGCCATGCTCCAGCAATGGGGCTATCAGAAAGGCAGAGGACTAGGGCCCAGATTGTAGGGCAGAAGAGAGCCAGTCATCGCAAAGGGATAGAAAGTTCATTTCGAGTTAGGTTATAAGCCCACGAAGGAAGAGGTTCGAGAGGCTAAAGAGAAAGCCAGGGTCGTCGCAGCTGCGAGAGCTCGAGGAATCAACATTGAAGAGAAACCTTGCCCTAGGTCGCACATCAGGGATTCCTTTGTCAGTGTTGGGGTCATAAAGATTGATCGAAATGTGGTAACCCATTTGACCCCACACAAACCCATAGCCCCTGTCTATCCCACCAATCCCCACATTACCCTTCCTAGCTTGGAGATAGATTTGGCTGCGTTGTCCCTTTTCGAAGAACTACAGCCAGTACCCGGACAAACTCCCCCTGTGGTAAATAACCACAAAATAGTATTGATGTTTGAGGACATGATCTCAGACAAAATGGGGGTCAACATGATGGAGGCTGACTCCAAAGAGCCATATCAGTCAGCACCCTCCATCCAAACAGGTAAAGAAACGGCCTCTCAGGTATGCAACTGGGCATTTTTGCTCCAAACCCTAGAAGTGGGGAGTGGCCTAACATTTGGCACCCATTTCCCAAAGAAAAATAATTTATAAAAGTGAGATAAGCCCTTGGTAAGCAATACCTTGTATATACACAGACTCGTGCTGCCAAGGGCCCCTCTCCGAAGAAATACAAAATCTCATAAACATTGAAAAAATACAAACCGTCAAAAATACTAAAAAAATACAAAGTCCAAAAATATTGTCATTTAAAATTCCAGATAAAGTCCCACAAAAGGATGCCTTGATTGAAATACCCATCCCACGTAAAATCGACCCATTTCCTGTAGAAACATAAGAAGAGATAGGAGTTACGAGTCTAGACGAGGATATCCCCTTGGAGGAGCTCCCCAATAAGCTCCTTGACCGGTTTGTCGAATTTGAGCATGGCCCTACCCCCATTGTCGAGGAAACTGAGGACATTAATCTAGGGACTAAGGAGATTCCCCAAATTACCAAAATGGGAATGTCGCTGTCTCCCGAAGAAAGAAAAAGCATGATCGACTTCCTTTGGTCATACCAAGACATTTTTGCCTGGTCATACAAGGACGTGCCTGGTTTGGACACTGACTTGGTCGAGCATGAGTTGCCTCTCTACCCTGATATGAAGTCAGTCAAGCAGAAGCTGAGACGTCTCCGATCCGAATGAATGCTGAAAGTCAAAGATGAGGTTATCAAATAGTATGACGCAGGGTTTCTCATGGTCTCTAAATACCCGCAGTGGCTAGCCAATATTGTATTGATGCTGAAGGAAGACAGAAAGGTCTGCATGTGCATCGATTTCCGTAATTTGAACAAGGCAAGCCCGAAGGACGATTTCCCATTACCGCACATCGACATCTTGGTCAATAATACCGCTAAGCACGGGATGCTTTCTTTTATGGATGGATTCTCGGGATTCAATTAGATAGAGATGGCAGAGGCAGATCAAGAGAAGACTATATTTATCACTCCTTGGGGAACCTTTTGCTACAGAGTCATGCCATTTGGATTGAAGAATGCCGGTGCAACGTACCAGAGAGCCATGACTGTGCTATTTCATGACATGATGCACCGAGAGATTGAAGTGTATGTTGATGATATGATAGCCAAATCACCGGAGCGATGTGACCACTTGGTAAACCTTCAGAAGCTATTTAAACGACTGAGGAAGTACAAATTATGACTGAATCCACAGAAGTGCACTTTTGGTGCTATGTCTGAAAAACTATTAGGATTCATCGTCAGCAGGAGAGGGATCGAGGTCGGCCCAGTCAAAGTCAAAGCTATCACAGAAATGCTGCCACTGTCTATTGAGAAGGAAGTTAGAGGGTTCTTGGGCAGAATATAATATATCAGTTGGTTCATTGCACAACTAACACCTATCTGCACACCGATCTTCAAGCTGCTAAGGAAGAATTCTCCCGTTGAATGGACTGGCGATTGTCAGGCAGCATTCGATAAAATCAAAAGCTACCTCCTCAATCCACCTGTTTTGGTGCCACCCGAGTTGGGGAAACCACTCTTAATGTACCTCTCCATGATGAAAGTTTCGATGGGATGTGTCTTAGGTCAGTATGACGAGACAGGAAGAAGAGAACATGTCATTTACTATATGAGCAAGAAGTTTACTAATTATGAAGCACGCTATTCTCATCTAGAGAAAGCATGCCTGGCTCTTGTATGGGCTACCCAGAGGCTCCGCCACTACTTGCTATCTCAAGCTGTTCTACTTTTGGCCCGAATGAACCCGTTGAAATACTTGTTCGAGAAGCCAGCTCTCACTAGATGAACTGCATGTTGGCAGCTTTTATTATTTGAGTTTGACATCACCTATGTCACTCAGAAGTCGATTAAGGGGCAGGCACTTGCTGATCATCTTACCGACAATCCTTTGCCAGACTACGAGCCTTTGAGAATTGAATTCCCTGATGAGGACAGCTTGTTCATGATAGAATACGATACCGAGAAAGCAGAGGAATCATGGGACACTTTGACGGGGCAGCAAATGTTGAGGGTCAGGGAGTTGGCGCCATCCTGATTTCACTGAAAGGATCCCATTACCAGTCTCTATCAAGCTAAATTTCCCTTGTACTAACAACATGACTGAGTATGAAGCTTGTGCCACTGGTCTGCAGGCGATTCTCGATCTAAATATAACTCACCTCCGAGTATTTGGCAATTCACAGTTGATCATATGCCAAACAAATGGAAATTAGAAGACGAAAGATGAGAAACTGATCCCATACCATGAACACCTCGAGGATTTGATAGCTTGCTTCCAAGACGTGATATTCTCATATGTCCCCTGAATAAGGAATCGCTTCGCCGGTGCACTAGCAACGTTGGCATCAATGATAGAAATCTCGTATGGTGCTGAGATGAAGCCGATCATGATCGAGCAGAGGAATGAGCTGACCTTCTGCCTCCAGATTGAGGAACCTACCAAGCCTGATGATGAGCCACCTTAGTTTTCAGATATCAAGAATTTTCTTGAGAAACTAACTTTCCCTGAGGGTACATCCAAGACGGATCGACGAACTATTCAACGTCTAACGGCAGGCTATGTCATTTGCGGGGAGTGCCTTTATAAGCGATCCTATAATAACATCTTGTTTAGGTGCCTTACTAAAGGTGAAGCGATCAATATCATGAAGGAGATTCACGAAGGAGTATGAGGAGCCCACGTTAGCAGTCACATGCTTGCTAAGAAAATTTTACGGCAGGGATACTTTTGGACCACTATGGAATTGGATTGCTATAAATATGTTCAAAAATGCTACAAGTGTCAGGAACACTCTGGTCTGATATACACTCCTGCCATCGATCTTCATTGCATGACCACTCCTTGGCCATTTGCTACTTGGGGCCTTGACGTCGTCGGAATGATTAATCTGAAAGAATTAAACGGGCATCGATTCATCCTCGTCGCCATTAAATACTTTACCAAGTGGGTGAAAGCAGCATCATATGCCAACAACACGGCCAGTCACGTTGAGAAGTTTCTCAAGAATAATATTATGTGCCGATTTGGAGTACCCAAAGATATCATCACAGACAATGGCACCAATTTTGCGAATAAGAGCATCCGAGCCTTCTACGAGTAATACAAAATCAAGCACCATCGCTCGTCACCTTATCAACCTCAAACTAATGGAGCTGTGGAAGCTGCGAACAAGACAGTCATTCGCATCCTAGAGAAAATGGTCGTCACCTACCGAGATTGGAGCGAAATGTTACTATTTACTTTGTGGGCCTATAGAATGTCGATCCGTACCGCTACAGGGGCAACACCATTCTCTCTTGTGTATGGAACCGAGGCCGTCCTATCGGTAGAAATTGAAGTACAGTTGATCCGGATCCTCTTGGAATTGGGCTTACCCGAAGTAGAAAGAGAGAGATCCCGCTTTAACGAGCTGAACTTACTAGACGAGAAAAGACTCCTTGCCTTATGCCATACTCAGGTTTACAAGGGGCGAATCACACATGCTTACAATAAACGTGTCTGCGGTCGAGATCTGAAGGTAGGAGACACTGTACTGAAGAAAATCTTTCCATCCCTCCACGCCGATCCAAGAGGGAAGTTCAAGTCAAACTGGGAAGGACCTTATGTCGTTCGAGGAGTGCTACCGGGATACGCCATCCACCTCGCCACCATGGACAGAGATCATCTTCCTGAGCCCATCAACGCTGAATACGTCCAACGGTTCTACTCTTTGTCTATCACGATAAGGTAAGTATTGGTGAAACAGATACGTGACTGCTTAAGAACCACCCAAAAGAGGCCATCATCCCAAACACAGTAGCCAAAAAGCATCCCTAAAAATGATGATATCCTTTGCTACCCCATTTGAGCTTGGGCCTTCTTTCAATAACCCCCTTTCCTAAAAAATGTGTGTGTATATATACAAAAAAAAGGAAGTAAAGTTACCATCAAAATCCAAAAAAAATTGAAAAAGCAAAACCTCAAAAAGAGATTGCCTGAAATAGAGAAAAAAGAATAAAAAAAATGTAGAAGAATCACAGGGCATGTACAGTAAAAACCCTCAAGGAAGAAAGTATGTTGAGAAAACTAAAGCTGTATAAAGGAAACCCTTTTAGCCTAGCATACCTTCAAATCTTAACCTAACTCATGGCCAAGCTACACCCTGAAGAAAGCCCTCTTTTAGCTTTACAAGCAATTATAATATCTGTTAAGTCAACATAAGCCGAGTTGTGAGATGACACCAGAACCCCATCTGACTGGCTATGATGGAATCGACGTCTATGTCGTGGCTTTTGAAAAAAGAATTGAAAAAAAAAGAAAGAAGAGAAGAAAAAAAATAAAATAAAAATACAAGCTCAAAGAAAGATGAACGTGGTTAAAACCCGAAAGGGCACTACGGGTAAAAATAGCAAGTTTGTGTGGACCAGGTGAAAACCCGAAAGGGCACTTGAGGTAAGAGAGCTAAACCCATGGACGTGGTGAAAACCCGAAAGGGCGCCGCAGGTAAAAAAGGAGATAAATAAAGAAGAAAAAAAGAAAAGAAAGGTTTGCACTGATTGAGAGGGTTGATGCTTGAGAAGTCCTCTTAGTTACTCTCCCTATCCCCTATTTCCGGTTGGGCCACTCATGTTGGTTCAAATCAGACCCCGACCAGAATTGCCTTTGTAAAACTGTTTTGTCAAACATATGACTCAAGGTAAGGAGAAAGGTTTGACTCAATCCAAAGGGATTGACGTTCTAGTCTTGGTAAAGTTGTTGAAACTCACCCAAGATTCGATTGCTTAAAGGGGGTACAATCATGCACAAAAAGGGGACCCGAGTTCTCACCCTGTGATTGAGGCATCAAACCAAACAAAAAGAGAATAAAGAGCAGGGCAGAAAGCCCTCTTTGTTAAAGGGACCCATTAATCAAAAGAAGAAGAAAAAACAAATAAAAACAAACAAAAAAGAAGAAGAGGAGTCTTTGAAAATATAATAGCTTTTCCTTTTCCATTTACAGAATGCACTGCTTACACCACATCCTAAAAAATAGCCGGTGTGATGACTAGCTTTCATTCTTTCCTTTTTTCTTTTATAGATAGCAAAAAAAAAACAAAAATATAAAGAAAATATGTATAACAAACAGTGTGTATCTCTAAAAGGGGTTTCTTACACCCCTTTCTGTATATCTGATCCATGCAAAAAGTTATGTGTGCAGGAAGGAATCAGCGGCCCAGCTCGTGCTTCAAGGCACTAATCTCAGCACGAAAATCATCTTCCTGGGCATTCCGTTTAGTCAACTAATGGCCTTGCAGGCTCTTATAAATAGCTCCAAGGGCAACGCTTAAGGATCCTTCCAAACGAAGGACCTCTCCCTCTGCATTCTATGCTCTGACCTTTTCCTGCATTAAAAGCTCGTGCAGGGCCCTCTTCTCGTCCACTAGTAGCTCGATGTGGGCTCGGAGTGCCGTCTCTTTCTTTGGCCAGGGGCCTCCAGTGTCAATACTCTCCGCTGAATCCAGACGATTAGAAACGGGCTGCTCAGCCAGTAGCCAGGCCTCATACTCAGGAGAAGATTGAGCCAAATTTTTCTGCTCTATATGGCACATCAATGTCGATTGACGTGTCTCCCAAAGAGCGGCAATCCGATCTATGTCCCTAGAGGACCCTCTAGAAAAGATCAAACAACACAGAGGGGGTCTTACCTCGCAAGGCACCTGCTGAGTGTAATCGAACTGACGCAACACCCGAAATGAGAAGTAGAAGGTGCTGCCAGTCAACCCCAGAAGGGTGATGCCCTCGTGGTCTCTAGAACGAATCAGAGGGAAGGTCCGCTCTAGCCAAGGAAGTCTCCATATAAGATCCGCACCAATCAGCCAAAGCTTCAATTCTGACAAATCTCCTTGGGGAATCATGTGGCACCTGCCCAAAAAGCATCAGACCACCTCTCCCTGAGCAAGATAAAAGAGGGGCACTGGTCCCAAAATGGCAAGATGCTCTCCCAGCCAAACCTGAAGCAAAAGTGGGCAACCTCCAAGATTCCTGGCCTTCCCAAGGGAAAATGTATCAAGGCACCGAAAAATTTTTGCAAGCACCAAATGCATCATAGATCGGCTCGCCTCCAACTCGATCAAAATATCGCAAATTGCCAAAGAGAAGCTCTCTCCCCCAGTAAAGAAAAGGATTTCTGAGATAAGGCCAAGAGAGAACGCTTTCACTTTGAGGATATTCCGAGTCGGCAATTTTTGGAGACTTTCGTCACCAAAAAGTTATTCCAGGAATTTCATCGAACACCTAGTGGGCCCCCCGATGAGACTTTTCTCATATTCATTTTTCTTCAAGCCCAGGGTAAGGTGAACAGTTTTGGCATAGCCCGGCTTCGGTACAATTCTGGCAAGGCCCCTATGAATCCTAGAACCCGACAAGTTGGACAATTCCTCAAGAGTAGGAGTTATCTCCCGATTCCCAAATCGGAACACATGGCCACTCGGGTTCTAAAAAGATGTGGCGGCATGAAGAAGATCCCACCGTGAAGGATCCTCAAAAAAGGAAGGAAGGTGAGATAGCCTAAGGCGCTCCAAATCAACGAGCTCACTCTCATTCAAGCTCCCAACCCAACTTGTTAGAAATTTGGGTCCCATGCCCAAGGAAGGGGGTAAATTGATTCCAGGTCCTCCATGTAAGGGAGGGTTGGAAAGCGGGTCCATAAACGTACAAGGATCTTTGAAGCGTATAGAATTCGATGTATGAAGATGGACCCGCCCCTAGCAAAATGAGAACAAAAAGAATCAGTCAAAAGGGCCAAGTCAAATAAAAAAGAGAGTTTTTGGACTTTCTCGGGTATATAAGGACCCACAGCTCCCCAGGCTAAGGCTGACACAACTATTAGTTGCGCACAGTGCATTTTGTCCCAATCTTTACCTGGCGCAACTAATAGTTGCGCTAGCACAATTTATCCCAATCTTTGCTGGGTGCAACTAATAGTTGAGCCAGCACAATTTCCCCCAATCTTTGCCTGGCACAACTAATAGTTGTGCCAGACAAATGCTCCCTCCTTATAAGTCATTTTGGGGCCTGATTTGGGGGGAATTTCATTTGTTTCCAGCCCTTTTAAAAATTGGTCAAAACTATGGGTATCCGTAAGCAACGTTCACAAATTTTTAAATGCCTCTAACAATTTAGAAACTATTTTTGTTTCCTTATGTGCAGGATGGATCCTACATCAAAGCATGCGACCTAAAGGGTCGCTTTCTGAGAGCACTTAGCAGGCATATCCTGCAAAAAAATAGATACGGTACAAGGGAACCATGGCATGCAATCAAGAAAAAAGCACTAAAATATTTCCAAAATAAAAATCATCCACAAAGTGCCACATCATCTATCCCAAGCTGTCTAAAAATTCAAATCATCAATCCAAAGTACTAATATTAAAAATATATAAAAAAAAAGAGAAGGAGAAACTAAGGCCTATTCCTTATCCGCGCCCTTTGATTTCTTCCGACGACGAGCAGAGCCCTGGTAAGTCCACATATCCCCCACTTGGGACCAGGCTTGAGAAACCCGGCTAAGTAAAGATCGCGACTCTTTGGCGCGTGTGCGTTGTAAATCATAAGCAAAGATCAGGACCGATCAGGGCACACACACAAAAAGGGGGAAGAATTGAAACCCACTAAAAAAAAGAAAGAAGAGGAGAAAGCAGAGCAGCAGAATACTCATTGTCTCCACCTCCCGAAGCTCCGTGATGTTATGATGATACGCCGCATACTCCATGGCCAAGTCGAAGTTCTGCATTCAGAAAGATACAATGTTAGCTATCAGGGCAATCATAAAAATGTGTGCAAAAGGAGGTCGGACAAGAAAGAGATGGGTTGTCAGAGGACTTACCCCAGGGATCACTTCGGGAGGAGGGACACCGACCGCTTCAACGGAGAGACGTGCCTGCCTATTCACGACGGCACATAGACCTGAGAGGAAACTATCATCAAGGCGTCAAAAGGTCCTGTAGACCACGGTTGGATCGTCCCCAGGGGCACCAGCCTGAGAAATACCCTACAAACCACGAAGAACCCTCACGGAAGGACCCACCGAAGGGCAGCACCAAGGACACCCTAAAGTATCATTTGACGCGCCCGCCTTCATCATTAGATCATCCCCTGAGCAAATCAGAACAAAATAAAAATCGATTAGAAGAAAAACGAGAGATAAAATAAAAGGAGATTAATCTAAAGAGAAAAAGGTAATTACCTACCCACGCGGGCCGCCAAATGCAAGGAAATTGACACTAGGTACAAATCGTGGCAGGATAAACCAATATGGCAGGCACTCGTACCAAGTATCATAGTCTCCAAGCACATGAAGAGCATGAATAGAGAGCCCATTGTTGAGAAGGGCCGCCGTGAGTTCCTCAATACTGTCAATAAGATTCCAAACATCCGCAGGAGGGTCCACGGGAATGGCATAGTAGCCCTGGTACTGGTGCACCACCTGCTCTCCCAAGTAGTAAGCCTTGGCCCATGCCCCATAAAAGAAAATGACACGACGGTTGTTAAATAGGTGAGAGGGGCCTACGGCCGCCCGATCCCAGAAGGGAGATGCGAGATACGGGTCGTGGAGGATCTGTCCAAGTCCAAAGGCGGTCAGTCACTTAAACAGGCAGTATACTAATCAAGAAGGATTTTCAAGCACGAGTAAACCAAGTTGTTAAGAGGGGCTTTACCTGCTCAGGAACCATCAAGTAAAGTTGGGACCTTAAACCCATCTCTAGGTGCTTCATGCCCACATCATGGCGCCGGGCTTGGTTCCAGTTGCTAAGAAGAGGGTAAGTTCCTCCGAGTGAAGAAGTGGGCGCCCGAGGTGAAAATGGTGGTACCCCCATACCTGAAATGAGCATTACACAGGAGCAGGTCAGTAGCATATAAAGATCATTCAAGGAAATTTATAAAAGTGAAAGAATGAGGGATTACCTCTAAGGCGGCCCAAAAACCAACAACAGATTTGGAATCCCCGGTCATGACTCGAGTTAAGTTAAACATCAGCCATGCGTACCCAGCCCCGCCCCAGTCATACCTATGGACGCCACCCCAGTTGTTCATGACGTTCAGCAACGCTAGGCTAACTCGGCCACCGCTCGCATTGGTAAAAAGGGTCTTACCTAGCAAGATTAGAAGAGTAATGCGGGCCAAGACAATTGCCCACTCAGGCATAATATAAAGCACCCTGTCTGGCTACCCCAGGTCCACCAACTCGTCAGTCATGTAAAGTGCGGTAAGCCAGGACATCTTGACCTCAGTACCACGCATGTACCCGCGAGGAGGATAGGCCCCTATCAGTCGAATGACGTCCTCTCTACTTGGTACGGAGAGGCTGGCTATCGGTATCCCTCCCATCCTGATACCCATAATCATTGCCTAATCAACAGACATCAGGGTCATCTCGGCATACGACATATGGAAGGTCATCATCTCAGGACGAAACCGTTCGATCAGGGCCTTCAGATAGGTGACATCAGCCCTCATGGAAGGGTAGGACAGAAACTCCCTGAAGCCCGCCTGCGCCAGTAAGAACTTCACTACAGGATGGACATAGAGGTAGAAGTCCTGGAAATCAAGCCACCCCCTACAGAATACAATAGCGGGCAAGTCCTGCGTCAGAAGAGAAAAGTGCATCAGATCATGGAAAGAAAGAAAAGTTGCACAAAAGAAAGAAATCTGAACCTTCTTTTACCTGGCCTGCTATGCCAAAATTCGAAATATGGGTATGCTGTTGATGTAGGAGGCCGACTCGGGCGGCCTCATCCTGCATTTCGAGCCATGGGCCCGCTTTTCGCTCCACCCAAAGGAACTGCTCCCCTCTTGGGCCTTATAGTATCTCGGGCCCCTCCTCGTGGCCCTCCTCGGGAACCTGTTCATCATCACCCGACATTCTGGGGCAACAAAAAGCAATCACGTTAGAGAAGATCGATGATAAAGAGACATGACATACTATGATGCAAAGGAAGGTAAGTATGCTCACCCTTCTCCTTTTTTTTACTTATTTTTAGAAATGAGATACACATGCATAAACAAAAAAAAAAATCCCTTTTAGATTGAAGATGCAAAAAAAAAAAAATCTTTTCTTCAGAAAATGATAATAAAGAAAATTTCCCCTTCCTATCTTTGGAAATAAAGCAAGTTAGAGTCAAATAAAATCATTCTTTGATGTTTCTAAGAAAAAAAAAGAAGAAAGAGTAAAAAGCCCTCCTTTTACCCTTAGAAAAACAAACAAAAAATCCTTCCTCTATGTCTAGGAAAACAAGAAAAAGAGAGAAGAAATCATCATCAAGCCTCTCACAAAAAAATATCTTTCTCTTATCCTTAGGCCCAAAAAAAAAAAAAACAGTCATTTCTATAATAATCCTTTACTTTGTTTGTAAAATTAAAAGGTAAAACCAAAAATAAAAATTTTTCTTCACTTTATTTACAAAAATGAAAACCAAAAAACAAAAAAAACTCCTTTACTTTATTTACAAAAATAAGAAAAAAAAATCCTTTGCCTTATTTAAATAAAAACAAAAAAAAAAAACAAAAAAATTCCTTCACTTTGTTTACAAAAACATGAAAAATCCCTTTCAATATGCACAAGTAAAAACAACAAAAGAAATATAATATATATATATATATATATATATATATATATATATATATATATATATTATGCAAAACCCATGAAACACCAAAAACAGGGCATCATTCATAAGAAACCAACCATCCGCACATCATCAATAAACATGCATCCCATGAAAATAAACCACTACTCATAAAAAAATGCAAGATCATGATCATATTTGCAAGAAAAAAAAACAAGAAAGAAAATCAAGAAAAAAGAGATTTTAATGGTTATCTTGTGTAGAAGATGGGGTCTTTGATCTAGCGCGGGCCGGCGATCGATTGACACAAGCAAGCAACGGCAATGAGGCACGCCTAGAGGCAACGTAAAGGAACCCTAAGGAGGTCATTTTTTGGTTTTAAGGAGAAGGGGGAGAGAAAATTTCGAAAATAATACTCCACAGCTCGAACCCGGGCTGTTTAAATTGCTGCCTAGCCAAGCCTGGCGCAACTATTAGTTGCGCCAAACAATTTTGAGCCCTATTTTGTCTTGGCACAACTATTAGTTGCACCAGGAAATTTTAGGGCCCCTATTGGCCTAGCGCAACTATTAGTTGCACTAGCCACTTAGGTCGGGTCTTGGGCCTGGTACGGGTCAGATCTGTGACCCGACCCCCCCCTCTCTCGTAGTTTTGTTTATTCCTAGCCCATGCACGTACTCCCAAGTGATATGTCGATCTTCATGCAACCTATCTGGGAAGCCGTGCTAATAATAAAATGGATCGAGAGCAATGGGCATCCCAATCCTACAAAAAACAACAACAAAACAACAATAAAAACATGAAAAGTCTAAAAAAAATAATAAAAAAATCCCAGCAGAAAAATAAAAAAATTTACATAAAATGATAGCTTCGAAAAACCACAAAATTCACATAAAATGATAGCTTTGAAAAACCAAAAAAATTCACATAAAATTATAACTTTGAAAAAAAAACAACAAAAATCCATAAAAATAATAAACTAAAAAGGTTTGCACTTTGAAAAAATCGTCACAAAAATAAAAACACATAAAATAATAACCAGTTTGGGTCCCCCCACAGAGGGGCGCACATGCATAATATGGTGAAGCGTCAATGTTTTATCAGCAATGCAGCGGTGCCATATTAAAGTCCTGAGTCTAAAGTTTGTCTCGGATCTTTAGATCCTGCTTTAAGGTAGGAGCAACAGTGTCGGTCCCGGTCAAACAGTCAATGTTTTGATCAAGTCGACTCCACTGCTAAATCTTTGTGATGGGCGCTCTGTTTTAGATTCATATGAACTTAAGTATCTTAAGCTTCAGATACTCCGTTGGAAAAGGTCAATCGTTGGTTGAGACCAACCTGTTGAGAATGAGATATCAATCAAACTATGTGAAACCAGGCATCCAGAAGGGTTCATTTTTCCTTTATTTTTTGTAGGCTTAAAACCTGTATTGGTAGCGGTATTCCTGTAAAGTGTACGCCATATGTCTGGATATCCGTATGATGGTCGTTTGTTCTCAAAAATTGTATTCGGGCAGGTCTAGGTCAGGGCTTTCATCGCCTTTGTTGTTGCTTATTGCCTCTGATGGGTGCATGTTTATGCATAGTTAAATGATGTTTATGATCATTGTTGACAGAAACTAGGATTGGATGTCCCTTTTGGGAGACATCCAATGTTTGGTTCGATCTGTCCAAGGTAGTTGAAGCTGGATGCTTTAGGTCATGTTGATCAGGGGCATGCTTTCAAAAATGGCACGTCCTCCCAAAAAGTGTTGTGACATCTATTCACTTAGCTCGGACAGTCATGCTAAATAAACTTCAGGATCGATGGGTTCACCCAAAGACCTCGAATCCTACTTTCAGCAGGGGCACCTGCAAACAGTCAGATGGGGCAATCAAATGCCTCGTAGGATTGGACACAAACTGTGGAGCCTTGCGTATGTTTACTTCGCGCCTATCTTTGAATGTGGGTCGATCACCCCTCTTACTTGCAAAGCTGTTGTATTCAGAATAACTCTTAAATGTCAAATATCCTCAAATCATCTCAAGAAGCGAATGTTTGGCCTGACATACAGGGCTTTCGCAACTCGTTCCACCTCGGTTATGCCCAGTAATGTCGCTAAGCGCTTGGGGACCGATTACCTTGAGAAACGAATGTTTAGCCTGACATTTAGGGCTTTCATTTTTTTACCATGTTGCTCATCTAATGTTTGAAGTTCATTTTGAATGCAGCGGATCCGTCAATAATGCCTTAGGCCTCTTCGGATGTCTCTTTTCTTTGGCATTCGATCATTAGTGATCGGATACCAAAGAGGGGCATCTGTAGATACCCAAATTTGGCCCAAGGCCTGATCGAAACATATTTCGAGAGAGGCACATTTCTGAGAATTTGATGGCATGTATGGGACCCTTAGGAGTCACCCTAGATCCCTTAGGAACCTACCCCGAGCCTTTAGAAATCAATCCCAACCCTTAGAATCCCTTTCGGACCCTAAACCTAACCTTCTCGGGCAATGGATGAGGGGTGGTATACCAAGACTAGCTACGGCCTTCTACTATGATCTAATCTTATACCATTGAAAAGTAGAAGTCGTCAGCTTTCCAACGGCCCAAGAACTGCCCTACTCGGAGTTGTACATCAAAAGATATGGCAGTCTGAAACCGGATGGCACGAGCGTAATTTCGATTGGCCCCCCCTAGGGATTTGGCGCAACTAATAGTTGTGCCAGTTGTATTTTTATCTGGCGCAACTAATTATTTGTGCCAGTTGTATTTTTGCCTGGCACAACTATTAGTTGCGCCAAGCCATTTTCCCAGGATTTAGGCCTGGCGTAACTGATAGTTGCGCCAGCATTAAAGTGGACCCCACTCTTGCAAAGCCAACTTCCAGGTCACTGTTAAGCACTATTTTACTATACATTTGCCTAGCACAACTAATAGTTACGCCAGGTATATGAACAGTAACCTCTGATTTTGTCCCGAATTTCATGATTGGTGTTTGATTTGTTGACCACCTAGGTCTTTGGGGTGTATTTTGATAGTTCTATTGCACCCTAATACACCCTATTTGCAATCCGTTAGGTGACTTAAAGCCCCTCCCTATCATCCACCATTGGGGGATCTTTTCACACCTTTCAAGGCTTTAAAATCCTAGGAATCCTTAGATATGAGGTTACCTAATTGCTAAACCCAATTAGCATCTAAGTGGTCTCATAATCCACTAATTCCCTATAAGTAGAGTTCCGCTCCCTTGGTTTTTGGGGTTGAGAAATTTGCTTAAGAGAGAAAGAGCTCAAAGTGAGAAATTCTTCCTCCCTTTTGTGCAACATTTTCACATAAATTCTAAAATTTTCCAACCTCATTTCAATCTTACTCTTGCATCTAAAACCCTTAGGCTAGGTGTGTGTTCCCCCCTAGACCCCTCGCTCTACCTCTTAGCATTAAGCTTTAGGAGTTAGAATCCTATTTCATACCATACAAAGCCATCAAGAGCTCATCAAAGCAAGCCAACGCAAGGCTCTCCTATAGTACTACAAGGGCCCGAGGGCTCCAGCTCTCCCCTTTCTTCTCCTATCTCTTCCTTAGCTCTTCCCGTCCTCTCATTTGTGTCGTTACGCCGTCGAATTTTCTGTAGGAACGGAGGGACATAAATAGGATTTAAGACCGATTTGGGCAAGAGGAAGCCATTTTCTTTTCTTTTACTTTATTTTTGTGTTGGCCATTAGTAGAGATCACGTTAAGCAAGTTGATCGGGTGCCTAACACCTTCCCGATCGATAACCGAAGCCCCTACCCAAGAGCCTTTGGTGTGGACCAAATTCAAAGTCATATTTTTAGCATGTCCGTGCTCATAAAAATGAACTAGGTTTCTCGGGACACCAAAAGCTCCGGGTGACGACTCTATATTTTTTGCAAGCGAGCGCATCATTGCGACGGGATTGTCAAAAATGCCACGGTTGCACAATTTCATAATCATATGGTCTTCGCTCAAAGATTTCTATCAAAATTTTATTTGAATTGTCATGAGATTTTGTTATAGGTGGTTTAGATGTTAATTCATGTTCAATATGCCATTGTATAGCTAAATTATAAGAATCATGTTTATTTCTAATCCTTTGGTTTGAATTTTTATTTTTACGGAATCCTCAATATTAGAATCTTCCAGAGAAATGAAATAATTTGGTTTAATATAAAACCAAATAAGACCATGTACTAGATTTGATTGAATTCCTCATATTAACGATTGTAGGGGATTCAAAAGTCTTTTGTCTAAGACAACAATAAGTATAAAAGTATCTATACCTTACTACATAGTCCAGTAATATAGATATGAATCAATCCTATATGAATATATCTTATTTTAGGGTTTTCATTTTTTCGTCTTAAAATTTTATTTTTATCAAACAGAGTTATTTCTGTTATTAAATTTGAAGTACTTTTGACAGTTGTGTTACCAATAAATGTTTCAAACATTCTTTTAGAAAATATCTTGTCAATAGAGGAGATTTTATATATATCTTCTTTATTGATTTTATTTCTTTTAGTTCCTAATTCCCTAAGTTGTTCTTCAGAGAAGGTTATCTCTTTTCCAATTACATCTTTTAATGTAATCATTTGGTGTTCTTCAGGAGTATAAAAAATGTTCATCATAAATATGATATCACCTATATTAGTATCAAAATTTGTCTCTGATTCTAATCCATAGATAATACTACTATCATCTTTTGATATTTCTTCTTCAAAAGAGACTTCTAAATTTTCTTCAAATAAGTATTTTATCATCTTTTTAGCATTTTTTCCTTTTTTTGGGCATTGAAGAGCGTAATAACCTTCTTTATTACAAATAAAACAATGATACTTCTTTTTTGCTAGACTGGTTTTGTCTATATTTTTCTTTTTCGTTATATACTTTTTATTTTAAAAAATTCTTTCTCTTCTTCTATGATTTCCAGTGAAATTTTTTCTTGTGAAAACCTTTTTGATTTGTTTGGAATTACATCCAATTTTCTAATTTTCATGGAGGATTTTGTCACAACATTTCCAAACCGAAGGTAGTGTTAGTAATTTGGTTTTTTACTTGCTTTTTAGCCTTTACTTGTAAACAATGATTTGTAATTAATCTTAATACGAAGGTTATTCTTAAGCCTAAAGTATCTAGTTTAGATAATTTAGATAAAAATTCAGGATAAATATTTATTGTTAATTCATCCCATGGTGCAGGTAGTTTATTATAAAATTGTTCTAATCATGAAATATGATTTGGGGGATCCAAATGAGAATAATATTTTTTAAATATATTACAATATTCCTGAAATTGGCAAATATTGCATAATTCTATTTTTGAGAGAATAAAAACGTCTTCTTGTAAATTCTATTCACCAGTATAACCACAAAGGTATTCTTTGATGATTACTGTAAAAAAATTTAATATGTCATCAAGGCTATGAAAATCTCCTAAAAGTTTTACCTTTTGGTTTCTATCGTTTTCTGATTTTTCTCATTGTTTTATCCATTGCAGGACATCACCTTGTAGAGTGGTTGCAATGTAATCAAGGAAACGTAATTTTGACCAAGTGGCTTTTTGATTGGTGATGATGACAATGGACATAGATTGTGCCTAATCATCAAGAATTTTTTCTCGATCTTTAAAAGGTACATTTGTTCGATCAAGATATGTACCACCTTGAGCTACTGACTGTTTATTCATGTCATCTCTCTGAGTGGAAATAGGAGTGGCGTCATCATCTTTTGTGTCAGATGTAGAAGCATCATTTGTGTTGATGTATTCTTATAAAAACTCTTGTTCTTCAAAATTAAGTGTTTGTAAATATTTTTTTATATTTTTAATTTCTTCTAAAGGAGTTTCACTTTTTATTTTTCGTGGTGTTAGATTTGATTGTGACTCACTGGATTGTGCAGATATATCTGAATCGTGATCAGAATTTACATTTATAAAATATTAGACCCAGTTTCATCCGATTCAGTTTCATCTATCTCTAGATTTTGGAAATATGTTAAGAGAGGTTCATGCTTTAATGAAACTTCTCTTATTTGAGATAGAATATGGTTTCTATCATCAATCGGAAGGTTTGATCCATATAGAGATTTTGCCAATATTCAAGAATTTCTTTAACATATAAATATTCTTGATAATTATAATCATTATTTTGATTTTTTGAGGCAAAAATATCATTTGATCCATAGAACAATCTTGGATTAGAGTGATCATTAACCCTTTGTTTGGTCTCCAAATTTAATTGGTCTAATTTAAGTACTAGACTTTCTATTTTGGATTCTGTGTCTTCTTTTAGATCTAAATTAACCAAACTTAAGTGTAGAAATTTGATCTTTTGTGTGAATTAAATCTGTATGGATAGCATTTAGTTATACTTCCATATCATTATATTTTTTATAAATCTTTTTTAACCATATACATGTAATATTAAGTAAATTATTTATTGAACTACTAATATTACTCAGATTGTTTTTTAGGCTTCGTCAATATGAAAAAAATGCCTAAAATTACTTTGATCTTCATGTATCCAAGAGCTAATGCATTCTAAAGGTAATTTTAATCATTGACTAAAAGTACTTGATGTTTCTACCATATTAACTAGTAATGGTACCTAAAACCGCTTAAAGTAGTGATGGTGTCTAAATCGTTTCCAATAAGAGCTTATGCTGTTATAACTACAGCAGAATAGTCTCTAAGGAATATGGGCTTTTCAATACAATAAGTATATAAGTTTTATACCAATTAAACAATGAAAGAACACTTCATAAATTTAATCAAAGACTTTTTTTTATATATAAATTTATAAACGAAAATAGCCAATAACCACAAATAGATAAACATATAAAGGATAAGTAAAAAGATATAAACTTGAAATGGAAAAACTAAAGAGTGGACTTACAATACAAACTATCAACTAGGCTCGATACCAAGAAACAGCAAGTACTAGTTAATATGATACTGTCTAGTAAAACCCAGCCTATACCGATATATATCAGTGATACATATCGGTTTCGTCGAGAATCAATACTAATATCACCCCGATACAGATACCAATATCAGACTGATACTGTTGATACTGTCTCCGTATCGACCTATACTGCCTGTTACCTTTACTCATTTTCAATTTTTTTTTACTTTTTTACAACAAAAGAAATTGGCCAATACGGTATCCATGAAGTCGTATCCGTATCAACCGATAAGTATCAGACCAAGATGGACCGATATCTGATACCAATACCCAATACCCGATACCGAGTTTGATACCTTGATCACGACTCACCATTTATGGGACTACTTTTGACCTCAAAGACTTGTTTGTTAATCAAGAAAATGGCTCCTTATCTTGAAAAATGACCTAAAAATTAATTTTCCATTCCCACGTTTGACAACTGCTGTGGGGCCTACATGGAAAATGCAATTTCCCCTAGTGAAATATTTGCTGCAAATCAATTTTACACATGCCCTCCAAAAATGCATTGAGTCCCAAGCCCCATTTTTTTCTAACCCTATTGAATCAAGATAATTTATTTTACCCAAATATTTTGAGAAACATCTAGAAATTTTCCGTAAGTCCTGCAAATGTGCTTTTCACTTACAAATGGAAACAAATGAAGAATTAACACTTTTCGTTACAAATGCATTTTTTCCTACAAGTTCCCAAACAAGGGAAGAGTTGGAAGAAAGAAACCCTTCCTTTTATGTAAGGTTCCACTGCTCTGATATGTACTTCATTTTTCGGGTGCCAGTATGGCCATCCACATGAGAAGCATAAAATGATAAAAATGTCTCCACATGGCCTAAAATGGGTGCTTCTTGCAGTCTCCACGTAAAATGGGTGCTTGTACGGTTCATAGACATTTCTATTTCCTCAAGAGAGCGTCCTTTAGTTTCGACTATGGCCTACTTAGCAAATATTGCATACAACAAGGCAATCCAACCAAAGCTAGCATATACAGGAGCAAGTCCAAAGTTATCCACCAAATCAAGGAAGAACATACCCACCAAAAAGTTGCAAACCTGAAATCCATGGCATACAAGATATTAAACTAATCAGCATAAAATTAAGGGTACCCCTAATCGCGCCAACAGGTTTACTGAACCTGCCAACGTCCCAAGCCCCTTGAAACCCATTGATTGCTTCGGATCAGACAATGGGATTTCTTTTCACCCCAATCTTCCACCAAATGGATCTTGAGACCATGAGCATACCATCAAACGATCAATTTTTTATTCCAACTGGCATGGATACCCAAAAAGTGACCCTAAAATCATTTTGGAACACATCACGCTCGAATGTGATTTTAAGGCCATTTTTTATATATTTGTGACACGTGGTATAAAAAACTTGACTGTCTGATTGGAAGGGCATGATCTCAAGATCCATTGTATAGAAGATCGGGGCAAAAAATGATCTCCATCGTCTGATCCGAAGCAATCAATGGATTTTAAGGGGGTTTGGACGTTGGCACTTTCAGTAAACCTGTTGGCCCCTATAGAGGTACCCTAAAATTAAATAGGAGGTTAATAATGGTTAGAATGAAAAGATACAAAAATGATGCAAAGATAATGTTACTTGGATAGTAATTTTTGTCAGCATGATAGATATCCCATGATATTAGGCAGCAAAGATTTTCAAATTGAACTTTATTTGCATTTTTTAAAATGATTCTATTTATATTCAATCATGCTATCAGTGATGCTGAACAAACCCTTGTTTAATCAAGATTCCGTTTCACAGTTCTACTCTAACGAAATGAACAATGATTTCCACATTTCTACAGAAAATTATTGAATCAAACATAAAAAGAAATGAGATAGAATTTACAGTAAGATCGTACACTAAAGTTGATAATTTCAAATATGAACATCATTGTATTTGAATGGTTGATAATGTACAACTATTTGACTATTAAATAATAAAAATGCATTTTAAGTGAGATTCAAGACCCGCATAGCAATTTTCGCAACAATGGAGCACTACCCCCCTAGTCTTTCCCTCATCTATCTAAAATTAATAAATCATAAACATGTTTTAATAGTTGAAATAGACCCTCATTGATATTAGAGAAAGAAAAGGACAAGAAGATTTGTCGGGAAAGAGAGAGAGAGAGAGAGATTAGGGTAAAACTGTATTAGAGTTAGAGAGTGACTGCAACCCTATTTGTATTACCCACAGGTATTTTCACATAACGCCCTCTCAAGTGAATCCTACCACAAACTACAAGAAACAAAAAGAGGAAATACAATAAATCGGATATATCAAACTTGTCATCAGTGCCTCCTATGTGCTGTAATAGCCCCAGCACTCCCCGTCAAATCGGAGAGAGTACCCGCGTTACATGGACGAGCGGGAAGGACGAAAGCCAAGCATATAAATCTCATCAAGTAGATCAAGCACATACTTCTGTTGTAATATAAAGATACTTCATATAGAGTGAGAGACTTCAATGCCCGGAAAGTACTTAAGCAAACCTAGGTCATCGGCGTCAAAGGCTTTACCAAGATCATGCTTGATACGAGCAACGGAAGCTAAATTAATCCCTGATTCCACCAACATATACAAGTAGGATGGTATGTTGAAGTTCAGTCCCACACTGAGTAATTCATAGCCTTGTCTCTCCTCTTATACGATCCCAGGTCCCTCCGCTCATAGCCAATTGGTTTTGAGATGGATATCCATATTTATTATGGTATCAGAGCAAGCCTTTCTCCACTCCATGTCACCCAGTTTACTTCTCTACGTGATTTGGCTCTAACCGGCCAACACATGCGGGAGCGTGTTGAAGTTTAGTCCCACATCGGTTATTCATAGCATTGTCTTTCCTCATATAAGATCCTAGGTCCCTCCACTCATAGCCAATTGATTTTGAGTATGACCTTAGTTGCACGAGGCGGGAGCAAGTGAGGGAGCGGATTCGATAACAGAAGCGAGAGCGACAGAGAGAAAGAAGAAGAAAAAACAGTTTCCACCTCTCTAAACTCCCAATATCTTTATGCATTTTGGAAGAAGAAATCAAGGTATGCTATTGTTTCTATTTTCTTTATGATTTTTTATTTTTTTTTAAATTCTGATTTACATACTGTAATTTTTACACATTCAATCCCTTTTTTTTCTGTTAGGAATTATTTTTTCTTCACATACGCAAACTCCTTAGTTGTGCAACAAAACACCCAAAATATACCATTTTATTATTGTTTTTTCGAACATGAAGCGTCTGAACCGCGATTCGTAAGTTTAGGAACCGCAGTTCCTACACGGATCCATTTCCGAATCGGGGATCCGCGGTTCCCTTAAGAAACGTGGGGGGAAATGGACGCTTCCTGCTACTAGGGGTATGACGGGGACGCCAATATCATAGACATTGGCTATGGACCGTTTCGTGTATACCGACGTTGGAAGAAGCGGAATGAAAATCAAAACTAGGCGAAAGATGAAATTCTGGAAATTGAAGGAGCACAGAAAAATTGATTGATCGAAATTGAATTTCGATCGATCGAAATGTCAACGGCGATATTTTATGTATATGAGAATTTCGATCGAACAATTTTCAATTTTGATTGATCGAAATTTAATTTCGATCAATCAATTTTCAATTTCGATCGAACGAAATTGAATTTCGTTCGATCGAAATCGTGTCGGGATGTTTTAGTTGTTTTAGAAGCTTAGTTTCAAATTTTGTTTTAGGGGTTTATTTGTCTTTTATTTATTATTTATTTTAGGGTTTTCTTTTATTGAAAGGACTCCTATATAAGGTCCTGAAGTGAACAATGTAATTAGTTGATGATTAATGAAGGGAGCTTTTGCTTGTATGCTTGAGATGAGCCTATACAGAGAGTGATTCTTCTTTCCGAGAAGGGTTTGGTGTGAAGCCAAGGGTGTGAAGCCTATAAATCTATCTTCTATCTACCTATCTATCTCTTATTATCTTTACTTATGTGATCCTATAACCTTAATTCAGCCATCACCCCTTTTGAGATCTTAAACCCTAGTTTTCCCTAAACCATTGAATCAATCCAATTCAACAACCGTAGCCTCCATCAGACTGTTAAGCCCAAATCATATCAAAATAATCCAAACCAGAGATTCCATCACTGCATTGTGAGCGCCTTAATCTAGAATTCTAGAGTTCTATCTTTAGGAACGATCCATCTTACAATCTAACGGATCTAACGCCCGGACTGAACCCTGCCAGAATTATGCGTGATTCTCTCATGGAATATTACGAAAGGCTAAGGTATTCGTTATATTTTACAAGTTTTATTATTTAATTTAATTCAATTTAATTTCGACAAAATCAATCATCGCATTCACGTAGTTTAGGGTACTGTCCTGGGTCAGTTTTGGTATAAGAGCCCTAGGTTCTAGGTTAGGGCATATTGGTGTGACATTTAATTCTATAGCATTTTAATTTTCATTGCATCTTATTTCAGCATTTATTTGTGCACATCTAGTGTTTGATAAAAGTCCCCATTCATTGTTGGTTCATATGTGCATGTCATTTTAATTTAATGGAATCTTATGTCATTTGTATTCATCATTGCACGCGTCTTGTGTTCGACAAAAGTCCTTATTCATTTTGAGTCACATGTGCATGTCATTTCGATGTCTTTGATGTCATGTCATTTGTGTCTTCATTTGTGTGCACGTCATGTGTTTGTTCAAATTCCTCAACTGCTATGTGGCCCATAGAATTGTGTCTGAGTTGTGTTTGTGACAAGCATCATGAATGAGTCACTTGCACATCACCATAAATTCGTTACCTGTCATGAAAGAATGCTAGCCAAACGAGGAAACAGCTACACACCAAAATCTTGGCAAAGTCCCAAAAGTCATTATGAGACTAGAGTTAGGGAATACCCTCATCAACGTGAACCCAAGTACAATCCCGCCGAAAAGTTTTTAAAATCTATTCGGGATGAAGTTCCATGTTTTGAGGGATGGCTAAACCCCAAAACCTTCGTGGAATGGTTATTTAGTATGGAAGAGTATTTTGATTGGTATGACGTACCGAATGAATACAAGGTTAGGTTAGTGAAAATAAAGTTGGAGGGTAGTGCCAAAACCTATTGGACTAATGCTGAGCTTCTATGCGACTTAGCTCATCGTAAGCCCATCACACAATGAGAAGACATGAGGGAGCGACTTATCGAGAATTATGTTCCTCTCACACATCGTCATCTTTTACGAATTTTGAAACCCAAGACAGACAAGTGTCCTGATTGTCTTAAGTGTCAAGGGTTTGGACACTTTGCTTACCAATGCTCCACACAATTTTCTACTCCGAATTTATTGATTAAACGGGAGAGTTGTAAGGAGCCGGAAAATATGAAAGTAGAAGAGGAAGTGTATGACCCTAGAACCGTGATCAGTGAAGAGGAGATCGAGGAAGCTAAAGAGAGTCTAGTTTGTGTCAAAAGGGCTCCAGATTCCCTTGTGAGTAGTAATGTTGAGTCACCCTCGCACGATTCAATCGAGTCACCTACGTACAATTTGTTAGAGCCCGTAGAGCAAGTTGTGCACAAGTCCTTATTGGTGGTAGAGTCGTGTGCACCTGAATCTTTAAAGTTGGCCAAACTGAGCACACGAGAACTAATCAAGTCACTTACCCATGAGTCATTGAAATCCGTCGGATCGAGTCAACATGAGTCATTAGTGTCCCTTGATTTGATCACACGAGTCACTAGTGTTGGTCGAGTCCACTGCACATGAGCCACCAGTGTTGATACGGGCTGCTACATGTGAGTCGTTAACGTCGCATGCACATGAGAGTATCAAGTCCATTGATACACGTGCACATCATACTCTCAAGTTACGTACTGCTATGCATTCCAAGTCTTATCGTGAGTCATCTTTTGAGTCTTATTCCGCATTGCATGTCGAAATTACGTTCGAAATTAATTTATGCAATGAAACTCTCAAAATATTGATGCAGTTACCTAAGGCTTTTATGGAATTTCAATTGAATGATTATGTGATGGTTCGAGTTAGGCCTGAACAATTTCCATTGGAAGTTTTAAAGGATCTCCAGGTCCACGACGCTGGACCTTTTAGAATTGTGGCATGGAGCAGACCTACTGCATATGTTCTTGAGCTTACACTGGATATAGGGGTCAGCTCTACGTTCAATGTGGAAGACCTAGTTTCTTCTCTAGGCTCAACCCCACCACCTTGCAATCCTTTTCAATAGCCTCTTATTCACGATCCCATCCCAACTTTACAACCAATACCACTTCCCTATCTAAGCAGGCAGAGACAATAGATAATGGAGGAAATTTGGGATAGTCTTATGGCATTCACCTGCGGCCGAAAATTTCTGGTCTATGAGATGAGGAGGGTTGGCGAGTCAACTACCGAGAGTGCATGGGCCAATCATGAGAGAGTTAATCACTTGAGTTTCCATATTCCTGGTTGATATCACAATCACGCTTCATCGAGGACGAATTCCTTCGGGTCCAAGAGAGTCGATGCGAAACTTCAAAAGTATTTGGTAGAGTGGCTTGACGAGCCAGGTCATTGGGCTTGTCAAGGAGAGTTTTACTGGGTACGTCCCTCTACTATGGACCGAGATGATACTCATACGTCACTGAGTGCTAGGATTCATTTCATGCATGTTTCATCGATGATGAAACATTTTGAGTAGGGGAGAATTGACGGGGATGCCGACATCGTAGACATTGGATATGGACCGTTTCGTGTATACCGACGTCGGAAGAAGCAGAATAGAAATCAAAACTAGGCGAAAGATGAAATTCTGGAAATTGAAGGAGCACAGAAAAATTGATTGATCGATATTGAATTTCGATCGATCGAAATGTCAACGGCGATATTTTATGTATATGAGAATTTTGATCGAACGATTTTCAATTTAGATTGATCGAAATTCAATTTCGATCAATCGATTTTTAATTTTGATTGAACGAAATTCAATTTCGATCGAACAATTTTCAATTCCGTTCGATCGAAATCGTGTCGGGATGTTTTAGTTATTTTAGAAGTTTAGTTTCGAATTTTGTTTTAGGGGTTTATTTGTCTTTTATTTATTATTTCTTTTAGGGTTTTCTTTTATTGAAAAGACTCTTATATAAGGTCCTTAAGTGAACAATGTAATTAGTTGATGATTAATGAAAAGAGTTTTTGCTTGTGTGCTTGAGATGAGCCTATACGGAGAGTGGTTCTTCTTCCCGAGAAGGGTTTGGTGCGAAGCTAAGGGTTTGAAGCCTGCAAATCTGTCTTCTATCTACCTATCAATCTCTTATTATCTTTGCTTGTGTGATCCTATAACCTTAATTCAGCCATCACCCCTTTTGAAATCTTAAACCCTAGTTTTCCCTAAACCATTGAATCAATCCAATTCAACAACCGTAGCCTCCATCAGACTGTTAAGCCCAAACCATATCAAAATAACCCAAACCAGAGATTCCATCATTGCATTGTGAGCACCTTAATATGGAATTCTAGAGTCCTATCTCTAGGAACGATCCACACTGCAACCTAACGGATCTAATGCCCGGACTTAACCCTGCCTGAATTATGCGTGATTCTCCCATGGAATACTACGAAAGCATGAGGTATTTGTTATATTTTGCAAGTTTTATTGTTTAGTTTAATTCAATTTAATTTTCGCAAAATCAATCATCGTATTCACGTAGTTTAGGGTACCGTCCTGCGTCAGGGTATGACCTGTAGGATTAGAACCAATAAAGAACATATGAACAGAGTGGCATCTGTAGAAGCCTATGGTAAAATTGACACTGTTGAAATGCTCAAAGCATGTCCTTGGGGACTACTTGAGACCATAGATAGATTTGTTTGCTTCTCGACTGATCGAGCCTTATCCAAAATTTAAATGGACATTTCCTAATCGAGCATGTCACAAACACATTTTCTCTACTAGAAACTAAAAAAATCAAAAAGCCAAAGAAGATGAAATAGCAAAACGCTGCATAGAATTAGTACAAGCCACAACGCTCACGCCTCATACCCAAAACCTTCCTCGAAGCCAGGTCCTGAAAGATACAATAGGAAGGATAAAAGGTTATGCAATGGTTCAACTTTTTAGTCGTGCAACTAACAAGTATGAGGTTAGTGGCTAGATCATAGACATGAAGGACATTGGTAAGACTTAAGAGATGGTGACAAGCCAACATTCCCAACATTCTTTATTGGAGTGAAGAATACATCAACAAGCTGGAAGCTAGCAACAATTGAAGGATGCAAAAATGAAGAGAACCAATGAGATATACTAGTCAAGTGATCAAAGACACTGGAACCAATGGTCCAAGGAAGAGTTGACGATGAAGAAGATGCATGGAAAGTTAGAAGTAGATATACCTGAGGTCTCAATTTGTGGGACCCAAGTGGAGTACGCGCTTAACCCAAGTGAACCTCCTCTTCTTCTTCTTCTTCTCCCTCTCTCAGATTGGTGGAGTAAGATGGATGCCTTTCCTCCCACCCCCATGCACCTAATTTAGCAAGTTTAAGGCTCTTTGAAAATTTTCTGAAATCCAAGATTTGATTAACGTCTCTGCGAAAAATTTATCAAATCAATATGAAATAAACAATCAGACAAGGAAATACACGAGAAAATATTTTTAATGTGGAAAACCAAATCAAGGAGAAAACCACGGGACTATCTCAGATCCAAGGCACAAATCCACTATGAAAAAAATAAACACTTACAAAAGGTGTCGAATGATATGCAGACTCCCCAATCCTATCAAACCCTTCCTAGCAACTAACGCTAGAATCCCTCAATGCGTCCGGACAGTGTAACCGATTTGTACCACCTCCAATCACCGAGCCCCATGATGATCCGCTTATGTTCAGAAAATCCCCAACAATTTCTTGAGACAATAAGAGCCACGTTTAAATCCGTAAGCGCAACGCACTAGTCGAGATCTTGAACACAAATATGCTTGAGTCCACAAGTGTAAATCTCCAAAAGGAATGGAGGAAGGAAGCCCTTTGATGAAGAAGGTTAAAGCACAATCTCAAAGGTTCAAAAGGCATTAAAGTATCTCTCTCTAAAGCTACAAAAGTTAAAAGAGAGATGCCCTAAAAAGACCCAAAATATGCTTTAAATAGGTTCCCATAATCGAAACATTGAGCTCGAATTAAACTCTCACGAGCGTCCATAACATGCTTCACGGACATCCGTTCACGGAAGTCCGTCCATATAGTCATGGACATCCATTGACTTTTTTGGGATATTTTGACTTTTCTTGTTTTTGCAATTTCGGGCTCTAGATCAAAATTGGGCATATGAATAGTCAATTTTTGATCTACTCGACAAGTTCTATTCGATGGGAAAGTTATTGGGATAGTTTGAGACCAGTAAAAAATGGTTAAACTTCAAAGGTGAAAATATCATAAACCATATCTAATCATTAATTTGGTCCATATGCCCATCTACATGCACTTTGGCAACAAACTTAGACGCATTGGGAGTGCTACGAGGTTTTCCATGGATAGAGGTAATATAAAATCTTGTACCCTTAATTATAATTAATCACATTAAGAAAATTTAAGCTAATTAAGTAGGATTAAGCTTAGTTAAGCAAGATTAAGCTTATTTATACGTAATTAAATTTAATTAAAGTTAAGATAAGCAAGATTAAGAGGTGATTAAACTTGATTAAGCTTGTCTAAGATGAACTTAAGCAAGATTAAATGGATTAAGTACATTAAGCATGATAAGCAAGTTACGTATGTATGTTAAGCATGGCTTAAGCAGATCAAACATGATTCGATATGGTTAGGCACGACAAAGTTGGATTACGACCAAGTTAACCAAGATTAAACAAGTTTAAGCAAGACTAAGCATAATTGGGGTTAACCAGCCCTAATCGGAGTTAGAAGGACTACTCAGGGTTAACTAGTCCTAACCAGAGTTGACCATCCCAATTACCCCTAGGCTTACATTACTAACCCTAAACTTGCTTAACTACCATCAACCCTACATACAAAACTAACTATGTGAGAGCCCGGATTTATGTGCCTGGAAATCCGTGCCATCAGGATCATGCTCTGGATGATCTCCAGGACAAATCACGGAGTGTCTGCTAGTCTAGCGAAAATCAGAGCAGACATTGTCCACTAGTGGCGGATCGAGTCATCATATAAGGCTTGTAAAATAAAAAAAAATAATAACAAAGCATCTATATAAAGACAAAAGAATATACATTCTCAAAAATGAACCAAGAAGAACCTCAGGTGATGGAAATCCATCACCCAAAATAATGGTTCCTAATAGTGGTTCCTACAAAATGTATAATAGTACAAATAAATAAATATTTATAATAATAATTACAGACGGTGGCCACCGGGCACACAATAATCCAGAATTCAGTACAAAATCTCAAAAAGTACAAACTAATACCCAGACGGCTAATAGAACTCGTCCGCTGGGGTATCGGTGTCCTCCTCCTGGGCCTCAGCCTTTGGATTAGGCTGGTAATCAGGATCTCTCTCAGTGCCGGGAGCTCTAACCTTAGAACCTATAATTGTTATAGAAAATAGGGTGAGCTACATCTAAGCTTAGTAGAAGAATCTCAACTAAAATTGTATTGAACATGCAATACATGATTTGCAGATAGTATTTCAAAGCAGAAAATCAAATCAGAATATACAGACAGGATAAATCAGATGACATGTACTGAGTTTTCAAACAAGAACAAATGTTATGCATATATATCATTTGTGACTTAAATTGTGAATATTTCTAATTTAAGAAACTTTCGTGACAATATAGCACGTGGTAATTAGGTGTATACCGATAGGAAACCCCAACCAATCGTTGTTCAAATGAACAATTTCAGGATGTAATAATGCCTCATCTATGGAGCGCAATTGTGCCGAGGGATTATCAAAGCAGATGCACCAATGTGCCAGGACATGGATATATAGCCGAGTCGGTGGGGATCATCTGGATTAAATATTTAAAATCACATACACACATATGACCTCAAAATCAGATTTCAAAAATCAGAAACAGGTATCAGAATACAAAAATCAGAGTGCAGAAACATAAATTACAGATGGTTATTGATATGCAAACATGCTTTTAAAAACAGAACTCAGATACAGATGTGAAAAAACCATGAAATTATATTCGGATGTACTTTTAGGTTGGATTTTCCCTACCTCAGGTTAGACCTCTTTCTAAGCAAATCCAAAGCTTTTCAAAGCGTCATGGTCTGATCCTAGACCATAAACATAGTATACTAAGTGTCAGGGATGTCAGAATATCAACTGACACAGTGTCCAGTAGTGTCTAATTTACAAAACCAAAACAGGCAGAAAACAGGGGTGATTGATCGATCAATGTCCTTGCTTGATCGATCAATCCATTACCTTGATCGATCAATCGTTCAATTTACTCACAAGTGCTAATGGAGAATTTGATCAATCAACACCCTTGTTTGATCGATCAATCCACAACCTTGATCGATCAAAGCCTCATTTGATCGATCAATGCCTGCCTTTAATTCATAAAACACACATGAAATTTGATCGATCAATCTTCCTTTGATCGATTAATCCCTAAATTTGATCGATCAATTTTCCATTGATCGATCAATCCTCAATTTTTTCAAATTTCCCTCTTGTTCTCACAATATTCTTATATAGATTGATCGATCAATGTCCAAATTGACCGATCAATCTTCGCCATTGATCGATCAATTTCCTCATTGATCGATCATTTTAGTCCTTGATCGATCACCTCACTGTGATCGATCAACACCCTATATTGATCGATCAATACTCACTTTGATCGATCAATCTTCAGAAATGATCGATCAAACTCCCATTTGATCGATCAATGCCCATCGGGCATTGAACTTCTAGAAATATGCTCCACTGTTCCCATTTACTCTTTATACGAATTGATCGATCAATTCTTAACCTTGATCGATCAATCCCAATGTTGATCGATAAATTCACTATCTTGATCGATCAATGATGACAGTTCTCTCTCATTAATGGCGGTCACTTGTTTTGGCCCATTTTGACCCTTGATCCTTAATGTTTTCTAACAACCATTAACACACATCTATCTAACATATTTAGAAGGCTTAAACCTTAACAATTTTAATCTACAAACTCACCTATTTAAAGTCTCCTTCGAGATCTCAGCAAAGCGATTTGAAGAGGGTTTTGGATCCAGAACAGAGGATTTGTAGTCCTCACGGCTCAGAACAACAAATTTGTGGCTCCGCCTCAACACGTAGCTACAGCACACCACCTTGCCGAGTAAACACGACGTACCGACGTCGGTTCCACACATTCGAATCGAGTAATCTTGGCCCATATATTTGTTCTAACTGTGGTTTCTCAAAACAACCACCCAAACCTTAACCTAGCTACCGATCTTTCAGGTAAAGAAGAAGAAGGAGATGCAAGACATGTATCCCTACCTTCGTCCTTCTCTTATAAGCAAAGAAACAGAAATATCTTTGATATTTCTGTTTTCCCTTAACCAAAACTCCAGTGTGAAGCACCTATACGGTCTCTACGGCGTAACACGCTGCATCAACGTCTTACAAGACTCTAACTTACACACGAAGTCGCACATGACTTCATCTAACTGTGGTTGAATATTATTTTCAATAATATTAATTTAGAAATTTTAAATCTGTCTCAATTTCTGTATCGAGCATGCTTATCAAAGCAGACAGGTTGTTGTTCAAAATTTTAGGGCCGTTACATTATCCCCTCTGTTAGGAATTTTCATCCTTGAAAATGTCAGGGACGTTTCGTCAGATGCATGGGGTTTCCTAAAGCTAACAGGCAGAACAAACAGAATGAGCAGTCGTAGACATCATGCAAAAAGAAATAGGCATGCAGAATAGGATGTAGATGAAAACAAATGAATAATTATATAATATGCATATATATATATATACAGATATAAGCAAGAATAGATAAAAAAAAAGAGCAAAGTAAGTACCTGCCGGGGCGTCGAAAGGCTCGACCTCGTTAGGGGCAGGTCTACTGGGGTGAGGTGGGGGAGTGCTATAGTCGCGGGGATCCATGGTATGCTGACATGCATGAGCAATCATCGGTGTCGACGTGGTGGCGTACAAGTGCTGCATCACGAGCTCGTGCATGCCCTCGTGGTAATCTAGCCGGCGATGAATCTGACGCTGAAACTCCTCCATCCCGTCCAACCACTCATGGATACGCCAGTTACCCTCCCTGAGCTCACGAAGCATCGCTTCCATGTCCACGGTGGAAGGAGCAGGGCCGCGCGACGTAGAGGTACGGACAGGTCGGTGCACAGGGGTAGGTTTAGGAGGTAGCGTCGGTCAAGGTGGTTGAGCAGGTGGAGCCTCCCCCTCACCAGGAACTCTCTCTGGCTGTTCGGTGCCCTCCTCAACAGTAGGCTGCGCTGGCACTGCACCCTCTGGAACGGAAGGAACCTCCTCCTCACCCTCGGGTAATCGTTTAACCAAAAGGTTATAACTCTTGGTCCAATCCTTGAGTCGAAAGACCTTTGTGTTGTTGGTCAGTCTTGGCTCGCTGGGAGCTAAACTCTACTCCTCGCAGAGCGCCACATATTGCTCAACCATCTTTGTGATTAGGCGAGCATAGGGCATCCGTTTCTTAGATGAGACCTTGGTTTTCAAGGACATCAGGTCCCTGGCGTTTATTAGGCCATCGATGACCAATTCCGTAATAGAGAACCAACGATTCTCAAAGGTGGAAAAGAGTGCCTATTGTGCGATGCCATTCCGCACAGATTTGTGTAGAAAGGGGTTGAGGGCACACTTGATATACATATCAAGCATCCACAATTGGTCAGGGAGTTGGGCTCGCGTGATGGATTGCCCTAATCCATTCAGACCCTGGGTCATTTTTGTGACCACGTCAGGAAACGGGACATCTTTGATGTAGGGTGACTCTAAGCCACAGGTTTCAATGTATACTGACGTGCATTGTAGGGCAGCCGCAACATGAAACTGGTTGAATTTATATTCCAACCCGTCAATCGAAGTGACGAGTCGGTGTCAGCTGTTGTTAAGACTAAAAAGTACCACTTTTCACCCCTTAACTTAATCTTTGTTAGACCCTTAATCATTTAATAAATGTGTTTTAAGTCTATCCTATAGGTAGTAAGCAGCAGCTGCAAATAAGGCCCTAACCATGCCAAGAAGCCTACTGTTGCCCTAGAAGTTCCTTAGAAGAAAGGAGGTTGAACCCAGACAGAGAATTGGCTGCAGCCTAGGCACAGCAATGCAGAAACAAGTCAAGAAGAATGCCTCACGCAGATGTCGCAGGGTTCAATTGAACCAGAGAGAATGTTTCGGGCAGTTGTTGCGGGCTTTTGAAGGCAGCACACCAACTGCTCGAGCCGTTCTCGCACGGTTTGATGACATAAGGGATTGAAAAGCAGACTTTGCGCAGGTCTCGTGAGGCTCAGTCATAAGCACTCGTGAAGCACTCATGCAGCTCAAAAGAGGAGCCCTTAATCTTCGCATTATTCACTGAGGAGAGAGAGCTCCAGGCATTCCTACGCGCAGCTGTCGCACATTGGCTGCGGGATACCGACCTTCAGGGAACTGCTCCCGTGATGCATAGGCCTATGCACACTGCTTCTTAGCGAGGATCCCCGTGAGATTCCCCAAGGAACGAACCGCGTGTGCAATTCCCGTGCCATTCAAAAGGAAAGAGCAATCTCGCGACTACCAAAGTAATCCCGCGATGACCAAAGTATCAATCCCGCGACTGCAAGAGTTTCAAGTCAATTCAATCCCGCGACGCCAATTCTATCACGCGACAAGACCTGGAAATCCTTTCTACCTAGCGAGGCTCGAGATCTTAACTTCTCTCCACTTCTGCTGGGGCAATCTGGGAACTTACAACAACTAGGGCACGCACTCCAATGCTCTAATCTCTGTGCACACGCCCCGAGGCATCTAAGGAATAGAAATGGGCCACAATAGCATTGATAAATTAGGGTTTTCCTAACCCTAATTCATACACAGGTGACTACTATATAAGCCTAAGCCTAGTTTAGGTTTAGGGGACTTGTCTTCTGTACTCCTTCTTAAAACCAACTGTAGAATTACAGTAGGCTAAGGTTAGAGTTTAGGCAGTTTCTTTTTCCCTTTTTCTTCTCTCCATAGTCTAGCATTTGCTGGTTATGCCTCTGTATGTCTATTTGAAATAGTTTTAGTGAAGTTTTATAATAGGATATTATGCATGTATGGGATTGGTGTTTTATGAGTTGTTCTGTACAAGGCTGCTGCCTTGAGATCCTCCATTGCTAAGTTGTATTGTAAGCAATGAAGGATTGTTTTTAAGGGTTTATTTAGATCCAAGTGACCTGTGTGTCTAGGTTATGCACATTGCAGGCCTATGCCCCACCACAGGATCCACTAAATCTGAATCCCCATGGGAGCTTGAGCTGGTAGCCTTGCGAACATGGTGGTGGCAACAATGTTCTTGTTCTGTCTTAGACCTCTGTGAGGAGGATAGCCTCTGTGGATAGTCTGTGACCATTTAAGTGGATAGATTATAGCCCTAGGGTGAGGCCAATCCACAGATCTAAGACAGATCCTTCTTCTCTATACTTGTGCTTGTAGCCTTGTGAGAGATTGTGCAGAGACAGACTCCCCTGTATTTGTATAGACCCACCATCGATGATGATCCGATCCGTCAGAGAGATTGTAGGCTTGTGACTGGATCACTGCTGTCTTTCTAAAGCAGTGAGTAGCTAAGCTTAAAAGCTAGTACTCAAACTCTTGCTGGTTCTGTGTGTCCAAGCTAGTGCACATTGCAGGCCTAGCCCCACACACAGAACTTTAGAGGTTGAGGTTCCTATGGATTCTTGAGCTGGTAGCCTGGAAGAAGTAGTGCCTACAATGATAAACTTGTTCTGACCCATCTCTAGATTGTGGTTCCCTTATTGGATAGTCTGTGACCATTTAAGTGGACAGGTTATAGCTATAAGGGATTGGATCATGGCACAGGGGTGAGTTGGATCTTTTCTCCTCTTTGGTGATAATGTAGCCATTGGACAGGATTTCTATAGCAGCAGATCTGAGTCTGAGTTATAAGACCCATCAGATCTATACCGAATAACTTACTTCTCACCCTTTTATATTTATTTGCTCACACTCCATCATTCTTCTCAACCATTTCTATAGTTTAGGCATTAGGTTACCTTAGGATTTAGATAATAGTGACCTTAAATCCCCTTCCATTTAGGATTGCCAGATCTGTAGCCAGATCTGGAGGGCCTACTAAAGATAGCTCCCCTGGAGCTTTAGATCAACTTTCCCTGTGGGACAAACTCTTATTAAAACTTGCTACAACAGGCCCTGTATCTTGCAGGACTGTGTATTTTTAGGCTTGCTGCTCTGTAGTTTTCAATCCAACTTTGATTTATTTTCACTAACCCCATTCTTATCCCTGTCTCCAATAAAGTCAGTAGCAAGCACTGAAAATAATCCCAACAGCTGTTGCCCCAACGAAGGTTTTGGAAAAATAGCTGCACTATACGAGGACAATAATGATTGTGAAATAGCTCGAGTAAGGGTTTCAACCCAAGCTTTGTGATATATTCGATGGCACAAGTCATCTCGGGCCGATCTTCGAAAAGCTTAGAGTCGAAGACGTACTCGGGAAGGAAAGATTTCAAAGCCCACCACTGATTTGGGACTTCGCAGGTGATTTGGGTCGATGGGGGGTTTTGAACTGGTCGAACCACATTCGGAATAGGTACCACGGGTGGCACGATGGTTTGGGCGATGGGTTCGGCGGGCGGTGTTGGTGTATGAACCCGGGACGTGGGAACCTTATGCAAGGCATTCTTGGTCCATGGTCTCATAGCTAAAAAATCCCAAATTTCTAAACACAACACAAAGGAAGAGGAAAGGAAGGGTTTTACCAAGTGAGCCGAACACGAACCGGGCAAAATACTCACGGGAAGGAGCCCAGGTGACCGGAAATCACCCCGAATGGTTGCTTGAACGCAAAGAAATGAAAACCCCTTGAACGATTGAAATTCTCGATCGTGCAAATGGGGTTTTTAAAATCCCAATCGTTACTTAAAATGATAGAATTGATCGATCAATGCTCAAATTGATCGATCAATTCTTAAGTTAAAGTGCCCTAGCCCGATAGCCTTGATCGATCAATATCTCTGTTGATCGATCAATGCCTCGAATTTGATCGATCAATGTTCACTAATTGATCGATCAACACTGAAATTCAAGGCCCTTGCTCAATAGCCTTGATCAATCAATTCACTTCCATTGATCGATCAATTCACTTCCATTGATCGATCAATGCTTAAAGTTGATCTATCAATCACCAAAATTGAATGCCAATTTCTAAATACAATTGATCGATCAACCCCATGTGTTGATCGATCAAAACCTCACTTGATCGATCAAAACCTCACTTGATCGATCAATTCACCAAATTGATTGATCAAGCATGACAGAAAAGTGATTTCTTACTTCTTAAATGAAAACCAACTTAATCTCGAAAATGAGGACCTATCATACCTTGTATACTGCACCCATATGTACTATTACACTAATCAAAACATGCCTACATACCTATGCCGAGCATACCAGTACGAGAATGATTTAAAACTGAAACATCAATTTACCTGTCACGTCAGGAAAATAAGTGTGGATACTGCTCACGAATCTCAGCTTCACGCACCCAAGTAGCTTTCGATGCTGAATGATTTCGCCACTTGACTAGCACAAGTGGAATCAACTTGGTCCGCAAAACCTGGTCCCTACGATCCAAAATCTCAACTGGTTCCTCAATCACAGTTAGATCCTCTTATAACTCAATTGGTTGGAAGTCCAACACATGAGTCAGGTCTCGCACATACTCGTAGCATGGAAACATGGAAGACGTTATGCATGCTTGCCAATTGGGGTGGCAAGGCAATGCTATATGCGACTTCGCCAAACCGTCCGAGTATCTCAAAGGGTCTAATATATCGAGGACTCAGCGTTTCTCGCTTTCCAAAATGCATCACGCCCTTCGTTGGCAAGATTTTTACAAAGACCTTGTCTCCGACCTGAAAACAATTGTTAATTCCATTGTTAACTTAGGAAATCGAAAACTTCTCGAACGTATCTAAGTATACCTGAAACTCAACGTGCATCCGATGAAGATCAGCATAGCTCTTTTGGCGACTTTGAGCAACCCTCAATCTTTCGTGGACCAACCGAACTATCTCGGTTGCACTATCCATGATGTCAGGTCCCAAAATGAGCTTTTCACCGACTTCTTCCCAGTTCAAAGGAGATCTGCATCGTCATCCATATAAAGCTTCATACGGTGCCATCCCAATACTAGACTGATAGCTGTTATTGTAAGCGAACTCAATCAGAGGTAAATGTTGATCCCATGAACCACAAAAATCCAACATGCATGCACGCAACATATCCTCTATGATCTGGTTCACTCTCTTAGTCTGCCCATCTGTCTGAGGATGAAACGCTGAGCTGAACTCCAATTTAGAACCCATGCCTTCTTGAAATCGTCGTAAAAATTACGACGTATAAAGCGGATCTCGATCACATACGATGCTGACTGGTATGCCATGTAACCAAACTATCTCTTTCATGTACAGCTGTGCAAGCTTGTTGGCGGTATATATAGTCCGGTATGGAAGAAAATATACAGACTTTGTCAGTCTATCTACAATGACCCAGATGGCATTGTTCTTCCTCAATGTACTCGGCAACCCCAATATAAAATCCATAGAAATGGCCTCCCATTTCCACTGCTGGCAGACCAAACATCGAGAAACGTAATCTGCAGCATCCTTCTTTAGTCCTCTCCACCAAAAACTTCGCTTGAGATCTTGGTACATCTTGGTACTCCCAGGATGTATAGCATACATCGACTTGTGCGCTTCTTTCAAAATAGTATCTTTAAGATCTTTATTATCAAGTATGCACATCCGATCTCTGAATAGCAAAGTACCATCATCCTTGATAGAGAAATTAGGTCTGATCCTGTTGATCACATCCTTTCTAATGGCCATCAGCTAATCATCAATCATCTGGAGCTTACGCACTTTATCAAACAATGTGGGCCGTATTACAATGGTAGCCATCAATACCCCTGAACCTCTGACGTCTATCAGTGTATCGCATAAGGCCAGGTCCTCGAGTAGATGCCACCGTTGTACTTGGGTAAAAAGATGTGACAATTGAGCTGAAGACTTCCTGCTAAAAGCATCTGCCACAACATTGGCCTTCCTAGGATGATACTGGATGGAACAATCATAATCCTTTAAAAACTCTATCCATATGTGTTGTCGCATGTTCAAGTCCTTCTGGGTAAACAGATACTTGAGACTTTTGTGGTCGGTGAATATGTCAAATGTCTCACTGTATAAGTAGTGCCTCCAGATCTTCAGAGCAAAGATTACCACTGCTAACTTCAGATCATGTGTAGGATAATTCTTCTCGTGTTCCTTGAGCTGTCTAGAGCCGTACGCGATAACCTTCTTGTACTAGTTGAGGACACAACCCAAACCACTGTACAATGCGTCACTGTATATAGCAAAACCTCCTCTGCCTGAAGGTATAGCTAGTACCGGTGCTGTAGTCAGACGCGTCTTGAGTTCTTAGAAACTCTTCTCACACTGATCAGTCCAATCAAACTTGACATTTTTCTTTATGAGCTGAGTAAGCAAACTCGATAGTTTCGAGAACCCCTCTACAAATCGTCTGTAGTATCCTGCCAAACCAAGGAAACTACGGATCTCAGTTACTGTTCTAGGTTCATCCCAATTTACTGTCGCTTCAATCATCGTCGGGTCGACTATTATACCCTTAGCAGAGACGATATGACCCAAGAAACTAACTTGGTCAAGCCAAAACTCACACTTACTAAACTTTGCATACAGTTTGTGATCTCTGAGGGTCTGTAGAGCCACGTGCAGATGTCCTTCATGTTCCTCCTTTGTCTTGGAATAGACAAGAATGTCATTCACAAATACAACCACATACTTATCCAAGTGTGGTTTAAACACTTGGTTCATTAGGTCCATGAGAGACGCAGGTGCATTCGTCAATCCAAATGGCATAACTAAAAATTCATAGTGCCCATATCTGATTCTGAACGCCGTCTTCTCGATATCCTTTGCTTTGACTCGTAACTGGTGATAACAAGACCGTAAGTCAATCTTCGTAAGGAACCTTGCTCCTTGTAACTGATCAAATAGATCATCAATTCGTGGAAGCGGGTAACGATTCTTAATCGTCAACTTGTTCAACTGTCGATAGTCGATGCACAGACGCATCGAACCATCCTTCTTTCTGACAAATAGTACTGGTGCTCCCCAAGGAGACACACTAGGTCGAATGAACCCTTTGTCAAGCAGTTCTTACAATTGCTCCTTTAATTCTTGTAATTCTGTAGGAGTCATCCAATATGGAGCTTTAGACACTGGCTCAGTATTCGAAATTAAATTTATCACAAACTCAACCTCCCGAGCTGGTGGTAGTCCTGATAAATCCTCAGAAAATATATCGAGGTACTCGTACACAATATGTATATTGGATATCACATTTTTCTCTTCCCATTGCTCTTGCAGAAAAGCCATATAGCCACTGCATCCATTTTTTATCATTTTTTCGACTCAGATAGCTGATATCAATGGAGCTACCTTAGACTTTACCCCAAAGAATCTAAATGACTTTATCTTTGGAGGACGAAAAACCACAACTTTCTAAAGGCAATCGACGCTTGCATGATAAGCTAATAGCCAGTCCATTTCAAGAATAATGTCAAATCCTTGTATGTCTAATAATATCAAATCTGCTAACGTCTCATGATCTTCTACCAATACAATCACTAATTTACACACTGTGCCTGCATTCATCGAATTCCCCATAGGAATAGACACCGTTAATATGAAGTCTAAATGTTCTGGAGTGACGCTCAATTCTTTTGTAAATTGAGGCCTGACAAATGAGTGTAGAACCTGGGTCTACCAAAACTCGTGCTCTATGAAAGCAAATATCACAACGCCGATACACCTTCAATACACCTATAATTCAGTGGCACAATTCAATCAAGTGATTATAATGTGTATTTGTAATATGCATCATTGTCATATATCAACAATAATTCTACATTACTAATTTCCAGTCCATTCTACAAAAATAATCTCACTTTGAAATTTAATCATACCTTGTATGACATCATTAGATGTCAGAGCATCAGTTGTGGTAACAGCATATGCTCGACCTTGAACCACAGGTCGAGAAGATCTCTTTGTAGACACTGATCCGGACCACTCCTTGCTGTCTTTACTCTCCTCTGGGCAATTCCTGACTAGGTGGCCCATCTTTCCACACCTGGAGCATGCACCACTCTCTCTCCTGCAGTCCTCTGTCTTGTGTGGTTTCCCATACTTAGCACATGACAGGGCCAGAGTGAATGATGATACCCTCGAAGATCCCTACGCTACAGAAGCCCCGTTCCCAAAAGAACCAGACGGTGGGAATGGTCTGAAAGATGCAGGTACGGCTGGCCTCTGATATGAACTAGGCCCTGTAGATATTGCCGGTCTGGAGTGTGTAGGATATCTCAGAGGTCTGGAGAATCTAGCCCTCTTGTTTTGCTCAAGGTCCTGAGATTGCCCCTGAAAAGACTTCTCTCGGTTTTGCTTGTCCTTCCAAGAAAATTGCTTCTGGCATTCTTTCTCTGAAATGAGAGCTTTGGACATGACTGCCACATGTGTCACAAACTCCCAAATGGCCACCTCCCTCTGAATATTTGGCCTCAACCCCAATTGAAACTTCCGAGCTTGCATTAACTCGGTGGCTACATGTTGCGGAGCAAACCTTGCTAATTGATCAAACTCCGCACTGTATTCTAGCACGGTCATAGCCCCCTGTTCCAATTTAATGAACTTCACTTCCCACTGGTGCCTCACGATCTTGGGGAAATATGTGTTGTTGAAGGTCTCGACAAACTCTGCCCATGTCCAAGGTACATTAGGAAGCTCTTGCTCTTTGTGCCTAGAGACCGACTTCCACCAAGGCCCTGCGTCACCGTCCAGATTGAAAGTTGCCCAACGCACTTTTTCTACATCTGTGCATTGGAGCACCTCAAACAACTTCTCCATCTCCTCGATCCAACCCTTAGCCTCAATAGGATCAATTTGTCCCGAGAAGTTAGGAGGCCTCATTCTCCTAAACTCGGCAAAACTGCTGGGTTGGTGAGGTGGTTTTGCTGCTTGCTGATTCAAGGCAGTAGTTTGTTGAGCGACGTTGGCAGCCAATGCTTCCAACACCAGCTCCATTCTATCCTTGTTGCCACTTCTTCCTCCTCTCGGTCCTACCGAAAAGGCATTTTCACCCGATAGGAACCCCAATCCCCTAAATGTCCCAGCAACATTGGGAATGTCTTGCAAAGGGACCTCTCTATGTCCTCTGACTCCACTGTGTCCACCCTTGAACTTTGGGCCCATAGTACTGGTCTGTCATTGTGAAAATAATAACACTGATTAGTACATAGATTGTGAAAACAATCTAATATGAACCCGTAGTTCAAACTAAAGCCTAGGCTCTGATACCAATTGTGACAGCCCGAATTTCTATGCCTAGAAATCCGTGCCATCAGGATCATACTCTGGATGATCCCCAAGACAAATCACAGAGTGTCTGCTCGTCTAGCGAAAATCAGAGCAGACACTGTCCAGTAGTGGCAAATCGAGTCATCATATAAGGCTTATAAAATAAAAAGATAATAACAAAGCATCTGTATAAAGACAAAAGAATATACATTCCTAAAAAGGAACCAAGAAGAACAACAGGTGATGGACATCCATCACCCAAAATAATAGTTCCTAATAGTGGTTCCTACAGAATGTATAATAGTACAAATAAACAAACATTTATAATAATAATTACAGACGGTGGCTACCAAGCACACAATAATTCAGAATTCAGTACAAAATCTCAAAAAGTACAAACTAATACCCAGACGGCTAATAGAACTCGTCTGCTGGGGTATCAGTGTCCTCCTCCTCTGCCTCAGCCTCTGGATCAGGTTGGTAATCAGGATCGCTCTCAGTGCCGGGAGCTTTAGCCTTAGAACTTATAATTATTATAGAAAATAGAGTGAGCTACATCTAAGCTCAGTAGAAGAATCTCAGCTAATATTATATTGAACATGCAAGACATGATTTGCATATAGTATTTCAAAGAAGAAAATCAAATCAGAATATGCAGATAGGATAAATCAGATGACATGTACTGAGTTTTCAAACAAGAACAGATGTTATGCATATATATCATTTGTGACTTAAATTGTGAATAATTCTAACTTAAGAAACTCCCATGACAATATAGCACGTGGTAATCAGGTGTATGTCGATAAGAAACCCCAACCAATCGTCGTTCAAATGAATAATTTCAGGATGCAACAATGCCTCATCTATGGAGCGCAATTGTGTCGAGGGATTATCAATGATGCGAATGTGCGAGACGCAGGATATACCGCCGAGTCGGTGGGGATCATCTGGATTAAATACTTAAAATCACATACACACATATGACCTCAAAATCAGATTTCAGAAATCAAAAACAGGTATCAGAATATAGAAATCAGAGTGCAGAAATAGAGATTACAGATGGCTATTGATATGCAAACGTGCTTTTAAAAACATAACGCAAATACAAATGTGAAGAAACCATGAAATCATATTCAGATACACTTTTAGGTTGGATTTTCCCTACCTCAGGTCAAACCTCTTTCTAAGCAAATTCAAAGCTTTTCAAAGCATCATAGTCTGATCCTAGACCATAAATATAGTATACTAAGTGTCAGGAATGTCAGAATATCAACTGACACAGTGTCCAGTAGTATCTAATTCACAAAACCAAAACAAGCAGAAAATAGGGGTGATTGATCGATCAATGTCCTTGCTTGATCGATCAATATCCTCATTGATCGATCAATCATTCAATTTACTCACAAGTGCTAATGGGAAATTTGATCGATCAACACCCTTGTTTGATCGATCAATCAACAACCTTGATCGATCAAAACCTCATTTGATCGATCAATACCTGCCTTTAATCCATAAAAACACACATGAAATTTGATCGATCAATCTTCCATTGATCGATCAATCCTCAATGTTTTCAAATTTTCCTCCTCCTGTTCTCACACTATTCTTATATAGATTTATCGATCAATGTCCAAATTAATCGAACAATCTTCCCCATTGATCGATCAATTTCCTCATTGATCGATCATTTTAGTCCTTGATCGATCACCTCACTGTGATCGATCAACACCCCATATTGATCGATCAATACTCACTTTGATTGATCAATCTTCAGAATTGATCGATCAAACTCCCATTTGATCGATCATTGCCCATCGGGCATTGAACTTCTAGAAATATGCTCCACTGTTCCCATTTACTCTTTATATGAATTGATTGATCAATTCTTAACCTTGATCGATCAATCCCAATATTGATCGATCAATTCACTGTCTTGATCGATCAATGATGACAATTCTCTGTCATTAATGGCGGTCACTTGTTTTGACCCATTTTGACCCTTGATCCTTAATGTTTTCTAACAACCATTAACACACATCTATTTAACATATTTAGAAGGCTTAAACCTTAATAATTTTAATCTAAAAACTCACCTATTTAAAGTCTCCTTCGAGATCTTGGCAGAGTGATCCGAAGAGGGTTTCGGATCCAGAACAGAGGATTTGTAATCCTCACGGCCCAGAACAGCAAAGTTGTGGCTTCGCCTCAACACGTAGCGACAGCACACCACCTTGCCGAGTAAACACGACGTACCGACGTCGGTTCCACACGTTCGAATCGAGCAATCTCGACCCAATATTTGTTCTAACTGTGGTTTCTCAAAACAACCACCCAAACCGTAACCTAGCTACCGATCTTTCAGGTAAAGAAGAAGAAGGAGATGCAAGACATGTATCCCTACCTTCTTCCTTCTCTTATAAGCTAATAAATAGAAATATCTTTGATATTTCTGTTTTCCCTTAACCAAATCTCTGGTGTGGAGCACCTACACGGTCTCTACGGCGTAACATGCCGCATCAACGTCTTACAAGACTCGGACTTACACACGAAGTCGCACATGACTTTATCTAATTGTGATTGAATATTATTTTCAATAATATTAATTTAGAAATTTTAAATTTGTCTTGATTTTTGTGTCGGGCATGCTTATCGAAGCAGACAAGTTCTTGTTCAGAATTTTAGGCCCGTTACAAACTAGGATTAAGGGAGCGAACTTACCTAGACAAGATTGGTTGATCTAGACGGTGCTACTCCGAGCCTATGCCTCTCTCAGCTTGGGGAGTGAACCTCCTTCCTCTCTCAGCTTGGGGAGTGGGATGGATGCCTTTCCATCCCACTCCCCAAGCTGGGGAGTGGGATGGATGCCTTTCCTGTATCATAAATCACATACACACATAGACCTCACAAATCAGATAGCAGAAATTAGGAGCAGGTTTCAGAATATCAAAACAAGAAACAAATCAGAGATTTATGATATGTAAGCTTGCTTGTTAAAAATAGAAATCAGGGTGCAGATATGAAAGAATCATGAAATCATAGTAAAAAATATTTTAGGTTGGATTTCCCCTACCTCAGGTCAGACCTTTCTAAGCAAATCCAAAGCTTTTATGAACGTCAAGGTCTGATCCTAGACCATAAATATAGTACACTAGGTGTCAGGTATGTCAGACCATTAGCTGGCACGGTGTCCAGTAGTGTTTAATTTACAAAAACAAAATAGGCAGAAAACAAGGGTGATTGATTGATCAACACCTTGATTGATCGATCAATCCTCCTCCTTGATCGATCAATGACCTCATTGATCGATCAATCCCCTCCAAATACTCCCAGGTAACAAGGTTAATTGATCGATCAATAGCCTTTATTGATCGATTACCTCCTCTCATTGATTGATCAATGCTTTAATTGATCGATCAATAGCTCCTTACTCTTCACACTTGATAGAGGAAAATTGATTGATCACCAGCTTAGTTGATCGATCAATCTGTCTCATTGATCGATCACCAACCTAAATTTTTAAATTTCCCTCTTCGTGTTCTCATTCATATTTTATACAGATTGATCGATCAATGCCCTTATTGATCGATCAATTCATGCTAGTGATCGATCACCACCCTTATTGATCGATCAATTCATGCTAGTGATCGATCACCACCCTTATTGATCGATCAATCTTTGCCATTGATCGATCATTCTCTCTGTGATCGATCAATCCTCATAATTGATTGATCAATTAGCAAATTGATCGATCATTGCCTCTTGAGCACAGAACTTCCAAAAAGGAGCCCTACTGTTCCCACTTAACATTTATACGAATTGATCGATCAATGCCTCTCATTGATCGATCACTTCAGTATTGATCGATCAATCTTCAGGATTGATCGATCAATAATGACAGTTCTCTGTCATTTAATGGAGGTCACTCCTTTGACCTACTTTAACCTCTTTAACATTAATGGGTTCAACAACCTCACACACACACCTATACACACATATTAGAGGCCTTAATTTCACTCTACTCAAGTGTAAATGCTCACCTCTAGTTGGGCCCTTTCGGGGTCTCAGCAAATGAACTCTGAAGAGGGTTTTGGATTCGGAACTTGAGATTTGTCATCCTCTTCACTCGGGAATGACAATTTGCGGCTCCGCTTCGACACGTAGCGACAGCACACCTTCTTGCCGATCCGATATGACGTACTAACGTCGATTTCTCATTCCAAGGTCACACAACCACTAACGTAGGTTCACTCTCAATTGTGTTTCTTCAAAGGAGTGGCCTCTAGGTTCTAGCAAAGGCTCTAGACTCTTCAAAAATAAGGAAAGGAGATGAAGATAGGTTTGCCCAACCCCTCTTCCTTCTGTTATAAGCTAATGGAACAGAAATATCACAGATATTTCTGTTTTCCTTAAACTTAAGTTCCGGTGTGGAGCACCTACGTAGTTTCCACGGCGTATCACGCCGCATCAATGTCTTTCAAAACTCGGATTAAAGTGAGAATTCATACGTGAATTCACCTAACTATAGCTTAATATTATTTCTAATAATATAATTTTTAAAATTTTAAATCTGTCTCGATTCTCGTGTCGGGCATGTATATCGAAACAGTCAAGTTCCTGTTCAGAATTTTAGGGTCGTTACATTATCCCCCCCTTAGGAATTTTCATCCTCGAAAATGTCAGGGATGTGTGGTCATGTGGTAGCGAAAATGAGCAGCCTAATATATCATGCGAAAAATAAAAATGCAGGCAGAATGGAATTTAGATGGAAAGCAGAGTAATATAAATACAATTATCAAAACAAAAGAGACAGAGAAGAGTATAGTAAATATCTGTCGGGACGTTGGATGGTCCGGCCTCATCAGGGGCAGGTCGACTGGGGCGGGGTGGCGGCGTACGGTAGTCGCGAGGGTCCATCGTATGCTGACGTGCATGAGCAATCATTGGCGTCGACGTGGTGGCATACAAGTGCTGCATGACGAGCTCGTGCATGCCTTCATGGTAATCCAGTTGACGATGAATCTGACGCTGGAACGCCTCCATCCCATCTAGCCTCCCGTGTATACGCCGGTTACCCTCCACAAGCTCACGAAGCATCGCTATGACGCCCACTGTGGAAGGAGGAGGGGGATGTGATGGGGTGGGGCGAGGTGGCCGACTTGGTGTGGTGGGGATAGGTCGAGCAGACACCTCTGGTGGAGGTGGTTGATCAAGTGGTGCCTCCTCCTCTCCAAGTACCTGCTCGGCGGGCACTGCACCCTCCTCAACTGCAGGCTCAACGGGCTCAGCGGCTCCCTCCTCTCCCTCTGGTAACCACCTGACCAGAAGGTTGTAACTTTTGGTCCAGTCCTTGAGGTGAAAGACCTTTGTGTTGTTGACCATCCGTGGCTCACTGGGAGCCAAACTATATGCCTCGCGTAGAGCAACGTATTGCTCCACCATCTTTGTGATCAGGCGAGCGTAGGGAAGCTGTTTCTTGGCCTCGGTCTTTATTTTCTCTGACATCTGGTCCTTGGCATTTAGGATGTCATAAATGACCAAATCTGCCACAGAGAACCAATGGTTCTCAAAGGCAGAAAAGAGTGTCTGTTGCACAACGCCAGTTCGTGCGAACTTGTGCAAGAACTGGTTTAGTGCACACTTGATATAAGTATCAAGCTTCCACAATTGGCCAGGTAACTGGGCACGTGTGATGGATTGCCCCTTCCCATGTTGACCTTGGGTCATCTTGGTGACCACGTTGGGAAAAGGGACGTCTTTAATGTATGGGGGCCCCAATCCACAGGTCTCAATGTAGACCGACGTGCACTGTAGGGTAGCCGCTACATGAAATTGGTTAAATTTGTACTCAAACCCGTCAATCGAAGTGACGAGTCGATGTCAGCTATCACCCCAATGAAGGTTTTAGAAAAAAAGCCTTACGATCCGGGGATAATAATGATCGTGGAATGACTCGAGTAGGGGTTTCAACCCGAGCTTTTGAATGTATCCCATGGCCCAAGCCATCTCAGGCCGATCCTCATAAAGTGTAGAGGCGAATACGTATTCAGGGAGGAAGGTTTTGGAACTCCACCATGGGTTGGGGACTTCGCGTTCAATTTGGGTCGGTATGGTCTGGTGGACGGGTGGAACCACATTCGCAATAGGTGCCACGGTTGGCACGATAGGTTGGGGAACGGGTTCGGGGGGTGGTACCGAAGCACGAACTCGGGACATCGGAGTCTTACGCGAAGCGTTCTTCGTTCACGGTCCCATGGCGTAAAAAGTTCAAAAAAGAACCAAAAGGGAGGGTTTTACCTATCGAATGGAGTGAAATCCACATGAATCACGCGGAAGAAGAAGTCGGATGGTCGGAAAATGCGTCGGACGGAAAGTTGAACGCAAGCGCCAAGGTCCTCTTGATCGATCACACCTCTTCGTATCGTGCAAATGAGTTGTTTAAAACTCAACCGTCTCTTAAAACCCCAGGATTTATCAATCAACACTCTTATTGCTCGATTAATAGTGCACTTAAAAAGCCCTAACCGATAACATTGATCGATCACTAACTTACTGCTGATCGATCAATGACACATGCATTGATTGATCAATACCCTTATTGATCGATCAATCAACAAATACTAAACACAATGTTCTAACTAGTGTTGATCGATCAATGCCCTTATTGATCGATCAATTGTCCACTTTGATCGATCAACCACCTTGTTGATTGATCAATCACTAAATTGATCGATCAATTCACTAATTTATCGATCAATTAACTCTGTGAAATAACTTCTTAACACAGTCAGTTCCCTAATGCGATTAGACCACACTTCGAAAGTGAGGGTATATGTACCTCACATACAGAACTCGCAATAGCAGATTACACAAGTCAAACAATGCTTGCTTACACATGAGAAACACACAATTATGATGATGAATTTTAAGCGAAATTTATAAAATTACCTCTCATGTCAGGTAAACAAGTGTAAATACTGCTCACAGATCTTGGTTGCGCGATCCCAAGTAGCTTCGAAAGCTGAATGATTTCTCCACTTCACGAGTACTAGTGGAATCAACTTGGTTCGTAAAACTTGATCTCGATGATCCAAAATTGCTATCGGTTCCTCAATCACCGTCAGGTCCTCTTGCAACTCAATCGGCTGGAAATCCAAGATGTGAGTCGGGTCACGCACGTAGCGTCATAGCATGGAAACATGGAAGACATTATGCATGCTTGCCAACTATGGTGGCAAAGCAATCCTATATGCGACTTCGCCAACCCGGCCGAGTATTTCAAAGGAGCCTATATATCGAGGACTCAACTTTCCTCGCTTCCCGAAGCGCATAATGCCCTTGGTTGGCGAGATCTTCACAAAGATCTTGTCGCCGACCTGAAAATAGTGGTTAATTCCATAACTAATAATTTTAACTAGGAAATAGCAAATTCCTTGAACGCATTTAAGTATATTTGAAACTCTACGTGCGTTCGATGGAGATCGACATAGCTCTTTTGGCGACTTTGAGCAACCCTCAATCTTTTGCGGATCAACCGAACTGTCTCGGTTGCATTGTCCACTATATCAGGTCCCAAAACAAGCTTCTCACCGACTTCTTCCCAATTCAAAGGACATCTGTATCGTTGTCCATACAAGGCTTCATAAGGTGCCATCCCAATACTCGACTGATAGCTGTTACTGTAACCGAACTCAATAAAAGGGTAAATGCTGATCTCATGAACCATGAAAATCCAACATACATGCACGAAACATATCCTCTATGATTTGATTCACTCTCTCAATCTACCCATTTGTTTGAAGATGAAATGCTGAGCTAAACTCCAGTCTAGAACCCATGCCTTCTTGAAATCGTCGCCATAATTGGGACGTATAGAGCGGATCTCTATCACACACGATGCTGACTGGTATTCCATGCAACCGAACTATCTCCTTCATGTACAGCTTTGCAAAAGCTTATTGGCTATATACATAGTCCGATACGGCAAAAAATGTGTAGACTTTGTCAGTTGATCTACAATGACCCGGATGGCATTGTTCTTTCTCAATGTGCTCGGCAATCCCAAGATAAAATCCATAGAAATGGCTTCCCATTTCCACTCTAGCACTGGTAACGGTTGTAATAACCTGCTGGATTTCGATGGTCTACTTTCACCTACTGGCAGACCAAACACCGAGAAACATAATCCATAATATCTTTCTTCAGTCCTCTCCACCAAAAACTTTGCTTGAGATCTTGGTACATCTTGGTACTCCCGGGATGTATAGCATATGTAGACTTGTGCGCTTCCTCCAAAATCGTATCCTTCAGATCCTTATTATCAGGTATGTACATCCGATCTCTAAATAGCAAAGTACCATTATCCATGATAGAGAAATCAGGTCTGATCCCGTTGATCACATCTTTTCTAATGGCCATAAGCTCATCACCAATCATCTGGAGCTTATGCACATTATCAAACAACGTAGGCTGTATCACGATGGTAGCCATCAATGCTCCTGAACCTCTGACATCTATCAGTGTATCGCACAAGGCCAGGTCCTTAAGTAGATGCCACCTCTGTACTCTGGTGATAAGATGTGACAACTGAGCTGAAGACTTTCTGCTCAAAGCATCCGCCACAACATTGGCCTTCCCAGGGTGATACTGGATGGAACAATCATAATCCTTTAAGAACTCCATCCATCTGCATTGTCGCATGTTCAAGTCCTTCTGGGTAAACAGATACTTGAGGCTTTTATGGTCGGTGAATATGTCAAATGTCTCACTGTATAAGTAGTGCCTCCATATTTTTAGAGCAAAAATCACCGTTGCCAATTCCAAATCATGCGTAGGATAATTCTTCTCGTGTTCCTTGAGTTGTCTAGAACTGTACACGATAACCTTTTTGTGTAGGTTGAGGACACAACCCAAACCATTATAAGATGCGTCACTGTATATAGCAAAACCCCCTCTGCAAGAAGGTATAGCTAGCACTGGTGCTGTAGTCAGACGCGTCTTGAGTTCTTGGAAACTCTTCTCACACTGATCAGTTCAATCAAACTTAACATTTTTCTTTGTGAGTTGAGTAAGCGGACTTGATAGCTTGGAGAACCTTCTACGAATCGTCGATAGTATCTTGCTAAACCAAGAAAACTACGGACCTCTATTACCGTTCTCAGCTGTTCCCAATTCACGACCGCTTCAATCTTTGTCGAGTCGACCGTTATACCCTTAGCAGAGACGATGTGGCCCAAGAAACTAACTTGGTCCAGCCAAAACTCACACTTACTGAGCTTTGCATACAATTTGTGATCTCTGAGGGTTTGTAAAGCCACATGCAGATGTCCTTCATATTCCTCCTTTGTCTTGGAATAGACAAGGATATCATCTACAAAGACAACCATAGACTTATCCAAGTGTGGTTTAAACACTCGATTCATCAGGTTCATAAAAGACGTAGGAGTGTTCGTTAATCTAAATGGCATAACCAAAAATTCATAGTGCCCGTATCTGGTTCTGAATGTTGTCTTCTTAACATCTTCTGCTTTGACTCTTAGCTGATGATAACTTGACCGCAAGTCAATCTTCATAAAGAACCTCGCTCCTTGTAACTGATTAAACAGATCATCGATTCTAGGGAGCGGGTAACAATTCTTAATCGTCAACTTGTTCAACTGCCAATAGTCGATGCACAGACGCATTGAACCATCTTTCTTCCTGACAAATAGTACTGGTACTCCTCAAGGAGACACACTAGGTTGAATGAACCTTTGTCAATCAGTTCTTACAATTGCTCCTTTAATTCTTGTAATTCTGGTGGAGCCATCCGATAAAGGAGCCTTAGATACTGGTTCAGTACTTGAAACTAGATTTATTACAAACCCAATCTCCCAAGCTGGTGGTAGTCCTGGTAAATCCTTAGAAAATACATCGGGATATTCGCACACAACATGAATATCGGATATCACAGTCGTCTCTTCCTGTTGCTCTTGCAAAAAAGCTATATAGCCACTGCATCCACTCTTCATCATCCTTTCGGCTCAAATAGTTGATATCAACGGAGCTACCTTAGACTTTACCCCGAAGAATCTGAATGAGCGCTCCTTTGGAGGCCAAAAAACTACAACCTTCCGAAGGCAATCGACGCTCGCATGGTAAGCGAATAGCCAGTCCATTTCAAGAATGATGTCAAACCCTTTCATATTTAGCAAAATTAAATCTGCCAGCGTCTCGTGATCTTCTACCAACACAATCACCGATTTACACACTGTGACTGCATTCACTGAACTTCCCGTAGGAATAGACACTGTCAATATGAACTCTAAGTGCTCAGGAGTGACGCTCAATTCTTTCATAAATTCAGGCCTAACAAATGAGTGTGTAGAGCCTGGGTCTACCAAAACTCGTGCTCGATGAAAACAAATATCACAATGCTGATATACTTTCAGCTCACCTATAATTCAGCCACACAATTAGATCAAGTGCTTACGATGTGTATGTGTAATGTGCGTTATTATCATAAACATTTAATCAAAATAATTTGACTTTATACTAATTTTCAGTCCATCCTACTACAGAATTAATCTTACTTTAAAATTTAATCATACCCTGAATGACATCATTCGATGTCAGAGCATCAGTCGCGGTCACAACATACGCTCGACCTTGAACCACAGGTCGAGAAGATCTCTGTGTAGACACTGATCCAAACCGCTCCTTCCTGTCTTTGCTCTCCTCTGGGCAGTTCCTAACCAAGTGGCCCATCTTGCAACACCTGAAGCACGCTCCTGTCTCCCTTCTGCACTCCTCCGTCTTGTGTGGCTTCCCACACTTTGCACATGTTACAGCTGGAGTGAATGAAGAGACCCTCGAAGATCCCTGCACTACTGACGCTCTGCTACCAGAAGAACCAGACGGTCGGAATGGTTTGGAAAATATAGGCACTGTTGCTCTCTGGTACGAACTCGGCCCTGAAGAAATTGCTGGTCGGGAATGAGTGGGGTATCTAGGAGGTCTAGCGAATCTCGCCTGCTTGTTCTGCTCAGGGTCCTAAGATTGTCCTTGAAAAGACCTCTCCCGGCTTTACTTGTCTTTCCAAGCAAACTACTTTTGGTTTTCCTCCTCTGCTATGAGAGCCTTAGCCATAACTCTCTCATATGTCTCCATTTCCCACATGGCGTCATCTTTTTGTAGGTTCTGCCTCATGCCGAGCTGAAATTTTTGTGCTACATGTGCGAACTCTAGCTGATCGATCAAACTCACGTCTCTCTTCATCGACATCGCACCCTACTTTAACTCTATGAATTTTACCTCCCACTAGTGCCTCACTATTTTCGAAAAGTACTTGTTGTAAAATACTTCCGTGAACTCCTCCCAAGTCCATGGAGTGTGAGGAAACTCTCTCGCTCAATTTTGGGACACCGACTTCCACCAAGGTCCGGCATCACCATCCAATTTGAAAGTGGCCCAGAGCACTTTCTGTACGTCATTGCACTGGAGCACTTCGAAAAGTTTCTCCATCTCCTCTATCTAACCCTCGGCCTCTATGGGATCAGTCTGACCCGAGAAGTTAAGAGGTCTCATTCTCCTAAACTCCGTGAATCCGCTTGGCTGGTGAGGTGGTCTAGCTGCCTGCTGAGTCAGAGCAGCTATCTGCTGAGCGACGTTGGTAGCCAAAGCTTCCAACACCTGCTCCATTCTATTCTCATTGCCTCTTCTTCCTCCTCTCGATCCTATCAAAATGGCATTTTCACCCGATAGGAACCCCAATCCCCTAGATGTCCTAGCAACATCGGGAATGTCTTGCAAAGGGACCTCTCTCTGGCCTTCTCTGCCTCCGCTGCGTCCTCCTCTGAACTTAGGGCCCATACTGGTCTGTCATTGTGAAAATAATAACATTGATCAGTACTTAGATTGTGAAAATAATCCGACTTGAACCCGCAATGCAACCTAAAGCATAGGCTCTGATACCAACTGTGACAACCCAGATTTCTATGCCCAAAAATTCGTGCCATTAGGATCATGCTCTGGATGATCCCCGGGACAAATCACAGAGTGTCTGCTCGTCTAGCGGAAATTAGAGCAGACACTGTCCAGCAGTGGCAGATCGAGTCATCATATATGGCTTTTAAATGAAAGAAACAATAATCTTTACAACCCCTGTGCTCACGAATAAATTCTTGATGTGAGGCCTGGGACGGGGTCTTTCCTCTATGTGTATCTCCCTAGCTCTCGCAGTTGTCATCGCACTGGCTTTCTCCTTAGCCTCCCGTACTTCTTCTGTGGGGTTGTAACCTAGTTCAAAAGAATATACATCCCCAAAAAGGAACCAAGAAGAACCACTGGTGATGGACATCCATCACCCAAACAATGGTTCCTGATAGTGGTTCCTATAGAATGTATAATAATACAAATAAAAACATCTATAGAAAGTAAATACAGAAAGTGGCCACCAGGCACACGATAATCCAGAGTATCATACAAAAATCCCAAAATAAAATACTCAAGTACCCAGGCTATGGATAAAAATCATCTCCTTGGACGTCAGCCTCCTCGTTCTCAGCCTCAGCCTCTGGATCAGGCTGGTAATCAGGATCGCTCTCAGTGCCGGGAGCTCTAGCCTCAGAACTTATAATTATTATAGAAAATAGGGTGAGCTACATCTAAGCTCAATAGAAGAATCCCAACTAAAAATATATTGAATATGAAAGACATGATATCTCAAAGCAAGAAATCAAATCAGAACGTGCAGACAGGGCAAAATCAGATCAATTACTGAGCTTTTAAACAAGAAACAAATGCTATGCATGGTTATAATCGGTGACTTAATTTCTATATATTTTTCTAACTTAAGAAACTCCTGTGAATATATATAACATGGAGTAATCAGGAATCTACCGATAGGAAACCCCAACCAATCGTCGTTCACATGAACAATTTCAGGGTGCAACAATGCCTCATCTATGGAGTGCAATTGTGCCGAGGGATTAGCAAAGCAGATGCACAAGTGTGCCAGGCACGGATATTCCGTCGAGTCAGTGGGGATCATCTGGTTAAATCATTAAATCACATACACACATAGACCTCACAAATCAAATAACAAAAATCAGGAGCATGTTTCAGAATATCAAAATAGGAAACAAATAAGAGATTTATGATATGTAAGCATGCTTGTTAAAAACATAAATCAGGGTGCAGATATGAAAGAATCATGAAATCATAGTAAAAAATATTTTAGGTTGGATTTCCCCTACCTCAGGTCAGACCTTTCTAAGCAAATCCAAAGCTTTTCTAAACGTCAAGGTCTGATCCTAGACCATAAATATAGTACACTAGGTGTGTCCAGTAGTATTCAATTTACAAAAACAAAACAGGCAGAAAACAGGGGTGATTGATCGATCAACACCTTGATTGATCGATCAATCCTCCTCCTTGATCGATTAATAACCTCATTGATCGATCAATCCCCTCCAAATACTCCCAAGTAACAAGGTTAATTGATTGATCAATAGCCTCTATTGATCGATCACCTCCTATCATTGATTGATCAATGCTTCAATTGATCGATCAATTGCTCCTTACTCTTCACACTTGAAAGAGAAAAATTGATCGATCACCAACTTAGTTAATCAATCAATCTGTCTCATTATCGATTAATGACCTCATTGATCGATCACCAACCTAAATTTTTAAATTTTCCTCTTCTTGTTCTCATTCATATTTTATACAGATTGATCGATCAATGCCCTTATTGATCGATCACCATCCTTATTGATCGATCAATCTTTGCTATTGATTGATCATTCTCTCTGTGATCAATCAATCCTCATAATTGATCGATCAATTAGCAAATTGATCGATCAATGCCTCTCAGGCACAGAACTTCCAAAAAGGAGCCCCTACTGTTCCCACTTAACATTTATACGAATTGATCGATCAATGCCTCTCATTGATCGATCACTTCAGTATTGATTGATCAATAATGACAGTTCTCTGTCATTTAATGGAGGTCACTCCTTTGACCTACTTTAACCTCTTTAACATTAATGGGTTCAACAACCTCACACACACACACCTATACACACATATTAGAGGCCTTAATTTCACTCCTCTCAAGTGTAAATGCTCACCTCTAATTGGGCCCTTTCGAGGTCTCGGCAAACGAACTCCGAAGAGGGTTTCAGATTCGAAACTTGGGATTTGTCATCCCCTTCACTTGGGAATGGCAAGTTGCGGCTCCGCTTCGACACGTAGCAACATCACACCTTCTTGCCAATCCGATACGACGTATTAATGTCGATTTCTCATTCCAAGGTCACACAACCACTATCTTAGGTTCTCTCTCAACTGTGTTTCTTCAAAGGAGTGGCTTCTAGGTTCTAGCAAAGGCTCCAGACTCTTCAGAAATAAGAAAAGGAGATGAAGATAGGTTTGCCCAACCCCTCTTCCTTCTCTTATAAGCTAATGGAATAGAAATATCACAGATATTTCTGTTTTCCTTAAACTTAAGTTCCGGTGTGGAGCACCTACGTAGTTTCCACGGTGTATCACGCCGCATCAATGTCTTTCAAGACTCGGATTAAAGTGAGAATTCATGCGTGAATTCACCTAACTATAGCTTAATATTATTTCTAATAATATAATTTTAAAATTTTTAAATCTGTCTAGATTCCCGTGTCGGGCATGTATATCTAAACAGTCAGGTTCCTGTTCAGAATTTTAGGGTCGTTACAATTTAGATATTCCACAATGGAGGGCGTACTATAGTGATGTCTAGATAGGTCATTCTTTTCTATAGGTCCCTCTATTCCTTTTATTTTTTATAAAATAGGGGAAATTTATTTTATTCAATAGGGACCTAAATGGAAATAAAAACATAGTATTGGTGGATCCCGATATCGATACATCATGCATGTTGCAAAGAGGATGTGAATTGACATAGTATGTCTTGGCTAAATTAAAATAACCATAAAAATTTCAAATAAATTAGTGAAAATTTAGAAAAATAGAAAAAATTAAAATAAGTAAATAAAATGGATATTTGACTCATGAGTTTTGCATCTTCTTAGGAACATGTTTAAGGGAATTTTATTTTATTTTAACAGTCCATTTGTAATGTGTACAGTACGGGCATAACAATCATTTATATCTGCTATCAAAGATTTGCATGCTAGAGTCTTATGACCTCAAGCAACTTAAAAATACATATTTATGTCCCATCTCAAAACCTATATTTCTCTCTATTCGAAACTCATTTTCTCTCACAACGTGACATGGTATCACAACTTCTCTTGCATATTCTCTGTAGCACCAATAATATATCATGTTCAAACCCACCTTAGAACCTCCACTGTCGCTAATTTAATTCTCTTCAAGCTTTTTCTCGATTTTTGTAGTTTCATTTTGTCAATATTGTCACTAAATCCTCTTGAAACTTGGGGCTTTGAGAAGAGAGTTAGGATTAGCTAATTATCTTAATCATGTTAATCAGATTAATTAGTCTTAATAAGGATTAACTAGTCCTAATCATGAATATCATGAGTAATTGGGGTTAATTATTCCTAATTAGGATTATCTAGATTAATCGGGATTAATTGTCCCTAATTAGGACTATTTGGACTAATCAAGGTTAATCAGCTGTAATTAGTATTATCAAGATTAATTGGGTTAATTAACCCTAATTAGGATTAACTAAGCTAAATGTGATTGATTAGCCCTAACGAGGATTAACTACCTAATCAAAGTTGATTTTGCACTAAATATATTGAACCAGGCAAATCGGGATTGATTAGCCTTAACTAGGGTTAACTAGGGTAATAGGGTTAGCTACTCTAACCACCCTTAATTTAGACTAAACTAGTTAAAAGAAATAGGACCTGCCAGGCTGGAAGACTCAGACCAGACTGCGCTCGACCTTTTCTTCTGTTTCTTCTCCTCTCTCGTTTGTGTGTGGGTGGGGTTGGGGGTTGGCAGCTTCCCCCCAACCAATCACAAACATACACATACATATCCATGCATGCATGCTGACACACAACTTCACATGGCCAGAAAATCGTATTTATTTTATTGTCTTTTGATGAAATTACTAAATCACCTTTCATAAATCCGCAAATAACAAAACTGCCCTTAGGCTCCAATTGATAGATCTACCCTTTAGTAGTTTTAGAATTATGAAACTTCACTTTCAGTGCCAAGCAACCATTTTGCCATCCAAAATTCTGAAACTGCTCCTTGGGCTACTGAAATTCTAGTTATTTCCAATTCAGCCCCTCAAGTTCAATTTTACCATTTATCCCATAACAAGGGACATTCCCAATCAGTCCTAGGAGCTGAAATGACCATTATACTTCCTGGTAAATTAGGAAATTACGAATCTGCTCCTAATGCAAAGATTAATATTTTACCCTTCAAAAATCATATTATACATGCTTAAACAGAATAACTTCTCCGTATATAGGGTAGGTCCACATCAGTCCACTGAACATAGTAAATTGTTATTTTACTCCTCATGACAAGAATTTTTAATCCAATCTGTTAGAAATTACATATCTCACTTTAAGTAATGTTTAAATGTTGAAAATTTCCAGGTTATTACAAGCTTAACACTAAAACCTCTATATATCATCACCATCCTCAAAAAAAAAAAGGAACATCAATCTACACGTTTGATGCATGTAAGCAAACATAAAATCCCATGAGAAGCTTGCATTCAAGCAATAAATTGGATAGCAATTGGCAATAGATATTTCTTCAATGGCACAAGATGAAGAATCATCTAATCGAAATGTAATGCAAAGGGAAGAATGCATTATTATTGATAGGTTGTGACTCAGTGTTTCATCAAATGAAAAACTGACAGCATAAACAATGAGAAACATTGACGCTGCCTGCAAAATTGATGGTGACAAAATCAGCATTATTAGTTACTGTGAATGATGTAGATTTTCAGCTCATGCAACTACAACATTTGACTAGATCACATCAATCATAAACAAAATAAGTTTGTTTGCATGATAGGAGTGTACTATTTATATGCATATCTCACACATTCATGCCAATTTTGGAAATTAAAACCCAAAGGACTCAAAGTGTATAGTTCCAAACTCTGAAACAGTCAGATATCAACTATCTTTAAAAAAGAGGATGATCAACACTGTCATATTAACAAAAGGCTGCTATTTTCAAAATGTATATATATATATATATATATGATACATGGTTCTAATTTCCGAAAAATTGACTCGACTCATGGTTTTAATTTGCAAAAAAATGACTTCACTCGAAAGTCAGTTGAGTCGAGTTAACTTGAAGACTTCGATAAACTCGACTCGCTCCGACTCGGAAATTTAGGATAGATTTTGAAAAATACATATGTTATAAAAATAAAAAATATGTTACAAGGAAAAAGATGGAAAGATATGTTAATAAAATAGATAATTTAATATTTTTTTAAATGATTGTTTTTCTAAAACCTTTTCTCACAAAAATATTTTATATATGAGGGTAGTTTATGAATCCTGATTGCAGCATCCTAGCGGACTCAACTCAAAATCCCGGCGAGTCGAGTAACTCAGCCGCGTTAATTCATTGACTCACCGAGTTTTAGAACTATTTATTTTCTCTAAACATGACCGCTACAAATGATAACTCATATTTATTACTGGTTATTAGATCAGCTAAGAGTAGAAGGAAGAAGGAGAAAAGAAAAAGACTTAGAATCGTCATAGATATTTCATTTCCACTAATAAAAGAGAATATATAAAAAATACAATAGTAACCTATGTAAAGCTCACTTATACAACTCCATACTACTTAACTACACAAACAGTCCCACACCAACACTTCTCAAGCTATAGCACAGATATAAACCATTCCCAGCTTGGCCAATAACTCCTGAAGACGAGAGGGTCAAAGTGCAAGTTGAAGAGAAGCGTAAGGAGCGAAAATGTGCAAGTTCAAGAGAAGTTGGAGACATTAGTAAATAACAATATTAGGTTCTTCGAGTCTGGCAATTGGAACGAGTATAATCTAAATCCCTTAACAAGTATCCATTGGAGGGCAACTTTGGTGCCAACAACCATAGTAATTCCAGCTCCAATAGCGTATATTTAAGTTGTTGCAGCTAAAAAGCTTGTAGTTGGACCTTGGGTTGGGTCGACTGGTCCGCCTGTAGGTGTGCACCGGCCGTCTTCTAATTTGATATTCAAGGTCCGATGGTAAAACTGCATTTGGACCCAACCATTGAATCGAGTCAGCATGGACACCCACCTTTGCTAGCGTATCCGCAGAGCCATAAGTTTCCCTACTAGAGAAATTGACATAAGCCTCAAGATGCGAAACAAGGTAATTCTTAATACCATGAATCAAGCATAGAAATTTCCAAGGACCTAACTTATGCAACATGATCCAATCATTGATGCAGTTAGAATCAGATTCTACAAGAACCTTGCAGATGTTAAGCTCTACGAGTAAATCAATCCCTTTAACCAAACTTTTGAGCTCGCATTCATTAACTGAACAGAACTGGGATGTTAAGTTCTTCAACAAATCCTTCATGTGTATGAACATCTTCAAAGGTCCATGCATTTCTCCCTTTCCAAATATACCAGATGCTAGCGCAGAAGGTGACATGGGACAAAACCCTAGACTACGTGAACAATAATGAAATGAATATTTTGCCAAAATTAAACTAAATTAACTAAGCAAAAATCAATACATAATAGCGATACCTTAAGGTTCATAGTTTTCTGCATGGATGATTGTGTTGGTTTGGGTAGGGTCCAGTCCGTTGCGCTAGATTCGTTAAACTCGCGGAAGGAAGATCCTAGAGATAGAACTCTAGCTGCTTCCAGATTAGGGCATCGCTCTTCAATCAAAATGGCATCCCTGGTTTTCTCATGGTGTTTTGATATGGAATGGTTATTGAATCAGTTTGATTTAACGATTCAAATGAAAGCTAGGGTTTATGGTTTTAGAATATTTGAAAGAGTAATGGCTGGATTTGAGATTTATGGGAACAAAAATAAAGCAAGGAAAGATAAATCAAAAGAGATATAAGATAATAGAGTGTGGGCTTTGCACCCTTGGCTTCACACCAAACCCTTCTCAGGAAGAAGATTAACTCTTCGTAGTTGCTCATCTCAAGCAGAAAGCATAAGCTTTTTTTCATTAATAAAAAACTAATTACATTGTTTTCATAATGACCTTATATAGAAGGCCTGAAAAAAAAGAAAACCCTAAAGCAAATAAACCAAAAAAGACAAGTTTGCCCTGAAATTACAATTTTCATCGAAGCCCCTTACGCGAAAAATCGATCAAGTACATATATATATATATATATATATATATATATATATATATATATATATTTGCGACTGAGAAACAGAATGCCGCCAAAAATTGATCAATTTTCATCGAAGACCTTATATAGCTGGCCACAATCGATCGATTGAAGTCTATGATCGATCGATCGACTGTGCATTCCTTTGTATTCTTCTTTATACTCAGTTCTGGTTGTCGTTATGTCCGGTTCCGATTTTCGTCCCGTTTCTTCCGACGCCGGTATAGGCAATATGGTCCATAGCCTATGTCCACGATGTCAGCATCCCCGTCAACTCTCTCGGACCGAAAATGCTTCATCACTGATGAAGCGGAGTCGTGATATCGATCGAGTAGGTCAGGGCCTAGACGACGCACCTTGTCTTCATCTATCCATGCATTTTTCAAATCCGGCTTGCCCATCCATTTCACCAAATATTTCTGAAATCCTCCACCATGGGTGGACACCACGAGATCATCCAATATCCCTTCGATTACATCTTTCCGCTGCTTGCTTGGGGAAGGAAAGGATAGGGGCTATAAGGGTGGGGTGGGTGTGTGGATAGGGGTTGTTTGGAACAGGGTGCAAGGGGGTGAGGTTAAGCCCAGAGAAGGGACTAGGTCCTCCACATTGAACATTGAGTTGATCCCTATATCCGGAGGAAGCTCAAGAATGTAAGCATTAGGGCCACTCTTTCCCACAATTCTAAAAGGCCCAGTGCCTCGGGCCTGGAGTTTACTCCCAATGGGAATCGTTTAGATCCATTCCGAACCATCACATGATCATTTAATTGAAATTTCATAAAAGTCTTAGGTAAATGCATCAATAATTTGAGAGTTTCATTGCACAAATTAATTTTAAGCATAATTTCAGCATGCAATGCGGAATGAGACTCAAAACTTGACTCACAACAAGACTCGAAATGTTGAAGCGGTATGCAACTCGAGACTGTGATGTGTATGTGCATCTATGGACTTGATACTCTCATGTGCATGCGACACTAACGACTTACATGTAGTAGGCTCTATCGACACTAGTGACTCATGTGTGATCGAATCAAATGACATTAATGGCTCATGTGGACTCGACTCAACAAATTCCAAGGACTCATGGGTGAGTGACTTGATTGGCTCGTGGGTACTCGGTTCAACCATCTTCAAAGACTCAAGTGCACTTGACTCTACCAACAACAAAGACTCGTGCACAACTGACTCTCCGGACACTAACAAATCATGCGTACATGACTCTGTTGAATCGCGTGTGGGTTACTCAGTTGACTCACGTGTGGGTGACTCAACATTACTACCCATAAGGGAAATAGAAGTCTTTTTAACACAAACTAGACTTTCATCAGCTTCTTCTATCTCTTCTTCACTCATTACGGTACGAGGGTCATACACAATTTCTTCCACTTTCATATTTTTCGGCTCCTTAGAACTTTCTTTTAGTCAATAAATTCAGAGTGGAAATTTTTGTGGGGCATTGATAAGGAGAGCATCCAAATTCGTGACACTTAGAATATTTGTTACGACCACTAGTTTTGGGGCTCTCAATAATCGTTCATTTCCCATTATCGATTTGAGAATTTGGGGTTCAATGGTTGAACCCCGAAATTATATCTCTCGTGGACAATTCATTTCCCGTGATCAATTTAGGGATTCGTAGGAGTATGCGCTAGTTTCAATGGTGGAACCCCTAAATTAGAGCTCTCCGTAGTGTAGGTGCTCCTTGACTCAAGTTGGGTGTGTTTATGATACTTATCCACCTTCGCTTCCAAACACCGTAGAGGGTAGTGGTTCAACACAATGTCGGCTACACTGATGCCCGAAATTGTCGACTTTTGCAAATTAACTCGCTGCCCTAAGAAAACCTCGTAGATAGTAAGAACCTCTGCCAACCTCTGAATCTCAACTTCATCTGCCTTGTAGAAGAATAAAGTGTCGTCTGCATATTGGAGGTGAGAGATGCGACACCCAAACGTGCCCACATGGACCCCAGAGAGCTGAGTGTGGGAGGTTAGGTAGTCAAAGGCTGCACCGACTATAATAAATAGGAAGGGAGATAGGGGATCTCCCTGACGAACATCTCTAGAGCTGTGAAAATACCCCATCGGGGTCCCATTAATCATGACCGAAAACAATGCAAATGAGTAGCAGGCCCGCATCCATTTCCTCCAGTTAACCCCAAACCCCAACCTGCTCAACATGTAGTCTAAGAAGCCCCAGTTAACCCGATCGTATGCCTTTTCCATATCCACCTTCCAAAGGACGGTGGGGTGTCCGCTTCTATGAGCTGAGTGCACCGCTTCTTGAGCCACGACCACCATATTGATCAGCTATCATCCTTGCACAAAAGCACCTTGGTTTGCAGAGATGATATTACCCATAAGCGGTTTGAGCCGATTAGCCAACACCTTCGACATAATTTTGTACACACAATTGAGTAGGCATATGGGTTGAAAATCCTTCAAATCCTCCGCTCCTTTCTTTGGAATGAGCAATATAAACGTTGAGTTTAGGCCCCGCCCAATGAAACAACCTGTATGGAATTCGCGTAACACAACCATTAGATCATCTTTGAGAGGCTGCCAGAAACTCTGATAGAACTCCATAGTGAAGCCATCCAGTCACGACACTTTGTTTTTCACACTACCTTTGATGGACCATCATACCTCGGCCTCCTCGAAGGGCCTTTCCACAACAGCTTCGTCCTTCGAAGAAATAGATCGAAATGACAACCCATCCAGCCGAGGTCTAGCCCATCCCTCATCCGAATATAACCCACTATAATAGCTGACAATTTCCTGCTTGATCAGATCTAGCTCCGAGAAAATCGTGTCGTTGATCGAGATCTGACCCAGAATCTTTGTTTTGTTTCCAGCATTAGCCATAGAGTGGAAGTATTTGGTGTTATTATCCCCCTCCCTGAGCCAATGGACCTTTGATTGTTGCTTCCAACAGATCTCCTCCGCCAAACACTTGTCATTGAAGTCCATCTTGATCCTAGGCCTCTCGTCTTCTTCCTGGTTCGACAGAGAGGCTTCTAGGGTTAGGTTGTTATCATTCAACCCTTGTCTATTGTCAGTATTTATAGTGTATGATTATAATCCCACATATCTCAAGTACAATGATAAATGTGCCACTTAAGTGTAGGCAACCACTCACACACCCACTATATCTACTTACACCCATATACTAAATACAATATATCTTAATACTCCCCCTCAAGTTGGCACATAGATGTCAGTCATGCCCAACTTGGATGATGTCTTTCAATTTTCCTCTCCCAATCGCCTTGGTGAGAATGTCTACAAGCTGGTCTTCAAAAGCAACACGCGGTATGCAAAACTCTTGAGACTCCACCTTTTCCCTCATGAAGTGGTAATCAACCTCTATGTGTTTAGCTCTTTCAAGAAAGACTGGATTTTTTGCTATATGCTTTGCCGCTTCATTATCACTATAGGGAGTCATTGGTAGCTTCACTTTTACACCTAGGTCATTCAGTATAAAATTCAACCACATCCCTTCTCTGACACCTTGGGACAACTTTATATTTAGTTTTTGCATTGGAGTTGGCAACATGTTTCTTACTTCTCCAAGTGACTAAGTTACCTCCCAGAAATGTAACGTAGCCAGTTGTAGACTTTCTATCACTCACTGATCCAGTATGGTCTGCACCAGTGTAAACTTCAACATCTAGGTGTCCATGATGGTAGTAGCATAGTCCTTTCCCTGGATTGGACTACACATACATCAAAATTTGATAAATTACATCTAGATGAGGAATGTGTGGGGCATGCATATGTTGACAAACTAAACTACATAGGCAATATCTGGCTTGGTGATGGTGAGATACACTAATTTCCCTACCAACTGCTGACACCCGTTGATATCTTTCAGAAGTTCGCCACTTTCGGCATGTGTTCTGTGATTCGGATCCATAAGGGTATCTATAGGTCTGCATCCCAGCATACCAGCTTGCTGCAACACATCAAGAGCATATTTCCTTTTAGATAAGGCAATGCCTTTGTCTGATCGGTCCACCTCAATTCCAAGAAAGTATCGCAAGGGGCCCAAATCCCTTATATCAAACACTTACTGAGATAACATTTTAATTTTAGGATCTCATCACTATCATCTCCTGTACCAATAATATCATCTACATACAGAAGCAAGGCAGCAATACGGGCTCCCTTCTTCACAAAGTGTGTATGATCATAATGACTCCTCTGATTCCAAATCCTATCACAGCATCACTAAATTTCTTGAACCATGCCCTCGGAGACTGCTTGAGACCATATATAGCCTTCTTTAAACTGCACACTTTCTCCCCCTTAAGGTAAAACCCTGGTGGCAGTGTCATATGCACTTCCTCTTTGAGATCACCATGTACGAAGGCATTTTTTTCATCTAGCTAATAGAGAGGTCAATCTTTATGAGCTGCCAAGGAGAAGAACTGGACAGAATTAAGTTTGGCCACTGGAATAAATGTCTATTGGTAATCAACAGCAGGAGTTTGAGTGCACCCCTTTGCAAAAGTCTTGCCTTGTACCTTTCTATGGTCCCATCTAGCCGATACTTGTATATATCCATTTGCACCCAACTACCTTTTTCTAGTTGGTAACTCAGTTATCTCCCAAGTATTATTTTGCTCAAGGGCCTTCATCTCCTATTCCATAGCAGTTTTCCATTTTTGCTGTGAAAAAGCTTTTTAAGCAAATGCGGAAGTACATATGGAGTATAAGGATGAAATAAAACTAGAGTGACACAATGATAGAGCATGATAGGAAACAAACTTATTGATGGGATGCCTTGTACCTTTCCCAAGAGCAATGGGAAGGTCAAGATCAGAAGGATGAGAACCTGCAATAGGTTCAGATTTTTGGTCCTTGTCGTGAGCAAGAGGGTCACTTTGTTCTCCTTTCTTCCTTCTCACAAACACCTTGCCTTTCCCAAACCTATCCCCTTGTGTAACCTTTGGATTGCTTGTACTAGCACTCTCCTGGATTTCTTCTTCAATGTCTTCCTCTCTTAAATACAGGGAGGAATAGACTCACCTGGGCACTCTCAATTACTTGGAAAACTCTCCCCCTGAAGATGGCACTGAGGAAGAGAATAAAAAGTAGACTCAAACAAGGTGACATCCATTGTGATAATGATGTTGCCAGTAGAGGGATCAAAACACTTGTATCCCTTAGATAGGGTAACCAACAAATACACATCTCTTGGCTTTGCTTGACAGTTTATCATGTTTGGCCGAAGGTATGTGAGCATATAACAAAGACAACCAAAAGTCCTTGGAGGCACAAGAAAGATCTTACCAGTCGCACACAGGACTTGGTAAGGTGACATGGCAGCATAGTTACCCAGAAACCTGTTTTACCCTATCATACCAATCCCCATACGTACCAATACCGGGGACTGGTACGTAACGTTTCGGAAACATTTATAGAAACGTGTTTCGATGAGTAATAAAAATGGGTTTCATTTAATATAGAAACAAGTTTCTTTAAAAATAGAAACGGGGTTCTATGTTTGTTGAAATTTGTTTCAATTTATGTAGAAACTTGTTTCTATTATAAAAGAAACATGTTTCCCCTTTAATCAATACTTCTATCTCTTTATTTTTAAATGAATCTCTCCCTTCTACATAATTTCTTTTGTAGAACCATTAGATTATGTCAAAATCTAATGTTCACGGATTCTTAGAGTTGATTAATCTTATTTCTTTTATTTTGTGAGCTTATTGAATGGAAGTATGGATGTAGTTAACTAGTTATGTTGGTGTTTATCATTTTTCTCATTAAGTTGAGAGTAGAATGAGAACACTGTATTCAAAATTAATATTTACATATAAATGTAATTATCATATCTAGCTACAAAAAAGTACCAATGTTACACCAATATAACACATTGTCCAAAACATTCATTTCGTATCTATATTGCACCAATAACGTTTTTATGATGAATCCATCTCGTATTTATATCGTACCAATATCCTATCTATTTCGTATCTATAACGTATCGATTTCATTTCTATTTTCATACCCATAACATATTTATTTCGTTTCTACGGCATTTCAATGTCGTACCAAAATCATATCAATAAAAAATGTGCCAGAAGTTTTTTTCACCTAAACATACCAATACCACATACCAACTCCTGACAACTATGGATAGGAGTAGACATATAGTTTATAAGATAGCTGGGGCTGAGCACCATGTCACGGGGTCACTCACCCAATAGTGACCGCCCCGTGCAGCACCTAGCACCCGATGTGCTAAGTCAGCCTGTCACTGATACCAAATGTCACGGGGGCGTCCTTCGACGTGCCATCAACCCGCGCGGTGCCTCACTTGCCACATGCAATGAAACCAACCAAACTCTACATCAGCTCTGATACCGCCCGCCTAGAGGACGGGAACTCCCGCTTATGGTTATCTTCTTTCTAAGGCCTTCCATCCAATACATCGTGCCCCTTACGACACGCTCGCCTGCACCATTGTGCCATACTTGGCCTGCTCAAGCTTCACTCTAACGTGTCCTACAAAAGTACCTCGCTTCGCAACAGTAATGGCATGTCACACCTCATGCCGTCTCATACGAACATGTCTTGCCGACATACCGAACCAAGCCCACAATCTTGTGCATCAGACCCTCATGCTGTCGTACTCTACAGAGTCCCAAGCAACGCTCAAGTGTCCTCATGAGGTTGCCCAGCTATATGTACCGCAACGCATAGTCCGGGGCCATACTTCAATCTCACCTTGGGTGTCACATGGCATCGCTGCATCGACATCCTAGGCCCATCCTTTCAAGCCTAGGAGACACTTGTGCCCCCTCTAGCGACGCTAGGCCCTGTGTGGGTGGAAAGGCATGGCATCTCATCCAGCACCTCTCCCACATAGATGGTCCAAACACCATCTATGGGTAAACAACCAAAGGACCTCAAACGTATTGGTTTGACATACCCCCATGCACGCGCCTCCTACCCGTGGCACACAATGTCAAGTCCTAGCCAACATGCCCATGACTCCCCGCATCGTCCTCCCATGCGACCGTGTCATGTCCTCGCATTGCGACCACGTCGCCAGGCCCTCATGGCCTCATGGCCCCATGTCGCATGCCCCGCTAACACTACATGCTGTGCCGTCCAAGCACGAAGATGTCGCGTGCTCATCTGGCACCACATCGCATGCCCTAGGCACCATGCTGCAAGCTCGAGTATTGATCCCGTCACAACCGGATCCCCCCATAAAAGTTTGGGAACATTCATACACAAAAGTAAGGATCGAGAGACCTCAAGTAGATGGTGATTCTTTCGCTCAGCTACCCCATTCTTTTGTGGAGTATAAGGACAAGTGGATTGCCACTCAATACCATGCTTCTTTAAATAAGACTGTAGATCATGAGAGTAGTACTCCCCTCGTTGTTTGATCGAAGAGTCTTAACTTTAACATTGAATTAAGTTTCAATCCACTTGTGAAAAAGATGAAAGATCGCAACAACCTACCTTTTGGACTTCATCAAGAACATGAGTGCAATCATCAATAAACGAAATAAAATAACAATAACCACCAGTAGCAATAACAGGGGATGGACCCCAAACATCATAGTGAACAAGTTGGAAAGGAACATCACATTTACTATTGGAAATTGAATGCATAGCACGGTGATGTTTAGATAATTGACAAGTTTCACAATGAATTTTTTTGTAAATAGATGCATCAAACATAGAAGAAAAAAACATATGTAAACGAGGTAGATGTAGATTTCCAAGCCACCTGTGCCACAGATGGGCACTTTCTAGAGATCCTGATGTGGTAATAGTAGCAGCCACTTCCTTGGATTGTGGACCTTCAAAGATGTAGAGACCCCTCTCCTCATGCCCTTGGCCAAAAGTCCTCCCTAAACTCGAATTCTGAAAAAGACAATGAAAAGAAACGAATGCTGCAATTCATATTTTTTGTATGTTTACCAACGAACAATATACTAAGAGGCATTTGAGGAATATGGAGAGTAGAAAACAAGAATAAATTACCAACACTTCCTTGCTCATGCACAGGGATAAGAGAACAATCTGCAACCCACATATGACATTGTGTGGACATAGGAGATATAGAATGAAATGCAGTAGACATACCAGACATATGAACTGTAGTTCTGGAATCAATAATCCAAGAGGATTGAGATGAACTAGTGGAAAGAGTAGATCCGATAGTACCTGTCTCTACGAGATTGGATGATGATGCCTGGCCAGTGGCTGCTCTGAAGCTGAGGTACTCTTGAGACTCACGCTGAGACAAGGAACAAGTAGGAGCAGTTTATGATGTAGGAATAGTGGAGATATGATTATGTTGAGTCATAGGAGGCGGTGCTGAAGTCCTTGTGTCCCCCTCTGCTACAATACTCGACCAGTTTGTGAAGGAGGAAGCTGAGGTCTACTAACCAGGTCCCAATAGTGGTCACGCAGATGACCTTTCTACCACAATGAGTATACTTGAGTCTAGCTCTCTCCTCTCGTAAGATAACCACGATCACCATGGTCTCTGCCTCCAAATCGACCTCCTCCACGACCTCTGGACTCAATAAAAGTGGGCCATACAGTCCTCTTAAGTTTCCTACCTCACACATCCATGGTATGCATATGTCTCATCGCGCTGAAGAAGGATGAAAACAGTCCCCATACTCCAGATTGACCCCTCGTAGGTCAAAGACCTTCTTTGAATCTCTGTTTTCACTTTGAATTCTCATGCATTGTGAACACTGGAAATGGACACATGGGGGCTTCACACTGCAGTCAGTACACTTTCCACTCCACTGATAGTGTTCAAGCTCATCCCACAGTCCCAGAAGCTGTGTATAAATCCCTAATAAACTTGTCCCCTTGACGTAGTTGACTGACCTTCTCTGTAAGGCTAAATACCTTGGCATAATCATGTTTTTGGGAATACATCCCACTAACTGCCAACTACAACTTCCTCATAGAGGTAGCATACAGAAGGCAGTTACTGATGGTTGCATCAAGTGTAGCAACCAAGTCATCACCTGAGTAGTCTCAGTTCTCCAATCGGCATACTTTTCATCAGAAGGAATCAGGTCAGGAATGGACCCATCAACGTAGCCCACTTTCCTCTTGGCACACAGGAATAATTTGGCAAACCTAGACCATGAGAGATAGTTTATGCCATCAAATTTTATCGTAGTAATCTGAAGGGAGTGTGACCCTTCGTTTCCACCTCTAACATGAGCCTTATGTCTATCCATCTCTTACACAAGAGAATCACTCGCAAACAAGAATTACAAAACAGCGGAACAATGATGGTCCTATACAGCCCACAGTAAATACACCACAGTTATAGAGTGGCTACGACCTTAATTAGCCATTGCAAAAGGTCACACAACCTTCAACAATACCTCACTGAGGCTTCACACACTCAACAATACCTCACAGAGGTCATATAAATTCACAACTCTTTACAGATTGCTGTTAACAGCAGTTCATACATATTCCAATGACTTAGCAGCCCATCAGAACCCATTTTCACGCACTACAACCACTTCCAAAATCAAGAAAGGATTCCCAACAATAGTAGGTGGTGGTCAGGTTTCTGGAAGGTCAAAATGCCACTCAAGGTTAAATTCTTCGTGTGGACAGTGGTTCAGGGGAGAATTCTTGCTTACGATTAGTTGATTAGAAGAAATATTCCGGTCTGGAATAAATGCCTTCTTTATATGAGGGAAAGGGAATTGGTTGCACACATCCTTCTGCATTGCTCTTTTGCGCGAACCATCTGGTACAAGATCTTTCATATTTTCAATGTCAAATGAGTTCTTCCTTTCTAGTTGGCCCAAATGATGGAGATGTGGAAGGAGATCAATGTAACTGATCATAGGAGGGAGTTATGGCCTCTGACAGTGTATGCAATTTTTTAGGTGATCTAGCCGGAGAGGACAACAGAATTTTCAGATGAAAGGCAAAACCTTTTATGCTGGTCATCCGCGATATCAGAGATTTGGTGGTTAGTTGGAACATTGTCAAGACGTCCGAGTTCAACGAGGGTTTTCAGCATTTCATGATGCTATGGGACTGTTGCAGTCCGTAACTACGCCTGAGATTCTTCTCTATGATGGAGGCCTGTTTGCTTTGTGGATCTACTCGGGTCCCTCGGTGAGTGACTTTTGGGAGGGGTCTCTTTGCTTGGGTAGTTCCTTACTACCCGCCAAGGTATGTTTCTCCTTTTTTTTTTGGTTAATATATTTGCTTTATCATCATTTCATAAAAAAAAAGCTCCACACAGTCAGCCACAAGAAAAATGATACTATAGGCAGGAAAAACACAAGAAATAAGCAATAAAATAGCTTACAGCCTTCATATTCAAGCTTCTAAGAGTGAAACACAAGTTTAACTAGTTTCAGATATGGGTTCCGGCATGGCTGGACAGAAAAACTAGGAAATGATTATAGTAATACCTACATATGAAGAGGAAACAGAGTTACATTAAGGTTTTTTACACCTTTTGAGGATCCTTAATGTAGTTGGTGGCCTATACAACCACTGTGTAATTGACTGGTTCTCTTAGCTGAAGGTTGAAGACGATGAATATGCCCCTACGAAAGTCCACCAAATGTCACTCGGATGCACTCGATGCAGGAGAGAGACTTGCTCAGAACAAGTTTCGAACAAGAACGTGTGTTCAGATTTGGAATCTAAGGTGACCTGCTAACGTCAGTTGGATGTCGTCAATGATCAGCTGATTGGTTTTGGGAAAAATGTTAGGTCTACCAAGATAGATTTAGGATTTTAGGGTTAGGGTTAGGTTAGTTTGGGAAAGGAGGAGAAGAATTACGGTTAGGTTGTTATCACTCAACCCCTTTCTATTATTAGTATTTATAGTGTATGATTGCAATCCCACATATCTCAAGTACAATGATAATGTGCCAGTCTAGTGTCGGCAACTACTCACTTTTTTTTATCGATAATAAAAATTATATTGAAAACCAGCAAGATGTTGAAAGGAATAATACAAAGATAGCATGACCAAAGGAGAAAACAACAAAACAGAACAAAGAGAAGGGAAAAATAGGAAAAAATATAGGGAAACCCATAGAACCATAGAAGGCAGAAGCAGTCCAGCCAACACAGCCCCCCCTAACCCGGGTCCTAGGGAAAATTTTCACCCCTAGCTCCATCACAGCCCTAGTAACCCATAACCACATACAATCTAACAGACCTGATAATCATCCCCACAAGCCAGTGCTTACTCTCGAAAATCCACACATTTCTCTCAAGCCAAATACTCCAAATCACCACAAAGAACCTCGCCTTCTAGTAGTCTCCCAACTAAATCTCCAAACTGACTGAAGACCAAACCAAAAACTGCTGATTGATCGGTGATGGGGTAACCCACACCATGTGAAAGGAAGAAAGAATGATGCTCCAAATTTTGTGAGCCACCAAGCAATGAAGGAATAGGTGCGCAACAGTCTCTTCCCCATGGAGGCACATCATGCATCGATTGGGCAGATCCTTCCCTCGCCAAATGAGCTAATCGATCGTGAGAATATTTCCTTTGAAATGAGTCTAGGAGAAGATTTTTACTTTGGGAGGGGGGGGTGGCCACCTTCCACAACCCTGCTTCTTAAAATTTGATCAACCGATGCCACGTAAGCATCTTTGGTACGATTTGATGCTGAAGCTGCCATCTTTTATCTTTACTGGGGGTCCAAACCCGTGCATCCTAGCGGTGAGGGTTCCTATGGAACTCGTAGAGAGAAGACAACAGCCGTGAAAAGGAGTCCACCTCATCAACTGTAAGGAGCTTGCGTGTGGTGACATCCCACAGATTTCCCCCAAGGTTCTCCATGACAAACTCAGCAACCAACCACTGAGGATTCCGAGAGTTGGCAAAAATGTCTGGGAAAGAAGATTTGAGAAAACCACACTCTGCCCAAGCTTCCTCCCAGAATCTAATTTGCATACCACTCCCCCAGCTGAATCGGATCCCCCTAGTGTAAAGGGCCCAAGTACTAGAAATGCCTTTCCACCAAGCCGATGTACCTATGTGAGTCTCCATGCTGATGCCCCAGTTACCAATCGATTGCCCATACTTCTCAGACAACACCATATGCTAAAGGTTATGACTTTCACAATCCGAGCCTGCTCGTCAGAGCCATTTTCCCAAAAGCATAATATTGATCCACCTCAAACTATGAATCCCAAGACCCCCACAGCTAACGGGTAGTTGGCAGGTATCCTAATTAACAAGATGATAACGCTTGTCTAGCCTCGATCCCTCCCAAAGGAAGTTCCTTTGGATTGCTCGAGCCGATTGATCACACCAATCAGACATTTGAACATTTGAACATTATCATGTAGAAATGGGCAGACTGGATAGGACCGATTTGTCCGGGAGAAGATGACCCCCAATGCTCAAGAATTTTCCTTTCCACGATGACAGCCGTTGTTCAAATCTCTGAATGACCGACTCCCATGCCCGAGGTGTCGGTTGTCTGAGCTCGAGAGGTAGGCCCAAGAATTTAATAGGGAGCTTCTCCCCCGCACAATGCACAGTAGCAGCTAGGTCTGCTATTAATGGCTCGCCGATCCCAATTCTCGAAATCACGGACTTGTGCAAGTTTATGCACTGGCCTGAAACAGCTTCGTATACAGAAAGAACCATTGTCAAAAACCTGAATTCATCTACATCGGCTTTCCTAAATAGGATGGTGTCATCAACATACTGGAGGTGCAAGATATAACGGCCCTGCAAACCCACCTGAATCCCCGATATGAGATGTTGCTGCCTAGCGCGCTCAATGAGGCCTGATAGCGCTTCACCCACCATATTGAAAAGGAAGGGGGAGAGCGGGTTGCCCTAGTGGATCCCTCTGGAGCTTTTGAATACCCCGTTGGCGTCCCATTAATCAAAACAAAAAATTAGGCCGAGGAGTAACAGGCACTCATCCACCCCCTCCAAGTAGACCCGAACCCTAGGCTATCGGGCATGTAATCTAAGTAGTCCCAACTTACACGGTCGTAAGCCTTCTTCATATCCACCTCCAAAGGGCAGCGGGCTAACGCTCGTGCTGGGCCGAGTGGATCACTTCTTGAGCCATAGCCACTAGGTCCACCAATTGTCTCCCATGAACGTAAGCATCCTAGTTGACGGAAATAATCTTGCTCATTAATGGTTTGATTCTCTTGGCCAAAACCTTCGAGATAATCTTGCACAAGCAGTTAATCTCCCAAGATAGTTGTCGCCCATTTGCGCTATTGAATCCACATGTTGCCCTCACCTTATTTTTGTCGACTAAAAGAAACGTGTCCCTTTCATAGGTAACACCGGGCTTAAGAACCAAACCACATGACACAACACACCCACTGCAGGAATAGGGTCACATGTCCCATTCAGGTCCATCTCCTTCGAAATCGTGTGTCGATTTTGAGATACCACCTTGTAAATCAAGGCCTATGATCTGAGATAGCCTTGGCTAATCCCTTTAATTCTGTGTCTAAAAAGATATCCATCCACTTCGAGGAGTAGAGAAACCTGTCCAGACGACTGAACGAGGGAGTCTCCTGAAGGTTGGACCAAGTGAATCTTGATCCCACGACTGGAACATCAATTAACTCCCAATCAGATATGAAGGAGTTGAACTGACACATCAGCGCGACATCCAGTGGCCCACCCACCTTTTCATGAGCCCATCTTATGGCATTGAAATCCCCCCTAGACAAAGGGGATGATCCCATCTAGCTGCAACAGCGGCTAATTCGAACCAGAAATCCACACGGTATCTATCATCCAATAGCCCGTAAATGCCAGAAAACACCCAAATCTTACTTGTGTCTCTATTTCTAAGAACAACAGAAGTTGAATAAAGACCCACCTCCTCATCCACTTTTTCAAATAGGAAAGAATTTCAGGCTACTAGAATGCCTCCCGAGGCACCAGCCAAGTCAACCCCAATCCCTTGCCAATGGTTACCGCCAAGCATAGATGCCACTTTGATCCTATCGCAGCTACCCCATTCAGTTTCTTAGAGCATGATAACAGTTGGGTTGAGCATCGCAATCACTCGCTTCACCCTGATGCGCTTCGACCCATCACAAATACCCCTAACGTTCCAAGATAACATCTTCATTAAACAAACAATCCGAATCCTGCCCAAGAAAGGAAATTGGGTATTAGGCACCCTTGCTCCCCTCCCATCAGACATCCACCATTGTAAACGAGCAAGCTCCAGAGATTTGGCACTTCGCTTCTTCTTAGCACTGTCGGACCGGTTTACCAAAATAGCGTGGAACACCCCCTAAGGGTATCATCAGACCCCTTGAACGTCATTCCGAGATCATGACACACACGAATTAGACTATTTATTTCATCTTAACTATCGAGGTTGTCGTAAAAGTCGTGACCTGAGGCGCCGAGGAGCTGCCTGAGTTATCGCAATGAGCATGCCTGAAGGAACATTGTACCCAATTTCTGGTCTCATCTAGCCGAAGAGATCTCAACGGGAATATCTCCACCGAAGAGGAAGCAAAGGAGGATGAAGGGGAGTCAAACGATGGCGGTGTGAGAAAAATCTGAGCTACAGAAGTCGGGAGATAAGTAGATGAGTTCACAGGAGGTAGCAAAAATCGATTTCCAATGTCCGTTGTCGCAGCCAGGTCCAAAGAAGTGACCACCCTAGACCATTGGCCCCCTACGCGATCAAAGATGGCCCACTGCCCCTTATTCATTACATTATTGACCCACAGATACCAGCTCGTCAACCAAGGGCCCAACTGAAGCTGAACAGAAATTGTAGCTGGTCCTAGGCCAGTATGCAGAAAAGCAGGAGTGTAAACCAGCCCAATGTGGATCCAGTTAATCACCCAAGACAGTTGTCGCCCATCCATGCTGCCGAATCCACAAGTTGCCCTCACCTTATTTACATCGACTAAAAGAAACATGTCCCTTTCATAGGTAACGCTAGGCATGAGAACCAAACCACATGACGCAACCACACCCACTGCAGGAACAAGGCCATGTGTCCCATTCAGGTCCATCACCTTCGAAACAGTGTGCCGATTTTGAGAAATTGCCTTGTAAATAAAGGAACCCTCTTTGCTAAACCCACCTGTCGAGTCCCCAGTTGCAGGATCAGGGCCACGTGTCCCATTCAGGTCAACCTCTCACGTAATCGTATGATGGTTTTGAGAAACCACCATGTAAATCGAGGAACCCTCTTTGCTAGACCCACGTGTCGAGTCCCCAGCAGAGCTCGAATACCAAGACCTTTTCCTAGGTCTCTAGTGCATGAAGACCTTAAATCTCTTTTTACTATCACGGTTCTTCCTTCTCAAGGGGTAAATCGAAGCTGTCATGGTCATCGGATCCCAGGTCCAACTGTCGTCCTCATCCTTTTCTTTTGGCAACCATGTCAGACGACCAACCGCGCCACTCTGCAGCAGAGACAGAGTTGGTAGAGTACAATGAGGCCTTGTCTGTTGGATACCTTGACGGTGTGAGATCCCCTACAGAGGGGATCATGGATTGACAAAGCTTCACCAGTGCTGGGGAGTGCAGCTGATACTCACAACCCTCACCTCTGGCCAATGAGTCAAGAACATCATGATCCAGATCATCTAAACCCTCCATAAGTTCCCCTTCCTATAGAACACTATCCGAGATATGAGCCATCCGATGGGTAGTGGAGGGACCATGCCCCCCGCCGACGTGGATGCCCACCGATGGTGAGGTGAATTCATGACCGAGCACCCCTTAGAGCTTCACGACGATGGCCGACCTGTCCTTTCCATCCCGTCCCTGACTGGTTGGATCTCTAGCGGGATTTTTTTTGTGGCACAACAGAATATGTCGATGTCGGGGTTCTGAGGCCCTTCGGGTTCATCACACAATTGATGAGGGACGAGCACCCTTTCCCCCAGCTGCATTTCTATGAAGACCCGTTGTTTTTGGTCACCGACGCAAACCTCGCAACATCTAGGGATACGTTCCCACCTATTGATGGCAACAAGGATTCGGGTGAAACCAGTCTCCCAGAGGTCGTTGGTACTCTTATCCACCAAAATGAACTGGCCACACCAATCTCCAATCTCCTTCAGGACTTCAGGAGTTCATGCATGGATAGGAGGGCCAAACAGTCGGATCCACACGCCGCCATTCCACCAATGTAGATGGAAATCCCCGACAATCGGGTCCCAAGTGCCACACTCGACCGGGACATCGTCTATGTGAAAAGCATTTTTGTAGTGGAGAACCATAGCCGACGCCGCTAAAGGAAATCGAAGAAGAAATTTTGTTTTAGTGATGGCTGAGAGCGCAGGCCTATCTGTAAATTCTCATGCTCGATGTATCCATTTTAGCAAATGAAATAGTGATAGAGAATCTTTGATAGTATAGAGAACTACCTAGTGGTCTCACAGATTCTTGACAAGAGACGAAAGCTGAGGGGAGCAAAAGTCTAGCTGCCCTTTTCTAGCCCCCAAGTCTGACGACATGTCATGATTCGGGGTAGAAACGAGCAGCAGAGATGTGTTAGCTGAAACACCGAACTCCCCTAAGTTTCTCCCTTCTCGTCCAACGACATCGGCAAAAGAGATCTCATTGTGTTGGCTAGCCAAACCCCCGAGCGAACCTGGCTCAACCCTTTAGCCTGACACCGACGTATGGTTAAACTTTCAGCCTGCGATAGACCACCCTTGATGAAGGTCCAGCAATTGGCCTGCGTTTATGACCACCTGATGGTTATTACTCGTCAAGGGGATATGGTCATCTGCAGATTTGACTGTCACTCCATCGGCTCTGGTGGAGACACAACCGATATGATGGCAAACCGACCTACGCCGGAAGTTAATGTTTCGATAGGTTAAACAAACCCAATCGCTCACCCTAAGCACCAGAGCATTACTCACAGGCATCATATGCCCATTTTTATAAAGCTCCGCAAAATCATAAGTCGTTGTATGTAACCTTACCGTGTAGGCAACTACTCACACATATATCTTAATATGCCTTAGTGTCGCTTTTAGAAAAGAGATGGATGAAAGGTCACTGCCAGTAATAATAATGTCGTCTCCATACATGAGAAGGATGCTAAGACCTTCTTGACGAGAGTGAACAAAGACAGTGTGGTCGGTATGGAACCTATGAAAACTCATACAAAGAACAACACGACAAATCTCTCAAACTAGGCACCCAGCAATTGCTCAAGCCCATATCTTCTGAAGCTTATACACCTTCCTTTTCTTCCCCTTAAGCTGAACACCAAGAGGTAGGTCCATGTAGAATTCCTCAATAAGATCATCGTGAGAAAAGGGCTCTTGACATCAATTGAAAATGTGACTAGTTGAGATTGGAAGCGATTGAGAGAAGACGAAGTGAATTGAGCTTAGCAACTGGGGCAAAGCTAGCATTGTAGTCTACTCCATAAGTCTGAGTAAAGACCTTGGCAACATCGCAGGCTCTGTATCTCTCAAGATCCATTTGCCCAAATACTTGATGATATAAACCCAATGGCAGCCAACAGTTGTCTACCCAGGAGGAAGATTAAGGAGAGACCAAGTAGCATTCCTTTGTAATGAAACAACTTCCTCTTCCATGGCAATTTTCCACTCTGGTATCTTAGTGCCTCAATGACTAAGTTGTGATCAGAAATAGAAGAAATGGCACTCAAGTAAGTTTAATAAGATGAGAAACAAGCATGATAAGACATATAGCTGGAAGAGGGTGATGAGCAGAGCTCTGCACACCCTTATGATGGGAAATTAGCAAGTCATTACATTATCAATAACGAAGAAAGGAATAGAAATAAAAGAATGAAGAACAAGAGAAGAATGAGGTATACCTGAGGTCGGTGGAAGTAAAGAACTCAAAGGTGGGAATGCAATAGTCTCAGGCCATCGAGGAAGATAGTAAATAAGCAAGTCCTGTTGTGGACCATCTGTTAGTAGTATTAGTAAACAGGACTTGGAGAAGAGACAGGGATAGACATAGATGTAACACATGGTAATGGAACCGTAGCAGAAAGAGTAGGAGAATCACCATAGTTGTTCTCAACGAAAGTGACCTATATAGATAAAAAAATTTCCTCCAATGGGGGTTGAAACATGGATATCCCTAATGTTTTCCAAAATAACAACAAAGATGCACTAGATGTCCTCATCATCAAGTTTACACCTTCAAGGACTCATATCTTAACCGAATAAACTACAATCAAATACCTTATGTGATGCGGGAAGAGAACCCTAAACTACGTGAATGCTATGATTTAATTAATTACCAAAATTAAACTAAATTAATTAAACAATAAACGTAAAAATAATGTGGATACCTTAGGGTCGCAGTTTTCCATTGGAGAATCACACTTGATTCGAGTAGGGTCCAGTCCGCGCACTAGATCTGTTAGCATTATGGTGTAGATCGGTCCTAGAGGTAGAACTCTTCCTATTCCAGATTAGGGCACCGCTTGTGATTCAATGATGGAATCGCGAGTGCTCTAAGGGTTCTGATTCGGGTTGGTTTAACGGCTTGAATGAAATCTGGAATAGAATCAGATCGATTCAGGAACTCAGATGGGATTCAGGGTTTATGAACTTCAAGGTATTTGAGCGTTGGCTGGCTGGATTTGGGATTTATGAGATAGGTTTTATTCAATGGCTCTGATGAATGCTAGGGCTTATGGTTTTCTGGCTGAATCTAGGCTGTTTGATGATTGATATGCAAGTAAAAGATAAAATGAAAGAAAGGGATAGAAAGAAGATAGATTTTGGGCTTCACACCAAATCCTTCTCGGGAAGCGAAGAAGAATCACTCTTCAACAATGACTCATCTTAAGCACACAAGCAATAGGTTTCATTCATAATCAATAACTAATTACAATGTTTATTTAGAGACCTTATATAGGAGGCCTCACAAAAGAAAATAAAACCCTAAAACAAATATTAAAAAATAAGAGAAGTATGCCCTTTAAAATTCAAATTCTAATTCTGACGGATCCCATTCTCGCGAAACTAGATCGATCGATGAAAGCCCTAGATCGATCGATATATATATATATATATATATCGCCAAAATGAAATCCCCCATAGGACACAGTCGATTGATCGACTGTGCATTGCTCCAGCATGCTGATTCTTTAAGTCTGGTTCTGGTTTCCGTTTCCATTCCGCTTCTTTCGATGTTGGTACACACGAAATGGTCTGTATCCGTTGTCTATAATGTAGGTGTCCCGTCAATTCTCTCGGGCTGAAAAGGCTTCATCACTGATGAAGCAGCGTGGTGATAGCAATCGAGCATGTCGGGGTCCAGGCGTCACACCTCGTCTTCAATTAACCACGTATTCTCGGAGTCCGGCTTTCCCATCCACTTAACCAAATATTTCTGAAACCCTCCACCATGGGTGGTTACCACAAAATCATCAAGTATCCCTTCGATTTCATCTCTCCTCTGCCTACGTGGGGAAGGGAATGGTAGAGCTTGCAGGGTGGGGCTGGGGTTTGGGCTCAGGGCTGCTTGGAAAGGATTGGTATGTGGTGGGGTTGAGCCCAAATAAGGGACTAGGTCTTCCACATTGAACGTAGAGCTAACCCTAATATCTGGCGGAAGTTTGAGAACATACATAATAGCCTCAATCCTTGCCACAATTCTAAAAGACCCAGCGCCGCGGGCTTAGAGCTTCTTCACGACTCCTGATGGGAATCGTTCAGGCCTAACCGAACCATCACATAATCCCCCACTTGGAATTCTTTGAAGCGCCTATGCGCATCCACAGTTATCTTATAATGTTCATTGCTTGAATTAATTTTTTGTCTAATTTCAGCGTGCGAGTTATAAATGTGTTGTGCAAATGCATTCACGGACTCAGACACTCGATATGATGTAGACATGGGGATTAAATCTAATGGTGTCATTGGCCTATGCCCATGTACAACCTCAAATGGATTCATGCCTAGGAACCTATTGACAGAGTTGTATGCAAACATGGCTATTGGTAACGTAGAATCTCAGGTCCTAATATGATCACGACTACACAACGAAGGAGATTACCTAAGCTCCTATTGGTGACTTTCGTTTGGCCATTGGTTTGAGAATGATAGGCTGAAGAAAACGGGAGCATGGTACCCATCATGTGCCATAAAGTTTTTCAGAAGCAACTGGTGAACTTCACGTCCCGATCCGACACAATGGTTTTGGGTAACCCATGGAGACACTCAACATCCACAAAAAATAAATTGGCTATGTGAGCCGCATCGGAGGTTCTAGAGCAAGGAATGAAGTGGGTCATTTTAGAGAAGCAGTCCACCACCACAAAAATGGAATCGTTCTTTCGTTGGGTCGTGGGAAGTCCGAGCACGAAATTTATAAAGACGTATTGCCACTGGGTGTGTGACACGGGTAACAGGCTGTGCAAACTAGTATTTTGTTTGGCCACTTAGTATGTATGACATTATTTCATGACTCGTGAATCATCTCTCATAAGGCTAGGCCAATAAAACCTATCCTCAACGAGCGCGATGGTCTTGTTGGGCACGAAATGTCCGACAATCCCTCCAACGGTGACTCCCAAATGAAAAAGTCACACAATGAGGTGCGAGAGATGCATAGGCAAGTTCCTTTGAATAGATACCCGTCTTGCAAGGTATATTTAGAGTTAATGGTTGGATCTTCAAGGAAAGCAGTGTATTCCGCCCCAAAATTTGGCCACTCGGGATAATCTTGCTTTAACTGCTCAATTCCGACGACCTCGGTTCTCATGGATCGCAAAGTCACCACTCGACGACTAAGTGCATCTGCTGCCTTGTTCTCAACACCAGCCTTATGCCTTAATACGAATGTGAACCCTTAAAGGTACTCGACTCACTTTGCGTGCCTTGAGTTTAACTTTTTCTGTGAAGCAAAGAAGCGTAAGGTTTCATGGTCAGAAAATAGCACAAATTATTGCTGTCTCAGGTAATACTTTCAATACCAAAGAGATCGGACGACCACATAGAACTCCTTCTCATAGGTGGAGTATTTTTTCTTCGCCTCATTAAGCTTCTCACTAAAGTAGGTCACAGGGTGGCCCTCTTGGCTAAGCACTCCGCCTATTCCCACACCCGACGAGTTGCATGCTACTTTAAAGACTTTAGAAATGTCAGGTAGGCACATGACGATTGCAATACTCATTTTTTCTTTCATCTCGACAAAGGCCCTCATCGCGGTTTTGCTCCATTGAAAATTTCCTTTTCTCATACAATCGGTAATAGGAGCCATAGTGGTGAAAAAGTTCTAGATGAAGCGACGATAGAATGTGGCCAAACCATAGAAGCTACGGGTATCATGAATATTCCTAGGCTCGGGTCATTCCACAATGGCTTTAACCTTCTCGAGGTCTGCAACCCTCCCATCAGCCAAGACAATGAATCCCAAGAATACAATGGATGGTTGCATGAATGTGCATTTCTTGAGATTCACATATAACCTTTCCCCCCTCAAGGTTTCACAAACCAACCTTAGATGGATAATGTATTGTTCTTTGTCATGGTTGTAAATCAAGATGTTATCAAAGTATACGACAAGGACTTTTTCGAGAAACGGCCTCAACACTTGGGTCATGAGCCTCATGAATGTTCTCGGGGCATTTGATAGCCCAAAAGGCATGACCATCCACTCATAAAGACCATCATTGGTCTTGAAGGCAGTTTTCCACTCATCGCCAGCGCGATTGCAAACTTGCTGGTAGCCACTTTTAAGGCCGATCTTGGAAAAGATAGTGGCACCAACCATCATATCAAGTATATCGTCGAGCCTTGGTATGGGAAATTGATATTTAACTGTAATCTGCTTGATCGCACGGCTATCCACACACATGCGCCATGCACCATCTTTCTTAGGAGTGAGTAGGGCGGGTATGGCACGTGGGCTCAGACTCTCTTGGATGAACCCTTTCTGAAGGAGTTCATTGACTTGTCGAGTCAATTCGGCGTGCTCAACCAGATTTAACTTGTAATGGGGTAGGTTTGGTAGGGGTAGATCTAGGAACAAAATCGATCGCGTATTGAATGTCACGCATGGGAGGAAGCTCATTGGGTAAGTCTTCGGGGAAGACATCCGTGAATTCTTTCATTATCGGCTCAACCTTCTTGGGGTACTCACTGATAGAGTCGGCAATACTTTCAATGGTGATGACAACATACACTACGCTCTCTTTTAACGACATCTTTTCAATCTCTGAAGGACTCACAATATTAATGGTCTTAGACTGACTACCCTTTTTCTCGACTTTGTTGGTCGACGGGGCTTTGGGGGCTAAAGGATTAATAGTTATGTTCTTGCCTTTATGATAGGGAAGTTAGATCCGCTTGTTTGAATCGTGACCAGGCCAATCGAAGCAAGCCAGCAAGGAAGAAATGGACTCATAAATGGGCTTTCAAAAGGCCCATGAAAAGATGAGAAACTAGGCGTAAAGGAGGGGAAATCAAATTTTTGTTCGATCGAACGAAATCATGCGAGAATGATTTTTAAAATTTGAAACTTACGTTTTAAGGGCAAATTCATCTTTCTATTAAGTTTATTTAGGTTTATGACGTGGGACAAAATGCTAAAACCTAATATGTGAATTTGGGATTAACTTTTAGAAAGAATTGAATAGCGAAAATATTCAAAATCATGCAACACATTAAAACTAATTCAATGAAATTAATAAAACAAGTTAGATTAATCCGTTTAGCGTCTGCATGCGTGAAAATTTTCCCGATCTAGAAAAATGGCTCCAATGAAGGAACTCGGATTTCATTCTAGTTTAGGGCATCAATCGACAATCGCAATATCGTCTCTTGACTCCTCGGAGATTTTAATCGAAATAAAGCTTAGAATAATTTAGCAAAAGAAAATAATTTTGGGGATTTTGATTTTATCAACGGAATTAAAGAAGGATAATACCTGACAATAACTAAAGAAAAGACAAAATAAAATGATAGATTCCAAGGCTCCACACTAAGGGTTTTCCGAAGCTTCACACCACGGCTATATGTTGGCTTCGCACCAAGTCGCACGAGAAACGATTGCTCACTCCTCAAGGTTTTGAAGGATTCACTCCCTTGGTTGAAAACTCTTCACAAGCTCTCTAGGGTTTGCACAAAAGCAACTCTCTTTTATTCAATAATCAAAAACTAACTAAAAGGCTTTACAAGCCTCTATATATAGGCCACCAAAAATAAAATTCGTAATAAAAGAGTTCTAATACTAATAAAACACAAAAAAGAAAGTTTCACATAAAATCTCATCGCTAAAGCTTGCTCAAGCGAGGATTATAACCATTCAAGCGAGGGCTCACTCTAGCAAGTTTAAGTGATCGCTCGAGCGAGGGCTCGCTGCGGCACTGTTCTCCTCGCTGTTTGTATCTATTTCTCCTCTGAGGCTACGGTGCTCGAGCTTCCTCTACGCTTCTTCTGATGTCGAAAATCTATTGTTGCCCCAAATCCAAGGCTCTTAAACTTGACATTCCCCGTCATTCTCCTCCACTCAAAATGTTTCGTCACCGATGAAACACACACGCCACACTTCGGGAGCTCAATTCTTGGCTTACCTTTCCACGTTGTGAGATACTTCTGATTCTTACCTTCATTGGCATGGAAGCTTGGAAATTCTATAACCTCCTCATTCGACCTTTTCTCATGTTGCACAGGTAAGGTACGGGATAGAAAATAGGACAATGGGAGTGGTTCGATTGGATGCTCAAGAAGGAATGGATCAATGGGCAGGGTAGTGGGATCAAGAAGAGGCGTAAGATCCGTTATGGAAACTATCAGATGGTTACCCTTGCCTAAAGGAAGATCGAGATCTCCATACCCTTTTTTAAGATTGGAAAAGATTCCACATGCTCAGAACCATCAGGAATTAACACAAAACTGTTAGTATCAAGGACATCAAATATATTCAATGTGTTAGTATGATCATGTGTATTTCCAATGTACAATAAATGTAGACTGTTAATCCCATGCAAATCAGAATGATGATGCGATCCTACTAACTCTAATGACTCACTTGAGATGGACACAATATCAACATTGTCCTCAGCAATGGGAATTGTCCTAATGCACCCTATGGCTCTGACTGGAACCTCACCTTCCTCATCACTTGGAGTGCTACATGGTTCGTACACTTCTTCGGGTATCTCGTTGCTCTCTTTCTCAGTATGCTCCTGAATGAACAAGGTTTGACCCTTACTAGGACATTGGGATGCAAAGTGACTAAAACCTTGACACTTATTACATTATTGCGGAGCACGTCTAGAACTCTCGACCATTGGTCCCTTTCCTTTGTCAACTTGAGGAATTATGGATTTTGAAGGTTGACTAGAGGCATTATTTCCTTTTTCGATAGGGTTAGATTAATGCTCAACTTTGGAAGACTTAGATCGGCCATGACTGAGGGTGTCGAGATACCGTTCTAATTCTTCAACCCTAGCAAAGCATTCCTCGAGATCTATAACGAGATAAAGAATGAGTTCCCTCTGTAACTCTGGTAGAAGACCCATTCGAAATCAGGAGAGGGTAACTTTTGCTGGTTCATCAACATCGGCCTGGGTCATCAGGTCTTCAAACCGATCGATGTACTCTGTGACTGGGGAGTCTCCTTGATGCAATGACTGTCACTAATCAAGAATACGTTCATCATATGATACGGGAACGTATTTTTCGTGCAGTTGGAATTTCATTTCAGCCCACGTGGAAATAGCACAAAGACCCTGGATTTGCCTATGACGCTCCACTCCCAACCAATAAAGTCTGGCTTGACCCATAAGCTTGACTTTGGTAAATCTGACCTTGCGGTCTTCAGACATGGCATACTACTCAAAGTAGTTTTTCATGCTGGTGACCCATTTGAGAAAGACCTTGGGTTGTCTTTTCCCGTCAAAAGTAGGGGCGTCCATTTTCACAAATTTCATGACCTTATCGTCCAGATTGGTTTGGACCTCACGTCCGGGAGGAACATCTCTCCTACGGTCACGATTTTTTACTCTAATGAGATTCTCAGCGATGAGCTCATTGATCTCTTCGAAACGAGTCTCTAAAGCCTCATGTCGGGCTTGTTGATCAGCAATGTGCTCATCCATCCGGGTTTTGACTAGCAGTCACCTTAGATGCAAGATCTCTAATCAGGGCCTCTAAGGTACTGGTATCCATGATGGAACTATGCAAGACAAAATATACTAAAATCAAGTGAACCCTAAAATCTATATGACACAGACAACATAAACTAAAACTGTGCTCTGATACCAAAACTGACGCGGGACAAAACGCTAAAACCTAATATGCGAATTTGGGATTAAATTTTAGAAAGAATTGAATAGCGAAAATATTAAAAATCATGCAACACATTAAAACTAATTCAATGAAATTAATATAACAAGTTAGATTAATCCGTTTAGCGTCTGCATGCGTGAAAATTTTCCCGATCTAAAAAAACGGCTCCGATGAAGGAACTCGAAATTCGTTCTAGTTTAGGACATCAATTGACAATCGCAATATTGTCTCTTGACTCCTCAAAGATTTTAATAGATATAAAGCTTAGAATAATTTAGCAAAGGAAAACAGTTTTGGAGATTTGACTTTATCAACAGAATTAAAGAAGGATAATACCTGACAATAACTAAAGAAAAGATAAAATAAAAGGATAGATTCCAAGGCTTCACACCAAGGGGTTTCCGAAGCTTCACACCACGGCTGTACGTCGGCTTCGCACCAAGTCGCACGAAAAATGATTGCTCACTCTTCAAGGTTTTGAAGGATTCACTCCCTCGGTTGAAAACTCTTCACAAGCTCTCTAGGGTTTGCACAAAAGCAACTCTCTTTCATTCAATAATCAAAAACTAATTAAAAGTCTTTACAGGCCTCTATATATAGGCCACCAAAAATAAAATTCTTAATAAAAGAGTTCTAATACTAATAAAACACAAAAAAGAAACTTTCACATAAAATCTCGTCGCTGAAGCTCGATCGAGCGAGTTTAAGTGATCACTCGAGCGAGGGCTCGCTGCACCACTGTTCTCCTCACGATTTATATCCATTTCTCCTCTGAGGCTACGGTGCTTGAGCTTCCTCTACGCTTCTTCTGAAGCCAAAAATCTGTTGTTGCCCCAAATCTAACGCTCCTAAACTTGGCGTTCCCCATCAGTTTAAGGGTATATTTGTCTTTTAGTTTATTGTTTTAGGTTTTTTTCTTTTGTGAGGCTTCCTATATAAAGGTCTTTATAGCTTTGTAATGGAGAGTTTTTTGAATAATGAAAATTTGAGAGTTTGCTTTTGTGCAAACCCTAGAAAAACTTGAGAAGAGTTTTCTATCGAAAGAGTGATTCTTTCAAAACCTGAGGAGTGAGCAATCGTTTCTCGTATGACTTGGTGAGAGGACAACGTACAACCTTGGAAACCTATTGGTGCGAAGCCAGCAAGCCTCTCTAGAGCGATTCCAGAGATCTCCTATCTTATTCTTCTTTTTATTTTATTTTAAATGAAAGTTTTAAGACCCTAAACCCCTTCCACATGGGATTTTGCTATTTTAGGGTTAGCGTGTGACTTTGTCTTGTGTCAGTTTTGGTATCAGAGACCTAGGTTCTAGGTTAGGGCATTTTATGTGACATTTTAATTTGTTGCATTTTATTTCAGTTTTGTTTGCGCACATCTAGTGTTCGATAAAATTCTTCTTCCATTGTGGTTCATGTTGCATGTCATTTAGCATCCGTGTTAGTAAGCCGTGTTCACCATGAGGCGATCGGTCCAAATTTTTGGCAAAGTCCCACGAGTAGTGATGAGATTAGAGTTAGGGGATACCCTTATCATCGTGAACCCGAGTACGACCCTGCCGAGAAGCTTCTAAAATCTATTCAGAATGAGGTCCCAGATTTTGAGGGTACGAAGAACCCTAAAACCTTCGTGGAATGATTGTCTAGTGTAGAGGAGTATTTTGATTGGTATGATGTACCAGATGAGTACAAAATTAAACTAGTGACAACAAAGTTTAAGGGCAATACCGAGATTTTTTGGATTCATATAGAACTCCGTGTTGAGTTTCGTTGGATTAAACCCATCTCCACATGAGAGGATATGAAGGTGACAGTTACTGAAAAGTATGTTCCTTTGACACACCGTCACCTTCTACAGAGTTTGAGAACCAAGAGAAATAAGTGTTCTGATTGTCTTAAGTGTCAAGGGTTCGGACACTTTGCATACCAATGCCCCACAAAATTTCTCACTTCGAATTTATTGACTAAAAGAGTGAGTCCTAAGGAGCCTGATAATAGGGAAGTGGAAGAAGTGTACGACCCTCGTATCGTGATGAGTGAAGAGGAGATGGAAGAAGCTAAAGAAAGTCTCGTTTGTGTTAAAGAGACTTCTATCTCCCTTGTGGATAGTGATGTTGGGTCGAGTACGCACGAGTTCATCGAGTCGAGTGCACTTGAATCTTTGAAGTTGGTCGAACCGAGTACACATGAGTCAATCAATTCACCTACCAATGAATCATTAGAATCCATTGAGTTGAGTCGACGTGAGCCAATAGTGTCACTTGATTTGATCGCACATGAGTCGCTAGTGTCAATAGAACCCACTACATATGAGTCGCATGCACATCATAGTCCCGAGTTGCATACTCCCTTCACATTTCGAGTCTTATTGTGAGTCAACTTTTGAGTCTCATTCAACATTGCATACCAAAATTAAATAAAAGATTAATTCAAGCAACAATCACTACAAATTATCTGCTGATACTTCGACTACCAAGAGTACATGGGCTAGTAATGAAAGAGCTTGTCGTTTGAGTTCTCGTATTCCCGACCGATATCGAGATCATACTTCATTGGGGATGAATTCCTTCAGGTCTGGGAGAGTTGATGAGCAACTTTAAAAATATTTGGTAGAGTGGGTTGGCGAGTCTGGTTATCAGGTTCATCAAAGAGAGGTTTACCGTGTGCGTCCCGCTACAATCAACCGAGATGAGGATCATACGTCACCAGGAGCCGAGGTTGTATGGGCTAGTTGTAAGGAGTTCCACCGTGTATGTTCCGATCCACTTGATCAGTAACACGTCCGTGTTTCATTTGTAATGAAACATTTTGAGTGGCGAAGAATGACGGGGAACGTCAAGATCGAATTAGGTCGACAGAAATATATATTCTTGAGTGATATTTTGATCGATCGAATCATATAATTGATCGATCAAAATTTAATTTTGATCGATCTAATTTTGACGGTGATATTTTATATATATGAATTTTGATCGATTGATCGATTTTCAATTTTGATCGATCAAAATCGCGCAGAAGAGTTTTAGTTGTTTTAAACTTCTAATTTCGAGCTTTAAATTTTAGGGGTTTATTTGTCTTTATTTAATATTCATTTTAGGATTTTCTTTTATTGTAAGACCCCCCATAAAAGGTCCTTAAGCTAAACAATGTGATTAGTTGATTGATTATTTGAATGTTTTTATGCTTGAGTAATCTTTGCCTAAGATGGGTTTGGTGTGAGGCCAAGGGAGTGATACCCAAAGCCATTGTTATCTTCTCTATTCTATTTGTTATTTCTCGATCTGTATTTGCTTCCCTAAACCTTAGCCTAATTGTTGCCATTCAATCCCGAAACCTAAACCTTTTGAATCCATAAACCACACAAAGCCCACAACCCTTTCCGAACCTATAAACCGATCCGAAAACCATAAGCCTTTTACAAACCATAAATCCCTTTCACAATCCAATTTGAAATTCATGAATGTACATCAGACTGAAGATGAGCACCTATGCCTAGAAAAGCTAGAGTCCTATCTCTAGGCTGATCTCGCCTCAACTCTAAACGTACTTGCGCATCGAACTGGACCCTATCTGGATCTCGTGTGATCTACCCATAAAAAATTATGCAAACCCTAAAGGTATCAAAGATAATTTTATGATTAAACTTGAATTAATTTAATTAATTTTGGCAAAATTTACATCAAATCATATTCATGCATTTTAAGGTCATTGTCCCGCGTCAGTTTTGGTATCAGAGCAGTTCGAATCCTGGGGGAATGGATCGGTGAATCATGAGTTAAGACCTAGTTCTCGAAGCCCTTCGTGATTTGAATGATTACATGGTTTCCATGAAAGCGTTCATGAAACAATGGAACATTCCAATCATGTGCCAAAAGATGGCAAGGGTAGCAAAACTTTGGCGCGAAGAGAAAGGTAGATCATCTGAGCAACACGATTCCATATTCATGCATAAGGCGCTTCTTAATAGCGTTTATTGCGACTTACTAAGATCACGTCGGATCATGGATGAATGGCATGAGAATATCAATGCAATAATTATCAAAGATTTTATTCACAATCTATCCGAAGACGTATTAGACATGATTCACTCTTTAAGATCGGAAGCGAGAGATTTCATCCCCATAGTCGTATCAGTGAGAAAATCTCTACGAGTTGAAGTTCCTCTACTTGAACTCATGGTTGTACCTATATTGGTGGAATATACTAAACCTATAGTAAATCAAAGTACTTCCATGCCTATGGAAGAACCGATGGCGCCCGTTGTTCACGCAGATCCAGTTATCGCCCTTGATCTTGTGCCGAAACAATGTCTGGTTGAGAGTCCATACCAGTTGCTGAAACCGTTGCAGATCTCGCAGCCGTCGAAGAGCACAAGATCGTTGAAGTCCAAGCATCCGTGATAGGATCTACCAAACCCGCAATCATTGAAGCATAGGCATCTGTGATCGTCCCTACCGAGCCTGAGACCATTCAAAAGTTTAAGGTTCATGGGGAACAAGCATACTTGATAACACTTATCGATGTCGGTCGAAGTTCGAGGTCGACCTTTTTCAAAGTCAAGGAGATTGATGGGAAATTTAGATCCGCATGTTTGAATCATGACCGGGCCAATCGAAGCAAGCCAGCAAGGAAGAAATGGACCCATAAATGGGCTTTCAAAAGGCCCATGAAAAGATGAGAAACCAGGCGTAAAGGAGGGGAAATCGAATTTTCGTTCGAACGAAATTGCGCGAGCATGATTTTTAGAATCCGAAACTTACGTTTTAGGGGCAAATTCGTCTTTCTATTAAGTTTATTTAGGTTTAAGGGTATATTTGTCTTTTAGTTTATTTGTTTTAGGTTTTTTTTTTTGTGAGGCCTCCTATATAAAGGTCTTTATAGCTTTGTAATGGAGAGTTTTTTGAATAATGAAAATTTGAGAGCTTGCTTTTATGTAAACCCTAGAAAAACTTGAGATGAGTTTTCGATCGAAGGGGTGATTCTTTCAAAATCTGAGGAGTGAGCAATCATTTCTCGTATGACTTAGTGCGAGGCCGACGTACAGCCTTAGTGGGAAGCCTTGGAAATCCGTTGGTGCGAAGCAGACAAGCCTCTCTAGAGCGATTTCGGAGATCTCCTATCTTATTCTTCTTTTTATTTTATTTTTAATGAAAGGTTTAAGACCCTAAACCCCTTCCACACGGGAGTTTGCTATTTTAGGGTTAGCGTGCGACTTTGTCCCGCGTCACTTTATGCATGAACGTGCAAATGTTAGATCGACCAAAAAATTGTCACATTCAAGTCATAAAGCCATGGCCTCCCTAAGATGATATGACCCACATCCATCGGCACCACATCACACCACAAGGTGTTCGAATACGAACCTAGCTGAATAGGCACGCTACACCTCTGAGATACGGGAATAGAGGAAGAGTCAACCCACACAACTTTATATGGCCTTGGGCGGGCTTCGGGTGTAAGCCCTAAGTGGGTTATGGTATGTGTTGATGCCACATTAGTGCAACTTCTATTGTCTTCGGTGATCTTACAACTGTTCTCCGCACATTTGGCAAAGGTGTGAAGATATTTTTCCTATGCCAATTCTCCTTTTCATCTCGTTGAGGCTGTGCAAGGGCACACCTCACAACAAGATCACAACCACTGACATCACCCTCTTCATCACTAGGTATGGCATCCGACTCAAAGATCTCTTCGTCCAAAATTCTGTCATCCTCGTTGCCCTCCCCATCAACGAGGAGATTCCTTTACGAGTTTCTTTTAGGGAATTAGGCGGCATAGTGTCCCAACCCTTGACAGTTGTAACACTTGATGTGAGAATCGTCCTTTGAGGATTCTCCTACCACACCCTTTCCTTTATCAAACCGCATATCAGATGTGGATTGTGTGGGTTTGGTGGGTGGGTTTCTAGCACTACTCTTCACCTCGCCGGTATGAGGTTGACCAATATCAGACTCAGATCACCTCATCATTGTCATTTTAAAATTTTGTTTAAGGTCTTGAATGATGGTGTAACATTCGGCGAGAGTCTCAACAAGGTGAGAGAATAACTCATTTTGCAAGTCAAACCTCAATCCAGTACGAAATCTGGATCGAGTGACCTGAGGGTCTTCGGACACTTTGGCTCTCATCATGAATTCTTCAAATTTGCCAATGTAATCCGTTACAGGCATACTACCTTGGCGTAGATTTTACCATTGATCGAGGAGACGATGGTAGTACGAGGAAGGAACATACTTCTCTGTAAGTCACTCCTTCATGTCCTCCCAATGAGTAATGGGAGCACAACCCGCATTCATTCTGATGCGTTCAATGTTGACCCAAAAGAGTCGGGCTTGGCCAATGAGTTTCATCTTGGCGAGCCTGACGCACCGCTCATCGCTCATGCCAAACCACTCAAAGTGCTGGTCCATGTCGAATAACCAATTGAGGAAGAGTTTAGGGTCTAAGTTTTCGTCGAAGGTTGGGAACTCAACTCGGACGGTTTTAAGGAATTTCCCATCCGGGTCAGGGTCATCTCCACGATGATCCATCCTATGATTCTGGTTCTGATCATGTTGGTAACCATTGCATTTGAAACGTGGACCATCACGTTCACGACATTGCTCAATGTATTCGTCATCCCCATCTAACTGATTGACTCGATCTAGCAATCTTTCATTGGAAACCTCAAGGTTTCTTTGGGCTTGCTCCATGACAACCATTCGATCATTGATTGCTTTCAATGTGGATCTCATGCCGCTAAGAACATCGGTAATCCCATTCATGTCCATGGTGGCCACAACTACTAATACGGGTTCTAAGTGGATATGCAAATATGGACCACAATGAAAGAGGAATTTTATCGAACACTAGATGCGCACACTTTGACATGAACTGAAATAAGATGTAATGAAAATTAAAATGCAATGGAATTAAATGTCACACAAATATCCCCTAACCTAGAACTTGAGCTTTGATACCAAAACTGATGCGGGACAAGAACCCTAAACTACGTGAATGCTATGATTTAATTAATTATCAAAATTAAGCTAAATTAATTAAACAATAAATTTGAAAATAATGCGAATACCTTAGGGTTTCGTAGTTTTCCATTGGAGAATCACGCTTGATCTGAGTAGGGTCCGGTCCGTGCGCTAGATCCGTTAGCCTTGCGGTGTAGATCGGTCCTAGAGGTAGAACTCTAGCTATTTCAAATTAGGGTGCCGCTCGTGATTCAATGATAGAATCGTGAGTGTTCTAAGAGTTTTGATTCGGGTTGGTTTAATGGCTCGAATAAAATCTGGGCTTGAATCGGATCGATTCAGGAACTCAGATGGGATTCAGGGTTTAAGAACTTCGAGGTATTTGAAGGTTGGATGGCTGGATTTGGGATTTATGAGATAGGCTTGATTCAATGGCTCTGATGAATGCTAGGGTTTATGGTTTTCTGGCTGAATCTAGGTTGTTTGATGATTGATACGTAAGCAAAAGATAAAATGAAAGAAAGGGAAAGAAAGAAGATAGATTTTGGGCTTCACACCAAACCCTTCTCAGGAAGCGAAGAAGAATCACTCTTCAATAATGGCTAATCTCAAGCACACAAGCAATAGCTTTCATTCATAATCAATAACTAATTACAATGTTCTTTGGAGACCTTATATAAGAGGCGTCACAAAAGAAAATAAAACCCTAAAACAAATATTAAAAAACAAGACAAGTATGCCCTTTAAAATTCTAATTCTGACGGATCCCATTCTCACGAAAATCGATCAATCGATGAAAGCCTTTGATCGATCAACATATATATACATATAATTATCGTCTCTGCTCACAACACAATCGATCGATCCAAAGTGGTACTCAATCGATCGACTTATATATATTGCCAAAATGAAATCCCCCACAGGACATAGTCGATCGATCGATTCCAAGTGTCGATCGATCGAATCCAGGTGTCAATCGATCGACTGTGCATTACTCCAACACGTTGATTCTTTAAGTCTGGTTTTGGTTTCCGTTTCCGTTCTACTTCTTTCGAAGCCAGTACACGCAAAATAATCCGTATCCGATGTCTACAATGTCGACGTCCCCATCAATAGGGGGAATAGAGAATTAAAAAATATCAAGTGCGATAACGTCAAATGCCGACTGATTCTCTAAGATTAGAGAAGGAATGCTACTCATGAAATAACATGTTGTGAGAACTGCCCTAGACCAATATTTGAAACATTCATACCCTTCAATAAGGCCCTAGTGACATTGTAATAACAAATAGTCTCATAAATAAAGTCTAATTATTTTGCTCTCTGAACATAAACTGCTATATGCATATGAAATTTTATGGAATTTTTTTGGGATAAAAATATTTATTATCATCCCAGGAGCAGATTTAAAATTTGGCTTAGAAGTGAGGGATAAAATGGTCATTTGATCTTTAGGATATTTTGGGGATATTCTTAAATGTTTGGGGAGTCATTGGTAATTTTATCACAGAGGATTGAGTGGGAAATTTGCGATACGAGTAAAAGTATAAATTTAAGGCTTAGGGAAATTTGGTAATTTTGTAGAAAAATACAGGTATTTTGATAATTTCCTAAAATAGGGGATTTGAGAAAATAAAAAATAAAATTTACTTTATGTGGATGGAGAGAGTGCCACAGCACCCATGTGTGAGAAAGAGAGAGGGTGTTGAGGTGCAAGAGGAGAGGGGGAGAGGAGGAGGAAGGTGGCGTGGCCAGACCGACCTCTTTAGATAGGTTGTCACCCTTACTGCCCTCCCAAGGGGGAGGTCACCGACCTAAGCCCCACCCCACCCACCCCGAGTGAGAGCACTCCATCCCCCATCCCAAGAGAGAGGAAGAGGAGCCAGCTAGGTAAGCTTAGCCTAGCTCGATTCGGCTCCTACGGTTCAGGCCAGTTCTCCGTAACCCTAGGTAGTTTAATAAGTATAATTAGAGGTAGTTAAGCAAGTTGAAGGTTAGTCATCTAACCTTACGGTTAATTAAGATAATTAATCCCTGTTAGGGCTAGTTGACCTTGATTAGCCCTATTAACCCCAATCAGAACTAGTTAAACTCGATTAGCCCAGCTAACCCTAGTTATAGTTATTTCACCCCGATTACCTAAGGTAATCTCGATTAGGGTTAACTGACTCTAATTAGGTGGTTAATCATGATTAATCTAATTAAGCAAGTTTAAGGCCCTTAATCATGATTAATCACGTTAAACAAGATTAAGATAATTGTGTTATTAAGCTTAGTTAAACAGGATTAAGCTTTATTAAGCCTAATTACGGCTAACTTAAGTATCATTAAGTAAGATACATAAGAATAAGAGGTAATTAATCCTGATTAATCCCGATTAAGACTAACTTAAGCAAGATTGGGCATAATTAAACTTGGTTGAGCATCATTAACACTCAATTAAGAATGATTAAACGCCATATAGCACAATTAGGTACACTTAAGCCCAAGCAAGTCTAGTAAACAAAGATTAAAACTTAAACAAAGTAGGATTACGTACGATTAAGAAAGTAAAGCATGATTAAGTTGTTTAAGAAAGTAAGATTAAGCATCATTAAACATGGTTAAGCTCGACTAACCTTTGATTAAGACTAAGTTAAGCAAGTTTAAACAAGAATAAGCAAGTTTAAGCAAGGCTAAAGAAGATTAAGTATGAATAAGCATGATTATGATAAATTAAGCATGTTTATTCATGGTTAAGCCAAGTTAGCTTATCAGAAGAATGTTTTCAAACCATGGCTTTGAAGTTTACAAACGAGGGTTATACGCCTATGCTTATAAGTTTTCAAAGGATAGGAAAAAGGCATCATTTTAAGCATATATTGCAACAGGTTTATAAGTATGTGAAACCTTTATGAGAAAAGTTTTAAAAGTTTTCAAGTTTTAAGAATAATTTTGAATACCAAATTATCGTGGATGGGCCATGATGCGCAAGAATTCGCTGGCCAGAGCAGGTAGAGCAAAACCTGCCAAGATAATTAAGAAGTTGAGCACCTGGTATCCATGCTCTAGTCACGAGGTAGTTTGTGCCAAGTTATATAATAACTTGTGTCATCGTGACAAGGTTACTTTAGCAATGCATGTAACTCAAACCCTAGGGGCATGTTTGATTGCAAACAAGTTTAAGGGCACTCGTGGTTACACGTGACGACGTGTAACGATGAGTGGATACGAGGGTCCCTCTTCGTATGCAATTTTTCGTAACCGTAAGTTAAAAAGCACATTAATGCATTTACTCTTTGGTCTAGCAAACAACCGCTCACGGTCAACTTGCCAGTTATAACAGTGAAACATGTTTCATTTGGCAATCAAATGTACCGTATATGACTGTTCGGTACTCAAGTTAACAAACCATAAGGCGCAAGGCAAGAAACAAGAAAGACAAAGGATTTTCAAGAAGACAGAACCAAGTTGAATCTTGATTCTTGAATCCTGAATTTTAATTCATGGAAGCTTGAGTGATGAGTCTTTCCTTATAGGGCTAGAGAACCTTGAATTTTGAATCCTCTTTGATGTTTGAGGATGACTAATGCTTAGAGAAGTTTAAAAAGTTTCAAATTTATAATGCTAAAATAATAAAAACATAATGCAAAAGTAGAAAAAACAAAAATGCTAGAAGGCTAGAGAGAATAAGAGAAGCTTAAAGGGAGGGTTCGAGAGGAAAAACACTAAGAAATAGTTGTCTGGAAAAGAGGAGGAACATCCTCAAACATATATTTGACCGTTCAGCATATCATCACATACTTTAGTATGTGATGACATACTTAAATAACATAAACCTATGTGGCTTATGCGATTTAGAGGTGTAATGTAGCATAATTGATTATGCGATTGCATATGACAGCACTCTCTACATACCTAATGTTATGTGTGCTTCAATGACTAGGATGGTGGCATTTCTGGTAATTCATTTGAAGGGGTGGAAAGGGAATTGTTGATGAACTACATGACCAGGAAGCTTAGTTTGTTAAGAGCAGTGACATAGTTTCAAGGGCTAGTCTTGATCCGAGAAAGGAGGGCGTGATACAAGGGCATAATCCTACGAAATTGATCCATATTAATGAATCTAATGCCAACATACCAAGTCAAATTGAAAGCTATATCATGTATAAAATTCTACCTTGCTCAATGACGTCAAAGGTGACCCATGCCGTGATTTTTGTCTTACCTGGTACGAAGATGGACCTTAAAGAGGAAGGAATATTGAGTTAAAGATCCAATTTTACCAATGAGATCGACTCCCATGGAGGACAAGGGGGGTAGGAAAAGAGCTAGTAACTGATCTGTTCCAATCTGATAGATTGGAACAAGTCATTGATTGGGTACATTTGGAACTATTTTTCCCCAAAATATGCCACTTGATGCAAAGGCCTATATAAAGGTCTCTCCATCATGTTATTCAAAGTGGTCAAATGCCTTCAAAATGAATGGTCACCGTGTACATGTCCAATCCTGCTTTAGATGCTCATCATTTTAAAAGTGTTTGACTACTTTGAATCACCCAATGGATATGTTCTTTTCGATGCAATCTTCGACCTACACAATGGTCAACCACCATCGGATCAGACCTCCATATTCTTGCTATGGGTTGTATCAGTATCGGTCCAAAACCGTTCATATTTGAAATGATGTGATTAAGTGATGCGGGACAACGACCCTAAAATACGTGAATGCCCATGATATGATAATTTGCCAGAATTAAATTAATTAATTAAACAATCAATCACGAATTAATGAGATACCTTAGGGCTTCATCGAATTCCTCTTAGATAACCATGGTCAATTCGGCTAGGGTCCAATCTGGCGTGTGAATATGTTAGAATTGCGAAAGGTATGATCCTAGAGATAGAACTCTAGCATCCTCTAGATCAGGGCGTTGCTCGTAGATCCAGGTGAATTCTCGAAGCGCCTCACGAAGGTTCTCAAATGAACGATCAACCTGCACAATTAGAGCGATCTCAAGCTCAACAACTATTGTGGATCAATGGGTATCGAAGAGAATCAATCCACAAGGATAGACGTCAAGATAGCTCAAGATTAAGGGTTTAGGGGTTTGAAACAAGAAGAAGAAGAAGAAATAGATGGCAGGATAGCAAACAAAATAGAAGAATAGGTAAGAAGAAAATTCAAGATAGAACATGGGCATCACCCCCTTGGCCTCGCACCAAACCCACATGGAGAAGAAGACTCACTCTCCATTAAGCTCCTCTCAAGCTCTCAAAGCATAGCATTTTCATAAAATCAACCAACTCAAATAAAGTCTTTACATGCCTTTATATAGGCTAAGAAAACCCTAACGAAACATAAAGTTTAAAATAAGAAAGTTTTAACACAATTAAAACACTAAATGGAAAAGTTTTGCCTAAAATTCATATAGCCACCAATTTGTGGGCGACTTTCTCGCACGCCCATCATATGACCACAGATGTCTATCCTTGATGATGTGCACAAAAATAGAATGATGTCTAATTCACGAATGTCCGTCCGAATTTTATAAACGTCCGTCATATGTTGACAAACTTTGCTTTCTTTTCTTGTTTCTCCCTTATTTTCTCTTGTTGTTTTCTTCTTGCACTTTCCATCCACCTTATACCATGAGATGTTCCCATCACATAGGTAGTGATCCCTATTTGCAGCTCTTCAAGGTCTCTTGTCGGTAGATGTTGGCGCCCCGTGGCTCCTCCGTCGCTTCTTCTTTCGACGGTACACCTTGTGTGGCTTGAAAGCTAGGTCTAGGGTGTCGGCGTCCCCGTCAATTCTCCTTGAGCAAAAGTGTTTCATAACTAATGAAACTAGCCCGAGACATCGGTCGATTAAGTTGATGTCCCCGTCCCCACCAATTCTCCCGGACCTAAAAGGTTTCATCTACGATGAAACATGCCCTTAGTATTAGTCAAGTATGTCAGGACCCAAGTAGTGACCCTTCTCGCAACTAGCCCAAGCCATCTCGAAACCCGATTGAGCATGCTCGTCATGTCAGTCAATTGTATCGGGATGCACACGGTAGACCTCATCTCTATGAACCCAAGCCATCTCGGAACTCGGGATGCCAACCCATTCTACGAAATACTTTCAAAGCTTCCCACCATTTCCACTTGGCCAAGAAGATTTCATCATCGATGAAACATGCACGCAAGATCGGTCAAAGAAATCTAGATCCACACTGCAAACCTCTTCCCACTCAATCTAAGCGCTCTCGTATTCCGGGTCACTAACCCTCTTAACAAAATAGCCTTGAAATTCTCTGCCATCGGTGAATGCCACAAGATCATCCAAGAACTTCTCAATGATCAGGCTTTTCATCTTGCTCGGAGGAGGTAGGGGTATGGGTTGTGGGATTCGAATCGACTCAAAAGGAATGGACATTTGAAAATGATTTCTATGAAATGGGGTTGAGCCTAGAAGAGGAACTAGGTCATCCACATTGAGTGTTGAACTAACCCCCATACCTTGAGGTAGCTCAAACACATATACCTTAGGTCCACTCCTTACCACCATCCTAAAAGATTCGGCAATGCGGGTTTGAGACTTCTTCACGATCCTTGATGGGAATCGTTCAGGCCTAACCCGAACCATTTCATGGCCACTTATTTAAATTTCCTTGAAGCTCACGGGCAAATTCGTCAATAATTTGGAATTGTCATTGCACAAACTAATTGTAGGCATAATTTCAGTATGCAATGCAGAATGTGACTCAAAACCATGAGTGTACATGCACCTACGAACTCGATATGCTCATGTGCATGTGCCATGAATGACTCCTGTCTCTGACAACACTAGTTACTCATGAGCACTCAACTCGATTAACTTGTGTGTACTAGATTCAACCAACACCAAGTTGGGTACTCGATTCTATTGACACTAATGGCTCTTGTGTAACCAGTTCAATGAACTTACGTGTACTCGATTCAACGGGCACCAACAATTTGTGTGTAACCAAGTCTACGGACACCGATGACTCATAGGCAAGTGATTCGATTGGCTCATGTGTACTCGGTTCAACCAACACCAAAGACTCAAGTGCACTCGACTCTACAAACAATATGGACTTGTGCACAACTGACTCCACGGATACTAACAAATCATGTGTAAGTGAATTGGTAGAATCGTATGTGGGTGACTCAGTTGGCTCACGTGTCGGCGACTCAACATCATTACTCACAACGAAAATAAAAGTCTCTTCAATGCAAGCAAACTTTCTTCGACTTCTTCTATTTCCTCTTTACTCATCTCGACACTAGGGTCATAAACATCCTCTCCCACGTTCCCATTTTCCAGCCCCGTAGAACTATCTCTTTTAATCAATAAATTTTGGGCGAGAAATTTTGTGGGGCATTGATATGCAAAGTGTCCAAATCCGTGACACTTGTAACATTTGTTGCGACCACTAGTTTTGGGCCTCTCAATACTTGCTCCTCTAGCGTTAACAATTTAGGGACTCGGAGAAGTGTTCACGTGCGTCAATGTTTAGGCCCCAGAATTATTTATCGCATGGGTCACTCCTTTCCTGTGATCAATTTGGGGACTCATAGGAGTACACGCAGGCTTTGATGATGGGACCCCAAAATTAGCCTTCACTTTTATGTAGGTAGTACTCCTAGACTCAAGTTGGGTGTGTTTATAACGCTTATCCATCTTAGCTTCTAAACACCATAGAAGGTGGCGGTGCGTGAAAGGAATATACTTTTCGATAAGTCGCTCCTTCATGTCCTCCTATTGTGTGATGGGCTTACTTCGAAGTGACTCGTGCCAAAACCTCACACCAACCCAATAGATTTTAGCTTGGCTCACCAACCTCATTGTCGCGAGCCTAACCTTACAATCTTCCAACACATCATACAAGCCAAAATATTCCTCTTGGTTAGACAACCACTCCAGAAGACGTTAGGGCTCATCGTCCCATCAAAATCCAGAACCTCAACTCGATTGGACTTTAGAAACTTCCTATCAAGGTCATACATGGGTTCACAATTATAGGAGTATCCCCTAACACTAGTCTCATCTCGACTTTCAAAACTTCGCCTAGGATTGTGAGTGTAACGGTTTCCTTGTTAGGCTAGTTCCCTCTCAAGATGGGTAAGAAAATCACGTTGGCACGCAAGAGGGTCATGTATGATGCTTGACACAAACACAACTCAGACACAATTCTATAATAAACACACACTATGAATCACACAACAATTGAGGAATTTTAATAAACATAAGATTGGCACACAAATATGAACCACACAAGTGAGGAATTTTAACAAACACAAGATGAGCATACAAATCAACACAAATAAAATGATACATAAATCCCTAACCTAGAACCTAGGCTTTGATACAAAAGCTGATGCGGGACAATGACCCTAAAATGCGTGAATGCCCATGATATGCTAGTTTGACAAAATTAACTAATTAATTGAGCAATTGATCAAGAATTTATGCGATATCTTAGGGCTTCATCGAATTCCTCTTAGGTAACCATAGTCGATTCAGCTAAGGTCCAATTCGGCGTGCGAGTATGTTAGAATTGCGAAAGGTGTGATCCTAGAGATAGAACTGTAGCATCCTCTAGGTCGGGGCGTTACTCGTAGATTGAGGTGAATTCTCTTAGCTCCTCACTAGAGTTTTGAAGGGAACGATCAACCAACACAATTAGGGTGATCTCGAGCCTAACAACAATTGTGGATCAATGGGTATTGAAGAGAATCAATCCACAACAATGGACGTCAAGATAGCTCAAGATTTAGGGTTTAGGGGTTTGAATAAGAAGAAGAAGAAGAAGAAACATATGGTAAGATAGCAAACAAAATAGAAGAATAGGTAAAATAAGATACAAGATAGATTATGGGCATCGCACACTTAGCCTCACACCAAACTCACATGGGGAAGAAAACTCACTCTCCAGTAAGCTCCTCTCAAGCTCTCAATGCATAGCATTTTTATTAAAATCAACTAATTCAAATAAAGTCTTCACATGCCTTATATAGGCTAAAAAAATCTCAACTAAACAGAAAGTTCGAAATAAGAAAGTCCTAAAACAATTAAAACACTAAATGGCAAGGTTTTGCCTAAAATTCATGTAGCCGCCAATTTGCGGACAACTTTCACAGACGTCCGTCATATAACCACGAATGTTTGTTCTCGACGATGTGCGCAAAAATAGAATGATGTCTAAATCATGGATGTCCATCCGAATTTCATGGGCATCCATTCTGAAGCCACAGACGTCTGCCATATGTTGACGAACTTTGCTTCCTTTTCTTCTTTCTCCCTTATTTTCTCTTGTTGCTTTCTTCTTGAGCTTTCCATCTGCCTTGTACCGTGAGATGTCCCCATCACATTGGCAGTGAGCCTTCTTTGCTCTTCAAAGGTCACTTTTCGGTAGATGTTGGCACCACATGGCTCCTCCCTCGCCTCTTTCGGTGGTACGCCTTGTGTGACCTGAAACCTAGTTCTACGGTGTCGGTGTCATTAAGACACCGGGGCTCAAAAAACTAGTGGAAGAATGATGGCTGACTTTTGAAGTAGATGGATGGGAGGTCTTCAAACTTGAAAGTAAGCTGAAATATCTAAAAGGTAATAGAGTGGAATAAAAACGTGCTTGGTAGAACTGGGGAAAGAAAAGAGGAGATTCTGGAAGCTATTCAGATGCTAGACCAGATGAGGAAAGATGTTTATGTCTGTAATTGAATAATGAGGATAGAGAGGAAAGATCAAAGCTAAAAAATTGTATGCCAGAAAAGATGTTTATGTCTGGAAATCCAGTGTTTTGTTATAATGTTGATCTATAAATTAGTAACTTATTATCTTCGCTAAATCAGTTAACTTATTATCAGGGAGCTCAAAAGGTAGGTCTTAAGTGCACAAATAATCTCAAGCAGCCCATGGCTATGGAGCTCTTTCTGTCACTTCAAAAGGAGCCACGAGATATGTATACACGCATGAGCGACGCGAGAAGATCACATCCTGGGAGAGCGTGCATGGAAGGAAGAAAAAAAATAGAAAACGGGTTTCTGTCCAGATTCTCTCGAGCGAGATTCAGCCTCACTCTTGCGAGATTGACTTGAGAGATATTTTTTAACGCTGATATTCTCTCTCGAGTGAACCCAACACTCGCTCGAGCGAGATCGAACCAACTCTAGTGCGTCTGGATGAATTGTAGGCAAAAAAATTGTCATTTTGAGTTTTGCTTAGATTAAGACTTTCTATTTTCGAGTTTAGAGTTAAGATAAGGTTTTATTTGCCTATATAAAGCATTGTAAAGAAAATTTTAATTAGTTTTTTGATTGATTAATGAATAGTTTTTTCTTTGAGCAAATCCTAGAGAGCTTGAGATGAGTTTTCAATGAAAGAGATTCTTTCACAACCAAAGAGTAAATCTTCTTCCCAGTTGGGTTTGGCGTGAAGCCAATATTTTCCTTGGAGCCATTCCTTCGATTTTCCATCCTTTTGTTTATCTATCTTTTTTTTATTGTCAGGTAATTAAATTTAGTTTTGTTTCTTCTGTTGAAAACCATAAAATCAAATATCTTCTCTCTAGTTTCTTGTTGCTGGGATTTAAATTTCAGTTTTCAAATTTTATTCAAAACCACCCACTGATTCTTTTTGAATGATTTAAACCTTTTGGGTCTTAAATTATTCAAACCCTAGCAAGGAGTCAAGAGACAACATCGAGATTGCAGCTTGGTGCCCTGAACTAGATAAAAAATCAAAGTCTATCTTTGGACCTTATTTTCTAGATCGGGAAGGATCATATGCAAACGAAATACTAAATCGGCTTAATAAAATTGCCCCAGTAAATTTGTTGAATATCTTATGTGTTTGGAAGGATTTTATTGAAGTATTGTTGCTCAATAAAATCTAAAATTGCTTTCAACTTGGTATCAAAGAACAGTCTAGTTTAGGGTGTTTGCATCTTAGGTTGAATTAGGGTATCTTATTTTGTTTTTGCTTTCTAGATTGACCTTAGGGTTTCATATAGGTGTTAGTTTTCATTTTAGTGTGTATTATGCTAATGTTGATCATCAATGGACCTTAATCAGATTGGAGCGATGATACAAGCTCTTACAGATCGTATGACGGGAATGGAAACTCTATGGAATGGTTCCAAAAGTCTATAAACGATAGGAGGGTCCACAACAGACGTCAAGAAAGTAGTAGGACACCCCCTAGAAGAAATGATCATCATGAGTCGATGGGTGATTCAGATGAAAAGTTTCTCAAAACCGTTCGGATCGAGGCCCCAAGCTATGGCGGGAAGATGGAACCTAAAGTCTTCCTCGATTGGTTGTCAGACATGGAACACTATTTGATTGGTATGATATGTCTGACATGTGGAAGGTTAGATTGACCAAGATGAAGTTAGTGGGCCAAGCTCGACTTTTCTGAAACAACCTAGAACGTTGTTGAGTGGACATCGCTTGCAAACCCATCTCCACTTGGGAGGAAATTAAAGATAACTACAAGAGAAGTATGTTCCCACGTCATATATGCAATGCCTTTTAGACCAATAGCAGAATCTTCGCCAAGGAAATATGCATGTCACCAATTACATTGTCAAGTTTGAGAAGTACGTGATGCTTTCCAATGTAGTTGAAGAGACCAAAGTCACACTTTCTAGCTTTAGTACACGACTTAGGCCAAAGTTGCAAAAGGATTTAATTCCCCATGACATTGACACCTTGGACGATTGTTATGCGATGGTGCAAGAGTTGGAGAGGTAAATAGAAACCCTGAGTAGTGGGTGATCTAGTTCCTACCATCTTGAGCTTCAGACTACCCCCAACAAGATGATAACCAATTCGAATAAAAATTGGTGAATTCTCAAGTCGATAAAGGGAAGGAAAAATTAATTGAAGGTTCTAAAAGTGGTAATAACATGTGTTATAAGTGCCAAGGGTTTGGACACTCTGTCACTCAATGTCTTACGAAAGTTCCTACTCAAATTTTAATTGTTAAAGGGGAACAAGATAAAGGACAAGGAGAGTTAGAAGAAGAGGTTTACGATCCTGAGATTTCTGAGTGATGAAGAGAATGAGGCGGTAGAAGTGAGTCTTGTTTGTGTTAGAAAAGTTTTTAGTCATAATGGTATTGTGTCCGACACACGAGTCGTTAGAGTCAATAGGAACACATCATCAACATGAGTTGCATGAAATAAAAGTACGAAATTTTTTCTAATACACAACTTATTTAATGATTTTTCCACGGGTGAATTTGCATCGGTCCAATTTAGACCCGAGCAAATCCCGCCTAGAAATTGCGAAAGGTTTGCAAACTTACAATATTGGACCCTTTCTAATCTTAAAAATGGGTCGGTGATTACTAATGCGGTGATTAAGTTGGATGATCTTACACCTCTTTTAGGTCCAACAACAAAACCCCAAGACCCATTCCTTGATGGTCATTCTTTTGAACCCAATCTTATCTACCAATTGATTGCCCAAATAATACCTAAGCAATATGATAAAGGGGAAAAGCTTTTGGGAGATCTGGAATTTGTTACTGAGATAAAAGAGCTTCAAGTGTACCTCACAAAATGGAAAGGAAAGCAGAAGATACAACAGTTGGTGTTTAAGATGCGTAGGTTCCACAAATAATTGCAGATGAGTTTCCCCCACCCGGGGAGAAATGATAGGGACATCCCTTGATTGATCAAGTATAGAAACTTACCAAGAAGCCCATGGTTTTGAACCCCTTTTCGGCGCTTTAAGAGGAGCAAGGAGACATGTATACAAAGATGAGCTACATTTGAAGACCCCATCCCGGGAAGGTGTGCACGGAAGGAATAAAAGAAGGAAAAGAAGGAAGAGCAAAAGACAAAAAGCAGGTTTTTGTCCAAATTTGCTCGAGCGAGATTCAGCCTCGCCTGAGCGAGTTCAACGCGAGAGAAATTTTCTAATGTTGATATTATCACCCTAGCAAACCTATCACTCGCTTGAGAGAGATTGAGAAGAATCTAGTTTGGCTTGACGAATTATAGGCGAAAAAGTTACCTTTTGGAGTTTTATTTAGACTAGGACTTTCTATTTTCTAGTTTAGTATTAGGTTAGGATTTTATTTACCTATATAAAGCATTGTAAAAGTAATTTAATTAGTTTTTTTTATTGATCCTTGGAGCGATTCCTATGATTTTCTATCCTTCTATTTATCTATCCTTTCTTATTGTCAGGTAATTAATTTAGTTTTATTCCTTCTATTGAAAACCCATAAAATCAAATATCTTCTCTTCTAGTTTCTTGTTGCTAGGATTTAAATTTTAGTTTCCAAATTTTATTCAAAACCACCCATGGATTCCCTTTAAACAATTTAAACCTTTTGAGCCTTAAATTATTCAAACATTAATAAAGGGGAACAAAATAGCTTGAGACATGTTCCATAATCTCGATTTTATCATAGAAGAATCTAGACCTAGGCTCCTACCAAAAATATAGGAAATCAGAGTCACAGATCTTTTGGAGTGCATAACTTTGCATTCCCATGTTTGTTCCATTATTAATGGGTCTCTACAGGTATTTACTTTAACAAAGTATGTTTCTCATTTCATTATTCGATTTTAATTTGGTTGGTGTTACTACTACACCAAGTTTATGTTACAGCCACCTCACTTAAGAAAAGTAAGAATCTGTTGACTGCCTTAAATCAGATGGAGATCATTTTTCATCCCAATCTTCTACACAATAGATCATGAGACCATAGGCCTACTATAAAATGATCAGATCTTTATTTCACATGGCACACATCCCAAAGAGTGAACGTGAATCACATTTGATGGTGTGCCATGATCACGTTCACCTCTTGAGATGTGTGTCGTGTGTAATCAACATCTGACTATTTGATAGTATACTTAGGGTCTCAAGACCTATTGTGTGGAAGATTGAGACGAAAATGGTGTCCATAGTCTCATTCAAAGCAGTAAACGATCTTTTGCATTGACTAAGTGAGGTGGCTGTAGCATAATGTGGTGTGGCAGTAACACAAGCCTTTATTTTTCTGTGACATGATTATGGGCAATTCTTGTTCTTGTTTGCTCAATAAGCAATGCCTTTTTTTTCTGTGACACGATTCTGGGCAATTCTTGTTTGCTCAATAAGCAATGCCTTTTTTTTCTGTGACACGATTCTGGGCAATTCTTGTTTGCTCAATAAGCAATGCCTTTATTTTTCTGTGGCACAATTATGGGCAATTCTTGTTTGCTCACTAAGCAATGGGGTTTGTCAGGGTCCCCTCCCTTCTATTATTGTGGTCAGGATATATACAGAGCAGGTAGGTCATATAATACAGACCAAAAAAAGAAAGATTAATGTAGGATCGAATGGCACTTCAGAAAACTAAAGGGAGGTCACAAGATCAAGCCCCTGAGAAATGAATACTTCTTCAGTGATATGATGTTCTCAACCATCAAACGTATGTTCACCTAGATGTGATAGATTGCAGCCGTGGCATAAGTCACTGCAATGGTACAATGATTGCAACAATAGAGGAAAGATCTCTTAGTTCATCAACTAGAAAAGGAAAAAATCAGCCTTTGAATAAGCAGTTGACCCCTGAAAGAATGGCCCAACTCGGTCCAAGTAGACTCTGGCAAAGGCGGTGTATTAATATTAAGTGTAGAAATAAAAAAGTAAATCCTAAGAGGAAAATACCTGATTTGTTGCGATCACCAGCTGCAGATGTTTATTGATGCTACAACACGTCACTGATCATGTGGGTGGAGATGTGGGCTGACTTCTTTACTGAATCGTCGGTCAGCCAACATCAGCAGCATTGGGTCACTTGGAAGTTTAGTTGACGGGGACGTCGAGTACGTGGACATTGGTTTTGGACCACATCGCTTCTACCGGCGTCGAAAGAAACGAAAAGGGAGCCCGAGTAGCCCGAGTACATCAACTTCAAGGGAGAAACGAAGGCAAAGGACAGCATCAGGGGCATCAGGTGGCGGACGTCCATAGATTCAGCACGGATGCCCAGATTTTAGACCCCTCACTGTTTTAGAGGGACGGACGTCCGCAGTGCCCCACGGACGTCCTTGGTTCTGTGTCCGTAGGTCACCGACATCCGTGACCTCCAGGACGGATGTCCGTGACTCCGTAGACATCGTGCCGCCAGCGACGAAAGTTTCCTATTTTTACAAAAATTACCTTTTTTTAGTGTTTTATTAGTATTAGGATTCTTTATTTCAAATTTTAATTATTGGTGGCTATATAAGGAGTCTTCTAAAGAGAATTTAATTAGTAATTGAATATTTGGAATGCATTATTGCTTGAATATTCTTCTTCCCGAGATGGGTTTGGTGTGAGGCCAAGGGAGCGATTCCCAAAACCGTTATCTTTTGGTATCTATTTTCTTTTGATCTTTTATTATCTCTGCTATCTACTCATCTATGTTTTCTCTTGAACCTTCACCTTGTTAATCTAAGATTTCTAAATCTCAATCTATTGATTTCTTGATCTCAAACCCTCAACCCTTTTTTAATCCTAAATCAAACAGAGACAAAACCCTTCTCTAAACCATAAACCAAAACCAAATCATAAGCTTATTATAAAATTATAAAGTTATTTCCACAGCCCTAGTTCGAACCGTGAATCTGCATCAGATTGAAGATGAACACCGAAGCCTAGAAAAAGTCAGAGTTCTATCTCTAGGTCCAATCTCACCTCAAATCTAATAGTACTTACGCATCGGACTGGACCCTAGCCGGATCTCGCGTGATCTACCTGTCAAAATTCTTCAAACCCTAACATATTTAAGATAATTTTGAGATTAAGTTTGATTTAATTTATTTAATTTTGGTAAAAATTGTATCAAAATTATATTCACGCATTTTAGGGTTATCGTCTCGCGTCCTTAGTTTATCTAGTTTTCCTAATCCTACTTTAAGTCCAATTGCTCTGGTTTTCCTAATCCTATCGGGAGTTTGGTTGATCTGGTCTCCTAATTGTATCCTAACTCTGATTATTTAGTCTCCAAATGTTACTCTGATTCTAATTACTTTGGTCTCTTAATCCAACTAGGAATTTGATTAATCTACTTTCCTAATTCAACTAGGAGTTTGATTAAACTAGTCTCCTAATTCTACTAGGAATATAATTAATTAAGTCTCCTAATCGTACTAGAAATCTAATTAAAAAAGGGGTTGTAGCCTGCTATGATAAGGAGGATCAGCCCCGTTCCCAGGTACCCTCCATAAGCTCCCTTGGGCAAATCGATTGGCTAAGGGTTATTTTTAAAATAGTAAGGATTGAAAAAATAATTTTGTGTTTAAAAATTGAAGATTTAAGGATTGAAATTATGAGTTTAAAAGTTAAAAATAAAACTGAAGATTAGGATTTAAGAACGAAAAAAAAACTAGACTTATGAGCTAGAACTACGATCTAGAACTAGAATTAAGGATTAAGAGATAAAAACTAAGAACTAAAGTTAAAAAAAAACTAGAATTAAGGGCTAGAGAATTAAAAACTAAGATCTAGAATTAAGAACTAAGAATTATAACTTAAGAGCTAGAACCTGAAAACAAGAACTAAGAACTTGAATTTAGAAATTAAGAATTAAAATCTAAGATCTAGGAATTAAGAGACTAGAACTTGAAACTAGAAACTGGGAATTAGGAACTAGAACCTAAGATCTAACACTAGAAATTAAGGACTAGAACTGAAATTGAAGGACTAAAATTAAGAGCTGGTTCTAGGAATTAAGAACTAGAACCAGAAAACTAAGAACTTGAGATTAAAAACTAGGAATTTAAAATTGAGAATTAACACTTAGGATCTAGAAATTAAGAATTAAAAGCTAAAACTTTAGAACTAGAACTTAGAACTAGAAGTAAAAATTAAGAACTAGAACTAAAAAAAGAAATTACTTGACGCTAAGCACCGCAGAGAGGGGTCTCAAAATCCTAAGCTTGGAAGGCGAGGAACTCGAAAATTCGATTGCTTGATGTTGTTGTAAAAAATTTTGGGACGAGGTAAGGGGGTCTATTTATAGGTGTACGGGTAATTATGCGCCCTGTGGGAGGTGCATAATTAACTGGTAAAATCTAATTGCCTGTATAGTGCGTGTAATTGGATTACGCTCCTTGTTCAGTGCGCGTAATATATTTTGAGTCGGTGGTCGACTCAGTGAGTGACTAGCTGACTGGCTCAGTCGGGTGTTCTAGTTCCAACTCGCTTGGAACTAATTACGTGCCCTGTGTAGCACGCACAATCCAATTTAGCGCATGTTGTAGGGCACTTAATCGAGGAATTCAGGCAGTCCTTGGAATTAGAGGTCAGGTCAAACTGGGGACCAATTAGGCGCGGGTGCTGTGGCGCGTAATCGATTACGCCGCTAATAAGGGCGTGTAATCGGGTCTCAAAGCTGTCTACAAAAGGTGGAGTTTTGGTCTAAATTGGACCAATTGCGCGCCAGTGATGGGGCGTGCGATCTGATTGCGCGCGTTATGTAGGGCGCATAATCCACTCCTAAGGCGGTCCGCGGGAAGGATGAATCTGGTCCAAGTTGGACCAATTGCGCTCATGTATCCATGCATACAATCAAATTGTGTGCCTCTTCTAGGGCGCATAATTCGGAGTCTTTCCTGAGGCTAAGTTGTGTCCAAGCCATAGAGCTATTGTTTCAGTTTGTGCTTCGACCATATACTATCGTTTCAGTATATTGTCCCCGTATTAGGGTTTTAAAGTCTTCGAAGAAGATAAGTCCTTTTCCCGAGATCGTGGGCAAGGTAAAAGGTTGGCCAAATAGGTTTGTATGCTCCGAGAGGGCAAAATTGGGGTGTCTACACGAGGTTCTGTAAAATTCTGGCAGTTACATTTTCTGCATTTCTATAAACATCAGAGACCACTTGCAGCACGAAAACTGGCATGTTTGATTTGGTTTACATCAATAAGTCTGATGGCTGTCTTTTTATTTGAATCAGCGTGGTATTGAGGAAGTTATGTTGATTTCTGTGGTTGGATTTATCTCTAACATGTTCCTACAGTATGTGCACAGTCCCATGAGGTTTTTCGTGGTTGATTGTTGTCTTCCTGAGAAAGGTGAAGGTCTAAAAAGGTATTAAAGCATTGGTATTAAGGTATGTTGATGTTGTCATTATAGCTATAATAATTGTGAGCTATTCTAGTGTTGTTGTGTGTTATTATTGTAATAGCAATTGTAGGTGTTTTGTTTGTTGAAATGCTGCTAAGAATGCAGAATTGTTAAATAGTGTTAATCTCTATTGCTGTTGTCATTGATCTAGCAATTATAATTCATCTTGTTGTTGGCTATTGAGTGCAGGTTGATTTTTTTTATGTTGCTTTGGTGACATTGCTCGGAGTGTGCACAGCAGCTTCTTCGTTACATGTTTATGTGGATAGCAGCCTTCTTGATTGTGCTATGGGGACAACTGCTATTATGGTATTTTGCATTGCTGCTGGTTAGTTCACTAGATTGACTTGGAGTATTGGGGGTTGCTACAGACTATGCTGAAATGATGTGTGATGGTTGTGTTACCAAGAGAAAGTGTTGATCGTGTAAATTAGCGATTGTTATTTGTTGCCGTCAGTCTGGTTGGTGGTTGCAGGATCATTCAGACGTTGTGGTGTGGCTTGTTGATGATGTGCTCGTGGTGAAACAGCCCCTCTACACCCTCTTATTTATCTTTACACCCTTTACCCTGCTCTATTCATTCGCGTTGGTGTTGGCCACGAAAAGAGCACCCTATTCAGTACCAAAGAAGGCCTATTGGCTGGAGGTATATCGAGTAGGTAACAGGGCCTACGTGAACCCTTGAACCCTTGAATTTGGAGGAGCTGTACTCTTGGTTTGGCCGTGTTTGGAAGACTGGTTAATTTTATATTATTCTGGGCAGCTATTGCTAGTTGTGGGGGTGCTTTGGTTGTGTGCACACTGGGTATTTGTTCTTTTGTCTGTGAGGACCGTTATTGGTTGGGTGAGGTATTGTAACACTTAAACAGAGGGAGTATCAAGACCTCTTGCAGCGAGCCTTGGGTATCCAATGCTACACCACTCATGTTGTCGAGTCGGCTATATCATTGGCACTGCCCATGTCTCTTCTACATCTCTGTCCCTTGGATCATAGATTCAGGAGTGATAGATCATATGGCCGGTGTGTCATCATTGTTTGATAGAATCATGTTATTATCCTCTCCGAGCAATATCCATGTTGCTGATGGCTCTCTGGTTCCAGTGTCAGGGCTAGGAACTGTGCATGTTGGGGGATTATCTCTAGACTCTACATTACATGTTTCGAAGATACTGATGAGTCTTCTTTCAATCAGTTGTATTACGAAGTCCATGAATTGCAGTGCGACGTTCTTTCCCTCATATTGTATTCTTAAAGATCTGTCAACTGGGAAAAATTTTGGACAAGGATGAGAGGACGACATTTATATCTTTGAAGAACATATTACTCCGAGAGGGGTTGCTGCTGCTACTGCATCATCATTGGAGTCGGCACATTTATGGCATCATCATCTAGGACATCTCCCATTACCTCGTTTACACCTATTTTTTCCTAACATGTTTAATCCCCTGAGTATAAAAATTCTTAGTGTGATGTATGTCACCTCTCAAATCATTACCGCACCTCTTACCCAGTCAGTGCAAATAAGTTTAATATTCCCTTCCATATTGTTCATTTTGATGTTTGGGGTCCTTCCTCAGTTGTGGGTGTACAGGATTTTCGATATTTTATCACATTTACTGATGATTGCACCTGTTATACCACTGTGTATTTGATGCGAACCAAGATGAAGTTAGTTTGATCCAAGGATCAAAATATTGTCTGATACCGATACTTATTGTCCGATACGTATCGGTTTTGGACCTGAACGATACAGTAAATTTGGTATTTCTCAGGACCCCTTAAAAATAGTCAAATTATCATACAATTTATCATTTGTATCGCCCGTATCGTCCAGTGACGCTCCCAGCTTCAAGTGACAAAAGGAAAATACTGGTATGTATCGTCCGATACATATCGATTTTGGAGTTGGACAATACGTACCAGTTTTTCAAATTTTTGATCGATGGTTCAATATTTTCAATCTATCATAAGTTGGTCGAAACTCAATTCCAAGTACGAGTGACGATCCTAAGATCAGATAATGGGAGAGTATATTCCTTTCCGCATCTCCAATCTTACCTACGCTCTTATGGGATTGAGTGGCAAACCTCTTGCCCCTATATTCCACAACAAAATGTAGCTGAAAGAAAAAATCGACATCGGCTTGAGGTAGCTCGTTCCCTTCTCATTTGTATGAACGTTCTGAGACGTCTATTGGGTTATGTTGCTCTTACTGTCAACTACCTTATCAATCGTATGCCTTCTCCTATCCTGGGGGTGATTGCCCTATTAAAGTGGTGTTTCCCAGTAGCAGTCTCTTCGATATTACATCCCGTGTCTTTGGATGTCTCTGTTTTGCTCATATTCCCTCCATAACTCTCCTAATGCTCTAAGATGTGTCTTCATCGGGTATCCTCCATCTCAAAAGGAGTACAAGTGTAATGACCCTGAAACTGAGAATTGTTTCATCACTTTGGATGTCACATTCTTCGAGTTCACCTAATTTTATGCTCCTCCTCAAAGCCCTTTTCAGAGGGAGAAGTGTTTAAATGTCAGTGAAAAGAGCCCCACGAATTATAATCATAATCCTTTAGCTGGTAACAAAGATATTGACAAATTGGCAAGTGTCAGTGATTCAAAAGTAGCTGAATGGGATCGATTTGGGAAAGGCAAATATTTCGAAAGGAATAAAAAAAGAGTTCTAAAGAACCCCCTCATCTCACTCAAGATGTGAGTTAAGAGTCAACACAAGAAGATGGTCCACTTGTTAATGCACCTCCTCAAGTTTCAGATTGGATCTTCCAATTGCCCTTCGTATGGAAACAAGACACCCTATCAGTAAGTTTATACCTTACTAGAACTATTCTGCATCTCATATGTCATTTGTGTCTTCGTTACTACCACCATTCCAACAAGTATCAGTAAGTTTGTACCTTACTGCCATCATTCCGACAAGTATCTTACATGATCTTTCATAGTCACAATGGAAGGATGCCATGACGCAAGAAATGGGGCCCTTGAACATAATCAAACCTAGGATATTGTAGAGCTTCCTGCAAGAAGAAAGACAGTTGGAAGTAAGTGGATCTACACTGTAAAGTATAGACCTAATGGTTCTGTAGAGAGATACAAGGCAAAACTAGTTGCAAGAGGGTTCACATAGACACAAGGGGTTGACTATCAAGATACCTTTGCTCTAGTTGCCAAGTCCAATACTATCCAAGTCTTCTTATCCCTTACCGCATACAAAGATTGGCCCATGTATCAACTAGATGTGAAAATGATTTCCTCCATGGAGATCTAAAGGAAGAGGTATATATGTCCTTCCCTCTAGGCTTCTCGTCAGGGGGAGAAAGGGAAAGTATGTAGATTGAAGAAGTCCATCTATGGGTTAAAGTAATCTCCTAGAGCATGGTTCCAGAAGTTTAGTAAAGTTGTTATGGATTTTGGGTTAGAAGAAGCCATTATGACCATACTCTTATTGTTAAGAAAGGTGCTCATATCACTGCTCTTTTCATTTATGTTGATGATATCACTGTCAATGGGGGTGATAGCGAGGAAATATTACGTCTGAAATGCTACTCGAGTAAAGTTTTTGAGATGAAAGACATGGGCCCTCTCAAGTATATCCTGGGGATTGAAGTGGCCAGATCTGAAAAAGGTATTGTTCTCGCCCAAAGGAAATATGCCCTTGATGTTTTGAAAGAAATTGGTATGTTGGGTTGTAAGCCAGCTGTCAGTCCCATAGAGCAAAATCACAAGCTTAGTGGGGAAGATTGAGAACTTCTCAAGGATGTGCGTAAGCATCAGTGACTCGTGGGAAAACTCATCTACCTGACTATGACTCATCCTGACATAGCATATGCAATGAGTGTAGTAAGTCAGCACATGCATTCTCTGAGAACCACACATTTGAGTGCAGTGTACAAGATCCTGAGATATTTAAAGGGGAGTCTAGGTAGAGGTCTTCTCTATGGTAATCACAGGCATTTAGACATTGAAGTTTTTACTTACGCAGATTGGACTGGTTGCTTGAGTGACAGGTGGTTCGCAACTGGGTATTGTACTTTCTAGGTGGAAACCCAGTGACTTGGAAGAGTTAAAGCAACATGTCGTTTCCAAATCAAGCGCGAAAAGGAGAATATAGAGCTATCTCCCAAGGTGCCCGTCAAGTGAGATCTAAAGATCAGCTACTTGACACACTGACAAAGGTTGTTGGGGGAAAACAATCATATGACATTACCGCCAAGTTAGGTATGATAAATATCTATGCACCAACTTGAGGGAGTGTTGGTGTGTCCATTGTATTATGTCTTTAAGTTAGTGTGTGTGTGTTACTCTATACAAGTGTGGGTGCGTTTAGATAGTATGGGGGTATCAGTAACAACTTATAAGTGATATAAATATCAATGATATATGAGTATGAGTGATCTAACTCATAACCCCAATTTTCTCCATCTCTCTCTCTCTTCTTCTTCAACCTAAACCTTAATTCATCATCATTAAATTCTACTGAAATAAGTATATCGTGTGCTAAAAAAGGCGAGAAGGCCCCGCTCTCCAAGTAACACAAGAATGTGTAGGTACACAGCCCATGTGCCAAACTACACTGCACCAGTCTGACTCTGTTATTTGAGAGCGAATAGAATGCCACACCAATTAACTTGTAAAGTTGCAGTCAGCAGTGAGAATCCATATCACCTCGTCATGGGAGCCCTATGTTGGAACAATTGAGAGAATTTTGTCCCATTGAAGAGGGGAGGAATTTGGAAAAAAATTTCATGTCCCATTGTGGAAAGCCATGCACCGAGAATTCGTGACCATATTCATCTCCTTAACAACCTGCATGCCAACAATTTTGAACGGTCACCCATTATTTCCCAATGATCGATCTAGCAGCCATCACCAATTTAATGTCGGATGTAAGGATAGCAGACGTCACAAACCCAATTGATATCCCACATGACCCAAGAACACTAGGAAGCTTACGTGCAATCCCAGTAATTATGTTTACAGAGACATCTCCCACGCATACAAGAGGCCCAAATCGAGTGGTCATCTTTATAAAGTCGACAAGCAAGCTTCATAAGAAGGGCTAGGTACAAGTCCTGGATGCAGTGAAGAACAATTCCCCCTTCCTGTTTACAAAGACAGATGTTACGGCAGAATTTGATGATGAATTGATTCATGCTGGTAGAATGCCCCCAAAAGAATTTCATGAGCCGCCGCTCAATATTAGAAATTACACTCACGTGGAGTATCTAGCAGCAGCTCAGTAAAGATAGAGGCTAGAAAGTAGGGATTTGATGAGTTTGGTTCATCCAACAAGTGAAATTAGATGGGCCTTTCAAGAGGCCATAGCATCCTGCACCTGATCAACAAGTTCCCCACATAGCCTCTTGCTCCTATGGGTGCTAAAGAGGGGCAGGCCCAAACATTTAGCGGGTAGGGAGCCTTGCCGACAGTGTAGGATACTAGAAATACGCTTCTTGAGATAGAAGTACTGACGTAGATTCAGAATTTATCCGTGTTGAACTGAAGATCTGAGTATTTTCAAAACATATCGAATATGAATTTAATGGTGATGGCATTTTTTAGTAGTAGCGTCCACAAACAAGATAATTTCATCCCCACAAATAAGGAAAAGACCTCCATTCGACTTAGGAACAATTAAGCTGCCCCAGGCCACTGCAAAAGCAATTAGACGAGATAGCAACCATGAATAGAAAAGGGGAGAGAGGATCCCCTTGCCGAAAACTCCATGAGGTCTTGAAGAAACTTTGAGGTGGTCCATTGATTCAGATAGAGAACAAAGCCTCGGAGATGCATTCTAAGATCCAATGTATGAACCAAAGGGGAAATCCAAAGCACCTGGGGCAATGGAGGATGAAGGAGAAGCCTATAGAATCAAAAGCTTTATGCATGTCAATCTTCACGCAGATGGCAGCAAATCTACTGTGTGTAATGAAATTAAAATAGTCGGTGCCATTAGCTATGTTGGGCATGTGTGTGTGGTAAGTGAAAATACTTACCTGGTATTATTTTCTTCCTTTAGTAATCTTGAGATCCATGATGTAATAGATTAGATATGAAAGAAATTAATGCATTGGGATGTGTGCTAATAAGTCTACTATTGTTATTACTGGTGTCACCGCATGATTGCTGACATCAGTAAGGTCAACTGCTTGACCTATTAGAATTCAGTAAAAATTGGATGGTTGCGATCAATTTTTAATTCTGATCAACTTTCCCTTCTGCCATTACCCCGTTCAATCACCGAAAGTTTGATTTCTGAGATCGTCTTCCCCAACGTGTCGACCACTGGTTTCCTATTCTAGGTCAACTCCTCGAGCTCTAGAACTCCTATTTTCTTGTCAGATCTGCCATGTAAAGCATCGAAATAGGTATATATCTCAGTTTCGATGAGTTATTTTCAGTAGCGTGTGTGGTTTATCATTTTTTGTGACTGGTTTGGGGATGCATCTCACTGGAACCCTCTAAACTTCACCGGATTCCTACTGGAAATGTCCGCAACATCACAAGTGACCCTCTCAGCCCCTAAAAGTTCACCGTTAGACTGTTTTATAAGTTTTTGCCCTGATAGTGCATCATTACATGATCAACATGATTTTGGGTGTTGATTGAAGTTGCACCCTTGTAATTACTGAGTTCATCATACATGATGTATGCTATGATGGTTCTGTTGACCGAAACAGTATTGAAGTTGTGTAGATTTGAAGTATGTGCTTGTTAATTGATTTGAGTGGCTATGTAGTTGTGAAATAAAGGGTGTAGAGCCCTTTTGTGTTGAAAAAAAGGTGGTTGTATAAATCCCTTGTGAAGTTGTATGATTCGTGTGATGATGGATGAATCCAAAGTTAATGTAAGAAGTGGTATTGAAGGGCCTCATGGACTTCAGATCAGATTTCTCTCTCTTGGTCTAGGTTCGCATATATTTTCTTGAGGGGCAAGAAGAAGCTAAGTTACACAAATCACACAGTTGCCAAGCTAGTTGAAACTGATCCCAAGTATGGGGATTAGAAATCCAAAAACTAGTATGTGATGACTCTTATGTTGCACTCGATGCAACCTGAGATCAGTCAATCCTATGAACTTGCATATTTTTTTATCAGTAATAAGATTATATTAATAACTAGTAAGGCGCTGAAACCCAATACAATCTCGACTCACAAAAACAAAAAATAAACAATACATGACATACAGCGAACACGACACACCCCCCAGATCCCCGTAAGCAAAGCCCCCTTAGCCAGGGTCCCAAAGGAAATTGCAGCAGCTCTCCCCATCCCCTCCACACGCGACCCAGAATCAAACCAGCTCTGAGACCACCCTAACAATCATTCCGATAGGTTTGGTTTTCCCTTCAAAAATTTTGCAATTTCTCTCCCGCCATAAGCACCACAAAATGGCGAACATCGCCGCCCTCCATAACCCCCCATCCCCCCCCCCCCTTCACCTTCGCCGCATCCCAGCTCAACAACAACAGGTAAGGCGAGTGAGGCATAGCCCAGGACATTTCGAAAGCTTTAAAAATGGCACCCCACACCTCAATAGCCACACGGCAGTGAAGAAAGAGATGAGCAGCAGACTCCTCCCCATCGGAGCACATAACACACGAAGTCGGGACGTCAATACCCCTCAGAACCAACAGGTCCCTGGTAAGGATTTTATCCTTGCACAGTGTCCAAACAAAGAACCTGATCTTCAGAGGGATGGGTTCACTCCACAGCCATTTACCTTTGAAACTGATAAGCGGGCAATGCGAGAGCCAACGATATAGCGCTTTGACGCTGAACTTCCCTTCTCGGTCCAGGTCCCAAATCCTCTAATCGGCTCGTAAGTTGTTCTGCTGCGCCCCATACAGCTTACTCAACAAGTCTAAATAACTCCCCACCTCGTTGTCCCTGAGGCGCCTTCTGATGACTACTTCCCAAATACCCCTCCTGCCGTCGGAAGAAACAAACTCCTCAATCCTACCACCCAGGTTCGTCTCGAGGGCGAAGATATCTGGGTATAAGTCTCTAAGCGGACCCCCTTCTAGCCAAGGATCTTCCCAGAAATGGATGCGAGTCCCACATCCCCAGCTATGTCTCACCACTTTAGCCAGATCCCCCCAAATGCGGGAAATATCTCTCCACCATGGCGAGGTACTCCTATGGGTAGACAGACCTATCCCCCAACTCCCCCAGGAAAGGCCATACTTATCACACAAAACCAGCCACCATAGACTTCTCCTCTCTTCCTCCCTTTTCGCTCTCCAAATCCACTTCCCAAGAAGCTCCAAATTTGTTCTCTTAAGATTTCGAATCTCCAACCCCCCATATGCGACAGGCAGCTGGCACGTGTCCCAGTTGACGAGGTGATAGCGCCTGTTCAAACCTTCCCCTTCTCAAAGAAACGACCTTTGAATGTGCTCCAGTTGATTAAGAACTTTAGCGAGGCATCTAAACATAGTCATGAAGAAAATGGATATCGACGAGAGCACTGCTTTAACCAAGATCAGCCTTCCCCCATTGCTCAGTAACCTGCCCTTCCAAGAGGACAATCACTGCTCAAATCTCTGCACCACCGGGAGCCAATCGCAGCTCGTAGGTTTTCTGATCCTGAGGGGCAAGCCTAGGTATCTGATTGGCAGTCCCTCAATGTCACACCCAATCGATCCAGCTAGGAAATTTAGAGGTTCATCCTCCACACCAATACCAGATATCATAGATTTAAGGAGATTAACCCGTTTGCCTGAGACCGCCTCATAAACCGAAAGCACATCAGCCATAGCTCGAAGTTCCGTCACATTAGCCTTCCCAAATAAAATAGTATCATTCGCATACTGTAAGTGCGTGATGAATCTACCCTACTGACTGACCCTAATGCCATTAAGCATGCCCGAGTCCCTAGCACGACCGATCAGCCCAGATAAGGCCTCCCCAACCATATTGAATAGAAAAGGGGAAAGGGGGTCTCCCTGCTTGAGACCCCTAGAGCTCTTAAAATACCCTGTCGGCGTCCCATTAATTAGCACCAAGAACAACGGGGATGAATAGCACCCCCGCATCCACTTCCTCCAAGTGGAGCCGAATCCCAACCTCTTCAGCATATACTCTAAATTCCCCCAGCTGACCCGGTCATATGCCTTTTCCATATCAACCTTCCAGATCACCGCCAGCCTACGCTGCGCATATGTCGAGTGAATGGTCTCATTAGCAACCCCACAAGATTCGTTAGATGTCTACCATAGACAAAAGCCCCCTAATTCTCAGAGATAATAGTGCCCATCACCCACTTAAGCCTGTTGGCCAGCACCTTCGACAGAATCTTGTAAATGCAATTAATAAGGTTGATCAGGCGGTAGTTGGAAATACTGTCAACCCCGTGTATCTTGGGTATAAGGGTGATAAATGTAGAATTTAATGCTCTCCCGATAATACCTATAGAGTGAAACTTGTGGAAAACCTCCAACAGATCCGCCCTAACGGTCTCCCAAAACGCGTGATAGAATTCCATGGTAAACCCATCCGGTCCCGGCGCTTTATTGTTGCCACCAAATCTGATCGTAGCCCACACTTCGTCTTCTGTAAAAGCACTCTCAAGCCCCCTACTGGCCTCCTCTGAAATAGAGGTGAACTGCAGCTCATCCAAAATCGGCCTCGGGAGTCCCTCATCCGTGTATAATCATTCGTAAAAGCCCACGATATTATCCCCCACCTCATCAAGATCCGTGTGTGTCACCCCATCCACCATGATACTCCCCCAAAACTTCGATGTATTGCGGGCATTTGCAACCACATGGAAGTACTTCGTGTTGGCATCCCCCTCCTTGAACCACCGAGCCTTCGCTTTTTGCATCCAAAATACTTCCTCGGCCCTACATGTCTCACTGAACTCCACCTTTGTTTTCATTCTAATCTCCCTCTCATCAACTGAAAGAGTTTTGATCTCCTCAAGACTATCTAACATTTTCAGCTTTGCGAGCATGTTCTCCTTTCTGATGTGGACCTTTCCATAATCATCCCTATTCTAGATCTTGATTTTATCCTTTAACCGACAAATTTTAGAGAGGAAACGATAAGCAACTATCCCATTCGACACCGACTCCGCCCACCAACCCCGAACCTTCTCCAGAAATGCCTCGTCCAATAGCCACATGTTCTTGAATCGAAAAGGAGACGGTCCCATACCACGAGTCTCACACGTGAGAAGGATAGGCCGATGATCCGAAATGGCACGTGCAAAAGCTTCCAAGAGGGCACCAGGGAAAATGTCAAGCCACTCAGTAGAGCATAGAAATCTGTCAATCCTGCTGAGAGTCGATGAATCATACAGACTAGACCACGTAAAGCAGGCCCTCGTCATTGGGATATCAAAGAAGCCCTAGTCCGTAATGAATGAGTTGAAATCCCTCATGACCCCGAGATTAGCTGGACCACCCTGCTTCTCAAAATCCCACCGGATAGCGTTAAAGTCACCAGCCAAACGGAGAGGAAATTCCAACCGAGCAGCCAAAGCATTCAACTCAAACCAAAAATCCCCCCTCTCCAGATCGGTCACCGGGTCGTAAACCCCTGCAAAACTCCAATACTTCCCTGCCACTTTATCTCGCAGCACTACAGAAGCAGAAAAGCATCCCAGCTCCTCATCCACCTTATCAAATAGAGTCGACGACCAGGCTACGAGAATCCCTCCGGATGCACCGATAGAGTCAACTCCGATCCAATCCCAGATGCCCCCCCAAGACCGAAGCAACCTTCTTTCTGTCATAACTTCCCCACTTAGTTTCTTGAAGGGTAACAACGACGGGTTTAAGCGCTGCAACCGCTTGCTTAACCCCCATCCGCTTGAGATGATCGCAGATACCTCTAACATTCCAAGACAATATCTTCGTAATTGTAACTAGTTCTTAGCCCATCCAATAGAAAGGAAACAAGTTACAGCCACCCCCCCTCCCTTCTCCCATCCGACATACTCCATTGTAGCCGCGCAAGCTCCCGCGCTCCACCCCGCCGCTTTCTCCTGCGAACCTGACGACACGAGATAATCGATCGGAACACCGCCTGTAACTCAGCCTGGGATCCCTTAAACGACATCCAGAGGTTTCACCCTACTTCTATCAGCCGGTCGATTTCCACCATAATTTTAGAATCCTGGGCCAGTCCAAACTCCAAAAGCTCCAAATAAGGTTGTATCTGCAAGCTTCCCACCGTCAGCCGTCTAGGCTCAACAGTAACTATGACCGGCCAGTTCCCCCTCTGAAGCTCCAGCTCAGACCCAGCATTACCCAAATCCCTCTCGACTCCATCGGGCATATCGGCTTCTCGGTGCGGGTCACCTCTTCCTCGTAAGCATATTGCTAAGGAGTCCACGAAGCCTATTCTCACCAAAAAAATTTGGCCAAGATTTTTCAAGTTAGTGATAAGATCAGTAACCTCCATTACGGAGAGCAATCTATGGGATGAATTGCTACAATACTAGGAGAATAAATGTGTACTTCATGTATTGGGAAAGCCCACAAGGTGGCTGAGAGAAAGAAGGTATTTGATCTGTTAAAGAGATGTTAGCCCCGAGAATGAGGCCATTAGGGCTAATATTCTGGGCACAAAGGAGTGTCCTCCCATTATTATTGTTTTTGCATTGCCCCAACATGAGGAGAGCTGCAGACAGTTTATTTAGGTCCTGTGAGTGGCACCATTGAGAGATCTTCTCTCCCTCTTTCTCAAAATTTCATAGATGAGGGAGATCTAGTGGTCATGGTGACAAAGGAGGTCGTGGAGACCTCACTAGAGAAGAGAGAGACAGAGAGAGAGAGAGAGATAAGCTCAAATGTGCACATTGTAGGAAAAAGGGCATCTGATTGATACTTGGTGGGATGTACATGGGAAATCGAAGTTCCCCCAGGTGCTCAGTTTCCATCAGGAGAACGGGCCTTGCAGTCAACCATTAATGATGCTATGCCTCCTACTACCTCTCAGGGTCCATACCTTCAGCTTCTGGTCAGATTACTCTTATTCAAAAGGAGTACCAAGATCTTCAGAGTCTTCTTTAGCATGCCACCATCTCTCAGGCTCCTAGCTCCTCCTCCAGCTCCTCAAACTTGGTTGAGTCAGGTACCTACAAATCTCCACGTCTCTTCATCATCTCCCTCTCCATGGATCATACATTCTAGAGCCACAGATCACATGGCGGGTATTCCACATCCTTTTCATTCCATTTCTAATGTTCCTGATAGTTGTCAGATACATGTTGCGAATGGATTTTCTATCCTTGTACAGAGTAAAGAGGCCATATGACTTAGTAGTTTTCCCTTGGAGTCTACATTACTTGTCCCTAAAATGCCTTTAAATTTGTTGTCTATTAGTAAACTAAAAAGGAGTCATAATTGTTGTGTAACTTTCTATCTTTCCCATTGTGTCTTTCAGGGTCTGACTTCGAGGAGGAGGTTTGTACATTGTCGTGAGGAGCATGGTCTTTGCATGTTTGAGACTCCTGAGCTATAGAAGATTCAAAGACCAATTGCTGCTAGTGTTGGGTTAAAGGTACTTCAATTGTGGCATGTTCGCTGTGGCCATTTACCTTTATCTCATTTAAAATTATTATTCTAAAAAAAGTTTGAGAATTTTGATGTTTTTTATTTAACTATGAAGAATGTGAATTTGCAAAGCATCGTAGAACTTATCCTACAAGTGAAAGTAGAAGTAAAGTTCCCTTTGAGTTAATTCAATATGATGTTTAGGGCCCTTCTCCCATTGTTTTTTGCATGGTTTTAGATATTTAGATTCATTTATTGATGATTGCACTAGATATACAATGTTGTTCCTGTTAAAAAATGAAGATGAATTTTCTTCTGTATTTCCTATGTTTCATCAGTTGGTCCATACTCAGTTTCATGTGCGTGTAAAGATTCTCAGATCGGACAATGGTAGGAAGCTCCAACAATCTACAATCATACCTTAATACACATGGGATTGAGTGGCAAACCACATGTCCTTATATGCCCCAGTAAAATGGAGTATCTGAAAGAAAAAGTTGTTATGTCCTTGAATTTGCTCGTTCGCTCCTTGTTGGCCACTTACCTTGTGTTCAAAAAGGGGTTTAAAATCACACAATTAAAGGATCTATTGGTTGCACACACCAAGGCAAGCAGACATACAGACCTGTAAGTATTCAGGGCCTATTGTAGCAAGTTTTAAAGAAGGGTAAGTAAGGGTATGTCCATAGGGAAATGTGACTAAAAATTAGGTAAATCTCCAGATCTAAAGCAGATCTAGCACCCTTCCTAATGCTAAAACAACAAAAGAAAGAGGAGAGGTCTAAGGGTTTGTCACTTTTAAACTAAACTACAAAAAATAATTCAACTTGCATAAATGGATCCAGAGTACAACTCTTGTAGTGAAGGGAAATTTAAAACAGAAAATGGGAAGAAGTAGCTTGGAGTTTGGTCTTACTGCAATTGGGTTGAGCTGCTAGGGTTACAGAGAGTTTCAAGTGCATTAATCCTTCATCTGGCCATAGGCACAACTGCAGAGTAGAATAATCTAATCTAGGTTAGGGATTTGGCTTGATCTTAAGGCTATGATCTGTCCACTTCAATGGTCACAGATCATCCAATAGATTCACTCCATTCTCATGCTTCCATCAGAATATTATAACCACTACAAATGATGCAATTGTCAGGCCACAAACACAGGCAATTATAGGAATATTAGATCTAGGGAGATCAAATGGAATCCAAGAGGTCTACCCGTTAAGTGGGTGAGCTATTCTCATCTACACAAAACCGATTGAGCACCAAATGAAGCCAGATGAACTATATATCTAATTACAGCAGTTAAACCAACATTACATTGAATTAAACTAGCCATACAATGAAATACCCTCAGATTTGTAATCTATGCAACATCCAACCCTCAATAACACTCTCAGCTTTCCCCAATTACAGACTAAACCTCCCTCTTTGCTGCTCCAAAGAAATTAGCCAACCATGGTTGGGCTAAAAGGAAGAATAGAGAATTTTGATGCAAGCTCTGATCTCTAAATTGATCCCATTTTTTTAGCAGCTTCCCTTCCTTTTATAGCTTTCCCCCTCTACCTCAGATCCATTTTTCCCACCAATTACAGCTTTCAGAATAATCCAATTATTCCCTCTTTTATTCCCCTTCTAGAAGGACCTTTCAGTTAGTTAGAGTTGGGGGAGAGCTCGTGGGTCGGCTAGGGTTTCCTAGGGCACTTCTAGAGACTCCATGCCAGTCACCAGAGTGCCTCGAATTGCGTGCAGTAAGTTACCAATTTGCAGCGTGTGCACAACAACTTTTTTGAGAAGTCCTTCAGTCGATTTCGATAGGTTCCTAAGGCTTTCAACAGGTTCCAAATAGGCCTTCTATTCCTTTCGCTAGGATTCAGGATCCTTTTGATAGGTTCCTGATAGGTTGGGCTGAGAATAAAGCTCCCGCATCCGCAGCCTTCATCTGGTGTGTTCGACAAGTTGGGGGCTCCTTTCGACAAGTTTGGCTTCTGCTCACTTCATTTCGACAGGTTGATCTATGCGTAATGAGTTTCGATAGGTTTGCTTTTAGTTTCCGTCGACAAGTTCCATCAGCTTTCGATAGGTTCACCAACTGAGCTGCAACAACCATTCAATAAGTGGCATTTGCGCGATAGGTTCCAGGATCCTTTTGACAGGATCTCTGTAAGCTCCAGGGGACCTTTCAATAGGATGCTTCCTGCTTGCTTTCAACTGTCCGATAGGTTCCAGATCCTATAGAATACTCTGATCTCCACGACTTCTTCCTTTTCAGCCTTCAGATCCTATTGATAGGTTGCAATAACCTATCGACAGGTTGCTTTCAGCCTATTTTTCCTTCTTCAGTGCTACTTTGTTGTTGCTACTTGTCCCAAGTGGGCATTGGTGTGGAGCCCTTTTGTGTGCCATAGTTGGGTCAAAGCTATAGTGAGAGATGGACCTTCTTGTGGGGCACTTTTGAGTGGATTTCTGCACTATGACTGCTTTTCATTGCTATCTACAAAACATGCTCAACATGCACTTATTAGTCTATTTACAGGTCTATCAAAGGTCAGGTTAAAGGATGAAAAATGACATTTTTCACTAATTAACACACCCCCAAACCTAAGCTTTGCGAGTCCTTGAGCAAAGGAAAGATAAAGAAAACTAAAGTGCCCCTTTTGTAGGGAGCACAGATGCATTTAGCATATGCATCAAGCCTTTTAAACCCCTAGGTGATCTCTAGTGGAGGAGTGAAGTCTCCTGAGGGTTTTCAGTGAAGGTACCCACAAACTTCTCCACTAAAATCAGTTAGTACTAGTGCAACATGCTAAAACAGAGTTTAAGTGAGATAAAATAAATTCCATACCAAGTGCATTCAATTCTAGAGGATTTTTAGCAGAAAAATCATCAGTTTAAAACCTAAAATTCTATTGTAATTCCTTCATCATCAACCAGTTCATGTCAAGGCATTGTGCCTGAAAATTGATGTAGAGTTCACCTTTAATTTAAGAATTATGTTTTTGATAATGCCCCAAACGACCAGATTTCAGACCCAAGTCTTACCAGGGCTGTTCACTCACAACAAGAATAGAAGGGTGCATCATTTCACACAGCTCAATAGCAGTTACAGCACTCAAATAGGACTGCAAGTATGAGCATAGGTATTGCTCTAACTTCTGAAAATTTCTAATACTTTTCACCATAGATTAAACAAATCCTCATCTCCACATGACAGCTCAATCCATTTCAGATCAGTAAAGTCTTTTTATTGGATTGTAATATGGCTTATGGGTGAAGTTCTATAAAGAATAAAAGGGTAAGTAATATTCAAATTGAGAAATCGGTAAGATAAGGAGGTGATGCACCACCTTCTTCAGTTCAGCACAATTTCATCTACTTCTTGAATTTCCAGATTTGAAATGGCCAGTTTCTAATCATCTTTTCAATCTTTCGATGAGATGACTTCTCTTTCTCATTATTTTACTTTGTTTTTCTATTTTTCTTTTCTTTTTGTATGCTTTTTCTTTTTTTCTTTATTTATTTTTTTTTTTTTTTTATAGGTTGGAATGCCACAACACCACCAAATGTGCTTTCCTCTCTTTCAAACAAATTTTAAACCTTGCTCCTCTAACCTCACTTCTCCTCCCATTCCTGATTTCTCAGATTGAGGGTGAGCTGAAATAGGTCAAAAGATTTTGGGTTCACATTTTTCTTGTTTTCATCAAGGAAAACTGGGATTTTTAAGCTCAAAAGGTGTGTATCAAGGGCAGTTCAAGGGTGGGGCATTTTAGGCTCAAACTGTCCAAGGGATGGCCTTACTTCATGTCCTCAATGTCATGAATGCTGTCAAGCTATTTCAACTTGGATTTGCCTAACTTCTAGTAGGCAAAATTAGACCCAATCAGTCCATAGAGCAGAAAAATTGCCAAGACACTCTTCAAAGAAAAAAGAAATTTCAGGCTCAAATCTCACTGGGTATGGCCTTCCATCAAATTTTCTGGGGTGTATCTTCACAGTCTTTCTCTCATTTCAGGTTCACTAAACATCAAAATTTGAAAATTCTTGACATTTGCTTCATGAAAAATGTTAAAACTACAACTCATTTCAGTTTTAAAAAGTTTTTAATTTCCTCTTTTCCCAAAAATCAGGTGGGAAATCACTTTATTTTCAAAAACTTTTTCAACGTAGCTGCACTAGCATTAACTCATTTCATTGGCACACCTGTCATACTCCCAAACCTAAACTAGACAGTGTCCTCACTGTTGTAAAGTACATCGGGTGTGCAGCAAGGAATAAATAAACAAAGAAAGCAATAAAACACACAACACGAAGCGAACCGAAAACACACAACACGTAAAGAAATCAAAGAGAACACCAAAAAGACATTCCATTAAAAGGGTAATTCACCGACAGATCTGAGCATAAGCTCTACATATTAACAAAATACTTGGTCAAAAGCAAATTTCTTCTTCCCCTTGACACAGGGATATCCTCACCCGGCTTCAGGTGGAAGAGGAACTGCAAGCTAGGGGGTGTGGGAAAATGAAAGATCAGGGAGATGGAAGCTGGGCGGGTGGTGGGGGGGTTGAAGAGGATGGGGGTGGAGATGCGGATGGTTCGGTCTTCTGCTTCTTCTTCTTTTTCTTTTCCTTTTCTTCTCCTCCTTAGCCAGGATTCTTTGTACCTCTTCGTATTCATCCCAGAGAAATTGGAGAGGATATGGCTCTTTAGGCGGTGGCGGTTCCGACCACATGGGGAAGAATTTGATTGGTAAGTTGGTAGGTTTGTCATCCACCATGGTTATGAGTCGGGAAGGACTGCTAAATTTAGAGGAGGGTGAATGAAATGAAGACGAGCCATTCTTGCATTTAAAGTGGATGGATGCTGGAATATGAATCGGCATATTAAATTTTTTCCCCCTTCCACAATTAGGAATAAATGATAATTCTCATGGGGCATGGTTAAGTGCACAATTCATTATGGGGAATGAAATAGCACAATAAATGGTTGTCTAATTATAGCGTCGGGAGTTGGGTGGCGAAAAGTCCTTAGAGGATTTAGCAGAAAATGAGGGTAGCGAGAAATGAGGAAGAGAGAGCTAGGGCTTACAGCAGGCCTAACGATAGGTTTATAAAGAGGGAAAATCAATTTCGATAGGATGAATTGAATGAATTGATAGGTCAAAGCGTCCTGTCGAACGCTATAAAAGTACAGCGTGCGGATGAAATGCTTCGATAGGTTCATGTAGCGCATGATTTATCCTTTCGATAGGTTCCCGATAAGTATCCAGAACCTATCAAAAACTTCTTTTCGACCTTTTAAACCTATCAAAAAGTTATTTTCACCTATCGACAAGTCTCAGAGCCTATCAAAATCCTCAAATGACCTATCGAAAGGTCCCAAATGCCCATCAAAACTGCATTTTCGTGCAGTGCTCAGCCTCAGCACCTAGCAAACTCTTTTGATGTACTTCCATTCAAACTGTTCTCATTATGTACACACTCCCATGGTCCTTGGATTGCTGGCACGATTGACCTGATGAATAAAATAGAACAAAATAGAACAAGATCAAACTATAGTACATATGATACACATTGAAATAATGTATACTTTGGAGGGGTCTGAAGATCAATGGTCTCCTCAGGTTCACATATTTTTTCAACACAAAATTTTAACCTTTGTCCATTGACTTTCATAACCCTACCATCCTTAGGGTCCCTGATTTCTACAACTCCAGATGGGAAAACATGTAAAACTGTGTAAGGCCCATCCCATCTGGACTGCAATTTGCCTGGAAAGAGTTTCAATCTTGAATTGAATAACCATATTTGGCACCTGTTTTGAATTCTTTCCGCAGCAGGAGCTTGTCATGAAAGGCCTTGGTTTTGTCTTTGTAAATCCTGACATTTGAATATGCTTCCATCCACATCTCATCAAGCTCAAATATTTGCAATTTTCAGTTCACACCAACAGAGGTTAAGTCAGAATTTAATGCTTTAATGACCCAATATGCTCTATGTTCCAACTCAACTGGTAAATGACATGCCTTGCCATATACTAACCTGAATGGAGAATCCCTATGGGGGTCTTATAGGAAGTCCTATAAGCCCACAAGACATCTGACAGTTTTATGGACCAATCCTTCCTATCAGCTCATACAGTCTTCTCTAGGATGTGTTTGATTTCCCTGTTGGAAATCTCTACTTACCCACTGGGTTTGTGGGTGGTAGGGAGTAGCAACTCTGTGGGTCACAGAGTATTTTTCCAACAGTTTTTCAAAAGGTTTGTTGTAAAAGTGGCTCCCTTCATCACTAATAATAGTTTTGGGGGTGCCAAACCTAGAGAAGATGTTGTCCTTTAAAAACTTAATGACAACCTTATGATCATTTGTCCTTGCAGCTATGGCCTCAACCCATTTGGACACAATCCACAGTTACAAGGATGAAATTATATCCATAGGAGGGGGGAAAAGGTCTCATAAAATCAATTCCCCATATGTCAAACAATTCAACAGCAAGCACAGGTTGCAAGGGCATAGAGTTTCTTTTTGTAATACTTCCCATTTGCTGACATCTAGAACAAGCTTTGCAATGCCGTATGGCATCCTTGAACAGAGTGGACCAGTAGAAACCACTTTGGAGCACCTTTGCAGCAGTCTTGTTGCCACTGAAATGGCCCCCACAAGCCTCTTCATGACATATTGTTAGAATGTTCTCAAACTCAATTTCAGGTATACATCTTCTTATCACTTGGTCTGCACAATACTTAAAAAGGTAAGGATCCTCCCACAAGTAATATCGAATGTGTGAGAAGAACAGATTCCTATCATCCTTACTCCAATGTGGGGGTACCTTTCCCACAGCCAGATAGTTCACTATGTTGGCAAACCAGGGCATACTTATCTCCATAGCAAAAAGTTGCTCATCTAGGAAAGAATCGTTGATGGGCAAATTCTCTATATCAACATCTGAAATCCTTGACCAGTGGTCAGCAACCACATTTTCAACCCCCTTCTTGTCTTTGATTTTCAAGTTGAATTCTTGCAAAAGAAGAATCCATCTAACTAGTCTGGCTTTAGCCTCCTTCATAGACAAGAGGTATTTTAAGGCTGAATGGTCACTAAACACAGTGATCTTGGATCCCAACACATATGATCTGAACTTCTCCAAAGCAAATATAATGGTTAGCAGCTCCTTTTCAGTTGTAGTGTAATTCAATTGAGCATCAACCATTGATTTACTAGCATATGCCACCACACATGGTGCTTTATTTTTCCTTTGTCCCAGCACTGCACCAATGGCAAAGTCTGATGCAACACACATCAACTCAAATGACAAAGAAAAATCAAGATATAGGAGTTGTGGTCAAACAGGTTTTCAGAAGTTCAAAAGAAGCTAGGCATTCACCATTAAACATAAATGGGGCCTCTTGGCACAGAAAGTGGTAAAGAGGCTTGGAAATTTTGCTAAAGTCTTTGATGAACCTCCTGTAGAAACTAGCATGGCCTAAGAATGACCTGACTTGTTTAAAAGTTTTGGGAGGGGGCAAATGTGCAATTAAATCAATTTTAGCTTGATCAACCTCTATTCCTTTCTGGGAAACAACATGCCCTAAGACATTACCTTGAGTCACCATAAAATGACTCTTTTCCTAACTCAAAACTAGGTTGGTCTCCTCACACCTTTGCAGCACAAGGCTGAGATGGTACAGGCATTGGCTAGAATCATCCCTAAAAATAGAGAAACCATCCAGAAAAATCTCTAAAAACTTGTCAATCATGTCAGAAAAGATAGAATACATGCATCTTTGAAAAGTGGTAGGTACATTACATAGTCCAAATGGCATCCTTCTGTATGCAAAGGTTCCAAATGGACAAGTGAATGTGGTTTTTTCTTGATCTTGAGGGTAAACAAGAATCTAGTTATATCCTGAATAACCATCAAGAAAATAGTAGAAAGCCTTACCTGCCAACTTATCTAAGATATGATCTATAAAGGGCAATGGAAAGTGATCTTTGTTGGTTTTCTCATTGAGCTTGCGATAGTCTATGCACACTCTCCAACCAGTGGTCTGCCTGGTTGGAATCAGCTCACCTGAGTCTGCTTGAACTATTGTGATCCCAGATTTCTTGGGCACTACCTGGGTGGGTGCTACCAATTGAGAATCTGAGATAGGGTAAATGACCCCAGCATCAAGAAGTTTGACTACTTCCTTCATAACAACTTCCTGCATGTGTGGGTTGAGCTTCCTTTGCATCTCTCTAGAAGGTTTAGAGCCCTCTTCAAGATTAATTTTGTGCATGCACACAGCTGGATTTATCCCCTCCAAATATGCAATAGTCCACCCTATTGCTCTCTTATATCTTTTTAACACACAAAGCAACTCTTTTTCTTGCTCAAGGGTGAGGGAAGAATAAATTATCACTGACAGTTTGTGATTGGCTCCTAAAAAGGCATATTTTAGAGATTTTGGGAGTTGTTTTAACTCCAAATCTGGGAGACTGATGAGTGAAGGCAATAGGGGTGCCTTAGAAGGTGGTGGAAGAGGTAGTAAAGTAGGAGTCCATGGGTGATGCTTTGTTGGCCCTGCTTAAGAATTTACCATTTCCACTTGCTCAAGTTCAGATGTGGAAGCTTTCTCTTCCACTGTTTCATTCCATACTTCTTCAAAAACATTAAAGAAATAATTACCATGCAATAGCTGAGGTAGAGTTTCTTGCACAAATTCATCTAGCACATCAATGAAAAAATAGTCCTTATTCTCTAAGTGGGGCTGATGAGCTGCATTGTAGACATTCAACCTGACTTTCATGTTACCAAAAGATACTTCCATGACCCCTGATCTACATTGGATGCAAGCATTTGCAGTGGCCAAAAATGGTCTACCTAGGATCATAGGGATAGAAGTAGCACATTTGCTAGGCTCTATGTCCAGCACCAAAAAATCAGCAGGATAAAAGAATTTGTCAACCCCAACCAAGACAACTTCAATGATTCCCACAGGCTTCCTTTCAGAACTTTCGGCTAGTTGTAAGACCACATGTGTGGGCTTTAACTCTCCTAATCCTAGCTTCTCATATACTGAATATGGAAGCAAATTTACACTAGCTCCCAGATCCAACAAGGCTTTTTCAATTGTATGATCCCCAATAATGCAAGGGATAGTGGGGACTCCAGGGTCTTGGAGTTTTGTTGGGGTTGCAATAGTCAGTATTTGTTGCACTTTTTCTGCTGAAAAGACTTTCTTGGACAGATGTATCCTTGATTGTCTTTTGTGGGTGCAAAGGTCTTTTAAAAATTTAGCATAAGCTAGAACTGCTTGATTGCATCAAGTAGAGGCATGTTGATCTTCACTTGCTTAAAAGTTTTCATCATTTCCTCTATTTTGGCATGCCCTTTATCAAAAGGGGAAGGTGCTTACATTACCTTAGGAAATGGCAAATGTGGGACTGCTCCCCCATTTGCAGCCTTAGCCAACTCATCATCTCTTTTTTTGATTTTTTTTTTTTTTATAATCATCATTATCCTTCTTATTCAATATGAGTTGCTCCTGTTGTACCATCTCTTTTTCTTTTTCTAAATTTTTTAAAGGCCCACAGCCTACTTGATTGTCCACCAACCTTTCACTTCTTAATGTGGTAATAGATTTGGCTTCCTCAAGAGAAGAAAAAACCTCTCCTACCACATATTGTCTCCTTGGGCTGTCCATGGGATGGCTAGGTAGCCTCCCTTCCTCTCTCTTGGTCAAAGCATTAGACAACTGACCAAGATAGTCTTCTATCTTTTTAATGCTTTGACTATGAGAGTGCACAATTTGAGACAAGGGTCCTAAGTTCTGTAATGAAGTTAGAACTTGCTCCTCAAAAGAAAGTGATCTAGCAGCTGGAGGGGGTGCAGCTTACTGCACAAGCTGAGCCATAGGTTGAGTCATGGGTTGTTGGTAGTGGGGCCTTGGAAAGTAATTTTGGTGGTATGGCTGAGCATTTTTGTAAGGCATGGGCTGCTGTGGTTGTTGCTACTGGTTTGGAAAAGTATCTTGTCTCCACCTCAAGTTGAGGTGGTTTCTCCATTGGTAACCAACAGTAGGTTGTTGCCCATAGGACTGAGTGGCAGCCACATGCTCCATCACTAAATCTGGAAATTGAATAGCTGAGGGGCATTCCTCAAGGGAGTGAGTGGGGGACTAGCATATAACACATGCCTCCTCTACTTTAGTAGCCATGGGTGATTGCATTGCTCCCATGAGCTTATCAAACTTTTGGGTTAAACTGTCTACTTTCCTTTCTAAAACATTGTGCCCACTCACCTCATACATCTTTCCTCTTGTGGTTTTTTCTTTCACCATTCTAGGAATGTCCAAGTCTCTGGACAATGTCTCTCTCTGCATGGAGTTCTCACTGATAATGTCAAACAACTCCCAAGCCTCCTCAGTAGTTTTGTGGAGGTAAGTACCACCATAAGAGGCATCTACCATATCTCTTCTTTTAGAATCAATTCCCTGATAAAAACTGTGAACAAGTTGTCATTCAAGGATTTGATGATGGGGACACTTCTTCAGGAGTTCTTTGAATCTCTCCCAAGCTTGGTAAAAGTCCTCAGTTGGATCTTGAGCAAATGAGATCATGCCCATTATCAACTGGCTTATCTTGGACATGGGAAAAAACTTAGCCAAAAATTGATATTGAAGATCACTCCATGACTGAATACTATTAGGTGGGAGCATTGACAACCAAGTCCTGGCTTTATCCTTTAATGAAAAAGGAAAAAGTCTCATCCTGGTTACTTCCTCCCCCAAACCTGTTATATTGAATATAGTACACAATCCTAGAAATTCATCAATGTGCTTATATGGGTCTTCTTTGGTCAGGCCATGGAATGAGGATAGCATTTGGATTATGGAGGACTTGATCTCATAGTTCCCTTGAACAGCAGGGAATTGAATGCAGAAGGGAGAATTGTAAACCCCTGTTGCATTGAATTCCCTCAAGGTTCTAGGTTGCTCACTCATTTTAGCAAATTCAGATGCAGCAGATGTGGGTGAGATTTGTTTAGACCTAAGAATTCTTTCAACCTCTAGTTTTAATGGAATAATCTGAGGGTTAAGAGTTCTCCTTTGAAACATACACCACTCACAATCTTAATACACACACAATGTAGAGCAAATTTAACACAACAATCAGGAACAAGTACAATTAACTAATAAATCTACAAATCCACAGATCAGAAAATAAAAGGAGTAGAGGGATTCAAACTTTAGCACAACCTCTTGAACAATGCTCCTCTTTAGAAACAGCTTCCGATATGATAAAAACAATAGAAACTATTTCAAAACAGCAAAAACTTTCAAAAGTAGTTAGTGAAAAAACTAAACAGTCTATTAGAGATCTACAATATATACTAAAAAAAAACTTAGATCTACAAATTTTATGCATACAGATCCCCGGCAGCGGCGCCAAAAACTTGTTGGCCACATACCTTGTATTCAAATAGGGGTTTAAAATCACACAATTAAAGGATCTATTGGTTGCACACACCAAGGTAAGCAGACATACAGACCTACAAGTATTTAGGGCCTGTTGTAGCAAGTTTTAAAGAAGGATAAGTAAGGGTATGTCCACAGGGAAATGTGACTGAAAATTAGGCAAACAGCAAACGAAAGAGGAGAGGTCTAAGGGTTTGTCACTTTTAAACTAAACTATAAAAAATAATTAAAATTGCAGAAATGGATCCAGAGTACAACTCTTGCAGTGAAGGGAAATTTAAAATAGAAAATGAGAAGAAGTAGCTTGGAGTTTGGTCTTACTGCAATTGGGTTGAGCTGCCAGGGTTACAGAGAGTTTAGAGTGCATTAATCCTTCATCTGGCCATAGGCACAGCTGCAGGGTAGAAGAATCTGACCTAGGCTAGAGATTTGGCTTGATCTTAAGGCTATGATCTTTTCACTTCAATGGTCATAGATCATCCAATAGAATCACTCCATTCTCATGCTTCAATCAAAACATTATAACCACTACAAATGCTGCAATTGTCAGGCCACAGACACAGGCAATTACAGGAATATCAGATCTACGGAGATCAAATAGCATCCAAGAGGTCTACCAGTTAAGTGGGTGAGCTATTCCCATCTACACAAAGCCGATCGAGCACCAAATGAAACCAGAGGAACTATAGATCTAATTACAGTAGTTAAACTAATATTACATTGAATTAAACTAATCATACAATGAAATGCCCTCAGATTTGTAGTCTATGCAACATCCAACCCTCAATAACACTCTCAGCTTTCCCCAATTACAGACTAAACATCCCTCTTTGCTGTTCCAAAGAAATTAGCCAACCATGGTTAGGCTAAAAGGAAGAATAGAGAATTTTGATGCAAGTTCTGATCTCCAGAATTGATCCCATTTTTCTGGTGGCCTCCCTTCCTTTTATAGCTTTCCTCCTCTACCTCATATCCATTTTTCCCGCCAATTACAGCTTCCAAAATAATCCTGTTATTCCCTCTTTTATTCCCCTTCTAGAAGGCACTTTCAGTTAGTTAGAGTTGAGAAAGAGCACGTGGGTCGGTTAGGGTTTCCCAGGGCACTTCTAGAGACTTTGTGTCGGTCACCAGAGTGTATCGGATTGCGTGCAACAAGTTACCAACTTACAGCGTATGCACAACAGCTTTTTTTAGAAGTCTTTCAGTTGATTTTGACAGGTTCCTAAGGCATTCGACAGGTTCCAAATAGGCCTTCTGTTCCTTTCGCTAGGATTCAAGATCCTTTCGATAGGTTCCTGATAGGTTGGGCTGAGAATAAAGCTCCAGCATCCACAGCCTTCATTTGGTGTGTTCGACAGGTTGGGGGCTCCTCTTGACAAGTTTGGCTTCTGCTCACTTCATTTAGACAGGTTGATTTATGCGCAATGAGTTTCGATAGGTTTGCTTCTGGTTCTTGTCGATAGGTTCCATTAGCTTTCGATAGGTTCACCAACTGAGCTGCAACAATCATTCGATAAGTGGCATTTGCGTGATAGGTTCCAGGATCCTTTCGACAGGATCTCTTTAAGCTCCAGGGGGCCTTTCGATAGGATGCTTCCTCTATTGATGTTGTCTTCATCTTGTTTTTCCTTTTTCAGCGTTGGTTTGCTATTGCTGCATGTCTCAAGTGGGCATTGGTGTGGAGCCCTTTTGTGTGCCATAGTTGGGTCAGAGCTGTAGTGAGAGATGGACCTTCTTGTGGGGCACTTTTGGGTGGATTTCTGCACTATGACTGCTTTTCATTGCTATCTACAAACAATGCTCAACATGCACTGATTAGTCTATTCGCAGGTCTATCAAAAGTCAGGTTAAAGGGTGAAAAATGGCATTTTTCACTGATTAACACTCCTTTTGGGTATGAATGTCCCTAGGAACTTAAGGGGTGAAGTTGTTCTCACCTCCATTTTTTTAATCAATCGCATGGCAACTCCAATTCTCAATGGGATGTCACCTTACAAATTGTTGCATCCTGATCGTCCCTTATTTTCAGTTCTTCCTCATATGTTTGAGTCCTTGTGTTTTGCTGACATTTTTATTGTCCATCAAACTAAACTCAATCCAAAAGCCACTCATTGCATCTTTTTTGAGTACCCACCATCTCAGAAATGGTACAAATGCTATGACCCTGGTTTCAGGAAGTTCTATGTTAATATGGATGTTACTTTTTTGAAGACACCCCCGCCTCAAACTTCCAAGGGGGGAGGGAATATGCAGTGTCCTCTTTAGGGGGAGTATGGGGGTGAAAAGAACACTAGAATGCTACCAAGGGTAGAAGTGACAAATTTGTTTGATGACATGAACAGTGAAGGGAAATCAGGAGATGTCAAATTTGATAAATTTGGAAAAGCACAGGAAGGAAAATTTGATGTCAAGAAGGAAGTTCAAGGCTCAAATGGCACCTCAAGAGCCTCACTCCAATCTCCTTACCAAAGTCCATCCACGAAGAAAGACCCACAAAGTGATCTCGAACTTCCCATTGCCATAAAAAAAAAAACCCCAAGGTCGTGTACTCATCACCCAATCGGTAAGTATGTTTCTTATCAGGGAATGTCTAACTCCCATCGTGCATTTGCAAGCTCTTTGAAGAGGCATTTTTGGTGAAGAATTGGTGTTTTACGTGATTTATATATGAAGCATCATTTTTGGTATTAAGTTACATATATAGGGTTGAGGTGGATTTAGATATATAAAGTATATGGTTGATAAGAAATTAGAAAAGGTTACGGTAGGATTTAGAATAATAAGTTTGAAGGGAAGACATTTTAGAAATTTTCCCAAAAATAAAATAAACACATCTTATGTAAACTAATAGACCAAACTAAAAGTCCACCACATGATCAACAATCCACATTCATCTAGCAACGGTCCATCATGTGATCGATGATCCACTGGAAGAAATGAGGAACGGTGAAGATCCAACGGCTGAAATGAAGAATCATGAAGATCCAACGGTCTGGATCATCCCATGTACACATCTTCCCAAGTCTTTATGATGTTGTACATGCACACATGGGGTCCTCAACTACTCATTCAAAGTGATACATGAGGCACGTATCTTTTCTATCTCTTCTTACACCTTTGATACACTTAGAAGGGTCTGATGTACACGTCCCCTGGTGATGATAAAATTTTCACCACAAATGGTGGCGTAGTAGTTAGGTATTTCAATAGCCTTATTTATAAGTAACGAATGGATGAACTGCAAGGAAGAGCACAGCACAATGACATCAAACATGTCACGATTCCAGCATAACCCATATACGACCACGAGCAGAGCTTGGATAGTTGTTGGAGTGGCCCCAACCAGGGCATATTCTTCTGACAATCCTGACAAATTTCATCGAGTTAACTTGAGTCTCTAGTAGATCAAATAATCCTATTTTGTGCTTAAAGATTAGCAAAAGGACATCCTTTTTCCTGTCAGCCTTATTAAGACCATGTACATGCCATGTACAAATTGACATTAGTTCCCTTGGGAGGAGACCATTTCAGGCAAAGTGGTCCATACCTTGAGTGGCTGGTTTTCTGGGGTTGCATATTTCCTCATCTGATTCAATGTCATCTTTACCTTCAATTTGAGCAAAGACTCTTTCTAGAAGGGGAATTGTAGGGGAGGTTGGATTCAAATTTTTGAAATCTGGAGCAGAAGGCATTGGGCTAGCTTCAGTCTCAGAATTGGCAGGTGTAGTTGGGTTGGGCGGAGTTGGACTAGTGGTTATTTGAGGGTTAGGATTTTGAGGATTGGGTGGTTGGCTGCAGGTGCCTTAGAGAGCCCCCTGCCCGTGTGAATGCTAGAAAGAGGGGCTCCCTTCCCGTCACTGCTTCATCTGTATTTCCCCTACCACCACAATTATAGGGTTCACTAGAAGTATATCAAACCGCAAACTAATTAGATACGAACCAGTTTGTGGTTCGCTCTGGTTTGCTACTAAGAGGCGAACCGGACTAAAAAAATAAGTTGTACATAAAAAATAGGAAGGAATGGGTTTCGAACCTTCAACCATCGGGATAGGTATAACACCCCTAACCAACTAGAAACCATTTTCTTTTATGACATAAAGCATACATTTTTTTAACATATAATTAATATTTAAAAGTACCACTACGTAAGTCAAAACTCATCTTAACCAGTGTTATCTAGACGTGGGGCACGAGAGCCAAGTGTCAAGGTGTCCTATATGTTTGGCACGCCAATTTCTAAAGATTCCAATACGGCGGTACGACCTTAAGAAAAATAAAATTAAAGAGAAAATATAACATATATAGAAAGAAAAAAAACTTGAAAGGAAATCTTCGAGAGCTAATTGAGATATGTTTTAAAATACATAATTTAAGTCATGACCTAACTAAAAGTAGAGTATATTACACAAATCGTTTTCAAGGACCCAAGCCTTTTATTTTTTTGATCGGTAAAAAGAATATATTGAAAAACCAGCAAGGTGCTGGAAGAAATAATACAACGAATGGCCAACAAAATAGGGACCACAAAACTACCAACCAAAGGAGACAACAATACAGAAAGAGAAAATAGCAAAGGACACTCTCCAGTTATTCCTTATCAAGTTCTCCATGTCAACTGCGATCCAAGAGAGGTAATGATCGTATGGCGTGGCAGCCATGACCCACTTCATATCGAACAGGTTTAAGACGATACCCCAAATCTCACAAGCCACGGCACAATGGATGAATAAATGAGCGACTGATTCCTCCTCCCTAGTACACATGATGCAGTAATTCGTGATATTCTTTCCCCTACGGATGAGTAGATCCATCGTGAGCACTCTGTCACGGGGTCACTCTTCCAGCGGTGTCAACCAGTGTGGCACCTAACGCCCGATGCGCTAAGTCAGCCATCTCTGACACCAACTGTCGCGAGGGCATCCTTCGACGCACCATCAACCCACGAGGTGCTTCGCTATCACATGCAATGAAGCCAACTAATCTCTTTCCTCAGCTTTGATACCACCCACCTAAAGGACGGGAACTCCCCCTCGTGGTTACCTCTATTTTACGGCCTTACCATTCGATGTATTGTGCCCCTTACGACACGCTCGCTTGCACCATTCCATACTTGGTCTACTTAAGCTTCACCCTGTGCACTGCACTAGCTTCGCAATAGAATTGGCATGCAACTTCCCATGTCGTATGTCTTGCTCGCATATCGAACCAAGCTCACAATCGCGTGCCTAACTCATGCTGTCGTGCTCAACGAAATCCCACGCAACCCTCATGCTATCGTGTTCTACTGAGTCCCACGCAGCACTCGTGAAGTTGCCCAGCAGTATGCACCGCGACGTGTAGTCCGGAGCCATACTTCAACCTCACCTTGGGTGCCACACGACATCGCTGCGTTGACATCCTAGGCCCACCCTTTCAGGCCTAGGAGATACTTGCACCCCCTCTAGCAACGCAAGGCCCCGTGTGGAGGGGAATAGCTCTCGAGCTCCCTTCCCCCATATAAGGGTAAAACAGTAATTCAGCCAAAATAGCAGGAGAACCTCAAATCTCTTGGTTTGACATATTTTACTATTCACACCGCAACTCCCCGGATCACTAGCCCACCTGGCAAAGTCATGTATGTGTCGCGTCCGTGTCATGACCCCCATGAGACAGTGTTGCGTCCTCGCAGCGCGGCCACGTCGCGAGGCCCTCCTGACATCATATGTCGTGCTGTCCCGGCACCAAGATGTCGCGTGCCTTCTTGGAACCACATCGCTTGCCCCAGGCACCATGCTGCAAGCTGGAGTATTGACCCCATCATAACTCTCTCTTTGAATAAGGACCAAGCGAAGAACTTGTTCTTTAGCAGGATTTTAGTCTTCCACAACATAACTCCTTGAAATTTGATAAGAGGTCGACGCGTCAACATCCGATAGTATGACTTGACACTGAATATGCTATTTTTACCCATGCCCCATCTCCACCGATCTTAATTGTGAGGATTCGCATTCATCTTGTACAGCTCCTGAAAAAGTCTTGCAAACGCTTCCTCTTCATCAATATGCAGATTTTGACAGGTGACCACTTTCCACACTCTAGCTCCACTGGACTCCGAAACGAAATCAAGAATCCGACCCGTTGGGTATCGAGATATGGAGTAAAAACGCTAGAATTCCCCACCTCTACCCAGTTGTCCTCCCAGAACTGTATCCAAGTGCCACAACCCCAGCTGAACTGAAGCCCCTTAGAGAAGAGCTTCCAAGTACCACTGATAATTTTCAACCAGGTAGAGGTACCTCTAGTAACTAAGGTATTGACGCCCCAGTTGTAATCAGACGGACCATACTTCTCTACCAGCATCTTTCCCCATAAACTGTCTGTTTCGTCCACATTTCCAGCCCGCCAGAACCACTTGCCAAGCAGGGCAATGCTGGAACATTTAACATTGCGGATTTCCAGTCCTCCACAGCTCAGCGAAAGTAAGCAAGTGTTCCAATTAACGAGATGATATTTTTTCTTCGAGCCCAACCCTTCCCATAGGAAGTTATGTCAAATTTGTTCGATTTGAAGTAAGACTCCACTCGGGCACTTGAACATCGACATATAGAAGATCGGAAAGCTTGAAAGAACTACTTAAGCAGAATCAGTCGGCCACCACTACTGAGAAATTTGCCTTTCCAAGTAGATAACTGTTGTTGAAAGCGTTGAATTATCGGCTCCTAAGAAATGGCCATCGGTTTTCATAGTCCCAAAGGCAGGCCAAGATATTTGATTGGCAAGTCTTGGCGACCATAATTGACAATGGATGCTAATTCTTGTAGGGTTGAATTATCTATCCCAATGCCCATTAGCATGGAATTGTGGAAGTTAATGCGTTGCCCCTAAACGGCCTCATACACAGCTTGCACCTCTGCCTGATTCTTGAACTCTTCCACCTTAGCCTTACGAAATAAGATAGTGTCATCATCATACTGAAGAATCGTGATAGATCGGACATGTGCTCCAACACTGATCCCCGAGATAAGGTTCAAGAATTTCGCATGAGAAATGAGCCACGCAAGTGCTTCCCCCATCAGGTTGTAGAGAAAATGAGAGAGGGGGTCTCCCTGGCGGATGCCAGCGAGCTCTTGAAATAACCCGCCGGAGTACCATTAATCAGCACAGAGAACCATGGAGTTGAGTAGCACCCCCGCATCCAGCTCCTCCATTTAACTCCAAACTCGAACCTTCTTAGCATATAATCCAGCCTGGACCAACTGATACGGTCATACACATTTTCCATATCAACCTTTCATAGAGCTACCGGTAACCGATCAGGATGGGCAGAATGTATAATCTCATGGGCCACGACCACCTGATCCACAAGGTGTCTCCCCTTCATGAAAGCCCCCTGCGAGTCGAAAATCAATTTTCCCAATAAGCGTCTGAGCCTATTAGCTAGCACCTTAGCTAGGATCTTATATAGACAATTGATGAGGCAAATCAAACAGAAATCAGTGAGATCCTAGGCTCCATCTTTTTTTGGAATGAGAGTGATGAATGTGGAATTGAGACTGCGCCTAATAAAACCATTATTGTGGAATTCATGGAACACTTCCATCAGCTCCTCTTTGAGCACTGGCCAGAACACGCGAAAGAATTCCAAGGTAAACCCATCGGGTCCCAGAGACTTGTTCTTCCCCCCTTTCTTTATGGCATTCCATACCTCCTCTACCTGGAACGGGGAGTTTGATCTCAGCGCCTTCTTCACCCGCGATCAAATTGAACGTCACACCATCCAACTCGGACCGCAACATGCCATCATCCTCGTACAGCTTCGAGTAGAAACGTACAACCTGATCGCTGATCTGATTGTAACCGACCAACGTCACCTCCTCAACAGTCACAGAACCCAGGTAGTTCTTTTTATTTCTCGCATTGGCAACGACATGAAAGTATTTGGTATTTAGGTCGCCCTCTTTCAACCACCAAACCTTCACCTTTTGTTTCCAAGCACCCTCTTCGGCTCTAAAAAGAGCGTTGAATATCTATTTTTTCTGCGTCTGTTCCTCTCGCTCACTGGTTGAAAGAAGCCTGCTTTCCTCTAGATCGTCAAGCTCCCTCAACTGAAAGAGAATGGCATCTTTATTAGTTTGCAAATATCCGAACACCTCTCTATTCTATTTAATGGTTCTTTTTTTTATCCATTTTAATTTCGATATGAATCTGTAAGCAGCTGTTCCACACGGTTTAATTACTCTCCACCATTTCGGTACAGCAGCTCGAAAATGGTCATCCAGAAGCCACATGTTTTCGAACCTAAAGGGAATCAGCCCTTTCCCCCTACCATCACACGTCAGCATCATCGGCCGATAGTCAGAGGTAGCCCTTGCTAAGAATTCTAGCCTGGCGGCCGGGAACTTCCCCATCCACTCAACATTGCATAAAAAGAGGTCTAATCTGCTGAGAGAGGGACAATCTTGGAGATTAGACCAAGTGAACCGGGATCCAGTTAACGAGACATCCTCCATAGCCCAATTGGATATCCAAGTATTGAACTTCGTCATCACTGCCACATCCAGAGGCCCCTTTTTTTGTCATGCCCCCACCTTATCGCATTGAAGTCACCTCCCAGGCAAATCGGATAATCCCACCAGGCAGTAACCGCATCCAATTCATCTAGAAATCTCCCTGAAGCGAGTCATCCGTTGGCCCATAAATGCCTGAGAAAGTCCACCGTTTCTTATTGTCCTTATTCCGAAGAACCACTGAAGCGAAGAAGATTCCCACGTCTTCATCAATCTTATCGAACAAAGACGGCCTCCATGCCACCAGGATACCTCCCAAAGCTCCCACCGAATTGACTCCAATCCATTCCCAGTTCTTACCTGATAGCACCGAGGCGACTTTGCCACCATCACAAGAGCCCCATTTAGTCTCTTGGAGAGTAATAATAGCTAATTGGCATGAATCAATAAGTCGCTTGACTCTGGCACACTTAGTTCCGTCACAAATACCCGTCACATTCCAAGAAAGCATCTTCATAAGAGAAACTACTAATCACCCACCCTAGAATCGCGATAGGGTTCAGTGACCCCCTATCCCCCTGTCGCCCGTCATCCCCCATTGCAATCGCACAAGTTCTCGAGCACCGGTCCGCCATTTTTTCCTGCTCTCACTGTGAGCCACCATTATAGAGCGGAAAACCTCCCGCAGTGCATCGTCCAAGCCTATGAAAGTCATACCGAGTTTTCGTCCAACCCGGATTAGGTCATCAATATCTGCCGAGATGGCCACCTCATCTAACCAGTGAGGCATTCCCTGGGTCTCATCCACTTCCAATGGTGGGGAAACGAGAAGGCCACTAGTGTCTATTTCCAGAAGCTGATCCTCCAAAGGCTCAAGTATCGTCGTCGGAATCTCGATTGTGGAAGTAAAAGCCCAACTACCCATATTCTTCCCCTCTAAAGCCCATAAGTCATAGTCATGGTTCCCCTCTCCCCATTTAATCCGGCCAACCCACAACCGAAACAGAGTAGGTCCAAACTCCTAACCCGAATAACAGAAGTTCAACATTCCCCTGAAACAAAATCTCAGAGAATCCTCATTCGTCACGTGGTCTCCCTTGACCGTATACCCGACACGTGTCAAGCTATGGCTATGCTCAGCTCCCAACCCGGAAGAAGACTCTAAATCTGCCTAGCACCTGGTATTTAATGTACTTTCAGTCGGTTTCCTTGCTCGAGAAGGTCCTAGGTGTTGACATGTCTCCATCCTGCCAGTGCTCGACCTACAAGGAAGTGTAGGTGTCGACCATTGAGCTGTCCATTGCTTTAAGGTAGAATATATAACCTTCCTTCTATGCAGGTACACTTTGAACCCTCTAGATTTTCCTCTGAATATTTCCTTAGAAGGCAAGTTCACTGCCTCCATCTCCATGGGATCCCAGCAACCGCCATTGTCGGTGTACTGTAGTGTCTGCATCGACTGTAGTTGTACCGTCTCCTAAGGCTGTTGTCGCATGTTATCGATCTGGTGGTACGGATAGCTATGAAGCGTTGGATTGCTCAATAGCGTAAGATCCGTCGGGACCGGAAGAAGCCTACTCATGTAATCTTCTCCGACCGAAGTCCGACCATCGTCAGAGGCCCTCTCCTCACAGTCTCCCTCCTCAGTTCTGGCATCGTTAGGTCTCCGAGTCCCAGTTGAGCCCTCCACTGCTCCCGGCATCAGATCATGAGCCATCCCATGCGCCCGAGAGGAAGCACAATCCCCCCCTGGCACGGCCGGGCATCGTTTTGTTCCCAGACAAAATGGCGGGTTCAAGGCCGAGAGCCTCTCTGAGCCTCCCGCCGGCCTCCGGCCAATCCAAACCACTCCCCTTCCGATTGGATTGGAGATCGGCTTTTATTTTACAAGTTACTAACTTTACACAATATTTTTGAATAAAACAATGGTTCATTTTATTGTGTCAAAACAAGGAACATTTTGATGGTATTATGTAGTATTTTATCTAGAAGTACCGTGTTGGGTTGAAGAGTTTCAAGTGCCACCTAGTGTTGACACATGCCCAAGTGTCAGCAAGAGTCAACATGGCACAAATGCCAAAAGTAGAAGTGCCTAGGTAACACTGATCCTAGCCCTAGTGAGCCAATTTCGGTCGACAATAGCGAACCGCGAACAATGAACCTGAATTCAAAACAAGCAAACTAGGTATACCATATCTGACTCGTCATCGTGTACGAATTTAGTATGAAGCCCCTCCAACGTAGATTCATGTATCACATCGCGCCACCGTACAAACATGGTGTATAGGATGAAGATAAAGCCCAAATCTAGGAGGGTAGAATCACCTTTACAGGAGTGCATGTACATCACACCTCCTGTGGTTGTTGTCAAAACCCTGAGTGCACCCGAAATTGGCCATGGACTTGGATCTACCAAATGATAAGAATGCCTTTGAGATTCCATCATTTTGTCCAATTGAACAGCTTGGTTATTGTTAGCCTGAATGGGCTAAATGGATTGGTTGGGTTGGTTTTCCAGGGTGGTGTTTACTTGGTTGAGATTTTTTGGACGCTTGGTCATCTTTGTTCTAGAGGTCGAAGGATTGTTGTTTTCAATGTCAAGCTTTTTCCAATGGAGACTACAATTGAGAATTGGTTTATGATTGAGGTGTCAGAATTGTGGGATTTAATGCTGGTTTCAAGTTCTTTTCCTTTTGTTTGGGGCATGGTTTTGCGACCAGAGACGATGTCTTTTGGGATAGGAGTTCTGTTAGTAGAATGAGATCGTTGAAGATGGTATGTGATTATTTTTTCTTCAGAGGGGAGAAGGGAGCACTCCTATTGGTTGTGCCCAAAAGTTTGTAATGAACTCATCTACCACTCATAGATAACATGTTGCTAAATGTACTTCCTTGCTCGACCTCAATCCAAACAGAGTCCGGCAAAGAGGCATCAAGCACAATGTCTTGGTTAATGAACATGGTATCAAAAATCGGCCGATACCTATATGTATCGGTTTCTCGACAAATCGATACATATCGATATCTCAACTCGGTATCGGTATCGGCCAATACGGGCCCGTATCGGCCGATACGTCTACTTTCTTTTTTCTTTTTTTGTTTTTTTTTTTAAATAGGCGGATACGTATCACCCGAGTTGTATCAGTCCTCCATGGACTGATACCCGAGTCCGATACCAATTTTGACACCTTGCTTATGATAAATTAAGAGAGCAAGGTCGTGAGAGGAAACAAGAACAGGGTTTTACCTACTATGCTAGTGATGCGAGTTAAGGAGTCATGGGTTCAGAAGTTAGAGTAGGGTTGGGTAGTTGAATCCTGATTGGATTGATGAAAGCATCTCCTTTTGTGCTTCGTATCAGGTTTCCATTTCCAAAGAAGAAGGGTGCAACCTCTTTTTCCATCAAGAATATTATCGCAATCGTTCGAGGATGAGAGTTTAAAGAGAAAAAAGGCCTCGTCTAAGGGATGAATCTCCATGAAGCCTTGCCATTCCATTTTCACTCTGAAGCCATCTTGAGGCCTGTAAAACTCGGCTAAATACGGATTACATAACCAAATATAGAGTTGGTCCCATGTATCAAAAGCTCAGCCGAGATTTCAATTTCTCGATCGAGATGACTCAGTGTCGATCCCTACCGAAACGAAAATTACCCAAATTTCGGGTAGGGGCAGGAAATTTGAAATTATCGACTTATAAGTCAATTTATCGACGAATAATTTCAAATTGTCGACCGATAAATTGAACTTTCAATTTCTCGGCCGATAATTTGAAATCATAGGCTGAGATTTTGGAATGTCACTTTTTATCTTTTTTTTTTTTTTTTCAGAGGTCTTTTGCTTCGATTTTTTTTTGTTCCCATACATTTACCTGAGTTTCATTCATTTACACTTAAGTTTATTTTTTATTTTTCTCATCTCCTTCCATAGCTTGACGAAATTTTGTCGTATCGTACCACAACTTATTGGATTACACCAACTAGGATTAGAAGAAGATGGCACTCTAAAGAGAAGAAAGTTGTTATCTTGTATAGAAAAACACCAAAAATGAAGATTAAAGTGATATACTACTTAGAACCTTTCAAATTTCATTCATATGACTTGTAAAATGAAAATGCATGAGTGATAAAAATAGCCTATAATACAAAATCGGGAATAAATATACACTTCAAAAGCAACTACCTAGCCTAGAAAAAGATAGAAAATTGCATTCTCAAAGTATATTTCATATTCTCAAAATATTACATTAAATACACCCATTTCCTATGACAAAAAAGAGTTTCAAGATTTACCAATATAATTGCAAATGGGCCAATGACCCAAAAGACAAAATGGGCCAAATGGGTCGATCTAGCTTATAATTCTAACAGCCCCCCTTGAGCTAGACCGATCAAACGTCGAGCTTTTCTTGATCTTGATAAACGTTTCTTTCTTCAATGCCTTTGTAAAAATATCCGCTATTTGATCTTATGATTTGTAAGGTTTCACATCAATTTCACCATCATTGAACAAGTCACGGATGAAATTATACTTAATTCGAATGTGCTTACTTTTGTAGTGAAAAACGGGATTCTTGGTTAGTGCAATGGCTGAACGATTATCACAAAATAAAGTTGTAGCTTCAATTGATGGATGCTTAAGTTCTTCTAAAACCCATCTTAACCAAAGTGCTTGACAACCCGCCAATGCTAATGAAATGTACTCCGCTTCGGTTGTAGAGAGAGCAACAACTTGTTGTTTCTTTGAAGTCCATAAAATTGAACCCGAACCAATATTAAAATTATAATCGGAAGTGCTTTTGCCATCACCTACACTTTCACCCCACTCACTATCACAATGTCTAACCAAACATGAATTTTGAACCCTTTGGCAATGTATACCATCATTATTGGTACCACATATATATCGCAAAATTCTCTTTCCGGCATTCCAATGACTTCTTCTAGGTGATTCCATGAAACGGCTAATCATGCTAACCGCAAACATAATATCCAGTCTTGTAGCAGTTAAATACATGAGGCTACCAACAAGACTCCGATAAAGAGTTTCATTAACTCTTTTTTTATTATCATTTTTACTAAGTTTCAAACTAACCTCCATTGGAGTGCAAATAGGATTTGCATCTTTCATTCTAAATTTTTTAAATAAATCTTTTGCGTACTTATTTTGAGATATAAAAATCTCATCTTCATTTTGTTTTACTTCAATGCCAAGAAAGAAATGTAGGAGACCCATATCGATCATCTCAAATTCATGCATCATGGATTTTTTAAATTCATCACATATGCTTGAACTATTGCCGGTAAAGATTAAATCATCAACATATAAACTAACAACTAAGAACTCACCTTGAGTGTTTTCTTTGATGTAGAGAGAGTGTTCAAAAGGACACATTTTGAATTCATTCTTCATGAAGTACCCATCAATACGGCTATACCATGCCCTTGGTGTTTGCTTTAAATCGTAAAGTATTTTCTTCAATCTACAACTTTGTGCTCTTTACCCTTTTCCACATACCTGGGAGGTTGATCAATATAAACTTCTTCAAGAATGCCATTTAAGAATGTTGATTTGACATCCATTTGATAAATCTTCCAATTTCTTTGAGCCGCTAATGCTAAGACCAATCTAATAGTCTCAAGCCAAGCAACAGGAGCAAAAACTTCATTGAAGTCTATGTCATGTCTTTGCTTGTAGCCTTTCACCACTAACCGAGCTTTGTGCCTTTCAACTTCACCTTTTGTATTTAACTTAGTTTTATATATCCATTTCACACCAATGGATTTGTGCCCATTTGGAAGTTCCATTAACTCCCAAGTCTCAATTCTTTTGATAGAGTCAATTTCTTGATTCATTGTATAATTCTACTTTTCTTCTTGAGATGCTTCTTCAAAAGATATTGGATCGACATCGGCATATAGTGCAAAGTTAATTTCATCTTCATCAAAAAGTCTTCTTGATGCTTCATAAATTTCATTGATGCTTTTGGTCTTCTTTGGAGGAGAATTAGAACTTGATGATGATGATGATGATGAAGATGGTGAAGATGAATATGGAGAAGAAGTTCTATCCTCGTCATGCTTACAATTTTGAGCATCTTTCAATTCTTCTTCATTGACACAAATAGACTTTTGTGTCTTTTCTTGAAAATTCTAATCCCAAGCTTCTTCTTCATTAAATTTTACATCTCCACTTATTATAGTTTTCTTGGTGATGGGATTAAACAATTTATATGCCTTTGAAGTTTCACTATAACCAATAAGAATGCATTTTTCAGATTTATTATCCAATTTTTTTCTTCTTTCATCCGGCACATGAGAATATGCAATGCTACTAAATATCCTTAAATGTGCAACATATGGTTTGTGTCCATTCCATGCTTCTTGAGGTGTCATGCCTTCAATACTTTTAGATAAGGCACGATTCAAAAGATAGTTGGCACATGAAATGGCTTTGGCCCAAAATCTATTTGACATTCCTTTGGCTTTTAACATACTTCTAGCCAATTTCATAAGTGTTCTATTTTTTCTTTCGGCAATACTATTTTATTGAGGTGTGTATCGAGTGATTAATTGATGCCGAATGCCATTATCTTTTAAGAAATTCTTAAAATCATGAAAAACATATTCACCACCTTGATCGGTACGCAAAGTTTTCAACATAAAACCACTTTACTTTTCAACCAAGGCCTTAAATGTTTTGAAGTGGCCAAATACCTCTGATTTTTCTTTGAGAAAATAAACCAAAGATTTACGACTATAATCGTCAATAAAAGTGAGGAAATAACGATTACCGCCAATAGAAGTGGTGTGCATAGGCCCGCATAAGTCCGAATGAACAAGCTCAAGAGGATTTGATGCCCTCCAAGCTTTTCCAATCGGAAAAGAATTTCTTTGATGTTTTTCGAGTGCGCATCCTTCACAAACTTGATCTTTGTGATCTATATTTGTCATGCCTCTTACCATGTGATTTTTACACATAAGAGTCAACGAGCTAAAACTCAAGTGGCCATACCGAAGATGTCATAGCCATGATTTATCTTGGATGATAGAATTGAAGCAAGGAAGAACTTCATTTTGAAAATTAAGTGAAAACATCTTGTTTGGAGTCATCTTTACTTTGGCAATGAGAGCATTGTTCATATCCTTGATTTCATATACATCTCATTTGAAATAAATATTGTGTCCTTTCAAAAGGAGTTGTCCAACACTTAGAAGATTGTGCTTGAGGCTGGGTACATAGAAAACATGTGAGATGCTTTTAATGCCTTTCTTTGATTGAACAAGAATATCACCACTTCCCTTTACAGAAAGTCGTTTATCATCGCTGGTCCTTACTTCACTTTAAATAGATTCATCCAAAGTAACAAATACGCCTTTGTTGCCCGTCATGTGGTTACTACAACCACTATCAAGATACAAATCTTCATTGAATGCAACTTCTTGAACATTGCAAGCAAGAAAGAGACTATTATCTTCCTTTGATTATTCTCTTGAACAACATTTGATTCCTTTTTTTCTTCTTCAGCCAATCTTTTTCTACAAAATTTTATGGTGTGACCATATTTTTGACAATGATAACATTGAACATTAAAAAGAGAAGATTGGCCTCTTCCTCTTCCCCTTCCTCTTGATGGCGAAGATGACTCATCTTCATCTATTTCTTTTGCTTGATATCTTCCTCTATTATGCTTTCCTCGTCCGCGATTAGAATGCCTTCCTCTTCCACCTCTAGAACTTTCCTTAAAAGAAAATTGAGTTTCAAAAGCTTGCTCTAGAGGAGAAGAATCAAATTGCTTCATACGAAGTTCATGGGATTGAAGTGATCCCAACAAACTTTCCAAAGACAAAATAGATAAATCCTTAGATTCTTCAATTGCAACAACAATATATTCAAAGTTACGAGTCAAACTTCTAAGAATTTTTTCTACAATTCTTTGATCTTGAAGATTTTCACCATTAATCCTTAATTGATTAATGAGAGAAATTACTCGATTGAAAAAATCTTCAACCGCTTCCGAATCCTTCATTCTTATAGAATCAAACTCACTTCGAAGAGTTTGGAGCCGCACCAATTTGCCTTTGTATGAAGTATTGAGAGTATCCCATGCTTGCTTTGTAGATGACACCGATGAAGTTCTTCCAAAAATAACTTCATCCACAGCTTGATAGATGAAGAACAAAGCCTTCTTGTCTTTCTTACGATTTTTTTACTCATTGAGCTGAGCTTGTGTGAGAACCGCTTGATCCTCCGATTCTACATATCCGGTCTCAACAATATCCCACAAATCTTGAGACCCATATAAAACCTTCATTTGAATACTCCATTGATTGTAGTTCTTACCGGTAAAACGAGGAAGTTGAGGTTGTAACATATTGGAAGCCATGAATCTCAAGCTCTGATACCACTTTGTTGGATTACACCAACTAGGATTGGAAGAAGATGACACTCTAAAGAAAAGAAAGTTATTCTCTTTTGTAGAAAAACACCAAAAATGAAGACTAAAGTGATATACTACTTAGAACCTTTCAAATTTCATTCATATGACTTCTAAAATGAAAATACATGAGTGATAAAAATAGCTCACAATACAAAATCGGGAATAAATAAACATACACTTCCAAAGCAACTACCTAGCCTAGTAAAGATAGAAAATTACATTCTCTAAGTATATTTCATATTCTCAAGACATTACATTAAATACACCAATTTCCTATGACAAAAAAGAGTTCCAAGATTGACCAATATAATTGCAAATGGGCCAATGACCCAAAAGACAAAATGGGCCAAATGGGTCGGTCTAGCTTATAATTCTAACATAACTTACCCAAAAGTTGTCAAATTTTGACAGATTCTCACCGGACTTTGATGGGTTCTCTGTCAAAGTTACCGTAACTTACTGAATATCGTCGGGTTTCACCGTATCTAGCCGTATGTCGCCGAATATTCCCAGATTTAGCCAGATCTTGTCGAATCTTGCTAAGATTATTGGATATGACAGGATATTTGTGGGTGGTGGCATTTTTGGGAGGAATAGGAGGACCTTTCAAAATTTACTTGCTATTAGCGATGTAAGAAGGTATGTTGCTATCTCCCTTCAATTGGTTACACTTTAGACCAGCACGTTTGAGCGATCGGTTGTAGGCGGGTGGGGGGATATTTGTGGGGTGGGGGAGGCGGGTGGGGGATCGGTTGTAGGCATCACAAATTCACAGGAGCACATGATCAGGTCCTCAATAGTTAACTGGACTAAGAAATTTTCCTAATTCTGTTGTTTCCTTTTTGCGAGTAGTTTCCAAATACAATTAGGATTAGATAGTTGGAAACTTCAGCAAACACCTATTATGTTAATAAGAGGTCTTTCTTGGATATTTTATTGAATTTTAGATTTTTTCCCAACAAAAAGGTGGTTTTTTTTTATTTCATATTTTGAACTTTCCCAACATCTTGCAATTATCAATTTGCCATAGATTTATTGGGAGAGCCAATACCACATGCACCTTGCATTTATCTTAATAAGGCAGTTATTGGTATGTATCATACGAATGAGTACGAATTGCTCCATTGAGAAAGAGTTTCGGAGGCCAAAATATGATGACGAAAAGATAAGGTCATTATAGGTAAAACTCATAGAAAGACAAGAACCATTCGAGTGCATTGTTAAGTGTTACAGTATTACAGTATTAATTCTAGAATTCCAAGAAGAAACCACCAGTGCATAGATATATTTACTTGTTGCATTGTTGCATAATTATAAGTTTATAATCAAACCAAGTACAGTAGAGGCTATAGAAAAAAGGTTGGAATGATCAGATCACGACCCCGAATACATGGGATGAGGTTGTGAGCATGATGAAAAGGTTTCACAAAAGCTAGCACAACAATAAAGGAGCATTGATGTCAAAATTTACATGAATCATCCACGTAAAACTGATAAAAGAGACGTGTAAGGATTCAAAATGAGCAATATTTCAGTTCCCATATCCCCTGTTCATTCATATTTGGAAGTATTGTTGGGAAAGCATGGGCTTCTAGAAAGATACACAAGAAGAAAATGAAAAATGTGGAAAGCAACAACACATACCTTTATTGATTCAATCCATGCTAATCAAAATTCTAAAAAAAGAGGAAACAGTGATACAAGTATTCCAAGACATGTCCCAATTTCACACAAGGTTCCTAATGAACCTCTATATCTTGTCGGAGAAACCTACAACACAAGGATTTGGGGATAGAAGTTGTCTCCAATAAAATATGCTGGATATTATGATTAATACAAATGGAAGACGGGAAAATGAAACAAATGGATCTAATAGACTAACTGCATAAATTAAGATGGTCACCAACACATGGATAGAACATGATCTGCTCAAGCATGATTCACCAACAAAGAACAGATGTAAGTCCTGCCTGAAATGGTCACACGTTTCATATTCATAATCCGATGGATATTCCCCACAATCTAGCAATGTTGTGCCATGGGAATATGGGATCAAACAACATAATAGATTTTGGGCGAGAGAAAGCATATTAGGCGTAGTACCCAAAAACAAAATGCCGGCAATATAAATTATTGTTCATTTATTGTTCATATTCACTGAATGGCAATGAGTGCAATTACAAGTATTGTACCCGGTAAACACTTGATATTTTCTTATTACTTCTGAAAGGAAAAAACTGGCATTTGAGAAATTTTTAAGAGTAAAGCAGTAGGGCACTTCTCAAAAAGAGGACTCATCAGTATAAAGTCTCTCACTATTACACTCAAACATAAAGTTTCTCAAAATCAGGACGCACCGATTTTTGGGGTCCTTGAAAGCAGTGAAATGTAAATTGTACACATGACTTAGATTACTATTATACCCTTTTTCATAAACACCCATCTTCCACCTTTTCCCTCACTATTCTTTACCTCCCATCATCCCATCCACGACAAAGAGATAGGCGGCAACTGCTCCGGCGAGGGCTCTGGCGGGTACTTCGCCGGATATAGGGAAAACTATTATCAGAAGGTATGTTTCTATCTTCCAGCTCCATTCTCTTTGATTAATCAGTTTTAAAAGGGGCTGCAGATTCTGTAAATATCCCATTCTTTCATTCTTTCGATGGGTCTTTTGTGAATGTCGACGGTTCCATTTTCTTCTCCGACGAAATACTCGAAGAACGGTGCTCGGATAACTCGATCGGGAGAGGAAGAAGCCCTCAACGATCACAATGGCGCCACTAAATGCGTAGAGAGCAAGATCTTGAGTTCGTTTTCCATTTTTTCAGTGCTTTGATCCACAAATCTTGTTCGTTTTCCATTTTTCAGTGGCTTTGATCCACAGATCTGGTCTTAGTTAGATCTTCTTCTCAAGTGTTTCTGCATAATAATGCCTTATATATTTATATCTTTTTTTAGACTTTGATTTTAATGGTTTATTTGAACAAGTGAGGTGATTTTTGAATGAAACGGCAGGCTCTACAGCAGCAACAGCAGGAGCACCTATCGTTGAAGTTGCTTGATGCGCAGGATGGATGGTCAACGTTTTTGCTCTGGCCGAAATCCCTTTTTGCATCGACATTGTAAGTATTTTTGTAAGAGATACTTAGCATGATTTTTCTTTTTTGGTGGGTACATTTTGTTTTCATGTACGATGAAGTGTTGGGTATATGGAGTCTATATGTTCGATGAAATGCCTAGCCAAAATGCAGTATTTTAGTTTTTAGTTATTAGTTTTTTCTTTCTAATCTATTGAGAAAACAAGATAAATCCAAACCAAAAGGACCCCTTTCATGGGTCAAAATCTCAATGTACCGTATCGCCATTTTGTATGCCTATGCCCGAACGATACATTCAATGTGTCGTCCGGTATTTTACTATTCCGATACGTATCGTCCGATATGTATCGGTTTTGAGCTCGGGCGATACGTATTAGATACCCGGTATTTTGACCCATGACCCCTTTAATATTGTTTGGTCCTTTCAAATTTGAAATTAGAGTCGCCAAAAATCAAACACTAATTTTACAAGGCTGTATAAGTTACAATTGGCCTAAACTTGATGCTCAAGCTTCTTGTTTCGCAATATATAGGCTGACCATTTGGATGTCATCAATTAATAAAAAGACCCTTTTGAAGAATCACAACCAAAAGACTTCAAATTCGTCTCTTCAAATCATACCCAATTGAGCTCATTTTCTCCCCTCTTAAAATCAGTTTATTGAAGCCCAAGGTGTCCTGTTTTAATGAATAATAAAATAAACCAAAATCCAAAACAATTATGAATTTTTTAATTAATTAGAATGGGTTGAGGTGGAATTTGATGCTTCTAGTAAGGATGTATTTGATGATATAAAGATGAGGGATTGAAATTGCAGGCTAGATTTTACTTTTTGTCAGCTATTTGGTTTGATAGAGGGGTATGTGGAGTTACAAAGAGACTTTAATGGATTAGGGCTCTCCTTGGGTTGGCCCCATCCCAAGATTTTTCATCTTGAAGGGTTTTTACCATTTACCCCAGAGATGTCTTATTTACACTCCGCCCCCGGGTTTCACCTATTTATACTGCAGCCTTTGCTTTTTTGTTTCTTTTACTCATTGCCTTTAATGGTGAAGAATCAGCCATTGATTATTAGATAAGTAACTTTTGATTTGTTTGAATTAGGCGATATGGCGATCATTTTTCACCATTATAGCCTTTCCTTTTTATATGGGGTTGGCTTTGAGAGTCCTAGTTCTATGCTTGTTCCTAATCAACACTAAGCTCTCTACAACTTTACAATCCTTCTTTTCTCTTCCCACTGCTTTCCTCTAAGTCTTCATTTTTTTCTCCTACTTCTTTGAACTTGTAGCATCTCAATCTCAGCCTTACACACAGGGCCTACTCTTAGCCTGCGATGACCTTATCCAAACCCCCTTATGCAAGCGACCTCCAATAATTTTTTTTATTTATTATAGTGTCACTCTTAAAATTCCTCTTATGTGCTTGTTCAGAATTTTTTGCTTTCTTGTTACTACACAGCATGGTTCAAAATTTCAGTTTCGGTTAGCACCGAAACGATAACACTAAGTTATCGTAGTGTTATCATTTCGGTCGGTGCCAAAACAATAATACTAAATTATCGTTTCGGTAGGGCCAAAATATTGGAAGTTCAAATTATCGGCCGATAATTTGCTAATCAGCAAGTTATCGGCCGATAATTTCAAGACCATTTTTAGAGTCTTTTGAAAAAAATTCTTATATTGTACTTATGGTAGAAGCTATATTTTGTCCACTGGTTGTAGATGCCCTATTTTGTGGTTTTTGTTGTAAATGGTCTACTTAGTGATGTGTTTTTTGTTATAAACTGCAGAACAAGCAAATCTCGATAGAGGAAGGAGAGGCCAAAACCCATATTCTCAATGTTATGTTCTTCGAGACAAGTGCCAGAGTAGGCTTCAACATAAAGGTGCATCTCTCACTTTAATATTCCCTTGTATGCATTAGGGAACGAATAGTTTCAATTCAAAAACCTACTGTTGCATAGGATTTTGGGGTTGTGTTTGAGACTGCTCGTTGGAGGCAAAGTGCAACCCATGTAAAAAAGCAAGTTTAAATTGCTCTTTTAAAGAGAAGCGAACTCAACTCTTTCTCTATGAAAGAACTAAGAGCACTTAGAACCAAACATTAGCCCATTCTAAAGATCTCTGTGCCAGAGCAAGGAGCTACTCTTTGCCTCCAAAGCATATTTTGGGTGCCACGTGCAGCAAGGCAGTGTTGTTTAGATTATTTTTGAAAAAGAGAAATTTAAAGCAACATCGCCATCATGTGCCTTTTGAGTCATACAATTTAGATCCTCGAATCACAGTCAAATTTTTACGTTTAATTTTAAAACTTAGTTTTGAATTCATTTTTTAAAAAATTGACCTATACAGATTGTTGAAGCCCCATATGGCACCAAAACTATATTTCGGTCACCACGTGGACCTCCATGTGGATGTTGGAGTACTATGAGGGTACTCCACCTAGAGTACCTTCACATTTCCATACAGCCAGATATTATAGAGTACTTTTTATTTTTAAAATATTAAAAATATATGGAAATATGAAATTTAAAAACAAATCCCAAAGGGTATTTTTAGTATTTTATTTAGTTTATATCGGATATATATTGGCTGATTTTGTTTTATATGGGCTGATATTTTATTGATATTTGGCATGTTTGACCCAATATTTGATGCCATATCCCATTGGGGGGTGTATATCGTATCGGATAGGGCTTACCCGAGACATTTCAGCTGATATGTATTGACAATGTACTTAGACACATGGCACGGGTGCCAAGTGTCAAGGTGTGATAGATGTTTGACACATCAATATATTAAAATTTTAATATACAGCATGTACTTAAAAACAAACAAATATTATAAAACTATAATGTATACATAAAAATAAATATAAGGGAAATCTTAAAGAGCGAACTTAGATATTTAGTGAGGAGTATATATAACATATGTCATGAACCTAACTAAAAGTATTTCATATTATACAAATCTTTGTATGGAGCAAATATTTTATTTTATAATTTACTCTACTTCATACAAAAACAATTCGTAAAATGACAATTCATTTTATTGTGTCAAAATAACATTTTGATGATATTATGTGATATTTTTTAGATATGTCTAGAAGTGTCATGTTGTGTCGAGGAGTGTCCAAATGCCACCAAGTGTCGGCATGGCAAAAATCCAACAAGAAGATTTGAACATTTTTACTTTTCTACTATCTATGCACAATCATAAATAGTTAGGGTTCCGTTTTAATTTGTTGGCGTAAAAATGAATCTATCATTACCGATATGTTTCTTTTGTTATCACGGTAATCGTAGGGTATTGAGTTTCACTAAATTTCCTTCTTAGAAGCTATAACCCATCTTGATCACTATGAAGATTTGAATATTTTTTATTTTTTTTCTTCTGTTTCTTTTTTTTTTTATATCTTTTAATTTTGCCCTTTTTAGATTAATTTGATGTAGTATTGTAGGAAAGATAACATGTTCATCCTTGGCTTTATTTGATACTTTTTGGAGGTGTGACTATCATCTTTTTTATTTTCTGTAGTGTTGAGTACTGAATCATCCCCCCACCCCAAAAATAAAATTAATTAGATATATTTTTTTAATGCTCGATATGTTGATGCAAAATGGTTGTATATCTAAACAGTTGAGCTTACCTAAATATATGCACTACAAAGAACATAAAATGAAACAAAATAAGTAAGAATGCATATAATATTCACAAGATGAATATTATTGTCTTTTTATAATTTCCTCACCAAAAATCTGAGTGCTAGTTGTAGTAGACCTTAGAATTATCATAAATTGTTGAAGTGCGGAAAAAGAAGGTGCCTTCCAAAATCAAGTATCTTAGATGGAGTGTGAGATGGGTAAGATTCTCACTATAGATGAGCTTCTTAAAAGGAGTATAAGATTGCGGAATAGTTACGCCATGTGTCTCCAAGAAGAAGACGACTTGTATCATCTATTTCTTCATTGCTGGGTAGCTAGAAATATTTGGGGCATTATCTTGAAATTCTTCAATACAAAATGGGTATCATTTTGTGTCCCATGTGTATCATTTTGTGTCCCTATCGGTGTTGCTTCTAGTTTTATTTTTCCCTTGCGTCATAATAGACTAGGATATATTTGTCCTTCTTGTTCGAAATATATCATCTTAATTGGTATATCCAGAAATTCTTTTGTACAAACATTTTTTATTACAAGGATTGTAAACTGGTGAGACGCTGGATCCATCCATTTATCTTTAGTGAGATTACTTCAATTTCTCCTTTTGATCTTGATCACTTCGTTGTTTGGTGTTGCCACTCTTTTATATGAGCGAAAATCTTTATACTGTTTTATTGTTGATAATTATTCACATTTTTGCTTGACTTATTCGATGGATCACAAATTTGAGTTACCAAAATTATATACTTAGTTTGTTGTGATGACTCACTCTCTGCCAAAATGTAAGTATTTTACTGGCGTTGGATTTTACTTTCGATACTTTTCGTGCGACAGGTACAGTATTCTTAAATGGTCTTATCCCCACACACTGTCGTTGCACTTCCCGTAGGACCCAGACCATTAAAAATATTTTTTTTGAAGATTTTCTTGCAATTTTGAAATATTTTAAATAATTTAGAATTCTTTAGACAGATTTCATGCTGTTATTGTTGTATTTCTTTGACAATGCGAGATATGCAGTTAGTATTATAATTGTAATTTGCACTAATATGAAGTCAAAAAACTGATTCATATCTAATGGGCCCATATCAACTAAAAAGAAAACTTTGTCAACGCCCTTGGACCTGTCCACCTTTGAGTGGAAGATTGCAGAACCTCTAAATAGCTATGTTTCTCGTTTATAATTTCCGTTCTCACTGCCTTTACATTTTGTACTTTCGAAGCCTTATTACTTTGTTCTTTTGCTACTAATATGTAACTTCATCTAATTTGTTGCCTACTTATAAAAATTGCACCCAAAATGTTTTGCATATCCCCCTCCCCTCAAGCCTTCAGCTTGATAGGTTTACTATTGTAATTCAAATGTTCTTTACACAGAGCAAAGAGTTCTTTACGCAGAGCAAAGAGCATTTTAGTATGGATTGTGTGTGGTTATTAGTTCTCAATAGTATGGACAGTGTTAACCGTTTAGTTTCTAAAACATTTAGGCGTTACTTGCAATTTTTATCTAGCAGGTACTGTAAAACTATGAATGACACACCCTGTCAATGATATATTATTACGATGGATATATCGAGTACGATAATGAATTTGGTTCCTACCATGGGGGGAAACGAAAAAGCAAGAGTGTCAGAAGGGACATATGATATGACGATTTCGTTAAGGATATGTGTGACGTAAGCAAATGGATGGGTGACCATTCCATACCTACGTTTCAATACTCATACTACGTAGAAGGTAACCGAAACATGGTTCTCGATCTAGAGAGTCCTGACGATCTTTAGCAGATGATTGAAACAGTCCCAAATGATTGTCGATGTATTATTATGTACTTCATCAAACCCCCAACGGACTCTGAGTCTATTGTCGGCATTAACCGTGAAGGAATGCGTAGAGCAAAGCCAAAGCGGAGCATTTAGCTCTCGTCATCTATATCCAATAGGTATGTCGTTATTGTAGTTTATTTTGTCTGAGCTTTTAATATTTAATAGGTAACAACAACGACTGATGTATGATTACAGGAGGCGAAATATTTATAGATTCGGAGCTCTCTATTCTGAGTATAATAGCTATTATTTGAAAGACCATTAGAATAGAGAGCCTCTAGAGCATCCGTTGAAAAGGTGAGTATAATAGACAGGTGAATTGAATACCTATTATAATGTTTGCTTTCATATTTAAGTGGAAATGTGCATTTCCACGTAGGTTCGAAACTTCTAGTCCTGAGAGAAGTATAAGTAGAAGAGAAAATAGTGATCCGAGTCCACTCACAGAGCATGCGTCACAGAAGTTATTATAAAATCATTAATTAAATTATATACTACTTTTATATTATGGGCTTCTAATAGTTTCACTTGAAAAAATTGTTACGCAGGGGTACGAGAGAATGCGATATTTCATCAAGGAATATGCATAGTATAGGGCCTTGGGGGTCAATGATGCTGACACGTGTTCGAGCGAGAAACCATATTACGAATCAGATTATGTGTCAGAATATGGAGAGAGTGCTTCTTTCAAAGACAGCCAATCAGAGTGGGATAGATCGGACGATGACACAAAGGTCGACTTTGAGGTCGACACAGAAGTCGATGCAGGGTCAGAAGAACACTTCCTTTCAACATTTAACCCCTATGAGAGTCCCAATGCGCGGTCGACTGGGAAAGTGCATGAAACCTTCACTAGACGTAATCCGAATAAGCCAAGGGGTGCATGCAATGTTGATTGTGATGACTTGCCTGAAGATTTCCTCAGTGAAGACTCCATTAGTTTGAGAATTGGGGCGATATTTCCTTCAAAAGAAGCATTCCAGAGTTGTTTGAGGGAGTATGCCGTGAGAAATAATTTTGTACTCCACCCTATAAAAACTTGTAATACAGTGATCATAGCTCAGTGTGCTCCTCCAGCGTCACCAATGCGTGCTGATGCGGTGTGTCCCTGGCGCATTCATTGTTCAAAGCAAGCTGGCGTACCACTATTCCAAGTAAAAACCTACAATTCAGTTCACACATGCCTCCGGTCGGACAAGAGGTTGGGCCATCCGCAAGCGACAGCTAAATGGGTCGCGAGTAAAATTATTACTCGCATGAAAAAGCATCCCAATGTTACCCCTGGCGAGATTATCACCGACATTCAAATGGAATTCAGTGTGACAATTAGCTACCAGAAAGCATGGCGAGTGAAGGAGATAGCGTTTGTAAATCTTTTTGGTGGGTGGGAGCAATCTTATAATATGATACCTTCATATTGCATTGAGTTGAAGCGAATAGATCCCGAAGCCGTGACTATTCTCCAACGCCACAATGGCGATGCCTTTTTCAGCTTCTTTTGGGCATTTAGGCCATCAATTCGAAGTTATAAGCAAAATTTGCGGCCCATAATCTCAATCGACGGTGCACATCTTAGAGGGAAATACGTAGGCAAACTCTTAATAGCGACAGCGACTGATGGTAACAACGGATTATTCCCTTTGGCATTTGCAGTTGTGGAGGAATAAACAAAGGGTGCATGGACTTGGTTTCTAACCCGTCTCCGTGATCGCGTCATTGCCGATGATGACACTCCACTTGTGATTATCAGTGATCGAAACAAAGCTTTAATGGAAGTATTGCTAGTCATTTTCCCGCACGCAAGTCATAGCTATTGCTTCATGCACCTATGTGAGAACTTCAAGAAACGTTGCAATAATCGCTTCATTCGTCAATGGTTTTGGGCAATTTCCCAAAAATTTTCAATATCAGAATTTAAGAAGGAAATGGATGAGTTGAAAAAAGCGAACATGGAATGTTGGAAATGGTTGGATGGTATCGACAAACGTCTTTGGTCGAGAGCACACTTCCCAGGAAGAAGATACCATTTACTGACGACAAATTTATCCGAGTCTTTGAGCTCAGTGTTGAAGTTTGATAGAGCCCTACCTATCACTATCATCATCGAAAGGACTCGCTATAAGGCCACCCAATATTTTTTCAAAAGGAAGCTTAATGGTAGCTTGATGGTGCTAGATTTACGTGTGGTCTGACAAACTATGCCAAAAAATATTTGGATAGTCAAGGAGAACTAGCAGGGCGTATGTGGCTAATCCCGAGTAGCCTGGACAAGTTTACGGTGAGAACTTCTACTAGGGAGTATCGGGTTGATTTAGAGAATCGGAAATGTTCATGACGGCGCTTTGACATATTGGGTCTCCCATGCTCCCACACTTTGGCTGCTATAAAAGGGAGGGAGGCACCGATTCTGCCATATTGCGAGAAGTGGTTTACTTCTAAAACATATGAAGCTACGTATGAGGAGGTACTTCACCCGACCGCTGATCGAAGTGACTGGGCCGATCTATACAAGGGCGCTCCATTGCTTTCACCGCACCCTCGAAACCCGTCAGGTCAACCAAAAAAAAATCGCTATAGATCAACGCACGAAACCAAGAACACATACAAGTGTGGTAAATGTGGCGAAAAGGGCCATAATCGAAAGTCTTGCAGGGGTGGCCCAAATGAACCTGCACAAGAGGACTTATCTTAAATGGAGGCGTTTGGCTAGACCCTTTTTTTGGTTTAGCATATGATCCGCTATTGTTGTTTTTCATTTCATTATTTTTGTATGAAATGTTGCTAAGACTGCTATGTGCTGTGTTGAATTGTTTATGTTTGATAGGAATGGTTGAAGTGGATTATCCTAAGAGAAGATGGATTATGAGAGGTTGTTCAGATGAAAATTGGTGAAGTTGAATGTCCCTTTCCTAATGCCAATAATCTAATAGTGATTCTTTTACTTTGAGCACATTAACCAATTCATTAGTTTGATATTTGAAGTCTCTGTTTTGTTAAATAAGGGGATCTTTTTTTTTTTTTTTTTTAGATTTCGTTTTAAGTGCTACTTGTACTCTCCCAAGTCACAATTCTTGGGTGGTTACACCTTATCTATCCAAGTCTTTTTTTCCTTGGTTCGTGGAACTCAGCAATAGTGGACTTCTTTTTGGTGGTCAAACCATTGCCGTGGTCAGGACTACTGGTAGTTCTTATCATTCCTAAGTAGGATTTGAAGCTCTCAACTTATGGGCTATAATCTCGTAGTAGTCTTTCCAGTTCCAAATGGAGAATTCATGTATAAGTAATGGACTAATGGATTCCTACCACAGTGTGTAACTTCTTACTTTGTAAATTACCACAGTGGAATCAAATTCCCGGCTCACACTACGTGAAAATCAAGAAAAAACAACATTAGTAGTTTCAAAACAACCACAGCCGAATTTGATTCTTTCTATGATTCTTCTTCTTCTTTCTGATTCTTTCTATGATTCTTCATCTTCTTCTTTTACTTATATTACTGAATTTTTTATGATTAATTTAGGGTTTTGCTATTTTAGGTTTGTTGGGTTTATTTTGAACTTTTTGTTTCATTGTTTGGGTTTATTTTTCATCCTGGTATATATTTTCCCAAATGCAGCCTCAATAAATTTTGACTTGATATAGCAGCAAGAAGCTTGACTGGGTTTCTCAAAATTGAACATGCGATTTAAGAGGATTTTGCTCTATTTCTGTGATAGTTTAAGCGCAGGATTTGAGATCTTTGATGCCATGGGCCTTTATTTGATGTTTTCATCACTTAAATTTAATTACAATTCAACTCAGAATGTTCAGGTTTTCCTAATGCAGTACCTCTTGTAAAGTTAGGGTTGGACTTGTCAACATATATCCTTACTATTCTGTAAAATTGGACTGTGGATTCATTATTGGAATAATGCTCATCAGTTGTGTACATGTCTACTTAGTTCATTCTCTATTCCATGAATTCCAACTGTCATTTTAACATGAGTGATTTGCTAAAATATAAGAGCTCCTAGGCTGAGAAGATCCTACATCTTGAATGAGATATTCACTTAAGAGATCTAAGATTCTTTATTCATGTAGAAGAATAACCAAAAACAAGAATTACTCACAACACACACTATCACTAGACATAAAATAGAAAACATAACTGAAACCTAGTAAGTGTTGAGTTTGTACTATTTGCAACTGACTGTAATCAATCTGATTGATATGTATTTTTTGAACTATTTACAACTGACCGGAACCTGATTATGGCTGGAGTGGGTTGAATCTGGCCCGAGTCTGACCCACTTATTTTCACTAGGACTTGACCTGGACCAGACCCAATTCTAGAGGTAGGATATGAGTTTGATATCCGGACTTCATTCTTAAATGGGTAACGAGTCCTGCCCCATGTCAACCTCGACCTGACCGGTTTGCACTCCCCATGTGGAAAATAAAAGTACTCCTTTAACAACCCTCCTAGGATTGCTTAATCCGTGCTATTAGCCAAAAAAAAAATCTTTTACTAGCTGATATGTACACATCATGAAAAAGTTTCCTTATGCTGGAAGGAAGACAATTAAAAGGACCATTAAGAAAATCATGAAGTAAAGTTTTCTCTAGAAGGTATGGAACGTAGAGTGTCCATGCAGTATACAATTATATTTTGAATAATCTAGATTCCAAAGTAGCGAAAAAAGGATATAAATATGCTACATAAGAAAATATTTAAATATAGACCTTTTGGAAGTAAATAAAGAGTCATCGAATGATTTGATTTATATCTGCAATCTGATCGTGAATGTGAGATGTAACTGGATGTAATTTATTTTTTTTATAAGGCTGCCTATTAATTATTTTTTTTGTTTTGTTAAATTTATTGATCTATGCCGTATATTCACCAATAGATGATCACAGACATCTCAGTGTACACAGTCAAGTACATTAGTAACTCAATCGATTGGAGTGTCAAGATCATATAAATGGTGATTTTTGGTTGATGTTATTGAATCTTGTAGATTTCCTTGTGCAATTTCGAATACTTTCTAAAATGTCCCACTATTTGTCTTCTTATGAGATGTTCTAATTTCATGTTTTCAAACAGTAGTTCATGCACTAAAAACCATTACAAATGTCTGATATTTTTGCTACTAGTGATGGAGTTAGCGTGTCTCAATTCAGCCAAGTTCTGAACATTGAGCTGGATCAAATCATTGAGGTTTCACTGCTGCAATATAATTTTAGAGAATAAAGTGGAAAAGGGGGTTCACTCACAATCATGAGTAAGTGATCACTGTTTAATGTCGTTCCCTTGTACTAAAGTATTGGTTATAGTGGCTTTTGATTTACGTGCTGAATCTATTGAAAGAGAAATTCAGGCGTCTCCAACCGTCTATATGTCTAGATGGTACAAATACGTGATTGGCTATTTAGGACTAGTATACACCAGCCTTTTGTCAACCATTCTCCACTTTTAATGTCAAATATTTTTAAATAGCCTGAAGAAGTGTGAAGTGCATTGGTAGATAATAAGGACAAGTTGTTGGTGTACTAATTTCCAGATCTTTTAGGTTCAAAACATATTTACTGTAACCCTTGAAATTTTGTTTGTTTAAAATGGATGAAAATGCGTCATTTAAGTTGTTTATGCTAATTGTTTGTTGGGTAATATTGGTCTCTTTGCTTTACTTACTTTATGGACTTGCATTTGCCGAATTATATTTCCTCAGGTTATATGTCCTATTGTGCAATGAAGGCAGTCACACAGGTTGGAATATGATATGAGACATATTCTTTAGAAGAAACCTTTAAAATGGTTAACTTATTGGACCAGTAGAATTATTGGAGAGTCCTTAGAATAGGTTGGATTATCCATATTATTGTTTACTCTCCCTTTTTCCAACTCTTCTTCTTATAAAAGAATTTTATTCAATATAACTCCTAGTGCATATACATTTACAGAATGAAATATTAGATTTGCGGCCTTCTTAATGGTTCTATCTAATTTTAATTTCTTAATGTAGATTTTTTTTTGGGTTCAGAAACCCCATCTGGCAATTAAAAAAAATGAATCATTACATATAAGAACAGAATAGGCTAGATAATTGGGTCAAAATAAGATCCTGGCAGCCAATGAGGTAATTGGGTTAAATCAACAATGCTGGCTTGTTATGTGGTTTATTCCTTCAAATTGTAACCCTTTTTCCATAAGTCTGCTCTTGTAACTGTCGATTATAATATAGGATCTGATGCATTAATCAGTGGAGCGTACAAGCTGAGGGTGCCCATTGCAGCTGCAAACCATGTTAATCTTCAAGTAAAGAGGGTAATAACTTCTATCATTTGGCTTCCTTTATAGCTTTTTCTTGATATTTGATCAACTATAGGTCCGGGTTAATGATCCAAAAGAAAGCCACCCGGTGTATGAAGCCCATGATTTAGGCTTGGATAGCAACATTACTCGCGATGGAATACACGACCAGTATCGGCTCTTCAGCATCGATGTTCACCCGACATTGTTGGTCAAGGGAGACAATGCCATATTTCTCACACACCGATGGAGGGAACGAGTTTGTGGGGCTATTGTATGATTATATAAGGCTTGAAGCCCCTACTACTACTTCTCATGGAGTTATACAATGCATAAAATGTGGAGTTTTCTATTTTCTCCTGCTCATTCATTGAGATGGTTTGATCAGAATTTGTTTTTTTTCCTGTTCCTGATTACAAGATGCAAGGATGGCTAATCAAGAATTATCAATTCCTTGTAAAAGGACTTCATATTCCTTTTTATAACATAGTTTAAAAGGAAGACTTCCTATTTTCGGAGACTGGTGCCACGGGGAACACCGTCTACGTCGTCTGGTTTGAAGGCCATGATGTATATATCTAAGGGGATGTTGACCGTTTTGGATAATTATTTGCAAACCTGAAGAGCAGCTTCAGAGTTTGTTGTACATTCACCATTGAAGTAGTTAGTGTTACGAAGAGAACACTGGGCGTTTAGTGGTTCACATTTTATTCCCAAAATTACCCGATTCCCTTTGCATATAATTATGTTTATACTACTTTTACTGAAATGCCCTGTTGCATTAGATGGTGAATTTACACTACCTTCATTTTTTTGAGTTGGATGCTGGTCTGGTCGGGTTGGCATATACCTTGACCCATCATGTCTGGTCAGGGTGCACTATACAGTCAGGCCTATAATCTTGACCCGTCGAACAGCCAATATTTTAGCCCAATCCGATCCGACCTGACCAATTGACCGCCCTAACCCGGTTTGAGCACCATTGGTGGTGCTCAACTCAAACTCTTGCTAAAATGGTCACGTCCGAAAAATAAAATAGTTTCACGCATGATTAGTTATATATCGTACTTATATAATTTTTTACAGTATAATGTCAATATCATAATTCACAGTGATCGTGAGGCTCACTTTCATAAAAAACTGAGGATATTTAAGGAGCTCGATTTCCTCCTCCTTCATTGGATGTCCGAGGCGAAGGAGGATGTAAAAAATTTGTAGTAAACCAAAGCAAATTTAACTATAATTGATACATTAATAGCTCTACAGTAAACCAAACCAAATTTTCATTTGAAAATCTTTCAGGTACAATGTCAATAGCAACTCAAATTGTTCAAAATCAAAGAGAGAGTGCCTATCTAGATCTAAGAATTGGAAATCTTAAAAGTATAGTATAGTGTCATCTCATTAGAGAGAGAGAGTGCCTATATAGTACTAGTACCACCTACTAGTACCACCTACTCCGGCAAACGTCATCGAAGGAAGAAAGGGGAAGATCAGCTAGTGAGGCTATAGGCTACTTGCTGATTTAGAAAGCTTTAGTAATTTTGTCCTAGTGTTTGGTGTTGGGCATATGTACAATAATAAAAAAATCCTCAAACCAAAAACCCACGTGGCCTAATTTTATAAAAGGGTTGTGATTTGGTGCTTAGGCCCTAGCTCTTATATGGTATTTAAATGATCTAACGCCATCAATTCTCATTGTGATAGTGTTAGATCATTTAAACAAAATGGCCGACGATTTTTAAACAAAATCGTCGGTGTAATGTTAAATTGAAACCCATGATTTTTAAAGTGCCTGACTCAGGTGGTAGTCAGTTAAAAACAAAAATCGTGTTTAACTGATCATAAACCCTTGATCATAAATCCTCAATGGCTTAAGAAGTGGGTGATCTATACAGTTAGAGAGATTTAAGTCATCTGATTTCAGCCATAATGGGCCCAAAAATTGCATTGTGAGGAGTTAAGTCATCTGATTTGTAGACTTTAACATCAACTATTATTTTCAATATTAATGGTTGATGTTAAAGATCATCAATCAATGGTCTAAGATGTTGGTGATCTGTACTGTTACGGAGATTTAAGTCATCTAATTTCAGTCATAATGGGCCCAAAAATGACATTATAGGGAGATTTTAGTCATCTGATTTGTGGACTTTAACATCAACCATTGTTTTGAATATTAATGGTTGATGTTAAAGATCATCAATCAATGGTCTAAGATGTTGGTGATCAGTCCATTAGAGAGATTTAAGCCATTTGATTTCAGCCATAATGAGCCCAATATTAATGGTTGATGTTAAAGAGTTAAAAAAAAAACAATAAAATAAAGTTCGACAAAGTTCGGAGCATATTTTAAAAAAAATCCGAAATTTACTGAAATTTACCGATAATTTGTCCAAAATTTGACCAATTTACGGTTCGGGTCATGACTGAAACCGAAACCGACTCATTATTACTCCAAAACCGGACCGAACCAAACCCGAGCTGGCCTAAACCAACCCGAACCGGCTCCCCAAACTGAACCGAGGTTGAACCGGCGGTAGAAAACCATGGTGACCGACCCGACTGGTAGACTGCTGTGTATTACCCTTTTTTTTGGGAGCCATTACTTGCACACCCAATTTCAGTGATTTCACTGGAGTTAAAGAAAGACTTTGCATTTTAGGGGACATGTGACATGTTAAAACGCAATCTAGACCGTATGATTTAAATTTCATGATCTATAGATCCTTAGTGAATGATATTAGATCAAAACACGATATTTATCATATGATATATTATTGTCATCCGTTGAATCAAATAATAGCCTTAGACTGTATTTAATCACATGATGAAGATGATATTTCGTGCCAATCTTACACCCTAAAGATCTATTGATCATAAACGTTACATCAGACGGCCCAGATTGCCTTTTAATATGTCAAAAGTCCCTAAAATACAAAGTCAATTATAACTTCGGTGCACTCACTTAAAGTTTGTGGCTGTGTGCCTTATAAAATTTTACTTTGAGTGTAGCTAACTTGAGTCTCCACTCTCCAGTTCTCTCTTGATGACACGTCGACGAGTTGTCTCAGTCATCATTTTATCAAAAAGAACAGAATGTCTCCAAGAGAGAGTAGAGAGAAAGGCTAGCAGCCAGAGAGAGAAGAGAGAGAAGAGAGAGAAGAGAGAGAGGGTAACAGCCGTTCAACCAAACAGCCATTCAATTTCAGCGGTTCAGCTGTAATGACCTCTCTCTTTCTCTGTCTCTCTCTGACACTGTACCTAAAGATTTCCAGATCTTAAACCTAAAATCTTTGAAATATCTATGATTTGAACGGTTTGAATTGCTGACACTGTACCCGTAACGATTTGAACGGTTTGAGTTGCTATCCCACTCTCCTCTCCTGTCTCTCTACCTTAAAGATTTCCAAATCTTAAACCTTAAATCTTATAAACACCTTTGATTTTGAACGGTTTAAGATAAATGCTCTCTCTCTCTGTCTCTCCTATATATATGGGCAAATATTAGCTTAAAAACGTGTACAGATCTCCAAAAAATTAAGGTTAAGTTCTATCTAAATGGAGGAGTTCAAGGATTTATCATTCAAAATGTTCATGCTTCTCAGTGAAAGAGGTGCCTCGCGCTACGACCATCTTATACTGAACCGCCATTCTTTCACGCAAACTAGGGAAAATGCCCGAGCGCTGAACTACCTTCTGTGTAATTGTCAAGCTGAGATCATCGTCAATAAGTTGGGACAAAGGATTGTGTGTAAGAGATGATGCTTATGATTACTCATTCATCCAAGTGCTGAATGAAAAATATCTTTTTAACATTCATTTGTTCTCATTTTTTTGCAGTGCCGCAACTCGATAATTTGAACTTAGATGGCGTGGGCGGAAGGATAGTAGGATCACGTTGCGGCTTAATGGAGGATAGAGAGGAGTGGATGGTATTTTTAACAATTAATATTATTTTATTTTGGGGCTGCAAGTTTATCAATTAATATTACTATATTATTTTATTTGAATATTTGATACAACTTGTACAGGCTATGGCAGCGCGAGTTTCCCCGGGTGCTGAGATCATGCCCCAACGGTGGAAAAGACGTACTCCCCCTACGTGCGATGAACCCATTGTCCTTCCGCCCGACACATCAAAAGGAGTAGAGCGAACACTGGCGATAGTACCTATTCCGTCGCCTAGAATGACCACCGATGTGTTGGCGCTTTTATGTCCTCCTTCGCCTCGGACATCTAGCGAAGGAGGAGGAAATCGAGCTCCTTGAATATCCTCAGTTTCTGATGTTTTGGTTTACTGCAGTCATGGGGAGCTATTAATATATCAAATAAAGTTAAAAAGCATACTGTATGGAATACAAGAAAATGAAAATTTTAAAATTTAGTTGAGTTTTAATGGTTGGTTCAGGTCTTATTTGGATACCTCTACAAAGTTGTGAGAAATAGCCCACACAAAAGAGTCAAAAATATCTAGCCGTTGTATTCCTTAGTCCAAGATTTGTCCAAAAGATTTGACGTGCTGAATAAATTGGCCTGCATGTTCAAAAATGGAGTTATTGAGAATGATGGATTTCCTTATCAAACCTACGATACTTGGACAATTCATGGAATCAGTGCTTACTGTGGATGTTTGTGGCTTGCTGCCCTCCAGGCTGCAGCTGCAATGGCTCATTGACTTGGAGATAGGGCCTTTGCAGAAAAATGTAGGAGTAAATTTTTGAAGGCAAAACATGTTTTTGAAGACAAGCTGTGGAATGGATCGTATTTTAATTATGATAGTGGGGCAAGTAGCAACAATAGATCCATTCAAGCTAATCAATTGGCAGGGCAATGGTACATATACTCCTCTGGCTTGCCTCCTCTGTTTGATGACATCAAGATCAAAAGTGCACTTCAAAAAATATTTGATTTCAATGTTATCAAAGTGAGAGGAGGGCGTATGGGAGCTGTTAATGGAATGAACCCATTCAAGCTGATCAATTCGGCACCACAAATATTCAGCAATTACTAACAAAGATACGAAAAGGGAACAAAGAATTTGATTCATCTTGGTAAATTCTTCTATTCTCAGTTTTCCAATTTCGTAGCCTAGGAAAACAAAACAGCCTTTAATTCTAACTATTACGGTCCTTAAGGCTTGTTTAATGTCGAGATGTGTGGCATGTGAATCAAAATCTAATCGACTACAAAAATAGACCACAAATTGAAACAGCTTCTATAGGTACTACATAGGAAAAGCACCTTTATCTATGGCCACTGATCCATAGCAAGTCATGTAAAATAGAATAACACTCTATATGTACTATGATAGGAAGAGCACCTTTATCTATGGCCACTGAAGCTTTGTTACAAGATAAAATTTACGAGACCTGAAATAAGAGTCAAAGGAGCAAAGTCCATGAGTTAGATGAGCAGTTTTCATAGATAATGGATATTGTATAATGATAGATTATATCGCAAGTTTTCATAACTAATCATCAATTGGATTTTTTATGCAGACACAAACAATAGTACAGTACTTCAAAGATTTAATTATCTACCTTCTCATTATGGTGCTTCCCTTGCTCTGAAAAAATTATAATATAGCATTTATACCATTCAGCTTTCCTATTATTTCTTTTTAGTTTTATCTTTGAGAGGCACAAAATTTGAAAAAAAATAAATTAGGATACTCAAGCCGATCTCTCTTTCTCCTTGCTCCTTAATTAATTCTTTATAAGTTGCTCATCAGATCCTTGTCCAAAATTTTATTAAAAACTCACAACTTGCTATCTTGTAAGAGATAGACTGGTTTGCCTAAACTCCGACTAATCTAGAACCTGAACTATTTGCAGCACCGGAAATGAAAAATTGCGATTAAGATGTAAAATTTATCATTTAATCATAAATCTGGAAAGAAGATGAAAAATATGCTAATTTTTTAGTAAGTCATGAGACCCATGTTAGAGCAAGAAAAAAGGTGTTTAAATTTGGCTGCGCGTGCCTTTCACTTAGCAGCAACCCCTTCTAGACCAATTGGGCAAGAAAAGACTAACCAATTTTAGGGTTTGCAGGGTAGGGCTTCAGTAATAATAAGAGGAGGCCTAAGGCTATCTTTACACATAAAGATTTGATCCTCTTTGTTTACTGAAAGGGGATTTGGGAAAGAAATCAGAATATAAACGTGATTTATTAAGAAAAGGGCAAAAAAAAGGATGTTTTTGTTGCTATGGTCATGAGGTGCGTAGTGCATTAATATAAAAATGATCATGAATGAAACCAGAGTATTACAGTATAACCTCCTATCCCAATCATGCATACAGAGCATTGACATCACAATGTCATATTTCTATAGTGGAATTATAAAAAATCTCAAACACAATTTTCAGCTAAGGGCAAATTTGGACACAAGCTAATTAGATTAGATAAATGGTGCTGCCCCTGTGAAAATTTCAGACATCACAATGGCATACTTCTCAGACAGGAATGTTGCTATTTTACATGTTATTCTGTTGTTGTTCATCACATGTTACTACTGCTCTTGTGCAATATTCTACTACTATTCTCTGTCGAAAATTCTGCTGTTCGCTGCTATTGACCTTGAATCTAGAAATATTGGGAGTATTACTGCAATAATGGCAGAGTAATACTTCAAATACTTGTTTATAAATAGCGCTTTTCACTTTTCATATGATCAATACTAATACATAGTACAGATTTATGGGAGAAAATTGCACAATTAATACTGTAAATTAGGGGGTGTTTCTCCGTGTTGACATCGTGAAATAGAATTTCTAGTGTGTTTTCATCTACTAATCCCTTATTTATAGTATTGGGGGCGACAGTAGTATTAATTTTCAGCCTACTTTCGATAATTTTACACAGTGGCAGCCTACCATTTATCTCATCTAATTAAATTTTGTGCCCAAACTGGGCCTAAAGCAAGAAGTACAAACTCAAAAGTCCAAAAGAAAAAGACAAAAATAAATGAATAATAACCACATTCCAATAGAAAAATTAATACTTTTGATATTTTCGGAAATAATAGCAGAACAGGAAAAAAAGAGGCATCTTAAAGCTCTGAAACCACTGTAAACTGATTCGGCTTCAGTTTTGACCATAGGCTGAGTCTCTAAAAATTTTGACCATAGTCTAAATTTGACCATAGGCTTTTTTTATGATACATTTGACCATAGGCTGAGTCTCTAAAAATTTTGTCATGTAGATCAAAGGTACATAGCATAATCCAATTAAAAAAAAATAGAAATTTAATCTCCATTATGTGATTTTATATATTTTAAAATTTGACCCGTTCCCTTTAGATTACTAATAATAATGCTTTCCATTCACTTGCGTAGAGATTAGCATCTTTGTAAAAGAAGGGAAAAAACAGACTTAATGCATCTCCATTTTCTGAAATCTAGTTAATGAAAAGACCTTATTCACCATTTCTAAAGAAATCTCAGGCATAGGTAACTGTAGATATCGGTAAGCAAGAAACCCAAGTGATACCAAACTTTGTAAAGTGCAGGTTTATGTACTTGTATATGCAATACAAAAAAAGTAATTCGCTTAGAAGGAAATTACTAACATACAAGATTAGAAGGAACGAACCTTAAAGAAGTATGTGCAACAGAGTTTGTGCTCAAATCGTCTCAATGTGAGTCGTCCTGATGTAGCTGCCCGTGCGAACAACGTCCACTATTGGTACGAATGAAGAAATATAAAAATGAATTTAATTATAATGCGTGGAATGCATAAAACCACAATAATCTATGAAGATGAGAGCTTAAAAACTAATACTAACCAATCCATAATATTCTGAATATTGGGTAGTGTTGTTGCTATAGGAAATGTCCAAGCTCTTCTACTTCATCCCACAACAAATGGCATCCATGGTTTGATAATATGATTTGAGTGTTTGGGTAATGGAGTATTTGGGGATTCCCTATAGGGACATGAGCGTGCAAAGCTTATTTTGATGATCTTTGAGATGAGGGCGCACAACTTATTCGAAGGCTTCATATATATATATATATATATATATATATATATATATATATATATATATATATATATATATATATATATATATATATAGATAGGGAAGAATGGTTTGTCGATTTGAGAGGACAAGAGAGTGTTATTTATTTTGAGAGGACAAGAGAGTATTATTTATTTTATTTTTCTGATAATCATCGACTTTGAAGGATTTATAAGGCAAAAGAGAAAAAAAAAAAAATTCTTCTGAGAATGAAAGATTTGGAAGGGTTTGCAAGGCAAGAGAGTAAATTTTTAATATTTTTTTTCCTGATCATCAAGGATTTGGAAACCTTTGGTGGACGATCTCGAAGGATTAGGAAGGCAACACGATAAAAAAAATAAAAATCTGATAATGGACGATCTCGAACGATTTGTAAGGCAAGAAAGTCATCTTCGAACCATACCTTTCTATAGAAGACCGTCTGGAAATTGGAGTCGGTGGAGAGGAGGGGCTGTAAATCAGGTACGGTGCATTTAATAGACCATACCTTTCTGCAGAGAAGACGCTGAAAATTGGAGCTGGTGGAGAAGATGAATTGTAGCAATCAAACCCTAACATCAGGAACGGAATGGGTTGGATGCATTTACGAACAAACCCTTTCCTGCTGCAATACCTCCACAAAGCACAGAAGCAATCGAATTGGAGGAAAAATAGTTTTGTATAGGGCTAACAATGGAGATCTAGATACCTATCTAAGGGTTTCCTATTATTGCCCCTCTACTTTCTATAATCACTAAAGAATGAAACAATTGAAAGGACATATAAACATGGTACCGAAGGGTGTAATCAGTCTTTAAAAAAAATGACGGACCAAACTCTAGCCATCAAATTTGCTTATAGAAGTAAATAGATATATATATATATATATATATATATATATATATATATATATATATATATTGAAGTCTGGATATTACGTGGACACTACAAATTACTTGGAACTCAAATTATTGAAGTCTATTCAAATGAGAGCATTTACGTATGAGTAATTCTAAATTTTTTGGCTGATTATTCCACTTGAATGGTTTGGGATGAGAAATTGGCCTAACCATAGTCACCAATGGGGGTTCGGCAATATATTAGCAAGGACCGCGAGGTTAAAATTCAAAAAAATCTGAGTAAATTCAGAAAGTTCGGAGGAAGAAATATACAAATAAAGAAAGAAGATTAACGAGCATAAAAATATACAAATCACTATTTATTGAAAAAAAATTGTGAATTTTGCATAAAAGCACATTAATTTTGAAAGATTCACGGTTAATTTGCAAAACATCAAATATGCAATTTTTTCGCTAATTTTTTTTAAAAATCGGCTAATTTGGTGACTTTGAGCCAAACTAACTTGGCTTTTGTTACCCCTAATATGTTTGGTAAATCTTAGAAATCACTTCTAGGGATTAATTATCTTTACCCAAAATTTAAAATAAATAAATAAATAGATAAAAGAATATATATATATATATATATATATATATATATATATATATATACCTCCCATCAAGGACCTATTCTAGAAGACTTAGGTGGAGAGATTCAACAGAGAATTCATCACTCCGGAGTTGGCCCATGTGCACGATGTGTACCTGCACATAAAAGGGTATCCATATTACTCTTCTTTCTACCCTAAAGAAATAAAGAACCCATTGATTTATAAGCTTTTGTCAAATGAAACTAAATTTATAGGCTTTGGTCAAAGGTTCTAACGAAAATGTAAAAATCTAATACATTAATACCCGATCGGACAAAATCATCAGCGGATTTGCACTTCATAAGGTAACATTAGTGAATTGAAAATAAAATCTCTGCAAAACAATAAAATCATGAAGAAATCAAAAATCTCCTCCGCAAAACCAAGGAATCAAACAAAAAACTACCTCTGCTATCATCGGCAAGAGCAATCCAATGAATCCGACTGAGTTTAGACGAAAGGATATGGTACTATGGCCTCTTTCTATCCTATATTATTTTTACATTTTACTTAACATAGCTCTATCCGTGTGCAAGCGGTCAGCAGAGTCGCTCCCATAACATAAATAAGAAATTGTTACATGGGAAAGATGTATCAAATCTGTCTCACAAGACTAACTTCTCAGCTGTTTTAAAATAGCAAACAAACGATGATTTTGAGAGATATTTCATAAACAAAAGGTCCCAAATATAATTATCATAAGAAGATGCAATAAAAATGCAAATGTCTACAACTTCTTAGAAAAACTTGGTAAAAATTCAGAGAACTATCCAATCAATCCATTTAGAATTCACATAGATACATTGAATTATCATGCAGTGGTGGAACGATCATGATCCCAACCCTACTGTAGATATGGGCTACGATTTCCAAAAAATAGGTACTATTAGAGAACATTCTTTCGATACAAAACATTCAACAAATGAAACAGAAAATCCACAAACCGCAGAAAAATATGATCCACATTTGCCATAGGAAGTACGTGTATGCTTGAGAGTTTATATTAGATCATCTTGAATCTCCTGATCGAAGTTTAAGAACCTAGTATTCGAGCAATATCAACTAGCCTCCAAATGGAGACATATTACTGATACTGACATATATTCACTGAGATCCATACCTAATCTAGACCTCAAACCTAGATAAGGCGATATGACAGGCGCATATTGTCCCATCACGTACTCACATGATTGTTGCTCCCTTCTCCATGATAAGCTGCATTGAAAATGTTGATGTACCTAAACATAGGCCTACACATGTAACCAATGAATTTTAAAATCCCCTCTTAATGGAACTCGGCTCCTAAAACCCCCGAAGATACATAATATAACATGCCAACTGGACCCACAAACCAAGACTTACTTAGGGGTCGACCTGCTTGCATAGGATATCAGCAGCAACTCGCCTTCTAAAATCCTTAACGTCATCCTAAGTGCGGTAATATAAACAATTACATTAATGGGTGCAATTCATAAATAAAGCAAGCAATTTATGTGTAGAGATTTCTTTACCTTAGTGAACTTGTATGGTAGACTACGAGAAGAAAGATCCACATACTTCATAACAAAAATGCCGCAGTCGACGGAATTATCTTGTTTTAGAATGTCCTCGTGCGTTGAGATTGGCCATGCCCTAAGATTGACCATCTCATTTCCGAATCGTTGAAGTAGTCGGGGTAGAAAATTAACCACTAAATCAATTTGGTTGTCGTATCTTCCCTTGCCATCACTATAAAGTGGGTCTAATATTTCGATTCTCCTTTCCTCCACGTCAATAATAAACAACGCCCAATGGTTTACATCGAAAATTGGCAGAAAAACCTACAATATGGGTTGGCAATTAATTAACGGAACATGTTCATTTCCTCGCACGCATGTCATTAACGATTACCTTAGCGTAATGAGAGAATTTACATTCCCGACGTCCAACGTCAATAAATTGTGCAAGCTCACCACTCGAGTTAACTACCAACCCCTTAGGGAGGGGGCCGTCGGAAATGTCGGATTTCTTCTGAGTCCGTCTCCACCATCCATATTCATAGAATAACGTTAACATAGCCTAACAAATGCAAGAACCAAAATAATGTTAGCCTAACATATGTCAACCTCTGCCAATAACCTTTCAATAAAATCGTAGATCTGATGTACTTGCCAGATAGTGCGCAGGGAGAAAGAGACACTTTCGACAAATCTCCGGGTACTTAACTTGTCGCTTCTCCAATTGACGGAAGAACGCGCTTATCACCTATAGCCAGATTGATTACAAGGGAATTTTATGTTATAAATGTTAGTTGGGCTTAACTTTCTATGGGGAAGGTCGACTGTAAAGAAGATTATACCGATCCATTCACCCAATTCGGTGATTCCAGTGACTTGAATATCTCGATAGTGAAATAACGTACTCCCTCCCAATCAATAATCTTCCTGTCGTAGGTCATTGAATGTAAGTAGTTAAATTTTAAACATACACGATGTGAGCAAATAAATGGGTAGTTATAACGAAAAGGAAGACCAACGTGTTTTCCGGGTCATTCCAATATGCGTCGATCATTGCATTGTCTGTGTCTGAGCATGGTGGCATATGCTAAACGTGAGATCCTTGAACACTCCATTCACATATGTTAGGGGGAAAAAATATCTTATTTCAAACATCACACCGAAAGAAATTAAAGTATTCACGTAGTAAATACCTTCCCCACCTCGTTCTCTAGTGGAACGTGCGACTTCAAGAGGCTAGATAACAATAGAACTCGCCCTAGTTTATTTTTCGGAGGAGAATCCTACGAATATATTACTTCAGTTAGTATATAAAAACGAAAATGATGGTGTGACGATTATGTGGAAATGTCTAATACCTCGTCTACTTCGGCAATATCCAAGTCCCCTTTCCCCTGCATTGATGTTTTAATTTCGAGATATTATAAGAAACTACTCTATACTAACAAAATAGTTTATAATGTGACCATTACCTTCCTACTCGCATTTTCTTTATATTTGCTTCTCGCGAAATTGCTTGTGTAAGGTGATCTCAAGGCACTGTAACATCTCCTGCATTCTCTTTATAGGACAACGCCGGTATGAAGGAGTCCTCCTCCCTCTCTTGGTGTTTCTCCAACGTCCTCTCGGGCGTTTGCAAAACTTCCTTTACAAAGGGTGAATGACTATTCACACCCTTTGTACGCACGCTATGGTCTACTACTGCCTCTTTCTGCTCTAGTTCCTGATAAGCATGTTCTTTATGCTGCACTATAAAGTCTTCCTCGATAGTGTCAATACGAGGGGGCTTTGACGGTAGCTTCATAGAGGACGTGTGTTGCAAATGGCTTTGGCGACGCCCTGCCTTTCGCATTCGCCGACCCTTGTAGGCTTCGATAGCCCCATCCTTAATAAAAAATTGTTATTAGAATAACGTACAATAATTACAATAAACATTGTTCTTGGTAATATAACAAACTTCAACACTCTTACCGTTATAGATGCGACCTTCGCCTCCAACTTGGCGAAGCGGTTAGGCAAACCAATGTAATTGTCTTCGCTTATTTTAAGCGCCCTCTCTAATTCATCTAGGCGCTGCTTGTGCTCAGTGCACGTCCTGCACTCTCCTTCGCAGCAGTCCTTATCATTACTCAATAAGATAGCTACAATCGTCTGTTGAGTGAGAACACAATGTTATATTGAGGACACGCACCGAGTTTATAGATATTATCCTCATAATTACATCACCTCATACCTTCGGATTTTTTAGAATATCATCATAGTATCTCCGACGTTGTCTCTCAATGTTCGGGTATCGCATAAACCTTGGCCAGTTCATCGTAGGAAGCGGAGATGCTAACTCTAGAAATTGTTCATATGCCCAGATCTGCAATGATGTTCAACAAAGGAATGAGGCCAAATACATTTCAACGTAACAGAAAATGAAAACTACACTTCATACAAAATTAGTTAATAAAGAGGAAATCACCTGAAGGGCAAACGCACATCCCTCCACAATAGTGTGCTTACGGTTGATCTGATAATATAGGGCACACTTCTTCACTGACCTTATTAGGTAGTCGTGAACAACCTTCCCCCATGCAATTTTATTAAAACTTTCGAGATCGTAAACTATGCCAATGTAGGTTTTATCAATTGTCTTCTTCGAATTGGGTATTAAAAAACATGCTAGGGTGTATAAAAGTGACAACCTTACGAAATCAAATATATCATCTGAACCGTTAAGACAGCAAATCTTTTTCTGAACATCGATTCTATTAATAATTGCCTTACTACCGAAGTATTTTTCAATAAATGCCATTATCTTTGGCCTATCACACTTCGGATGTTGATGATCTTCGGGAATACTGATACCTATGACTTTCAATCCTATTAGAATTTCGATCTCAGATTGATGGAATTTAATTGTCCTATCACCCACCCATATCTCACCACTCGCACCGTCCGTGTGTTCGATAATCCAGAATATCATATTTGGACAAATTGGGGCCTTCATCAACCCTAGGAGAGGTTCAAATGCAGTGGCACTAATCGCATTCCTTTCGGAAGCGGTTAACGTCGTTACGAAAGTAGTCATCTTACTCATATTGCATGCAATTGGATCCTGTTCACGTTTAAAAGCGTAATGTAAAAATAACCTCTTATATATTTCATGCTATATAGCCAAAGGAATAATTATTTAAGTGCAAGAAAACATACAATTTGCCCGCTAGTCGCCATCTTAGGACTTGCCATGACACTTCCCACGCAGCTGCAAAGCATCTATTCCGAGATCCTTTGAAGGATATAAAGACCGTTGACTTCACAGCACAACTTCAAAACCTGCACGTTGAAATAGAAATATAGAGGTCGGTCACATTCGAATAGAATTATAGAGGTTGGACAAAATCTAATTCAGATAGATTTATAAGAGGCAATATTAAGATGTTTATAACCAGCTCGTGAGTAAAGTACAGAATAGAAAGCTGTAATGTAGATGGAAGCACATTCCAAGTGGCACAATCCAATTCAAATTACCAACTCAAGTGTACAAGTAATGACATGCTTATATCATTACTTTTGCGCAATTTTGATAGGATAAAATTAAGTGCATTGATCTTATTTACCAAAATATAGAACAAATAGAGAGAGAGAAGAAGAAGAAACCCAACTTACGGTTCTCGGCACCATAAATATTCAACAATTACTAACAAAGATACGAAAAGGGAACAAAGAATTTGATTCCTCTTGGTAAATTCTTCTATTCTCAATTTTCCAAATTCTTCTATGCTGCTTCATTTTCTTTGTTTTCCTTAATATTACCATCAATAGGAATAGTGGAAGGACTGGCTGGTTCTTCATCAACATCATTACTCATTCTGTTATGTTTTTCAATACTTCCTGCTTCGTTCCATTAGAGTTCTTACCCAAATTCAACAGTCTTTTAATATTTTCTAAGGCCGGATCGATGACATCTATCAACCCCATCACCCATGAAGCATCATCAACCACTTCTGTCCGCAGCACATAAAACAGTGATAACTACATTCCATTTCGGGAAAGGCTTTCTTTTATAAAGGAAGTGCTTATTGACATAAGAGAACAGTTTAAATTTGACAATTGCCATAAATAAAACAATCTCAGATTAAGATGATGGATGGTTGAAGCCTTCATTTTCTACAACCTAAGGATAAATTGCAACTATGTGTATTATGTTTAGAAGCGATGTGACTGGGGCAGGTCTAGAAGCGGCGACTTGATAGGAGCAAGGCTAGTACCATCATCTAGTCATGTCATGTTAGATGGAGATGATTACCCGCGGGGCTCGAAATGTATACTACTGGCGTTGGCGTATCTAGCTGAACACCATATTTTCCGGTCACGTACGCTGAAATTTATATCGAGACAAATTGCACAATGGGTCTCGGCAATGCACGTGATTATTATAATGTAAAGAAATGAGAGGGACTTCAACACATTATGCTATAAATAGAGGGACTACATCTCTCGCAAAGACCACTGAGGCATCACTACTTGGCATAAAACTAATGTCTTCTGAGAATAGCTCCGACTCTATCCCATCCCCTCCTCGTATGGACTTTGATTCACCCCCGCGCGAATACCCTAAAAAGCCACAACCTTCTCAACCACCACCAGGACATAGTCGATCGTCATACAACCGCTACAAGCGTAGCTATGCTTACATCACTCGCCAACTTCAAGCGTAGTTCCCACCAAAGGCCTCCGACGAAAATTACCCAACTATCCCGATGGACGTAGACCCTCTAGTTGATGCAGTTGTAGCTGCAGCTGCAGATGAAAGCGAGAGAGAGGAGCCTCCGAGTCAGCATTTAGCTCTTCTGATGTTGCCCGATATGACGAAAGTTGTGCCAATCGTCATTTTGTCCTCCACCGAAGAGGTTGACGATGACGACTCATATGATGTGATCAAAATCAATACTTCAATTGGGAGTGATGACATTTGAAAGGGGTGTTGGGCCTGGTTTCGTTTACGTTGGTTTCGTTTAGTCGAAATATCTATTTAGTAGGTTTCGTTTGAAATAGTCACCTATGCCTAGTTTGCGTAGAAGATGTAATAGGATGTAGCAAATTTCACTTTCAAGAAAAAGTACAAGTCACTTACGCCTAGTATTAGATTACGAACCACTAAGAGTTGTAGCGAAGAATTCATTGAAGATTCATATCCTTTAAGGGCTTGGTTAAACAGTATTTCTTGTTCTTTTTCTTTTTTAATCGGTCAATAAAAATTTATTAGAAACGGAACAAACAAATACGAACCCGAGAGCAGCTAATAGCAGACACCAGGGGGTAAAAAAAAACCAAGGAAACTTCCACCCAAGGGGGAAATCCCAAAAAGAGGAAAAGAGGGCTAAGTGTTGAGACTATCCCAATCACCATCTTGATTATGACCATCCAAACTTCCACCCAACTGAGCCAAGTGAATCCACTCCCAAAAGAAATCCTTGATAGCCTTTATGATCAAATCAAAGGGTTTTCTAGCCCTTCTAAAATTTCGGGAATTTCTTTCAGTCCAAATTTACCACAATTTATTTCTTGTTTACATCAGTCTTGTTTAAAACATCAATGATTTACCACAAGTTTCTAGTTCTATTGTTTTAAGCCATTTTATTTCTTATGTTTTAAATTCATTTAGTCATAATCGAGTACACAATTAATGTACACTAAAGTCGACCGTTTACATGAGGCACCGGGGACACAGCTACAAGTGTCAACATCAATGATTTACGTAGCATTTCATTGCATAATATCAGGGGTCCAACTAGTAATCAACTAGACCAAAAACTCTAAGTGTCTCTGTGAGACATCTCTGTCTCGAAGTGGTCCGAGACAACTCTAAAATCCTAGATTTCAAGTCATGAACATCAAGCATATTCACATTTTCTCAAAAACATAAAAACAAACACTTGATAGACACATATCAAAGTAAAGAAAATTCATATACACTAAACCCATATCCTTTCATTTCCTTTCACATAAACATAAAAGCGAACACATGATAGTCATAACAAAAAATGAAGTAAAATTTATTTTATTAAAAGTAGAAAAACCCATATGCAAGAAAGAGCATAAAATTGAAATATGAAAAGAGCCCATCAAATTTCACCACTTTAAACATACAAGTGTACAAATAATGACATGTTTATATCTATCATTACTTTTACCCAATTTTCATAAGGTAAAAAAAGAAAAATACGAATATGAATATGTAAATAAATATACCTTAAAAGGAGCAGTTTTTCTCCTTAAGTTTTTTTCTTGGAACAAAGGGACCAGGTAGGATCACGGTTATATGATATCCCCCTGTTAAGAAGGGAAAATAATGAAAAAGTAGAGAGAGAAAGTGACGGAAGCCACCTAACCACAGCTGCAAATGCAATGGCCTCTTAAGACTTCAAAAAACCTCAAAAATTTGCACCAAAATAAAATAACAACGCTGAAACTTACCTCTCAAAACCTCAAAAAATTGGAGAAGAAATCAGTCCCAAAATCCATCAAGCTGGAAAAGGATGAAAGAAAAACCATTAGTTATTTTATTTCAATTTAAAATAAGATCCATTTATATACAAAATTCATAATCATAAAAAGCCTTAAAAAATCAACATTAACCGTGGAGATAATATGACAAAGAACCTGAGAAAATCGGTGGTTGAAAGAGAGAACCAGAGAGAGGTAGAGCTTGAAGGATTTTAGTTTGGGAGAAAGAAGTGGATTTGGCGCTGTTCTAAAAAATTTGAAGAAATTTCATATTGCATGTTCGGGAAAACATGTGTGGCTGGGCGGGAAAACCATTTTTAGCTTTTGATTTTCAATTTCGGATTTCGAATCTAGAAAAATTGGGAGATTTATTAGAAGGGAGCCTCTATTCCCGCCCAAGCATTCTCTGAAAGCACCCACATCCCATACCAATTTAAAACCATTGCTTGCTTAGGAACAAATGATGTAGATTGTGTTACACCCCGATCTTCCCCGCAATAGATTGTCGAACTAATGATAAGGGAATGATGATGATGTTGAATTTCATGTCAAACTGATAGATTGTATAGTAATTACAATGAATACAAATGATTTCATCATTATCTTGTGAACATAATTGAGCAGCCAAATACACACACATAGATTGTAGATAGAGACACTTGCTAATTATTCCTTTTCTATTAGTTTGCTTCTATGTGACAAGTCAATTACTGAAATTCAGTTTGTGGAAAGGATACAAGTGTGTATGCATAAACCACCCCAACATAGTCATTGGACTCAACTTCAACAAGAACCTATCAAGCATGACCTATCTCAATGGAGAGAGTGTAGATGGAATAGGTCCTGTACAAGAACCTATCAAGCATAAAGAGACAATCTAGTGAGCATTTTTTAGCATTCGAACTCAGATAGGATCTGGAGACATTTCTTCCATTATGTGAGCTCAAGTATTGTGGAAGGAGCCAAAGATCTCTATAGAGATTTCCCCCTTGCATTCAAGAGTAGTTGGAGTACTATTCGGCTGAAATTGGATTCAAATATCACGTTTTGAAAATCAAGGAATGAAAAAAGTAACCCCGTTGATGCTAGTTCCAAGCCTGGATGAAGGAGAGTTAACATCTGATTGACTACTTGCTGTAAAAACTAAAAAAATATCAAATCTCCCCGCCGAATCTGGTCCCAAGCCCATAAAGAAAAGAGGGTTTAGATTGATAGCTGACTGTAAAGATCATGTTAAATCCTCCAACGACAAGCCATATTACAAATCCACATTAAGATAGGTCATGGTTTAATATAAGTGGAGATGCCAAAAAGAAGCTCGGTTGAATTGAAACAAAGAGTGTTGTTGTCCTATTTTTTAAGGTGCATAGAAGAAATATACAATAACAGAAGAAGCAATTAATTGGCGCAGAAAATGAACTATTTAAATTATCTAATAAACTACTTTGCCGAAATGTTTTTCACGTGGTAAAACCCTTTTCAAAGAACATCCACGAGACCTAGTCCAAATGTACAAATCCACTCTCATTGTCTCTCATCAATATGTTGTTTTCTACCAACCAATCCACTCTCACTGTCTCTCATCAATATGTTGTTTTCCTGAACTTGCCGAATTTTCCCAGATTTTAACCTCGCCGAATTATTTCAGAACCCCGACTTGGTGACTACGTTTTTAAGGGATTTAGCCTGGAGCTCAACTAGAAGGTTGACAATATTGTAATGTCAAGGTCGCAGCTTACCCATCAAACCAAAACAAACAAAAAGGGATGGAAACTGTGCTTATTTTTTCCTCTAAATAATCTGAGGAATCAGATACATTTTATAACAGTGATCTATGGTGAAAATCACCATTATAACATAGTCATGATTTGAACCACCATTCGATGAAATCTGATGCTGGTACGATGATCGTGCAACATAATGTGATGGTGCAGATCACCATTTAAAAATTTTCATGTCACACAATGAAAGGAACCTAGTGCATATTTTTCTCTTAAGTGAGCCTAGGTGATGGAAACTGTGCTTATTTTCGTTCCCTCTATATAATCCTTTGGAAATAGATACACATTATTACAGTGGTAGCTGGTGAAGATCTCCCAAGGATTTAAACACCAGTCAATATCGGCATATCGGCTGGGCCCCAAGCTTATATGTATCTGATATGGGAATTATTTAGCATGGTGGTCTTCCAAATGAACCATATGGGAATTATTTAGCATGGTGGTGTTCCAAATGAACCAAACCTTCCACGTCGAAAGGCAAAACCCATGGAGATTGTGCTGCCTGTGATCTTTGGAAAGAAGGGAAACACCAGAATTTTATAAAAGAAGAATTACAGTGATGCCTCACACCAAAGCATTTCACTAAACCCTGGTGACTAACTATATGATAACACAATCGATTAAAAATGTCATATATGTCATCAGTCTTAAGGATTATATGATTCCCAGCAATACTAAATGGAAACTGTATAATAAACTGGCAATGTGATGATCATGCCTACATAAAATCAAGCAATAACTCAAAAAATATCACCTATACCCATATCATGCACAAAGTTATTCTATCATAAAAATGAGCAAGTTTAGCAAAAAGAAAAAAAAAATGAATAGTGATTCATATATTCAATAACTTAAATTGAATGAGAAGTTAATAGATGTAACATCCTGAAAAATTTCGACCTTTGAACAATATGCCTCGGTGTGCGTGCCCGACTGATCACGTACCCGACATGGTGAAAATAATTAAGTTAGTTTGGCTAAGTCTTAAGTGGAAAAAAATAAAATAATAAAGATTGGTTTAGACTCGCGTGTGGACCTTTGGATTAATTGTATACACCTAGCTATGGCGTACTGGCTTAACACCTAAGTTTAGATTGGTTATAAATGAAAATAAAGGTAGGAGAATTTATTTTTCTTATAATTTTGGTTCTAGAGAGAGAATAAAAGTTTAGTAATGGTTAAATAACTTATTTGACTAATTGGGCCAACTGATTGGGCCGACTATTAGAGCCGACTATAGGTCCTGATCGGGTGCATGTCTGTTAAGAAACATGTCACCGTTTAGATTTTTCAAATGAGATCATTTTAGGTCCGTTTGAGCTCGTATGAGATTTTTAGGATCAAGTTCATACACCGTGGTGGTGCGTATTGGCTTAACGCCGGGTCCGATTGATAAGTAGTTTGGGTGTACAGACCCCACACTGAACCAAGGGATCATTTATATGATAGATAATACCTTAACTAGGTACGCCCGTTTCACACGAAAAACTAGGTCCTTAGATAAGACTAACACCCAAAATGGGTGTATGTGTTTTGCATGAGAGCAGGCCTTTTTAGTTTTTAAAAAAAAAACAAAAAAACAAAAAAAGGGGCTAGCTTCCTTTTGAAGCCTTAACCGGTTGCAAGAGTTTGATGGTTTGGGTTTTGAAGAGAGAAGGAAGAAGAAAGAGGAAGAATCGCCGGATTCGTATGCTCTAAGCCTTATGATTGCGTGGAAAAGGTTTTGTGAGATCGTATAAGGGAAGGATCGTTGTCGGTTTCGACTTTTGGTTTTGCTTTTGTGGGTTTTGGAGCCGTTTGGGGGTTTTGAAACCCTCTTCTTGCGAAGAGATCATGAGTTTTGATCCACAAATCATAGCGTGAGTTATGTGAAGTGTGTGTGTAAGGATTGCCATCGATTTCATGAGCTTGGGTGTGATCGTGAAGCTCGGAGATGATCGAGGTGGGTTTGGAAACCCTTTTTATCTAACGAAGAAGACAATCCGATCTACGAGTAAATCACTGATTTAAAGAGGTAAATAACGCAATTCTTCCATGTATTTAATTAAATATATGTTGGTTAGATGTGTGCAAAAGATTAGGATCAAAAGGATTGAATTTTGATGAAAAAAATGGGTTTCAAGGTTCAAACCCGAGAAGTTTCGAATCGCCAAAATCGATTAATCGATTTTGAAACTCGATTAATCGAGTTTTTGACAAGAGAGAAATTCGAGAGGAACTTCACGAAATCGATTAATCGAAGAGAATTTCGATTAATCGATTTTGAAATTCGATTGATCGATTTTGAAAATCGATTAATCGAGTTTGCCTGGGCTTACTGACACTACCGTAGTATTGCGGCCATAACTTTTTGTGCCGAATTCGGATTGACGTGATTCTTGTTGCGTTGGAAAGAAGACAGAAAGCCCTACAACTTTTATGAATTGACCAACTTGTGAATCAATCTTTTTTAAGGTTAAAATTTAGTAATAAATTAGATAAATTTCTAATTTTGTCGAGAAACGAAACCGATTAATCGAGTAAAATCGATTAATCGACTTTTGAATTTCGATTAATCGAAATTGGGTCGATTAATCGACTGGTCTCAAATAGTGAAAAAGATTTTTGGCTCTTTGAAAATCGATCAATCGAGATAAAATCGATCAATCAACTTTGGAAACTCGATTAATCGATTTTGAAAATCGATTAGTCGATTTTGTCTGAGTTGCCAGTACTGCTTTGGTATTTTGACCATAACTTTCTACTCCGACCTCCGATTGATGCGATTCTTGAGGCGTTGGAAAGATAACAAAGAGATCTACAACTTGTGTGTTTTGACCAACTTATAAATCTAAACTTTTAAAGGTTAAAATGTAGGAGGAAGGTTACATCAATTTCTATGTTGGCGCGAACTTGCCCATTCCGACTCGATTTTTTTTAAAACACTTAAATAGTCTAAGTTATTAGTGATTAGTGTTGATCCTTGATACATCATCATATATTTGTGATGTAGATTGAGGGAGGAAAGCCATCGATAGGACATTGCTTGGCTTTGTGCAGTTTCGAGGTTAAGGTGGGGAAAATTTCATACGCAATTGCATTTTGATTTAATTTCATAGATGCTTGATATGATCGAATGAAAGATGATAAGTTTTGTTTTGAAATGAATTAGTATTTGAAATCCTTGCAATGGAAACTTTAGATCTTTGAACTTAAATATTTGATTGAATATTTTGATTGTTTGAAATGCTCGAAAGCTTTGAATTATCGAATCTTTGACATAGTGGCTGTTTTAAAAATTATTAACGTATCGAATCAAGAAATGATCTTTGTTTTGAACCTTTTATATAGCCTTCGAAAATCATGTAAGGAATTTCAGTCTTGAACATCGTATGTGTGTTTTGCAAGTTTTGAATCGAACCCAGAAGTTAAATTTGAAGGAAGCGAATGTGAACTTTGAATTGAATCCAAATCAAATTTGTATATAAATTTAAATCCAAATCGAACCATAAGTTAAGAAAATTTTAAGTGGACCGCTATGGGCGGATTATAAGTGTGTTGTGGACCGCTAAGGGCGGATTATATAACATCGTAGACCGCTATGGGCGGATTATATATGTGTGGACCGCTATGGTGGATTATATGATACCTTGTGGCCGCTAGGCGAATCAAGCACGGCAAGCAATCGAATCGAACCGGCATGGCGGTAAAACCCATGAATCGAACCGTCACGGCGGGATATCCGTGAATCGAACCGCACAGTGCAACTGCGTGAATTGAACCGGCATGGCGGTTAAACCCATGAATCGAACCGGCACGGCGGGATATCCGTGAATCGAACCGGCACGGCGGCTAACCGTGAATCGAACTGGTACGGCAGTCTCCGTGAATCGAACCGGTACGGCGGGATATCCGTGAATCGAATTGTGTAAACTATGTGACAATGTGTAAGCTATGCAAGTGAGGGTTTGAGTTGAACCGACATACGCCTTTGAATCGAACCGGCACGGCGGGATATCCGTGAATCGAATTGTGTAAGGGAAGTAAGAAAGTGTGAAACATATAAGTAAGCCAAGTAAGAATGTATAAAACATATATGTAAGCAAAGTAAGAATATGTAAGACATGTGAGTAAGTCAGGTAAGAATATGTAAGACATGTAAATGAATGTGATTCAAACTCAGTAAATCGAAAATAAGAAATATGCTTCTGATAAGAGATTAGTCAGTTTCAATTTTATTAAGAAAATGTCTTTGAAATCAGTTTCGGTTTTGGTAAGAAAACATCTTCAAATCGGGCTTGCCTTTGAAATTAGTTTTGAATTTGGATAAGAAAATGCCTTTGAACTCAGTTTCAATTTTGATAAGAAATGCCTTTGAAATCAGTTTTAGCCTTGATAAGAAAATATTTTGATCTTGTCTTTGAATCTATGCATGTGATGAGATGTATATTGGCATTAGTTTTCTCCATTGGGCTTGTATGTTAGCTCACCCCGACTATACGCCATGTGTAGCTTTGAGGAGGCCGCAACATACTTGAAGAAAAAGGAGCTTCCGCATAAGGATTTGTACTCTGTTTTGGGATCGTAGATTTAGTGCATCGTGGATCTTGGTAAGTTCGAGGTTGGTACTTCCATGCTATTATACATGCATGGTACACTACTGTTGGTGATGGTTAGTCATCACTGGCGTTTGTTTAGTTCAGTACATATTAGATATCATAATTGGAGTTTTGTTCATGATACTTACATAACCTTGCTTTGATTTCCGTATGCATATGGATGTGCCAAGTGTTCTGTATCAGATTGTGATATACAATCTGACAGTCCGAATTTTCTCATTTGGTTTTGGTGTAAAGTAAAAAAAAAAAAAAAAAAAAATCTCTCCAAATTTTAGGTTGGGAAAATCTGGGCTGTCACAATAGAGGTCTACCAAATAAAGAAAGGATTCAAAAAAACAGAGAAGAAAAATGCTCCCCTGCATTTTATTATCTCAAAACTGCAAATTTAGATCTGAGACATAGAAGTCTGAGTAAATAAAAAAGTATAATGTGGATCCACCCTTGAATGGGGGTACTTACAACTTTCTGTGCAATCTAGACAAAAATTCTAGGATCGACCATACTTGGCTAAGAAGGAAAAGAACAAACTCCACAAATTTTTGGAATTTATGAGCATTTTGTATGACTATGAAGACTACTCAGAACTACACCATATTGAGCATTTTGTGGGACTATGAGCATTTTGTATGACTATGAGCATTTAATGCTAGTGGGACCTGTAAGGGGCAATCTAATATCATTACTCCCATTCCTTTGTGGGACCGGTAATTTCCTTTGGGTTCCATTTGGGAACAAGTATTTGGATATTAAGATTTCAAATCCAAGTATTACAAATCTAAGCATTTTAAATCCAAGATTTCAAATATTTGGATTTCCAAATCTCCTGTTTGGATGTTTAAACTCTATATTTAGATTTGGCCGAGAATTTATATACTGTCACCTATATTAATGCTCATAAATAACTAATACTTTCCAAAGTCTCAGCATTTTAAAATAAGAAGGCTGCTAAGCCCATTGCGTTTTTCTTCCTGCAAACTATTTTGCATACCGAATATACAATTTACGCACTCCAATTAGTGGAAAGCTAATAATGATAAATTTACTTTTGTTGTGGCTAATAAGAATGTCAATATCCTTCCATTAATGCATTTCATGTTATGTACTATGCCATTGATCTGCAATCGGTTCCCTACTGGTGTTGTACTCATGTATCAGTAAGCCCTTCCAGTTAAAGACAAGTTACTTCACGGAGAAAGTGAAGCATTGGTCACCGATAAAAAAAAAAAACGAAAAAAAATAAAGCATTGGACTTTCTGTTGTGTTCATGTATTGTTACAAGCACACACATGCACAGCAAAACATGATCCAATACATACACGAAAGTGCATACATAGCCCAACCGCGCTTATGACTTTCTAAAATAATGGTGACTTTCTAAAATAATGGTGAATCAGTGATTTATTTAAATCAATTTCAGCAATTCCTCTTTTTCTGTTGTTTCACATCCTTTCTTTTCTTTATTCTCTCATGTAGTTTAAAAAAGTTAGATTTAAGAAGAAAGAGCAAGATGAATCTCAGAGATTATAGAGCTACAAGAACTACAGCCAATAGAAGATCCTAGAGAAGCAAAGATCTTTTTACTTTAAAACCCTAGGATCTCCCACGATAACTTTCCAAGAACTGCAATATATAAGAGAAGAAACTAAATCATTTTTTGTCTTCATAAATCACACTAAATTTATTCAAAAAATAGAGATTTCAGATATTACACCATTAAAACACCAAAGAAAGCTGAGATCATTTGTAATCTAAAAAAATTCAAAAATCGCATCCTACCTGTAAAGGGTGATGAAGATGATGATGGCCAGCCACAATCCTCTGATCTGTCAATCTGCAATGGGGATCAGAACACTTAAAGGATCAGCAACGATCCTTTGATCTCTCAGTCATTTGGACGAACAGAGATTATGGCGCGATGATGATGGGAATGCTGTTTGATCTTCGATTCTTCGATGGGGATCAAATGATCGAGACCTCCTGATCTCAGATTTAACAGAGATTTGGGTGAGCAGAGATCACTTCCACTGCCCGGGTTTCTACTGGGAAAAGAAGGGGCTTCTGCTGGGAAAAGAAAACAAAGCAAAAAACTCCCGCGCCAATTTGGTTTTGAAATTTCTCACAGACAAAGTGATTGGTTTGGGCGGCGCTCACTTACACATAAAGGTCCTGTGTTAGCAATAGGGGTCTCAATGGGTCGGGCCGGCCCGGATTTTGGCCCACACCCGGCCCAGAAAAAATTAATACTTTCTACCAAGCAAATCTGGCCCGGTATCTGGATCAGGCTAAATTCAGCCCGCCCGAATTTTGGCCCACAAACCGGCCCGAAAAAAGCAAACTTTCTATCAAACAAATCCGGCCTGATATCCAAATCGGGCTAAACATGTTGCAACCCAGATAGGTTAGGGCTGGGTTGAACCCCAGCCTGGCCCTAATCTGGCCCATTGAGAGTCCTAGTTAGCAATCCTTTTAGACATGAAGGTCAAGGGTTCAAACTCGCTCACTTACAAATAATACATTTAAGTGGGTCGTTGCATTGGTTTAATCACTGATATGGGCCATTATACACTTGAATTTCTTTTACAACGGCCGATGTTTGTGATTTTTTAAAAGTGGTGTTGTTTTTTCTTTATTTTCACGTAGTGTCCATCGGTGGATGTGAACCATTCGATTGGCGAGTTTGTGTACCAGCTGCTATAGGCAACGTTTGATATTAGAGTGCATAGATCGGATGATTAATATCGAACACAAAAATTGATTTTTGGGCTCACTGTCTTTCAAGTAATGAAATATCGCGTTGTCGGTGTGGATTATCTATACCTTGAGCACATCTATGATGTACAAACAGTTAACCACCATATTGGTGCTCCAATGATAGTTAGGAGAGTCATGCCCCCACCAAGACGATGAGGGTTACCATAGATTGCCTAGCAGACAATAACCAATGTTGTACTCAGTGTCACATTGCACAGATCTTCAATTGATATGACGAGATTAGAGAATCCATTAAGCAACCACTCCAAATCTCGAGGGCCAGTCCTATGCTCTACCAAGCAGTAGGTGATCATCGTTTGACTAGTGATTCATGGGTTCGACTAAAAAATAATAAGTTTTGGTTTTTAATTGGACCAAACCAGTTAAGCTCTCAGTTACGATAAAATCGGACTGGACAAGCACTCATTGGCAATCCCTTGTCTCTTGTATGATTAGCAGAGAGTCACATGTCAAGTACTAGCTACTTGTCAATTGTTTTAATATGATTAGACAAGTACTGTTCCAAATCTCAAGCAATCGTGATTGCAAATTCGGGGAGAGTAGATTTGGCCCTGAGAGTTGCTTAAGAGGAGAGTGGCTTTGGCGTTGTTCTAATTGCAAATTTGGGGAAAACATGTGTGGCTGGGCAGGAAAACCACTTTTAGCTTTGTCATTTTCAATTTCGGATTTCGAATCAGAAAAAGGAGGAGCTTTATTAGAAGGGAACCTATGTTTGTGCCCAAGCATTCTCTGAAAGCACCCACATTCCATACCAATTTAAAACCATTGCTTGCTTAGGATTAGATTATGTAGATCGTGTTACACCTTGATCTTCCCCGCAATAGATCTTTAGATCATGGCGCACCTATCATATGGTAAAAAATTTATTCCATGGGTCACAGGTCCCAGAAAATGGCCCTTGAAACAAATGCCACACATCACGCTCAAATGCAAATGTATGGCTTGTTTTGGGGGATCAATGACACATGGAATTTAAAATTGTGCGTCTGATAGGTGCGCCATGATCTCAAGATCTATTGTGTGGAATATCGGGGTAGAACATGATCTCCATCATCTGATCCTAAACAATCAATGGTTTACAAGGGATTTGGCCTGTGGGCGCTTTCAAAGAATGTGTGGGCGCAAACAGATATACCCTTATTAAAATTCGTGAGATTTAATAGGGTAGCTCTAAATGTGCTTATGCGTTCTCTGAAAGCGGTCATGGGTCGTTGTAAAAATCATTGATTGCTTCGGATCAGATGATGGAGTTCGTGTTTCACCCAAATCTTCCACAAAAATGATCATTAATCTAATTGTTGTTCAGTAATTTTTATAGTACTAACCAAATTTACAATGATCATAGTTTTCCTCGATATATACAACAATAATGAACACTTCTTGAATAATCCATTCTATGAGGTCTTCTCATAATACTAACTGTTTCAAGAAAATTGGTGAGTTTCTATCAAAATAAGCAATGAAACCAACCTAGGGTAAAAAAAAGTCAATTTCTGTAGGAGAATAGATTCATATTATGGTTGTCTAAAGAAGTTCATTTATGCCTCATCAATCCCAATCTAGGGTCCAGTAAATCAAAAAAAAGCATCTCTCTGTTTTCACTGAAACTGTGGAAGGAGGCACCTATTTCATTTTTTTCTCAAAGCTACCCACTTAAGGGCATCACTACTGAGGCAAAGGACAAATTTATGCTCACCTTATGTTTCTGATAAAAGACAATAAATTCAAGGGTACCTCTATTCACGCCATCAGGATTACTGAAAGTGCCTACATCTGAAACCCCCTTGAGACTCATTGACTACTTGAAATTAGATGATGGAGATTGTCATTCACTCCAATGTTCCACACAATGAATCTTGAGACCATGATCGTACCATCAGATGATCAGTTTTTTATTTCATGTGGCACGGACCCCCAAAACGGTGGCCCAAAAATCACATGGCACGCATCATGCTCAAGCATGATTTTAGGGCTTTTTTTAATTTGTACCATGTGGAATAAAAAACTAACCTTCTAATGTAAAGATCTGTTGGTGATGTATTTAGTGTTCTATTAGTCGGTGTGTCATAAGATCACATTGATGTCATCTTGACATTAGCCTAACGTCAACGGTGACATCAGCAATGCGTGAAGATGATGTCAGCAATGACAGTGTCAAATAGATCAGTAAGGCTCTGATACTAATTTAATTATCAGGTAATTAGGTTAGGGATAGGATTAGGTGAGGAAGAAGAAAATTAGGGTTGAGTTGATTAGCCTAGCAATCTCCCAATGCATTTACTATTTATATACTTCCATCATTATATCACTGATTTCGAGAAAAAGAATATATGTGAGAACTAGCGTGAGGTACTATACTTACTCCAAGTCCACACACACCCAATACATACTGAATCTCACCCACTAATATAACACTAAGTCACTAACTATATCACCAAGCCATTTTTTCCATCCTATTGTATTTTTCAAGACTTGACATTAGGGAAGATCCTTGTAAAATAATTCCTTATTAGTCACCCTTGAGTTAAAAAAAAAGTTCAAATCTTTAGAACTATAGTTTTAGCACTATAAAAATTGCATAACAAAGTGGTAGATAAAACAATTGCAATTTCATAACATATGAAGCAATGTGCTATTTTAGAAACAATAGGTATAGGCATGAACAACTATTTTAGAAACAATAGGCCTCTGCATTAAAAATTAAAAAAGATAAAATTGCCTCTGAATTTAGGATGTGATCATAATAAGTTCAAAAAGTTTATTCAGGAATGAAAGAAAATCCTTTGGTATGCAGGAATTCATTGTTCTAAGGGTACATATGTGAACTAGAATTCCTGCAAGCACCTAGCAGGTTAAAAAAAATAGAACTCTTGCGAGTACTTTTGGTGAAGCAATTGCAGGCATAGGTGATGGAATTTATGCCAAGTTGCCAGCCAATGAAAGCTTTAGAACTTTGGATATTCTTTTTAATCAGGGAACAAAAACATCCAAGCCAGATTCAAAACCCATCCGGTTCTGAATCATCGGCAAAGAAAGAACATAAAACAACTCCATTGTCTGTAGAAGTAGCAATGGTTGAGTCTAGTGTGGTTCATTCCGGACCTTAAATGTGCTAATTTTAAGTAAGCCACAAAATACAGCCAAACCCTGGCCCATTTATAATTGGCCTTAAAAGTCAGACCTGAGTCCAGGCCTGCTTAAAATAGCATTAATGAATCAGGTCTGAAAAGAAAATACTCAAATACTTCGGATGGGCCGAACAAGGACAGCGGAAACTCTACCTAGGCCATTAACTGCCCTAATTATATATCATTGTTATTTATCACACCTGTAGGATTGTGGGGCTGAATATGACAATGAAGTTGTGTATCCATTGGAAAAAACTATAGAAACTGCATAATAACGTTTACACAAAAAGATTACGGATATCCAACCAAAAACAACGTGAGCTAAAATTCAGATACTAATAGTAGATTAAAGCCTACATGAAATGCAGTCTAGAAATGCTTAAATTTGATAGCTTCAACTTACTGCCTCCATGTTCGAATGAGTAAGCGAAAATTTCATGAGTATGTTTTCTATTCCCAAAAATGTCATCTGGAAAATTTACACATACACATTCATTATCCAAAAGTAAAATTACATTGCCAACAATTAAAGATTAAGCATTTCTTAGTATAGATGATGGTGAAAATAATAAAATCACCTTTTCTTACCAATTAACCACACTAAAAAGCACCCAATATTCAAAACTAGAAATTCTACCAATAAGTCCAAACCAAAGAATAGTTTATCTCGTTTTATTTCTGGGAATCTATAAAGTGAAACCAAATGAATCATGCTTTACACATCCCTCTTTTAAAATGAAATTTCCACTGTGGAGATTTCAAACACCTAAGAATTCATGTTTTGTTGTTTGGCACTACCAATAATGGTGGGGTCCAAATTCAACTCGACGCAAGTAGTTATGAACATTTAACCAATGAGCTCAGATTTACTCCAGGCATGGGCAACTCATGCTTTCATTTTAATATCCATCTAGCTTTATCTTTTAAAAACTGACTTCTTTATAGTGTTGTTATCAATTGCCCAATCACTTCTCACTCAAGTTTCTTTCCTTCTCCAGCTACTATGACGCGGGACAGGAACCCTAAAATAAGTGAATAAGGATTTAATGCAATTTTGTCAAAATTAAAAAAATTAAAACAACCTTAATTGCAAAATTATTTCAATACCTTAGGGTTTTGAGAATTCAGAGTGGTAGATCACGCGAGGGTCCAGTTCGATGCGCAAGTTCCATTAGCTTCATGGCAAAATGGGGCCTAGAGATAAAACTCTAGTCTTTTCTAGGCTAAGGTGTTCGTCTTTAATCCAATATAGATTCATTGGTTCTCACTAGGGTTATGGAATTGGGTAGATTTGGTGGCTTAGATGAAAACTAGGGTTTTGGGTTAAGTTAGGGTTCCAGAATCGATGAACACTACAAAATTTCAGACTTTTATCGGCGGCCCTAATCTGCCGGCAAAACTCCATTAGCCCCCGGCAATACTATTACAGGCGGCTAGGAATCCGCAATATTTTTATAACGGTCACTAACCGTTCTCATTACCGGCAGCCGTATTTTTTTTGCTGGCGGCTTTGGACTACCGTGGATACTTTTTAAATTCCACCGGAAATGTTTTAATCCGCCAGCAATGTTTTAGTAACGATAACTAACCGCCCTTATCGCCGGCAGCCATATTTTCTTTGCTAGCAGCACCTAATCTTTTGCTGACAGATACGATCTGTCGACAACTTTTTTTACTAACAGATATATTTTAATTGACGGCAGCTTCTGGCCGCTACAATTACTCTTTAAAATTTCGAAAAGTGTCTTTTGCTAGCGGTTTTTCCATTTGGGAGTACCGCTGGCATTGACTATTTTTAGATTAAGCCACCATGAATAACATTATTGCCGACAAATATGGCTACCGATAATTATTTTGTGGCAATGTTTAAATCTCATATGCAAGTTGCAGCTCCTATTTTTTTGTTATAGCTCATTTTTTCCCTGCAAGTTGTAGCTCTTTTTTTCCCTAGCAAGTACTTCAATTTGTACGCATTCTATTGGGATTTGTGAGTCACACAAATCATAGCAATGCAACTAACAATCTGATAGATACATTAGCATAAAAAATAATTAAATTACACCATCTGTTCGTTGCACAAATCATTAACTTAAAGGAATGCCTTAATTAATAATAACATATAGAACACATATAATCTCAAAGTAAACAAGTAAATTAATGAACAAAAATTGCGTCTCATGGGAATTAGTATCCTCATGTTGTGGACAATCTTCTGAATAGATAGTGATGTTGGCTCTTACACGAGGTAATAGTACGGCAATAATGATCATCTCAATCTCCTCCTATCAAAATTAGTTGGTGTAAGGAAGGTTTGAATGAAAAAAAAATTCAAGTAAACTAATGGATCAAGTAAGCAATCAGTTTTTGCAATATCACTAATTGAAAATACATCATGTAGAACCTAGATCACTTATGAGTAGGTAGACAAAACAACCAAAGCTGAAAATGTAGTAAATTCTTTGGATGATTTTTACATTTTATTACATTGGAAATTAAAAACAAACCTTAGTAGGGGAATGGATGTGAAACAGTGTGTGGTGGAAATCTATGTAAGCATTAGAACGTGCTCTTGTCCCGAGAAGTTTTTCAAGCTTCTTACTTCCAAGGAATGCCACATGTTCAATCATATGTGCAATCCCTTGCTTGTCATCTTCCTCATCAATCAACAATGGAGTCTTAAAAGACTTCATCTTCAGCAGCAACAGAAGATTTTTAAAAAAATAAAAAAATTACACGGTATCGGCGTTTTGGCCTATACCTACACGTAGCGGTGATACGTATCAGTTCCCCATGGACCGATACATGATACCGAGTCAGATTTTAAGACCTCTATATTGGATGCCAAGGTACACTATGGATGTCAATGGGTAGGTCGGCCCAAAAATTTGTCAGCCCAATGGATTATAGATATAGTATGCTTTACCCAATCCAACACGATCCAATGGTACATTTTTACCCCACCCGACCCGACAGGTGAAGGGTATATGTCGCATGACCCAATGCCCAACCCAAAAACCAGACCTAACCTGGTTCAAAATCCCCTTTTCCCCTTAATTTTATTTAAAAAAATTGATACCAGTCCAACAATCCTAACCATATAATCAAATAACTTTTTCACATTGAACATAAACTCTCATCTGTTCCATTTCAAAGGTTCATTTACAACTTCATCGTGTAGCTAATGGATCAGACAGTCAAAATTATTTGATCAATATAATTTTTTGCGGCATCCAATCCACGTGATGACCATTTATGAGGACAACAATTGACAAAGACACAAAGAACATACATATTTATGTTTATATTTGTTCAATTTCTATCTACACTTATTTTTACTATGTTTCTCAAATCTGAACCAAACATGTATGCTCCAAATTTAATTTGATTTGAATCAAGAACTTCACTCCCAAGCACCTAATACCAACTCTAATTTGACATGGAAGGAAATCTATAGAAAACACCCATTGCCAATAGAAGCAGAGGAAGTAAAGTCTAAAAAAACAGAAGTGGTAGGCAGCAGGAGTAAATATCTTTTGTCATCACTAACCATCCCATTTGATGGAATGAAGGGGAGAGAATCCCTTAGTAATTGGATCCTGTCTTCTACTACTCCTTGTTCTTTTATATGCAGAAAACATGGTTGATTTTCTAGCATTAAGAGACATTTTCCCATATATTGCAATAAAGAATAAAAGCTATTAAGCTATAAGAGACGTGACCTAGAATAGTGTGAACTATGAGGCTATATTGGTCCTTTTGAGGTGTGGTTCATCTTGAGCTAAAATCTCATGTTATATTCCCATCAACGGTCATTATATATATAATATTCCCATGCTCTAAATAAGGAATTAACAATTATGTTGAAAGGGTAGCTTTATAACTAGTTTGGCTGAAACAGAAAAATCTGTCACAAATGGGATGAATGCAAACCTATGTGATTGGATGGAAAATATATGGCTCCTTTTAATGCAGGAAAAGTATTTGGGTCTGTTCTCGAACTGAGGGAATTTTTTTTCTGGATTTTGGCTCCTCATGCAGTTATATTGGGGATTTGGAAGGAAAGAAACAAAAGGGTATTTGATGATGATCGTTCTGTGGTGAATGTGATGCAGGATCTACCCTGTTTTTTATCTGTAGTTGGCAATTGCCATCAGCAGAATAGACATGAGTTTCTCACAGCTGTGGGGCTTTTAATCAAAGGATTAGTGAGGTATTAGTTGTATCCTATAACTGTGGGTGCTGTTTGAGATTTGCCTAGGAGTGATGGGTTCTCCTCTAGGTCTCTTGCTGGCCCGTGGTTTCATTTTTGGGTGGATATTAGCACTGGTTTATGGTGTTTCTTGTGCTGAATGTTCTATTCTGTTCCAGTGGGCTATCATCCTCATTTGCAACTCGTAATGGGGGCTGTTAAGGCTCATTTTGTCTTATTCTCGGCTAATCTCTACAAATTTATCTTAACAAGATGAAATAAACTAAATTTTGGATTCAATAAAGAAGCTTTAAAGAAAATAACTATTGTAGGTTCTAGAGTGAGAAAAAAATTCCAGTCAATCTACTGTAAGAGTAAAGTGCACAAGTTAGGTACTACAATCAACAGCACATCGAAAACATATAACTTGATATAAATTGAGCATATTCCCTAACTAGTCCAAAATGTGTTCTAGGGACCAGTGACTAGATAAATGGTTGGCCAACCAATACGTAAAAATGCTACAACTAATAATGTCAATAATTCAAATAATTTAAGGAAAATAAAATTAAAAAAGAAGAAGCTTCATACTAGAAATACTCACATGAATTACTAGAACATGACAGCTGATGAGTGAAATTTTATCAATGTTCTGCACAAAGCACAAACAAGGACTCATTATTGGTCAATAACATTTCAAAATTTTATTAAATAAAAAAAGTCCTAAATATAGCAAAGAAAAGAAATGAAGCCTTATAAATGTCAAACCAATATGTACGCTTGACGCGATACATGACTCGCATACCAGATAAAATCAGGCTATGCAGCACAACAACTCTCAATTGAGGCAAGCGGGTAGCTAATTCTAAAGTAGGGCCACTACCAACTGACTATCTATATAAAATGATATCTTCCGCCTTGGCTCCAAAGGTATCTTCAAGGCATCTATAAGCAGCCTCGATATCCTTGTAAGTATTATGCTCGCTTGGCTATATAAAGATAACATATATCAAATCCTGTTTGATATTTACTACTATTATTATTTTTTAGTACATTATACACAACATAAATTGCAGAAAATGAATTGTCAAACCTTTCCAGATGACTGTCCATACCCAGAATGGTTGCACCTGTAAAGTACACTATCAAAGTTAAATAGGAGACAATCTACTTGAAAGTTCCAACGAGTAGGAAGATAACCAGGTAACGGATACAAAATTTCACAAATAGAAGTTACAAAGAAAGTGTGACACCATGATCCCTTAGATTTAAATGCTTGTGATTTGTTTATTTAATATTACTCATCATGCACCTAATCCAGCTAAAAAATTGTTGATATTAAATTAGGCTCGAATCCAATGTGTCGATATAAACATAACTGGCTATTATAAACTTGGCTGCAGTCAAATTGGTATCATTTGCGCAATCAATGGACCACCTCTTGGAAGAGCTATAACTTAAAATTGCACCATTGTGTCCATCAGACTTGATCCTATAAGAACTTCTAACAAAACATCACAAAATTACATATAAAAAACTCAATCAATACCATATAGAAGAATATCAATACATCAACAACATCAAGAACTTCAAACATATTTTCCATGAAAAGAAGGTATAAAATATATCAAAATATAGGAATCTGTAAATCTAAGTGGGATCAAATCAAATCCATGTATTTGTTCAATTATATTTGAGAGTTACCTAGAATCTAACTTATGAACTCAGCATATCAATCCTTTCTTCTATGCTATAAAAGCAATAAAATTCATATAAAGAATCCAATAAAAAAATATATTAGAAGTACATACCATAATGAAATCTCTAATATTTCCATCAAAAGAAGCCAAAATTTCAGATACCACTAAAGTTGAGAATCTACAAGGTATCTATCCCAACAATAAACATTGTGTATTTTACTTCATGCATTGGATAGAATTGACTTTCAGAAACCAAATTCACACCGACCCATCTACAATGGACTCGATAAAATATAATGAATCAACCATATACAAGAGAAAATAATTGCCAGAAGTCTTATGATTTTGCAAGTTTGAGTTTAGCATTTTTGCAAGCGTGGTAATGTAAATGTAACACACCAAAGAAGACAATCGCAATCACTAGCTTTAATCCAAATAGAAACCACACAAAGAACACGCAACCACACCTAAAAACCCTTCATAACCATCAAGTTTGAAACTATTCTTAATCAGTGAAAAAAAGTCACAAACACATGAGAACACCAATCAAAATAAAAAATAGAACATCCATTAAGCCAAAACCCATCAAAATTTCTCAAACCCCACAAAAAAAACTACGGTAAACTATACAAGGGATTTCGTATGTTCTCCCATGAATCCTTATCATCATGTGCACACACAATATTTTATGGCCGTGCTGCTTAGATTGCAGATCTATCTACTAATGTTTAAAAGTGCCCAAACAAAATACATGACATTATAATCTAACCGGAAGCCGATTTCTTAACCAACTCTTGATGCCTTTCCTAACAGGTTGAAACGTTCTAAACGAACTGTGAAAGAAGTTAGTGAGAATAGATGTTAAGATCTTGACGAATATTGCGATGTTTGAGATCTAAGATTGAATGCGTTCACTAAATAAACCAAAAATACTTGAACACACTGAGAGAGCAGAGAAAATATACCCTTTCTCTAGGGACGGCTTCAGCCTTCTCTCAATACGTGCAGATCTCGTTGTGCAGATCTCATTTGACGGCGATCAGAGCATGCAGATCTCGTTCGACCGTGACGGAACGGAGAGGGGTAGGGCGTTGGAGAGAGGAGAGGGGGTGGAGAGAGGGAGAGACACTGGAGGGTTTTGAGAGACTAGAGAGAGAGGCTCACCAGAGTACTCGCCAGAGACGTCGATGCTCCTCTGGGTAGCTGTCGCAGGTAAAAGCAATGGAAAAGGGTTTAAAATGAGGCTTATAAAGGAGGGCATAGAGGACATTTCACAAATCTATATAAATCATATTCACGGATTTCAAGGACTCCGAAAAATGGTCCGTCCTGATTTTGAGAAACTTTACGTTTCAGTATAATAGTGAGAAACTTTTTTTCCCCAATCCTGTTTCTGTAAATATCTCAAAACAGTATTCAGAATTTGTTAAGGATAAAAATGTAAAATTACCCTAGAGGACTGATTGGGTAATGTTGTATTAGGGGGAAAACTGTCAATGGGGCCCAAGGGCAGTAGCTGCATTTTCTAAATGTTGAGGGGTAAAATGGTAATATGCAAAAAAGAGATAATGATAAAATAAAAATCAAAGTATATTTCATGTGGAGCACAAGAGGAGACATAGGTGTAATTTTATCAAATTTAAAGGGCTTTTAATATGAAAATGGCTCCAAGTGAGTCGTGCCTGGTACTGTGGGCGGGCGATTGGGTTTGTGCTAGGTGCCGGAATGTCAACTTTCGATGCGGGGCGGTTTGTCACCGATACAGTTGTGATTCTCCTAGAGCATTGGGTTTGGTGGTTAAGGCAGGGGAAGATTGGGTCCCCAAGTCGAGTAAGTTGAAGCAACCAATTCTTACGAAATCGCAGTTGGGTGATTTGCAGCGGGGGTGGTCCATTGTTGGAAAGGCTTATGGGAAGGTAAAGGTTATGGCTAATGACCCGATTCGATGCCGGTCCGGGATGGATGTAGTGGGAACGGTGGGCCATAGTCTCATGGATTTCGCCAGGGATAACAGACCTGTGAAGCCGAGTTACGGAAGGCTAACTTTTGATTCTTCACAGCTCCGATCTCTTAATGTTAATTTAAGTAGCTATTGGGTGATTTTTTTTGCTAATAAGGATGCATCATCTTTATTACAAGTTCATCAATGGACTACATATAGGTGGCAAGCTACTGAGAGACCTACGGTCTCTACTATTTCTACGACTAAGTTACTTAAGTGGTTTGGATCGGAGAAGGATGCTATCGATATTTGTCAATTTAAACACTTTTACATTCATAATTGCCTGGTGGTCTTCTGACCACGAGAGCCGACGGTGGGAGATCTTTAGGTCAGTCGGGAGAGCCATGGGGTGTGGATTCGTGTTTTTGGGCTACCGGTGCTTGCATGGACCCCGGAGGTATTCCGTGGGATCGGCGATCAGTGCAGTGGATTCATTCGGGTCGATAGGAGTACAGTCAATATCTGAGAACGAGCCATGCCAGAATCCTGGTTAGGGTCGACTCGCTGGAATGCATCCCCAGGGTTAGCAATGTCTTGCTTGGCGGCCAAATGTTGCAGCTCTTCATAGAGGTCGCGTGGCTAGAGAGGGTCCTCCTGCTGCATCAGCCGGATGAAGGAACCAAGGGGCCCGAGATATTGGCGTCGGCTGCTGTTGGAAATTTCTAAGTTTGTGCTTGCTTTATTGGTTGGTGGTAAAAGTAATTTAAAAATCAAAGAAAGAGTAAAACAGGGGATGGAATCAGCACAACTATGAAATCCTAGACCTGCAAGATACAGGGTCCATTATGGCAAGTTTTGATAAGTAAGAGTTTCTCCCACAGGGAAAGGTGATCTACAGCTCCAAAGGAGCCGTCACTAGTAGTCCCTCCAGATCTGACTACAGATCTGGCAGCCTTAAAAAGGAGGGGAGTTTAAGGTCACTTATTCTAGGTATTCTAAGGTAACCTATTGTCTACACTACAGAAAGGGGTGAGAGGATGGATGGAGTGTGGGAAATAAATATAAAAGGGTGAGAAGTAAGTTATTGAGTTTAGATCAGAGGAGCTTTGTAACTCAGATTCAGATCTGATGTTATAGAAATCCTGTCCAATGGCTACGTTATCACCACTGAGGAGAAGGGATCCAACCCATCTCTCTGCCATGATTCAATCCCTTAAGGTTATAACCTGTCCACTCAAATGGTCACAGACTATCCCATAGGGGAACCACAATCCAGGGATGGGTCAAAACAAAACAAGTTAATCATTGTAGGCACTATTTCATCCAGGCTACCAGCTCAAGAATCCATAGGGAACCTCAACCTCTAAAGCTCTATGTGTGGGGCTAAGGCTGTATAGGACCATGATAGCCCAGACACATAGAACCAACAAGAGATTGAGTACAACCTTCGATCTAGTTGTCCATTGCTTGAGTGAGGCTACAATGGTCCAGTCACAAGCCTACAATCTCTATAACCAAATCAGATCCAACATCTGATGGCGGATCTATACAAATATAGGGGAGTGTGCCTCCGTACAATCTCCCACCAGGCTTCTACAAGCTCAGGTGTAAAGAAGAAAGATCCATCTTGGATCGATGGATTAGAATCACCCTAAGGCTATAACATGTCCACTCAAATGGTCACAGACTATCCTAGAGGCTATCCTCCTCACGGAGCTCAAGACAAAACAAGAATATCGCTGCCACCACCATGGTCACTAGGCTACCAGCTCAAGCTCCCATGGGGATTTCAGATCTAGTGGGTCCTATGGTGGAGCTAAGGCTGTATAGGACCATGATAACCCAGACACACAGGTCGATTGGATCTGAATGGCCCTTAGAATCAGTCCTCCATTGCTTTGAAACACTGCCAAAGCAATGGCTGATCACAAGGCAGCAGCCTTGCACAGAGCATCTCACATTCAAACACAAATCCTCCAGAGTACAATCCTATTACAAAACTTCCATTGATCTAGTTCAAAAAGCATACAAAGACATAGCCAGCAAGTGCTGGACTATGAAGAGAAGGAAAAAAAAGAAAAAGAAAACTACTTACAGCTACAAAAAGAAAAGCAAAACGATCTCAGATCAAGTCTCCAAGAAATGAGATGTGTTCCCAGCTATTCCAGGATGTAGCTCCCTCTAATGATCCAAGCCCCCATGGGGATTTATAGCAGTGGTGTGGTGGCACATTAGGGTTAGGAAACCCTATTTTTAATGATGCCTTATGGCCGAATAGTGATCCTTCGATGCCTTGGGGCACGTGCATGGAGATTTGAGCATGGGAGTGCGTGCCCTAATCACTGGAAATTCCCAGAAGGTCCTCTGCTGAAGAGATGGAAGTTGAGGTTCAGAGCTTCGCTAGGTAGCCATTGTTTCCCCGACTTGTCGCGTGGTAACTTTTGCTCTTCGCTAGGATGATTTGATATTGAAACTTCAATCATCGCGAGGTTGGCTTGGTTTGCTCTTCAGGCAGTCGCGAGATTGAGTAGACATCAAAGCCTCAGATGTCGCGGGGTTGGAGTTCAAGCAGTCGCGAGGTAGCTGCGCGATCGCTGGGTTGATCTTCGCGAGGACAGATTTGAATAGCGCGAGAACTTTGCGAGCACTTCTCTTCACTGGACTTCGCGAGTTACCTCACGAGGCTTTAATGAGTTCTGAACTGCGCAAGGTTCCATGTCTTAATTGATCTTCACGAGGATGGCTTTGCCTTCGCAAGGATGCTTTCTTCTTGAATGGCGCGAGAACTGCGAGAGGAGTTCTCTTTTGATAATTACATCCTGCGGCGACTGCGCGACAGCTGCGCGAGGAGTCTTCTGAAGCTCTCTCTTCTCAGCCGTTCTGAGCGAACTGTGCGAGGTTGAGAGAGGTTTGCTTTGAACTGCACGAGACTACGCGATGTGTTCTACTCTTGAGCTTCGCGAGAGCTGCGCGAGTTTGTGCTTCTGAAGCTCTTCAGTCAATCATCTGCGCGAGAAGTTGTTGTAGAGTCTTGGGATGCTCAGTTAGACTACGCGAGGCATATTTCTCCTGAATCCTCTAAAGCTTGGGTCAGCTGTGTGAGGCTCATTTCAGATCTGAATTCAGAGTTCATCCTTCTGAGGGACTTCTGGTACTAAAACCGGCTCCTTAGCAGGATTTCAGGCCTTATTTCACTGCTGGTGATTACCTACATAAAACACTTTACAAGAACTTATTAGGGGGCTATGGGTCTAATCAAAACTTAAGTTAAGGGGTGAAAAATGATACTTTTCAGGTCTTAACACACCCCCAAACCTAATCTTTGCTAGTCCCTTAGCAAAGCTACATTAAACCTACTATAAAAATTAAATGCCACTTTCGTAGGGAGCACGGATACATTTAGCATATGTACCAAGCCTTTTAAACCCCTAGGTGATCCCTAGTGGAGGAGTGAAGTCTCCTGAGGGTTTTTAGTGAAGACACCCACAAACTTCTTCAATGAAATAGTTAACAAAAGTGCAATATCATCTAGTGAGCAGTCAAGGGGCAGACTTAGTTTACTCTTGAATCAGTACTCATAAAAGAAATTTAATCCATTGGTTGCACAGAACAGCATAAACTTTTCATGAATGCACAGCACTTCCAATCAGTTTACAACCACAGAAAACTGCACAAGTGTGTGCCATCACTGAGCCCACCCTCAGGTCAAAAATTAGGTTATAGGTCATACATAATGCATTCAAGTTCAGACCAAAAAACTTTGCAGGGCATACTCTCATAAAGGTTTTGTTGAGGGGTTCATTTTCTCACAGGCTCAAGAGCAGTTACATCCCCCAAATGGGTCTGTAAGCATGAGCATAGGCAGAGTTCTTAAGTGCTGACATCATTGGCAGTTCCTCACCATAGATTTGATAACTCTTTATCTTCACATGACAGCTCACTCAACTTTGGATCACAAGGGCTTTTAACTGGGCTGTAGTGTGGCTTATTGAGTAGGGTTAAAAAGAATGGAAGGTTGAAAAGGGTTCCAAATTGAGAAATCAGTAGGTGACAGAGGTGATTCATGACTTCACCTTCTTGAATTCAGCTCCCTTCATCTTCTTTGAGATTTTCAGATTTGAAGTTATCAGTTTCTCTTCTTGATTTTGATTCTCCAATGAAAGTTCCTCTTGACTCCTCCCTTACTCCTCTTCATTATTATTTTTGTTTCCTTTTGATGGAATTTTCTTCTTTTTATTTTTGTTTTTGCTTTTCAGAAATGCCACCATGTTCTCAGTTACCATACTGCCAGAATTTTTGAGATGCTTCTTCTCCATTCACTTAATGTTGACCATAGCTAGTCCATTTCCAACCTTTTCTCCTTTACCTTCTGAATTCTCAGAGTGAGGGTAGGCTGAAGCAGGTTCATAGGTTCATGTTCAAGTACTCAGGTGTATTTTGAAGAAATTTAGGATTTAAAGCTCAAAGGGGGGTATGTACAAGGGCAGTTGCTTTAGGGTTGGTCATTTTAGGCTTAAACTGTCCAAGAGAAGGCCTTGATCCTTTCCTAAGTCTCATGAGTACTATCAGTTGTTTCAACTTGGAGTTACCTAACTTCTAGTGAGCACAGTGACTCAGCCAGTTCTTAGAACTAGAAGAGATTGCCTTGGTTACTCCTCAAAGGATGGAAAAAATTTTATAGGCCCAATTCTCACTGGTTATGGTCTTCCTTTGAACTTTTAAGTATGTCCTCACCTTTTTCTCTCTCTAATGATTCACTAAGTGCTGATAAAAGTAAGTTTCCTTGGTGATATTATCATGGAAATGTGGAATATTAAAAGTTTATAATGTCAAAAGTTTGCAGAAATTTTAAATTTCTTATTTTCATGATTCTTAAGTGAACATAGATCCATTTCCATATTACTCAGATGAGTCTGTTGCACTTAGGTTAACTATTCCATTGGCAGGGTCTGCCTGCCACACCCCCAAACCTATGAGGAGCAGTGTCCTCACTGGTTCAAAGGTGTCTGTGCAGCAGATTTATTGATGAGAAAAGAAAAGGAAAGAACAGGGAACAAAACACACAACAGACAAAGCAAGATAGTAATGACAGAGGAATAAAGTCTATTAAAAATGAGAAATGCACAAACTACAAGAAAACAGAAGCAAAAGAGTGTAGAAACAGATAAAATCCTAGGTACAATCTAGTCAGAATATGGCTCAAAACTTGTCCCAACCCATCTTCTTGGCATGTTCTTGAAGGTAAGCCTCCTCCTCTTTCTTCTTTCATTCCCTCTCTTCCTTTTTTTGGTCGACAGTTTTGGGTATGGTTGGAGCCTTGACCCTCATTTTTCTCCTCTTTGGTTCAGGAGGGATCTCGAAAGATTTATCAGTGGTTGGCTCAGGGGGTTTGGTGGGAGATTTTCCTTTGGGGCCCTTACCTTTGGAGCTCGTCCCTTTGGAGGCTTGCCCTTGCTGAGTCGGAGGGGGAATAAGAGGGGATTGGGCTTGTGCAGCTCAGGACGGACAACAGGGGATTTATCTTTGGCTTTCACCTGAGGCAGGGGAGGACTTTTCCCTTTAGCAAGCTTAGGGGGAGCCACAGAAGATTTATATTATTCTTTTGCTGCAGGAATGGCAGGGCTCTTCCCTTTCACTGGCTAGCTTATTGGTGGTGCCTCCTCAGACTGGGCAGATTTGTCTTTTCCAATTTTCATAGAGGCAGTTGGGGGAGTAGTCCTCTTGGCAACAACCTTCCTTCGCTGAGGATAAGTTTATTCAGCAGGGCTTGATGAAGGAGCAGCAACAGTAGTCTGGGCACCATAACACAGTTGGGATCAAAAATGGCAGGGATGCCCATGACTTCAGCAATCAATGCTGGGCTAAGCAGCATCTCAAAATTATCAACTAACACAAGGAGGCCTGGCTGCCCATGTGTGTCTGGTCTAACCCTAAGGTGCTGGTAAAAGAGTTGCACTAACCTAGGATAGGCTAGTGCAGGAATCATTTGCATCAAGGGGAATAAACCAGCCTTGCGCAAGAACTCAATGGCAGGTGCTGACAACGGCTCAGATTCAAAGAAAGATATATCAAAAATGGCTTCAGGCTCTAAAGGAATGGAAATGAGGAGCTCAGAGGGTGTAGAGTAGTCAGGCATTTTTGCAGCCACCTCAGGAACCACCTCCTTCCCTTTTTGTTGTGCCGTAGAGGACTTGGCTTTCTTAGGGGCCGGCTCCACGGGAGCCTGGTCCCTGGCTCTCTTCACAGGTGCACTTTTAGGAGCCATTAAGATTCCCCTTGGCGAGTGTGCAGTTGAAATTTTGAAAGGAAACAATCAAGAGCTGAGTCTTACCCTAAAAGTTAGGGTTCTGTTCAATTTGATGCACGGTAGACTGCAGGAGCTCCTAGCAGGGGGCAACTGTTGATGGAAGCTTTGAGAACAAAATGCCAAAATTTCAAAGTGAGTGATGAACTGTAGATAGGATGTTGGAGGAGAGAGATTGAGAGGAGTGGGAGATAGGGTTTTGCTGGCAGGAGAGGAAAGAGAAAGTAGTAAAGAAAAGCTGCGTGGGGTGGGATTTTAAATATCGCGAGGCTCGGCGCGCTTTGAAAATATCCGCTCACTAGATAGGCATGAATGGGTCGCGAGATTGGATGTTCATTTAAACTGCGTGAGGCAGCCCACCCAGCTATATCTGAAACTCGCGACAGCAAAGCAACGTAATTCTTTATGAACTGCGCGAGAGGAAACCAAGCCAAATTTTCAGAACCCCGCGATGGCTTAACAGAGTTAGAATTCACACACCCACTAGTCAGTCTTTTGACCTTTATTTTGTGGGTGGATTCTCTCACAGGCTCGCTTCCAGGGACACCCACAAGCATTATAAAACATTCAAAATTTCCCATACTCTCAAAGAATTAAATTCACACATCATGAAAAGCATTCAAACAATACCATCATCATTCAATTACTTGAAATTGTCAAACAAAGGGAACAGGAATAAAAGTAGGCATAAAGCACTAAACTCAGACTCCAACAAGATCACTACAAATTCCTCTAAACTGTAAAGTACATATCATACAAAGGTGCACAGTTCTTAACATCAATTCAATGAAAGATCCCCTTCAGGGTTTGAGGATCCTTCACCAATCAAAAATTGGCCCTTGGGGTTAACCATTGGTTGACTGGGCAACCTTCCCTCTTCTCTTTTGGCTAAGGTATTCGCTAGTTAGCCAATCTGCTCTTCCATCTTCTTGATGCTCTGACCATGAGAATTCACAGTCTGAGCCAAGGAACCCAAGTTTTGGAGTGAGGTCAAGACCTGGTCCTCGAAAGAAGTATTTCTAGGTTGAGATGGGGGTATGACCAATTGATTTTGTTGCTGATGGTGCTGGAAGTTAGACCTAGGAACATTCCCTTGATTGAACTGCTGTTGTGGTCTTTGTGGTAAGGCCAACATCTGCTGGGGCTGCATGTAGTTGTCTTGCCTCCACCTCAGATTTGGGTGGTCTCTCCATTGGTAACCAGCATTTTGGTGCTGGTATCCATATGGCTATCTGTAGCCCCCTGCATTGTTGTCTTGGTCATAAGATTGAGCAGCATGTTCCAAAACTAATTCAGGAAATTACCCTGCAGATGGACATTCCTCCACTGTGTGCTGTGGGGACTGGCATATCAGACATGCCTCCGCCACATGAGCAGCCCTTCTGGGTTGCATCACAGTCAGTAATTTGTCAAACTTCATAGAGAGGTTTGCCATCTGCAGCTGCAGGTCATTGTTCCCAGACACCTCATAAACTTTTCCTCTTGATCCAGCAGCAGGTCCCACCTTTGACTCAGTTTCCTGACCCGATTCTTGCTGTGGATGGCTTTTGAAAAGCATTCTCACTAATCACCTCAAACAATTCCCATGCCTCCTCAGCAATCTTGTGCATGTAGGATCCACCACAAGAGGCATCGACCATATCTCTATTTTTCTCATCAATCCTATTGTAGAAGCTTTATACAAGCTGCCACTCTGGGATCTTGTGGTGGGGCCATTGTTTGAGCATTTCTTTAAACCTATCCCAGGACTGGTTAAAATCCTCAGTTGGGGATTGAGCAAAAGCAAGAATCTCTTTCCTCAACTGGCTAGTTTTGGTCTTAGGGAAGAACTTGGTCAGGAACTTGGTCTACAGGTCTTTCCATGAAGCAATGCTATTGTTGGGAAGAGTGGTCAACCAGGTATTGGCCCTATCCTTCAGATAGAAGGGAAAGAGTCTGAGCCTAGTAGCCTCAAGTCCCAAACCAGTGATATTAAAAGTGGTGCACAAGGCCAAGAACTGGTCAATATGCTTGTACGGGTCCTCCTTGCTGAGCCCATGGAAAGAGGGTAGCATCTGGATGATTGAAGTTTTTATTTCATAATTCCCCTGAACATCAGGAAATTGAATGCTAAAAGGGGAGTTATAGTCATCCAGAGCATTCAACTCCTTGAGAGTTCTGGGTTGTTCTTCACCCATAATTGTTGTCACAGATTCACTTGGGGGCTCTCCTGTGGTGTACCTGTCTCTTCTAAGTCTCCTTCCCCTTTCTAACTCAGGGTTAAGAGGCTCTAATGTAGGGCTGAGAGATCTCCTCCCTAGCATACAAGCATACCAATAGGAAGGAGAGCTTCTTGTAGGCACATTGCAAATGAATAACTTTACAATTAACAAATTTATCTAACTAATTTACAGCTATTCAAAGAATACATTTACAACTATCCTAGATACTGCTAGAAAATTTTTAAGAAAGATAGACAGAGTTTTAAAAGTCAAAGAGTTTGCAAACAGAGGTAGCTAAGCTCCAATTACAGTCCAACTGTCCTTCACTGCTGCTGTCTAGATCTGTAAGAAAGGTTCAAAATTATGTCAGCAGTATCAATTATTCACATTTGCAAAGAATACTAAGAATACAAAAACTAAGGGTCTACTAATAGATCATCTCTCCCCGGCAGCGGCGCCAAAAACTTGTTGGCGATTTCTAAGTTTGTGCTTGCTTTATTGGTTGGTGGTAAAAGTAATTTAAAAATCAAAGAAAGAGTAAAACAGGGGATGGAATCAGCACAACTAAGAAATCCTAGACCTACAAGATACAGGGTCCATTGTGGCAAGTTTTGATAAGTAAGACTTTGTCCCAGGTGATCTCAGACTCCAAAGGAGCCACTAGTAGTCCCTCCGGATCCCACTCTGGATCCGGCAGTTAAAATGAGGGGAGTTTAAGGTCACTTATTCTAGGTATTCTAAGGTAACCTATTGTCTACACTACAGAAAGGGGTGAGAGGATGGATGGAGTGTGGGAAATAAATATAAAAGGGTGAGAAGTAAGTTATTGAGTTTAGATCAGAGGAGCTTTGTAACTCAGATTCAGATCTGATGTTATAGAAATCCTGTCCAATGGCTACGTTATCACCACTGAGGAGAAGGGATCCAACCCATCTCTCTGCCATGATTCAATCCCTTAAGGTTATAACCTGTCCACTCAAATGGTCACAGACTATCCCATAGGGGAACCACAATCCAGGGATGGGTCAAAACAAAACAAGTTAATCATTGTAGGCACTATTTCATCCAGGCTACCAGCTCAAGAATCCATAGGGAACCTCAACCTCTAAAGCTCTATGTGTGGGGCTAAGGCTGTATAGGACCATGATAACCCAGACACACAGGTCGATTGGATCTGAATGGCCCTTAGAATCAGTCCTCCATTGCTTTGAAACACTGCCAAAGCAATGGCTGATCACAAGGCAGCAGCCTTGCACAGAGCATCTCACATTCAAACACAAATCCTCCAGAGTACAATCCTATTACAAAACTTCCATTGATCTAGTTCAAAAAGCATACAAAGACATAGCCAGCAAGTGCTGGACTATGAAGAGAAGGAAAAAAAAGAAAAAGAAAACTACTTACAGCTACAAAAAGAAAAGCAAAACGATCCCAGATCAAGTCTCCAAGAAATGAGATGTGTTCCCAGCTATTCCAGGATGTAGCTCCCTCTCCAATGGTCCAAGCCCCCCATGGGGATTTATAGCAGTGGTGTGGCAGCGCATTAGGGTTAGGAAACCCTAATTTTAACGATGCCACGTGGTCGAATAGTGATCCTTCGATGCCTTGGGGCACGTGCACGGAGATTTGAGTGTGAGAGTGTGTGCCCTAATCGCTGGAAATTCCCAGAAGGTCCTCTGCTGAAGAGATGGAAGTTGAGGTTCAGAGCTTTGCTAGGTAGCCATTGTTTCCCAGACTTGTCGCATGGTAGCTTTGCTCTTCGTTAGAATGATTTGATATTGAAACTTCAACTGTCGCGAGGTTGGCTTGGTTTGCACTTCAGGCAGTCGCGAGGTTGAGTAGACATCAAAGCCTCAGATGTCGTGGGGTTGGAGTTCAAGTAGTCGCGAGGTAGCTGTGTGATCGCTGGGTTGATCTTCGCGAGGACAGATTTGAATAGCGCGAGAACTTCACGAGCACTTCTCTTCACTGGACTTCACAAGTTACCTCGCGAGGCTTTAATGAGTTTTGAACTGCGCGAGGTTCCATGTCTTAATTGATCTTCACGAGGATGGCTTTGCCTTCGCAAGGATGCTTTCTTCTTGAATGGTGCGAGAATTGTGCGAGGAGTTCTCTTCTGATAATTACATCCCGCGACGACTGCGCGACAGCTGCGCGAGGAGTCTTCTGAAGCTCTCTCTTCTCAACCGTTCTGAGCGAACTGCGCGTGGTTGAGAGAGGTCTGCTTTGAACTGCGCGAGACTGCGCGATGTGTTCTACTCTTGAGCTTCGCGAGAGCTACGCGAGTTTGTGCTTCTGAAGCTCTTCAGTCAATCATCTGCGCGAGAAGTTGTTGTAGAGTCTTGGGATGCTCAGTTGGACTGCGCGAGACATATTTCTCTTGAATCCTCTAAAGCTTGGGTCAGCTACGTGAGGCTCATTTCAAATTTGGATTCAGAGTTCATCCTTCTGAGAGACTTCTGGTGCTAAAATCGGCTCCTTAGCAGGATTCCTGGCCTTATTTCAGTGCTGGTTATTACCTACATAAAACACTTTACAAGAAATTATTAGGTGGCTATGGGTCTAATCAAAGGTTAAGTTAAGGAGTGAAAAGTGGTACTTTTCAGGTCTTAACAGCTGCGTTGATGGTTCCTTAGTAGAAGCTCTGTGCAATCGTGGGATTTTTTACGATCCCGTCGCGATGATGCGCTCTCTAACGAAAAAAATATAGACTCGCCACCCGGAGCTTTCGGTGTCTCGGGAAACCTAGTTCATTATTATGAGCACCGAAGTGCTAAAAATATGACTCTGAATCTGGTCCACACCAAAGGCTCTTGGGTAGGGGCTTTGGTTATCGATCGGGAAGGTGTTAGGCACCCGATCAACCTGCTTAACTCGATCTCTACTAATGGCCAAAAATAAAATAGATTAAGAGAAAAGGAAATGATTCCCTCTTGCCCAAATGGGCCTCCAATGCTATTTGTGCCCCTCCGTTCCATTCCTACCGAAAATTCGGCGGCGTAACGGCACAAATGAGAGGGTAGGAGAATGCCAAAAAGAGATAGGAGAGGAAAGGGGAGAGTCGGAGCCCTCGAGCCCTTGTAGCACCGTAGGAGAGCCTTGCGTGGCTTGCTTGGAGAGTCTTTTGAAGGCTTGGATGGTAGAAAAATGGGTTCTAACTATTAAGGCTTACTAGCTAAGGGAGGAAGAAGGGAGGCTAGGGGATCACACACACCTAGGCTATGTGTTTTTGAAGTAAGAACAAGCTTGGAAGAGGTTTTGGAATTCTAAAATTTTGAGGGAAAATAGTGCACCAAAGGGAGGAAGAACTTCTCACTTAGAGCTCTTTCTCTCTTAAGCAAAATTCTCAACCTTTAAACCAAGGGGAGGGGGGCTCTATTTATAGGAAAAGGGTGGATTAGGAGGCTACTTAAATGCTAATTGGGGTTAGCAATTAGGTAATCTCAAATCTAAGGTTTCCTAGGATTTTTAGAGCTTGGAAAGGTGTGAAGGTGGTTCTAATGGTGGATGACGGGGTGAGGCTTTAAGCCACTTGGAGGGTTGCAAATAGGTAAGGAATGGGTGCAACAAAACTATCGAAACACACCCCAAAGATCAAGATGGTCAACAAGTCAAACTCCAATCTCAAAATTCGTGGCAAAACCCAACAGTCACTGTTCATATGCTTGGCACAACTAATAGTTGCTCCAGGCAAATGTACAGTAAAGTAGCCTGGAAGTTGGCCTCGCGAGGGGTGGGGGGACCCATTTATGCCTGGCGTAACTATTAGTTGTACCAGGCCATTTCTGGGGGAAAAAGGTCTGGCACAACTATTAGTTGCGCCAAGCAAATCCAGGGGGAAAATGGCTTGGCACAACTATTAGTTGCGTCAGGCAAAAATCCTGAAATCTGCCTGATATTTGAATCGCCATAACTTTTGATATACAACCCCGATTGAGGCGATTCTTGGCTCCTTGGAAATTTGGAGAAGTCCTCCTTCCAATAGTATGTGATTTGATATCAGTAAAAGACCTCAGCTATTCCTGGTGCACCACTCTTCATCCATTGCCCGAGAAGGTTAGGTTTGGAGTTTGGAATGGGTTCTAAGGGTCGGGGCTGGTTTCTAAAGGTTTGGGATAGGTTCCTAAGGGATCTAGGGTGATTCCTAAGGGTTTAGGGTGATTCCTAAGGGTTCCATACATGCCATCAAAAGCTCAAAAATGCGCCTCTCTCGAAATGTGTTTCGATCGGGCCTTGGGCCAAATTTGGGTGTCTACAAATGCCCCTCTTTGGTATCCGACCACTAGTGATCGTATGCCAAAGAAAAGAGACATCCGAAGAGGCCTAAGGCATTACTGGCGAGTCCGCTGCATTCAAAACAAACTTTAAACATCAAGTGAGTAACACGGTGAGAAAACGAAAGCCCTGGAGTGCCAGGCTAATCATTCGTTTCTTGAGGTAATCGATTCCCAAGCGCTTAGCGACATTATTGGGCATAACCGAGGTGGAATGAGTTGCGAAAGCCTAATAGCTGGGAAAAACGTTCGCCTCTCGAGTTGCGAAAGCCCGTTAGTCGGGAAAAATGTCTGCTTCTCGAGATGATTTGAAAGTGATTGATGTTTAAAATTCATTCTGAACGCAACAGCTTCGTAAGTAAGAGGGGTGATTGACCCACATTCAAAGATAGGTGCGAAGTAAACATACGCAAGGCTCCACATTTTGTGTCCAATCCTACAAGGCATTTGACGACCTCATTGGATTATTCGCGGGTGCCCTTGCAGAAAGCAGGGTTCGAGATCTTTGGGCGAACCCATCGATCCCAAAGTTTATTTAGCATGACCACCTGAGGAAAGTGAATAGATGTCACAACGCTTTTTAGGAGTGCGTGCCATTTTTCAAAACGTGCCCCAGATCCACATGACCCAGAGTATCCAGTTTTGACTTCCTTGAATAGATCCAACCAAACATTGGGCACCTCCCAAAAGGGGGCATCCAATCCTGGCCTCTATTGACAATGATCATAATCATCAATTAACTATGCATAATCATGCACCTATCAGAGGCAATAAGCAACACCAAAGGCGATGGAAGCCCCAACTCAGACCCGCCCGAGTATAATTTACGAGGGCAAACGACCATCATACGGATACCTAGACGCATGGCGTACACTTTATAGGGATACAGCTGCCCATACAGGTTTTAAGCCTGCAGAAAATAAAAGGGAAATGAACCCTTCTGAATGCATGGTTGCACATAGTTTGATTGACACATAATCTCATTCTCAACAGGTTGGTCTCAACCAATGATTGACCTTTTTCAATGGAGAACTTGAAGCTTAAGACAACTCAAGTTCACACGAATTCAAAACAGAGTGCTCATCTCTCAAAAGATTTAGCAGTGGAGTTGACCCAACCGAAACATTGACTGTTTGACCGGGACTTACACTGTTGCTCCTACTTTGAAGTAGGATCCATGGATCCAAGGCGAACCTTTGACCTAGGACATTAATTTTGCACATCTGCGTTGTCGATAAAATATTGACATTTACAGCATCGAAACACACATGTGCGTTCTGTGGGGAATGTAAATCCACTTTTTTAGTTTTCTATCATTTATGTGATTTTTCTTTGAATTTTCTGATTGCTATTTTGTATGTTTTTCGGGATTTTTTTTTTAAGTTTATTATTTTATGTGATTTTTTTGGAATTAAAAAGCTATTATTTTATGTGAATTTTTTGAAATTTAAAATCTACCATTTTATGTGACTTTTTTGAAATTTAAAAGCTACCATTTCATGTGAATTTTTTGAAATTTTGAAGTTTATTTTTCTGAACTTTTTCAGAATTTTGAAGTTTATTATTTCTTGGATTTTTTGGAATTTTATAGTTTATTGTGTTGCCCCCCTTTTTTTTTTATGAAGCCTTTTGTGAATGCTTCTGGCTTCTCTACTGGGGATTTTTGTAGGACCGAGGTACTTGCTGACCCTGGTCCATTTTTATTTTAGCACGGCTTCCACAGCAAGTCGAAGGATAATCAAAATGCCGTCTTGGGGGCGCGTGCATTGGGCGGGAGCAGCAGAATGAATCATCCAAGGGGAACGGGGGACCCGTTCTTCTCATCTGGCCCAGACCTGGCCTAAGTGGCTGGCACAACTATTAGTTGCGCCAGGCCACTAGGGGCCTCAAAATAGCCTGGCACAACTAATAGTTGTGCCAAGCAAATGGGGGCAAAAGTTTGCCTGGCGCAACTATTAGTTGCGCCAGGTTTAACTGGGGGTTTTTAAAACAGCCCGAACACAGGCTGTGGGGCTTTTAATTCGAAATTTTCTCCCTCCCCTCCTTTTCTTTGAAACCGAAAATTGCCCCACGCCTAGGTTTCCTTTACATTGCCTCTCCGCGTGCCCATTGCCGTTGTTTTACTCGTGGATTGATCGTGGGCCCACGCTAGATCAAAGACCCCATTCTTCTTCACAAGGTAACCATTAAAACTTATTTTTCTTGATTTTTCTTGCTTTTTTATGCAAATATGATCGTGATCTTGCATTCTTAGATGATAAATGGTTTATTTCTATGGTATTGATGATTGTGTGGATGATTTCTTATGAACAATGCCCTATTTTTGTTGTTTTATGGATTTATTGGTGCCTAATATATATTTTTTATTTGTGTATGTAGAAGGGATTTTATTTTTGTTGTTTTTTGTTTGTTTGTTTTTTTTATTTTTATGTCGCATATAAAGCAATGGATTTTTGGTCTTTTATTTTTATTATTTTTTTTTAACCCTAATTTAGGGAAAAGGGATTTTTGGTTTTTTGAATTTTAATTAAGGAAAATGACTTTTGACTTCTCTTAAAATTTAAGAAAACAAGGGATTTTTTTTTTGTTGTTTTGAAAGCCAACTAAGGCATTGATTTACTATTGTTTATTATTTTTGTGTTTGTTTTTTTTTTTTTTTTTTTATGGGCATAAACTACAGTTTTTTTTTTTTTTTTTTTTTTTGTAGTTTTTGTTTTTATAGAAGAAAGGCCCTTCTATTTTTGGTTTTTGATTTCAAGAGCATAAAAGGATGGATTCTTGAACATAAGAGAAAGAGATTTGTTTTTTTTTTTTTTTTTTTTGGGGGTTTTATTTTTAGGAGCATAAGAAAGTGATTCCCCCCTTTTTTTTTTTTTTTGAAACATAAAAGGACCCTAAAAGATGAGCCTTCTCTTTTTGGTTTTTTATTTTTAGGAATATAAAGCAAGGATTTTTTTATTTTTTTTTTGCTTTTCTAATAAAAGAAAAACTTTTTCTTTGGTTTTGATTTTTAGAAGCATGAAGAAATGATTTTTTTTGTTTTTCTAAACAAAACATGACTTTTTCCTTGGTTTTGATTTTTAGAAGCATAAAGAAATGATGATGATTTTTTTTTTGTTTTAAGTCGCTTTATTTTTAAATACAGAAAAGGAAAGTTTGTTTTGTTTTTATTATTTTTAAAAAAGGGAAAGGATTTTTTTTTCATTTTTCATTTTTATTCTATTTAGAGGAGAGATTTTTTTGTATGTGTGTATCTTTATTCCTGAAAAATAGAAAAAGGGGTGAGCATACTTACCTTCTCTTGGCGTTAGCACATAAATGGTTCTTTATCACTGATCTGTTTTGATGTGATTGTATATATTTTTTTGTTGCCCCAGCATGTCAGGCAGCGAAGAGCACATCCTTGAGGAGGGTCAGGAGCAGGGGCCTGAGATGGTGTATGGCCCACGGGGAGAGCGATTTCTCTGGGTGGAACGCAGAGCAGGCTCGTGGCTTGAGATGCAGGGTGAGGCTACCCGGGTTGGCCTCTTACATCAGCAATACACCCAAATCTCGAACTTCGGAATAGCGGGCAAGGTAAAAGATAGGTTCAATTTCTTTCTTTTGCGTAATTTTACCTTACTTCTGCAATCTGATGTGCATTTCTTTGGTGCAAGAGCTTCCTACCTTCGTATTCCACAGGAGGTGGCTCGACTTCCATGAGTTTTACCTCTATGTCCCTCCAGTGGTGAAGGTCCTGTTGGAGCAGGTGGGCTTTGGGGAGTTCTTGTTCCGCCCTACCATGAGGGCAGACGCAGCCTATTTGAAGGCCCTGATCGAGAGGTTCCGTCCAGAGACCATGACGTTCCATATGCCCTATGCCGAGATGACGTTGACGCCCGTTAACTGGGTCATGATTACTGGTATCAGGATTAGGGGAGTGCCGATCTCCACCTTAGCAGTACCGAGCCGGGAGGACATTATTCGGTTGATCGGGGCCTATCCTCCTTGTGGGCAGACCCATGGCACAGAGGTCAAGATGTCCTGGCTGACCTCCCTCTTTTATACTGATGAGATGGTGGACCTGGGCCAGCCGGATCGGGAGCTTTATATCACGCCGGAGGGGGCGATTGTTTTGGCTTGCATCACCCTCCTACTCCTGCTAGGCGAGACCCTCTTTACAAATGCCAGCGGGGGACGAGTCAGCCTGGCCTTATTAAGCGTGATGGATAATTGGAGCGACGTTCCCAGGTATGACTGGGGAGGGGCGGGATATGCCTGGCTGATGTACAACTTATCCCGGGTTACGACCGGGGATTCGAAGTCCGCCGTGGGATTTTGGGCTGCCTTGGAGGTAGCTCCTCATTCCTTTGCTTTTGTCATCATTCTCATCATTACATATATGAGATCTATATGTGCTACTGACTCGCTCCTACGCCATCTCCCCCTTTTTCAGGTGTGGGGATATCATCTCTTCCACCCTGGTCGTCCGCTTCTATTCTCGGAGGTGCTCACCTGTCCCCTCCTCAGCAATTGGAACTAGTCTCGCCGTCGTGACGTGGACCTAAAGCACTTGGAAATGGGCCTAAGGTCTCAGCTTGATTTGATGGTCCCTGAGCAGGTGACGACTTTTCAACCTTTGTTCACTTTCATCTTGGACATTTCTTTTTACTGAGGTGTTGCCTGCTTGGTTTCTCTTCTTTGGTTGCAGATCCTCCCCGACTTGTACCTGACATCCCGCTTCTGGGACCAAGCAACTGTGGGCGCCTCCCGCCTATTTAACAATCGCCGCGTCATCTTCTTTTATGGAGCATGGGCCAGGTGCTACTATCTGGGGGAGAGGGTGGTACACCAGTTCCAGGGCTACTATGCCATACCTGTAGACCCTCCGGCAGATGTTTGGAGTCCTGCTAATAGTATTGAGGAGCTGACGGCGGCCTTCTTCAACAATGGGTTCCCGATCCATGCCCTTCATGTGCCTGGGGACTATCATTTCTGGTATGAGTGCCTGCCTCATCGATTCATCCTGCCGCGCTTTGTCCCTAGTGCTAATTTTCTGGCATTTGGCGGCCCGGTCGGTCAGGTAACCTCTTCTCAGCTTAGATTAGTTTCCTTCTCATTTTGACTCAGTCTTTGCCTAAGTGGATCTTTCCTTTTGTTCACAGTTTGCTCCGAGAGATGATTCGAATGGTGAAGGGGGGCCTAGTACTGCTGACATGTCCGGAGTAGATCCCTCTGGTGCTGGTCCTTCTGGTGCAGGTCCCTCGGGTGAGGGTTCCTCGGGTGCTGGTCCATCGGGCACCTCTCAGGCGGGTATCCCCGGTGGTGGACCGCTTGTAGTTTATGGGACCTTCCGGCGCCTTGATGATAGCTTCCTCTCGGGCCTCTGTCTTTGATGTAGATCGTGAGCCGACTTCTGTTGGTGACGGCGTTCCCCCTCCAGAGGTGGTTCTAGGGGTAAGTCTTCTGCTGAGCCAATCCTCCTCTATTTTGGTTTCCATCTGTACGTGCTTCCTGGGATGTCCTGATAACTGAATGTTTGTATCGCAGGACTTCAACTCGGCCATGGAATATGCGAATTACCATTTCTTGGTTAGGGAGGTGGAGACGGTGAGTACCTAGCTGCTTGACTCCTCTCATTCATTTCTTGGTTATTAGCCCCTTAACTGATCTTGACCTTGATTCTGCTTTGCAGCGTGCCCGGGCTAAGGAGTCGTGCTCCCTGCTGAGTAGGATTTCGCAGGCATGGTCGAGAGTGGGGGATATGAGGACCTACCAGAGCTCTTCTCGCCGTCGCAAGAAGTCCAAGGGGGCGAGCCAGGAATAGGCTTCTAGTTTTTTGCTTTTTGCAACTCAGTATTTTGGATTTGGATTTTAGACATTATGGGATGGATGGTGTATTTCTTTTCAAGAATATTCTTAATGCCTTTGCTTTGATTTTATTCCATGGTTTTCTTGCCCCGCTATGTCTGCTCCTCTACAGGATGTGTCTACCCAGAATATTTTTTAGAAAGTGACCCCTTTGGGTTGCGTGCCTGGATGTAGGATCGGTCCTGTATATATATATAAATGAATAGAACAGATGATTAGTTGTTAACATAACAGGGTGTGTGAAGCAAACAAACAAAGATGGGTGTAAGTCCCCCAAGTTAGGTCCTAAAATGGCCGTAGAGGGGAGGAACCGTAGTGTGGCGCAACTAATAGTTACGCCAAATTAAAATCACTAGAAAAGTGTGCTGGCGTAACTATTAGTTGCGCCAGGCAAAATTGGGAGCCAGAAAGTGCTGGCGCAACTAATAGTTGCGCCAGGTAAAAATATGGACAAAATGCATTGGCACAACTAATAGTTGCACCAGGTTTAACCTGGGGGCAGTGGGGCCTTATATGTCCGAGTTGGCTCAGAAATTATTTCTTTTGTTTTGACTTGCCCCCTTTCGACCGGCCCTTTTTGCTCTCTTTTTTCTCAAGGCAGGTCCATCATCATACACCGATTTTTATCTCCTCAAAAGATCCTTGTACGTTCATGGACCCGCTTTCTAACCCTCCCTTACGTGGAGGGCTCGGAGCCAATTTATCCACTTTATTGGGCCTGGGGCCCAAATTTTTAGTGGCCTGGTTTGGGAGCCTGAATGAGAGCGAGCTCGCAGATTTGGAATGCCTTGGGCTATCTCGCCTTCCTTCCTTCTTAAAGATTCCTCTTCGATGGGAATTTCTTCATGCTGCTGCTTCATTTTGGGATGTGAACTCCCATGTATTCCATTTTGGGAAGCAGGAGCTGACCCCAACCCTTGAAGAGTTGTCCAGTCTGTCCGGCCTGAAGCTTCACAGGGGCCTTGCAAGAGTTTTACCTCGGCCGAGATATTCCAGATCCGTTCACCTTACTCTCGGTTTGAAGAAATCCGAATATAAGAAAAGTCTCGTCGGGGGGCCCACAAGGTGTTCGCTGAAATTCCTCAAAGAACTTTTCAGCGATGAAAGTCTTCAAAAATTGCCAGTTAGGAATGCCTTCAACGTGAAAGCTCTAGTACTCGGCCTCATCTCTGAAATCCTTTTCTACACTGGGGGAGAGAGCTTCTCATTGGCTGTCTGTGATATTTTGATGGAGCTAGAGGCGGGCCGGTCTATGATGCATTTGGTACTGGCCGAGCTGTACCGATGCCTTGATTCCTTTACCCTGGGTAAGGTGGAGGGCCTTCGGGGATGCCCCTTATTGCTTCAGGTTTGGTTGGGTGAGCATCTTGCTGTTTTGGGGTCCGTGCCCCACTTTTATATCGCTCGAGGTGAGGTGGCTCAATGTTTTCTGGGTAGATGCCATTTGCTTCCCCAGGGCGAAGTGTCCGCTCTGAAGCTTTGGTTGGTCGACGCTTAGCTGACATGGAGGCTTCCTTGGTTGGACCGGACCTTCCCAGTGATTCATTCTAGAGATCATGAGGGCATCACTCTCCTAGGTCTGACTGGCAGCACCTTTTACTTCCCATTTCGGGTCTTGCACCAGTTTGGCTGCCCTCAGCAGGTGCCTTGTGAGGCCAGGTCTCCTTTATGTGACGTGATCTTTTCTAGGGGATCCTCTGGGGACATAGATCGGATTGCTGCCCTTTGGGAGACGCGTCAGTCGACCCTGATGTGTGATATTGAGCAGGGAGACTCGGTTAGGACTTCTCCTGAGTACGAGGCCTGGCTGTTGACTGAGCGGCCCGCTGCTGATGGCCCAGACTCGTCAGAGATCACTGATACTGGGGCCCCCTGGCCAAAGAAAGAGGCGGCACTCCGAGCTCGGATAGAGTTGCTGGTGGACGAGAAGAGAGCCCTGCAAGAGCTTTTGGCATGTGAACGGTTTAGAGCAGATTCAGCAGAGGACGAGGTTCTTCGTTTGAAAGAATCTTTGAACGTTGCTTTTGGGGCCGCGGACTCTTCTCGGAAGAGGTTCAAGAGCTTGCACGGATGTTGGCTGACGGAGAGGAACATTTGAGAGGATGACCTTAATGCTGAGATTAGCGCCTTAAAGCGTGAGTTGGGCCGCTAACTCCTTCCTGCACATGGAACTTTTCACACAGATCAAATACACAGGAAAGGGGCATAAGAAACCCCTTTACAGATATACACATATTTTTTGGTATACATATTTTCTTTATGTTTTTGTTGTTTTTGTTTATACTTGTAAAAAGGGAAAGCACGCTAGTCACCACACCGACTATTTTTTGGGATGTGGTGTAAGTGGTGCACAAGGTGGTTTAGTATATACATCTACATAGGCCTTTTGGTTTTTTGATTTATCATTTTCTCCCCTCTCTTTTTTGGGTTTTGTTTTGTGCATTTTTTTTTTGGGTGCCTTAATCAGTGAGGTGAAACCACGGGTCCTATTTTGAGCATGGCCGGACCCTTTCATGCAATCGGACCGAAGTGTGTTTTTTGGATTTTACCAAGGCTGGAACACTGATCCCTTTGGGCTGATCAAACCTTTCTCCTTGCCTCGGGTCATGCGTTTGACGGTGCGGTTTCACAAAGACAATTCTGGTCGGGACTCGATTCAAACTTAGCACGAGCGGCCCAGTCGGCTAATGAGTAACAGGGAGGGTGACAAAAGGGTTCCTCAAACAACAATCAATCATTTCAAACCTTTCTTCTTTTCTTTTTTTTTTTATATCTCCTGCTTTTTTACTCATGGCGCCCTTACGGGTTTTCACCACGTCCATGGGTTTAGATTTCTTACCCCAAGCGCCCTTTCGGGTTTTCACCTGGTCCACACAAGCCCACTATTTTTACTCGTAGCGCCCTTTCGAGTTTTCACTATGTCCATCTTACTTTGAGCTTGTATCTTCATTGTTTTTTTTTTTTTTTTTATTCTTTTTCAAAAGACACGATATAGACGTTGATTCCATCATAGCCGGCTGGATGGGGTCCTGGTGTCGTCTCACGACTCGGTTCATGTTAACTTAACAGATACTATGACTGCTCGCGAACCTACAAAGAGGGCTTCCTTCAGGGTGTAGCTTGGCCATAGGTTAGGTTAGGATTTGAAGGTATGCTGCGCTAAAAGGAGTTTTCTTGATGTGGCTTCAGTTTTCTCAACATACTTTCTTCCTTGGGGGTTTTGCTGTACATGCCCCCTAGATCTTCTATATTTTTTTTCTATTCCTTCTTCTCTCTTTTTTTTATTTCAAACAATCTCTTTTTGAGGTTTTGCTTTTCCAATTTTTTTTTGGTTTTTTTTTTTTACAACAACTTTTTTTTTTTTGGGTATATGTACACACACATTTTTTTGGGGGGGAGGGGTTTATTGAAAGAAAGGCCCAGGCTCAAATGGGGTAGCAAAGGATATCCTCATTTTTAGGGCCACTTTCTGGCTATGGTGTTTGGAATGATGGCCTCTTTTAAGTGGTTCTTAAGCAATCACGCATCTGTTTCACCAATACTTACCTTATCACAATAGACTAAGAGTAGAACCGTCGGACATATCTAGCGTTGATGGGCTCAGGAAAATGATCTCCGTCCATGGTGGCGAGGCAGAGAGCATATCCCGGCAGCACCTCTCGAATGACGTAGGGTCCTTCCCAGTTTGGCTTGAACTTTCCTCTCGGATCGGCGTGGAGTGATGGGAAGATCTTCTTCAGCACGGTGTCTCCTACCTTTAGATCTCGACCGCGGACACGTTTATTGTAAGCGCGTGCGATTCGCCCCTAGTAAACTTGAGTGTGACACAAGGCTAGGAGTCTCTTTTCGTCCAATAAGTTTAGCTTATCAAAGTGTGATCTCTCTTTCTTTGCTTCGGGTAAGCCTGATTCCATGAGGATTCAAAGTGAGGGTACTTCAACCTCTATCCGGAGGATGGCCTCAGTTCCATATACAAGGGAGAATGGTGTTGCCCCTGTAGCGGTACGGATTGACGTTCTGTAGGCCCATAGAGTGAATGGCAGCATCTCACTCCAATCTCAATAAGTGATGACCATTTTCTCAAGGATGCGGATGACTATCTTTTTCACGGCTTCCATGGCTCCATTAGTTTGAGGTCGATAAGGGGATGAGCGATGGTGCTTGATCTTGTATTACTCGCAGAAATCTCGGATGCGCTTATTCACAAAGTTTGTGTCATTGTCCGTGATGATATCTTTGGGTACTCCGAATCGGCACACAATATTGTTCTTGAGAAACTTCTCGACGTGACTGGCCGTGATGTTGGCATATGACGCCGCTTCTACCCACTTGGTGAAGTATTTAATGGCGACGAGGATGAACCGATGTCCATTAGATGCTTTTGGATTAATCATTCCGACAACATCAAGGCCCCAGGTAGCAAATGGCCAAGGAGTGGTCATGCAGTGAAGATCAATGGCAGGAGCATGTATCAAACTAGAGTGTTCTTGACACTTGTAGCATTTTTGAACATGTTTACAACAATCTGATTCCATAGTGGTCCAGAAGTATCCCTGCCGTAAAATTTTCTTGGCGAGCATGTGACCGCTGACGTGGGCACCGCATACTCCTTCGTGAATCTCCCTCATGATGTTGGTCGCTTGCCCTTCTGTAAGACACCTGAGCAAAATATTATTGTATGATCACTTGTAGAGGCATTCCCCGCAAATGACGTAACCTGCCACTAGACGTTGAATGGTTCGTCGGACTGTCTTGGATGTACCCTCTGGGAAAGTTAGGGTCTCGAGGAAATTCTTGATATTTGAGAACCAAGGTGGCTCATCATCAGGCTTTGTAGGTTCCTCAATCTGAAGGCAGAAGGCCAGCTCATTCCTTTGCTCGATCATGATCGGCTTCATTTCAGTACCATACGGGATTTCAATCATTAACGCCAGAGTGGCTAATGCGTCGGCAAAGCGATTCCTTATTCGGGGGAGATATGAGAAAGTCACATCTTGGAAGAAAGCTATCAGTTCTTCGAGGTGCTCATGATAGGGGATCAGTTTCTCATCTTTTGTCTTCCAGTCACCACTCGTCTAACATACGATTAACTGCGAATTGCTAAATAGTCGAAGGTGAGTTACATTCAGATCGAGAGCCACCTGCAGACCAGCGGCACAAGCTTCGTACTCAGCCATGTTATTAGTGCAAGGGAAGTTGAGCTTGATAGAGACGGGTACGTGGGATCCTTTCGGTGAAATCAGAATGGCGCCAACTCCTTGACCCTCGGCATTGGCAGCCTCGTCAAAGTGCATTACCCATGATTCTTCTGCTTCTTCAGTATCGTCCTCCGTCATGAACAAGATATCTTCATCTGGGAACTCGGTCCTTAATGGCTCATAGTCGGGTAAAGGATTGTCGGCGAGATGATCAGCAAGTGCCTGCCCCTTGATCGACTTCTGAGTGACGTACGTGATGTCAAACTCAAATAATACACTGCCATCGTGCAGTCCGCCCAGTAAGAGCCGGTTTTTTGAACAAGTATTTTAACGGATCCATTCGGGCTAAAAGTAGAACGGCTTGAGATAGCAAGTAGTGGCGAAGCCTCTGGGTAGCCCATACAAGAGCCAGGCATGCTTTCTCCAGATGAGAATAGCGCATCTCGTAGTCGGTAAATTTCTTGCTCAGATAGTAGATGGTATGCTCCCTTCTTCCGGTTTCATCGTGCTGCCCTAAGACACATCCCATCGAAACTTCCGTTGTGCAGAGATATATCAAGAGTGGTCTCCCCGACTCAGGCGGTACCAAAACAGGCGAATTCAGGAGGTATCTTTTGATTTTATCGAATGCTGCCTGACAATCATCATTCCATTCAATAGGAGAATTCTTCCTTAACAGCTTGAAGATCAGCGTGCAGATAGGTGTTAACTGTGCGATGAACCGACTGATATACTATATTCTGCCCAAGAACCCTCTAACTTCCTTCTCAGTAGACGGTGGTGGTATTTCAGTGATGGCTTCGACTTTGATTGGGTCGACCTCGATCCCTCTCCTACTGACAATGAATCCTAACAATTTCCCTGGCATGGTGCCAAATGCACACTTTTGTAGATTCAGTCATAGTCGATACTTCCTCAGCCTTTCAAACAGCTTCTCGAGGTTTACCAGATGGTCGCTTTGCTCCGGTGATTTGGCTATCATGTCGTCGACATATACTTCCATCTCTCGATGCATCATGTCATGAAATAGTGTAGTCATAGCTCTCTGGTACGTTGCACCGGCATTCTTTAGCCCGAATGGCATGACTCGATAGCAAAAGGTTCCCCAGGGGATAATGAACGCTGTCTTCTCGCGATCAACCTCTACCATTTTGATCTGATTGTATCCTGAGAATCCATCCATAAAAGAAAGCATCTCGTGCTTAGCTGTGTTATCGACCAAGATGTCGATGTGTGGTAGTGGGAAATCGTCCTTTGGGCTCGCTCTGTACAAATTGCGAAAATCGATGCACATGCGGACCTTTCCATCCTTCTTCGACACAGGTACGATATTAGCTAGCCATTGCGGGTATTTGGATACCATGAGAAACCCCGCATCATACTGCTTGATGACTTCGTCCTTGACTTTCAACATCCACTCGGGTCGGAGACGTCTCAACTTTTGCTTGACTGGCTTCATATCAGGGTAGAGGGGCAACTCATGCTCGACCAAATCAGTATCCAGACCAGGCATGTCCTCATATGACCAGGCAAAAACGTCTTGGTATGATCGAAGGAAGTCGATCATGCTTTTTCTTTCCTCAGGAGACAGTGACGTTCCGATCTTGGTTATTCTAGGAACTTCCTCTGTTCCTAGGTTGACATCCTCGGTCTCTTCGACAATAGGGGTAGGGACATGTTCAAAGTCAGCAAACCGTTCTAGGAGCTCATTGGGGAGCTCCTCCAAAGTGATATCCTCATCCAGACTCGTAACGCCTACCTCTTCTTGTATTTCTACAAGGGGTCGATTTTACGTGGGACGGGTATTTCGATTAAGGCATCCTTTTGAGAGACTTTTTCTGGAATTTTAAATGACAATATTTTTAGACTTTGGATTTTTTTAATGTTTTTGGGACTTTGTATTTTTTCCATGTTTTTGAGATTTTTGTTTTCTTCCATGTTTTTGGGATTTTTGTTTTCTTCGGAGACGGGCCCTTGGCAAGGCGGTTTGTCATATATACAAGGTATTGCCTGCCAAGGGCTTATCTCACTTTTTATAGGATATATTTTTTTGGGAAATAGGTGCCAAAGGTTAGGCTACTCCCCGCTTCCAGGGTTTGGGGCAAAGAAGCCCAGTTACGTACCTGGGGGGCCGCTCCTTTACCTGTTGGGATGGAGGGTGCTGATTGATATGGCTCATTAGAGTCAACCTCCATCATGTTGATCCCCATATCATCTGAGATGATGTCCTCAAATGATAACTCGGTTCTATGGTGATTTACCACCGGGAGAGTTTGTTCAGGTATAGGCCATCGTTCCTCAAAGAGGGATAACGCAGCCAAGTCTATCTCCAGGCTAGGAAGGGAGATCTGGGGATTGGTGGGATGGATAGGGGTCGTGGGTTTATGTGGGGTCAAATGGGTGACTCCATTCTGATCGATTTTTATGACCCCCGCGCTGACAAAGGAATCCCTGATGTGTGGCCTAGGGTGAGGTTTCTCTTCTATGTTGATTCCTCGAGCTCTTGCAGCTGCGGCGACCCTGCTTTTCTCTTTGGCCTCTCAAACCTCTTCTTCTGTGGGCTTGTATCCCAGCCCGAATCTTACTTTTTGTCCTTTACCCACAACTGGCTCTCTTCTGCCTTGCAATCTGGGCCCCAGACCCCTTCCTTTCTGATAGCCTCACTTTTGGAGCATTGCCACTGCCGCTACCATACCGCCTCCCGTCTTAGGCATGATGCCCTCAATGGGTTCTGGGAGTATCGCTGACACCTCATATTCAAAGCTGTGAAGGTCGACATCCTCAGCGGTGTGCGATATATCTAACATGTTGGGCTTTTCGACGCTATTGGCAGCTTTCTCTTTCTCGCTGTGCCCCTCCCCGATTATTATAACAATTTTATGCCTAGACACAAACATAAGTTTCTGGTGTAAGGTGGAAGGTATGGCTCCAACCTCGTGCAGCCACGGGCGTCCCAATAATAAGTTAAACGAAGATTTAATATCCATGACTTGAAATAAGATGGAAAAGGTCATTGGCCCTATCAACAGCTCAAGATCAACTTCTCCTATTATTTCTCTCCTGGTATTGTCAAACCCTCTTGCGCTGGTTCTGGTGGGCCTTAACATGCAAGGATCGACCCCTATCTTAGTGGCGGTTCTCAGCGGGCAAATATTTAATGCTGACCCATTATCAATTAGTACTAAGGGAATGACCATGTTTCCGGATTCAATGGTTATATTCAAAGATTTGGAATGGCTACACCCTTCTTCTGGCAAATCAGCATCAGAAAATGAAATGGCTTTGGAGCCATCACTTGCCCAATTATCTACCTAACTTCATCTGGGCTGACCTGGAGCGATACATGCGTATTCTTTAACGCCCCCATTAATGCTTGGAAATGGAGTGGGGACATCATCAGCAGATCCCATACAATGATATGGGTCGGCATTCTTCTCAGCTGAGTCTCCAATATGTGTTCTCGACTCATCTTCTCAAAGGGGTTCACCGCGCTGTCTTTCTTCCCTTCGGGTTGGGCTTGTGCTGCTGTTGGTATTTCTGGCTGCTTTGATATCCTCCCAGACCTAGCAACAAAATCTACTACCCCTTCTCTGCTGCTGGTGCCGGCATTGACATCTGTTTATTCGTAGCTCAGTGGGACCTGATGAGGATCATAGGTTGGTCGGAAAGGTATGGGCTTTTTGAGGTATTTGTACTATCGGCTCAAGAGGTGGGGAAATCGAGATTCACCTCGGTGATAGTGGGTTGGGTGGAAAGATTTGGACAAATGGGGGTTGTGAAGCTTGAGCAGATGAGGAGTATGGGGTAACTTTGGGTGATGGGATGGGCAGTGCCATTGATAACCGATGGGTGTGGGTATTGGATTGGGGGCATGGTGGCTTGAAGGGTAGTCGATGGGGGTGTATGTGGTGTATTGGAATGGGGGCATGGGCCATTGATAACTCATTGGTAGTTGGTGGGTGCGGGTATAGGAGTGGGGGCTTGTTGACTCATCGGATAATTTGTGGTGTATGGTTGGTATACATTAATATTCACATAATTAACGGGTGTGGTGGATAGAAAATACGCCCTGAGATTCAATGGTTCAACTTGCGGAGTCGGATTGGGGAAATAATCCGACAAATTCAGGGGTTCAACAACCCCGACATTCCTTTCTTCGATGCTCCTTAACGGTGGTGCCACATAACTCTCCCGATCACTGATATAATCAGACAGGTCAAATTCAAACCCCTCCGCATCTTCTATCATTCTGATGGTGGGTCTGGGACCTGCTCCTCTGGTGGGATGTGGGGATAATGGCACTTGATGGATATTTGCGTGCTGAGAGGGTGCAGGGGGAATGATTTTCCCTGCATCGATCATATCTTGGATCGCATGCTTCAAGGGGAAGCAGCGATCGATAGGGTGACCCGGACCCTGATGAAAATTGCAGTGGGTATTTGGGTCATAGTTCTTTGGGATTGGGTGAGGAGGAGGTTGCGATTGGCGGATAGCCACTAATCCCTTTTCTACTAACAGGGGCAAAAGTACACTCAAATATTGCCCCAGAGGTGTGAAGACTCGATCGTAGCGGGCTCTCCTCTGTTCTGGGGTCATTTGCATTCCTTGCCCATTCCCCATTCTCGTTCCGCCAGCCTAACGGTGCTAGTTCACCAAACTGAAATGGAGCAGTATTATTATTGGGCCTGGTGTTGGCTACATTCTAGACATCCCCCCTGTTCTCTTCTCGTTCCTCTGCTCAGAAAATCTTCTGACCCCACTAGGTCCGCTCGATATGTTCTTATTTAGACGCCCCTCCCTGATGGCATCATCGCATCGGTTACCATTTCTTACCAAATCAGCAAAGCTGGACTGCTGCTGGTATATCAAGAAGTCTGAAATCACTGGCAGAGTGCTCTTCGAAATCATCTCTATCTGTTCTTTGTCAGGTATTCTATTCCTGATCTGAGCTGCCAGCACTCTCCATCGCCCTAAGTAGTCGCTGAAGGTCTCGTTCTGATTCTGCTTTAAACGGGCCAAGTCGGACTTACGCAGCTCAATGTCTATGTTGTAGACATACTATTCTTAAAAGAGGTGCGTTAAGTCCCTCCATGTTTTCATCATAGATGGTTCTAAGGATGTGAACCATCTCAAAGCCGGCCCAGTCAAACTCTTCTGAAAGACTTTTATTAGTAGTCTTTCATCCTCCCCGTACTGGCACATGTCCCCATAATAGGAATTGCCTGTGCCATTATATTTGTCGAAGGTGGGCATTTTGAATTTGGGGGCGGGGACCTCAAGCGAGCATATAGGTCCGTGAAGTCTATATGGATCTCAAAGACCACCCATTTTCATTAGCTTCAGATTTTGTCTAATTGCTTCTTTCAAATTGCTCCGACTCTTTGACATGGGCTGCTTCTCATCTGGCTGGACTTCACTGGGCTATCGGTGGGGCAATTATGGGAGGAGGTGAAGGTCAGGTCAATGCCCAAAGATAGGCCCCGCTATTTCTAATCTCGTCCTCTTCATACTGCTGATCGGCATAATGTGCAGCGAGGGCAGGATTCTCCTGTTGTTGTTGCATGGGCTGGATGGGAATGATATGAGTGGGGTTGGGTGAGCCCATTGGGGGTGAGGAAAGGTTTGTTGGGTGATGGGGATTTTATTTTGAGGTGAGGCCTGATGGGGCCATTGGGTATGGGGGAAGGTTTGGAAATGGCCTTGGGGTGTGGGGCATGGGAAAATTGGGTTTGGCCCGAGTGTGGAGGTTGGGTTAAGAGTTGGGGGTATTGTGGAAGGTATGGGTGTGGGGTTTGGGTTTGGGCCATGAACCCTTGATCATTTTGGGTCATGGGCCACTGATGAGTTTGGGCCATGGACCCTTGGTAGGTTTGGGCCATGGGCCCTGGGTATGCTTGGGCCAATGGGCCTGGGTAGGTTTGGGCCATTGGCCCTTGGTGGGACTAGCCCAATGGGCCTTGATGGGTCTTGCCCAATGTGCCTTGTTGGGTCTGGGTCTTGGGACTTAGGCCTTTGATGGGTTTGGGCCACGGGCCCCTGATGGGTTTGGATTTTATGGGTTTGGCCCAATGGGCCCTGGGGGATATGGGAAATGGGGTTTTGGGCCGATGGGCCTTGGAGATGATGGGTAGTGGGGTATTGGGCCATGGGGCCCTGGGGATCATGGGTGGTCGGGTGTTGGGCCACGGGGCCCTGAGATGTGTGGGAAAAGGGGGTTTTGGCCAATGGGCCTTGGTATATGTGGGTGATGGGGGTTTGGATGGTGTGGATTATGGGAGGTTGATGGGGGTCATGAGGGAGTGAAGCATGGAGGTTGGCTAAGGTATGGGATGGGTTCACAGGGTGTGGAGGAGAGGGGGTGTTTTGAGAAGCCCTCCATAAGGAGTTGGCTTGGAACATCTCCTCCATCATGGCCATGGAAGGAGGATGGGATGTAGATGGTGGATTCAAGGGGTGATGGGGTATAGATGGGATGGAGGTGGTGGAAAAGTCGGGCATGGCCCCGGTATAATTGGGCATAGCCATGGTAGGTGGGGGTGTATGGGGAGGATGAGGGGATGTATTTTGGGATGATGGTTGGTGGGGTGTGGATGTTTAGAAAAATGGCATGGCCGGTAAAATGGGCATGACCCGGATAGATGGGGATCTTAGGGGGTTGATAGGTGGAAGTGGTATGTGGTGAATGTGGGTGGATCGGGCCTATAGGGGATGGTGGGAATTGGGGCATGGATGTGGATTGGGAAAATGGGTTAGGGTTTTGCATGGGCATGGTTTGGGCAAAAGATGGAGAATGGGGGGTTGGATTTTGGATATTTTGGGGGGTAATGGTTGGGAATATGGGGCGCCAAATGGGCCGGTAACGGTAAAAGAGGGTTGGGTGAGGGGGATGGTGAAAAAGACTTCTCCCGAATGGGAGTGGGTTGGAGAGTGTGGTGGGGATGAGTCAGGATCGGCGTAAGCCGGGTCCACTACCCAGGACATTCTACGGGAGCGGGTTGGTTAAGGATGCCTTGGATAAGGCCCAAAAACCTTCCTCCTTCTTCCCCTACGGGACGACGGAGGGCAAGATGATGCCGTTGTGCCGGCACCACAAACTATATCTTTTTTGGTTTTATATATATATATTTTTTGAATTTTTCGAAAGAAATTTTTTTTGGAAAACAACGGTTCCGAGGCCTTGGAATCCCCTTCTCGGGTGGCCTTCGTACCTTAATTCGAGACCCGTGGCGACGATTCCAACGCACTTCGGAAGAATCGAAGGAGAACCTTCGATCTATTAAAGGCACAAAAATTGAGGCAAACAACTCGATCCCCCAGAATGAGCCAAAAAGAAGTTGTCCTCTTTTGACCAGCGGGAGCGTATTGGGTGTCGGAGGTGGCGGGGCCCAAACAAGGCACTGAGCACACTAATCGGGGAACTCGGGATGTGGAAAGGCCACAGATTCGGGCTAGGGGGCTGGTGAACTAACCTGGCGCAACTAATACACGTGCCCAAGTTGCAGGGGACCAATTTTACACTGGTGCAACTATTAGTTGCGCCAAGGTAAAACTTGGGATTTTAAAGCTGGCACAACTATTAGTTGCGCTAGTTATAAATTCCAGTGTTTTGTGCTGGCGCAACTAATACATGCGCTAGCCAAAATCTGATGCTCCAGTACAGATTACAGCAGCCACCAACACCCAAAATGAGTCTCTTTTTTTGGGTTTTGTGGAAGTTAGGCTTCCGGGAACTGAGTAGTTTTCTTGATGATCGATTCTCTCCTCACCGCACCTCAATGGTTAGAGTCTGGTATAACTCGCTAGCGCTCCCCAAGGTTTGGAATGGGAACCCACTCGATATACCTCCGGCGCAAGCGCCTTTTCAGATACTAAGTGGGCTGGGACTTTTCTGGATCATCACCACTAGGGGCTACCACCATACTAAGACCCGGGTGTTTATATGTTTGCCTAATCCAACCCCTTTTAAAATCTACCCCGTAAAGCAAATTAATTAAGCTCCCTAACTTGGTTCAATTTTAATTTTTTTCAAAGCTTCTCTTTTTTTTTTGGAAGTTTTCTTTAGTTCAAAGACCAGGGGTGATTATCCCGTGCCGCCACTACAGGCTGCGTCCACTAATGGAATATGAGTGCACAAGTAGGCCCGCCAATCGGCTAAAGTACTTTAAATGACGGAAAAGTAAGAAAATTAAAAGGCAATGCTCAAGTAGGCCCGCCAATCGGCTAAGGCACTAAAATGACGGAAAAGTAAGGAATTTTAAAAGACAATGCGCATGTAGGCCCACCAATCAGCTAAGGTTCGTACATGACGGAAACGTAGGGGTAAGTAAAATGACTTAATCGGAGGGGTGAGTAAAAAAGCAAAAATAAACTAAAAAAATAGCAATAACATGTTAGTAAAAAATAAAAAAATAAGGTCAAGTTCAACGGGAAGCTCTACAAGCTAATCTTCAACAGAGTCGCCATCTCTGCAACCATGGGATTTTTGACGATCCCGTCGCGACGATGCGCTCCCTAACGAAAAAAATATAGAGTCGCCACTCGAAGCTTTCGGTGTCCTGGGAAACCTAGTTCATTTTTATGAGCACCGAAGTGTTAAAAATATGACTCTGAATCCGGTCCACACCAAAGCCAGGGGCTTCGGTTATCGATCGGGAAGGTGTTAGGCACCCGATCAACCTGCTTAACGCGGTCTCTACTAATGGCCAAAAACAAAATAGATTAAGAGAAAAGGAAATGGTTCCCTCTTGCCCAAATGGGCCTCCAATGCTATTTGTGCCCCTCCGTTCATACCGAAAATTCGGCGGCGTAACGGCATAAATGAGAGGGTAGGGGAATGCCAAAAAGAGATAGGAGAGGAAAGGGGAGAGCTAGAGCCCTCGGACCCTTGTAGCACCATAGGAGAGCCTTGCGTGGCTTGCTTGGAGGAGCTTTTGAAGGCTTGGATGGTAGAAAAACGGGTTCTAACTACTAAGGCTTACTAGCTAAGGGAGGGAGAAGGGAGGCTAGGGGATCACACACACCTAGGCTATGTCTTTTTAAAGTAAGAACAAGCTTGGAAGAGGTTTTGGAATTCTGAAATTTGAGGGAAAATAGTGCACCAAAGGGAGGAAGAACTTCTCACTTAGAGCTCTTTCTCTCTTAAGCAAAATTCTCAACCTTTAAACCAAGGGGAGGGGGGCTCTATTTATAGGAAAAGGGTGGATTAGGAGGCTACTTAAATGCTAATTGGGGTTAGCAATTAGGTAATCTCAAATCTAAGTTTTCCTAGGATTTTGAGAGCTTGGAAAGGTGTGAAGGTGGTTCTAATGGTGGATGATGGGGTGAGGCTTTAAGCCACTTGGAGGGTTACAAATAGGTAAGGAATGGGTGCAACAGAACTATCGAAATACACCCCAAAGATCAAGACGGTCAACAAGTCAAACCCCAATCTCAAATTTTGTGGCAAAACTATATCATATGCTAACTAATAGTTGCGCGTGCAAATGTACAGAAAACAAGAGTGCATGTGAGTTCTGAAGTTGGCCTCGCTAGGGGTGGGGGGACCCATTTATGCCTGGCGCAACTATTAGTTGCTCCAGGCCATTTCTGGGGGAAAAAGGTCTGGCACAAATATTAGTTGCGCCAAGCAAATCCAGGAGGAAAATGGCTTGGCGCAACTATTAGTTGCGTCAGGCAAAAATCCTGAAAATCTGCCCGATATTTGAATCACCATAACTTTTGATATACGACCCCGATTGAGGCGATTCTTGGCTCCTTGGAAAGCTGGAGAAGTCCTCCTTCCAATGGTATATGATTTGATATCAGTAAAAGACCTCAGCTATTCCTGGTGCACCACTCTTCATCCATTTCCCGGGAAGGTTAGGTTTGGAGTTTGGAATGGGTTCTAAGGGTCGGGGCTGGTTTCTAAAGGTTTGGGATAGGTTCCTAAGGGATCTAGGATGATTCCTAAGGGTTTAGGGTGATTCCTAAGGGTTCCATACATGCCATCAAAAGCTCGAAAATGCGCCTCTCTCGAAATGTGTTTCGATCGGGCCTTGGGCCAAATTTGGGTGTCTACGAACTCATACGCTCCTCAACCCATCTAGTACGAGGGCGGTGGGGTCCGGTGGGATGCCAACGCGAGGCTCGGAGGGGTGCTTGACCCCATTCCTGTCGCTCGGCTTGAGACCACATGGGGACACGACCTCGTTGAGGATGGACGGTGCGATCTTCGGACTCACGGGGCTGGCTCATGGTTTTTCGGCTGGTGCTAATGAGGTTTCGATTGGGGAGGTGATTCCATTCGACGACGACTCGTCTGCTACCATTGGGGTCGATCCTACGGCTATCACACCATTGTCGTCTTCTACGGCTAAGATTTCCTCGTACGTTGAAGCCGATTTCGTACACCTACACTGGCAAGGGGTTGTTAAGGGAAGGGAGATGCAAGGGACAAAGAACGAGGATAGGTGGCGTACCTAGGATCCGATGGCAACTGAAGCTGCTGGTTTGCTCTTCTGTGAAAAGGCTTCTGTCGGGTGTAAAGGGTTTAGGGTTTATAGTCGAAGAAGAAGGGTTTGAAGGGTGCCTCGGGGTGTGGTACGCACCAGGAGGAAAACACGTAGTCCTTCCACTGAACCTTCTCAAAGTCCTTTGGGGGCCTATGTGTGCTTTTGACCTGCATTTGACCAAGAGGGAGGCTTTGTCTCATGTGTTGGGCCCACGTGACCAGGTGACAGTAGTGAACGACGTGTGGAGGGATTTCGGGGGGGGGAGGGGGGTCGTTGTCGGGGACCAGCTGGCGACGGGTCTGCTATGGGCCTATGCTTCGGAGGGTCGAGGGGGCTTCTTCCTCCTGTCGGGTCTAGATCCCAAAGTTAGAATTACTTACCTTTCTGTCAGGGCAGGCCCGCTAGTCCGGGGCTGTCTTATGAGGGGCTTTTTCATCCACCAAGGTAAGTCGTTGGAGGGGAGTGAAGGAAATAGGTGGGTTGGTTATGCTGGGAGGTCTTGGATATTTCCCAACTACTATGGTTCTTCTCTGGCAGGACCGTTTTGCAGAGTTGATGGTCGGGGTGTCTTGCCAGGGGTGGTTGTAGTGTTGAGTGTTGAATGTGATGAGGAGTTGTTGGACCGTCAGATGGTGGGGTTGCCGGTGTTTTTTGGGGAGGAGGTGGGGAGTCACGTGGATGGTGGACGCTAGTACGTGGTCATTGGTAGTGCCGATGGGATTGGGCTTGTTGAGGGGCCTGAGTTGTCTGAAGATATCAACCGTCTGATTGCCTTGGATCATAATCTCGAGATGTCATTTATAGGGCCTGAGGAGGAGCTGCGAAAGGTGTTCCAGACTACTCTGCTTCGCAGTCAAGGGAATAAGCGGAAGCAACGAGGCGGGGTGTGGGAACTTACACAATTGGAATGGGGAATGTCAGATGGGAGAGGGTCGAGGGAGTGTAGTTTCCACTTCTATTATGGGCGGGCTTCATTCGATTTGTTTATGAAGATGCTTTCATGGAATGTGAGGGGCATTTGTGATAGGAATAAATGGGCTAGGGTTAAACATGTCATTGCGGCATTTAAACCAGCCATTATTACCCTTCAGGAGACCAAATGGGGCAGTAACAATAGGAGGAGATTTGTGTCGGCCCTAAGAGGTGGCAATTGGGATTGGATTGGTGTTGATTCTGTCAGGGCGTCAGGTGGAATTTTGGTGGCCTGGTCTTTAGCCCTTTTCGACAAGGTGGATGAGGAAGTGGGCCTATATTCGGCGGCTATGGTGCTCCGGGATAAGGTTGCGGGTACTCAATGGATGTTTGCGGGGATTTATGGCCCGACTGTGGACCGTGAATGGAGGGACTTTTTGTTTGAGCTGGCTGCTAGGTGGGAGCTCCCCTTTTGCCTGGCTAGAAATTTTAATGCGATCCGTTGGGATTTTGAAAAACATGGCAGGCCGCCGGATTCGGGAGTTATGCGGGATTTCAACTCCTTCATATCGGAGTGAGGGTTAATGGACGTCCCATTAACTGGCGCGCGGTTCACTTGGTCTAACCTCCAGGATAATCCTTCGCTTGGCAGGATAGATAGGTTATTGTGCACTATGGATTGGTTGGACATATTTCCCGAGGCTCACCTGGAAGCTTTTGCATATGCCATTTCGGACCATCGACCTCTAGCGCTGATTTGTGATTCCAGGGAAATGGGCCTGCTCCCTTTCAGTTTGAAAACATGTGGCTGCTGGACGGATCCTTTCGGGAGAAGGTGCAGGGATGGTGGTGTGAACCAGTGAGGCCTGGGACTGTTGCGTTTCGGTTTATATCCAAGCTACGTCGCTTAAAGGACAATATTAGGATTTGGAACCGGGAGGAGTATGGTCGGGTTCATGTCAACAAGGAGAGGCTGCTCATGAAATTGAAGGGGTTGGACTGCTTAGAAGAGGACTGAGTCCTCACGGATGAGGAGAGGGAGGATAGGTACCGGTATAAGACGGAGTTCAACAATACATGTAAGGCCAAAGAAGTCCTTTGGATGCAGAAAGCCAAGGTTAGATGGTTTAATGAAGGGGATGCTAACTCTAAGTACTTCCATGCTGTGTCCAATGCCAAAAATAGCACGAAGTATATTGGAAGTATTGTCATCAAAGGGGTGCGACGCTCGGGAGACGACCAGGTCCATGAGAGTGTTATGGAATTTTACAAACGGATTTGTATACGGAGGAGGGGTTGTCGAGACCTCAGCTAGATGAGCTTCCTTTTAAGTCTATCTCAGAGGAGGTGAGTAGGGGGCTGGAGGGCTGTTTTACTGAGGAGGAGGTGTGGCGGGCGATTAAGAGTGGGGGTAGGAACAAGGCGCCGGGTTCGGATGGTTTTACCATGGAGTTTTTCGTGCTTGTTGGTCGACTGTCAAGGCCGATCTAATGGATGTTATGGGTGAATTTCATAATTCCGGGTTTATTGGAAGGGCCTTAAACTCCACCTTCATTACTCTCATTCCCAAAACTTGTGGGGCTGAGAATATATCTAATTACCATCTGATCAGTCTCACCAATTTCCTATACAAGATCGTATTGAAGGTGCTCGCTAATAGGCTCAGACTGGTGATGAGCACCATTATTTTCGAGAATCAGGGGGCCTTTGTTCATGGCCGGCAATTAACTGATTTTGTTGTGGTGGCTCACGAGACCATTCATTCGGCTCATATCCAGCGGCTCCCAGCTGCGATTTAGAAGGTCGATATAGAGAAAGCAGATGATCGGGTCAATTGGGAGAATATTGATTATATGTTACGTCATTTGAGGTTTGCTGTGACTTGGAGGAAGTGGATGCGGGGCTGTTATTCCACTCTATGGTCCTCGGTGATGATAAATGATACTCCGACTGGGTATTTCAAGACCTCCAAGGGTATCAGGTAGGGGGACCCTCTTTCCCCTTTCCTCTTTATTATGGTTGGGGAGGCATTAACGGGGCTAATGACGCGTGCGAGGGAGTTGCAACTAATTTTCGGAGTGCAGGTGGGGGCTGAGGGTAGGTCCATCTCGCATCTGTAATTTGCTGATGACACGGTCTTAGAGTTCAGTGCACTTGCCAGGGTTCTTTCGGTGTATGAGGCAGTGTCGGGGTAGCGGAGTAATTTCCCCAAGTCAGCTGTTATGGGGATTGGCATTGAGGATTCTATGGTTCAAGATTTGGCGGATACAGTCAACTGTGCTACCGAGAAGTTGCCTATTAAGTATCTCGGGTTGCCGCTCGGATTGAGGAAGCCCACAGCCCGTGACTTGCTTCAGGTGGTGCAAAGGTTTGAACAACGGTTTTCATCCTGAAAGGGAAGCTGTTAAGCAGTGGTGACAGACTAATTCTTATCAAAGCAGTGCTATCTTCGATGCCTAGTTTTTTCATGTCTATGTTTAGATGCCTTGTGGAGAATGTCAACCAGATAGAGCAAATCCAGCAGTCATTTCTTTGGGAGGGATCGGGTTTAGATAGAAGATATCATCTGGTTAATTGGGGTTGTTGTCAATTGCCGGTCTTGTGTGGTGGTTTGGGAATTCGTAGCCTAAAGTGGACTAATCTGGCTTTTCTTGGCAAATGGCACTGGAGAGCGGGGAGGGCTGAGGAGAGGATGAGTCTATGGTTGTTGGTGCTGGCCGAGAAGTATGGTATCTCTTTAGGCGGGTGGGGGATTTTCTCCACGATTAACAGATGGACCTCTGCGTGGTGGAAAGGTGCTTGCAGTACTTGGGGGAGGTTTGCTAAGGGCCTGCAATATCGGTGGGGATGTGGCACCCGCATCAAGTTCTGGGAGCATGTTTGGGTCGACGGGGCTTCCCTTAAGGATGTCTTCCTGGCGATATTTGCCATTTCTTCGAATCGAGGGGGCATGATTGACGAATTCGTGTCGCATACACAGGGAGGGGCTGTTTGGGAGGTTGGCACAAGAAGAGCGTTTAGGGATAGTGAGTTTGTTTGTTTTGCTGATCTAATGCTGAGATTATATGAGCTGCAGCGGAATCCTCATGGGCAGGATCTGCGAGTTTGGGCCCCTAGCAGGGACGGTAAATTTAGTGTCAAATCTTGTTATGGGTTGTTGTCGATGCGGCCACTCACTATCTTCAATGGAAAATGGTTGTGGAGGCTGTCTATTCCGTTGAAGATTCGGTTTTTTAGATTGACGCTTTGCAAGGAGAGGATCCTTACCAGGGACTTGCTGATTCGGAGGGGGCTTGATGTCCAGAATTCTTGCGTGATGTGTACTAATGGTGAGGAGTTTGTTGCCCATCTCTTCCTGCATTGCAAGTTCACCTTCGAGGTTTAGACTGTCATGTATTAGGAGTTTGGAGTTAGATGGGGTCGTGTCGGAGACACCATATCAGCAAGTGTTGAGTTGGGCGGGTGAGAAGGTTGAGGGGGATAGTGGGGAGTACTGGAGCGCGTCCTTGTTAACTGTTTTTAGGTGTTTATGGTGCGAAAGGAATGTTAGGATCTTCGAGAATAAGAGTAAACTTGTGGGGATGGTCATTAAGGCAGTCATGGACTTGGTGAGGTTTTGGGTGACGAGAGGTGGGGTTGGCGGGAGCCACACTGCCTTCTCGTGAGATCCGGGTTGACTGCGGCCTGCATTAGCTGCGGTGTGTGTCGATGTTGTATTTTTGGGTTTTCTCTCTTTCTCTTTTTCCAGTTTTAATTTTTGTATACCGGGATTGTATTGTCTTTCAGCGTCATGTTGTCTTTAATATATTCTCTTTTACCGATCAAAAAAAAAGGAGACATAGGTGCATGCACGTAGGCATGTGTGGATGTGATAGGGGGTGTGTGTGTGTGTGTCTCATTTACAAAGAGAGGAGGTGGGTAGTTTGTGGCTTTCCAAAAACATATACACATATATATAGAGAGAGGGAGGGAGGGAAATTGATGGTATGAGGATTTGCTAATTACAAAAGTTGAGACCCATTAGGGCTCTAAACACACACACACACACACACACACACACACACACAGGACGGAGCAAAAAACTTTTATAGAAGTTTTGCACATTTCGACAAAACCACCGAAATTTTCATTGTACCCTCGATTCAAAGAATTTCGGTGAAATTTGTCATTATGGATCAAACATTGATGGATATCGGTGCAGGAGCAAGATATGCATGTATGGCCTTGTGGCTAAGATAAAATTTGTATTCTACGTATGTAAAATGAAAACTAGTTATAATTTGTCAATTTAAATTAGTGAGAGGCAATGCGGCAAACGTTCTGTGTCGACTCGTCTCTCCGACCTCGTCGTCGAGGGACGGTGTTGCCTTCTTCTGGGGAACTCATCTTCTGCCAGCCGAGGATCTTATCGATGGATCGGAGGGTGTGCTGACGGTAGATTTAAAGTTAATGGTTGGATTTAAAGTTTATGGGGTCAACAAGCAAAGAAAAAAATAAAATAAAAAGAAAGCTAGAAGATAGATTTTGGGCTTCACACCCTTGGCTTTACACCAAACTCTTCTCGGGAAGCGAAGATTCACTCTTCATGGAGGCTCATCTCAAGCACACAAGCAAAAGCTTTTTTCATTCAATAATCAACTACTTACATTAATTTTTTAAAAGACCTTATATAGGAGGCCTCTAAAATAAAACCTTAAAATAAAAATAAACACAAAGAAAGACAAGTTTGCCCCTAACAATTTAAATTCGAATTCTGATCACTTGTCAGTCAATCGATCGACTCTTGGTTTTCGATCGATTGACTTATATATATGTCGCCATAATTAAATCCTCACAGGCCATAGTCAATCGATCAAATTCCCAAAGTTGATCGATTTACTGGCATTGCTCCAACACGTTGATTTCTTTAAGTTCGGTTTTGATCTCTGTTTTTGTTTCGCTTCTTCCGACATTGATACACGTAAAACAGTCCGTATCCAATGTCTACAATGTCAGCGTCCCCATCAGATAATCATGTCCATTATGCATACCGATTCATGAGCATTAAATGCACAATTAAAATGACCACACATGAAATTAGGGTATAGACTCAAGCCACAATATTTATTTAGATTTAATGCTATATTTCAGTTTCATTATATTGCTTTACTCATCATTTACGTCATATGTTATATCTCTGTTATTGATTGATTTTATGAGTTGGTTTCAGTTATGGACCGTTTCTATTAGCCTCATCATGTCTGATTCATACCTGTTTACTTGATAAACTGACCCATTATTTAAAATTCCAAGAAGTACAGCTTTACATGGAGCGGATGATGTAGATGCTTCATTGATTGATGAAAATCCTTATTTGAGCGAAGGATTTGAAGCTTAATTGAACCTTTCATTTCAGATTCTCTATTTTATTTGTATTAATGGTTGAACTATGGCTTGATATTAATTTTAATTCCAGTCTTTGAGTGGTTAAACTGACACGGAACAACCCTAAACTATGTGTATGAAAGTGATATGTCATTTGCCGAAATTAAATTTAATTAATTAAGCAAAAATCAATACATAATCGTGATACCTTACGGCTCATGGTTTTCCTCATAAAAGATCGTGTAGAATTGGATAAGGTTCAGTCCGTGCACTAGATCCGTTAACCTCGCGGGAGGAATTTCCTAGAGATAGAACTCTAGCTGCTTCCATATTAGGGCGCTCGTAGTTCAATGATGGGATCGATGATTTTCTCCAAGGTTTTGATAAGAAATGGATTATGGTTAAGGTGAGGTTTGAAGTGTATTGAATCGCTTCGATTCAACGGTTCAGATAAAAGTTACAGTTTTGATTTTCGAAATATTTGAAGAGTAATGGCTGAATTTAAGGTTTATGGGAAGTAAAATAAAACAGAGAAAGATGAATCAAAGAGATAAAAAATGATAGATTGTGGGTTTCGTACCCTTGGCTTCACACCATACCCTTCTCAGGAAGAAGATTCACTCTTCGAGAAAACTCATCTCAAGTTTCAAAAGCAAAAGCTCTTTCATTCAATTATCAAAAACTAATTACATTGTTTATTTAGAGACCCTATATAGGAGGCCCCAAAACAAAAGAAAACACAAATATAAAAAGAGACAAGTGTCTTTTTGTGTGTTTTGTGTTTTGGCGGAGTTCACTTTCACGAAAAATTGATCGATCAATTGATCGAGTATATATATATATATATATATATATATATATATATATATATATATATATATATATATATATATATATATATATATATAATTGCATTCTGTCTCGTCTCCATTCGAACGATCGAAAACTTCCGACGATCGATTGACTGAAAAATAGAACATCGCCAAAATTAAATTCCCGCTGGCCACATTCGATCGATTTCAAGTGTTCGATTGATCGACTATGTAATCTCTTGTAAGCTCCTTTCTGCTCGGTTCTGGTTTTCTTTAAGCCGGTTTTGGTTTCCGTCCTGTTTCTTATGACATCAGTACATACGATATGGTCCATAGCTTATGTCCACGATGCCGGCGTCCCCGTCATAAACTTATGATAATTCATGATCTTAATGTTACCTTCGCATATGATTAATTAATTACTTATGTCTTTGTGATTAGTCAAATTGTTGAAAGAAAATTTATGTGTTGGCTTTTAATAGTAGTTTTTCCGTTGGATTTATATGTGGATATTTATAGATTACTTGACATAATTATGATCATAGATATGTGTAGTGTGATGTCCCCAAGGGAGTGCATTAATACGGTGTGTGAATTTGGGGACGTCACAATACGCCTCTACCAATTCCTACAACATCATGGGTTGGTATCAGCATGAAGTGGTATACGGGTTTAATTTAGTGACACTTTCAGTAGTGCATGCACCAACTAGGGATGATGCAGACACTTATGTTGAACATATATATCAGAGAGGTCTAGAGACACGTGCATGAATAGATTGAACCTTGAACTAGACATTGAAGGCCATAGCAGATGCAATCAATAATAGCACATATCATGTGCACTATATGTGTGGAGCACTGAAAATGGATAGGGATCTATATTCAGTGCTAGGTCCGGATGCCCACCGATCATGACTTATTTGGGTCAATGATCGGACCACATTGGAGGTCACGATTTGTCTAAGATCACATAAAATTTCAGGGCACTTTCCAAGCGATCCATTCAACTAGAAGTGTGTGGTTTCTCAAGTAGTCGCATGAGAAAGCGGAGTTTTGCATGACATTAATCAATAATCAATTATTATCTTAGGAAACTACATGTGTCCATCGGGAACTAGCGACAGTTCTACTGGAGGCTGTCAAAAATGTTTGCAATGCTATCGATCAGCTCCATTTGAAGGATCTGATCGAGGTCTCTACACCACATAACCAGAGTGCGTTTAATAATTCGTTTCCCCCATCATCATATACTTTCAGTGACAGTGTTACACAATATATGAAACCTCTTTTGGATTTTTCCCCACATGGGTTCTCCTTTCTACATCATTGTTACTTAAGATTGATATCCCAAGAATATCGATCTTAATTATGCTCTTTTTGAATCAAACTCTGGGATTTACGATTCGAAGAATAAATTGCATTACGATAACATGTTTGATGCTGTGATTGATGCAGCTTATGTGCTTTGGAAAAATCGGATTTGGGAAGATGAGAGTGCCGGTTTCTCAAACAGGCTGGGCTTCTCATGGGCTGAGGCAGAAGGAGAGATAGTTCATAATACAGGGACTTATAATTTGCATAAAAGGTTTACCTGGAAGAAGGGAACTCCATAGTCCATACAGGCTGAAGATTGTGACAAAGGCATATATCTTTGCTTTGTTTAATGAAAATCTGAAACCTGGAAGTGCATCCGAGAGTAACTTTGGACTGTTCAAGGCCGATGGGAGCATTGCATGGTTTTTCTTTAGATGGAAGAATGGTAAGTGGCACTATTGAGTAAGATCTCATTGATGATATGATCAGGTTTGGTAGAGAGCACGAAATGATGTTCCAAGGTACTCATGGTCGCTTTTAAAGAGAAAAATTACGTCATCTAAGAAGAATAAAGGAAGAAGACAATTGACTAATCTTCAGTAGTGATTCTCTTATAATAATCAGAAACAGGTGGAAAAGAAAGGTGAGGCCGTGAATTAACTTAACTCGTCGAAGCCTAGTGTCCTCTGGGTAATTTGGGGTCATATGCAGATTCTATCATTGAGCGTCAAGGGCTTGTCTGACCCTAATAAATGGGTGGTTGTTAAGAATATGGTAAGATATCAGAAGCCGTATATGGTTACCTTGCAAGAAACAAAATGGGGAGGAATAGATAGATGCAAACTAGCCTCGGTTCATGGGAGTTCTGGATGCGGATGGGAATGTCTGATTCTGAGGGAGCTTTTAAAGGTATTGTGGTGGATTGGGACATTGGTGACTTAGAGAGTATAGAAACTGAGGTGGGAACTTCCCTTGTTTTGGTTGTGATCGGAAATAAAATTTATGGCCCTAATGAAGATAATCGAAGAGATGATTTCTAGTTAGAGCTCTCGGCAATCTCTACAAGATGGGACCTACCATGGTGCATTGGAGGGGATTTCAATATTGCTAGATTTGAACATGAATAGTGAGTTGGGAGAGTGGACAGAATGATAAATTTTTGTGTTTTCATTCATACATGTGGTCTGATGAACTTTCAGATGCAGGGACGTATCTATACCTGGTCGAATCTATAAGAGAATCCTACAATGTGTCGTTTGCACAATCCGTATCTAATTATATTTTTTGTCCAAACATGTCCTAAAAAAATAACCATATATTTAGAATTTGAATTTATCCAAAACGCCTAAAAACACCAAAATCAACATCACAATCACATGTTTATTCAACATAGAAATTTACTCACAAGAAGAAGAGTACCTCAATATACAAACTGTTAAACACCAACAACTTTAGATCTTTTGTTCAAACAAGCCACTCTAAAAACCAAAAATAAGAAAGACACGAGAGAGAAAAAATAAAATAAATAAAGAAAAAGTACTGCCAATTATTGGTGAGTGTTGTCTGGCCAATTATTGGTTAGTGTTGTCCCCTGATGGCCGAGAGTGAAGGGAGGGAGACAAGAAAGAGAGAGAGAGAGAGAGAGAGAGGGAGGGAGAACGGATATAGAAATTAGAGAGTGGGAGAAATAGAGAAAGAGAGGAAGAGAGCCAAGAGAGAGAGAGAGAGTGATGGGGACGCCACTTACATGGACATTGGATTCGGACCGCATCGTTTCTACCGGCATAGAAAGAAGCAGCGCTATGGAAGTTAAAGCTAAGGAAAGATGAAAATATGAAAATTCTAGAGAAAGAATGGCGAAATTTTGATTTGAAATTTCGATCGATCAAATTGACATATCGATCGATCAAAAATTTTGATCAATCGAAGTTCAAATTCGATCGATAGAATGTCGACGGCAATTTTCATAGAAATATGAAATTTCGATCGATCTATTTTCAATTCGATCGATCGAAATTTCAAATCGATCGATCGAATTCCAAATTCGATCGATTGAAATCGCGCCGAAAATTTTAGTTATTTTAGGAGTTTAATTTCGAACTTTTGTTTCAAGGGTTTATTTGTCTTTATTTAATATTCGTTTTAGGGTTTTCTTTTATTTTAAGACCTCCTATATAAGGTCTTTAAACAATATAATTAAGGGAGTTTATTGATTATTGAATGAGAGCTTATGCTTCGTGAAGAGAGAGTCTTCTTCCCCGCGATGGGTTTGGTGTGAGACCAAGGGAGTGATTCCCATATATTTTCCTTATTGTTGTCATTATTTTGTGTGATTTGCTTAATTATATTTGTCATCTAAATCTTTGCGTGCTTCTCTAGCCATAGCCTAAATCCTTCCTTGTGATCCCCGAAACCCTAAACCCGTTTTGAAGCCTAACTCACACAATCTCATACCCTTTCAAAACCATAAACCGATCTCAAAGTCATAAATCTTTTACAAACCCTAATTTTCTTTTACAACCCAATTTAGAATCTGTGAACCTACGTCGGACCGAAGACGAGTGTCTAATCCTGGAAAAGCTAGTGTGACAGCCCGAATTTTGGCACCCCGAAACCCATGCCATCAGCACGACCCTCCAGGTCGTGCCCTGTAATTCTGCACGGAGTATTAGTATATACAAGCTAAAGACTATAAATAAGGATGCATCTACTCTAAACAAGTACTCATGCAACTAAGGTAAAAAGAGCCTCTAAGGACAATTCTTGTCCCATGCCAATTCATGGGCATAAGAACTGACCCAAACCGTTGGTGATAACTGTCTATCCCAGACGGTTTGTCAAAAGAATAAAGATACTTAATTACATTAAAAAAAAAAAGAGGCTTGACATACCAAGCCGTACCTAATACTCTCAACTCACTCTCAAAGTGCACAATGGGTCTCCTAGAAGAATTCCTCATGATGAGGCTCTGACTCTTCTGTGGGAACGTAATTCGAATCCCCTGGATCAACGTCTCCAGAAGTCTCCGCTGCCGCTAGTCCTGGACCTGCGACGTATAGTCTAAGAGGGGTGAGCTACATCCTAGCTCAATAGGGAAACACAGTGAACATATAGACTAAGCTCTCACATGTATGTTAAAAATAGTTTAAAAGCATAATTTTATCTGATAAAACTGCTGAAAGACAATTGAAACACACGGAAATAAAATAATGGAGGCACTGTCACTTTGCATGACTTTGTTTATTCTCATCTTACTATTGTAGTAACGGATTCGGCCTAATCACTTAAATTTTAACTTAAGTAGTCCCCGAGCAATATAGCATCGAGCCCCGATGGAATACCCACCATCGTTGTCTAAATAGACACTTGATATGTGTTACAATTCAATACTACCCAGGCCCCTTTCTCTTAGGCGGCGGGGTCTATTATCAATTCAACATCCCTGGAATGTGCTAAGATGTACGGTTTGGCCGCCGTACCAGTCACGGATATCCTGTAGAGTCAGTCGTGGGTATCCCGCCACGTCGGTGAGGTATTCTAATTAAACCTTAAATAACAAAAATATAAAGTGTGCTCTACATATAGTTATTCACCGTGATTGTGCTAATTTTATTATATTAGGCATTATCGTTCTTCTTTTGTTCATCATTCGGTTTCATCTGCATCCCTGGGATGCTACTAGTTTAATGCATCATTCAGATGCCCATTGTTACAAATCTACGTCCCCTGGGGACTTCATGACCTCCATGTAGATTCACACACGCACACACATGTTGGAAACATATTTAATATGACTATTCTCTTGAGCTACTCTATATGATTGAAATACTCTACATACATGATTTTGACGAATTAAAGTACATGTTTCAAGATATTCCCTACCTCAAGTACGATCCAACGTGCTCCTTTCTCGTAGAGGTTTGTGCGTAATAACTTACGTGACACCTACATTATATGTTACACGAATTTACTCATAAAGGTCTCTAGAACCCTTGGAAACATAGCTCTCATAAATTACACCAAAAGAATTGAGAAAGCTGCAAAAATCCTCGCGCGAGCGGTTATTTAGCCTCGCTCGAGCGAGCACTTTACCTCGCTCGAGCGGTCATTATTCATCGCTCGAGCGAGCACTATTCATTGCTCGAGCGGTCATTATTCATCGCTCGAGCGAGCACTATTCATCGCTCGAGCAGTTATTATTCATCGCTCAAGCGAGCACTATTTATCGCTTGAGTGGTTATAATTTAAGATACCTGGAGCTCTAAGCGATGCCTCGCTCGAGCGATCTCCTCCTTCACTGTGGGTCTCACTCGAGCGAGTCCAGGACGCGAATATGTTTAGAATATTCTCTCAGCCCTCGCTCGAGCGAGCCCTTTAGACCGCTCGAGCGAGCCACGAAAAAGGTGTATATTCTCCATTCATTCGAGAATTATCACCTTCCTCATGAGAGGTTTAATAGTGTCTAGGATCATTCATCCACTAGTTTATACTCTACTTAAACATCCATAACATTTAAATCATACCTTACTCGATAGGTCTTCTATAGTTTGATCCAAGCTTCGTCTAATCGTGAAGATCTTCAAGGTTCTCTATGGCTTAAAAGCTAATGAACCTCTCCTCCTCTTTTGTAGACCTTCTCTTCTAAACCTTCTCCTCTTTCTCTCTATTTTTCCTTCTTTCTATCTATGTTAATTTAGGTTACGTAGGAGAGACTCTCCTCCCCACTTTCACTTATATAGTGAAAGCTAGAAAGTTTCACATATACACACATAGTGTGTATATGTAGTTTTGGTTTTCTTGTGAAATACAAATACATACGTAAGATATGTGATATGCACGGTTCCCAAAAATCTGGGGTTATGACATTCACTCCACCTTATAAAATTTTCGTCCTCGAAAATTGACGACTCACTAGGGATCAACTACGACTATAAAAAAAAATTTCTAACAGATATTCGTAGCAACACACCCAAACAATTATAATCAAATAATTTAATATATGGTTCAATGACCCGAGATCATACCTGCATGGAAAAAAAAAAAAAAAAAAATTTATCTATACAAAATAAGAAGGCAGTCGTATCAATCAGCCTTAGAATTCTCTTAACGACTGTAAGCAGAATGACATTCATTCTACTCCAATTTATAAGAACCTGTACTAGGATATTTATACAACTACACGATCGATTATACACACGCACATTGCACCAAATATACATATTTAATCAAAATTTACGCACATCTATGTTAAGTCATTACCATGTCCGCCCTAGACATTGTGACAACCATGTCACAATTGTTCCAAATAAATTTTTTTATTTTTTATTTTTTTTTCACCTCCAAATCACGAATTATTATATTGATAATCACAAAATTTAAATAACAGATGATGGCCTAGTCGTCACTCTGCTCATACTCCTCATCGTCGTCATCGTCCTCATCATCATCATCATCGGCAACTCCCCTGGCAGTAGCGGCACCCGCTGTAGTGCTCCTCGTAGCAGGGCCGGAGCTAGATTCTCCAAATATAGCACCGCACATAGTACTAATGCGCTCCCTGTACGTCTGCGGGTACGCATGGCCCATGAGGTCTATGAGTAGCGCCTCCTGGAACCGTTGGTGTAATATGATCTCCCGCCCCTGCTGGAGGATCTCTCTCATCATACCGCTGTCGGTGCTAGGTAGGGTCTGTGAAGATGAAGTAGAGGGAGAGGTCGGTCCTGCCGGTGCTTGCTGGTGGCTTGTCCGGAAATCTGGCGATCTCTCTTCTTATTGACACTAGTTTGAAGGCTCTTTAGATTTCAGCTTAAGTCTTGGGTGAGGAATGGAATGATGTTGTCGGTGAGCACAAGTTCATTTGTCTTGATTTGAAATCCCTCCTTCCCATTTCGTGATTCAAGGAGTCATGAAATCAAACGTGCATAGGGTAATCGGTTTATCGGTGGAGGAATAGCACCCCTTAAGTTTCTTTTGTGGGCATGCACCATGCCCTTGATGAATACCATCGGAGCGCTAAACCACCTATTATGGAAAGCGGAGTGTAGAGCCCGCAAAATCGTCTCGCGAGGCTCTTGGTTATGATCGGTCGGGTGTAGATTCTTCTTAAAAATAATATCTAGAGACCACATGCATGGCGGCAATTGGGATCGGGTGATTGATTGGCCTGATGAAGTGGCGTCGCCGGTAATGTCGGCGATAATGGTCGGGAAACCTACGTTCCCAAAAAAAGGTGGCAGAGAAAGGGGGTTTAGTGTGTAGGTGTCGGGGCACTGCATGACGGAGGAGACATCGGCACTACCGAAAATCAGTTCCTTCCCGTCAATGGTGACGTGGATAGAGTCGTCAGTCCCATTAATCTTGAGGGTTTGGTAGAATAACTTAACGAGCCTCGGATAGTACCGATCTCCAAAAGGGGTCAACAATGGTCATAGACGGTTGTTTGTAAGGAAATCCGAACTCCATTGGGTGGACGTCGGATCCCCAAAACAAGAGGGATGGATCTCTCATTCGTTTTCAAAAACCTTCGATCCCCACCATTCAGTTAATTGGATTGGGGTAGGAGGTGTGGTTGTGGTGTTTATGGCGCTTAATTGCGCGAGGATGGCGATCGAATCACCACCTGTTTCCTAGGTTGGGTGTTAGGGCTTTGGGATGTCATTTAGATATAAGAAGAGTTTCTAATTGAAAAAAATAAGAATAGTGAAGATTTCACCTTTGTAGAACGTTTTTAACGGATCGGATCGTCCGAATCCAGCTTGAATCGGATGGAAAAAGCTTGGAGGTCGAAAGAAAAGCCCTAACCCTCGCTCGGTAGTCTCTCACGTGAAGATGAAATAAAAGAATAGAAGTTTGCACATATATATACTCTGACCTCGCTCGAGCGGTTATAAATTCTTGCTCGAGCGATTGAAATGCCTCGCTCGAGCGAGCAATAGTCATCACTCGAGCGAGAGAAGTTCGTGATTTTATGTGGCTCGCTCGAGCAAGCATAAGTGTACCTCGAGCGAGCCCAGAAACATTTTTCTGGGCTCTTTTGCTCGCTTTCTGTCACTAATCCTTACTACTATTTTAATATACTAAAAGTTCAACAAAAGTTGGTTCTATCATAACTTGGAGTCAATATACTAAAATTTTCCACAAAATTCAATCAGTTCACAAAAAAAAAATATAGGCTTTCATACTACCAACCATTACACATTATTAATTTGAATAGGACTCATTAGTTGGCAATCTCGAACAATTTGGGATATTGTTATCTGGCATCCGCCTCACATTCCCATGTTACTTCTTTGACCGGATGGTTCTTCCATCAGACAAGCACTAAGGGAATAACTTTTGTTCGCAACACTTGTTCCTTTCGATCCAAAATTTCCACCGGCTCTTCGATCATTGTCATATCTTCATGCATCTCAAATGATTGGTCGCTCAACATGTGATCAGGACCATTAAGATATTTCCTGAGCATCGACACGTGGAACACATTGTGTACTTGAGCAAATAACGGTGGCAATCCAATGCGATAAGCAACTTCCCCTACTCGACCCAAAACTTCAAACGGTCCAAGATAGCGGGGACTTAGCTTCCCTCTCTTTCTGAACCTCATCACGCCCTTCATAGGCGATAACTTCACGAAAACATGTTCTCCCACCTTAAAGTCCACGCTCGTCCGCTTGATATCAACGTAGCTTTTCTGTCTGCTTTGAGCCGCCTTTCGTCTTTCTCTAATCATGCGGACAATAGCGGTGTTATCTTCAAGTAACTCGGGTCCCAAAACAAATTTCTCACCAGTTTCCTCCCAATTGATTGGTGATTTACATCGCCTTCCGTACAAGACTTCATACGGTTCCATCCCAATGCTCGTCTGAAAACTGTTGTTATATGCAAACTCAATCAATGGTAGGTGTTGATCCCACGATCCTTGTAATTCCAACATACATGCCCTAAGCATGTCTTCAATGATTTGATTGACCCTCTCAGTCTATCCGTCGGTTTGTGGATGGAACGCCATACTGAAATCTAGTCTCGTTCCCATTCCTTCTTAAAATTTCTTCCAAAATTTTGATGTATACAATGGGTCCCAGTCTGAAACGATGCTACTCAAAATCCCATGCAATCGGACAATCTCTTTCATATACAGCTCTGTCAGTCTTCCTGCCGTGTACATCGTGTGGTAAGGCAAGAAGTGTGCTAACTTGGTCAATCGATCGACCACTACCCAAATGACATTGTACTTTTTTGCAGCTCGCGGTAGCCTGACTATGAAGTCCATGGAGATCGATTCCCACTTCCATTCCGATATAGGTAGGGGTTGCAATAGACCTGCGGGGTGTCTATGATCAATCTTCACTTATTGGCACGTCAAACACCGCGACACGTACTCTGCTACGTCTTGCTTCAAACCTCTCCACTAGTAATTCTTTTTCAGATCTTGATACATCTTTGTACTCCCCGGGTGGATAGCATAGCTTGACTTGTGGGATTCATCAAGAATTGTTCGTCGTAAATCGGCATTGTCAGGAATACAAAGACGGCCCTTGAACAATAAGGAACCATCCTCCTTGATTGAAAAGTCGGATCTAATGCCTTCAGTTACATCTTGACGTATCTTGGTTAGTATTGGGTCTTTCATCTAAAGTTCTCATATATGTTCGAATATCACCGGTTTCACTGATATGTTGGCTAAAAAGGCTCCTATAGCTTGCGACTTGATGTCCGCACCATATAGTGCTAGATCTTCCAACAACTTCTATCGGTGCATACCCAAAATTAGACTAGCCAACTGAGCTGAACTCTTTCGACTCAAGGCATCGGCCACTACATTAGCTTTGCTTGGATGGTACTGTATAGAACAGTCATAGTCCTTGAGAAACTCCATCCATCTGCGTTGCCTCATATTTAGTTCCTTCTGTGTAAACAAATATCTGAGGCTCTTATGGTCGGTGAAGATTTCAAACATTTCTTCGTATACATAATGTCGCCATATCTTTAATGCGAATATGACCGCTGCTAGTTTCAGATCATGCGTCGGATAGTTCTTCTCATGCTCTTTCAACTGTCTTGATCCGTAAGCTATCACCTTTTTTATGTTGGTTGAGCACGCAACCCAAACTGTTATACGAAGCATCACTGTAGACCGCGAATCCTCCACTGCCTGATGGAATGGCTAATACTGGAGCTGAGGTGAGTCTCTTCTTGAGTTCTTGAAAACTCTTCTCGCACGCTTCACTCTACTCAAATCTTGAATCCTTTCTTGTAAGCCTCGTAAGAGGTCCCGATATTTTTGAAAACCCCTCTACGAAACGTCGATAATAACCTGCTAGTCCAAGAAAACTTCGGACGTCGATCACGGTCTTTGGTTGCTCCCAATTCACTACTACCTCGATCTTAGCGGGATCTACTATGACACCATGCTTCGAGACGACACGTCCCAAAAAGCTGACCTCTTCCAACCAGAATTCACATTTGCTGAGCTTGGCATACAATTGGTGTTCGCGCAAAATTTGCAGAGCGACTCGTAAGTGTTCTTCATGCTCCGTCCTCGATTTAGAGTAAATCAGGATGTCGTCAACAAACACGACGCAGGAGTCCAAGTGTGGTTTAAACACCTAATTCATTAAATCCATAAATGACGCCGGTGCGTTTGTCAACCCGAACGGCATCACCAAAAATTTATAGTGTCCATACCGTGTTCTGAATGTCATTTTCTGAATGTCCTCGGCCTTGACTCTTAACTGATGGTGTCCAGATCTCAGATCGATCTTAGAAAAGTACTTCGCTCCTTGCAACTAATCGAACAAGTCATCTATTCTTGGCAAAGGGTATCGATTCTTCACAGTGAGTTTGTTCAATTGTCAATAGTCAATGCACAGCCGCAGCGACCCATCTTTCTTTTTCACAAATAAAACTAGTGCTCCCCATGGAGACACGCTTGGTCTTATGAACCCTTTATCCATGAGCTCTTGCAACTGTTCTTTCAACTCTTTCAACTCAGCAGGAGCCATCATGTATGGTGCTTTTGAAACAGGCTCCATTTCTGGTGCTAAGTCTATAGCGAATTCCACTTCTCTCTCTGGAGGTAATCCTGGCAATTCTTCTGGAAATACGTCTTCGAACTCTCGCACTACTGCTATCTCAGAAATAACATTCTTTTCTTCTTTATCTCCCTTCAAAAATGCTAAATAACCGCTACACCCCTTTTTGATTAAACGTTCGGCTCTGACTGCAGAGATGAGTGGCACCTGTGTCGATCTCTCTCCTCGAAATCGAAACAATCTCCTCGTGTTAGGTCGGAAAATAACAACCTTGTTCTTGCAATCCACTGTTGCACAATGATGAGACAGCCAATCCATGCCAAGGATCACGTCGAATCCTTGCATGTCCAACAATATTAATTGCGCGTCTAATTCGTAGACAACGTCATCCCAGACGCTCACTACTACCGATTTACAGACTAACTCTGTGTCCACTAATTCTCCCGTTGGGATAGACACTGATAACACAAAGTCCAGTGTCCCCGGAACAATCTTCATTTTCTTTGCAAATCTAGGGGTGATAAAGGAGTGGGTAGACCCTGGGTCTATCAACACTGTAAGGCCACGTACATAGCACCCTTTTTCATAGACTTGTAACGTACCTACAACACATACATTTACATACATAGCACATACTTTATTTTGAATTGTCTAACGTACAAACACGAATCTACACACTGTTCTAATGAATGCACCTTCACTATCTAAAATTGTATTAAATTAAATTTCTTTATTTAAAAGGAATCTCACCTTGAATGACGTCATGTACACTCCCTGCTTCTTGGGCGGTAACTGCATAGGCTCTCCCTTGAACAACTGGCTTCCGTGATTGAATAGGTCGTGGCATGGAAGCTGAGGCCGTCTTCTCCTTAATTGCCTCAGGGCAATCTCTAATTATGTGGCCTATCTTGTCATATTTAAAACAGCCTCGCATTCCTTGCCTACAATCCGCCATTTTGTGGGACTTGCCACACTTGGCACAAGTCTCTCTTAGTGTTGAAGAAGCAGCTCTGGAAAAATCTTGTGTAATTGTGGCTCCAGTGGAAATAGCAGGACCCTCATACCTCATCGGTCTCCCTGATGCCAGCAGTGGGAATCTTTGGTGAGTAGTCTGTTGTGCGGCTCTCCCATACCCTGTTTTGAACGGTTGCCTCTGATTCAATACTACGAACCTCGGCTTCTATTTCATTGATTCATAACTCCCAATCCTGCTTTGATCTATGCTTCCTCTTCCCTGTTGTTCCCTCTGACGGTATCGGTTATTGTTCTCTTCTTCGACCACTAATGCCTTACTCATGACCTCTCCATAGGTCTTCAGCTGAAATGGCACAACTCCTCCTCAGATGTCCGACCTTAAACCCTGTTGGAACCTCTTCGCTTTCATCACATCAGAAATTATGTAGTCTGGAGCGAAACGAGCCAGTTTCATAAATTCTACTCCGTACTCTCTTATGGTCATCTTTCCTTGCATTAGTTGTAAAAATTAAGTCTCCATCTGATTTCTCACAACCTCCAGAAAATACTGCTTACTGAACTCTTCAACAAATTCCCAAGTCCAGGGCATTTCTGGAGTTTCTTGAGCCCTAGTCCGCGAAACAGATTTCCACCAAGGTCCAGCTTCTCCATCTAGCATATACGCTGCCCAACGGACGCTCTTGTCCTCTGTGCATGTCAGTACACTAAATACCTTCTCCATTTCACCCAGCCAATTTTTGGCTGCCATGGTGTCTGCCTGCCCTGAAAAGCTAGGAGGTCTCATCTTCCTGAATTTGAAAAATGTTGAAGCCACTGGTAGTGTAGGTCCTACTGGGGGCGTAGGTGTCTGATGTGGTTCTGGGGCAGCATGTGCTGCCAAGGATGCTGGTTGCTGTGCCATGACAGTTGTCATGGTTTCCATGATATGCATCATCCTCTGACGCTCCTCTCTTTCTTCATTTCTTTTCCTCACTCTATCTTATTCCCTTTGATCTCGATCCTGACGGTCTCGATCCTGATTTTCTGTTTGATTTTGGTTCTCTCCTTGGCCACTGCCCTCGGGAATCTCCCTATTTTCCAATGGCACCTTGTTGGTAGGCGAGACGAACCCATTTCTACTGCGCAACTTCCTATCATGACCACCCCTAGGTCGGCCTCTTCCTCTAGGAAATATAACGGTCTGCATAAGAAACCACAGTTTCGTTAGCAGAAGTCCCTATGTTCTGACCAAATGATTGTCAGAAACTAAAAGAAATGGCTCTGATATCAACTGTGACAGCCTGAATTTCGACACCCCGATACCCATGCCATCAGCACGACCCTCCAGGTCGTGCCCTGTAATTCTGCACGGAGCATTGGTATATACAAGCCAAAGACTACAAATAAGGATGCATCTACTCTAAACAAGTACTCATGCAATTAAGGTAAAAAGAGTCCCTAAGGACAGTTCTTGTCCCATGCCAATTTATGGGCATAAGAACTGACCCAAACCGTTAGTGATAACTGTCCGTTCCAGACGGTTTGCCAAAAGAATAAAGGTACTTAATTACATTAAAAAAAAAAGAGGCTTGACATACCAAGTCATACCTAATACTCTCAATTCACTCTCAAAGTGCGCAATGGGTCTCCTAGAAGAATTCCTCAAGAGGAGGCTCTGACTCTTCTGTGGGCACGTAATCCGAATCTCCTGGATCAACGTCTCCAGAAGTCTCCGCTGCCACTAGTCTTGGACCTGCGACGTATAGTCTAAGGGGGGTGAGTTACATCTTAGCTCAATAGGGAAACACAGTGAACATATAAATTAAGCTCTCACATGTATGTTAAAAATAGTTTAAAAGCATAATTTTATCTAATAGAACTGCTGAAAGACAATTGAAACACACGGAAATAAAATGGAGGCACTGTCACTTTGCATGACTTTGTTTATTCTCATCTTACTATTGTAGTAACGGATTCGGCAATATCACTTAAATCTTAACTTAAGTAGTCCCCGAGCAATATAGCATCGAGCCCCGATAAAATACCCACCATCGTCGTCTAAATAAACACTTGATATGTGTTACAATTCAATACTACCCAGGCCCCTTTCTCTTAGGCGGCGAGGCTATTATCAATTCAACATCCCTGGGATGTGCTAAGATGTACGGTTTGGCCACCATACCGGTCACGGATATCCTGTCAAGTCAGTCGTGGATATCCCGCCACGTCGGTTGGAAATTCTAATTAAACCTTAAATAACAAAAATATAAAGTGTGCTCTACATATAGTTATTCACCGTGATTGTGCTAATTTTATTACATTAGGCCTTATCGTTCTTCTTTTGTTCATCATTTGGTTTCATCTGTATCCCTGGGATGCTACTGGTTTAATACATCATTCAGATGCCCATTGTTACAAATCTACGTCCCCTGGGGACTTCATGACCTCCATTTAGATTCACACACGCACACACATGTTGGAAACATATTTAATATGACTATTCTCTTGAGCTACTCTATATGATTGAAATACTCTACATACATGATTTTGACGAATTAAAGTACATGTTTCAAGATATTCCCTACCTCAAGTACGATCCAACGTGCTCCTTTCTCGTAGAGGTTTGTGCGTAATAACTTACGTGACACCTACATTATATGTTACACGAATTTACTCATAAAGGTCTCTAGAACCCTTGGAAACATAGCTCTCATAAATTACACCAAAAGAATTGAGAAAGCTGCAAAAATCCTCGCGCGAGCGGTTATTTAGCCTCGCTCGAGCGAGCACTTTACCTCGCTCGAGCGGTCATTATTCATCGCTCGAGCGAGCACTATTCATTGCTCGAGCGGTCATTATTCATCGCTCGAGCGAGCACTATTCATCGCTCGAGCAGTTATTATTCATCGCTCAAGCGAGCACTATTTATCGCTTGAGTGGTTATAATTTAAGATACCTGGAGCTCTAAGCGATGCCTCGCTCGAGCGATCTCCTCCTTCACTGTGGGTCTCACTCGAGCGAGTCCAGGACGCGAATATGTTTAGAATATTCTCTCAGCCCTCGCTCGAGCGAGCCCTTTAGACCGCTCGAGCGAGCCACGAAAAAGGTGTATATTCTCCATTCATTCGAGAATTATCACCTTCCTCATGAGAGGTTTAATAGTGTCTAGGATCATTCATCCACTAGTTTATACTCTACTTAAACATCCATAACATTTAAATCATACCTTACTCGATAGGTCTTCTATAGTTTGATCCAAGCTTCGTCTAATCGTGAAGATCTTCAAGGTTCTCTATGGCTTAAAAACTAACAAACCTCTCCTCCTCTTTTGTAAACCTTCTCGTCTTTCTCTCTATTTTTCCTTCTTTCTATCTATGTTAATTTAGGTTACGTAGGAGACTCTCCTCCCCACTTTCACTTATATAGTGAAAGTTAGAAAGTTTCACATATACACTCATAGTGTGTATATGTAGTTTTGGTTTCCTTGTGAAACACAAATACATGCGTAAGATATGTGATGTGCACGGTTTCCAAAAATCAGGGGTTATGACAGCTAGAATCCTATCTTTAGGCCGATCTTGCCCCGACTTTAAAAGTACTTGCGCATCGGACTGGACCCTACCTAGATCTCTTGTGATCTACCCATCAAAATTCTTCAAACCCTAAAGGTATCAAAGATAATTTTGTGATTAAACTTGATTTAATTTCATTAATTTCGGCAAAATCTGCATAAAATCATATTGCGCATTTTAGGGTCGTTATCCCGCGTCAGTTTTGGTATCAAAACCTTAGGTTTTCTAGGTTAGGGCATCTTTGCTTGTCATATTTATTTTATTGTATTATTTTTGTGAGTCCATATTGCATTCCATATTAGATCCCTAATAGACCTTGTGATCACCATGGACTCGAGTGCGATTCTCAATGCCCTTAAAGGTATGCAAGAAGAGTTGGGTGCGATTAGTGCACGTCTGAATACCATTGAGCAAGCCCAAACATCATTAGGAGTTGGTAATGATAGATTACGTGATTGAATCAACTAACTAGAAGCGATGGGTGGGCTGGAAAATCAACACCAAGAGCGTGAGTGCCCTCACTTTGAACGTAATGGTCGCCAAGACAATCGGAACCGTAGGGATCATCGTAGAGATGACTGACCCCAAAGTTCAACTCCTTAAGAACGTTCGAGTTGAGATTTCGACTTTCGATGGAAGAATGTACCCTACCGTCTTCCTCGATTGGCTTTCTGGCATGGACTAACATTTTGATTGGTATGTCATGAATGACAACCGTTGCGTTAGACTTGCAAAAATGAAATTGGTTGGTCAAGCTCGACTTTTCTGGCTCAATGTTGAGCGCATTAGAGTGAACGCGGGTTGTCCTCCCATTACCTGTTGGGACGACATGAAGGAACGACTTACTGAGAAGTATGTTCCTTTATCATACCACTAACGCCTCCTCTACCAGTGGCAAAATTTATGCCAAGGTGGTATGCCCGTGACGGATTACATTGCTAAATTTAAAGAGTTAATGATGAGGGCAAAAGTATCAGAAGACCCTGAAATCACTCTCTCTAGATTCCGCACAGGATTACGACTGGATTTGCAAAAAGAATTGATTTCTCACCCCGTAGAAACTCTTGAAAGATGTCATGTCGTTGTGTAAGATCTTGAACGGTATTTGAAAACTGCGGTGGTGAAGAGACCAAGCCACAATATAGTATCCAACGATCCAGTGAGGAACGATTCAATCCTCCTTCTAAACCTACACAACCTGCCCCTACCAATTCTAGGTTTGAAAAGGGAAAAGGTGTAGTCGGAGAATCCTCGAGGGTTAATTCTCAAGTAAAGTACTATAAATGTCATGGGATGGGACACTTTGTCGCCCAATACCCTACGAAAGAACCCCAAAGGACTCTCTTCATTGAGGGAGAGGAGGATGACAATGAGGTAGTGGTTGAAGAAGAAGTATTTGAACCGGTTAGCACACCCAGTGATGAGGAGGGTGTTGCTATTGGTCATGCTTTGGTTGTGAGGTGTGCCCTTGTACAGCCTCAACGGGATGAAAAGGATGACTGACGTAGGGATAACATCTTCCACACCTATGCCAGATTTGGTGAAAAGAATTGTAGGGTCATCATGGATAGCGGTAGTTATACCAACGTAATATCCACTCATGCAGTACGCCACTTAGGGCTTAACCTGAAGCCTACCTAAGACCTTATAAAGTCATATGGGTCAATTCTTTATCCATTTCCGTATCAAAAAGGTATCGTGTATCGATACCTTATGGTGTGATGTGGTGCCGATGGATGTGGGTCATATCATTTTGGGAAGGCCATGGCTCTATGACATGGACGTGACTCTTTCTGATCAATCAAACATATGCGCGTTCATGCATAAGGGCAAAAAGATCACTTTACACCCTTTGCCTCCCAAAACACCATCGACCAACACCGTCGAAAAGAAAGGCGAGTTTGTGAGCCCTTCTGAGTTTGAGAAAGCATCGAAAGAAGAGAGTGTAGTCTACGTAGTTGTCACCGTAGAGAGTGCTCCCGAGTCAGTGAGCAAGTGTCCCAAGGAGGTTGAGTCAATTTTAAAAGAGTTTACGGATGTCTTCCCTGAAGACTTAGCAAACGAACTCCCTCCTCTGCGTGATATCCAACACACAATAGACTTAGTTCCCAGATCTACCTTATCCAACATGCCCTATTATATGTTGAATCCGGTTGAGCACGCCGAGTTGACTCGACAAGTCAATGAGCTCCTTCAGAAGGGGTTCATCGAAGAGAGTCTGAGCCCGTGTGCCATACCTGCCCTACTCACACCTAAGAAAGATGGTACGTGGCGCATGTGTGTGGATAGTCGTACAATTAATAAGATTACCGTTAAGTATCAGGTTCCCATACTAAGGCTCGATGATATGCTTGACATGATGGTTGGTGTCACTATCTTTTCAAAGATAGACCTTAAGAGTGGCTACCATCAAGTCCGCATCCGCCCCGGTGATGAGTGAAAAATTGCCTTTAAGACTAAAGATGGTCTTTATGAGTGGATGGTCATGCCTTTTAGGCTTTCTAATGCCCCGAGTACTTTCATGCGACTCATGACCCAAGTGTTGAGGCCGTTTCTAGGCAAATTCCTTATTATTTATTTCAATGACATCTTGATCTATAGTCATGACAAGGATCAACACTTGACCCACCTTAGGCTGGTTTGTGAAATCCTCAAGGGCGAGAAGTTGTTTGCCAATCTCAAGAAGTGCACTTTCATGCAACCTTCCGTTGTCTTCTTGGGATTCATTATCTTGGCCAATGGAATGGTCATGGACCCTGAAAAGGTTAAAGCCATTGAGGAGTGGCCCGAACTCAAAAACATACACGATGTCCACAGCTTCCATGGCTTGGCTGCTTTCTATCGTCGCTTCATCAGAAGCTTTAGCACTATTATGGCCTCAATTACAAATTGCATGAAAAATGGGGACTTTAAATGGGATAAAGCAGCGACAAAAGCCTTTGCTGAGATCAAACAATGAATGAGTAGTGCACCTGTCATGCGATTGTCGGACTTTTCCAAAGTCTTTGAAGTCGCATGCGACGCATCGGGTATAGGCATAGGAGGAGTGCTTAGCCAAGAGGGTCACCCTGTGGCCTATTTTAGCGAAAAACTTAATGAGGCAAAGCAAAAATACTTCACCTAAGACAAGGAGTTCTATACGGTCGTTCTATCTCTTTGGTATTGGAAACATTACCTTAGACCGCAAGAATTTGTGTTGACCATAAAGTCTTACGCTTTCTTACTTCACAGAAGAAGTTGAACCCAAGGCACGCGAAGTGGGTTGAGTACCTTCAAGGGTTCACATTCGTGTTAAAGCATAAGGCCGGTGCTAAAAATAAGGCCGCTGATGCACTTAGTCGGCGAGTGGTGACTTTGTGCACAATGAGCACCGAGGTCGTCGGGTTTGAAAAGTTAAAGGATGAGTATCCCGAGTGCCCAGATTTTGGGGTTGAGTATACTGCTCTCCTTAGTAACCCAACCAGCACACACTCCGTGTACACCATCCAGGATGAGTACTTATTTAAAGGCAATTGCCTATGCATCCCTCGCACTTCATTGCGTGACTTTCTCATTTGAGAGTTACATGCTAGAGGGATGGCCGGACATTTCGAGTGTAATAAAACTGTTACGCTTGTAGCAGATAGGTTCTTTTGGCCTAGCCTAATGAGAGATGTCGCTCGGGTTGTCAAACATTATCGTACTTGCAACTATCAAAACAGACCAAATAAAATACCGGCTTGTACACCCCGTTACCCATACCACACACCGTGGCAAGACCTCTCAATGGATTTCGTGCTTGGACTTCCTAAGACCCCTAGGAAGCACGACTCCATCTATATCGTAGTGGACCGATTTTCCAAGATGGCCCACTTCATTCTTTGTTCCAAAACCTCTGATGCAACTCATATTGCTAAACTATTTTTCGCAGAGGTAGTGCATCTTCATGGGTTGCCCAAAATCATTGTGTCTGATAGGGATGTTAAATTTACGAGTTACTTTTGAAAGACCCTTTGGCACATGATGGGCACAATGCTCCAATTCTCCACTGCTTACCACCCTCAAACGGATGGCAAAACCAAAAGCACTAATAAGAGCCTTAGGAATCTCCTTCGTAGTCTTGTTGGTGATCATGTTAGGACCTGGGATACCATCATACCCACAGCTGAGTTTGCATATAATAATTTTATCGATAGGTTCATAGGCATGAGTCCTTTTGAGATAGTGCATGGTCATAGGCCTAAGACCCCATCAGATTTTATCCCCATGTCTGCATCCCATAGTGTCAGAGTCTGCCAATGCATTTGCGCAACATATTCATATCTTGCATGTCGAAATTAAACAGAAAATTAATTCAAGCAACAATCAATATAAATTATCTGCAGACGCTCACAGGCGTTCTAAAAAATTTCACGTGGGTGATTATGTGATGGTCCGAGTTAAGCCTGAGTGGTTCCCATCGGGATCCGTAAAGAAGCTCCAATCTCGAGGCGCTGGGCCTTTTAGGATTTTGGCTAAGAGTGGTCCTAATGCATATGCACTTGAGCTTCCTCCAGATATGGGAGTTAGTTCAACGTTCAATGTGGAGGATTTGGTTCCTTACTGGGGTTTCACCCCACCTCCTAAAAACTCACTCCGGCCACCTCCTAGTCCCAGCTCCAAACCAACCTTGCAACTCATACCTCTTCCTTTTCCAAGCAGACAAAGATCAGATGAGATAAAAGATATAATCAGTGATCATGCCATCTCTACACATGACGAGGGATTCCAGGAATACTTGGTTAAATGGGTTGGCAAATCGAAGTCCGAAAATACTTGGGCCCACGAGAATGAAGTTCGCCGCTTGAACCCTGACCTGCTAGATATCTACCACGAGCATGTTTCATCAGTGATGAAATCTTTTTGGTCCAGGAGAATTGACGGGGACACCACTTATATGGATATTGGATTCAGACCGCATTATTTCTACCGGCGTAGAAAGAAGCAGCGTTATGAAAGTCAAAGCTAAGGAAAGATGGAAAGATGAAAATTCTAGAAAAAGAATGGCGATTTTTCAATCAATCGAAATTCAAATTTGATCGATCGAATGTCGACGGAGATTTTCATAGAAATATGAAATTTCGATCGATCGATTTTCAATTCGATCGATTGAATTCCAAATTCAATCGATTGAAATCGCGCCGAGAATTTTAGTTATTTTAGGAGTTTAATTTCGAACTTTTGTTTCAAGGGTTTATTTGTCTTTTATTTAATATTCGTTTTAAGGTTTTCTTTTATTGTAAGACCTCCTATATAAGGTCTTTAAACAATGTAATTAAGGGAGTTGATTGATTATTGAATGAGAGTTTATGCTTTGTGAAGAGAGAGTCTTCTTCCCCGCGATGGGTTTGGTGTGAGACCAAGGGAGTGATTCTGTAATAACCCAGATTTTTGAATTTTATTTAATGGTATTAGATGATGTACCACACAGTGCGTGGTGCTAACGCTCCACACCGGAATATACTCACTTTAGAAATAGTCTAATTTTTTTTTATATATCAATATTAGACTCAATGCGGGGTACTTGTCGATACGATTCCAACGATATATAATTTGTCGATTTTCGATAAGAATATAAAAAGTTATGCCCGTTTGAAGAGTGAAGCGGGTTAAAGGGCACAATTGTAAATTCGGGAGAGAATTACCATTTACCTTGGTGCTTACACAAAGCGCTGGAGAAAAACCTCTTCTCAAGCTTTTCAAGTCACGTATGAATTCTACTTGCGTGTAAAAACTACTATTTTATTAAATCTTATACGGAAAGTCTTAATTAGAGTTAACCTATACAGGGAATTAGATATATATTTACTTCTTCTCTCATTGTCTTTATTCCTCTTCTCAAAAGCTCGATAAAGGCCATCTTTCATAATTCCTCGGATCTCCATCGATTTTCGATCTTATCGTAGAATCTTACACCATCAAAGTTTCTCATCGTCATGACCAATTTATCGTAAGAAAGGAATTCTCACGAAAAGACTGCATATCGCCTCGAATCCGATCTCCATCAACCCAAATCATCGTAGGATTCAAACACGCTCAATGTGGTGCCTCTAAATCCATCTTAAATTATTTAGTTATTTCTTAAAAAGAAAACCCTAATTTTTTCTTAAATTTTGATAAATTTCGGGTCTTAAAAATATAGAAATTAGGCCTAAATTCGATAGGATCGTTTTTCCCAGATTTTCGTGAAATTCGGCCAAACTCTTCAACAGACACAGCCTCGGTATTTTGGCCATAACTTTTTATCCCGAACTCGGATTGACATGATTCTTGCGGAATTGGAAAGAAGACAACGAGATCTATAACTTTGTCTGAAATAGCAATTTCACGAATTTAATATTTTTAAGGTCAAAATTGAGCTGCAAGTCGGGATACATTTTAGATGATCCAAGGTTACACGGGTTTGACATTATTTTTTTAACTCTTTGACTACTTTATGCTAAACTTATCTCTAGACTTATAAATCCCTAAGATTAAATAAAATACATTAAATAGCTTGCATCGAATAACAATCTATAAGTTTAAGGGGTCAAATATGGATGCTTTTCAATACTTACCATTCTATTACCTCCTCTAAGCCTCATACAATTCTTGAATTGACACATGCGCTCCTTTAGAATTTTAAAATATGTTGGATCGCTATACCAGTCAATCACCAAATTTCATGAATATAATTAACTTTAATGAAGTATAGTTTCAACACTATTGTAAAATAAATATAGTTAAATATTTCTTATTTTCTGTTTTACTTTAATATTTCGTATGTTATGCTCTTTATTAATTTTCTTCAAAATATGAAATGTTTAAGGTTTATGTTATAATTCATTCTTATATATGTTCACCATTATCGTATGACATTCATCATATAGAAAATCACGATATAGGCATACGACATAAGTTAAGAATAAAATATGACACATGACTTAAGCCTTCGTCACGGTGGGGTTTCTTTCACTACACGTGGAACTTGGAATGTAGGCATCCATGTATGGATGCAACCCTCTATGGTAGTATGATACCACACGAAGTACATCTAGGTTACTACGAACCCTTCCCTTGGAAAAACGTGGTTTAGTGAAGCCTATCACACCTGGCCTATTCTAACTAAGTTTTAAGAAGAAAATAAGAAAAGAATATGTTAAGACACATATATATTAAGAAAGTGGGGACTTAAGCTCACACAAATATAAAATCGGGGCGGGGACCTAAGCCCAGAACCGAATAATGTTATGATAGGTTAAGATACGTGAAGGCCATAAATATAAATTAAGTTTCTACGCGTGCCACCTTACGAGCCACCGTAAGGGCTTAACGTCTGCAGCCAAGACGGGTCTTAAGGACATTATAGCCTTGTCTCGAACTAAGGGGACATCGTGGTTACTATGCCGGCAACCTCATCTGGCTGGATGGTGGTTTATATTATGATATGGAGGTTAGGTGGTTATCTACACGTGGACCTCGCGTGGTAGGCTCGAGCAAACGATCCCGCATGATCGCTTAAATAAGATAAGATGCAAGTTGTGTAGGCGTATGGAGTAATTAATAAGACTTACGATATATCACGTATGCTAAGTTGATGAGACAAATAGGAAAGAGATAAGAAAATAGAAGCATCATGCACTCTTCATGTTATATTAGTATATTTTTCAGTCTTGATTATGATAGTCTATGAATTATGGATAAGTTATTTCATTTATTTAAGATGTTGGTTATATTTTAAAAATGCACTGCAATTCAAGCGATTGCACACACGCCCACCTGAGTAAGTTATGGTGGATCGATTGTGCAACCCGCTGAGTTTACGCGATTGAGTAAACTCACCCTCCCAAAATCTAATGGTGAAAATTCGCTTATCCGTCCTTGATGATTTGAGAGTCATTGTCTTGAGGCGGCTTACGTAGATGGAGACATTGGCTATCATCCGGAGGAGAGCGTAGATCCAGCAGATTTCTACGAGCCTTAAGAGTCCTTTGCTTTAGACTTTATTCTTTGAGAGACATATTCTAGTTATTTTGATATTTTTGTGAGTTCATGTTTAGGACCATTTTATCCTACGTAAAACTTATTTTTCCTATCTTAGATGCATGGTTAGGATTTATCTTTTTATTGTCTTTTATAATTCCCGCTGTTAATTTATGAGTCAATTATTTTTAATGCTATCTTACATGCCTCAATCCATATGCTAAGTCAATTTATAGATTATGTGTATGTCCGCTTATCGCCTTAACCAGCGTGCGGTGTCATAACACGGAATTCTAGGCCCTCGATATCGGGTAAGGATTCTGGGTCGTGACAGAGATGGTATCAGAGCCTAAGCTTTACTTCCTCGAGGACTGTGTGGCTCATGTAAGTACACTATGGTGATGATGTGATAATGATTTTGATAGACCCTAAGCTTTAGATCTTTTGTGGACTGAAGGATTTTAAGAAAGTGTGATTATCAATGACATAAGATTTGAAGGTTCAATTAAGGATTTAAAAATCTGTTTGATGAAAACTTATATGAGTTAGGAGCATATGAGAGAAATTGAGAAGAATCTTTAAAGATTGAGGAGCAATTAGAAGATATATTTTAGCGTATTGGGAAATAATTAGAGAAGATAAATCCTGACTGGTTTGATGGTTTAAATATTCATTATAGGTTGAGATGTTGACTATAAGAATAACTTATTAGAAGTGAGTTCAGATGGAGGAATAAATTATTATCATCAACCTCAGATTTATTTGAATTACTTTATGGTCAACAAGATATAATAATGATGATAACCTATAACAGAGTGTTAGAAGTAATTGATGTTGAGAAGTGAGAGTATATTTTGAATAAATAATTTAAGAGGCTACGAATTTGATTTTGAAAAGTTAAGGATTATAAAGAGTGGAAGAACATGAGAACACCTTCGTCTCGCACTTCGTGCACTCGAGATCACCAGGTTGTATGCTAAACTTAGTAAGTGTGAGTTTTAAACAAGTGACCTTCCTTAGCCACGTGGTATCGTTGAGAAGGAGGACCGTCGATCCTTCTAAGATCAAAGCAATTACAGTGGGAAGTACCGAGTGTTACCGGGTTAGAGTTTCTCGGATTGGCGGGTTACTATCGTCGCTTTATTGAAGGATTTTCACGCATTGCTCTACCGCTCACCCGCCTCACACAGAAGAATGTCAAATTTGTGTGGATCGATGAATGTGAATCAAGTTTTCTAGAACTGAAGAAGAGGCTTACTACTGCACCAATCCTCACCCTACCTTCCACTTCCAACACTAGTGAATTTGAAATATTCACAGATGCATCTCGCCAGGGACTTGGTTGTGTGCTTGAACAAAGTAAGAAAGTTGTCGCTTATGGGTCAAGACAGCTCAAACCTCATGAAAAGAACTATCCGGTTCATGACTTGGAACTGGCTGCAGTTATCTTCGCCCTCAAACTATGGCGCCACTACCTCTACCGACGCGTTCAAGATTTATCTGGATCACAAAGTCTCAAGTACCTTTTCTCACAAAAGGACACGAATTTGAGACAACGTAGATGGATGGAATACATGAAAGATTACGATCGCTTCCATAAATTACCACCCCGGGAAAAGCAAATGTCGCCGATGCATAGTAGAAAATCTTCTCATTATTAGCCAGATTAAAAATTTGGAAGCCCTTCAATGAACTCGCCGAAGAAGACATTTACCTCCAAGAGATTGACGATGGTGTATATTTGGCACGAATTGTGATGAGTCCGTTCATTTTAGACAAAATCAGGGAAATACAACGTACAGACCCAGAGATCCTCAAAATCATTGAAACCATAGGATTGAAACCCGATTTCAGCCTAAGGCCGGATGGGATGTTACTCTTCAGACAAAGGCGTATGCGTGAATGACCCTCAAGTGAAAAGGAGATACTTGATGAAGGTCACAAATCGGGATACTCCGTACATCCAGCGATCTGAAGATGTATCAATCGAGAAATTGGTATTGGTGGCGAATATGAAGCGGAAATAGCCGAATACGTGTCGAGATGTTTAGTGTGTCAACAAGTCAAGGCGAGAACATCAAAATTGGCGGACTTATACAACCCCTACCCATCCGGAATGGAAGTGGGAAAACATATCTATGGACTTCATAGAGGTCTACCAAAGACGATGAAGAAGAATGATGCAACTGGGTTATCGTTGACAGATTGACCAAGTCAGCTCATTTCTTACCATTCAAGACTACCACAGATGGGAACAAACTTGCCGAAACATATTTGAAAGAGATTGTCAAACTACATGGGGTCCCAGTCAGTATTGTCTCTGATCGGGACTCCAAATTTACTTCAAAATCTTGGATGCCTTCCAAAAGCTCGGGTACTGATTAGATTTTAGTCCGCCTTTCACCCAGCATCGACGGCCGACCGAAGAGTGAATCAAGTAGTTGAAGATATTCTGACGTGTATGCTAGACTTCGAGGAATCGGACGATCACCTCCACGATCGAGTTCTCTTACAATAATAGCTACCGTGCAAGTATAGGAATGTCCCTTTCAAGCTTTATATGGCGGTTGCGTAACGCCATTGTGTTGGGACGGTTGAGTTAGGAAGATGCTTGGACCCGAATTAGTCCAAACTACGACTGAGAAAGTCAAACTGATACGCGAACGACTTAAGATAGCCCAGGATCGTCAGAGAAAGTACGCCAACCCTCACCGTCGTAATTTAGAATTCGAGGTAACACATTGAAAATTTTAAACTTTAAATTTCATTGCAATTGTATTCGTGATAAACACAAAAATTTGTTTAACAGGTTGGCGAACGAGTATTCATTCGCTGCCTCCGACTAAGGAGCTGCGCGCTTTGGAAAGCGGGAAGCCGAGCCCCATATGTAGGGCCTTTCGAGGTCACAAAACGTGTGGGCGAGGTTATGATAAAGTCGTTTCTACCACCACAATATACAGTGAATCCATGACGCTTTTTCATGTCTCAATGCCGAGGAGATACATCTATGACCCATCACATAGTGGAGATCGAACCTCGATATAAAGGAGGATCTCACTACCATAGCAAGACCGATCAAGATCCTTGACCACAAAGTTCAAGTCTTCAAAACAAAACTATGAGATTAGTGTTGGTCCAATGGCAACATCACACGCCAAAAGAAGTTTAATTCGGGAAAATGAAGACTACATCAAAGAAAACCATCCCGAGCTTTTTGAATAATTCCAGACGTAATTTTCGGGACGAAAATATTATAAGGGGGAGAGAATGTAATAACCCAGATTTTGAATTTTATTTAATGGTATTAGATGATGTAACATTAAAGGCGTGGTGCTAACGCCCACACCGGAATATACTCACTTTAGAAATAGTCTGATTTTTTTATATATCAATATTAGACTCAATGCGGGTACTTGTCGATACGATTCCAACGATATATAATTTGTCGATTTTCGATAAGAATATAAAAGTTATGCCCGCTTGAAGAGTGAAGCGTTAAAGGGCACAATTGTAAATTCGGGAGAGAATTACCATTTACCTTGGTGCTTACACAAAGCTGAGAAAACCTCTTCAAGCTTTTCAAGTCACGTATGAATTCTACTATGCGTAAAAACTACTATTTTATTAAATCTTATACGAAAGTCTTAATTAGAGTTAACCCATACAGGAATTAGATATATATTTACTTTTCTTCTCTCTTTTCTTTATTCCCTCTTCTCGAAAAAGTCGACAAGGCCATCTTTCATAATTCCTCGCTTGATCTCCATCGATTTTCGATCTTATCGTAGAATCTTACACCATCAAAGTTTCTCATCGTCACGACCAATTTATCGTAAGAAAGGAATTCTCACGAAGACTTTGCATATCGTCTCTCGAATCCGATCTCCATCAACCCAAATCATCGTAGGATTCGAAACACGCTTCAACAGGTGGGTGCCTCTAAATCCATCTTAAATTATTTAGTTATTTCTTAAAAAGAAAACCCTAATTTTTTCTTAAATTTTGATAAATTTCGGGTCTTAAAAATATAGAAATTAGGCCTAAATTCGATAGGATCGTTTTTCCCAGATTTTCGTGAAATTCGGCCAAACTCTTCAACAGACACAGCCTCGGTATTTTGGCCATAACTTTTTATCCCGAACTCGGATTGACATGATTCTTGCGGAATTGGAAAGAAGACAACGAGATCTATAACTTTGTCTGAAATAGCAATTTCACGAATTTAATATTTTTAAGGTCAAAATTGAGCTGCAAGTCGGGATACATTTTAGATGATCCAAGGTTACACGGGTTTGACATTATTTTTTTAACTCTTTGACTACTTTATGCTAAACTTATCTCTAGACTTATAAATCCCTAAGATTAAATAAAATACATTAAATAGCTTGCATCGAATAACAATCTATAAGGTTAAGGGGTCAAATATGGATGCTTTTCAATACTTACCATTCTATTACCTCCTCTAAGCCTCATACAATTCTTGAATTGACACATACGCTTCCTTTAGAATTTTAAAATATGTTGGATCGCTATACTACCAATCACCAAATTTCATGAATATAATTAACTTTAATGAAGTATAGTTTCAACACTATTGTAAAATAAATATAGTTAAATATTTCTTATTTTCTCGCTTTACTTTAATATTTCAGTATGTTATGCTCTTTATTAATTTTCTTCAAAATATGAAATGTTTAAGGTTTATGTTATAATTCATTCTTATATATGTTCACCATTATCGTATGACATTCATCATATAGAAAATCACGATAGGTATACGACATAAGTTAAGAATAAAATATGACACATGACTTAAGCCTTCACACGGGGTTTCTTTCACTACACGTGGAACTTGGAATGTAGGCATCCATGTACGGATGCAACCCCTCTATGGTAGTATTGATACCACACTAAGTACATCTAGGTTACTACGAACCCTTCCCTTGGAAAACGTGGTTTAGTGAAGCCTATCACACCGTGGCCTATTCTAACTAAATTTTAAGAAGGAAATAAGAAAAGAATATGTTAAGACACATATATATTAAGAAAGGGGGGACTTAAGGCCACACCAATAAAATATAAAATCGGGCGGACCCAAGAACCGAATAATGTTATGATAGGTTAAGATACGTGAAGGCCTAAATATAAATTAAGTTTCTACATCGCCATACCTTACGAGCCACCGTAAGGGCTCAACGTCTGCAAGACGGGTCTTAAGGACATTATAGCTTTGTCTCAACTAAGGGGACATCGTGGTTACTATGCCGCAACCTCATCCGGCCGGATGGTGGTTTATATTATGATATGGAGGTTAGGTGGTTATCTACACGTGACCTCAAGGTGGTAGGTTCGAGCGATCCCGCATGTAGATCGCTTAAATAAGATAAGATGCGGAATAGGTTGTGTAGGCGTATGGAGTAATTAATAAGACTTACGATATGTCACGTATGCTAAGTTGATGAGACAAATAGGAAAAGAGATAAGAAAATAGAAGCATCATGCACTCTTCATGTTATATTAGTATATTTTTCAGTCTTGATTATGATAGTCTATGAATTATGGATAAGTTATTTCATTTATTTAAGATGTTGGTTATATTTTAAAAATGCACCGCAATTCAAGCGATTGCACACACGCCCACCTGAGTAAGTTATGGTGGATCAATTGTGCAACCGCGAAGTTCTGTGATTGAGTAAACTCACCCTCCCAAAATCTAACAGCGGTGAAAATTCCGCTTATCCCGTCCCTTGATGATTTGAGAGTCATTTCGAGGCGGCTTACGAGATGGAGACATTGGCTATCATCCTGAGGAGAGCGAGATCCAGATTTCTACGAGCCTTAAGAGTCCTTTGCTTTAGACTTTATTCTTTGAGAGACATATTCTAGTTATTTTGATATTTTTGTGAGTTCATGTTTAGACCATTTTATCCTCACGTAAAACTTATTTTTCCTATCTTAGATGCATGGTTAGGATTTATCTTTTATTGTCTTTTATAATTCCAGTTAATTTATGAGTCAATTATTTTAATGCTATCTTACATGCCTCAATCCATATGCTAAGTCAATTTATAGATTATGTGTATGTCCGCTATCGCCTTAACCAAATGATGTGTCATAACACGAATTCTAGGCCGTAAGGATTCTGGGTCGTGACAGAGATGGTATCAGAGCCTAAGCTTTACTTCCTCGAGGACTGTGTGGCTCATGTAAGTACACTATGGTGATGATGTGATAATGATTTTGATAGACCCTAAGCTTTAGATCTTTTGTGGACTGAAGGATTTTAAGAAAGTGTGATTATCAATGACATAAGATTTGAAGGTTCAATTAAGGATTTAAAAATCTGTTTGATGAAAACTTATATGAGTTAGGAGCATATGAGAGAAATTGAGAAGAATCTTTAAAGATTGAGGAGCAATTAGAAGATATATTTTAGCGTATTGGGAAATAATTAGAGAAGATAAATCCTGACTGGTTTGATGGTTTAAATATTCATTATAGGTTGAGATGTTGACTATAAGAATAACTTATTAGAAGTGAGTTCAGATGGAGGAATAAATTATTATCATCAACCTCAGATTTATTTGAATTACTTTATGGTCAACAAGATATAATAATGATGATAACCTATAACAGAGTGTTAGAAGTAATTGATGTTGAGAAGTGAGAGTATATTTTGAATAAATAATTTAAGAGGCTACGAGAATTTGATTTTTGAAAAGTTAAGGATTATAAAGAGTGGAAGAACATGAGGAACACCTTCGTCTCGCACTTCAGGCACTCCGAGATCACCAGTTGTATGCTAAACTTAGTAAGTGTGAGTTTTCGCTTAAACAAGTGACCTTCCTTAGCCACGTGGTATCGTAAGGAGGACCACGATCCTTCTAAGATCAAAGCAATTACAGAGTGGGAAGTACCGACGAGTGTTACCGAAGTTAGGAGTTTCCTCGGATTGGCGGGTTACTATCGTCGCTTTATTGAAGGATTTTCACGCATTGCTCTACCGCTCACCCGCCTCACACAGAAGAATGTCAAATTTGTGTGGATCGATGAATGTGAATCAAGTTTTCTAGAACTGAAGAAGAGGCTTACTACTGCACCAATCCTCACCCTACCTTCCACTTCCAACACTAGTGAATTTGAAATATTCACAGATGCATCTCGCCAGGGACTTGGTTGTGTGCTTGAACAAAGTAAGAAAGTTGTCGCTTATGGGTCAAAACAGCTCAAACCTCATGAAAAGAACTATCCGGTTCATGACTTGGAACTGGTCAGCATTATCTTCGCCTCAAACTATGGCGCCACTACCTCTACTGAGACGCTCAAGATTTATACGGATCACAAAGTCTCAAGTACCTTTTCTCACAAAAGGACCGAATTTGAGACAACGAGATGGATGGAATACATGAAAGATTACGACCGCTCCATAAATTACCACCAAAAAGCAAATGTCGTCACGATGCACTTAGTAGAAAATCTTGCATTATTAGCCGATTAAAAATTTGGAAGCCCTTCAATGAACTCGAAGAAGACATTTACCTCAAGAGATTGACGATGGTGTATATTTGGCAATTTAATTGTGATGAGTCCGTTCATTTTAGACAAAATCAGGGAAATACAACATACAGACCCAGAGATCCTCAAAATCATTGAAACCATAGGATTGAAACCCGATTTCAGCCTAAGGCCGGATGGGATGTTACTCTTCAGACAAAGATCGTATGCACTCAATGACCCTCAAGTGAAAAAAGGAGATACTTGATGAAGGTCACAATCGGGATACTCCGTACATCATCAGACGAAGATGTATCAAATCGAGAAATTGGTATTGGTGGCCGAATATGAAACGGAAATAGCCGAATCGTTTCGAGATGTTTAGTGTGTCAACAAGTCAAGGCGTAACATCAAAATTGGCGGACTTATACAACCCTACCCATCCGGAATGGAAGTGGGAAAACATATCTATGGACTTCATCGTAGGGTCTACCAAAGACGATGAAGAAGAATGATGCAACTGGGTTATCGCTGATGATTGACCAAGTCACTCATTTCTTACCATTCAAGACTACCAAGATGGGAACAAACTTGTCAAACATATTTGAAAGAGATTGTCAAACTACATGGGGTCCCGAAGATTGTCTCGATCGAGACTCCAAATTTGGATGACCTTCCAAAAGCTCGGGTACTCGATTAGATTTTAATCGCTTTCACCCATGCAGACTGGCCGGTGAAAGAGTGAATCAAGTAGTTGAAGATATGTTACGAGCGTGTATGCTAGACTTCGAGGAACTGGACGATCACCTCCGGATCGAGTTCTCTTACAATAATAGCTACCGAGCAAGTATAGGAATGTCCCTCAAGCTTTATATGGCGAAGTTGCGTAACGCCATTGTGTTGGGACGGTTGGAGTTAGGAAGATGCTTGGACCAATTAGTCCAAACTACGATCGAGAAAGTCAAACTGACACGCCGAACGACTTAAGATAGCCCAGATCGCCGAGAAAGTACGCCAACCTCACCGTCAGTAATTTAGAATTCGAGGTAACACATTGAAAATTTTAAACTTTAAATTTCATTGCAATTGTATTCGTGATAAACACAAAATTTGTTTAATGTGTTGGCGACAGTATATTCATTCGCCTCTCTCCGACTAAGGAGTCATGCGCGCTTTGAAAGCGCGAAGCCGAGCCCAGTATATGTAGGGCCTTTCGAGGTCACAAACGTGTGGGCGAGGTTGCGTATAAAGTCGTTTCTACCACCACAATATATGTGAGAATCCATGACGCTTTTCATGTCTCAATCCGAGGAGATACATCTATGACCCATCACACATAGTGGAGATCGAACCCGTCGATATAAAGGAGGATCTCACTACCATAGCAAGACCGATCAAGATCCTTGACCACAAAGTTCAAGTCTTCAAAAACAAAACTATGAGATTAGTGTTGGTCCAATGGCAACATCACACGCCAAAAGAAGCGACCTGGGAAAATGAAGACGACATCAAAGAAAACCATCCTGAGCTTTTTGAATAATCGGTACGTAATTTTCGGGGACGAAAATATTATAAGGGGGAGAGAATGTAATAACCCAGATTTTTGAATTTTATTTAATGGTATTAGATGATATACAAAGCGTGGGTGCTAACGCTCCACACCGGAATATACTCACTTTAGAAATAGTCTGATTTTTTTTTATATATCAATATTAGACTCAATGCGGGGTACTTGTCGATACGATTCCAACGATATATAATTTGTCGATTTTCGATAAGAATATAAAAAGTTATGCCCGTTTGAAGAGTGAAGCGGGTTAAAGGGCACAATTGTAAATTCGGGAGAGAATTACCATTTACCTTGGTGCTTACACAAAGCGCTGGAGAAAAACCTCTTCTCAAGCTTTTCAAGTCACGTATGAATTCTACTTGCGTGTAAAAACTACTATTTTATTAAATCTTATACGGAAAGTCTTAATTAGAGTTAACCTATACAGGGAATTAGATATATATTTACTTCTTCTCTCAGTTGTCTTTCTTTATTCCCTCTTCTCTGCAAAAGCTCTGACAGTGCCATCTTTCATAATTCCTCGTCGGATCTCCATCGATTTTCGATCTTATCAGAGAATCTTACACCATCAAAGTTTCTCATCGTCGCGACCAATTTATCGTAAGAAAGGAATTCTCACGAAAAGACTCGGGCATATCGTCTCTCGAATCCGATCTCCATCAACCCAAATCATCGTAGGATTCGAAACACGCTTCAACAGGTGGGTGCCTCTAAATCCATCTTAAATTATTTAGTTATTTCAAAAAGAAAACCCTAATTTTTCTTAAATTTTGATAAATTTCGGTCTTAAAAATATAGAAATTAGGCCTAAATTCGATAGGATCGTTTTTCCCAGATTTTCGTGAAATTCGGCCAAACTCTTCAACAGACACAGCCTCGGTATTTTGGCCATAACTTTTTATCCCGAACTCGGATTGACATGATTCTTGCGGAATTGGAAAGAAGACAACGAGATCTATAACTTTGTCTGAAATAGCAATTTCACGAATTTAATATTTTTAAGGTCAAAATTGAGCTGCAAGTCGGGATACATTTTAGATGATCCAAGGTTACACGGGTTTGACATTATTTTTTTAACTCTTTGACTACTTTATGCTAAACTTATCTCTAGACTTATAAATCCCTAAGATTAAATAAAATACATTAAATAGCTTGCATCGAATAACAATCTATAAGTTTAAGGGGTCAAATATGGATGCTTTTCAATACTTACCATTCTATTACCTCCTCTAAGCCTCATACAATTCTTGAATTGACACATGCGCTCCTTTAGAATTTTAAAATATGTTGGATCGCTATACCAATCAATCACCAAATTTCATGAATATAATTAACTTTAATGAAGTATAGTTTCAACACTATTGTAAAATAAATATAGTTAAATATTTCTTATTTTCTGTTTTACTTTAATATTTCGTAGGTTATGCTCTTTATTAATTTTCTTCAAAAATATGAAATGTTTAAGGTTTATGTTATAATTCATTCTTATATATGTTCACCATTATCGTATGACATTCATCATATAGAAAATCACGATAGGGCATATACGCATATAAGTTAAGAATAAAATATGACACATGACTTAAGCCTTCGTCATGTGGGGTTTCTTTCACTCACGTGGAACTTGGAATGTAGGCATCCATGTACGGATGCAACCTCTATGGTAGTATGGGATACCACACGAAGTACATCTAGGTTACTACAACCCTTCCCTTGGAAAACGTGGTTTAGTGAAGCCTATCACACCGTGGCCTATTCTAACTAAGTTTTAAGAAGAAAATAAGAAAAGAATATGTTAAGACACATATATTAAGAAAGTGGGACTTAAGCCCACACAAATATAAAATCAAGTGGACCCAAGCCCGTAACCAATAATGTTATGATAGGTTAAGATACGTGTGAAGGCCGCCTAAATATAAATTAAGTTTCTACACGCACATACCTTACGAGCCACCGTAAGGGCTCAACGTCTGCAGTCAAGACGGGTCTTAAGGACATTATAGCTTTGTCTCGAACTAAGGGGACATCGTGGTTACTATGCCGGCAACCTCATCTGGCTGGATGGTGGTTTATATTATGATATGGAGGTTAGGTGGTTATCTACACGTGGACCTCGCGTGGTTTCGAGCGATCCCGCATGCATCGCTTAAATAAGATAAGATGCGAAGCGTTGTGTAGGCGATGGAGTAATTAATAAGACTTACGATATGTCACGATGCTAAGTTGATGAGACAAATAGGAAAAGAGATAAGAAAATAGAAGCATCATGCACTCTTCATGTTATATTAGTATATTTTTCAGTCTTGATTATGATAGTCTATGAATTATGGATAAGTTATTTCATTTATTTAAGATGTTGGTTATATTTTAAAAATGCACCGCAATTCAAGCGATTGCACACACGCCCACCTGAGTAAGTTATGGTGGATCGATTGTGCAACCCGCTGGGTTTACGCGATTGAGTAAACTCACCCCCTCCCAAAATCCAACAGCTTGTGAAAATTTCGCTTATCCCGAGTCCTTGATGATTTGAGAGTCATTGGAGGCGGCTTACGTAGATGGAGACATTGGCTATCATCCGGAGGAGAGCGTAGATCCAGCAGATTTCTACGAGCCTTAAGAGTCCTTTGCTTTAGACTTTATTCTTTGAGAGACATATTCTAGTTATTTTGATATTTTTGTGAGTTCATGTTTAGGACCATTTTATCCTACGTAAAACTTATTTTTCCTATCTTAGATGCATGGTTAGGATTTATCTTTTTATTGTCTTTTATAATTCCCGCTGTTAATTTATGAGTCAATTATTTTTAATGCTATCTTACATGCCTCAATCCATATGCTAAGTCAATTTATAGATTATGTGTATGTCCGCTTATCGCCTTAACCAGCGTGCGGTGTCATAACACGGAATTCTAGGCCCTCGATATCGGGTAAGGATTCTGGGTCGTGACAGATTCCCATATATTTTCCTTATTGTTGTCAATGCTTTGCGTGATTTGCTTTATTATATTTGTCATCTAAATCTTTGCGTGCTTCTCTAGCCATAGCCTAAATCCTTCCCTGTGATCCCCGAAACCCTAGACCCGTTTTGAAGCCTAACTCACACAAGCCCATACCCTTTTTAAATCATAAACCAATCTCAAAGTCATAAATCTTTTACAAACTCTAATTCCCTTTTACAACCCAATTTGGAATCCGTTAACCTACATCGGACCGAAGACGAGCGCCTAATCCTGAAAAAGCTAGAGTCCTATCTCTAGGTCAATCTTGCCCCGACTTTAAAAGTACTTGCGCATCGGATTGGACCCTACCTGGATCTCGTGTAATCTACCCAACAAAATTCTGCAAATCCTAAAAGCATCAAAGATAATTTTGCGATTAAACTTGATTTAATTTCATTAATTTCGACAAAATCTGCATAAAATCATATTTTGCATTTTAGGGTCGTTGTCCCGCATCAGAGAGAAACTACTAGAGAAAGAGACAAAAAAGGAAGGGAACCATGAGAGAGAAAGAGAGAGACGAGAGGAGAGCCAACAAAGTAGAAAATCATAAGAAATGGAGAGATCCCAAACCTTCAGGGTTTCATTTCGTTTCAACGTTATATAGAGAAACTTTTAGACAAAAATGCCCTTAAATTACTAAGATAAAAACTAAAAAGTATTCTAAAACATTTATAAATGACAAAGTAGGAAAACCATTATAAAATGCCTCATAAACAATTTTAGCACATAGCCTTCATGGTGTAGCCATAGAGCTAAGGCCTATATGGTGGGGCCATAGCGTCACTATTTGCATATGTGCTAGCCATTTGATTTTAAGGCGAATTTGGTTGTTTTAGACCATAGCCTCTTCATGGCAAGGCTATCCGACACTTGAACTACATTACTATGAAATCCAATAGGTTGTTTTACACCATCGCCTCTACAGCTTCCCAAAAAAAAATAAGAAATGGAATCGATGAGGCTTGATACATTGAATTCTGAATATCGGGTAGGGATTTTCAACCGTTTAGGCCTTCGATACGCCTAATCCCAACTCATATTTGCATTTTATTAGGGCAAAAATAAATCTTTAACCCTCTTCTCAGTCGGAAGCAGCGCTTGGCCAATGGGAGATGCCTAGAAAACCAATTATTGTTTTAGATATTTGCTAAAAATATGAGGTGATCACTGCATGTAATAATATGTCGCATTAAACTAGAAAAAACGAAATTAACATTTTTCCTACAACGCGTCTATAAGGTAGTAAACGTGAATCTTAGTAAGTAACTATTATAGACTCACTCCCTTATATTATGACTCACTCTTTTGTACTATGAGGGGAAAAAATCATAATATCAATTCTGGAAACAAATTGTATCAAGTGAATAATATATATTTATAACCTCAAAATTCCTCCTAAGAATCAATGGTATTGTATCTATATGGAGTGTGCACCGGCAACCAAGGTTATCAACCAAAGCACCGGAGCTTAAGCTTCCAATAAAAGCACCAGCTATAAAGATGCTCACCACAAGACCCTCAAGTCAAATCCAAGCTCTCGTGCAATAGGTACTATCGGACCATTCATTACACTGCAAAATAGAATGGTGATGGAATAAAGGTCATTTCCGAAAGCATTAAAGAAAGCAGTTGAAACCTCAGACTACAGAACTCGTGCAATTAGGAATTGTCCAGATTTATTAATACTTCTTCTGCATAAGGAAATGGCTTTGATGTACAACCAAAATTGAATGGAATAAAAATGTGGAACTGAATCTAATATGTTTTTCCCACATAGAGTTCATAAACCAAATTCGTGCAAGAAAAACTAGAATGAATGTGCAGAGCCCTGTTATAAATACTGGCATAGTCCTTTCCCCAATCACGATGACTAGACAAGAAGAACTACCATTTGCTAGACAAATAAACAAACATTTTAATATAAGCAAAAAAATACTACTACAAATATTCAAAAATTAGCAGATGAATGAATCATTGTGGTTAGAAAAGACAAACCCCAATAAATGCGACAAGGTTATGGTGATGATATCCATAGAAGTGGCAAAATGATAATTACAAAAGTGTTACTTGTTGAAAGCAATCACCATATGCAGAAAATGTTGTAAGGCTTTGTGTCACGACCCGAAATTCTACCCCATCCCGAGGGCCTAGAATTTCGAGTTATGACCCACACATATCCCGGATATGCTATGCGGACATACACCTAATCAGAGTTCTCGCGCAATAATGGTTCCACAAAATCCATGAGATCTAACAAATAGGGTGGAATATGAATGTAATCATAAATACTGAATAAGTCTGATAAAATGCGATAGAATGCTATCAATCCACAACTAACATGTAAGTCAAATCGGAGACAAATCCGATAAAAATAAAATAAAAGCATAGAGTCAATGATAATAATATAAGACAAAATCCAATACCGAGTCTACTAAATCAATATTCGGCGCTCGGATCAAAACCAACACTGTAGTCCTCCTGGTGATCGGCAACGTCGCCCTCCAAAGGCTCCTGGTACTCAACGCCCGCGGAATCAATGAAATCAGCGTCGGCGAGATCTAGATGGCCAGCTTCTACTCCACCAGCGTAATCACCTGCAACTGTTAGATTATCGTGGGATGAGTTTACTCAGTCACGTAAACTCAGTGGGATACACCACCAATCCACCCCATACTACTCAGGTGCATTGTGGGTGCATCTGGTGAGTAATAAACATAATATCTCAAAGCAGATAACAAAAGGAAGACAAAATCACGTGCATATCGTAAAACTCATATCAAATCATAAATGTAAGACTATGATCTAGACACTCGTATCCTAACGTATCTTACCATATCTCATAACATATTATATCATGTCTTATTATCATTCTCGCACATACGTCTGTACATCGCATGAGCGTAACTAACATACTGGTAAAATCCTAAACGACTGCGTGCAGTCATTTGCCGAGCTACTATGGGAGGGTCAACATAGTATCATACCACCATATTATAACGCCCTCGTGTCATACTCATACTCCACCACCCAGCCAATGGGGAGACATAATGGCCAAGCTCACTCATAACGTACTCATACTTATAATCTCTCCCAGAGATTTGTCTTGGCTGAAAGACGTTGTTGCCCTTACGGTGGCTACGCAAGGAACGGCACGTACAGAAACTTAAGTTCTTTATCTTTTGCTGGCCTACACAGCGATGTCTTATTATCGTACTCGTATCATAACTTATCTTATTTCATACTCATATCTTATCATACTCTTATACTTAATCCTATGACAAACTATAGTGAGGCAACCTTCCTAATTCACGCTTCCCAAGAAAAAGGTTCCGTAGTAACCTGGATGTACTTCGTGTGATAGTTTATACTACCATAGAGGTGTTGCATCCGTACATGGACGCCAATATTCTGAGTTTCACGTGGTCGTAAAAGAAATCTTACCACAACTAAAGGCCCAACGCCCGATTCTCGTATCATATCTCATATCTTATCCTCTCGTATTAAAACTCGGGGTGATAGGATCACTGTATATGCCACCGTGTACGAAATTACACTAAATTCACACTCACCCGACTCGTCATGGGTCCCATTCCATCATGAGTTGTAAGGCATGTGAATACGGTGTATTCCTCGCTTCGATACCATCTCAGCGAATCACCACGCCCAAGCGTAGGCATGATCTCATACACTCTCGTACTCATGATCTAACATATTCTTAACTCGTATAAATTGATTAAGTTGCAAATACAAAAGTATCACACATACAGAACGGTTTATACTTAGATTTTGATTATGCTTATATTTATGTTTATTTACATACCACACCAATATAATTATAGAATAGAGTTATAAGTGTGATTTCGATAATCGTAAAAGTCAGATTTCGATAATCGTAAAAGTCAGAGTTCGATTTCATAAAGACATCAAAGTTCTAACACTTTATATTATCGAAGAGGTCGCGTTGAAGCGATAAAATTGATATATATATATATATAATAATTAGATAATTAAATTAAATAATATTTATACTTATTAAGTTATGATTTATCATGACCATCGATCGAAAGACCTTAAGATATAATATACACAGGAACTTTGGTCATGAGAATTAGAAAATAATCTTAAATTCGAATAGCCTTGATTCATTCAAAATTGAACCCGACTTGTTGCTCTATTTTGACCTCTAAAAAGTCAGATTCATGAAATGGCTATTTCACACAAAGTTGTAAAGCTCGTGTCTTCTTTCCAATGCCGTAAGAATCGCATTAATCCGAGATCAGAGTAAAAAGTTATGACCAAAATACCGGGATAGGTGCATCAATGGTCGCTAGCTCGAGTTCATGGACGTGAATTCGGGTTCGTAGCCGCAAGTTCGGACCCGAAACTTTAAGTTGGTGCAATCTATTATTTATTTAAATAAAATAAATATATAATTTAATTTTTTGGGCTTAATTAATTTTAAATAAATAATAATATAAACTTGCAACAATAATATATATTATTATAGTCTTAGTAGAACAATAAATTTATACTATATAGATTTAGAAATAAATAATATTAATATGATATTATGCCAATTAAGTCAATCTATCAAATTTATAAGTATTAAAATTTAATTAATTTTACAGACATAAAAGAGGAAGTAAACATATTAAATATACAGACCTAATATAAGGTAAAATGGCTCAAACAAAAGGAATTTTGAAAAGAAAAGAAATAACATATAAACTCAATTTACAAAATATATAACTTTCAAGGAAAGCATATATTAAATATATAGATCTATTAATTTATGAGATATTTGGGTTTAAATAAGATTTTTAAACGATCGAACGATCCTACGCGAATTTTAACTGAGAAGAACAAGATGGATTGATGGGTACCCACCTCTTGAAGCGTGAACGGACGATCAATGGCGATTCGGGTTGAAAAGGTCGATTCCCAAGGTATCGGCTCATCTAAGTCTCGAGAGAAAATAATTTCTTATTATAGAGAGGAGAGAGCTTTTAAAGTTTTATTTATAATGATATAAAATTTTAGGTACTCTAATTAACACTTTTCGTGAGAGATTTAATAGAATAGGAGATTTTTACACGGAATAAGAATTCATACGTAACTTGGATAGCTTGAGAAAAGGTTTCGTTCCAGCGTTTTGCATAAGCACCAAACCAATTGGTGTTTCTCTCCCGAAATTACAATTATACCCTTTGACTTGCTTGATCAGTTAAAATGGGTATAACTTTTTATATTCTTGTCAGAAGTTGTCAAATTATATATCGTTGGAATCGTATCGACGAACACTTCGCAATGAGTCTAATTTTGATATGAGAAAAATTAGAAATTTTCTATTTTAAAAGGTAGGTTTCGATTCTGATGTGGAGCGTTAGCACAGTACATAGTGTGGTGCATCATCTAACACCGTTAAAATAAAATCTAAAAATCCGGGTTGTTACACTTTGTTTGGATGTTTTGGAGAAAAAGGGTGGAAATGGATTTAAAGATCTCATCGATTACCGCCCTTTAGGAATCAATAGGAATTCATCATTTTTTGGTGTTTGGATTGTGTAATATCACATGGAAAATAGACTAGGAACTGTTGGTATAAATGACACACCAAACCAAAAATATGTTATCTTCTCCAACAAGGGGTGAAGGGAGAGAGAGAGGGTTGGTGATGCGGAACAAATGCTAAAAACCCTAATTATGCGAATTTGGGATTAACTTTAGAATGAATTGAATAGCGGCAATATTCGAAATCATTCAACACATAAAATTAATTCAATGAATTCAATATAAAACAGTTCGATTAATTCATTTTAGTGTTCGCATGCATGAAGATCTCCCGATCTAGAAAAACGGCTTCGATGAAGGAACTCGAGTTTCGTTCTAGTTTAGGACATCAAGTGATAATTACAATATCATCTCTCAACTCCTCGGGGATTTTGGGTGAAATAAAACTTGATGAAATAACTCAATAAAAGGGGAAAATTAAAGATATCAAGGAATAAGGTTTTTGGGATTTTTGATTTTTATCAATGAAAATAAAAAGATATTACCTGGCAAAAATCTAGAAAGACAGAAATAAAAGTGACGAGGATGCCACATACATGAACATCGAATTCGGACCACATCAGTTTTACCGGCGTCGGAAGAAACGTAGGGGAAGCCCAGGTACCGTAGCTTCAAGGGAGAAAAGCAGACTGAAACCTCCAGGAGAACAAAGAACGTGTTAGCTAAATACCAAGAAGGTAACCGACGCCAAATGACATATTTTTTTTAAGCGAAAAATTACCTTTTTTTGCCTTTTTAGTGTTTTATTAGTATTAGAATTCTTTATTTTTGAATTTAATTATTGGTGGCCTATGTATAGAGGCTTGTAAACACTTTTTAATTAGTTGATTGAATATTTGAATGCATTATTATTTGAGTATTCTTTGCCTAAGATGGGTTTGGTGTGAGACGAAGGAAGTGATTCTCATCTATTATCTTTGATCTTTTATTATATTTATTAGCTATTGATCCATGTTTGTTTCTCTAAACCTTAATCTAAAAATTTTTTATCTTAATCCCTAAACCTTTTAAGACCCTAAATCCAACAAAGCCAAAACCCTTTTCCAAACTATAAACCGATCTGAAAATCATAAACCTGTTATAAAATCAAAACCTATTATAAACCCATAATCTAATTTTGCAACTCTGGTTCGAGCCATGAATCTACATCGTATCGAAGACGAGCGCCTAAGCCTGAAAAAGCTAGAGTTCTATCTCTAAGCCTAATCCCGCCTTAAATCTAACGGTACTTGCACATCGGACTGGACCCTAATCGGATCTCGCATGATCTACCCACCAAATTCTTCAAACCCTAAGGTATTTTAAGATAATTTTACGATTAAACTTGAGTTAATTTATTTAATTTTGGCAAATCGTATTAAAAATAATATTCACGCATTTTAGGGTTACCGTCCTGCATCAATTTTGGTATCAGAGCCCTAAGTTTTTTAGGCTAGAACATATTGTGTGACATTTTAATTTATCGTATTTTATTTCAATTTTGTTTGTGCACATCTAATCTTCGATAAAATTCTTCTTTCATTGTTGGTTCATATTTGCATGTCATTTAGCAACCGTGTTAGTAAGCAGTGTTTATCATGAGCATGAGCGAGATTATCGATGTCATTAGGGGCATCAAAGCCGAATTGTGTGCTATTAAGAATGGGAGCCGCTACACCAAATTCTTGGCAAAGTCTCAAAAGTCGTGATAAGACTAGAGTTAGGGGATACCCTCATCATCGTGAACCCGAGTACAATCCTGTCGATAGGTTTCTAAAATCTATTCGGAATGAGGTCTCGGATTTTGAGGGCACAAAGAATCCTAAAACCTTCGTGGAGTGGTTGTCTAGTGTGGAAGAGTATTTTGATTGGTATGGCATACCAAATGAGTACAAAGTTAGGTTAGTGAAAATAAAGTTTGAGGGTAGTGTCAAAACCTATTGGACTAATGTTGAGCTTCTACGTGAGTTAGCTAATCGTAAGCCTATCACACGATGGGAAGACATGAAGGAGTGATTTATTGAGAATTATGTTCCTTTAACACACCGTCACCTCCTACGGCGTTTGAAAATCAAGATAGATAGGTGTCATGATTGCCTTAAGTGTCTAGGGCTTGGACACTTCGCTTACCAACGCACCACAAAATTTTCCACTCCGAGTCTATTGATTAAAAGAGAAAATTCTAGGGAGCAGGAAAGATTAAAAGTAGAAGAGGAGGTGTATCACCCTCATTCCGTGATGAGTGAAGAGGAGATGGAAGAAACTGATAAGAGACTTCTATTTCCCTTGTGAGTAGTGATGTTGGGTCGCCCACACATGAGTCAACTAAGTCACCCGCCCGCGATTCGACCAAGTCACGTATGCATGATTTGGTAGTGCCAGTAGAGTCAGTTGTGCTCGAATCTTTATTGTTGGTAGAGTCGAGTGCACTTGAGTCTTTAAAATGGATCGAACCGAGTACACCTGAGCTAATCAAGTCACTTACCCATGAGTCATCTGAATCCATTGAGTCAAGTCCCCATGAGCCATTAGTGGCTCTTAATTCGATCACACAGGAGGTGATAAAACCCACAGAGTCACTTGTGCCTAAGTCGTTAGCGTCGCATGCACATGAGCGTACTGAGTCCATAAATACGCATACACATCATAGTCTCGAGTTGCATACTGCTTCACATTTTGAATCATATTGTGAGTCAGCTTTTGAGTCTCATTCTGTATTGCATGTCGAAATTAGACAAAAGATTAATTTAAGCAATAGTCAATACAAATTGTCTGCAAATGCTCACAGACATTTTAAGGATTATCACATGGGTGATTATGTGATCGTCCGAGTCAAGCTTGAGCGGTTCCCATCGGGATCCACAAAGAAGCTCTAGTCCTGAGGCACTGGACCTTTTAGAATATTGGCTAAGAGTTGTCTTAATGCATACGTACTAGAGCTTCCTCCAGGTACGGGGGTTAGTTCAACTCGACCACGGAAAATGCTAACGGTAATATATGACCATTACCATCTTGCGTAGAGGCGATAAGTAGGATCCCTTCGAAACGTCCTTGTAGGTGTGTGCCGTCTACAAGCAATATGCGACGAAGTGTATTGCGGTAGCTTCCGATGTATGGGCCAAAACTCCAAAAAAATCTTTGAAACTTACCGTCAAGAGTAAGTTGAAAGGATGTTTGTACATTAGGATCTACCCTCTCCATCTCCTTCACGTAGGCCGGTAGATCAACAAATTATCCTTCCCAACTTCCTCTAATATCATTAAGGGCAAGCTCTTTTCCCCTCCAAACTTTTGCATATGAGATTTGCACATTATAAGCTTTTGCAATATCAAACATTATCGACGCCGGTGTGTAGTCGAATCCTTCCATAAGTTTATCCCGTACATAGTTCGCTACGAAGGAGATTGTTGCATTACGGTGACCGTGCGGTCCGATCTTAGCGGCTCCGCATGTGTGAGTACTATTGAATGTCTTGATTTGGAAACCGATCCAATTTAGAAGCATGTATTCGCCACGAACAATCGGGTTCGTAGCATCCGGCTGTCACTCAATAACTAGCGGTCCTCAAAGGCCGAATTTGAAAGTTTTTCTCCACCGCGTGTTCTTTCAATGCTCTTTGAAATGTTTGTTTGTCTCGAAAGATCTTTCCAATTTTAAACGTCCAATTCCGATATTCAGTTTCCACCTCTTCATCGGAGGAATCGCCCGATGTCTCTGACATTTTGTAATCTCCGTCTACTAGGGGATTGCCAATATCTCTCATAAAATTTTTCGGATCCTCTTTGATAAACCCATCCGGTTCGCCTTCATATTCTTCTTCTAAGGTATCTTCATTCATGGCTTGAGGATGATTACGCCATTCACTAGCAGTGTTCTCGGGTGGTTGACTAGATCCTTCACCGAAGGGGTTCTGATGTGATTGACCGGATCCTTCACAGAATGGATAATGGCGTGGTTGGCTAGGCCCTTCACCGAAGGGGTGCTCATATGTATGGACATGGGGTTGAGTTACTCCGGTAATTCCCATCGATGGCATGGTAGAACATAAGTCTTGAGTAAACCAAGTTGTCCATCCACCGGGGAAGATATGACTGAAATCGTTGGTATCCACCACCCTTTCTGAAGTATAGTCTAACCATTGACTACATTGTTGTGACCCATGCATGTATTTTACTGGGTCATCATATGATTCAATCGGAGCATCGTTTAAATCAAATGTTGCTTTCCCTCTGCCATCGTTCGCCGCAATATAACCGCTATCGCCCTAACGGACAGATCGTATACAATTTCATCCTCAAACTTACATGGTGAAATGAATGAGACACAAAATCACCCCACGAGATTTACTTGTTCAAACTTCAATCGAAGGATGACGGTTCCTTAATGATGAATACTTTTAAAACGTCCACTCCGGATTTATAAAACGTAAATAATGTAGCCAAATCATCATAGTCCAAAATATCGGCAACCACAGGCGTATTCACTATCTTCATATGAAACTTTGTGGAAACTGTTTCATCCGCCAGAAATCGAGCAGACATTCGCCTTATAAATTGTTCATAAGAAATTTTAATTGAAATGTTAATAAGCCTCCGCCGGCCACCTTCATACAAGCCATCATCGTTTACAAGAAGGCCATCATAGTGACAAAGAAGAGGAATCCTCACGTCTGTCATCGTCTGTTTAAGAATGAGAAGGAAGGGTCATAAGACTGATGAAATAAAAGAGAAAAGACGACTATAACTCTTAGTCGATTGCAAATACAATCGATATCGACTCCATATAGAGTCGATATCGATTGTGTATACAATCGGCATCGACTCCATATAGAGTCGATATCGATTGTGTATGGAGCTGATGACGAAATGCAGGGCCTTCTTCTTCTAAGAGATACTGCATCACTAAATAACACTAATAAACTGAAAATGGGGTTAAGTAGGATACCTCTAGTCGCAAGGACAAAGTTCAGAGTCTTTTTGCCACAATGAAGAAATGCAGGGCCTTTTTCTTCCAAGCCTCTGTTTTCTTCTTCGAAATAGCAGATCGGAGCAGATCAGACTAAGTAAGGACACTTCGTCTAGGGTTTTACACCTCTAACTTTTTTGCAGGATAAAATGAGGAAGAAGACGATGCTTTGTTGGTTAAAGAAGGCCATAGAAGGGAGTAATTTGGACCTTCTACTCTCCTTAGGGTCAGCTAGGCTTGGAGCTGGTTTGTCTGGGTAAAAGTGAAACTATAGGGCTTCTGACGTAAAAGGCGTACCTGACAGGCCCGTCAGGTAAATTTCCCTTTTCTTTATCACCACCTTACTTGAACACTGGATTCCTGCGGAAGAAGATGGCCATGGGTGTTAGGGTTTCAACGTTGCTCTAAGATCAAGTTGGCCTCATGAATTGGTACCACTCTCTCTTTATTTCTCAAATTTCTACTGTTTTTCTTAGTAAATTAGGGTTCAATTGATTCTAATTAAATTTTAGTACATATGTATGTATGAGACCCACGCATCTACCAAGATCAGTTCCCTTTTCCCTTTCTATCTCTCATCAGAAAAGAAAGAAGTCCCTCTTTCCCTCTCATCAGAAAAACAAACGAAGTCTTCTTTCTCAAGAAAGTCCCTCTTTCACTCTCATCAGAAAAAAGAATAAAGAAGTCCCCTCTTTGTCTCTTTGTCTCTCATTAGAAAACAAAGAAGTCCCCTCTTTCATTTCTAGGGTTTCTGAAACCAACCAAGGTACGCCACTTCTTCGATTTGTTATTGGATAATTTTCTTCTACTTTGTTTCTTTTGTGATCATCTACATCTGCCGTTCAAATTGATCCGATTACATGTATTTTTGATAGGGTTTGGGGTTTCATCAATCTTAATTAAAGGGATTTCTGGCTATTGAGATGTTTTACAATACTACTTTAGTAGATATTTGATATTGATTTTATGTTCCTCCGTTTCTAGGGTTCATATGAGAGAATTTTAAACTTTGTTGTTGTTATTATATATATGTATTCTTTTGATTTGGTCTTTTTAAATCAATTCATATGATCCGGTTACATGTATTTTTAATAGCTTTTTATGGTTTAATCCGACTTGGTTTGAGGGACTTCTGGTTATTGAGATTATTATAACTATATTTGTGCAGAGAATTGATGTTGATTTGGTGTTCCTTTGTTTCTAGGATTCATAAGAGAAAATTCTCCTTGTTTGTGGACTGTAGAAACGCGTTTTTTTCCTTTTCATGCTTGATTTGGCAATTTTTGTTTTGATCAGTTTGGATTATGATCTGAGTCGAAATTTATTTTTATATATAAAAAATAGGGGAGTTTACACAATTTTTTTTCCTGGGCTAATGAAATGGTCTTATGAATTGATTTCTTTTTCCTGATTTTTACTTGGGATTAGGTTCGCGACCCGAGTGCCAGTGGTCACGCTTGGGTCAATCTCCTTCTGTCCAAATGATCAAGAGCATGCAAATCAATGAAAGTTCACTTTTGATCTTTGCAAAAAATATCAGTGCATTTTCCAAAGTTGACACTTTCAGATTGATCCCAGTACTGCTGCTGCTCTGTACCTTATACCAACTCTTCATCCTACATTACAGAATTCCGCCGCACTTTCCCGAATTTGAAATTGCTATTTGGTGATTCAAATTCTAGAATTTTGGAGAACAATAAAACTGATGCATAAGAGAATAACGCTCATGCCGACCCCAAGTAGATGGAATAAGGCTATGATGTGGGTTAAAATACCGGTATCGGTGACCTATGATACTGTTACGAATTATCTGGTTCGTACCGGTATCGAATGAGATTTTGAACCATGACGATGATGATGCTAAAGATGGCAACTGAGATGGAAAGAGTTGTGTGATAGTTAAGATATTTTCTATGAATTTCTGTTGGATGCAATCTTGACAGAATGGGTAACTTCCATCTAATATACCAGAAAGCAAAGGCTATTCCAAGTTTTTATGAAGGGATAGGTGTCAGCCCATGCAAGAATCTCTTTTTTTTTTTTTTTTTTTTTTTCTTTCTTTCCTTTTTCATTTTTTCGTTGTTCTGATAGCATCCAAGTGTCAACCCGTCATTTGGAGCACCACCTCCCCTCATGTTGTAGGCTTCCTTAAATGATGGGCACGCGCATCAACTTTTTCTATCCACTTGATGAAGCATGAACTATATATTAGAGAATCTCTAGGGTTAGTTTAGAGACGTACACATCTAAATGAAGCCTACAGATCTTCTAATGCATAGTCAAGTCTCTGAATGGTTTTATGAATTATGAAAAGTCTACATGTTTGTAATCATTCTCATCTTCTATCCCTGCTATTTTTTATTCATCCTTGTATTTCAGATATTTTATGGGGTGAGTAGGGGGCTTTAGGGTATTTGGCATCTTTGAACTCGCTAATTATGACCTTTATTGAGGTTGGGGTATTATTTGGATCATACCTTAGATTGTTATTATTTGTTTTTATACATGAATTCATTCTTTAGTGGAACTTTTATAGGTTGAACATTGCCTGTTCTACCCTAGAATTTTGAATCTTCAATGTGGTGGAGCAGATCCTATTCTAGCAATGTTTAATTGTGATATTTATGTGTTTTTATTATGGTAATTGTGTTGAGGTTTTTTAGTCTGCACCAAATAAAGCCTTTATTTCTCTAGAATTGATTTTGGGTAAGAACAGGTTTTAGAGCTGCTCTTCTAATTGATCACTGATTAATCTCAATTTTCACAGCAAGGATTAAGATTCACGAGCTAAGAGGGAAGACGAAAGCAGAGTTTTTGAACCAATTGAATGACCTCAAAGCGGAGCTCGCTCCCAAAGTCACCAGTGGTGCGCCGAATAAGCTCTCCAAGATGTATACCTTTTTTTCTGTTAAATTATATACAATCGATAATTTTTTTTTGTCGGATTCTCTACATCACTTTACTTATCAATCAACCCATCAACCTATCTGCCTATATTTCTTTTCGGTGTTTTTTAGCACTTGATTTTATTCTTGGATGTAGAAAGCTGCTGACGTTATCGATTGCGCAGGTATTGATTGTGATCTCGCACAAACAAAAATTGACACTGAAGCAAGCTTACAAGAAGTTGTTCACGCTATAAATGGAGGGTGTTTTTTTATGTTTTTTTTTTAAATAAACTTTGATGGGTTTTTTTGTGCATTTATATATCGATTTTGAGGTTATTGAGCATGATTTTTTATTGTTTTCTCTTTCTATGTAGGATACTTAATAGAGACAATTATGAATCAGGGTTCATGTTTATACTGTGATCGATGATGTCGATTGACGATCAACGACAAGGTAATTGTAAGATTTGTATTATTCTGATTTTTTTTCTTTCGTTTGATGATGGAATTTGGGTTTTATTTAGAACATGATTTGTTATTGGTTTCTCTTTCCATGTAAGATAGTTATCAAAGACAGCTATGGCTTTAGGGCTCAGTGTTTGTCCATGTTTTCTAGCAACTTTAGAGGCAAGTAGCTAATTGTGTTTGATGGGTATCATGGATTGAATTGGTTGATGCAGTAATTTCGACTTTGCTAACATTTGTCTGCGCTCAATCTGAAGCTCCAAATTGAGTCCACATGCTAACTTGGGGGGGGGGGGGGATGTATTAAGGCATTGGTACCTTATATGTTGTCCCATTGTATATGAGGATCATTTACGGTTAAACACTCCGTAGGATTATTTAAACACTGTCCCTAAGATCATTGCATTTATCTTTTATCAATGGTGCTTTCAAAAAAATTAGAATTATAAATAACTTGCCCGCACGTGCAGGGCCCACTAGTATATATATATATATATATATATATATATATATATTTTTTTTTTTGAAGGAAATCGGTCACGTGAATTTCTCTTAGTTTTTTTGTGAAAAATAAATAAATAATCCTACTTTCTCTCTTTTAACTTATCCCTCTAACTTCTCTCGAGATTTTTTTTTTTTTTTTTTTTTTTTCAACCTTTTCTTTGTGAGCAATTGATAGTTCCACCACTCACACTAGACTACCTTCAAGTGGATGATGAAAATCGTTATTCGTCCCAATCTTTCTCAAAATAGATCTTAAGATCATAACCCAACTATCAAAAGCCCAAATGTTAGTTCTACATGGAACAAATCCCCAAAAGCAATACAAGAACCTTACTCATGGTACGCCATGACCACAGATGAGTGCCATGCATAACAGTTAACCATCCGATAAGTAGGCCATGATCTCACGATCTATTGGGTATAAAATTGTGGCTAAAAACAATCTCCATCATTTAAGTCAAGGCAGTCAACATTGTTAATCATGGAACTATTAGTTGTGCTAAAAGAAACTTCAGTTGCAAATACATCTACCTTACAAAAGATAAATGCTCCAACTTCCATCTCTCTCTCTCTCTCTCTCTCTCGGAAATCGTGTTTCATCCCACAAAATCGATTGGAGCCCATCAAGGCAGTCAAATTAAATTCGATTTTAGAGTATGTTTATATACACTTAATGATTCATTCTTCCCAAACCCAAGTATTGCGTAAACTCTTGACTATCATATGGTGGAGATCATTTCTGCTGAATTTTCCGATTAATTTTGAGATCATCACTTGACTATCATAAAATCATCGTTTTATTACATTTGGCGCGCATTCTGAAAAGTGATTTTGAGATCATCGCCATGATCATGTTCCCTTTTTGGGATCTCACCACGTTGAGTAATGATCGTCTGATGGTAAACTCACAACTAAATATTTATTGTGGAGAGATTTTGTCGAAAAAATAATCTCCATCATCTGAAGTTAACAAATTTACCACTTGAAACTCTTGATGAGAAAAAAAATCTCAAAACATTTATTCGTTATATTTATATTACTATACCACTAATTTGAAAATACTTATATCATTGGTATATAATTTTATCTTTTTTGTAATAGTGGTATATAATTTTTATTTTGTTAAGTCATATATAATATTTTATCTTCTGCCCAAAATATCAATGATATAAGTATCTTGAAATTACTCTAATTTAATAATATTTATTTAATTTTAAACTGATTTTTTTTTTAATATTCTTTTTACTTAAAAATAAAAATAAAAATTCATCCGTGCATTGCATGGGGTTTTTGGTAGTAATTTTTTTTATGGCATTGGTGATTGCTCAGAAATTCAATGATCACAGATGAAAAAGGAAAAATCCACAATTGATTCTTCTCATCCCCGTTGAATACTTACTCGTGATTTAAGAGGTTTCGAGGTTTAAATCATTGACAAAGAAATCAAAGATATTTCTCTGAATGATGATCGATCCTAGGTTGTTAGATGTACCTTTTTCTTTTCTTGTTTTTTTGGTTGATTGATAGATTGTATAACTCAAATGGATCGTAAATCTCTGGAGATGGTAAAGAGATGAATTTTGGAAACTTACATAGAGTTCAAACTTTGACCATGTGCTGAAGCTAGGCTTTGAGTTCGAAATCATTCGAAACAGGAAACTTTGAATCTGTTTTAGATCTTCTCCTGCTCCTGTGATGAATTAATTGGAGTAGACGAAATCATACTACTTACTTTCTAATTCGAATCTCTGCTTACAATGCAGCAAGATCCCTCTCTCTCTCGCTCTCTCTCTCTAGATATATAGAGAGAGATGAAAGCTTCAAATTCTATGCTCTCAAAACTCAAAAGTCATAGCTTATAGATTGGAACCTGAGCTCAAAGCAGCACCTGCACTGGCAAAAATTGGTGTTTTGCTGCACGCTAACCACTTCTCCACAGGTGCAACCATAAGGGTATCACATTTTTTATTTTTTATTTTCTCTATAAGGGTATCATCGTCATTTTTAATATATGAAAAAGATATTTTTTGTTTTTTTTGGTAGCTCTGATGGCGCCCACACATTCTCTGAAAGCACCCACCAGTGCAACCCTTTAAAAATCATTGATTGCTTAGGATTTGATGATCGAGATCGTGTTTCACCCTAATCTTTCACAAAATTGATCTTGAGATCATCCTGCACCTATTAGAAGGTTAGTTTTATATTCTACATCTCACAATTATCCAAAAAATGCTCCTTGTGTGCAATGACACATCACATTCAAATGTGATTTTAGGGTCATATTTTGGGAATCTATGACATGTGGAAAAAAAAATTGACACAGTTGCACCATGATCTCAAGATCTATTCTATGAAAATTTTGGCTGAAACACGAAGCAATCAATGGTATTCAAGGGGTCTTGAATGTAAGAGCACGTTTAGAGCTGCCATTTAAAAAAAAATCCGTGCATGGGCATAGAAACAGTGTGCAAGCAATGGCACCCTCATTTTTGAAGGTTGGTGGCTGTTGACGAAAAAAGCCTCTCATCTAATACCAAGTAAACTTAGCGGTCAAGAGGCTTGGAGCCTATAGCACAACGGAAGGTTTGGCAATATTGGAACCTAAAGATCATAGGTTCGAGCCAGCTTAATTATAAGAAAGAATAAGTTCCTAGATGTCAAGATGGTGCTATAAAAAGTTCGATTGAGAAACAAATTCTAAACATCCTAGATGAGAGCCATTACTTGCTATTTGGGGACCTGTGTCATGTGAAAACACCATCTAAGCTATATGATATAATGCCCATTATCTAAAAATCTCTGATGCAAAAGATTGGCACGAAACATCCTATCATATATTCAACACAGTAACTGCTCAATCAAATTATGGCGTTGAACCAGGAGATGGAGATTGGTTTTCATCTCAATCTTCCACACAATTGACCTTGAGACCATCGGGTATGATTAAACGATTAGATTTTGATTCCACGTGGCACAGATCTGAAAAACGTGACTCAAAAAATAAGTGGCAAACATCACGCTAAACAAGATTTTAGAGTCACTGTTTGGGATTTGTCCCATGCGGAAACAAAAACTGACCATCTGATAAGTGGGTCATAGTCTCAAGATCAATTGAGTGGAAGATTGGGATAAAAACCGACTTGATCGCCTCATTCAAAGCATTCAATGGATTCCCTGGGAAGGCACTCTTAGTAATTCTGTAGGTCAAATAGAGCTGCCCATGATCAAACATATGCTATTACGTACCTTACATGCCCGCCCTAAAAAGGCGATGATTATGATGAGGACTGGGGTTTGGACACCTTATGTTATAAAAATAATAGCAACAATAAAGTAAAACAAAATAAATCTAAAATAAAAAATAGGGAGCAATTACTTGCACTCGGAAACTTGACCCTTGCACCGAGTTTAAAACAAAGACTTGCAAGCTTGGCCACCTTTGCTATATGAAAATACCATCTAAATCATTTGATTTGGAGCCCGTCATTTAAAGATATTGAGTGCAAAAGATTAGCATAAAATATAATCTTCATCATGTGATTAAATATAGTCAAAGGCTATTATTCATAAAATATAATCTTTATCATGTGATTAAATATAGTCAAAGGCTATTATTTGATTCAACGGTTGACTACAATAGATCATATCATAAATATAAGGCTCTATAGATCATGAATTTTAAATCAGCCTGCCTTATCATGTGATTAAATATAGTCAAAGGCTATTATTTGATTCAACGGTTGACTACAATAGATCATATCATAAATATAAGGCTCTATAGATCATGAATTTTAAATCAGCCTGCCTAGATTGCATTTTCACATGTCACATGCTTTCTCAAGGATTAAATTTCAGGTTTCATTTCGGTTTCGGAGGGGACCGAAACCGAAATTTCAACCCCATACAAAAATGACCGAAATTTCAGTTCCATATTATCGTTCCGGTGGGGACCGAAACCGATAATTTCGGCCGAAATTTCGGTCATTTTGGCAGAAATTTTGATCCTTGGTCTTTCTTTAACTTTGGTGCAAGGGCCAAATATCTAAGTGCAAGTAATGGCTCCCAAAACAATATTAGGCCGAGTGTTATCACCTTCCTTTATGGATAGAGGGAAATCACAAACATTTCATAGATTGTGGCGTGCACTTCTGAGCTACATGGGACATCTCAAGGGATCCAAGTCATCAAAGTGATGGCTATCATTGGGAGCCACCTCGGGATCAAAAATGATAATTACTGCAAGAGTTGAATTGTCCGATCTATATTAAACTGTGCAGATCAGATGGTTGTGATCCTCTGGTGGGAAATTATTTGGTTGAAATGTGTGAATGCTGGGATCCAAGTTTGACCGCTCGGATTGATCAACGATGTACGCCATATGCCACAAATCTGGGCTGTCATGGCCCTATCTGTGCAGTGTGGGGTCCATATTTCTATGGGACTAGTTTCAATTTTCAACTGCAAGGTGAGACTTGGAACAAAAACACCTACTGTTTTAATTTATTCTACATGTGGTTCTACAATATGCTGTAGATTGTTCAGTTTACCTCCCTCGGGCTGGGCGACTAGGATTCATAGAAATTTCTATTTCCTCAAGTGAGCGTCCTTTAGTTTCAACTATCGCGCACTTGGCAAATATTGCTGACAACAAGGAAACCCCACCAAAGCTAGCATATACAGGAGCAATCCCAAATTTATCCACCAATTCAAGGAAGAACAGCCCCACCACAAAGTTGCAAACCTGAAATGAATGGCATCCACATGATTAAATTCATCAGCGTCATTTAAAGACGATGGTAATGGTTATATAATGAAAAGGAAAGAAAAGTGATGCAAAGATGTTACTAGTCTTCAATGGTAATTTTTTACAGTAGGATAGATATAGCTTGATATTAGGCAGCTAAAGGTCATATCGCCACGATTAATGGCGATAAAAAATAGAAAGTCATATCACCGGGAGCAACTGTGGTATCAAATATCGGCCGATACGATACGTATCGGGTATCAGTATCAGCCGCAACGGGCCCGTATCGACTGATACGTATTGCGTATCGGCCGATACCTCTATTTTCCGTAAAAAAAAAAAAAATTAAAAATTAAAAGCACCGCTCTGTATCAGTCCTCCATGGACCGATACCTGATACCGGTACCCGAGTTGACAACTTCGGAGCAACAGTGATTAATATGATCGGTGAACCAATACCAATCAAAAAGCCATTGACCACTGTTGATTGCATGATGATCATTTTTTAAAATTATAGTTTGACTGATCATTCCTATGTCCACATGGCACCTAAAGACGTTTTTGGATGTCATGTGAATGGAGGGAGACCATTCCCTAGGATTGGGAAGGGATCAACCCTACAGAAGGTTCCAAAGTAACCGACTCCTACTAAGAATTACTTTTACAAAAATGAATAGAAGCGAATTCAATTCGCGGGCAGATCATGCACTAAAATTGGTAATTTCCAAATACGCAAAATCCTAGCATTTGATAATAACAGTGATTCATAATGTACAATTATTTAATGCACTAAAATCGGTAATTTCCAAATACGCAAAATCCTAGCATTTGTTAATAACGATGATTCATAATGTACCATTATTAGATAAAAAACAAGAAAAATGCATTACATGTGAGATTCAAGACCCGTATAGCAATTTCAGCAACAAATTGCTATACGCAATAGCAATTTTAGCACTATCTCCAGATTCCTCCAGTCAAATAGCTCAAATTAATAAATTACCAACATGTGTTAACAATTTTATGAAAGTAAAATAACCGCAATAGCAAGTAAACAAAAATTTCTAATTAGCGAAATACAAATAGTTTTTCGCCTTTCGATAACATTTCACCTTCCGAATAGCCTCTATCTTTCTTAATTTATCCAATTCTTCCTCTATTTTGACTCTGTTTTTATTTATTTTCGGCTATCCTATTAAGCATGTCATACAATGAAACTTCACATCTGATTCCTTTTCGATTGACTTATTAATTTAAAATCAGGAATTTAAAAAAGCTCTTGCAAGATGCAAGGGGTGATGTAAGTGGGATTGCTAGTACTCATCTATAATTTTTCAAATCAACCCACATAATACATTCAGATTGCCATTGTAGTTTGCTATTGCTTCCTTCGCTTAGTTCAGGCCTCGTAAAAATATCCCATTGCTGTAATGTTTTTTTTTTAAACAACGAGCTGAAACACTTTCATAATTAGCAGTGAAACACTCAAGAGAATAAAGGACGAATTGCTAAAATTTCATCAGACACAATTTCATGTACTTAATTCCTCTGATTGGAAAATCGATCTCTACCCAACTTTTAAGTTTTAACTGCCATTACCCAGTGCTGGGTGTTGGGAGGGGTGGACGGGATACAGACCTAACCTCTAGCTTTTTAACCCAATTTTAACTGCAATACGTTTTTTAGAGTTAAAAGTTTGTAGCAAATAGCATTACAGTGGGCCGAATAAACTCTCCTCTTTTTGTGTACTTGTGAGATTTAAAGCATAGGCATGTGCATATATAAATTTTGCAGTGGCCATAACTTCTCCAATCTTAATTGCTTTGATTTGAGGCTTTCTTGGGACAATCTCCTCATGTCAATCAGTCAATGTTTTAAAAGTCAAACTGCTAAGGGTGCTGGTGTAACGACCGAGATTTTTACACTTAATTAGATCTTAATTATTAGCTTAAATATGTGATTATGATTTGCTTGATTGATTTGATACACTTCTATTGCACATAAATATAATGTCTATTTTATTCAATTATGGCCTACGATAATGAATTAATCTAATTAATAAACCTTGAAGGCTTTTAAATAATGTTAGTAATTTTGGTGTGCCACTCGTAATAATTAATGGACCTTTAAAACCTCCTAGTAAATTAATAAAGCCCATTAGAATCATTAAAGTTAGTAAAGACCCATTAGTAAGACCCGTTAACAATTATAGAGGCCCATAGAATCAATTACGACCAATGTAGGAATTCTAATTAGAATTAGATTTATATTAGGAAACTTTAATTATTCAAAATATAAAAGAGAGGTTAGATTTAATTTACAAAATTTACTGAACTTTGGAGCTTTAAACTGTTAGAGAGGAATAGTGAGTTTTAGAGAGAGAAAGAGAGAAGACTTGAAGGTTTCGCTTCGACGTTCGAGGAACGCAAAGGGATTTCGAGTTTGATCAAGGATTCAAGTATTGAACCGATCAGAAGATCGAGTTCTACATCAAATCGATGATTTGGTTAATGGTATGAAAAAATTATAGGATTTTTAATATTTCAGAATAGGTATTCATGCTAGGGTAGATCCGAATCTACCCGGAAACTCATTAAATTAATAAAGTACGGACCACTATGTTTAACTTGTTGTTTTAATTCATTACGAGATGGTTAAATACCCAAACTAAGAGTTTCGGATCGAAACTAGGTCGTTATGGAAACTGCTCAGAAACCTAGATTTTGAGACTTCAAGCCTCAGAAGGATGGGCCAGGATAATTCAGCTGACAAGCTATTTTGTGAGACTTTAAAGCCGATAAATTCTATTATGTTAAAACATTGCTAAAAACTAAAAGCCCAGTGAAAAACTGTCACATCTTCAATTCTAAAAGGGAATTATGATTGTCAGGGTTTGACATGATCAGTGACTTTGGTGAAAGGGGCCGAGTATTGTAATAAGGCAAGGTTTTGCCCTTCAAACCTATTTTGAATGCAACTTCAGTAGGGGTGATAAAAAAAAACCGATAAACCGAACCGACCGACCGAAATTTCGGTTTTCGGTCAGGTTTTCTATGTATCAATTCAGTTTCGGTTTTAAAAGTGTAAAATATCGGTTTTTCTGCTCGGTTTCGGGTATGTTAAATTCTTACTCGAACCGACCCGACTTTTAAATATACATTAATATATAATACAATAACCAAAGCCCAAAGGCAAAGGAACGTTGAGGGGGAAACAACCTGTCAAACAGTTTGTCTTTCAAACAAGACATATGTCAGTAAAACAAGACTTCTGTCAAAATCACTTATGGCAAAACCAGAAACCAGGATCAGAAACCACCTATCAAAACCAGAAACCACTTATCAAAACCTAACCCAAAACCAGAAACCACTTATCAAAACCAAACCCAGAACCAGAAACCACTTACCATCCTCTCGCCCACCCAAAACCACTTATGATTTAAGCCTTTTTCATCCTCTCGCCTACCCAAAACCACTTATGATTTAAGCCATTTTCATCATCTCACCCACCCAAAACCCGAAACCACTTATAAAAACCAAACCCAAAAAAGCCGTAGGAAAAAGAAAACCACTTATCAAAACCAGAAAAGCTTTAGATGAAGAACTAAAGAAGAATAACAAGAGAGGGATTGAGAGAAGGCGCAGAACCCGAACCCGAACTCGAAACCCAAAACTGAACCGAACCGATTGTAATCAGTTCAGTTTGGTAGTTACCCTAGTCGGTTCAGCTTCAGTTCAAAAACCAAGGAAACCGAAAGGATCGGTTCGGTTGAGATTTTCACCTGAAAACCAACCAAACCGAACCGATATCACCCCTAAACTTTAGGGTTTATTATTGTTCTCAATTATCTTTATCTTATGTTAATGTAAAACTTTAAGTTCAAGGTTGTTCCTAATTGTTCATATGCCATGATACAATGTTTTTACTTGCAAATTTCTTATTTATGCATATAATATGTCATGCTATGTAAATATCACCTGAATAGTATGATCAATACCTATCTTTTAGAATGATTAGGATTGAGTATGAATCTAAGATTAATGTTAATGAACTGTGAAAATCTACCATGGACTAATCAAGAGGAAATATTACACATGTGTTATCAATGTCTTTCCGTATTGTTCATGAGTATGCTTGATCATGTCAAAAGAGGGAAGATCTTACGCCAAGACAAGACCTTACATCATGATTAATGAATAATGAAAAGAAAACTATGAAGAGACTTGAGTAGATCATGAGTCTATGGGTCTAATATTATGAATATGTCATGAGAAAAGAAAAAAAGTTAACAAGATGTAAGCTTGCATACTAATAAGCTAGGTAAATGAGGTCAATAAGCTATGTAAATGAGGTCAACAAGATGTAAGCATGCATACTAATAAGCTATTGTAAGCCATAGAAACCGGACTCAATAGGCAAGTAACCTAAAATAAATAAGATGGCCAGTACATAATTCACATAGTTATGTACTACCCCACAGCCAACTAAGTAAACGGTTGGAATGGTGGACCATATATGATAGTCATGTTCATGTATGATTTATGTTGCACATGCATTAATAAGTTCATTGAAATTGGACTAGGATAGATACATGAACTCTACAAGTCAAATTGTCAACTCAATTACTTTATTGTTCTTCATGGATTCACGTGCTATGCGGTTGATTATTCTTATTGTCTACTATGCCGTCATGATATTGCTTTTGTTTATCACTTCATTACTTATGATTTTGTTTTAAGCATCTATATAGATTTCTTAATATTAGAGATCCTATGATTGGCCCATATTAAGTCTTTGTACTTACATCTTCATTGTGTTACAATAGGATAGCCAGGGCTGGGAGTTGACGTAGAGATTGGACACTACCATTAAGTGCGTGAATCCAGATCTTGACGAAGGAGTATTTGAGAGTTGAGATTTCCTACTTCTATTTGGAGAGATGAGAGATGCTTACTTTATTTTGGTTTTGAGACACAGTAGTTGATAGGACACGTACTTATGGATTTTATGTTTCGGATTCGATGATGATTTTCACTTCAGTTCTCTCTCTCTCTCTCTCTCTCTCTATATATATATATATATATATATATATATATTACTATGGATTTTGTTTTAGCTTTTATTACTATGGATTTTGTTTTAGCTTTTGTTTCTGTTGTGCTTATGGGGATCATTATATTATATAACCTTTATTAATTGTAGCCCTATATGTGTATGTTACGTAGTGTGGGGTCTCTAGATGAGCACATTGATTAGGTGTGTAAGTTTGGGGACGTCATAGCTGGTCTGGTCAATCTAGTTCGACAACAGTCTGATTGGCCAACTGACAGCGGTTAACATATTGGACTAGCTTAATATAGTACATATAAAATATGTAATTACTACATAATTAGTTGGGTTATGCATGATCTATACACAATTCTTATCTTCCTAAACTTTCCTTTTTTACCTTTTACATTTTAGGATAAAGAGAGCAATATTTTGTCGCTTTGTGACAAATGTCACATAAGAAAAGAAAAGAAACGTCTTATCCCTATTGTTTTTTATTTATGGATCAAATGAACATGTCAAAATGAACAGTAAGGATCTAGATTTTTGTCCTCATTTGCATGGCCTCTTGGTAATTTCACCTACTTAAATTATTATAACATTAAATATATTTGATTGACATTTATAACTTGCTTTTGTTTGTTACTCTTTTTATATCACCTATTACTTAAAAAGCCTGTTTAGGAGATGAATTGGGCAGTTGGGGCACTCGAGGAGTGCCTGTAGCGTCTTCTATGTGGAAGCCGCACACATTTGGCCTAGCCTCATAGAGGAAATTTTGGGTATAATGGTGTATCCTAACGGTATTTCTGTCTCATAGTGAAAATGGATTTTTTTTTTTTTGTTTTTGGATTCGTAGGAAAGATTTTATTAAAACTGCAGAAAAATAAAGACCTGGAAATGAACAAAAAGGCCACCGAGATCCTGAACCAAACCAAGAGAAAAGAGAACCCAACACTCACAGATAAAAATCCTCACCCCAAAACCAATAAGTCATCAAAACCATGGAAGCACCTCCCCTGTGCGACAGGGTAAAAGAGCTAAATGTGCAGGTTAACCCAATCAAGACAGTTATTTCCTTCATCCAACTGATCACTATGGATTCCAATTAGAATCCAACTGATGGCCTAATCACGAACACCTTTCAGCATCAAAGAGACAGCTTTTCTTATCCGATTGAAATTCCTATTATTCCTTTCAGACCAGATAACCCACATAACAGCAAAGAGCCATAAATTTCTGATACTCTCCCAACATCCCTTCCAAAGACACCCCCTTCCAAGCCCCCAATAAATCAGCACTAGATAGAGGAAAAATCCACGAAATTCCAAAGACCCGAAAGACCACATTCCAAACTTCTCTAACCACCCAACAATGCAACAGAAGATGATTAGTGGTGTATCGACCGAAATTTTTCGCTTATTTAGATTTTCATTATTTACTTTAAATTGTGATTATGCTTTCGTTTGATTGATTTGATACACTTAATTAGTTATTGCATATATACATAATGTCTAATATATTTAATAATGACCCATGATAATTAATTAATATAATTAATAAACCTTAAAAGCCTTTAAATATATGTTAGTAATAATTGGGGCGTGTTTAGTAATGTTTAATAGACCATTAAAATATGTTAGTAAATTAACTAAAGACCCAATAACTAATTAAAGATCTAATAAGTAATTAAAGGCCCATAGAATCACTTAAGACCCATGTAGGAAATTCTAAATAGAGTTAGATCTAAATAAGAAACCTTAAAGTACTATAAATATAGGTATTAAGTTTAATTTACAGAATTTATAGAACTTTTGAGAATCCTAGAGTGTTAGAGAGAGAGAGAAAAGAGAAGAGAGAAAATTCTAGAGAAGGAAACCTAGAAAAGAAACCCTAGAGTTTTCGGTTTGAAGTCTTAGAAGAACACGAGAGAAGCTTACGACGCGACCAGATTTCGGATTAAACCTTCGGATTGGATCAAGGGAGAGGAGTTACGTCAATTTTACACGAAGACTAGAGGTTTGGAGAAATCATATTGAGATTAATCGGAAACGGAGATAACAAAAAAATAAAATAAGAATTAGGGTTTGTTTCATTTAATGAATACTCTTCATGCTAGATTATTAAATTTTGATGCTTAATCATGGATTTCTGATGGTACACGGGCGTGATTGATCACAAAATTATGTGCATAGTCCAGAATTTCAGAATTTGTCCAAGATGCAAGCAATAAATTTCTATTTTAATTCAAATATTGCCTATGTTTAATCATCATGCTTAATTGTTTATTTATATTCATCCTTGCTTTTATTACTTAGAATCCATGCAACCTAGGATGTTTGATTTACACAACATGAAACAAGTAGGAATCGATAGAGATTACATGTTTATGATATGTAAGCCTAAATAAGTGAAGGACCTATTGCACAATTGATTGATTTTCAATTTTTCTATGCATATACATTCATCACAGCTATAAAAGTGAAAAGATACCTTTACGACATGACACATGAGAGCAAAATATTTTTATGATTACGATAGAATTTTTATGGGCTTATGTTAGAGGAATTAACATGAATAAGAATGAAAGACCTATTGCATTAAATGATAAGACTGAAGAGATAAGAGAAGGTTTTTAATTTTAAGCTTTCTACTTAACTGAACAGAAGTGATGTGAAGGTTTATATAGATACTAATCGAAGGATTAGAGAAGATTAAGATAATGATTAAGAAAGAGATAATCATGTCCATTATGCATGTCGATTCATAAGCATTAAATGCACAATTAAAATGACCACACATGAATCAATATTTTTTTAGATTTAATGTCACAAAGTTATATCTTTGTTATTGATTGATTTTATGAGTTGGTTTGAGTTATAAACCTTTTCTATTAGCCTCATCATATCTGGTCCATACCGGTTTACTTGATAAGCTGACCCATTGTTTGAGATTCCAGGGAGTACAACTATACATGAAGTGGATGATGTAGATGCATCATTGATTGATGGAAATCCATATTTAAGTGAAGAAGGATTTGAAGCTTACTTGATTAGGTTGTTCTTTATACACTAGAAAGGACTTTGAGACATTTATTTCAGATTTATTTTTATGAACAAGTTTATTATGAAGATGGATTATGAAAGATTTCAATTTTTTTTATTTAATTTAAAGAGCTGGCATAGAACTTGGTATAATAGGTTGTTATCTCATATTTTAGTATTGCTCTCATGATGATGGAAAAAAGAAAATTTATGTGTGCGCTTTTAATAGTTATTTTTCCGTTGTGTTTATATGCGGATCTTTATGGATTAATTGACATAATTATGATCATGGATATGTGACGTAGTGTGATATTTTCAAGTGAGCGCAATGATCCAGTGTGTGGCAGGGGGGCCCCCTATCTCCCTTTTCAACTGTGTAGGGGAGGCACTACACAAACTCTTCGCTAGGGCTGAAGAGCTAAATCTCATAAGGGGTTTCGCCATGGCTGACTTGGGTCCTTTCGTTTCTCACCTTCAGTACATGGACGATACTTTGGTCTTCTGCAATGGGAACAGCGGAAACATGGAAATTAAGGCGACAAAGGACGTTCTAACAATCTTCGAAGCGGTTTCGGGACAGCGGATTAACATACACAAATCCAATCTGTCTAGGATAAACATGTATGCTGAGGTTACTGACAGGGTGGCTACACAGATGGGGTGCATTACTGCGACTTTACCGATATCGTACTTAGGAATCCCTACGGGATTCGAGAGGAGAAGGGTGCGATTATGGGATAGGGTGGTGCAGAGATTTCAAAAGAGATTAACCACTTGGAAGAGTAAATTGCTAAGCTATGGCGGGAGGCCGACTCTCATCAAGTCAACCTTAGCTTCCATCCATGTTTTTATGATGTTTTTCTTATGGGCACCGACTGCTGTGATTCTTAATCTGGGAAAAATTATAAGGGATTTCCTTTGGGAGGGAGTGGGAGATCGGAAGAGGTTACACCTCGTTAGGTGAGAGGATTGTTGTAAACCTAAAGAGCATGGTGGTCTTGGAATCAGAGAACTGAGGGTAATTACTAGAGCTCTCCTCGCCAAGTGGGTGTGGCGGATGAGAGAGGAAGGAGAAAGAAATAAGTTGTGGTGTCAGATTGCGGCTGCTAAATACGAGGCCCCGGATGAGGATTCTTCGAATCACCGCCATAGATAGGAATGGTGGAAGGCTGCCAAAAGATGTGCACAGGACGTTCTTGAGGAGACTAGATTCCGGTGGGGTGACGGTCAGAGAATAAGATTATGGAAAGACGTTTGGGCTGAGGATCAACTGTTGTATAGAAGGTTTCCAATCATTTTTGGACTTGCAATCTACAAGGACGCCAAGGTCAGCAGCTCGTTCCATATGCTCAGTAATTCTGTGGAATGGAATATTCAGTTAAGGCACAAATTGTGGGAATGGGAGAAGGAAGAATACTCCAACTTGGTGGATGTTCTGGGAGGCTTGAGTCAAAACAAGGGTCATGAAGATATTAGGGAATGGAAGTATTCAGCTAAAGGACGCTTTACTGTCAAATTTTTCTCTTGGCTGCTAGTTGAAAGAAAATTTCTTACGAGGGATCAGCTCGTCAGAAGAAATATCCAATGATAAACAAATGTATGCTTTGTATGAGGGGGACAGAGTCAATCGATCATATCTTCCTTCATTGCTCTTACACGTGGTCGATTTGGTGTATTATCTTCAAGCTATTCAAGATCGATTGGGTTATGCCGCATTGGCCAGAACAAATGATGGATATGTGGAAAGAGAGTATGCTCGAGGACCCAAAGAAAGAGTTGTGGTTGCTAACGGTGTATGCGGGGTTTTAGGCGATCTGGTTGGAAAGAAATAACAGGATTTTTAATCGTAAAGCAAGGCCTTTCGTGCTTATTATAAGAGAAATCAGAGATATGGTGGTTAGTTGGAACGCTTGCAAGATCACGACTTCAGACAACGGGAACAACTACTTTCTGAGATTATGGGAGGACTGTTGCATGTAGGGGGTTGTGGACTGCTATTGACGGTTTTAGGCGTTGTTTCTACTGCTGCTGGTCCTATTTCCTGATAGCCGGAGGGGTGAGTTCTTAAGTGATTTGCCGAGTTTTTCTGTTTTCCTTTGCTGTGGGTAGTTTCTTACTACCCTACAAGGTATGCGCTTTGTACCCCGATTTCTTTTATTCTTTCTAATATATTGTTTGTTACCTTCTCAAAAAAAAAATTTGGGGACGTCACAAGTGGATTCTTCGTCTTGAAAACACATCACACATCTATTTCTCAATCTCATTCCCCTCCTATTAAGTTGATCAATAATGAGAATTCTTCCCCATCCTACACACCAGCTAAAGAACTTAATTTTAGACGAAACCTTAATCTTCCACACTTTAACCCAATTGTGCTAACAAGGAGCAATATATAGCAACATATATAAAGAAAGATTTAACTGAAAATCTCCCTTTAGAATGATGTCTCCATATCCCGAGTTCTCTATTGAAAGAGTTTCTATGACTAGAATTCAAGAGCTGCAGCAAAGATATCATCGAAGCTTCCTCTTCCTCTTTCAAGTTTTTGCGCACCCAAATATCCCAAACAACATTATTGTTAGCCATTTCAAACATGTTACACAGAAGAGCATTTCTATTCACCGCAATATTGAACATATCCTGAAACCTATCTTCCAATGGAATATCATCAGCCCACACATCTTCCCCAAACTTAACTTTTTGCCCCCGAACCCAGCTGAATTTAACCCCACTCCAAAATTCCTTCGAAACAGAACAAACACTCTTCCACCACCTGGATCCTCCAACAGCAGGTCTCCACAAGGTATTGATATTGGAGGGATTTCCATACCTAGCTTGAACCACCTTCCACCACAAGTGATCATGTTCATTCTCATCTTCCTCCCCCATTCTCCACAACCACTTCCCTAGAAGGCCTTTATTTGTGATTCCAAGTCTCTGAATACCCAAACCCCCATCCTTTTTGGATAAACAACAAGTCTCCCAATATATGAGATGAAATTTCTTATCTTCCTCCCCCCTTCACATAGAAAGTATAATAATTCTTTCCATCTTCACAATTGAAACAGGGGCTCTGAACATACATATAAAAAAAAGGAAACAAGGAAAGCGTAGATTTGATTAGAGTTAATCTACCTGAATTACTCAACATCTCTTACTTTTCCATATTGCTAGTCTATCTTCAAATCTACATAGAACAGGATCCCAAAACTTTGCTCTCAGTTTGCCCACATCCAATGGAAGACCCATACATGTAATGGGAAGATCTTCAACTTGACATCCAACACTCTCAGCAAGACCAAAATCTGCTTGTCTACCCGCATGCCTGAACGTTTCAGTTTGTGCAGGTTAACTATTTGACCAGACACAGCCTCATAAATAGTCAACACGTCTTTGAGGCAAGGACCATGTCCAGGCTTAGGTCTAGGCCTGATTCAGGTTTGACCATGCCCGTTTTATTGGGCTCATTTAGGCCCAGTTAGATTACATAAATGTTTCTATATAAAACTCTAATATCCCATGGGGCACCCTTCTCATCGAAATTGGACAAATAAATAGTCTAATTAACACAATTTTTCGAGTCCTATGTACTATTACTGCAACTGTGTGCATTTGATCTATATTTAAAAAGGGCAACCATTTGGTCCAAATATAGCTTGAGATTTGTGCATATTCAGACGGTTCTGATCATGTGAACAGTGCTCAAATTTTCAACAAACTTTACATCAGACGGTTCTGATCATGTGAACAGTGCTCAAATTTTCAAATGACCAAAATACTCCTAAGATTTTGGATGTGCATATAGAGATGGTTTCTAGACTGATTTAGACAAATAAGTAACCCAGTTCGCACGATTTTTTGAACTCTACATAGTGATGTGCTCAAATATTGCAAAAGACCTATATTTAAGAAGTAAAATTTTCAATTCGTGCTGATGGCACAAGTGGGTGATCGAAACTTCAAACATACTGCATACCTCTTAATTTGAACTTCATATTAGTTGTATGAATAGTAAAAATTCATCAGTTTTCCGATACCCCTGTAATGAAAGCACCATCGAAATGTTTTGATGCTGTTTGGATAAACCAAATTTTCACGCACCCGATTTGACTTGAAAGTTTGGCCCTTGATATCTTTGCCGTACGATCTCGGAATTCAACATATTAATAATTGATTCTGATCGTGTTTTTGATATCTATGCAGAGAAACTGAGGAAAATCAGTGTTGATGAGCATTGGAAAATGCAAAACCTATGTGATTCTTTCCCAAGTACGGATTGCTTTTGATCTTAGGAAGTTGGACCTTGCATCATCTATTTTTATATTCTATTGTCATGATTAGACGACATTAAAGATCGTCTTAAATCACAACAGTAATATAATATGTATACCAAATATATTAGTACCTACATATATCACATCAAACTGTGTTCGGGACTCGATTGGTAGTGGATATGCTACGTGTTTGTTTTGATATATATATATATATATAGACACTTTATTATTATATATTTAGTAGTATAATGAAAATATACCTATACGTATGTATGCTAGTAAATAGTAAAATTGGATTCATATTGATTGATATTGTGTTCTTTTCTATTGTAAATTCTATGATTTTCATGTTAAATTCGCCAGCGTGTTCTATAGGTCATGCCATGATATGCATATGTGTCAAGAGCATGTTCTAAGATATGCCTTGTTATGGTGTAGTTCACATCATAGTCACGTGGAATCCTAGAACATGAAACCGAGCATATGACTTTTGCAATATGGTGGTATGGAGCGTCATAGTATTGAATTCAGGTATGTTGATATCATATCTTTGGTACGACATGACTAGCCATCCTATCACCCTATGTCCATGTCTGAATACAATGGGTTTATTGGTGGGATGGGATTTAAGGTTCGAACTTCAGGGTATTGTAGGTTGAAGGCTGGAATTAGAGTTTGTGAGATCACACGAGGTAGAAAAGAAAATAAGACAAAAGAGATAGAGGATAGATTTTGGGCTTCGCACCCTTGACTTCACACCAAACCCTTCTCGGGAAGAAGAATCACTCTTCGGAGAAACTCATCTCAAGTTCCAAAAGCAAAAGTTCATTCATTCAATAATCAATAACTAATTACATTGTTTATGGAGAGACCTTATATTGGAGGTCTTAAAATAAAACCCTAAAACAAAAATAAACATAAAAGAAAGACAAGTTTGCCCCTGAAACTTAAATTCGAATTCTGAGAAAACTCATTCTCGCGCGAAATCAATCGATAGAAAGTGACACTCGATCGATCGAAATTCAATTGATCGATCGAAAGGGGTACTCTATCGATTGAATTATATATATATATATCGACGGTGATACTCGACCGATCGAAGCATTGAATCGATAGATCGAAATGTGTACTCAATCGATCAATCGAATTTTATATATATACACACGCCAGAATTAAATTCCTCTCTAGTTGTCATCGATCGATCGAAGCAGGGAGCTGATCGATCAAATCATTGAATCGATCGATCGACTGTGCAGTGCGCATATTCTTCTCCTGGTTCTGATTTCCGTTCCGCTTCTTCTTGGCTGGAAAACCTATTGCAGCCCGAATCTACGGCTCTCGATCTTGGCGTCCCGTATCAGTTTCGGTTTTGGTTTAGTTAACCGAACTTCAACCACCTAATTGCGGTATACTGGTTATCTCTTTATTACTTGTTACAGATATAAAGGTTAGTGGGGAACTCTAACCCATGTAGCCATTCTCCAATAACTCACTCTCTCTTATCTACAATCCACCATTGCAACCCTAATTCCACTACTATAAATCATCTAAAGCACTCACTGCCATACCGTAATCTTCCTCTAATCTTGACAAAAAACAGACTGAAAAGCACCTTACAGGAGTTGTAGTGACAAAATACATAGGAACCTAGCAAAAAACCAATCCAAGCTAATTCAGGTTGCGGTGACAAAATGGAGAAACTCAGAGATCCGGGAAACAGGTAAAGGGAGTTGACCGTACGAAAATTAATAAACAACATATAAAAGTGCATTATAACAAAGATCAATCATCAAAGTTCTCCTCCAGACCAAAAACTGATCCATCCTCTAGCTCCAATCCTCCCCGATTGGCAGCACAGAGACCCCAAATCCCATAAAAATGTGAAAAACGAGAAATAGAGGAAATCTCTTCGAAAAACACTTATAACCTCATCAAACTAGAAGAACCTCTTTATTAAAGTTGATGTCGGTGAAAAAATAATTCCAACAAGTTCCTTTTCATAGGAATTCCTGGTCAAAGTTTGACCATGCTGACGTAAGCATGACATGAAGATGACATAAAAAAAAAGTAGGGTGACATCGACAAGGTCCCATCCTGCTCTAATATCAAGTTGGTTTTGGTAAGTTAGGGTTTGATGGAGAAGGATAAGAGAGGGAGAGGAAGAATAAGAGATGGATGGGAAAATTAAGGTTATGAGCTAGATGCCCTCACACCCTTTTCATTATTATTTCTATACTACTTACAAAAGAATCCTATATATATCATTGTCACACATATACGTCGTTGACAATCTAAAGAGATACTCAACTTACACTGCAGACACCAATAGTAGTAAACAAATATGCTTAGCTAGTCTTTATCTAAAAACTTCATCTAAAAGCACATGATAGATTACTGTTAGAGGTCCTCAGCATAAATCGGTACATACAATGGAATATATTTCTCTATTGGATTTCAAATTGATAGATCGCATTATAAGGAAATCTTTCTTTCTTTAAGTGACTTTGAGCATTTGAGGAAGTATATTAGAATTTAGGACATAGTGTAGTAGTAGAAGTAGGAGATAATGCCATGGTGATGTGGCTAATGACAACCATAGGAAACCCATGCCTGTGTTACCAGCCTCACTTGAACTGAAGTATAGGGTAGTGCCACAGTGGCCTTCTTAAAAGCTTGACTCGAGGAGGTCCGAAGGTCGGGAGAGTTAGGGTTGGGCTTAGGATTTAAAGGTTAGGTTCAACTCGGGTTTTGGCCTAACCTGACTCGACCCTACCTGTTGATTGCCCTAGTGTGAGGAAACATGGAGACCACGTGAGGTCCTCACAAGAAAACGACATTTCCTTCCCCCCTCCCTTTTCATTTTCAAGATTAGATTCTATTTAATTAATTTAGGTCTTTTCATCTTTTTAACACCTTTAATTTCAAATAACTTATAGAACATGATGAACACAAAATGATTGCAATAACATAGGTCGGCATTTTGTAAGAGGTACTGTTCGATCACAATTGTGACAGAAGGCGATTAACATGTGGTACGAATCGGGTCAGTGGTGTAAAGTTCATGAATGACAACTGTGATCTCCTTTTGCATCAAATGAGGTATGATTTATATTTATTTCCTATATTTTTCATGCTAATATCAATGTCCTGGGTGAAATTGGAAGCAACCCCACAAATCCAGAGCTGGATCCTATGTAGAAAAGGTGGTCCAATAGTGTGTCCTCATAGAATATAACAAGTTCATTTACATGTAACATTATGTCGAAAAACAGCAGGGAATTTAGAGGAACTTTTAATTTCTTCAGGAATTTCTATTCATTTGGCTCGCAAGGGTACATTTCAATGCTAAAATTGTTTAGTTACCATCCAGCATACAAATATTTATGTATATGGCAAGGTTTCATAGCAAGTATGAATTAAATAATGTTCAAGTTATTGTCACTCTGGTCAATCCGTATCATCAGCAGGGCTGCCTAAAATTGCTTTCTACAGGTTGACAACTTACTGAAGAATCCTAATTGACTTAACTTTAGGGTTAGGGTTTGTCGAGGAAGAAAAGGAAGAGAGAGAGAAGAGTTAGAGAATAGAATGGTCTAATTAGGACCCAACTAGCCTTTATACTAATAATAGCAATAAGTTGTATACACCATACTACATACACCCATAAGTGATACATGGGTCCAAATATCTACACTCACACACCTCACTAATACATGCACACCAATACACGGCAATAACTTGTTGTCTGAGATAACTAGAGTGTGCATGGGTAGTTATAAGCAGTATGCAAAGAAGAGCTCCTGTCTTTTGGTAGTCCATGAATAATTTAGAAATGCATTTTTTATTTAAGTTAGCCATAGCAAATGACAACCTAAAAGGCTTGCAACCACTACAATATTCCTCCAATATGTACTAGTTAGTATGAGCATTATATAGGTACCTAATTTACTTCATTACATACCCAATGAACAGAAAAACTGAATCCCACAACTTTTGCACGCATCCTGGTGCTGCTGAGCTCTGGTATGATAATACCAGTTACTGGTCCAGCCCCAACAGCAAAGGAAATTATGTACCTGTCACAAAAGAACCAATAACATTACTCCCTGCCTCAAAACTACAGTTTCTTAAAGCAACATAAATACTTAAATTCCAGCAGTTTCCAGCAGCATAACAACATTGTTTTATATTAGGATCTGTGATTTAAGTAATGCTGGGAATAGCTTCTTAAACATTCTCAAAGTTGAATTTTCTTTATGAAAACTGGAAATTAAGCACACAATCATTTGAAATAGAATCAGTCAAATAAAAATTGTCTTAAACAAAGAGCTGACAATATTACAAACGATGATATTTAAAGACATGGAAGTGTTTTTACAATTTTGGACCAAGATCTGGTTCCAAGAAGGCAACATATCATTATCTTCTTGGCATAAAAATAATTACTTTCAAGTAAATAAGCCTCCTAGACTAAGTACATGGCTTGTAAAATTCTTCGCCCCTATTAAAAAAGCTGTTCTGGACAGAAAATTTTGAAATGTGTCTTCTATGTTGTTTACTTGGAGGATTTTAACTTTTTCTTACGGATTAAATGACCTAGAAAAAAAAAATCCTTTTCTAAGCAACATACTAGGCGCGCTAGAAATTTTGCAGTCCCTAGTGGACATGATATTTTAAGAATCTCTAACTGACGAGGATGCTGACATTGTAGACATTGGATAAGGACCGTTGCGTGTGTACCGGCGTCGGAAGAAGCGGAACGGAAACGGAGATCAAAACCCGAAATAAAGATTTGGGTGTGCTCGAGCAACGGCAGTCAATCGATTGACACTTGGGTTTCAATCGATTGACTGGGCCTGTGAGGAATGAATTCTGACGATATATATGTATGTCAATCGAGTGACTGAGGAGCTAATTCTGACGATATACATGTACATCAATCGATTGAATACTATATGTCAATCGATTGACTGCGTCAAGATTCGAATTTGAATTTTGAAGGGCATACTTGTCTTTGTTTATTTGTTGTTTTAGGGTTTTATTTTTCTTTTGTGAGGCCTCCTATATAAGGTCTCTAAATAAACGTTGTAAGGGTTGATGATTGATTATGAATGGAAGCTATTACTTATGTGCTTGAGATGAGCCATTGTTGAAGAGTGATTCTTCTTCGCTTCCCGAGAAGGGTTTGGTGTGAAGCCCAAGATCTATCTTCTACCTATTTCTTCATTTTTATTTTATTTCTCTGTTTTGTTTTGGATCCCACAAACCACAATCCAGCCATTATCCTTTTTCCAAAACCCTCAAAATCAAAACCATTGATTCCAACCCTAGATCTTATACGAGCCATTAAACCAACCGAATCAGAACCCTTAGAGGACTCGTGATTCCACCATTGAATCTCGAGCAGCGCCCTAATATGGAAAAGCTAGAGTTCTACCTCTAAACCAATCTTCCTCTTAGCTCACCTTGATTTGAGGACCCGATCACAGACTTCTACTTCATCTTCTTCCTCGGGACTGTGAGTCCACGAGAGTTGCAGAAACCCTAAAGGGTCTCAAGTTTCAAAAGGGTTGTGTCCTGGAGCATGTGAGGCCATCAATCACATTATCAATGCTCCAGATCTGCTGTGTATGTCGCCAGTAAGTGTACCAAGGTCGCCGTAACTGCTGTGTATGTTGTCGGAACTGCAAAAACCTCGCCGGAACTGTAAAGACGTCGCTGAAAATGCAAAAATGTTGCTGGAAACCCTGTAATATTAATGGAAAAGCCAGTCTATGGATCCAGATTGTTGGTTATGGTTGGAATAAGCTGAGGATTTATTTTTGGGATTGATTTGGGGCTTTGGCTAATTTGGTAATGTATGAGTCTTCTGAATTTCTGAGATTTAAAACCAGATTCAATACACCTGGTTTCGTTTTTTTTGTTGATTAGCTCCCTATATGTTGGAGATGATATTTTTGGTTGAGATTATGCACCCCATTTGCTGATGTCTTTGGTTGAGTATGCTTCCTATTTGTTGTTTTGTGCTGGTTTATCTGAGTTATGACTTAATGGTGGTGATTCCGGACCATATAATGACGGTTAGTAGATCAGTTGTGATCAATCACTAGGCATTGTGGGCCCTCTATTTTGTGAACTGTTTTTTGATCTCGGTCAAGGGTCAAAATACCGGTTTTCCAGTACGTATCGTCCGGACTTCTCGGACGATACGTACCGGGTATCGTCCGATACATTGAATGTATCGGCGATACATTGAATGTATCGGTTTGATACATTGAAAAAATCGTTTTTTTTTTTAAAATCCCAAAAAAATCCCAAAAAATCTGAAAAAATTATATTTATTTATTTTGTATTTATTTCAACTATTTTTGCTTTTATTTTTTATATATTTGATGCATTATTTAGATGAATATATAAGTAAGATGCCTATTTTGTAACTTAACCCAAGTCACATGCCTAATTTTTAACTTATTTTTGTCTTAAGATCACATTTTTGACTTAATGTAATAGATCTTCTAACATTATATTCGATCAGCTGATCACATGCCTATTTTATTAACAATATTTCATAATTTGATCGACGCAGACACTCATAAAGTAAATTACAATATATATTGACAAAAATAAATTATATATTGTCAAAAATAATAGCTATGTTGATAAAAATAAGTTTAATTGTACATAAAAAACTTACTTTAGAGCCACATTGAATTTCGTGGTGGTTCTTGGCCCTCATGATCATCGTCATCATCGGCATGAGCTTTCCCTTTGCCTATAATGTTGCCCATATTGATACCCATGATTATATGTGCCCCTTGAAATCGAGGCTCGCAGTATACGTAAAGGCCGGTCCTCCAAAAATCTGACCAACGAAGTCATATGGCAATCAATAGGTTTGTTGTGGGTAGTATGGGTTACTAGTTCTTTGAATCTTGAGATTTTGCAAACCGAATCCTCAAGCTAGAAGTCATATAACCCATATCCGTATCATCTTGTGGTGGTGGTGGTGGTGGTGTTTGATATGATCCCGACTCCTCTTCCTTCAACCCCTCCCATTCTCAATGTAGGAGTGTCGAATCGTATTAACGCCGAGTCATCGTCCCATGCCGCCATATCTGTATAAGGATCAGAGGTACCAGCTTCCTCCCCTCCACCACTAGTGCCAACATCCCCTCCACCATCATGCCCTCCATCATCCTCACCACTCCCATCATCACTACCGTGCGTTTCATCGATCCAACCACCGAATGACGATTCAATCTTCTTTCCGCCTGTGGTTGGGAAGCTTCCGCCCGCTACTCTTTCAAAGATTGTCCAGCCATTCAGTGCTCTCAGTATCCAAGACCGGCTCTTCTCTCTTCGATCCATTCATTCAAAGGGTCATCCTCCTCGAATATATAATCCAACTGGATGGGATCAAAATAATCACCGTCTGTAAGGTAGAATATGATAGATGAATTAGTATAATATGTAAGTAAGACTTCATATAATTGAGGATCTAAGACTTCATGTAATTGCTTACCGCGTTGGTCCTCTCAGATATTCCCCGACCTTTAATCGCATGCTGTAGTGGCAGTAGACTAACTTTTCCAATCGGTCCATAGTTAGTCTATTCCTTGTCTTAGTATGAATGAGAAAGTGCTCCAATTCTGCTCGCAGTTGGACGAGGAACACGTTTGCGATAATACCCTCATTGCTACCCGCCTCAATATCGGACCATCACCTCCATAATGCATCCACCAATCAGCGGGTTTGTCGTGTTTAATTTGGGATTGCGCCAACGGGGTCCCAAATGACCCATGTCTCTTGCGAAACATGTCAATCTATAAAGATGAAACACAGTAAGGCACATATCAATAAATAGATGATAATATCACATGACATTTGACTTATTAATTATAAGGTATGATACTATGATCACTCACATCTCTTATGGCTTGGCCTTGGTCCGCCAACTCAGGGAGCATTCTTTGGATTACATTGAGCAAACCGGTATACACTTCATCAGTGTCGCTCAACTCGAAGCGTCGTGTATACTGGAAGGCTGGATTCAAGTAGTGTGCTACACATCAAATATGAGCAATTTCATGATATGAAAATAATGAATAAATAAATAAATATCACTACATAATTGTGCAACATGTTATACCTGCTGCATGCAAGTACTGGTGAAATTGTGCATCCCACCTCTTGTCGATAATCGCCCAGTATCGTTTATATTTTGTAGGGCATTTGGTTTTTATAGCCAATTTTGCCTTATCCATTGACTCATAAACGTACCCCATTGTTGGTTTGTCATCACCATCAACCAATCTCAACACTTGCACCAACGGGGTAGTGACGGCGATCAGGTGGTCGACATCTGTCCAAAATCGGTCAGAGATCGTCAGAACTTCAAAGGTGCAAGCTAGTCTCTTCGCTGTGGGCGCCCTATTTCATGTTGATTCCATTCTTTACGACACCATGCTTTTCAGCTCACGCCTATATCTAGCCAAACTCTGTAGGGCTAAGAACTGTGTTGCAAAACGTGTAATCGCAGGTCGGAGCAACTCATTGTTCGTGAAGGCTCTCATTAAATTGACCAGCTTGTCACTGTTGTACAAGTAGGAAGTAATCGTTCTTCCCTTTTGAATAGTTGTCTGTGCCTTGCTTCTCTTTCCTAAATCCTCAAGAATGAGGTCCAAATGTGCGAGGTCCAGTCTGGTGACGCCTCTTCGCCATTAGTTTTAATCCAGGTGTAGTTTGTAGATTCGCGTTACACACACAACTCACGCTTGCTCTCAACCTCATTAACTACCATATCCATTAGTTTAAAGAGGTAGTAGCCTTTACGTGTCTAGAAGCATCAATCGATTTCAAAATATCATTCCGATCATCAGAAACCAAAAAGTTTATCAAGCTCTTCTTTGTGGGACCACCATCCATCGCATACATAATTGTGCAACCTCTCTCATCCCATACATCCTCAAAGCTCATATAAGGCGGTTATCTCATCGTACTCATACATTAGTAAGGGCCCGATATCTCATATGGAGAAGGCTTTTAACTCTGACCAACTTCGCACTTGTATCAATCATGCTTTTGAAGTATGAAGTCGCATTTGGCTCTAATGTGGTTGTATATAAAAAACTTGGCAATGGATTTTCCAAGCTTCTTCCCCATTTTGCAAGTGACATTGCACTCAATTTGGTTTGTTTGGAGCTTTCCATGATACATGAATGGATCCATGAGTAGTACTACTAGTCCTATAATCCCTCCCAGATGCTGCCCTACGCAACCCGATAGTCTGCTCAACATCCTCATCAACATCAACAACATATAGCCTATGACTAGATCCACCACCGGTAGCAAGCATGGATGGACCCCTCAACCTGGACCGAAACCGATAATCGGCTTCTTCCTGATCTCGACGCTGTTGTGCTTCCCTAGCACTCTCTCTCATAGCTCTCGCTATCTGCTCATCCTCATCCTCATCCTCATCCTCATCCTCATCATCCTCAGGTGCATCTGATGTAAACTGTGGATCTGGCCTCCTGATTCTCTCATACATTTCCCTATCACGACGGCCACTTTTTCTTTCTTTCCGCTTGTAAACTAGCTCGATATTTTCTTTACCTCTTTGGGTACACTAGGACACCCTCTTGTCTCTCCTTTACATGCTAGATGCTCCTTTAATCGTGTGATACCTCCTCCAGCAGCTTTTTTTCCACAAAGATTACATTGAATAGTCTATTACCATCTATCATTGTACTATATTGCCTAATCTGGATCTAACGTACATATTTATTTATTTCACCGCATGAATGAGCAAACGATTGCATTAAAGTAAACATCTAATTTACACTTGAAAATAAAATTTATTTTTAATTATTGCTATTTTAAAATATCGATTATATTTTATCAAATTTATTTGATATTATTATAATTTTGAATATTTATTTGATATTATTATAATTTATGAATGTTTATTTGATATTATTTTAATTTATGAATATTTATTTGATATTATTATAATATATAAATATTTATTTGATATTATTTTAATTTATGAATATTTATTTGATATTATTATAATTTATTAATGTTTATTTGATATTATTATAATTTTTTAATGTTTATTTCATATTATTTTAATTTTTGAATATTTATTTGATATTATTTTAATTTATGAATATTTATTTGATATTATTTTAATTTATTAATGTTTATTTGATATTATTTTAATTTATGAATATTTATTTCATATTATTTTAATTTATGAATATTTATTTGATATTATTTTAATTTTTAAATATTTATTTGAAATTTATTCCATATTATTCAAAAATTTTATGGGACATATCCCATAATATAAATTATTTTAATTATATGTGACAGTCACATATAATCAATATGGGTCACATATAATCAATATGGGTCACATATAATTAAATTTATTATTAAAATTAATATGTGACCCATATTAATTTTAATAATAAATTTAATTATATGTGACCCATATTGACCTTATTATTTTATTAATTATATGTGACCCATATGATATGTGACCCATATTGACCTTATTATTTTATTAATTATATGTGACCCATATGATATGTGACCCATATTGATTACATGTGACCCTTAATTATAATTATTTATATTATTTTTTACCTATCAATTTAAATATTTTAAATGGGGTCACATATAATTATTTTTGACCCATCATATTATTTTTGACCAATTATTTATATTACTTTTAATTAATTTAAATATTTTAAATAATTATTTATATTATTTTTAAATAATATTAATTATTTTAAATAATTTAAATAATTAATATTATAGGTAAATGATAAATTTACCTATAATATTAATTAATATTAAGGGTAGATCTACACTAAATTAGTGTAGATCTACCCTTATTTAGGGTAGATCTACACTAATTAAGTGTAGATCTACACTTAATTAGTGTAGATCTACCTTATTTAAGGGTAGATCTACCCTTATTTAGTGTAGATCTACACTTATTTAGTGTAGATCTACCTTATTTAAGAGTAGATCTACACTTAATTAGTGTAGATCTACACTTAATTAGTGTAGATCTACCTTTATTTAGTGTAGATCTACACTAATTTAGTGTAGACCTACCCTTAATTAGTGTAGATCTACCTTATTTAAGGGTAGATCTACACTTAATTAGTGTAGATCTACCTTATTTAAGGGTAGATCTACCCTTATTTAGTGTAGATCTACACTTATTTAGTGTAGATCTACCTTATTTAAGTGTAGATCTACACTTAATTAGTGTAGATCTACCTTATTTAAGGGTAGATCTACACTAATTTAGTGTAGATCTACCTTTATTTAGTGTAGATCTACACTAATTTAGTGTAGATCTACACTTAATTAGTGTAGATCTACACTTATTTAGTGTAGATCTACCTTATTTAAGGGTAGATCTACACTAAATTAGTGTAGATCTACCTTATTTTAGGAAATAAAATGAAATACACGTACCTTCCATGTCGATCCCGTGATATTTTGTGCGATTTGGCGCCGATTTATGGGGTAAATAATCAAAAAATAGAGGAGAAAGAAGAGAGGAAGAAGAGAGGAGGAAGAAGAGAGGAATAGGGGAAGGAGAAGTAGTACCCACTTTTTAAGTCGGGTCTCATATAATTCAAATTATCGGACGATAATTTCAAATTATCGGACGATAATTTCAAATTATCGTTCGTATCGGACGATAATTTGATTTTTTTCATTTTTTTTACAGGTTTTCACTAATTATCGGACGATAATTTCAATTTATCGTCCGATAATTTGAAATTATCGTCCGATACGGACGATATTTTGTCCGTATCGGACGATAATTTACTCTTTTTACTGATGGTACGATACATAGGGTATGTATCGTACCGGTGAGGTCCAAAACCGATACGTATCGTCCGATACGTATCGGTATCGGACGATATTTTGACCCATGATCTCGGTATATCTTAATTATGGATGAGAAGAAATCCGGGATCGTTGGTGACGGAGATATTTCTCGTAACTTACAAATTACTACGAAGAAATTGAATGGGGCCAATTATCTTTTGTGGTCACGGTCTGCTGGTATGTACTTAGGGATGAAGAAAAAATTGGGTTACATTTATGGGACTATCCCAAAACCCAAAGAAGATGACCCTAAGTATATTGATTGGGAAAGTGGCAATCTAACTGTCATGACATGGCTGTTACACTCGATGCAACCAGACATTGGTGATTCCTTTATGTATGCCAGTGATGCTAAACAATTATGGGAGGCTGTGAGGGATGTGTTCTCTCATAAACAAAACCTCGCAAAAATGTTTCAAGTTAGCGACAAAATTAACACTATGAAGCAAGGTGATAATACTATTAGAGAGTATTACACTCACATGAGGAGTTTGTGGGATGAACTAGCCCAGTATCAAGAAGAACTGTCCAACTCGTGTGCCAGCAAGGCTAGTAAAAATACTGAAAGGAAGAGAGTGTATAACTTCCTAAAAGGGGTTAGACCTGAATATAAGAATGTTAAATCAAACATTCTAGGCAGAGAGGAGTGTCCCCCACTTGGTACCCTGTATGCCCTCCTTCAGCACGAGGAGACCAAGCAACAATTTATGCAGATTAATGGTGGTGATATATCTGAGAGATCTGCCCTACCATCATTCGCTTCTTTTGGTCGTGGTGGAGGTAAATCTGGTGGTAGAGGTTTTAGCCGTGGAGGTCATGGGGGCCTCTCCCGTGAAGAAGGGGAGAAATTATTGTGTTCTCATTGTGGCAAGAAGGGTCATACCAAAGAAAGATGTTGGAAATTACATGAGAAATTGAAATTCCTTTCGGGTCGTGCATTTTAGTCCTCCATTGAGGAAACTTCTAATCCAGTTGGTGGTCAAAGTATGCCTCCTGCTTCAGCTCCACCTCCAACTGATTTCCAAAGCTTACAAAGAGAGCTTCAGGATCTCCGGGGCCGCCTTCAGCGCATGAGGATAACAGGGATAGGCATCTTCCTCCCACATAGCTGAGTCAAGTACCTATGTGTCTGCACATGTGACATCAACCTCTCATTCCCCATGGATCATCGATTCTGGGGCTACGGATCATATGTCTGGTATGACAGATTTATTTTCATCTGTGTCTAGTCCTTCTGATTCTATTCATATTCGCATTGCTGATGGATCCCTTGTTCTTGTAAAGGGCAAAGGAAGTGTTCAATTAGGCACCTTGTCCCTTGACTCTACTCTTTTAGTTCTTAACATGCCTATGAATCTATTATCTGTCAGTAAACTTACAAATTCCTTACATTGTAGTGTGACATTCTTTCCATCATATTGTATTTTCCAAGACCCAAAATCGGAGAAGATCCTTGGTCATGGTACTGAAGAGAAGGGGCTCTACCTCTTTCAAGATTTGCGTGGTGCTTCTCCTCCTGCAGCTATGGTGGTTTTTGTTGATGAAACTAGATTGTGGCACTCCCGCTGTGGCCATCCTCATATTAGTCGTTTGAAACTTTTATTTCCAGAAAATTTTCATGGATAGTAGTTTGTTTAATTGTGAGACTTGTCAGTTCTCTAAACATGTTCGCCATTCTTATCCCTTGAGTGGTAGTAAATGTGGTACTCCTTTTGAAGTTATTCACTCTGATGTGTGGGGGCCTTCCCCTGTTAATGCTTTGAATGGTTATCGTTATTTCGTTACTTTTATTGATGATTGTACTAGGCTCACTATGCTCTTTCTGATGCGCACCAAAGATAAAACTGCCTCTATTTTTCCTTTGTTTCACAGCCTAGTCAGCACACAATTTCATGGGCATGTTAAGATTCTTCGATCGAATAATAGTGGGGAATATTTCTCTCACATTCTCCAATCTTATCTTCACTCTCATGGAATTATGTGGCAAACTACTTATCCTTATACCTCCCAACAGAATGGGATTGTTGAGAGGAAAAATAGGCATCTTCTCGAGGTTGTTTGATCTCTCTTGTTTGATATGAAAGTTCCTAAGTATATCTGAGGTGAAGCTGTTCTCACCGCTGCCTACCTCATTAATCGAATGCCTACCCCAATTCTTGAAGGACATTCTCCCTTCCAACTTGTGTTTCCTTATCAACCTCTGTTCTTATTGCCACCACGTATCTTTGATTCCTTATGTTTTACTCATATCCCCAATATTCAGCGTAGTAAACTTGACCCCAAGGCTACCAAGTGTATTTTTATTGGGTATCCCTCTTCTTAGAAAGGATACAAGTGCTTTGACCCTCTCACTCGTCGTGTGATAGTCACCATGGATGTTACATTCTTTGAGGGTACTCCTTCTTCCCGTCCTCCGAGTCCTCTTTAGGGGGAGAAACAAGTTGACAATGAAGAGCACTCGGAGACGTTTAGAACTTTACCTATGAGAGATGGTGCAGATTGTGATGAAGTGGATGATGAAGTTGTTGAGCCACAGAAAAGCGAACAACACACCTTTGATAAATATGGAAAGGGAAAGATGTATGTGCGAAGGAACAACAAAAGTATCGTTGAAGCCACTGTGAATGAGAATGTGGATGAGTCACCTTCTCAGAATACCGACCAAGATCCCTTACCCGAAGAGGGTCCTCTTACTTCTAATCTTCATCTACCCATTGCTCACAGAAAACTTCCTAGATCGTGTACTCGTCATCCCATCAGTAAGTATGTGTCATATCACAATCTCTCATCATTCCATTATAGTTTTATTTGTTCTCTTGATTCTATCACCCTTCCCTCTACAGTTTCTGATGCTTTGTTGCAGTCAAAATGGAAGGATGCTATGATTCAGGAGATGAATGCTCTGGAACAGAATCAAGCATGGAAAATTGTTGAACTCCCAAAAGGAAAGAGAGTTGTTGGTTGCAAATGGGTGTACACAGTTAAGTATAGACCTGGTGGTACTGTCGAAAGATACAAAGCAAGGCTTGTAGCAAAAGGGTACACTCAAACACAAGGAGTTGATTATCACGACACCTTTGCACCTGTAGCCAAGTCCAACACAATCAGGGTATTGTTATCTCTGGCTGCCCACAAAGACTGGCCAATATCTCAGCTTGACGTAAAAAATGCATTTCTTCATGGTAATCTCAAGGAAGAAGTCTACATGGACCTTCCTCTTGGATTTGTAAAAGGAGAGAAGGGAAAAGTGTGTAGATTGCTGCTGTCCTCAGCTGTTTTTTCTTCTTTTGGTCGTGCCCTGTTGTATTGGGTTTCGTCGGCACCTTGCTGTGTTTCAATATATACTTTTCTATTACCGATAAAAAAAAAAAATGTGTAGATTGAAGAAATCTATCTATGGATTAAAGCAACCCCCGAGAGCCTGGTTTCAAAAATTTAGTGAAGTTATTATGAGAATTGGGTACCGAAGAAGTCACTATGATCATACTCTATTTGTAAAAAGGGGAATCAAGATGACTGTCATATTAGTCTATGTTGATGATATCATCATTACTAGTGATGATAGTCATGAGATTCTTAAACTGAAAGAGTATTTGAGCAGTGTTTGAAATTAAAGATTTGGGAAGTTTGAAATATTTCCTTGGCATTGAAGTGGCGAGATCTAAGAAGGGCATCTCATTATCCCATCAGAAGTATACCATAGACCTCCTTCATGATACAAGTTTTTTGGGGTGTAGGCCTGTTGTGACCCCTGTTGAACAAAATCACCGATTAAATGGTGAAGAAGGTGATCTGCTCAAGGATCCACGTACCTATCGGAGATTAGTTGGTAAACTGATTTATCTAACCATGACTCGTCCGGACATTGCTTATGCAGTAAGCGTGGTGAGTCAATATATGCACTCACCAAGAACAGTACATTTGGAGGCTGTTCACCAAATCCTGAGGTATCTGAAAGGAAGTCCTGGCAAAGGGCTTCTCTATAAAAATCGTGGTTATTTGGATGTAGAGATATTTACTAATGCCGATTAGGCCGGGTCTCTGGATGATAGGAGATCAATTACCAAATATTGCACCTTCTTGGGAGGAAATTTAGTCACATGAAAATCTAAGAAACAACATGTAGTATAAAACTCCAGTGTCGAGGGGGAGTACCGTGCCATGTCCCAAGTGCCATGTCCCAAGGTGCGAGAAAAGGCATGTGGCTTAAATTCATCTTGTCAGACTTGGGAGTCGCTCTATCATCTCCAATTACTTTGTATGGTGACAATGAGGTCGCCCATCATATTGCAAAGAATCCTGTCATTCATGAAAGAACAAAACATATTGAGGTGGATTGTCACTACATTCGCGAGAAGATCGAGTCCAAAGAAATCAGTATTCCTCAAGTTAGAACTGAGGAGCAACTTGCCGACATCTTGACTAAAGGTGTTGGTGGCAAGAGACTTTATGACATCTCCTTCAAGTTGGGTATGATCGACATCTATACTCCAACTTGAGGGGGAGTGTTGGAGATGTTATTTATATTGTGTGTGTGTGTAGTTAAGTGAATTTCACCTAACTCCGGAACCATGTAATACGTGAATATGCTAAGATGATATAAATATATTTTGCATTGGGATTTGGGTCACATTGACTCAACCCTAATTTCTTCTTCTTCCTTCATATTACTAAACCCTAATCCTAAACTATAATTTTGTTTAAGTTATGTGAAGGTTAACGTAGATACTAATTGAAGGATTAGAGAAGATTAGGATAATGATTAAGAAGAAATAATCACGTCCATTATGTATGTCGATTCATGAGCATTAAATGCACAATTAAAAATGACCACACATGAAATTAGGGTAGAGACCCAAACCATAATGTTTATTTAAATTTAATGCTATGTTTTAGTTTCATTCTATTGCTTTACATATTCTTTATGTCACATGTTATATCTCTGTTATTGTTTGATTTTATGAGATGATTTGAGTTATGGACCTTTTCTATTAGCCTCATTATGTCTGGTCCATGCTGGTTTACTTGGTAAACTGGCCCATTGTTTGGGATTTCAGAGAGTACAGCTACACAGGGAGAGGATAAAGTAGATGCGTCAATGATTGATGGAAATCCAGATTTGAACGAAGAAGGATTTGAAGTTTAGTTTATATGTTTTTCTTTATGCATTAGGAAGGATCTTAAGATATTAATATCATATTTATTTTTATGAACAAGTTCATGTTAACGATAAATTATGCTTGAATTCAATTTTTATTTAATTTAAAGAGTAAGCATACAACTTGGTATAATAGGTTGTTATCTCATAATTTAGTATTGCTCTCATGATGATGATATAAAAAGAAAATTTACGTGTGCACTTTTAATAATTATTTTTCCGTTGCATTATATACGGATCTTTATGGATTAATTGATTTATTTAAGATCATGGATATGTGATGTAGTGTAATGTCTCCAAGTGAGCGCATTGATCCAGTGTGTGAATTTGGCGACATCACAGTTGGTATCAGAGCAGTTTTGCGATCTGAATTTGTGGAGATTGAAATGAATGTAAGAATGGTATTGATTTCAAATGACCAATTTTCAGAGATAAGGTGATAGATTAGCAGATGCTATTATGAGGGCGATCAATGCAGCAAGAGCACCCACGCCTAGATCGGATGTGGATGAGTTTAGAAAGAATCATCCTAGGACTTTCAATGGAATTGGCGATGTTATGGAGGCACAAAGGTGGATTAAGCACTTAGAAAAAATATTTGGGATAATGCAGCGCCCCGATGCTAGTAAGGTGTGACTAGCAACTTACAAATTGGAAGACGCCGCAGACCACTAGTGCAGCCAAGTCAATGATACTACAATTACAGCAAACCCAGAACATGTTTGGACTTGGGCAGAATTTGTGAGAACCTTTAACGATAAATACTATCCTCAAAGTGTTCGTGAGGGTAAAATTACTAAATTTCTAAAGTTAGAATAAGGGAACATGACAATCGATGCCTACGATAGGACATTTACTGAACTTGGAAGATTTGTGTAGGGACTTAGGCCACAGATCAGGTCTCTTGTAGTGGGCCATAGGAGTACCTTCATAGATTTATTGGATAGATGCTATGTTGTAGAGAGAGACGTTAGCTAGACAAATCAAGGGAAGAGTTTTGGTCAACTAACTCAAAGTAGCAATCAGTTTAATGGACGAGATCGACTCATGGGCAAGCAGTACAATCAATAGGGGAGGAAGTTTACCCCATATGGTAAACCCCAACGGATCCAGCATAAGAGGCAGCCAACAACTATGATAACTCATACAACGACGAAGTCGAAACTGACGTGCAACATATGCGGGAAACAACACTATGGTAAATGTTTACGAGGAACGACCGCATGCTACAACTGCGGGAAAGAAGGGCATAGAGCGGCAGATTGTAAGGAGCCGAAGAAGAATCAGAAAGTACTAATGACGATAACAGCTCACGGACGAGTTTATACCTTATCTGAGATGAATGCTAGAGCCTCCGATGATGTGATTCACAATACGTTTTAGATCATTTTTCTTCCTTTTATTCCATATTGGAACTATTTGAATTGTTATATTTAATGTGCATATTTATTTACCTTAGTTTTATAAATCACGCAAATATGAGACGTTAATTAAGACACTTAAGTATTCAAGAGAAATTAAAAGTTAAAACTTTTTAATTAAGATCGCTTAGCAATGATGAATGTGTATGTTGTTTTAGGCTCTTTGTTGATTGACGGATGTTTCGCTCACATATGTTGTTTTAGGCTCTTTGTTGAATGACGGATGTTTTGCTCACATACTTATGAATTCGGGAACTTCACAATCATTTGTTTCTTTCGGTTTCACTCCACGATTGGAGAGGGAACCTAGCATAATGAGTTTTACTTTGGTTGTCGCAACACCTTTGGAAAAAACCGTCATTGCTGATCGGTACTACCCAAATTGCGTTGTTCGAATTGGAGAGAACGACCTAAAGGCCGATTTGTTTGTTTTGGACTTTAAAGATTTTGACGTTATTCTTGGGATGGATTGGTTAGTAGAGTCATGAGCTGTTTTGGATTGGTACGAGAAGAAGGCGATCTTTGCGAAAAGCGACGGATCGATTTTTAAATTCAAGGGCTTGAGAAAAGGAACCGTGTCAACATTATGTGCGATGACAACTTTAGAAGATAAGAGTGTCGATGTTTCGAAGATACCTATAATCAAGGAGTTTGCTGAAGTATTTCTCGAGGAACTTCCTAGTCTACCGCCTGTTAGAGAAGTGGAGTTTCGAATTGACTTATCATCGGGTACGACACCGATTTCGAAGACACCCTACAAGATAGCACCACTTGAGATGTCTGAATTGAAGAAGCAACTGAAAGAGTTACAAGTGAAGGGTTTCATACGCTTGAGTCACTCACCATGGGGAGCCCCGATTTTGTTTGTAAAGAAGAAGGATGACTCAATGAGACTATGCATCGATTATAGACAGTTAAATCAAGTGACAGTGAAGAATAAATACCAGTTATCGATGATTAATGATTTGTTGGACCAGTTAGGAGGTGTTCGATGCTTTTCGAAGATTGATTTAAGGTTTGGTTACCATCAGGTGCAAGTACGAGAAGAGGACATACAAAAGACGGCTTTTAATACAAGGTATGGACAGTTCGGGTTTTTAGTGATGCCTTTTGGTTTGACGAACGCACCTGCAATGTTTATAGACTTGATGAATAGGGTGTTCAGACCCTTTTTGGACCAATTTGTAGTAGTCTTTGTGGACGACATTTTAGTCTACTCAAAATCAGAGGAGGAGCACGCTATTCACCTACGAATAGTGCTTCAGACACTTTTGGAGCACCAACTTTTTGCCAAGTTAAGCAAGTGTGAGTTTTGGATGACGGAGTTGGCTTTTCTAAGCCATCGGGTTTCTGAGAAAGGAATTACTGTTGATCCTGCGAAGAACGAGGCGATTGTTCAATGGGTAAGACTGAAGAGCGTGACCGAGATTAGGAGTTTTCTTGGTTTAGCAGGGTATTATAGAAGATTTGTAGAAGGTTTTTCAAAGATTTATGGACCACTTACAAATTTGACAAGGAAGAAGACGAAATTTGTTTGGTCTGATGAATGCGAGCAGAGTTTTCAAGAGCTAAAAAGAAGATTGACGACCGTACCAATTTTGACGACACTATCAGGTAGTGGAGGTTTTCTTATCTATACAGATGTGTCAAATAAGGGTTTGGGTTGTGTGTTGATGCAGAATGAGAAAGTTATCGCCTACGCTTCGAGAAAATTGAAAGATCATGAGAGGAACTACCCGACGCATGACTTACAGCTCGCAACAATTATTTTCGCTTTGAAGTTATGGAAACATTACCTTTACGAGGAGAAGTTCATCATATCAACAGACCATCAAAGTTTAAAGTACTTGTTTACGCAGAAGGATCTGAACTTGAAACAGAGGAGGTAGATGGAGACTTTAATAGACTATAACCCTGAGATTAGGTACCACCCAAGGAAGGCTAACGTAGTAGCTAATGTGTTGAGTAGGAATGTTCCAGAGAAGATACTTAGAACAAGGGCTTTGTTATCCTACATCGATATTAAGCCGGTACTATTGAATCAAATTAGAGGGAAGCAGTTAAAAGATCAAGTTCTAGTTCATTTGAAGGAGAGTAAGAATGCAGAAGTAACATGTAGAGATGATGGAATAATGTTATTCAAGGGAAGATATTGCGTACCAGATGATGCGGAAATGAAACAGCAACTTCTCTACGATACTCACAGATCAAAATTTGCAATACACCCTGGAAGTACAAAGATGTATCAAGATGTAGAGGAATTATTGGTGGCCAGATATGAAGAGAGAGATTGCGGATTATGTGTCAAGATGCCTTACTCATCAGCAAGTGAAGGCTGAGCACAAGAAATCACCAAGATTATTACAACCGTTACCTGTACCAGGATGGAAATGAGAGAGCATTGGTATGGATTTTATCATGGGATTGCCAAGGACAAAGAGAAGGAACGATTCGGTTCGGGTTGTAGTAGACCGACTGACAAAAACAGCACACTTTATTCCAATCAAAACTACTTTTTCGTCTACGCAACTGGCAAATATCTACATAAGGAAAATTGTGCGCTTACATGGCGTGCCAACGAGTATTATTTCCGATAGAGATTCCAGGTTTACCTCACGTATGTGGCAGAGTTTTCAGGATGGTATGTGATCAAGATTGGAGTACAATTCAGCTTTTCACCCTTAGACAGATGGTCAGACTGAGAGGTTGATTCAAATTCTAGAGGATATGTTAAGAGCATGCGCGCTAGATTTTAAGGGAAGTTGGGATGATCACTTAGCATTAGCAGAGTTTTCGTACAACAACAGTTATCAAACAACGATTCAAATGTCACCATATGAAGCACTTTATGGAAGGAGTGCAGAACACCGTTATGCTGGGATGAGGTTAGAGTAAGAAACCTACTTGGACCACAGATTGTTGAAGACACGACGACACAAATGCAGCTAATAAGAGAACGTATGAAGACGGCTCAAAGCAGGCAGAAAAGTTACGCGGATAAAGAAATGAGAGATGCAGAATGTGCTAAGGGAGATTTAATTTTTGTCAAAATCTCACCTATCAAGGGCGTGATGAGATTTGGAAAGAGAGAAAAACTAAGTCCGAGGTATGTTGGACCTTTTGAAATATTGAAGAGAATTGGAGAGACAGCTTATCGGATTCAGTTACCACCAAAGTTAGCCGGGATGCACAATGTGTTTCACATATCAATGTTGAAGAAGTATATCAAGAATCCTTCTTCACATATGATCGATTTGGGGCCATTAGAAATTGAGAAGGACATGACTATCATTGAGGAACCAATTTCAATTCTAGAAAGAAAGGAGAGGACACTGCATAATAAGAAGATTCCATTGGTTTTGGTTAATTATAAGCACTACTCACGAAAAGAAGCTACTTGGGAGCACGAGGATGATATGAGGAAGGAATATCCACACCTTTTTACTTCGGGTACGATCTAATTTCGATGACGAAATTTTCAATGAGGGAAGCATGTAACGATTGAAATTTTCTATTTAGTCCTTAATAATTGCTAGATTTGTAATTATGATTAGTTTGATTGATTTGATGGATGTGATTAATTGTTATGCATGAATGTAATACGTACTTTATTTTATAATGACTCATGATAATTAATTAATATAATTAATATACCCTAAAGGCCTTTAAATATGTGTTAGTAATAATTGGGGTGCATTTAGTAATGTTTAATAAACTTTTAAAATATGTTAGTAAATTAACTAAAGACCCACTAAGTAATTAAAAACCCATTAAGTAATTATAGACCCATTAAGTAATTAAAACCACCATTAAGTAATTAAAGGCCCATAGAATCACTTAAGACCCATGTAGGAAATTCTAAATAGAGTCAGACCTTAAATAGGAAACCATAAAGTATTATAAATATAGAGATTTATTTACAAAATTTTTATATAACTCTTATAACTAATAACCTCATAGAGAGAGAAATTTAGAGAAGGAGAATTAGAAGAGGAACTCTAGAGTTTTCGGTTTGAAAGCTTAGAAGAACGTGAGAGGAGCTTACAACGCGACCGGATTTCGGATTAAAGCTTCGGATTAAATAAAGGGAGAGGAATTACGTCAATTTTACGCGAATACTAGAGGTATGGAGAAATCATGTTGAGACTAATCGGAAACGTAGATAATACAAAATAAAATAGAAATTAGGGTTTATTTCATTTAATGAATATTCATCATATATGTTCATAAATTTTTATGCTTAATCGCGGGTTTTCGATAGTATACGGGGTTTTCATAGTTGATCACGAAATTCTGTGCAGAATCCAGAATCTGTCCAGAATCCAAAATCTGTTTAGAATCCAGAATTTGTTAGAAATTTCATAATTTATCTAGGATGCAAGCAATGAATTTCTATTCAAATATTGTCTATGTTTAATCATCATGTTTAAATGCTTATTTATGTTCATCATTGTTTTATTGCTTAGAATTCATGCAACCTAGGATATTTGATTTACATAATATGAAACAAGTAGGAATCGATAGAGATTACATATTTATGATGTGTTAAGCCTAAACAAGTGAAAAAGTTATTGCATGATCGATTGATTTCCAGTTTTTTTTATGCATGTACATTCATGGCATTTATAAAAGTGAAAAGATACGTTTACGACATGACACATGAAAACAAAATATTTCTATGACTATGATAGAATTCCTATGGGCTTATGCTAGAAAAATTAACATGAATAAGAATGACAAGTAATAAAAGTTATGCATCCATGCATTAATGATAAGACTGAAGATATGGAGGTCTTTAATTTTAAGCTTACTTGACCGGGAACAGCAAAAAATAATAATAATAATAATAAATTTTTTTTTTTTTAATTTTACTATTCACGATGAATAGTGACGGACGTCCGTGATTTTGCCCCCTCACTGCCCGTAGGTCACGAACGTCCGTGGGCGTCGTGACGGGATTTTCTAAAACTTGCGAAAATTGCCTATTTTAGTGTTTTATTAGTATTAGGACTCTTTATTTCGAATTTTAACTATTGGTGGCCTATATATAAAGGCTTGTAAAGACTTTTTAGTTAGTTTTTTTATTATTGAATGAAAAGAGAGTTGCTTTTGTGCAAACCCTAGAGAGCTTGTGAAGAGTTTTCAACCGAGGGAGTGAATCCTTCAACCCTTGAGGAGTGAGCAATCGTTTCTCGTGCGACTTGGTGCGAAGCCGACGTACAGCCGTGGTGTGAAGCTTCGAAAAATCCTTGGTGTGAAGCCTTGGAATCTATCCTTTTATTTCGTCTTTTCTCTAATTATTGTCAGGTATTATCCTTCCTTAATTTCGTTGATAAAAACCCAAAATCCCAAAATTTTTCCCTTTTATCAAAATTATTTGAAGCCCTATTTCATTTAAAATCCACGAGGAGTCAAGAGACGATATTGAGATTGTCGATTGATGCCCTAAATTAGAACGAAATCTGAGTTCCTTCATCAGAGCCGTTTTTCTCGATCGGGAAAGTTTTCACGCAAGCAGACACTAAACAGATTAATCTAATTGTTTTATTAATTTCATTAAATTAATTTGTGTTGCTTGATTTTGAATATTTTCGCTATTCAATTCATTCTAAAAGTTAATCCCAAATTCGCATATTAGGATTTTAGCGTTTGTCCCGCATCAGTTTTGGTATCAGAGAACAGTCTTAGTTTAGGGTTTATTTCTTTCCATTTCAGATCTATCTTACACCATCTAAATTTGCATAATTTCATCATGGATACCAGTAGCTTAGAAGCCCTTATTAGAGATCTTGCATCTAAGGTGACCACTAGTCAAACCCGAATGGATGAGCACATGGCTGATCAACAAGCTAGGTATGAGGCTTTCGAGACTCGTCTCGAAGATATCAATGAGCTCATCGCTGAGAATCACAATAGAGTCAACAATCGTGACCATAGAAGAGATGTTCTTCCCCGACGTGAGGTCCAAACCAATTTGGACGATAAGGTCATGAAGTCTGTGAAAATGGACACCCCTACTTTTGACGGGAAAAGACAACCCAAGGTCTTTCTCGAATGGGTCGCCAGCATGGAAAACTACTTTGAATGGTATGCCATGTCCGAAGACCGCAAGGTCCGATTTGCCAAAGTCAAGCTTATGGGTCAAGCTAGACTTTATTGGGTGGGAGTAGAGCGTCGTAGGCAAATCCAGGGTCTTCGCCCCATTTCCACGTGGGCTGAAATGAAAGTCCAACTACACGAAAAGTACGTTCCCGTATCATATGATGAACATATTCTTAATCAGTGGCAGTCATTGCATCAAGGAGATTCCCCAGTCACAAAGTACATTGATCGGTTTGAAGACTTGATGACCCAAGCCGATGTCGATGAACCAGCAAAAGTTACCCTCTCCCGATTCCGAATGGGTCTTCGACCAGAGTTACAGAGAGAACTCATTCCCTATCCCGTTGCGGATCTCGAGAAATGTTTTGCTAGGGTTGAAGAATTAGAACGGTATCTCGACACCCCCAGTCATGGCCGATCTAAATCTTCCAAATTTGCGCATCAATCTAATCCTATCGAAAAGGAAAATAATGTCTTTAGTCAATCTTCAAAATCCATAATTCCCCAAGTTGACAAAGGAAAAGGCCCAATGGTCGAAAGTTCTAAGTGTGCTCCGCAGCAATGCTATAAGTGTCAAGGTTTTGGTCACTTTGCATCTCAATGTCCTAGTAAGAGTCAAACTTTGATCATTCAGGAGCATACTAAGAAAGAGGACAACGAGATACCCGAAGAAGTAAACGAACCATGTAGCACTCCAAGTGATGAGGAAGGTGAGGTTTCGGTCAGAGCCATAGGTTGCATTAGGACAATTCCCATTGTCGAGGACGGTGTTGATAATGTGTCCATCTCAAGTGAGTCATTAGAGTTGGTAGGGTCATATCATCATTCTGATTTGCATGGGATTAACAATCTGAATTTATTGAGCAATAGAAATACACATGATCGAACTAACACATTAAATATATTTAATGAATTTGATACTAACAGGTTTGTGTTAATTCCTGATGGTTCCGAGCATATGAAATCTTTCCCAATCTCAGAAAGAGGTAAGGGTGAAGGTCTAGATCTTCTTCTAGGCAAGGGCCCTCATTCGGTAGTTGTCATAACGGATCTTACACCTACTCTTGATCCCACTACCCCGCCCTTTGATCCATTCCTTATTGATCACCCAATCCAGCAGCACCCATTTACCCAATTTCTATCTCATACCTTACCTGTGCAATATGAGAAAGGGTCGAATGAGAAGGTCATAGAATTTCCAAGCTTCCATGCCAATGAAGGTAAGAATCAGAAGTATCTCACAGCGTGGAAAGGCAAACCAAGAATTGAGCTCCCGAAGTGTGGCATCCGCGGATTCCCTAACTCATTGGAGATGAGTTTTTCTAACCCGGGGAGTATTGATGGGGACATCACACAGAGGACGGCAGATGAAAGAATAAGGAGGAGGCAAAAAACGTCAACGGATGACTTGCAAGGAGTTCCGCCGTACGAGTTTCGATACACTGGATCAGTACCACGTGCGTATTTCATCGGTGATAAAACATTTTGAGTGGAGGAGAATGACGGGGAACGGCAAAAAAAAAAAAAAAAAATTTTTTACTATTCACAATGAATAGTAACGGACGACCGTGAATAGTGACGGACGTCCGTGATGAACAGTGACGAACGTCTGTGAATCACTGACGGACGTCCGTGATTTTGCCCCCTCACTGCTCGTAGGTCACGGACGTCCGTGGGCGTCGTGACAGGATTTTCTAAAACTTACGGAAATTGCCTATTTTAGTGTTTTATTAGTATTAGGACTCTTTATTTCGAATTTTAGCTATTGGTGGCCTATATATAGAGGCTTGTAAAGACTTTTTAGTTAGTTTTTTAATTATTGAATGAAAAGAGAGTTGCTTTTGTGCAAACCCTAGAGAGCTTGTGAAGAGTTTTCAACCGAGGGAATGAATCCTTCAACCTTTGAGGAGTGAGCAATCATTTCTCGTGCGACTTGGTACGAAGCCGACGTACAGTCATGGTGTGAAGTTTCGGAAAATCCTTGGTGTGAAGCCTTGGAATCTATCCTTTTATTTCGTCTTTTCTCTAATTATTGTCAGGTATTATCCTTAATTTCGTTGATAAAAACCCAAAATTCCAAAATGTTTCCCTTTTATCAAAATTATTTGAAGCCCTATTTCATTTAAAATCCCCGAGGAGTCAAGAGACGATATTGCGATTGTCGATTGATGCCCTAAACTAGAACGAAATCCGAGTTCCTTCATCGGAGCCGTTGTTCTAGATCGGGAAAGTTTTCACGCAAGCAAACGCTAAACGGATTAATCTAATTGTTTTGTTAATTTCATTGAATTAATTTATGTATTGCTTGATTTTGAATATTTTCGCTATTCAATTCATTCTAAAAGTTAATCCCAAATTCGCATATTAGGATTTTAGCGTTTGTCCCGCGTCATTACTACTAAACTGAAGAGAAGTTATGTGAAGGTTAATGTCGATACTAATCGAATGATCAGACAAGATTAGGATAATGATTAAGAAAGAGATAATCATGTCCATTATGTATGTCGATTCATGAGCATTAAATGCACAATTAAAAATGACCACATTAAATTAGAGTAGAGACCCAAACCATAATGTTTATTTAAATTTAATGTTATGTTTCAGTTTCATTATATTGCTTTACTTATTTTTTATGTCACATGTTATATCTCTGTTATTGTTTGATTTTATGAGATGACTTGAGTTATAGACCTTTTCTATTAGCCTCATCATATCTGGTCCATACCGGTTTACTTGGTAAACTGATTCATTGTTTAGGATTCCAAGGAGTACAGCTACACAGGAAGAGGATAAAGTAGATGCGTCAATGATTGATGGAAATCCATATTTAAACGAAAAAGGATTTGAAGTTTAGTTGATAGGGTTTTCTTTATGCATTAGGAAGGATCTTAAGATATCAATATCATATTTATTTTTATGAACAAGTTTATGTTAATGATAGATTATGATTGAATTCAGTTTTTATTTAATTTAAAGAGTAAGCATGCAACTTGGTATAATAGGTTGTTATCTCATAATTTAGTATTGCTCTCATGATGATGATATAAAAAGAAAATTTATGCGTGCACTTTTAATAATTATTTTTCCGTTGCGTTATATGTGGATCTTTATGGATTAATTGATTTATTTAAGATCATAGATATGTGATATAGTGTGATGTCTCCAAGTGAGCGCATTGATCCGGCGTGTGAATTTGGGGATGTCACAAAAAGGTTGGCCAACAAATGAAGACTTAACAGTGAATACTGAAGTTTAACTACTGAAAACTGAATACGGAATCCTTGAATCCAGGAAGTGAGCATTTGGTATTCGTGCTCACAGCTACCTAGTAGCGACGCCCTCGTGGCAACCCAACTGCTATAGGATGGTTCGGTAAAATTACGTGAATGAATTTTCAGAACAAGGTGGTGAAACACTTTTAACACCGAAAAAACCCAATTTAAAAGTATTTTGAAGACGACACATGGATTGTTCTTTATTCCATTCAGTTTGTTTTTGAGTAACCTGCATATGCATATTTACATTTATCACATAGATTAGTTTTGCGAGCTCCTACCTCTGCTGTGCCTATTAGGGACTACCGTTCCTGAGAGGTACGACTTGATGCGTGGTGATTCTTTACTCACTCCTTGTTTTTAATACAGAGAGATCCACCAATCAGAAAGGCAAAGGTATTGCAGAGTAAAATAGCACGGTTTTGAAAGATAAGAATATACAATTTTGCATAATGTAAAAAGATCAGACGGTGTTTCCTGTTTATGCGATGTAGCAGACTCCAGTTGTAGTCAGGTTAGTATGCTTTTGGTTGTGCATGTACTTGTAGTTAACCTTGGTGAAAAAGTAATGGAATACTATTTCAGCTTTGTTTAGTATATTTCATACATTGTTCCTGCATTTTCAGTTTTTATTTCCGTTATATTGTTCAGTTATACTCCCATTGTTGCCAGGTCCAGAGGCTTTTATGTGAGTGACACTCCAAATTTACGTGGATGGATTTGGGGGTGTTACAGTTTGAACCCATCTTAAAACCTCTAAAGCAACAAATCTCATTCTCTTACCATCTGAAATCATAGTTTATTAAAAAAATCAAGCATTTTTAGTTTGGTTTTCTGTTATTGTTCACTGAATGATCTTTGAAAGTTCTTTTTATTTGATAGGTATGATCGTTGAAACTTGAGGTTTGTTCCTAACCAATGAAGAATCACTCAAACCAGAGGAGTTTCTTTTTACATTGTTTGAACAGTTTTTGGTCAGAACTCACCTTTCTAGGGTTCTCAAAATAATTATCAAGGTTTTCAAATTAATTTGAATCTTCCATTTCTCGATCGAAACAATATTATTCTCACGCGAGACATTCAATTTCTCACCCAAGAAATCAAATGTCATGCCCAAGAAGAAAGTGACGGTAGTATATCAGGGGATACATATGTGATTTATATATAAGGCCCAAGACTCATTAAAAATTTGCCTTGGGTCTAGGAAATACCAAGACATCACCTGAAAAGTCTCATGCCAAGATGTTGAACTATGAATTAACAAAGGATAAAACTTGGAAAAAAAATTGCCACCAGCATAGCCTAGAGGTAATAGGAATCCTATAGATATATAATCAACGACAGTTCAATCGACCAAACAAATAGATCCTAGTAGCCTATTGGAAAAACCTCCCTACTAAGATTAATTGTTCACTAAAACCCCCAATTTACAAGGTTGTTGATGCAGGAAAATCACATGCTAACCCCAAAATAACATAAATCCTGCACGATAGGCGTTAGTTATGAGGACATCACACAAAGCAAGGCAGAAGAAGGTGACGGCGCGCCACAAAAACTGCCGCAGAGCGCCGCGAACATTGCCGCAGCGCGCTGCGAACACTAACGCAGTACGCCGCCACAGCAACGCGCCGTGACTACTGCCGCAACACGCCGCCACCGTGGACGACTCCATCCAGCGACGGAAATTTTCTTTTTACCTTTTTAGTCTTTTATTATTTTAGGACTCTTTTATTGCGAGTTTTATATCATTTAGGGTTTTCTTAGCCTATATAAACGCATTATAAACACTTTATTAAACAGTTTTTTATTATTGAATGAAAGAGAGTTACTTTTGTGCAAACCCTAGAGAGCTTGTAAAGAGTTTTCAACCAAAGGAATGAATCCTTCAAACCTTGAAGAGTGAGCAATCGTTTCTCGTGCGACTTGGTGTGAAGCTGACATACAGCCGTGGTGTGAAGCTTCGAAAAATCTTTGGTGTGAAGCCTTGGAATCTATCCTTTTATTTTGTCTTTTCTCTAGTTGTCAGGTATTATTTTCGTTCTTTCCATTGATAAAAGAACAAAAATCACAAAAGAATCGTATTCTATGATATAATTAATCACCCTTTTTGAACTATTTATTCAAGTTCACCTCCTTCAAAATCCCCGAGGAATCAAATCCGATATTGCAATTATCGCTTGATGCCCTAAACTAGAACGAATTATGAGTTCCTTCATCGGAACCATTTTTCTAGATCGGAAAAATTTTCACTCATTCAAACGCTAAAACGGATTAATCTAATTGTTTTTATTAATTTCATTGAACTAATTTCATGTGTTGCTTGATTTTGGATATTTTCGCTATTCAAATCATTCTAAAAGTTAATCCCAAATTCGCATATTAGGATTTTAGCGTTTGTCCTGCGTCAGTTTTGGTATCAGAGCACAGTTTTAGTTTAGGGTCCGTGTCATATAGATTTTAGGGTTCACTTGATTTTAGTATATTTTGTATTGCATAATTCTGTCATGGATACCAATACCTTAGAGGCCCTGATTAGAGATCTTGTATCTAAGGTGACCACTAGTCAAACCCGGATGGATGAGCAATTCGCTGATCAACAAGCTAGGTATGAGGCTTTAGAAACCCGTTTTGAAGAGATCAATGAGCTCATCGCTGAGAATCACAATAGAGTCAACAACCGTGACCGTAGGAGAGATGTTCCTCCCCGACGTGAGGTTCAAGTCAATCTTGATGATAAGGTAATGAAATCTGTCAAAATTGATGCCCCTACTTTTGATGGGAAAAGACAACCCAAGGCCTTTCTTGAGTGGGTCGCCAACATAGAAAATTACTTTGAGTGATATTCCATGTCCGAAAAGCGTAAAGTCAGATTTGCCAAAGTCAAGCTTATGGGTCAAGCTAGACTTTATTGGTTGGGAGTAGAGCGTCGTAGGCAAATCCAGGGTCTTCGTCCCATTTCCACGTGGGCTGAGATGAAAGTTCAGCTGCACGAAAAGTACATTCCCGTATCATATGATGAACGGTGGCAGTCATTGCATAAAGGAGATTCCCCAGTCACAGAATATATCGATCGGTTTGAAGATCTAATGACCCAAGCCGATGTCGATGAACCAGCAAAAGTTACCCTCTCCCGATTCCGAATGGGTCTTCAACCAGAGTTACAGAGGGAACTCATTCCTTATCCCATTGCGGATCTCGATGAATGTTTTGCTAGAGTCGAAGAATTAGAACGGTATCTCGACACCCCCAGTCATGGCCGATCTAAGTCTTTCAAATTTGAGCATCAATCTAACCCTATCGAAAAGGGAAATAATGCCTCTAGTCAATCCTCAAAATCTAATTCCCCAAGTTGACAAAGGAAAGGGACCAATGGTCGAAAGTTCTAAGCGTGCCTCGCAGCAATGTTATGAGTGTTAAGGTTTTGGTCACTTTGCATCCCAATGTCCTAGTAAGAGTCAGACTTTGATCATTCAGGAGCATACTGAGAAAGAGGACAACGAGATACCCAAAAAAGTATACGAGTCATGTAGCACTCCAAGTGATGAGGAGGGTGAGGTTCCGGTCAGAGCCATAGGTTGCGTTAGGATAGTTCCCATTGCCAAGGATGGTGTTGATAATGTGTCCATCTCAAGTGAGTCATTAGAGTTAGTAGGATCACATCATTTTGATTTGCATGGGATTAACAATCTGAATTTATTAAGCACTGGAAATACACATAATTGGACTAACACATTGAATATATTTAATGAATTTGATACTAACAGGTTTGTCTTAATTCCAAATGGTTCTGAGCATGTGGGATCTTTTCCAATCTCGAACAGGGGTAAGGATGAAGCTCTAAATTTTCCTCTAGACAAGAGCAAGTTACCGACAATTGTCGTAACGGATCTTACGCCTATTCTAGATCCCACAACCCTACCCTTTAATTCATTTCTTATTGAGCACCCGACCCAACCGCACCCATTTACCCAGTTTCTATCCCGTACCTTACCTGTGCAATATGAGAAAGGGTCGAATGAGAAGGTTATAGAACTTCCAAGCTTCCATGCCAATGAAGGTAAGAATCAGAAGTATCTCACTGCGTGGAAAGGCAAGCCAAGAGTTGAGCTTCCGAAGTGTGCCATCCATTGGTTCTCTAACTCATCGGAGATGAGTTTTTCCACCCGGGAAGTATTGATTGGGACATCACACAAAGCAAGGCAGAAGAAGGTGAGACGCCAAAAGTACCGCCGCACGTTAGTGCCAACCTTGACAACGACATCAGACGTAGGACAACTCCATCCAGCGACGGAAATTTTCTTTTTAGCGTTTTAGTCTTTTATTATTTTAGGACTCTTTTACTGCGAGTTTTATGTCGTTTAGGGTTTTCTTAGCCTATATAAAGGCATTGTAAACACTTTATTAAATAGTTTTTTATTATTGAATGAAAGAGAGTTGCTTTTGTGCAAACCCTAGAGAGCTTGTAAAGAGTTTTCAACCGAGAGAATGAATCCTCCAAACCTTGAGGAGTGAGCAATCGTTTCTCGTGCCACTTGGTGCGAAGCCGACGTACAGCCGTGGTGTGAAGCTTCAAAAAATCCTTGGTGTGAAGCCTTGGAATCTATCCTTTTATTTTGTCTTTTCTCTAGTTGTCAGGTATTATTTTCTTTCTTTCCATTGATAAAAGAACAAAAATCCCAAAAAAATCGTATTCTATGATATAATTAATCTCCCTTTTTGAACTATTTATTCAAGTTCACGTCCTTCAAAATCCTAGAGGAATCAAATCCAATATTGCAATTATCGCTTGATACCCTAAACTAGAACGAATTCCGAGTTCCTTCATCGGAGCCGTTTTCTAGATCGGAAAAATTTTCACACATTCAGTCGCTAAAACGGATTAATCTAATTGTTTTTATTAATTTCATTGAACTAATTTCATGTGTTGTTTGATTTTGGATCTTTTCACTATTCAAATCATTCTAAAAGTTAATCCCAAATTCGCATATTAGGATTTTAGCATTTATCCCGCGTCAGTTAGGGTTCTCAATCTTCAATTAAAACAAAAAAATATAAAAGAATAAGATAGAAGATCTTCAGATTTTCTCCAAAGAGGCTTGTAGGTTTCGCACCAACGATAACTTTGAAGAATTACTCAAAGGCGAAAATTCTTTGCAAGTTTTCTACAAAAAATTCACTCTTTCACGAGATATACAAAAGCAACTTAATTTTTTCATTCATCATTAACTTTTAAATAATGTTTTTACATGCCATTATATAGGCTAAGAAAACCTTAACTAAAATAAATTTGAAATAAGAAAATAACTAAAACCGCCAACTTGTGGACGCAACTCACGAACGTTTGTCCTATAATCACGGGTGTTCGTCCTCTATTCACGGACGTCCATCGTCTACGACACGTACAAAACAGAAACCATCTAAAATCACGGATGTCCGTTCGAATACCACGGATGTCCGCTTTGAAGCCACGGACGTCCGTCATATGTTGACGAACTTTGCATCCTTGTATTCTTCCTCCTTTGTTTTCTCTTTGCATTTTCCATCCACCTTGCACTATGAGATGTCCCCATCAATTCTCCCCGAGTAGGAGAAACTCATCTCCGATTAGTTGTAGAACCCACGTATAGCACACTTTGGAGGCTCAACTCTCGACTTGCTTTCCATGATGTGAGATACTCATGATGCTTTCTCGCATTGATAGTGAAGTTTGGAAACTCTATAACCTCCTCATTCAACATTCTCTAATATTGCACAGGTAGGGTACGGGTTATGAATTGGTCAAATGGGTTCGGACTGATTGTTTGGGCAACAAGGAATGGGTCAAAGGACATAATTGTTGGCCCTAGAATAGATGTAAGATCCTCTACCACAACTATCGGATGATTACCTTTGTCTAGAAGAAAACTTAGACCTCCATCATTACCTCTTTTCAAGATCGGAAAAGGTCCCTCATGCTCGGGACTATCATGAATCAACACAAAATTGTCATTATTAAACTCATTAAACAAATTCAATGTGTTAGTAAAATTATGTGTATTTCCACTGTTCAATAAAGTTTGATCGTTAATATCATGCAAGTTAGAATGATGGCATACTCCTACCAATTCTAACGATGCCTGTGGTACAGACTCACTATTAGCACTTTCTTCGGGAATAGAAACCTTCCTAACACAACCTACTGTTTTCACAGGAATGTCATCCTCCTCATCACTTGGTATCTCAGTAAGTGGTTCATAAACTTCTACTCCTAACTCATTGTCCTCTTTCTCGTTATCTTCCTGAATAATCAAGGATCGGGATTTACTGAGACATTGAAATGCAAAGTAACCAAAGCCTTGGCACTTATAGCACTGCTGTGGTGCATGCTTCAATTTTCCTTTACCCTTGTCAATCTGAGGATTCATGAGTTTTGAGGATGGACTATAGATATTATTCACTTTTTCAGTAGGACTAGATCGAAAATCGGGATTAGAGGAACTAGATCGCCCACTGGTTGGAACGTCGAGATACCTTTCCAACTCTTGCACTCTAGCATAACATTCTTCTAAATCTTCAACAAGATGAGGGATGATGTAACGACCCGAAATTTCCAAGTCAGATGATATAGAATTTCTAGTCGCTAGATCATAGTTCATAGTCTATAAGCAGAGTTTCATTGGTATCAATGAAGATCAACTATTATAAACTGAAATAAATGTTCAACATTCATAACTAAATCATCCATCCAAAGTAATGTACCACCGGTGACGGTAGTTCGTCACACAAACAGTGGTACGTACATCAATGTAAACAAACATTCTAATGACATTCATTAAATAGTACCAAGTAACAAAACCAAGATCGACTAAGGATAATAACTCTCAGGCGGAAGGTCTTCCTCATCTTCCAGCACCAAATTGGGATCCTTGTCAGCGTCGGTACCTGTGACACATAGTGTCAAGGTGAGCTAAAAATTCCATGAGCTCACAATATAAACCTGCACTTATTCACTCAACATAGTTTTCAATGATCAATTTGAGCTTAATCTCTAAGACTTTCAAATTCAGGGAGTCTAACTGTCTTGTTCGAGATTTAGTTCCATGCGAGATATGTGACTAAACGTGATCGTTTAGTCACATATCTCGCGTTTCATATGAATGCAGATTTAGCGAGATTTCCATTACATGTTAAGAGCAACTTGTTATGTTCATGCATGATTTAAATAGTAACTTAAAAATCTCTAACGCAAGTATAGCGTTCAAGCCAGAGGCAGCCGATGGGAATCCTAACCATCGTCGTTCATGAACAATTTTTCAGTATGCCCAAGCTCTTGCGTTGTGAGGAATACTTGGACGGTTCAGAGGCCGTCGTTATGGTTCAGTAGGTGTCGAGGCAGAGTTCAGTAGGTGTCGAAGCACAATTCAGTGTGTGCCGGAGCACGGTTCAGTAGGTGTCGACGCACAGGATTCATTCAGATTAACTCTTCCAATCACATGCATGTTTTAACACATAATACTGAGTTCATAATACATAGCTAATTCATATGCGATCACCAATATTCAATGAGAGTTCAATGAGTTTCAATATTTGATGGGTTCCAATATTCAATGAGAGTTCAATGAGGTTCAATATTCGATGAGTTTCAATATTCAATAAGAGTTTAATGTGTTTCCGATGTTCGATGAGTTCTAACATTCAATGGGGGTTCAATACCTTTCAATATTCAATGGGTTTAGCATTCGATGAGAGTTCCATATTCTAAGTATGCCACATGTTCAATGTACATTAAATCAATTTCAACTACGCAATGATGGTACAACGATATATGATTTCAACATTCTAATGCTAACAATCAGAGAAATTTGCTAATTCGATAATCACTAAATGACCATGAATCAAGAGATAACATGTAAGAGTGTATTGTAATTCCCCTAACTCGGTCCTAACATCGCAAGGAGGAAAAATGAGGTGATCCTTATTGATGGCGACCAATTCCTTTTTCTACATCACGAACACCAGTGATGCATCAAAGATCGATCAAAATTTCAATGATTCGAAGTACTTAAGATTATCTCAAGAAGGAGGGTTGTAACACACAAGTCTGACCTAACTCGCTCGAGTGACAAGTGGTGTTCGCTCGAGGGACTTACTCTAGAACGAATTCCATGCACTCTCGGTATCTCACTCAAGCGACAACCAAACTCGCTCGAGCGACTTTTGGCCGAAAGTTTAGCCTTGTTTCTGAAGCGTTCTCGCTCAAGCGAAAAGTGAGCTCGCTCAAGCAAGCCTGTATCAATACGAAAGTAACCCCTTTTCTTAGTCCAAAATGAAGTCCCGAATTTCGATATAAAAATTTGATAATTAGTAACTAAAATCTAGAATTAAAGAAAGTAGAATCTTTAATAAGGAAGATGATATCTACCATTTCGAGGCATGAACAATAGATCTATGATGACCAATGTTTGAGGAGATCGACATCCAAAACTCTCGTCCGTCCGATATTTCTATTTTCTCCCCCTTGTTCTAGATGGTTGAAGGGATCAAGTGCTCCTTGTGGAAGAATCCTTAAAAGTTTTAAGGTGGGTTGAAGAGATGGTTGAGAAAGAAGAGTGGTGACGGCTAGGGTTTTCTCTAAAAGAAAAGAGAGGGTTTTCTTACGGTTCTTTTCTTAAGGAGAATTCTCGAAGAGATTATGATTAGGTTTCTCCGTAACCCACTTTTCTATCACTTAAAGGAGATTATCCAGAGATAAGTTGGCACACCAAAGTAGTGTGTATAGGTGTTTTACTTCTAGGCCCAAAATAAAAGTCCAAGGTTTGATTCTTTGACCTCTTGTCTCTAACTCAAGCTTTTAACTAGTAAGCTATCACATAATTTGTGTTAACTAATGACTTAATTAAATATAGAAGCTTGCAGACCAAACGTTATTAACCATAAATACAACATCTAGGTATATTACTGATATGAAAATTTAGGTCGTTATAGATGAGTTCTTTTCGTAACTCAGGACGTAGACTAGTGTGAAACCTAGATAAGGTGACGAGTGGACTCTTATAAGCTTTAGCCTGATATAAGTATTCCTCAAACGTGTTGATATAATCATCAACAAGCATGTTTCCCTATTTCAAACCATGTCATTGATCCATGAGTCGTTGGTTGTAGGAAAGGGAAACATATTTATCATGAAGTTTCTTTTTCATTTTCGCCCATGTGGGGATGGGTTCGCATTCGAGAGTTTCTCGACGTCGTTCCACACTTGTCCAATAAAGTTTGGCTTGTCCCACGAGTTTCATTTTGGCAAACCAAACTTTTCGCTCATCCGTCATATCATACCAATCGAAATAATAATCCATGGCGGCTACCTAATCTATATAGATTTTTGGGTGCATCTTTCCTTCGAAAGTGGGGGCATCAAAACACTAACATAGCTATATGCAATTGAAACCTAAAATAGATTGGTATGATATGCATAAATCCAGCACAATAGGGATTAGGATTCTCAATCTGCAATTAAAACAAAAAAATAAAAGAAGAATAAGATAGAAGATCTTCAGATTCGCTTCAAAGAGGCTTGTCGGCTTCGCAATAATGGTAACTTTAAAGAATCACTCCTTAAAGGCGAAAACTCTTGGCAAGTTTTCTACGAATGATTCACTCTTTCACAAGATGCACAAAAGCAACTTAATTTTTTCATTTCATCATTAACTTTTAAATAATGTTTTTACATGCTATTATATAAGCTAAGAAAATCTTAACTAAAATAAATTTGAAATAAGAAAATAACTAAAACCGCCAATGTGCGGACGCAACTCACGGGCGTCCATCCTGTAATCGCGGATGTCCGTCCTCTGTTCATGGAAGTCCGCACTCTATGACATATACAAAACAGAAATCATCTAAAATCACGAATGTTTGTCCAAATACCACGAACATCCGTTCTGAAGCTACGGACGTCCGTCATATGTTGACGAACTTTGCTTCATTTTCTTCTTCCTCCCTTGTTTTCTCTTTGCACATTCCATCCACCTTGCACTGTGAGATGTCCCCGTGAATTGTCTTGCTCTAAAGCTCACTTCCCAATCGATATGAGTTGCCTTCTATCAATTGGAGCCTCTTATCAATCTCTCTAAATTTATGCAATATGCTTCTAGGGTGAGAGAGCCTCATGATGACCATTTGATGGTATGGGTAAAATACTTGACACCCCTTGTTTTGGGGCTTCTTCACTAATACCTCCCATTCTTTTTGTGCGCTCGTAATATATTTACCTTTCTAAAAACTAACATATTTACAATGGAGCTCTAAATTCATTCATATCGAAAAGTCAATGTTCATCCCAATAACACAATTGTGATACCTCACTTTTTTTAACCACCATTTAACCTAAAAGGTTTCACTGTCACATTCAGTTCCTTCTTCGTCATGGATCTCTATATTGTTTATTATTCATTAGAAATTCTCCCTTATGTGGATTTTGTCAGAAACTTTTCCATTTCATAGGAGTAATCACTATTGTGGACGAACTTAGTGAATTCCTCATTTTATTATTGCTGCCTTCAACAATCTGTCACAGCTTTCTATACATAAAAACAACTGTATCGCAACTCATGCATAAAAGCAGCGATATGCTATTTTGAAAGCTTGAGAGCTGTGATATCCTGCTTTGAAAGTAAAAAAATTTCAAGAGAGTTGATCAGTCTAAGAATTTAAACTATTTTATACTAATCCATTTAATCTAAATTATCAGAGATGATAAAAGACTTATATAAACTATCAGAAAGATTGCCAACTTATTTTCCATATATATATATATATATATATATATATATATATATATGATCCCAGTTAGGTGCTCCGCCGGAGCACAGTGAGCATAATCCAAGGTCCATAAGCAGTTTTGTGTGGCATCCAAAACATATTTTGGTTGCCGTGTGGAGCAATATATATATATATATATATATATATATATATATATATATATATATATATGATCCCAGTTAGGTGCTCCACCGAAGCTCAGTGAGCATACTCCAAGGTCCATAAGCAGCTTTGCGAGGCACCCAAAACATATTTCGGTTGCCGCGTGGAGCAAGAGAGATTGCATCAATTATTTTCAAAAAAAAAAAGAAATTGAAAACTTATCCACATGCTAAAAGGCAAAAGTAGATTACGTAATAGACCAATTTTTAAATGGTAATAATCACAAATGGAGATTAGATTTAATTTTTGTTTTTGCTTTCAAATTATCTATACACTGTCCCTTCAGTCCATGTGGCACCAAAACAGGATTTTGGTTGCCACAAGGCACATTTTAAGAGAGCTTGGAGCACAGGTTCAATTTATTGTTTCTCCGTAATTTTGAGTATGACATAATTATATTCATCAGAAAAATTGACAATTTCTAGTCGTTTATATATAAGTACTATATATTTTCAAAAATTTCATACTAAATGGATTACTATAATATACCAGTATGATATCTTTCAACTACCAAAAAAAATAATAATAAACTGAACATAAATATATATCTTTTCATCAGTGAAATTTGGAAAAAAAAATTAATAGTCTATTATCTTCTATCAGCCCTCTTTCAAGTTAATTAGATTAGTTAATTAGTTAAAGTTCTCAAACTAATCAACCTTCCTGAAAAATTATTGCTTCCAAAGCAACGATATCGCTGCTTTGGAAGCATGGAAGCAGCAACATCATTTCTTTTAAGCTTCCAAAGTGACAATAACATGGCTCTTATGGGTCAAAGCAGTGATATCGCTCCTTTTTATGGGTCAATATAGCTGCACTATAGTGATATGTTCATGAAAGCAGTCATGTCATCCCTGGAAAAGCATAAATGTACGAGAAATTATGAAACACACAACAATCATCCACAATGGTGTTTATCCTACGAAACCCACATAAGGGAAAAGTTTTAAACAAAACCGACATATTGGAGAAGTTCAAAAGAAAAATAAAGAACATAGAGATTCATAATGAAGGAAGAAATGATTGTCGCTATGAAATTTTTAGGTTAAATGATTGTTAAAGGACAATGAATTATCAACATACTATTATCGGGATGAATGCCAAGTTATTGATACAAACAATGATTATGTTAGTTTTTAAAGGATAAATATAATAGTTTTTAGGTTGAATGATGGTTAAAAGGCAGCCATGTTATCAAAATCTGTTATTAAGCTGAAAGAAGACAATAGAGATCGGATGTAGATATGTTAGCTTTTAGAAGAGAGAGAGTACGGAGTAAAAAGTTGAGTTTAAAGGATATTATAAGTATTTTAAAATGAATATAAAATGGCGGGTAGAAAATTGTCGAGAAAAATAAGGACGTGCGAAATAATGGGGGAGATTAAGTGGAGAAGCCCCAAAATAGGGGTATCAAGTAATTTACCCTTAACATTTTGAAACAAAACAAAGCATGCCACGACCTGAACCTCCGCAATTGTTGCTGAAGACTCCCCAATGGATCCAGCATCAGAAAAAAACCCCCCTCATTATCATAAGAAAAGCTCTACAAATTTCAGCTGACCTGGGATAACCATTCCTACTTCCATCGAAGCTTCACTTAACCGACATCTGGCTTCTTCCAAGTATCAAAAGGTTTGTAACCCCCCTAGGAGATGTAAACATTGTGCCAACCTACAACCAAAGTGCATAGATGCTTGCCCTCTTCGACACTTCAATAATAATCTTACCGATAATGATGTTTTCTTCAGTGTGATGACCTTTAAATTTGCAATTATTAAATTCCTTCTACACATGCCATAACATTGCAAAAACCAAAATACCAAGAGTGTTTGGAGATCAAAGAATTACTCGGAACATCTCGAGTCTGATGATTAAAATAACTCGAGCTACCTCTAAAATCTCTCTACACTTATCTAACTTCCTAATGAGGAAAAAATAAATAAATAATCAATACCAAACAGACCTTCTATGCTGATAAGCAACATGAAATTTAATCTCATAATAACCTTTTATTCAAGAATGAAATGAGGAGCAATTAATTAGTATATATGCTTTTCCAAGGAACAAAATGAACAATCATTTAATTAAAATATAATGCAACGGGAAAAAATACATACATGATAGTTCCAAGTATTGATAGGTCATGACTTAGTTGTTCATCTAATCCAAAACTGAGAGCATAAACAATGAGAAACATTGAAGCTGCCTGCACAACGATGGTGACACAGTCAGCACTCTTAGTTACACCGAACCATCTCGGTTTTAAACTTATGCAAATCCAACACTTGACCACATCAATCTTAAACAAAATAAATTTTTTTTAAATTAATAGGAGTTAAGATTAGGATCCCATAAACTAAAAGTACAAAACTCCAAAACGGTCAGATATCCACTATCTTTAACAAATACTTACCATCATATATCAATATAATGATTGAATTTCTAAGACATGTACACCTAACAAGTGCATAAACATAACCAAACTAGTAAAAATGCATGTGTTGCACATGAGAAAGTAAAAAAACTGAATATCTATGCTCACTTATCAAACTTTAAAGATGACGTTACAAAAAATCAGCTGTATTTATTATTTTTGCTAGACTTTAATTCTTTAAAAAAAAGTATTTTAATGTTTTTATTCACCAATGATGATTGGTAGACTTTAATACTTTTTATTTACAAAAATTTGTTTTTTATATTTGCTTTTATTTTTCTAAGGAATTAGATTTCTTGCACCATAATTAATAATCGCACATAGATCATAAAATATTCTCTATCTTTAATTAAAATTCATTATATTAGCTCACCATCCCCAAGTAGCTTCCAAATAGAAGTCTTTGTCTGCCTTGCTTATCCATTAGGTATAGAGCGAATAATGCCCCTAGAGATAACCACCAATGGACACAAATAGATTTATCTCAAGTCAAAGGCAAGTAAAATCTTTGAAAAAAATAGTAAGTAGGCCAAACCTGCAAAGTAAGTAAGTCCAACAAATAGGCTTGCTAACGCACCACTGGTGACACCTACATCTTGAAATGTCAATGACGAAAAATAAAGAACCCCATTTATACCAGAAAATTGTTGAAGTGCAAAAAGAGCCCCTCCAATGGATGCAACTGCCACCACACAAGAAAATCAAAGCCAAGAAAAAATGTGCATTAGAATGGTACTATAGTTTTGTAAAGAAGGGAATAATGTTGATTATAAAACAGTAGAAACACTTAAGTTAAGATTAAGTATTTATGGTATTTAGAAGGGTCATCTCTTATTTTGTTCATGAAGATATTCGACCACACAAAAGGATGAAAAAAAAATGTAATAGCAGATCCAAAAAAAAAGGAAAAAAGGTACAATCCCCAGTCGGTGACCATTCATCGTGAATATTCCTCTAAATCAGATACTTACTTGACTTTTGGAAAGCGATTAGGGTAAGGATTTAGTATGGAGGGAGGAGGAAGAAGAGAAGAGAGAGAGAGAGAGAGAGAGAGAGAGAGAGAGAGAGAGAGATTTAGGGATAAAATAGCTTAGTCAGGGTTAGGGAAACCCTACTAGCCTTTTATACTAATAAAGGTAATTACACTCACACACTCGTATATAGTACACGCACCCCATAAGTGGCACACACATAAACAGTTATCTACACCCCAATACTCCCCCTCAAGCTGGTGCAGGGAAATCTATCATGCCCAGCTTGACAATAACATCCTGAAGTAGAGAAGGATCAAGAGATTTGGTGAAAATATCGGCAAGCTGCTAAGAAGATGAAACCTTCGGAGTCTCAATGAGACCAGCCTGAATTTTCTCACGAATGAGGTGCATATCCACTTCAACATGTTCGGTTCTCTCATGAAGAACTGAATCCTCAACAATATCAATGGCAGCTTGGTTCTCACAGTGAAGAGGCACATGAAGAGAAGGGGGACAACCAAGCTCAGTGAGAAGAGAACGCAACCAAAGTACCTCATAAGTCCCATTAGCCATAACACGGTACTCAGATTCAGCGCTTGACTTGGAGACCACATCTTGTTTCTTACTTCTCCATACAACAAGATTACCATCAAAAAAGGTACAGTATCCGGAAGTAGATCAGCAATCAGTAGGAGCCCCTACATAATCGGCATCACTGTAGTAGCTGAGATGAAAATGACCCGCATTACCATAGAACAAACCTCGGCCAGGAGAGGCCTTAATGTATCTAAGACTTCGATGAACAACAGATATATGAGGAGCCCTGGGAGCATGCATAAACTGTGCAACAAAGGACACTGCAAAAGCTAAGTTTGGGCGAGTGTTGGTGAGATAAATAAGTTTGCCAACAAGTCGCTGATACTCAGAGGGATTAGGGAGAAAAGCCCCGATATCTGCATGAAGATAGTGTTTGGGGTCCATAGGAGACTCCGCACACTTACATCCAAGCATGCCAGCGTCCTTCAATAGCTCAAGAGAATAATGTCTCTAGGATAAAGAAATGCCCCGATTAGATATAACAATCTCAATACCCAAAAAGAATAGAAGCTGCCCCAAATCTTTAACATCAAAGGCTTTACCCAAACCATCCTTCACTTAGGCTTTACCCAAACCATCCTTCATCGCCTGTGAGTATGATATCATCAACATATACCAGGAGAATATTGTGGAGTCCAACTGGACTGGTGTGAATAAAGCACGTATGATCATAAAGGCACCACATGAAGTCCATGGCAAGTATAACAGTACTAGAGTGATGAAACCAGGCTCTCGGAGATTGTTTCAATGCATAGATCGATTTGAGAAGCCAACACGTTTTCCCTGAATACTCCCCCTTAAGCTGATAGTCAGGAGGAGGGGCCATATATATCTCCTCATCAAACTCTCCATGAAGGACAGAATTCTTGGCATCAAGCTAATAAAGGGACCAATGATGATGCGCAGCAAGAAAGATGAGAACCCGAATCGAGGTAAGCTTTGCCACAGGAGCGAAGGTAATAGTATAATCAAGACCCGGAACTTGAGTAAACCCCTTTTCAACTAAGCGCGCCTTATATCTTTCAACAGTACCATCTTGACGATACTTCAAGGCAAAGACCCATTTGCAGCCAAGAGCTCGCGTGTCTAGTGGAAGATCAACAAGTTCTCATGTCTTGATCGCATATGCTGAGATAAGCATTATTGTGATCAGACGTATATGCCATGTTGGCTTATGTGATACAGTGCAATATGCTATCGCATGCTACAGTATTCAATCGCATATTGTCCCAACGGTCATATTTATGATCGTTGGATTTGTTTTCAAAAATGGGAGCCCTACCTCTATAAATAGAGGGGCTCTCTTCCTCTCTTCACTAAAACTCAATTAGAGTCTCTCTCTCTCTCTCTCTCTCTCTCTCTCTCTCTCTCTCTCTCTCTCTTGCATGCCCATTCTCTTTTTCATTTTGTGAGTTATAAATCTTCTTCAAGCAAGAAGGGGGGTCCCTAACATGGTTCTACCAGCCCTCTAAAGTTTCCTCCGAAGCTCCTACTATCCTTCCTCCATCTCCAAGCAATAAAAGCATCAAATCAAGATCCAAGAATCAAGATTGAAGCTTTTTCATTTGTGTGGGAGATTTGAGTATTTAATTTTAGTTTTTATTTTTAATTTTACATCAAATCATCTTTCATTTTTCATATTCTTAAATTTATATCATTATTATGCCTTCGTCCACATCAAATGATCCTCTTAGACTGAGGTCTAACGATCTGGATTGGAAGTATGGACATTATAAAAGGCCTACGGAGAAGGCCAAGATCCAATGTACCATGTGTCCCCATGTTAGCAAAGGTGGAATATCACGACACTAGTAACACTTGGCGTGGCAACCCGTATCAAATGCTAAAGCATGTCCAAATGTAACTCCCAAGATTGTAAGGGAGATTTTACAATGGAATGATAAGGTTTCAAGGATGAAATATAATGATGATGTAATTTTAATAGACTAGGGAAGGGGGTAGTTATCATTATCATTATGAGGAGTAGCATGTGGAGGATGACAGATCCACTCCCTCCACCACGACTCGTAGTAGTAGACCACCGGCTCCACCTCATAAAAGGGCTCGTGATAGTGGTAGTAGTTCGAGAGGTCGTGGTATAGAAAGATTTTTCTCTTGTAGACCACATCCCGAGGATGTGGTTGATGCAAGAGACAAAGGTGGACCGGTCCAAACTACCATAGAAAACCAGTTTAAAGATAAAGATAGACCCACAACTACTCAATATGTGGCTAAGTGGATGTACCAAGCCGGTATTGCCCTCAATACTGTCAAAATTAAAGAGCTTCCAAGTTATGGTTGAAGCTCTAGGACAATTTAGTCCTGGACTTGAACCACCCTCATATCATGAAATAAGACACACTTGTCTTAAAAAAGAGGTCCAAACAACCAAGAGTTTTCTAGCTGAGTATAAAGAGGATTGAAAAACATAATGGTTGATGGATGGACGGATAGGTTTAATTTTTTGGTTAATTGTCCTACTTGCATTGTGTTCCTAAAGTCGGTGGACGCTTCGGTCGAATCACACACGGCCGAATAACTTTTTTACCTCCTAGATAATGTTGTGAAGGAGGTTGGAGAAGAGCATGTTGTCTAAGCTTGTGCGGACAATGCCGCTAATTATGTGGCCGCAGATAGGCTTCTTATACAAAAGCGAGCCTGCATATATTGGACCCCATGTGAGGCCCATTGCCTTGACTTCATTCTAAAAGACATAGGCAAGGACCATATTAAGACCATAGCTAAGGCTAGGAGAATAGTAGTTTTCTTGTATAAGCATGGCCAACTACTACACCATATGCGCAAAGCATTGGGTGGAAATATTTTTCGACCCACCGTTGCGCGCTTTGCTATGGCCTTCTTAACCCTACAGATACGGTAAAAGAGAACAATTACGTAGCTTTGTAACAGGCGCCAAAGGAGGAATGGGCCATGGTCTAAAAAGAGCGAGGGAAATTGAGTGACCTAAACCATTCTTAAGCCAAAATTTTAGAATAGTGTTACAAAAAACTAAGAGACTCTCAACCATTCGTAGAAGTACTACGATTGGTTGATGTGATGAGAAGCCCGCTAACGAGAGCCTTTTCTTTGGAAATTAGACCCATCCAATCGATAGGCATGATCAAATATGTGCATGAGGAGTTCATGGATGAGTCTCATAATAAATTAATGATCACTTGTCTGGAAGACGAATTCAAACACCGAATCCATTTTCTGATGTCTGGTCATCCAAAGAATTAGCACTTTTGGTTATGGGGTATCTAATCACGAGTCGGATATCATCAAATTCCTTAGGATTTGATCATAGGTTATTTTGCGATGATTTCACCATTAGACCATGTAATGATCTTATAATACAATCATTTTAGCATAAAGTTAATGAATTCACCGTTGGATTTGACCAAAACAATGAAATTTGATCAATCCATGATAAATCCATCGTTGGATCTTATTATGGTCGCGTATTATGTCCGTTTGACTAAAAGTCAACTAAATTCAGCATTAGATTTTACAAGAATGAGAAGATTTGGTTGACATGTAACAAATCCACTGTTGGATTTCGTTACGATCTCATATTATGATTGTTTGATCAAAAGTCAACGAGTCAACCGCTAGATTTGACTAAAATCAGAAGATTTGATCAATATGAAATATATCCACCATTGGATCTCGTTACGGTCTCGTATTATGATCATTTGACCAAAAGTCAACGAATCCACTGTTGGATTTTATCAACTCATAAGATCTGGTCAAAATGCAATAAATTCATCGTTGGATCTCGTTACAATCTCGTATTATGACTGTTTGACCAAAATTCAACGAATCCACTGCTAGATTTGACCAAAATCACAAGATCTGATCAATATGCAATAAATTTACCGCTGGATCTCGTTACGATCTCGTATTATGATCGTTAGACCAAAAGTCAACGAGTCTACTATTGGATTTGATCAAAATCCCAAGATCTGGTCAATATGTAATAAATCTACCATTGGATCTCGTATAATGATCCTTTGACCAAAAGTCAAATGATCCACCGTAAAAGAATTTCCGATCTCGAGGTTGAGATCAAAACCCTACATTTGAGGGAGTGATGACATAAATCGTGAGGGAAACTCTAATTTCGGGACGTGATTCAGATCCAATAAAGCTGATGTTTATGAGTCATTGTAGATAAATATTTCGAGTGTCAGAGTCCGGAATCATTCTTTGGGTTCTTGATTGCAGCCCGTACAAGTATCGAATTTATGGTTGCAATGCGAGTGTACTAAGAATTATGCAAAGGGTTGTACCCACGTAGCTTAACTATCTCTAAGTACATAAGATATTGGGTACGTGCCGTAACGCGTAATCCCAAATTGCAACCCTAAATCATACTTAGGTAAGAGTCATAACTCTTATCCTAAGCGTATTACCTTCAGGAAAGGGTCGTAGCTCTTATCCTAAGTGTATCCATCCGGACTTGTTCCTCCCGTAAACTCTAAATAAAAAAAAAGGGAACAGAAAGAAACTCGAAGATACCATAAAGTCTCTTACAAGAGAATCAAAGTCGGAGACGTTTTCGGTAAGGCTCTCGTGTAAGAATTTTCGGATCCTTCATAATGAGAACGGATCTGCTATTTATAAATTTATGGTAGCAGTTACAGGAAGTTATAATCCTACGGTTTTCGCAAGAGTTTCACAAAATCAAGGGTGTGAGGGTTGCGTGGGTCTTAGCTTTCACGTGAATTGAAAAAAGATCATTCTCCAGATATCTGGCCTACGCAAGTGATTATTTATTTAAGCGGAGAAAACAGAGGACCCATGTTCGAAGAAGATGACCTACACAGGTATAAGTACCTACACAGGCATAACTATCTACACAGGCACGACCTACGCAGGTATGGGCTATTCTAAGGACACTACCTACGAAGGCATAACTACCTACGCAGGCACAACTACCTAGGCAGACATAACTACCTAGGCAGACATAACTACCTACGCAGGCATAACTATCTATGCAGGTATGGCCTGCGTAGGTATGGCCTATTCTAAGGACACTACCTACGCAGACATAACTATCTAAGCGGAGAAAACAGAGGACCCATGTTCGAAGAAGATGACCTACACAGGCATAACTATCTACACAGGCACGACCTACGCAGGTATGGCCTATTCTAAGGACACTACCTACGCAGGCATAACTACCTACGCAAGCATAACTACCTACGCAGGCACAACTCCCTAGGCAGACATAACTACCTACGCAGGCATAACTATCTATGCAAGTATGGCCTGCGTGGACCATATTTTTTTTTTAAATGAAGAGGGAAAGAGGATCACATGCGTGGGCCATGTTAGAGGGAGTGTGAAGAGGGCACATGCAAGTAGGTTCAATCATGAGTCACACTCTTTGACATAACTTAGGACTTTAAGTCCTAATTAAAATAGGTTGTTAAGCAGAAAACCAATAGGTAGAGCTTCCTTTCTTAATTTCTTCCATTAATTTATTCTATCCGATTTTTGAGACTAAGGAGAAGAACTTCCAGATGCCAAAAATTCTGAATCAACAAGAGTATAAGGGCACATGAATTGATGCAAAGTCCCAACCTTTTGGAGATGGTCCTGAAAGGCAGATGATGAGTACTTATCAGATCGAAGAACCTTAATGGTCTTCCCAAACTGGGTATGAATCATGGTAGAGAAGGTGATAAAAGTGCTAAGTACCTCTCATCTTTAGACTTTAACAAACATACCCATGTACATCTAGAGTCATCATCAATGAATGTAACATAACAGTTAAAACCTTCAAATGAAGATAAAAGAGCAAGTTCCCTCACAATAATATGTATAATATCAAACAAAGAATCACTAAGAGTAGTATATGAAACAAATGATGATCTATTACGCTTCGAAAGTTGACAAGTTTAACATTGAAATTTAAAACCATTAGAAATATTTTTAAATTTTGGAAAAAGTAAACATAAACTCAGCAAATTGGCATGACCACGGGCATACCAAAGATCTAAAACACGACTACTAAGGGCGGAAGGGAAAGAAGACGAAACGGGAGCGGCCATAGATCTCTCAGCACCAAAATAATATACGCCTCCACGCTCAAACCCCCATGTCAGAATTCTTCCTTGCAGTCAGGTCCCGTAGAACAGAGTTAGTAGGAAAAAGGGTTATTGAGCAGTTTAAAGATTTTGCAAGACTACTGACAGACAACATTGGTCTGAAAAGTGACAGGAGTAAAGGAACCATCAACAATACGTATCTGCTTATGAGTGGACAGAGGAAAAACGGATGAAAATAAATGGGACTTATCAGTCATATGATCAGAGGCACCTGGATCTATGATCCAAAAATATGTGGATGTAGATGACATGGACATGGCTGCAGAATAGGCTGATGAGGTACCTAGAGCAGGAGGCTGAGTAGGCTGTGGAACCTGAAGACGTCCACACAAATCAGCAAGCTCAGTACGTAAAGCATATAGACCATATAGAGACTCAGCAGAAATCTCTGTGGAGGATGGAGCATCAGAAGAACTAGGTCCAATAACAGCAGTAGCATCAGCAGCATGCACGGTAGAAGTACCCTGACATGGAGGAAAACCATGTAGCTTGTAGCACTTCGAGCTGTCATAATTTTGGCCATTCAATTTGGTACTAGCGATCCCATGGCTGGGTGAGAATAGATGATCCCAACAAACTAGTAGCTTTGGAATCCACTGTGGGAAAGAACATCCGCAATCGAAGCACGTAAAGGAGGCAAAGCAATGGCATGCAATCCACTGTGTTCCCCAAAAACAATAATAGTAGCCATGTAACAAATGCAAACAATCAGGAAAAAAAAGGAACTAATAGGTTGCAAATAATCAAAATCTGCAGTCAGAAACTGTCACGACCCGAAATTCTACCCCATCCCGAGGGCCTAGAATTCCGAGTTATGACCCGCACATATCCCGGATATGCTAAGCGGACATACACCTAATCAAAGTTCTCGCGCAAAACAGGTTCCACGAAATCCGTGAAATCCAACAAATAGGGTGGAATATAAATGTAATCATAAATACTGAATAAGTCTAATAAAATGCGATAAAATGCTATCAATCCACAACTAGCAGGTAAGTCAAATCCGATAAAATGAAATCATAAAATCAATAATAATAATAAGGACCAAATCTACTACCAAGTCTATAATGATCAATATCCGATACTCGGATCGAAATTAGTACCGTAGCCCTCCTGGTACTCAGCTCTGTCGCCCTCCCAAGGCCCCTGATAATCAACGTCCACTGGGTCGACGTTCTCAGCACCAATCAGATCAGAGATACCCACGTCCACACCGTCGGTATAGTCACCTGCAGCTGTTAATTTATCGTGGGATGAGTTTACTCAGTCACGTAAACTCAGTGGGATATACCACCAATCCACCCCATACTACTCAGGTGCATTGTGGGTGCATCTTGTGAGTGATAAACATAGTATCTCAAAGCAGATAGCAAAAGAAAGACAAAATCACATGCATATCGCAAAACTCATATCATATCATAAATGCAAGACTATGATGTAGACACTCATATCCTAACGTACCTTACCATATCTTATAACATATCATACCATGTATTATTCATTCTCGCACATACGTCTGTACATCGCATGAGCGTAACTAACATACTAGTGAAATCCTAAACGACCTGTGCCAGAGTCGCTGCTCGAGCTACTATGGGAGGGTCAACATAGTATCATACCACCATATTATAACGCCCTCGTGTCATACTTATACTCCACAACCCAGCCAATGGGGAGACATAATGGCCAAACTCACTCATAACATACTCATACTCATAATCTCTCCCCGAGATCCGTCTTGGCTGAAAGATGTTGTTGCCCTTACAGTAGCTACGCAAGAAACGGCATGTACAGAGACTTAAGTCCTTTATCTTTTGTTGGCCTACACAGCGATGTCTTATTATCGTACTCGTATCATAACTTATCTTATCTCATACTCATATCTTATCATACCCTTATACTTAATCCTAGGACAAACTATAGTGAGGTAACCTTCCTAATTCACGCTTTCCAAGAAAAATGTTCCGTAGTAACCTGGATGTACTTCGTGTGATAGTTTATACTGCCCTAGAGGTGTTGCATCCGTACATGGATGCCAATATTCTGAGTTTCACGTGACCGTAAAAGAAACCTCACCACAGCTAAGGCCCAAAACCCGATTCTCATATCATATCTCATATCCTATCCTCTCGTATTAAAACTCGAGGTGATAGGATCACTGTATATGCCACCGTATACGCCACCGTATACAAAGTTACACTGAATTCACACTCACCTGACTCGTCATGAGTCCCATTCCACCATGAGTTGTAAGGCATATGAATACGTTGTATTCCTCGCTTCCATACCATCTCAGCGAATCACCACACCCAAGCGTAGGCATGATCTCATACACTCTCGTACTCATGATCTAACATATTCTTAACTCGTATAAATTGATTAAGTTGCAAATACAAAAGTATCACACATACAGAACGGTTTATACTTAGATTTTGATTATGCTTATATTTATATTTATTTACATACCATACCAATATAATTATAGAATAGGGTTATAAGTGTGATTTCGATAATCGTAAAGGTCAGAGTTCGGTTTCATAAAGGCATCGAAGTTCTAACACTTTGTATTATCGAAGAGGTCGCGTTGAAGCGATAAAATTTATATATATATATATATAATAATTAGATAATTAAATTAAATAGTATTTATACTTATTAAGTTATGATTTATCATAACCATCGATCGAAAGACCTTACAATATAATATACACAGGAACTTTGGTCATGAGAATTAGAAAATAATATTAAATTCGAATAGCCTTGAGTCATTCAAAATTGAACCCGACTTGTTGCTCTATTTTGACCTCTAAAACATCATATTCGTGAAATGGCTATTTCACACAAAGTTGTAAAGTTCGCTATCTTCTTTCCAATACCGTAAGAATCGCATTAATCCGAGGTCGGAGTAAAAAGTTATGACCAAAATATCGGGACAGGTGCATCAATGGTCACGAGCTCGGGTTCGTGGCCGCGAATTTGAGTTCGCAGTCATGAGTTCGGACCAGAAACTTCAAGATGGTACAATTTATTATTCTTTTAATTAAAATAAAAATATAGTTTAATTTTTGGGCTTAATTAATTTTAAATAAATAATAATATATATTATTATAGTCTTAGTAGAAGGATAAATTTATAACTATATAGATTTGGAAATAAATAATATCAATATGATATTATGCCAATTAAGTCAATCTATCAAATTTATAAGTATTAGAATTTAATTAATTTTACAGACATAAAAGAGAAAATAAACATATTAAATATACAGACCTAATATAAGGTAAAATATTAATGGCTCAAACAAAAAGAATTCTTGAAAAGAAAAGAGAAATAACATATAAACCCAATTTACAGAATATACAACTTTCAAGGGAAAGCATATATTAAATATATAAGTCTATTAATTTATGAGATATTTTGGTTTAAATAAGATTTTTAAACCCGTCGATGCACGATCGAACGCATCCTACGCGACGGGATCTGAGAACAAAATGGATTGATGGGTACCCACCTCTTGAAGCGTGAACAGAAGATCAACGGCGATTCGCATTGAAAAGGTCGATGCCTAGGGCGTCGGTTCGTCTAAGTCTTCAGAGAGAACGATTTTTTATTATAGAGTAGAGAGTTTTTAAAGTTTTATTTATAATGGTATAAAATTTTAGGTCAACTCTAATTAACACTTTTCGTAGGAGATTTAATAGAATAGGAGATTTTTACACGAAATAAGAATTCATACGTAACTTGAATAGCTTGAGAAAAGGTTTCGTTCCAGCGTTTTGCATAAGCACCAAAGCAATTGGTGTTTCTCTCCCGAAATTATAATTATATACCCTTTGACTTGCTTGATCACTTAAAATGGGCATAACTTTTTGTATTCTTGTCAGAAGTCGTAAAATTATATATCGTTGGAATCGCATCGACGAGCACTTCGCAATGAGTCTAATTTTGATATGAGAAAAATTAGAAATTTTCTATTTTAAAGGGTGGGTTTCGATTCTGATGTAGAGCGTTAGCACAGTGCATAGTGTGATACATCATCTAACACCGTTAAAATAAAGTCTAAAAATCCGGGTTTGTTACAGAAACCCACGACAGATTTTTCAACATAATGCACATCAGACTTATTTTTTGCAATTTAAGGCACATCAGATTTGATTTTGGAGTCCTCAGAAAGCCTGAAAAGAATTTGCAAAACATATGTTATCAGAATAATATTTGCAAAGTATAGAGAATCAGAATAGAATTTGCAAACATGGGTAACGTTAATTTGCAAAAAATAAAGCATCGGAATAGAACTTGCAGCCCTGGGTTTCCTGTAACTTTGCAAACAAGGCATCTTCAATCCCTCAAAAATAGTAGTTGCAGCCTTCAAATCACATCGGCCAAGTTATGAAAAAGAATCCTTAGACCAAACCGATTACAACCCTAAAAGATTGGAGTAATCTGGGTTGATCGAGGAACACCACCTGCAACAGCTTGAGGAAGATGACGATGCAGGTTGGACTTCAAAACACCATCACCGAGACTTCAAGATGGGCTGGTCCAAGAGGGGAAAATGATCCTAGTGAAAAATCAATTCCAACCCACTAGTTTTCGAACCAATCTGGAGCAGTTAAACTTTGACTACAGACGTCAACATGGCGTCAGCAGAGGTGAAGGGTGATGTCAGTGAAGGCTTATTTTGCCAATCTTCCAATACCAACTTGACTTTTGGAAAGTGATTTAGGGTTAGGGTTTTATGTGGGGGAAGGAGGAAGAAGAAGAGGAGAGAGAGAGAGATTTAGGGATAGGATAGCTTAGTTAGGGTTAGGGAAACCCAATTGACTTTTAAACTAACAAAAGTAATTATAACTCACACACCCATATATAGTACACGCACCCCAAAAGTGGCACACACATAAACAACTATCTAAACACCAATACTACACACGAATATACTTAGCCTTTGGCTTCATCTCCTAATCTCAGTTCCCATCCTATTATTATTCATTATTTGTGTCCTTCCTATGATATCTTGTATCGCTCACCTAATTAATCATATATCCTGTAAATTTCCGTTCCATGCCAAGACCTTTCACCACTGTAATTTCTTCTGCCAGTGAATCCATTAACCTGAAGGAAGCTCTTGCACACCCTAAGAAGAATATCAATGTTCGGCAAGATGGAAGCCTCAGGAAAGAACAACACCTGGGAACTTTTCACTCTATCAAAAGGCAAGTGTATAGTACACTGGAAGTCAGATCTACATTTTGTATTAATGGTCGATAGATCACTTGAGAGGGCATAAAAACCAAAATCTTGTAAAGGATTCTAGCTGGGCAGGTATATTTGGGACCAGTAGTTATGTCACAGAGTATTTTAAAATTTTCTGTCACTCCCTAATTGACTGATTTCCTCAAAGTGTAAGAAGCAAGGAAGTTCTATCAAAATATAGTATTCAAGCATGTGCAATGCCATGACACTTTCATGTAGGGAGATCATATGAATTCAATCCTTGTTAATCTTAGAACCAACCATCAACACCTACGCTCTTGTTTGCAAATGTATGAGTGCAACACAAGAATAAACTAATCCAGTTTCTCATGAACGAATAAAACATGTTGAGGTGGACTGACATCCTGCACTATTTCCTACATACTCAAGAGACTCACAAATTGAAGATTTGTTTGCCAAAGAAGTTTGCATCTTTTTGCCATCAAGAAATTTTAACAAACTCTCTAATCGCTATTAGATAGAACTCGGGAGGAGCATACTACCTCGACTATGGGGCTCCACAAGAAGTTCCAACCAGCTAACCTCCAAATCACTACCATCATTGGTAATCACAGATCGAAGTTCTTCAATTGATTTGTCGGCTTCTGACTTGCCCCAAAGATTGCAGACAACTCTTTTAGCATCATTCCATCTTCCAACCTGTAGATACAAAATTAATAAAGATTTTAACAAACATTTGAATAAATGAGTTCAGTTTACGGACCATAAACTCTAACAAAAAATGACATCCTACTTTACATAGCCAGCGAGGACTGTCGACAGCAAACTGCATACCAATTATAAGAATAAAACCAGGGATACTTGCAATGTATAGCATAGTTCTCCACCTGCAAACCAAAATTGAGTAAGCCATCTTTGCTAGATTTTAATTAGACCCTATTGAATTGTCAAAAATCTTTGCTGTTGCTAACTATAACACAATGGGATAAGCTACAAAAGTTGGTACATTTAAGTTCTAACCTGAGGAGAAGCATACTTGGAAGACATCAAATTCATAGAATAAATTTTTAAGAGCATTTTAAAAAGGTCTGATAGGCATCACAATTCAGCACTGTAGGACCACCAAAAGATTCCACATCTTGTTAGATTTTAAAATCCCAGAAAAAGTATTACAGAAATGTGAGATAGACCTAACAAGCAATAATGTTTTTTTCTCATTTTTCAGAAAAGGTAAAAACTAAATTAACTAGCTAAAAACAGAAAGAACAACCCACAAAACAAAAGGGCAGAGGCCTAAATCTCCCACAAATTACAAAAAAATAGTCCAACATCGCATGATCGAGCCTGCTGCTCCCAAAATTCAACTGACCTAGGCTGCGTATGGCATAGCTCTCTGCTAGCCCCTGCCACAGCAGAGTTCACATGCTTTAGTTGGTTCCCATTCTCTTTTCTAACTCCCTGCAAAGGAGGATTTACCTGCTCTAGCAGCAACCTCTCTGCTCTCTACTAACTCCCTACAAGAGCAAATAAAATCTGCTCTGGCAAGGAGTGAGTAGAGAGGAGGGTAGAATTGCTGAACAGGTAAATCCTGCATAAAATCTTGCTATGCAAGGAGTTATCAAGGAGAAGGGGCACCTGCTAAAGCAGGTAGCAGGATGTCAGCAAAGAGGATGGGAACCTGCTAAAGCAGGTGAACTCTACTATGGTAAGGGCTAGCAGAGAGCTATGCCATACGCAGCCCTAATCTCCGTGTTTCATCCCTCAAATTTATTTCCCTGATAGGCCTCCTTCCCTAAGGTATGCATGAGGCCAAATAGCATCTTGCCAACTTGATAATGGTATTGAAGGAATTTCGCTTAATCCATAGCTTCTGAAGGTTGAGCAACTGAATCAAGGCGATACCCGTCCAAAGAGCCTCCACTTCAGCATCAGAGGCAAAGACGTGACTTCTAGGATGCACATTAGCTGTGGTCTTTGTTCCCTTGTCAATAGTGAGAAAAAAAATTGTAATTAGTGGTGGAGATTAGTGAGGGTTAGGGTGAGAGAGGAGAAGAAGAGAGAAGATGAAAGAAATTAGGGTTGAAGGAATTAACTCAAACCTATTCTATTATTTGTATATATAGTGCCACTTATACCCCACATATGTCGGTGCACAAGAAATAAATAAATAAATAAACCTACTTACTTACAAAACACCGACTACTACTATAAACACCCATAGAGCACATATTCCAACACTCCCCCTCAAGTTGGTGCATAGATGTCAGTTATGCCAAACTTGGAGGCAACAGCCTTCAACCTTATTCTCCTACCTGCCTTATGAAAATACCGCCAAGTTGGTCTTCGGATGCGACCTGAGGTGTACAGAACTCTTGATCTTCGACCTTCTCCCTTATAAAGTGGTAATCCACTTCAATAAGTTTAGTTCTTTCATGGAAGACAGGATTCTCAACAATGTGAAGGCCGCCTCAGTGTCTCCATAAAGGGTAATAATAAGATGAACCTGGATGCCAAGATCGGAGAGTATAAAACGTGACCACATCCCTTCTCAAGCTCCTTGAGATATAGCCCTATATTCTGTTTCAGCAATTAGATTAGAGACAACAACCTACATTTTACTCTTCCAAGCAACCATATTTTCACCAATGAACGTGAGATATCCTGAAGTAGAGTCTCTATCACTCACTCATCCAGTATAGTCCGCATCAGTCAATATTTCAATTTAAGTGTATCCTCCTATGAAGCAGTTAGCGTAAAAGTTTTGGTTTGTGTCAAGGACAAAATGCATGATATCAATGGGAGACTTGCCCATGATTGAAACCGACTAGACTCGGGTATGGCTCAGTGATATATAGCCTACTAAAACGGACATGCTACACACTCATCACAACTAGGAAGAGGCTTAAACATGTCTTACCAGCCAATGAGCTAATCCATGAGTCAAAGAATATAAACAGACCTTGATTCAAGAAGATAATAGGTACATGTTATAAAATAAAGATAAGGTTGTGGGCCTTTCCCTATGGCCCGCATGCCCCATACTATCCACGTGTGAAGGAAGAGACCCAATTGAAATCTAGTGCACTCAATTGGAGTTGGCAATCAACCAAGTACTCCACTTACCAAATATGGGGAAAAGGTGAGATGTCACTTCAAGATAGGAAAGTGCAAGGGGCACCCAAATCACTTAAGTGGTTCGACTTTAACAAGAATTATGAAGTATGAGATAATTATGGGAAGACTTCAAGTGCTTCCATAATAGATTCAAAATCAAGATCAAGGATTGACAAAAAAATTTAAAGCAGGTGGTAGAAATCAAGAAAGTATGAAGGGGGTTAAGCTTTTGAAAGGTGAAGACCAAGATGTCAAGGATACAACCCTGAAGGGTTCAGGGTCTTCAGACTTATTTTATTTTTTCATTAGTTAAGTTTGGTTCATAATTTAGTATAACATGTAATGGAGAATAAAGGACCTCCATATAGAGCATCTAATTAAGTTTTTTTGGCACGAATGGTAGGATATTAGGAACAGATTTTTGAAATTTACTCTTCTAGTTTACTTAGTGCAACAAAAGGACCCATGATGGATGTCCGAAGTACTTGTTGAATTTTAAATTTCGGGTAAGTCTTTTGATTAGTATTAAGTTCAAGGACACTTCAAGCTAATGAGCTTAAAATAAATCATCTCTCCCTCTTACCTCATTCACACACGAGTCATTGTGACGGGGAACGTCAAGATCGAACAACAGCAAAGAGGAGGAAAGCACAAAACTCTGAAATTTCGATCGAACGATTTTCAGTTTCGATCGAACAATTTTCAATTTTGATCGAACGAAATTCAATTTTGATCGAACGATTTTCAATTTCGATCGATCGAAATCGTGCCGAGTTATTTTAGTTGTTTTAGGAGTTGAGTTTTGAACTTTTGCTTTAAGGGTTTATTTGTCTTTATTTAATATTCATTTTAGGGTTTTCTTTTATTGTAAGACGTCCTATATAAGGTCATTAAGAAGAACATTGTAGTTAGTTGATTGATTATTGAATGCTTTTATACTTGAGTAATCTTTCCCTGAGATGGGTTTGGTGTGAGACCAAGGGAGTGACTCCCCTATATTTTCCTTATTGTTGTTGATTTGCGTGGTTTGCTTATATTTGCTATCTTAATCTCTGCGTGCTTCTCTAGACCATAGCCTAATTTCTTCCTTGTGATCCCCAAAACCATAAACCCTTTTGAAACCCTAAACCACACAAAGCCAATACATTTTCCAAAATCATAAACCGATCTAAAAGCCATAGGCCTTTACAAACTGTAGATCCCTTTCACAACCCAATTTGGAATCCGCAAATCTACATCGGACCGATGACGAACGCCTAATCCTAGAAAAGCTAGAGTACTATCTCTAGGCCGATCTCGCCTCGACTCTAAAGTACTTGCGCATCGGACTAGACCCTATCTGGATCTCATGTGATCCACCCATCAGAATTCTGCAAACGCTAAGGTATCAAAGATAATTTTACGATTAAACTTGAATTAATTTATTTAATTTCGGCAAAATCTTCATTAAATCATATTCCTCATTTTAGGGTCGTTGTCCCGCGTCAGTTTTGGTATCAGACCCCTAGTTTTTCTAGGTTAGGGCATATTGTGTGTCACTTTAATTTTCATTGCATCTTCTTTCAGTTTTTATGTGTGCACGTCATGTGTTTGACAAAATTCCTCATCCATTGTGGTTCATGTTTGCATGGCATTTAGCACCCATGTTAGTAAGCCGTGTTCACTATGAAGCGATCGCGTCCAAATTCTTGGCAAAGTCCCACAAGTCATGATGAAACTAGAGTTAGGGGATACCCCCATCATCGTGAACTTGAGTACAACCCTTCCGAGAAGTTTCTAAAATCTATTCGGGATGAGGTTCCAAATTTTAAGGGTACGGCAAACCCTAAAACCTTCATAGAGTGGTTGTCTAGTGTAGAAGAGTATTTTGATTGGTATGATGTACCAGATGAGTACAAAATTAGACTAGTGCCAACAAAGTTTAAGAGCAATGCCGAAGTTTTTTGGATTCATATAGAACTTTGTGTTGAGTTTCGTCGGATTAAACTCATCTTCACATGGGAGGATATGAAGGCAACACTTATTGAAAAGTATGTTCCTTTGACACACCGTCACCTTCTACAGAGTTTGAGAACTAAGACAAATAAGTGTTCTAATTGTCTTAAGTGTCAAGGGTTCGGACACTTTGCATACCAATGCCCCACAAAATTTCCCACTCCAAATTTATTGACTGAAAGCGAAAGTTCTAAGGGGCTGAAAAATATGAAAGTAGAAGAGGAAGTGTATGACCCTAGAACTGTGCTAAGTGAAGAGGAGATGGAAGTAGCTGACGAAAGTCTAGTTTGTGTTGAAACGACTTCTATTTCCCTTGTGAGTAGTGATGTTTAGTCTCCCACACGTGAGTCAACCGAGTCACCCACACAAGAATCTACTGAGTCGCATATGCACGATTTGTTGGTGCCCGTAGAACCCGTTGTGCACGAGTCCTTGTCAGTGGTAGAGTCGCATACACATGAGAGTATCGAGTCCATAGATACACTCACACATCATAGTCTCGAGTTGCATTCCGCTTCACATTCCGAGTCTTGTTATGAGTCAAGTTTTGAGTCTCATTCTGCATTGCATGCCAAAATTAAACACAAGATTAATTCAAGCAACAATCAATACAAATTATCTGTTGATACTTCGCCTACCGAGAGTACATAGACCAATGATGAAAGAGCTTGCCATTTGAGTTCTCGTCATCCCGACCGATATTGCGATCACATTTCATCGAGGATGAATTCCTTCAGGTCCGGGAGAGTTGATGAGAAGCTTCAAAAATATTTGGTAGAATGGGTTGGCGAGCCGGGTTATCAGGTTCATCAAGGAGAGGTTTACCGTGTGCGTCCCGCACACGGTAAACCGAGATGAGGATCATACGTCACCAGGAGCCGAGATTGTTTGGGCTAGTTGCAAGGATTTCGACTGTGCAAGTTCCGATACACTTGATCAGTACCACATGCGTATTTCATCGGTGATGAAATATTTTGAGTAGAGGAGAATGACGGGGAACGTCAAGATCGAGCAACAGCAAAGAGGAGGAAAACACAACTCTGAAATTTCGATCGAACGATTTTCAATTCGATCGATCGAAATTTCGATCGAATGAAATTCAATTTCGATCGAACGATTTTCAATTTTGATCGATCGAAATCGTGCCGAGTTATTTTAATTGTTTTAGGAGTTTAGTTTCGAACTTTTGCTTCAAGGGTTTATTTGTCTTTATTTAATATTCGTTTTAGGGTTTTATTTTATTGTAAGACCTCCTATATAAGGTCATTCAAAAGAACATTGTAGTTAGCTGATTGATTATTGAATGCTTTTATACTTGAGTAATCTTTGCCTGAGATGGGTTTGGTGTGAGACCAAGGGAGTGACTCCCCTATATTTTCCTTATTGTTGTTGTTGATTTGCGTAGTTTGCTTATATTTGCTATCTTAATCTCTGCATGCTTCTCTAAACCATAGCCTAATTTCTTCCTTGTGATCCCCAAAACCATAAAACCTTTTGAAACCTTAAACCACACAAAGCCAATACCTTTTCCAAAATCATAAACCGATCTAAAAGTCATAGGCCTTTACAAACCGTAAATCCCTTTCACAACCCAATTTGGAATCCGCGAATCTACATCGGACCGAAGACGAGCGCCTAATCCTAGAAAAGCTAGAGTACTATCTCTAGGTCGATCTTGCCTCGACTCTAAAGTACTTGCGCATCGGACTGGACCCTATCTGGATCTCGTGTGATCCACCCATCAGAATTCTGCAAACCCTAAGGTATCAAAGATAATTTTGCGATTAAACTTGAATTAATTTATTTAATTTCGGCAAAATCTTCATTAAATCATATTCCGCATTTTAGGGTCGTTGTCCAGCGTCACATTGCTTCTAAAGTATATGAACCAGCTGCATCGTATGTCTGTTTTTATATAATATCACAGTGTATCTGTATGTATTTTTATAGATAATACATTATATCATGTGTCTGGCTTCCATGGTCCAGGGTACAAGTATAAAATGTACCCTGGTCCTATAGGACATGGGGAATATTCTTAGATCAAATGGGACCATCTAGTAGGCTATCACATGTATGATCTAGACCTATCAAATGATGTGGCCATCTGATATAGAGTGCATTGAATGGGCAGTTTAAAAAGGACGTTTTTACAAACAGCTTATGCCTTCTGTGACAATTATTGGGTTTACCGTACACGTTGGCTTTCCATGTCAATGGACAGGTGAAAAGTGGGCCTATGTGGATCAAGACATGTCACAGAATCTTCAGTTAATCAACAAAGAATCTAGACCTAGGCTCCCAGCCAAAATACAGGCAGTCAGAATCACAGACCATTTGGAGGCGTAACTCTGCATTCAGGATTTGATTCACCATTAATGCGTATCTGCGGGTATTTACTTAAACAATGCGTGTTTCTTTATTCAGCATACCATTTATTCTCAGGGTTTATTCTCAATGGCAAGATTAAGGCCAGTTCCTCAATCGTTAATTGGATTAAGATAGTTCGCTATTGTGTGTAGTTTCCTCACTTTCTGACTGCAGATACTGCCATAATTGTGAATAGTTTCTTTTTGCGAGTATTTTACAAATTTAATTAGGATTATATATTTAGAAACTTCAGAAATCATCTACTAAAGATTTTCTATGATTTTATATTGAAATTATAGCTTCCCCCCCAAATAAAAGGTATTTCTCGATTATCATGCCTTGGTTCTTTACCTCTTTTTCATAATTTTGACATTGCCCACCCTCTTGCAATTGTCAATGTGCATGAATATGAAACCTTTTTTCGGAGAGTCAATACCACATGAACCTCGCATTTTCTTCTTCAGTTTCTTGCAATTATTAATAATTATTATAGGAACGAGTATGAGGTGCTATATTGAGAAAAAGGTTTGGAGACCAAAAAAAGGAGGGAGATAAGGCTACTGTAAGTAAAACTCATAGAAGGACAAGAACCACTCAAGTGCAGTCATATATAATATGACAGTATTACTCATCGAATTTCAAGGAATTACCAGTACTTAACTAAATTTAGTTGTTGCATTTTAGCTTCATTATAACCAACCATTGTCAATTTTACATGACTAAAATCACTAACATAAACTGATAATAGACGTGTAAGAAAATAAAATGAGCTATATTTCAGGTTACATCTCCTGGCCGAAATATTTGAAATTTCAAACATAATAAAATGTGGAAAGCAACAATGCATAGCTTTCCACCTCTTGCCAATGATCCAGATGCCCCAACACTAAGGTCATTAATTCAATCTATAGTTATAAATAATAAAAAAGGGGGAACAGCCTCACCAATGTGGATCATTCTCAGAAGGAATCCCCAACAAAAGTGATGTAATTATTCCTAGGCATGTCCCAATTTGACACAAGGTTCCCAATGAACCTCTATATCTTGTCGGGGAAACCTACAACAAAATGGTTGAAGGATAGATGAACAAATGAGTTCATGTATAACATGCAGGATATAAAGTTTAATATCAATAGAAGAAAACAGAATAAATGAAAGGGATCTGATAGTCTGAGTAATTGCATAATTAAGATCATCCCAATTTTGTGGATGAAAACATGATCTATGCTAACATGATTCACCAATTTCAAAGAACAATTAAAAATCCTACCTAAAATGGTCACACGTTCCATAATCCGACTGATACTCCCTACAATCTAACAATGTTGTATCTTAGTATCATATAATATATAGATTTTGTGCGAGAGAGAACAGAGAAAAAATTCAGTTGCAAAAACAGTTCTAAACTAGAAATCTAAACTGCATAAGAAACTAAAAAATAAAGGTAATCATTATTAACTAAAGAAGGAAGAAAAAAGAAGAGAGTAAGAATAGGAAGGAGAGAGAAGGCGAGCAAATAAACCAAGAGACTATCTTGTATAGAACACCTACCTAAGAGACCCAACCTTGCTACTCAATTTGAAACAATTTCTACTACTTACATCTCTCACTAACACTCGTACAATTTATCCAATTTTAAGCACCAACACTCTCATACACGTTATCTAATGCCCATACAGATACTTCTATTTACAACACTCCCCCTTCAGTTGAACATTGATGACACTGATGTTTAACCAGCAAATTATAAGACAGAATCTGAACCATGTTCCTCTGACATTGGTAGGGAAAACATAGTATTGGGATATGGATGTAAATATGTTATTGTGGTGTGTTTGATATTGGATGTGTAATGGTAATTTTGTCATTCGGTTTAATGAAAAGACCCGTAGGGACTCTCTCTCTCTCTCTCTCTCTCTCTCTCTCTCTCTCTCTCTCTCTCTCTCTCTCACACACACACACACACACGAAAATAAACTCTACTCTAATACAAAAGTCAAGTTTGAATCAAAGTCTTGTGTTTGTGACCCTACCCATCTCTGAGCTCACCCTGCCAATGTCAGCCGGCTCAAACTGTTGACCTCATATGGCGAAAAGGCATGCCTCAAACTTGTCGAAATTGCATCCTCTGCATCTTTTGTGAAGGCATTGTGACGTTTTGATGCACGATCTTTTACTTTCGAAGGATTTTGTGATGAAAACTTATTTAACGATTTTCTAAGGATCTAGCCACCGGGATCAGCTCAGGCATTGCAAGCTCCATTTTTCTGGATTGATTTTGGATGCTCATCTCACATGGGAAGTTTGTTATTGATTCATTATAGATTCATGGAGATATGGTGATTTTTCCATTTCAGCATTTTCACGGGTAAACTTCTTCAAATCATTTCTGACCAAGTTTGGATCTGTGTCATTGCTTTGAGGGGTGGAACAGTTTTGTATGAGAAGCATTCATCATCTAATGTAGGACTGTCAACGGACCAGCTGGTTCAGGACAAAATTTTGTCAGCCCGACGGGAAATTGGGATATGCCTGGCCCGACCTGATGGTGCACCCGATCGAATGTTGGACACAAAAATCCGACCTGACCAGATCAAAGAATCACCTATTTTCCTTGATTTTATATACTGGGTTGGATCGACCTGACCTGATGGTCAAGTCGAATGTCTCATGGTCGACCCGATGGGTCAGATTTATGTACGCGACCAGATAAAAAAACAAGGCCGACCTTACCCCTTGCCTTCCCTAATCTAATGTACAAATAGTATGTTATTTGTGAATATTTGAGCAGTTTTGAATATTTTTGTTGATGAATCGGTGATTTATGCCCTATTCCTATTTTGGCCAATTTTTATACAATTTCAGTCAAATTTTATGACACCAACTTTTTTCAAGACTTTTTTATGAATTGATATGGCATTATTGTGATCAATTTGGTGTGGGAAGACTGTTTTCCTACCCATCATCATGTTTAGTATTGAGCGGAGGTGTATCCCACATCTTTTTTTATTTTTTATTCTATATGGAGCCGCTACACTTGAGACGGATATTCCTTGTTGAGGTTTGTGATAATTCTGACATTGTTGTTAGATAGTGACATGAAAACATATTTTTTATTGGTAAACAAATATACATAACTAAATAAAGAGGAAGAGTACAACTTAGGTTTAGCGAGAAGCTAAGACTCAGCGGCAGCAGGGAACAGCCCGGAGAACAAAATATCAAAAGAAGAAAAAAACACCAACCCCACCTAAGTCTTCGGGGGCACCACATGGCTAAGGAAAACCGAAAGAGCATGAGCAGTGTCACACAAAGCTAAAATCCTCCCAAGCATCTCCAGGCACCTATAATCCACCCCCATGGCCTTTTTATGCAGCCAAACCCAACTCCGGACAAGATGCCTGGGGTGGCGGATGATAAAAGCCACAGGCTTTCGGACTTCTCAAAACTCTATCCTTCCTCCCAAGCCACATCGCCCAAAGGATCGCCAAGAGAGTCTCCCTCAAAAAGGACCCTTTGACCCCCTCGAAAACACCACCATTCCAAGCAACAATCAACTCTCTAGAGGAATTAAGAACCACCCGCGCAATCCAAAAAATTCTAACAATCCCCCAAATCTCTCTAGTAGTCCAACAATGAATATATAAATGAGCTGGTGTTTCCCTTTCATGAAGACACATAGCGCAGCAGTTTCACAAGGTTTCCCTCTCTTCAGAAGCTGATCCATAGTAAGAAGTTTCCCCAAGCAAGGCTCCAACCAAAGAAATGAACTCTAGGGGGAGCACAACCTTTGCAAACTAACACCCAGCTACGCAAAATTAAAGTTATCACATCAAAAAGTAAAACGCTATGAAAATATTGGTGGACGAAATTTGTGATATCCCTATTGGCTTGATCTTTGTGGATGCCTTCCCACATAATTGACCGAGTATTGGAAGTTTTCCCATGTGTTGAAGTTGGTGCTCAAACTATCTTTGTGAATGAGTTACAACTGAAGGAGGAATTGTGTTCTCTAAGGGCCAAGCTTGCTATTTTTTTTTTGAAGACCTGGGTATCCGGGCCTCTTAGAGCACCCGCCTAATCCCAGGGGCACATGCACACCCCAAATTAACACATGCCTGGTCAGCACTGGATATAAATCCCTAGGGTGGCCTCAAGGAGGGGAGGGGATTCGAACTCAGGTCTCTTGCTTATAGAAGCAGGTACCTGGCCAGCTGCCCTAACCCTGGCAAGCTTGCTATTTTTAGAGGGAGACTTCTCCCACCTATCAAGTTGCCTCTTCTACCAGGCCATCATGTACATATGTCTCATCTGCCTACCCTTGCATGTACTCGTCTCTCTCCTCTATGTGGATCATTGACTCAAGTGCCATAGATCATATATCTAGTGAGCCACATTATTTTCCTCATACGTTTCACACTGTTCATCCCAACAAATACATTTCGTTGATGACTCCTACACTCAAGTTTCAAATATGGGTAGTATAACTCTCTCAGCTAATCTTACTCTTACTGATGTTCTCCATTCCCTCGACTTAATGTCAATCTTTTATATGTACATCATTTAGCCAAATTTCAAACTTGTTCTCTAACATTCTTTCCTTCTCATTATATTCTTCAGGACCTCAGTACTAAAAGGATCATTAGTACAGGATATGAAAAGGATGGACTCTATTATGGCGATGATAGGAGTGTTGCCCTTGCAACGAGTGTACATGTTTTGCCATCACCTAGTCATAGTAGATTTACTGAAGATACTTTGATTTTGTAGCATGCCGCCTAGGACATGCTAATCTTCAGCATTAGTGTTTGTTGTTTCCATCTTTCAGAAACAGATATAGTACCCTAAAATTTCAGTGTCAAACTTGTGAACTCTCAAAACATACTCGCACTTCTTTTCCTCCTTATATGCATCGTAGTAATTGTTTGATCTTGTGCATAGTGATGTTTGGGGACCTTCCCCTATCACCTCTTCTGATGGCTTTCAATAATGTGTCACATTCATCTCTAGTTGTACTTGGGTGTATATGCTTAAGACTTGTGAGAATGCACTTTCCAATTTTATCAGTTTTGTTACTATGGTCCAAACTCAGTTTAGCGAGTCAGTGAAAGCCTTTCCCTCTGATAATGGTGAAGAATACACTTGTTTTCAACTCCCTACTTGAGAAGATGAGTCTTGCATCAACTTTCGTGTCCTGATACTCCACAACAAAATGGGGTTGTGAGCATAAAATTAGTCATCTTACGGAACCATTTGATTAGGCATATCGAATTTTAAAAGGTCAAACAGTTTTTTATCTTCTTAAGCCTAATATCGTTTTATTGAGATTGAGCACAAAGTCTTTGTGTGCACCTGTTTTTTTCAAGATCTACGTCCCTACAGACATAAACTTGATGACAAAGTCATTCGATGCGTTTTCCTTGGGTACTCTACGTTATCTAAAGGATATCAGTGTTATGATCCTAAGACGAGGTGATTGTTAGTTCACATGGACATTATGTTCTGAGAATGTTCCATATTTTTCTAATGATTCTCATATGCAACCTTCATCTGCTGCTCAGAACATCCGCTGCTCAAAAGAAAACTCTACACTTTTTCCTCTTCCTGTGTTATCTCATACAGGTGTTTTTCCCGCTCCACCATGATCTATGTGTAGTCGTCCTCCTATTAAGCACAACTATCAACATCAGAGCAAGTCAAGGCTCCCACTCAAACTTTTGTTCCACATGATAACTTAGACTCAAGCTCTTCAAGCATACTTGCCCGATCTTCTCCTTTAGTTTCTCTCATTATTGTGTCTTCTTCTCCTGTTTTCGATGACCTCCCATACCCAATTATACTTCGATGACCTCATCCTATTGCCCAGTATGTCACCTACAAGACCTTATCTCCTATCTGTCATGCTTCCTTAGTCAGAGCATCAATTGCTTCTATTTCCCGCTCTGTTGGTGAGGCTCTTCAACTCCCTTGCTGGTCTTATGACAATATACGAGAAATGAAGGCCCATAGAGAACATATTCGTGGGTAGCTAAATGTGAATTTTAATATTAACATCTCAGAAACAACAACTATTTTTGGGTAGCTAAATGTAAATATGAACCTGTAATGATTAAATGGCATCAGTTCCTTAATAATCTCAGATAAGGTAAACAAATGACAATGTAAGGGGATTCTTGGATAATTTTTATTCACATGACAAGCATCAGACGAGCGTAGAGTATCACATACTAAACTAAATGTTGCAATATACTACATAATAATGTGCTGGTATAGGGTAACCGGCCCATTCCTAATCTAGATTGTGAACAATTCACTTGTTTGGACCATAGCATTATTTCTCATCAAATGTGCCATTATGCAAAGACCAAGATCTAAATATCAATACGCATAAAAAAAAGATCTAAAGATCAGTGGTATCGAAGATTGCATCAAAAAGAATTTGTCGTGTGATTCAAAGTGGTCAAATGCCTTTAAAATCAACGGGTATAATGTAAATCTCCCAAATAGTCTTAGCTGTTTATTTTAAGGCAGTTGATTGCTTTGAATCACATGATGGACATGTTCTTTCGATGCAATAGTCGACCTACCAGATCTTCAAGTGGGACACTTGATAAAAAATTGTGTGATGTGTCCAAATCAGTGACCCATTCACAATCTAGATTAGGAACAGGTCGATCACCCTATACAAAATAATATAAAATATCATGTCCAATAACTAACATCTAATGCATTTTTCTATCAACATATAATCAACTTTGATAGTTATGTATATGTGTATGGATTAGGGTTAGGGTCGGATAGAGATTAGGTTCAGATGGAGAAAGAGAAAGAAAACGAGAAGAGAGGACAATAAATTAAGGCTGAGAATTAGATGCCCTCACGCCCATCTTATTAATATATATACCCTTTACAATATGATCCCACGTATTGCACTAACATATGCGTATAAATATTCTACTTACTAGTGACACACTAGACTAGTACTCCAGACACACCAACACTCCCTCTCAAGTTGGTGCATAAATATGTATCATGCCCGACTTAGAGGTGACATCATGCAATCAAGTTCTTCGAAGCCCTTGGAAAGATATTGGAAAATTGATCTTTCAAACTAAGTAGAGTTCAAAAGTCATTGGATTCCACCTTTCACCATTGTAATCGCAATCCACCTCAATATGCTTTCTTCTCTCATGGCAAACATGGTTTTCAGCAATATATGCGGCAGCTTCACTGTCATCATAGAGCTTCATAGGAAGCCACACATGAATTTCAAGGTCAGCTAGAATAAACTAGATCTACATCCCTTCACGAGCCCTTTGAGACATGGCTCTATACTCTGCCTTGACATTAGAATTAGACACAAAATGTTGCATCTTGCTCTTCCAAGTGAAAAAATTTCCCCACTAAGGTATCATATCCAATCGTAGACCTCCTATCACTAAATGATCCAGACCAATCAGCATCTGTGAAAACTTCCACATCGAAGTGACCATGATCAGTATATAAAAGCCCTTGCTAGGACTTCCTTTCAGATATCATAGGATTTTGTACACAACATCTATAAATGACCTGAGGTGAGTGCATGTGCTGGCTAACCACACTCACAGTATAGGAAATAGCAGGGCGTGTCATAGTAAGATATATATGCTTCCCCACAAGCCTTTGGTGCATGGCAGCACTCTTGACTCTTGAGAGCTTCACCATCCTCTATATTAATTTATGATTCTGATCCATAGGAGTCAATGAGTTCACCCTAACATCTCTGCCTGCTTTAAAACATCAAGAGTGCATTTTCTTTGAGAAAGAATAATCCCCTTCTACGATCTAGCCATCTTTATACCAAGGAAGTATGCGATCGGGCATAAGTCCTTTATATCAAAGATTTGGCGTATTGTACAAGACTTTAGATTTCAAAGCCAGAAGTAAACTTAATGCATTTTATTACAATTAACTTTAGTCTTCCTCTCAAAAAAAAAAAAAAACTTTAGTCTTTTTCTTTCCCAAACAAGATTTCATACGAACTTAGGAATCAAGTAAATAATATTAGTAAATGTGTCTCGCGTTCATGCATGTATATTTAGAAAAAGATACACATGAATTGAGTCACCTCTTAGTGATCTGATGCAGATGGTAACTAGTGATTCAATTCAGGTGTCGCCCGGAAATAGTTTTGATGGCTGTTATAGTCCACTAGAAATTTATTCCATAGCATGTAAAGTAGCAATACTGAAGACTTAAAAGTATTTTGTTTTCTCATTTCAAATAGTTGAACGATATTATTCATAGATGTCATCTAGAAATACTTCAAAATGATCACAATCTGTGATAATATTCAAATTATTGCCAAAAGCAAACTTTTTGCAGAAGACTAACAACTTCAGTATTATGAAACAAACTAGTACCTCTGAAAAATATATATTGGAATAAAGAGAGTGTTTACTCCAATACCAATGTATATTTAGAAAACGATACACATGAATTGAGTCACCTCTTAGGGATCTATTGCAGATGGAAACTAGTGCTTCAATTCAGGTGCGGACCAGAAATATTTGTGCTGGCTGTTATATAGTCCACTAGAAATTATTCCATAGCATGTAAAGTAGCAATATTAAAGACTTAAAAGTACTTTGTTTTCTCCATTTGATATAGTTGAACCATATTATTCATAGGCGTCATCTAGAAATACGTAAACATGATCACAATCTGTGATAATATCCACATTACTAGCGTAGCTATACCATAAATTTCAAGTAGCCTGACTATTCATTTCAAATAATTGTAAATGCGAAATGAACCAAAACCAAACTTTTTGCAGAAGACTTGAATTTTGTCTTTTGAAATGAACAAGTACCTCTGAAATATATATTGGGACAAGGACAGTGTTTACTCCAATTCCAAGGCCAACAAGAAATCTACCCCAAAGAACTTCATCCAATGAGTGCGCTTGTGCACTGTCATGAAATGGGCAGTCAAAACCTATTTATAAAAAAGGGCAAATTTCAAGATAAGAGGAGACAAAAATTATCATAGCAAGTCATGAAAGAAAAAACTAGGACAGAAAGATGAACAAAAAACAGTACAAATACATAGAATGAAACAGTCACGAGAATCACTTGTAGTGTATCTGCTCCTAGGTAGACAAGTGTTGTCTGTGAACATTCCACCCTCCAAGAAAAATAGTGTCAAACAACTCAATTTCTCCATATAAGCATAAATGCAACGTACTATTCTTCTCAATGAGAATACGTCCTATACATAAACTAAAATCTTCAAAAGAAAATATAATATCAGTTAGTTTCACAACAAAATAACGTAAATCTCAACTGATATCGTAGATGTTATAAAAGCATCTTTTGATGGTATTCACGTAGAATAATTATTGATATCCTCATTCTTTGAGAATCAATTTAACATGGAAACAATGGTAGAAAAATTACGATCAAAAATCTGAAAATGACAAAATTGAGCAAGAGAAATTGGACTCAAGGCACGTAATCGCTATCTTTAAAACACTAACTCCCTACTCGAGTAAATCCTCAAGTTTGCAAAAGGGTTCTAGCGAGACGTTTCCAGGATACAACGAGCTCAATCTCTTGAATGTGATTCGTTACTTTGCAACAGTAAAGGATCGCCCTAGAAAACTCAATCTAATGAAGTACCAAATAAAAGATGAAAGCAAGAGAATTCTCAAATCTGTATGCAAGGAAATTCGATGAATTTCAGAGTATTTCAATCTTTGTCCATAGATCTCCTTTTATAGATCTCAAGTGCCTTTTCAATATGACTGTTGGACCAACAGTCATATTATGGACGGCTCAAATCTTTCAGAGATCCCAACTGCTCCATCAATGGCTAGATGGAAAGTTGCAACTTTTCCAATTTAAATTCAAAAAATTGCACACCTTTATAAGTGGTTACGCAACGATTAGTTCCAATAGTCAACATTTGACCAATCCGTTTGACCCAATAGAACCGAATTAACCCACTGATTAATGACTCATTAGACCCGATCCGGCCCATTAATAATCTAACTGTGCAAAGTGCAAAGTGCAAAGTGTGTGCGCCTAAAACGCCAATGCGCCTACACGCCAATTGCCATGCACGCACGCGCACAAACACGGCAGCTCCCCGCTAATCACGCTCTTCTCTTCTTATTATTAAACAAGAATAGAAGGTAAAAGGTTCTACATATAGCATGGGGCACTTTTGACACTTTCCAATGTGTGACTATTTACTTTGCACACAAAAAATGAAAACTTTTATTGCCTAAAAAACCAGCCCACTACACGAAGAAATCAAAAAAGAAAATTTTATTTTCTTTGAAATTATTTAAAATATTTATTATATTCTAAAATAATCAATAAATATAACAATCTCTCACAAATTTTAAATAAATTTGTGAACCTTTTGAGTTCGAACCTTAGTGCAAACTTATCAAAATCTTATCAGGGTGCACAGAGACCATGGTCTTGAACTGAGGACCCTATGTGACAAGATCGGATAAATAACACATACATATTTTCTTAAGATCGAGTTTTCTATAGAGCTAGCACTATTATGGCCTTGTGCTTATACCCTGGTTTTCATGAATGCTTTTGAGAATAATCATAATCTCATAGGAAGCGGCCGCACCTCCACATTCACATAGGTAAGTCTATCGAATGTGTTTCAGTAATCAAGCACATTAACATAAAATGTTACAGACTTATTAAGAGTAAATACTCATCCTTCCCTTTTCATTACAGATTTCAAGCACTTTACACCTGTCTTGGGATAGACATTTTAACTAAATTAACGTGCTTCTAATCGTCACTCTCATGTCACACTCTTCCATTGAACTTAAAGATTTGATGTACAAATATTGAGTTGGATTTTTGACATAGGTGATCAACTATATGGATTTAGTTCTATCCCGATAGATGTTTTCTTTACCAATTCTCTAGAAAATCTTTTAGTAAACGGATCAACCAAATTATTATTGGTCTGAATTGACTCTATCCCACTTACTCCATCCTTGAGTAATCATTTAATTGGAAATCTTTTCATTTTCCGTGTTAATTTGTTAAGACAATTTATATTTCAATTATTTTTATTAATCTTCAATTAATCTCAGCCCATCTAAATCGCATTGTGTTAGCATTTGCATCAGATTTGGTATCAGAGAACAATCAGTTTAGGAGTATCAGCATTCATGTAATTTCGGCATTCATATAGATTCCAGATTTCAGCATTCATATAGATTCCAAATTCCATATTTCAGCATTCATATGGATTTCAGATTCCAAATTTCATTGTCATTATCTTGCATCATTATGGAGTCCGATAAGTTCGAAGTTCTTATTACGGTTCGAAGTCCTTATTAAGGAACTTACAACTAAATTGGCTACGAATCAAACTGAAATTCAAACCCTCAGCAAGTAGATTGGCAAGTTCAAACCCTCTGCAAGTAGATTGGCAAGTTTAAACCCTCTACCCGCACCTGTGGTAGTACCTATTGCGGTTGAAAATTCCATATTGGTTGATGAAGCCACTGAGAATCCCGAGAACGTTGAAGAGCAATTATCCGTAATAATTCTTGAACCCTTCGCGATTTGAACGATTACATGGTTTCTATAAAAACGTTCCGAAAAAATGAAACATTTTAATCGTGTGGCAAAAGATAGAGAAGGTGGACAAAATATGGTACAAAGAGAAAGGGAGATCATCTGATCAAGATTCCCTAAATATTATTCTTGACCTCCACGAAGAAGATCAATTTCGGCCAAAGTTCGAGGTCGAACTTTTTCGAAGTAAAGGGGATTGATGCGTAATTTAGATCCGCATATTTGGATCATGGATAGTTTTATTTCATGCATATCATAGACAACGAACATTCGCAAGTTGGCGGCTATTGGCGGTTTCAATTAGTTATTGGCGGTTTCATTTAGTTATTGGCGGTTACAGTTAATTACTGGCGGTTACAATTAGTTATTTATTTTTAAATTTCGAATAAGTTTATAAAATGCCTATAAAAGGCTTTGTAAAGACTATTTTTATTTAATTAATGACAATGAACTTTGTTATGCAAATTGAAAATGAGATGTTTTCCTTCAAGAGTGTGATTCTCTCAAAATAGAAGAGTGATTCTTCTATACGCGTGTGGTTGGTGCGAAGCTGATCATTCAATCTTCATATCCACTTTTATCTCACTTGAAGGCGTAAGTATTTGATTCTTGTTTTTTTCATTCTACCTACAATCCTATTTGAATTCTAATTGCCTAGAATCTCATTTCTCTTTGTTAAATCCGCTCATTTTCGAAAGAACTCCTGTGTAAGTTTGTTCAAATTCCTAAACTATTGGAGATCGAAATGTTTGCCTAAGAACCCGTCTTTTTTTTATCGGTAATGAAAAATATATTGATAGCCAGCAAAATGCTGAATAGGACCAATACAAGGACAGCACCACCAAAAAAGGAAAACAACGAAAAAACTGCAAGAAAGAAAGACAACACACAAGAACTCCAAACAACCAAAGAAGGCAGGGATATGCTAGTTAAACTAGCCAAGCTAGCCGATACAACTCCCCATCTAACCCGGGTCCCATGGAGAATTATCACCCCTAATTCCAATGCATCCTCTCGCGACCCAAAACCACATGAGCTCTCTAACAGACTACATAATCATCCCCACAGGCCGACGTTTGTGCTCAAAAATTCGCGCATTTCTCTCAAGCCAGATACTCCAAATGACCGAGAAGAATGTCGCCTACCAGTCCTCCCCTTGCTAGCCCTCAAGGCTAACAACAGACCACGCCAAAAACTGCTGATAGGTCGATGGCGGGGTGACCCAAACCACGTCGAAGGATTTTAGAATGATGTTTCAGATGTTGTCGGCCACCGAGCAGTGAAGGAGTAGGTGAACAGCGGACTCTTCCCCATTTTGGCACATCACGCATCGGTTGGGCATGTCCTTCCCCGGCCGAATGAGCTAGTCGGTTGTTAGAATTTTTCCTTTTAACAGAGTCCATGCAAAGAATTTTACTTTGGGGGGGATGGCCGCCTTCCACAGTCTTCTAGATCAAAAAAGGAAATGTGCAGCGAAAGTAACACTAGTTTGGGCTATTCTAAATCATGTAATTGAAAATCTTTCATTTTTCATGTTAATTTGTTAAGACAATTTATATTTTTATTATTTTTATTATCTTCAACTAATCTCAGCCCATCTAAATCGCATTGTGTTAGTACTTGCATCAGAAAATCAGAATAATTTAAACTATAACTTACAATTCCTTTTAAATATCTAAATACAAGAGATATAGCATTCCAATGATCATGACATGGATGAAGTGGTCACCCGCCGAAATCTGCGTACTGATGAAGAGGAAGAGTTCGTTAGACTTCTACAGGTGCTGTACAAGATGAATCCGAATCCGAATCCTCACAATCAAGATAGGCGGAGATGGGGCCGGGGTAAAAATGGCATGTTCAGTGTCAAGTCGTACTATTGGATGTTAACGCGTCGATCGCTTATCAAATTCTAAGGAGCAATGCTATGGAAGACTAAAATTTCGCTAAAGTTCAAGTTCTTAACCTGGTCCTTATTCAAAGAGAGAGTGCTCACGATGGATCTACTCATTCGAAGGGGAAAGAATATCACGAATTGTTGCGTCATGTGTACAAGGGAGGAGGAATCAACTACTCATTTATTCATCCACTGCGCTGTGGCTTGCGAGATTTGGGGTATCGTCTTAAAATTGTTCGATATGAAGTGGGTCATATCTGCTAAGCCATACGATCATTACCTCTCCTGGAACGCAGTTGACATGGAGAGCCAGATAAGGAATAACTAGAGAGTGTCGTTTTTTGCGGTCATCTGGTCTATCTGGAAAGAAAGGAATTTGCGGATTTTTAAGCAAAAGAAGAAACCTGTGGGGTTGATTGTGAAGGCGGCCAAAGATCTAGTCACACTATGGTTATCTTCAGGGTCAGAGTGGTCTTCTAAACCTTGGGAACCGAGTTAACTTTAATGTTGATCCGTTGCTATTGAGCTTATAAGGGCTCAGGGGTTTCTGTTGGTTTTCTTTTCTGTATTGTTGTCTCGTTTGGTTGGTAGGTTTGCGACTCTGGTTTGTTCGCCATTCATTGTATTGTTTCTTCCAGTACCTTGTTGGCTTTTCAATATATTCTCTTTACCAATAAAAAAAAAATGATCATGACATAGATTACTAGTATATCTACTCAATTTTCCATCTGCATATGCTAAGTCAGGTCTAATATAATGCATTGCATACATCAAACTACCGATTACTCTAGCATACTCTAACTGATTTATATATTTATTATAAGAAAGTTTGATGTTAGGATCATATGGTGTAGATGCAAAAGTTTACCATCTAAATGATTACATCTCTTGATAATTCTCTCTATGTAAAGAGAATGGGTCGAAGTAAGTTCATTATCATTTCTTATTATTTTGATTCCTAAGATGACATCAGTGTTACCCATATATTTCATATCAAAACTAGAAAAGAGAAAATATTTAGCCACCACTATACAATCTGAATCAATACCAAATATATGCATGCCATCTACATATAAACTTATTTGCAAAAAATTTATTATAAACACATTTATCAAATTCATTAATTCCGAAACCGTTAAAAATAATAACACTTCTAAATTTTTCATGCCACTATTTAGGAGCCTGTTTTAAAACCATAAAGAGAATTAATTAATTTACAAACTTTATCCACTTGTCTGACCATTTCCATATAAACTTCTAATTCACCATTTAAGAATGTGCATTCATTTGATGAATTTGTAAATGATAAATAGAAGCAAGTGTTATTAAGATCCTAATAGTCAAAATTTTGGCTTCCGGCACATAAGAATAAAAAAAGCCAATACCTTCTTTTTGTCTAAATTTTTTGGCTACCAATCTGGCCTTAAACTTATTTATAGTTCCATCAGCTTTTAGTTTTCGTTTGAAAATTCATTTACAACCTATAGGTTTAGATCCTTCATGAAGATCAACTAGTTTTCATGTTTTGTAACCCATTATAGATTCTCTTTCATCATTTATTGCTTCCTTCCAAAAGGCAGCATCTTGTGATTTCATAGTCTCATCAAATGTTAAAGGATCATTTTCTATATGAAAAGAAAACATGATTTCCTTCACTTGTTCTGATCTTATTCCTTCTATTACAAATATACAAAAATCCGAACCAAAAGATTTCTCTTTTCTCATCCTTTTACTTCTTTAAAGATCCATGTTTTCTATATTTTCAGAATTTATAATTAGTTTTTCTTTATCAAAATTTCCATTAATCCTAGGAACAGAACAAAAACAATGTTCATCAAATTCAACATCTTTAAATTCTATTATACTATTTTAATCAACTGCACCCTTAGATTCAGTTACCAAAAACCTATAAGCTTTACTGGTTAATGAGTATCTAATTAATACACATTTAATAGTTTTATTACCTAATTTGGGTCTTTTAAGATCTGGGAATCTAACACCCCACACTTTGAGGTATTTAAGATTTGGTTTTCTTTTCTTCCATAACTCATTGGGAGTTATACTAGAACTCTTTTATGATACTCTATTCAATATATGACAAACAGTGAGTAGTACTTCACCCAATAAATTTAAATTTAAACCAGAATTTAAAAGCATGGCATTCACCATTTCTATTAAAGTTCGGTTTTTTCTTTCTGCTGTACCATTTTGTGGAGGAGTGTAAGGTGCATTTGAAAGATGTACAACTCTGTTGTGGTACTCTATTCAATACATGACAAACAGTGAGTAGTACTTCACCCTATAAATTTAAATTTAAACCGGAATTCAAAAGCATGGCATTTACCATTTCTATTAAAGTTTGATTTTTTCTTTCTATTGTACCGTTTTGTGGAGGAGTGTAAGGTGCAGTCGTAAGATGTACGACCCTTACATTTTCATAAAATTCACTAAAATCATTAGAAGTGTATTCTCCTCCTCTATCTGATTTTATAGGTTTAATTCTAAAATTTAACTGACTTTCAACTTCTTCCTTATAAACTTTAAATGTTCTTACAGCTTCATCTTTATGTTTTAACAAATAAACATAAGTATATATAGTCATCAATAAATATTATAAAATATCTTTTTTCTCGTCTAGTCAAAATACTATTCAAATCATAAATATCAGTATAAATGAGTTCTAAAATCTGAGATTTTATTTCTACTTTATTGAAAGGTTTTCTAGTGATTTTAGCTTGAACACAAATTCTACATTTTTTATGAATATTTTTCTTACATCTAGGAATTAATCATAATTCTACCACAGAATTTAAATGATTAACATTCACATGTCCTAATCTATCATGCCATAATGAAAGAGAATCAACAATATAAACGGAAGAAGGCATTTCATTGATTACATTCAACTTAAACATCCCATTACAGACATATTTTTTCCCACAAATACTCCACCCTTAGTGATTACAACTTTATCTGATTCAAACACTAACTTGAAACCATGTTTACTGAGTAAACTGGTCAAAATCAATTCTTACGAATCTCAGGAACATACATTACATCGATCAAAGTACGAGTTTTATCGGAGGGTAATTTGAGATTGATTTTCCCTTAACCCTGGACCTTTGCAGTTGAAGAGTTCCCCATGAAGAGCACTTGTCCGTTCGTGTCCTCCACATAGTTGGCGAATAAATATTTGCAATTAGAAACATGCCTAGTGGCACCAGAATCGATCCACCAGTTTTCTTCACTTTCAACCATATTGATTTCTGAAATCATGGCTACAAACTTTTCTTCAGTCACATTCGCTTGAGATTCTTTCCCCCTTTTCAGAAGTCTACAATCTTTTTTGAAGTGATTGGATTTGCCACAGTGATAACAACTGCCCTTTTTCTTCTTGCCATAACGACCTTGGCTCTTGTTTTTCTTGTTAGCCTTATCAGAATTGAAGTTGTCTTTCCGCTTTCCATTTGATTTGGACATGCTACCTTCCACCATATGAGCCTTTAAAGTTAATTGTGATTGCTCGTCCTTCTTATCGCAAACACGAAGTTCTTCGACTCGAAGATGGTGGCACAAGTCTTCAAACGAAAGTTCTTTCTTCTTATATTTGAGTCTTCCTGCAGTCCTTCCATGAATGAGATAATTTGTGAATAATTGCATAATTGTGAAAGATGGGATCCAATTTTATGCCCTCTTGATTAATTTGACCGATAATATATTGAATCTTATAAACTTGATCGAGAATCAGTTTATTACTAACTTACAATGAAGCTTTTGTACTAGCGTCTTCAGTTTAATACTTTGTCTCCAGCGCTTCCCAAAGTTCCATTGCAGACGTCATCTCCGGTACACATCGAAGAGTGAATCTAACAGTGTATTGAGAATGTGCCCTTTGCAAATATAATGGGAGCAAGAAATTGCTCCCATTTCTAACGATTACGAGCATTGGCAAGAGATTCTCCATCAGAATCTTCCGACTCTGCGGGTTTTGGAGTGGTCAGGGCATAGACAACTCCCAAAGTCGTCAATAGGAAATGTAACTTTTGTTGCCATCTTCTAAATTATTGTCGTCGAATCGCTCCAAATTGACAACGTCGTGACTCATCACTTTCGGATTTGATGCCATGATTATAAAGAATAGTGTTTTAAAATTGTTAGAAAAATTACAATCATAAATCTGAAAATGAAGAAATTGGGCAAGAGAAATTGGACTCGAGGCACGTAGTCGGTATCTATAAAACGTTATTCGCTCTCTACTCGAGTAAATCTTCAAGTTTGCATAAGAGTTCCAGCGAGACGATTCCATAATACAACGAGCCCAATCTCTTGGATGTGATCCGTTACTTTGCAACAATAGAGGATTTCCCCAGAAAACTCGATCTGATGAAGTACCAAATAAAAGATGAAAGCAAGAGAATTCTCAAATTTGTATGCATGGAAATTCGATGGATTTCAGAGTATTTCAATCTGTGTCCAGAGATCTTTTATAGATCTCAAGTGCCTTTTCAATATGACTGTTGGACCAACAGTCATATTTTGGACGGCTCGGATCTTTCAGAGATCCCAACTGCTCCATCCAATGGCTAGATAGAAAGTTGTATCTTTTCGAATTTAAATTCGAAAAACTACACACCTTTATAAGCGGTCATGCAACAATTAGTTCCATCGGTCAACTTTTGACCAATTCTTTTGACCCAATAGAACCGAATTAACCCACTGATTGATGACCCATTAGACCCGATCCAGGCCATTAATAATCTGACCATTGGATCGACCAGATCAAAAATCAAACTTATGGTGGGCTCCTCGCGACAATGCTTAGCCCGATGCAAGAAATGCGTGCGTGCCAATCTTCTAGCGTCAATCGCACATGCCTTCGCTGGCGGCTCGCCGCTAGGCACACTCTTATCTTCTTATTGTTAAGCAAGAATAGAAGGTAAAAGGTTCTATATATAGCATGGACGACTTTTAACACTTTCCAATGTGGGACTATTTATTTTGCATACAAAAAATGAAAACTTCTATTACCTAAAAACCAACCCACTAAACAAAGCAATCAAAAAAAGAAATTTTATTTTCTTTGAAATTATTAAAAATATTTATTATATTCTAAAGTAATAAATAAATATAACAAACAAATATGAGTTGGTGCCAAACATGGATACAGGTTGAACACAAGACCTCATACATGACCAATAAGCAGACACGACATGGAAGGTTTTTAAGCATCACCATCAACATAGCCTTATCCCATCTATTTGGGGTTGGAGTAGAAGTTTATTATGTATTAAAAAATATATAATGTTTATTTATAAGAAATGCCAAATAATGAAAAATAATTTGGTAAATCTACTTTAAAATGTAGAGAAATAAACAAACAATAAGATAGAGATTTAAAGAGAAATATGAGGAGGAAGGAGGAGGAGGAAGAAGAAGAACACGAAGAGATGGAGGAATTAGGGTTATGAGCTAGATACCCTCGTACCCTTTTATCATTAGTATTTATACTACTTACAAAACACTATTATTGGCACACCCACTGATATTAATATATCCAATTACATACAGGGAAACTAAAACATTACCACTCACATACACCAACTTAATGATAAATCTATGGGCACACCAACACTCCCCTCAAGTTGGTGCACATATATCTATCATGCCCAACTTGGAGGTGGTATTATACAGAATTTCCCCCAATAGCGTTTGTTAATATGTCAACCAACTGATCTTTAGATCGCACTACACTCTTGTGATTCAACTTTCTCGTGGATGAAGTGGTAGTCAACCTCAATATGCTTTATCCTTTCATGTTCTACCGGATTTTCAGAACCCTACATAAGTTACAATTTTCGAAGGCTAAATAGCCTCTTTTCTTAAGATCCAGCTTGATCACTGAATTCTGTTGTTTGAATGGTGGAGATTTGTGTCTAAGATAATGTGGTGACTCTGGTGAGACCTAAGCTTATAGAATGAAAAGTTGATTGCTCTAGAAAATCAGATGTTGAAATATTAACTTAGCAATGCCAACGTACTGACATTGCTAAACGCATGTTCATTAGAAACAACAGCCAACTGATAGTGTTGTCCCGTCTAAAGTCCAAACTACATTCTAGAAAATTATTTAATAAGAAAAACTACTTGCAGCATGCAGTTAATTATACATCTATGAAGGTTCTCAATGTGAATCTTAAAACTCTTTGAATCATCGATATCAATTCTGGAAACAAATTGTATCAAGTGAACAATAGATATGACCTCAAAATTGCCCCAAGAATCAATGGTATTGTATCAATCTGAAGTGTGCGCCGGCAACCAAGGTGATCAACCAAAGCACCAGAGCTTATGCTTCCAATAAATGCACCAGCTATAAAGATGCTCACCACAAGACCCTCAAGACGAGAATTTCCCTCAAATCCAAGCTCTCGTGCAACAGATACTATCGGGCCATTCATTACACTGCAAAACAGAATGGTGATGCAATAAAGGTCATTTCCAAAAGGATTAAATAAAGAGGTGGAAACCTAAGATTACAGAAGTCATGGAATCAGGTTTTTTTAACGACAATAAAATTGTCAAGGTCTAAATTTACAAATACTTCATCTGCATAAGAAATCACTTAGAGAAAAACTAGAAATTCCTGCAGAGCCATGTTATGGATACAGGTGTTTCCCTTCTCCAAAACATAATATTTAGAGGGATCGGTCAAGACATGGGAATCAAGATGATCAAACAAGCTGAACTCCCACTAACCATACAAATATAAAAAATTTAACATATGCAAAAAAATACCAGCACAACTATCCAAAAATTAGCAGATGAATCAGTATAGGTAGCAAAGCTGACAACCACTAGATTGGGCGAGGTGATGGTGATGAACCACCATGTGAGTAGCCAAATGCTAATTAAAAAAGTGGTCAGAAATATGTTAGCTATCAAATGCCATCACCATATCTAGTCATTCTCATACATAAACAAAAAATGTAAAGTTCAAACAAAAAACAAACCTCTTATCCACCAATATTATTGCTACTACCTCCATCAATGATAGGGTTTAGGGTTTAGCATGACCTCACAACAAAAGGGGCTAGAAACAAGAACATACATGAATAAAATGCATCAAATAAACCATAAGCATATTAGAAACTAAAACTTCTCTTCCCTTACTTCTCAAGTTTACAAGTACATGATATCTCAAAAACGTAGTTGAACTGATACAGCTGGAGCCACTCTAACCTGTTGTCCTACACTGACACACTAGACTAACACTATAACTTTCTACAAGGAACAAAGATCAAAATCTCGGTTTTTCGATACGTATCGTCCAGCCCTAAAACCGATACGTATCGGACGATACGTATCAATTCCGGACGATACTTTCCAGGTTTTTCCCAAAAAAAAAACAAAAAACAAAAAAAACATTAAAACCGATAATATGAAATTATCGGACAATACATTGGATGACACGGACGATAAGAACGATACATTGAACGATACGGACGATACGAACGATACATTGAACGATAATTTGACTATTTTTTAAGGGGGGGCGATAAAAAGCCATTTTACCGTATCGTTATGATCCAAAACCAATACGTATCGGTATCGGACGATATTTTGATCCATGACAAGGAATTACTAACTCTCTTTCATACCGTCCTTTTACATCTTAGACTTTGCTTTAAACTTCTATTTTGCGACTGCTTTCCCATTTTTGTTGAATGGCTTCTCTGTGTAAATTAAATAAGAGTGAGTAAAAGAACCACAACTCAGCAAGTTCTACCTCCTCCAAACCAGCAGTGATACAAAAAGAATTGAAGGTAGAACCCTGTCGTCGATCCGAGAAGATAATGAATGCTCTATAATGTGGCAGCATGTGAATATGCAGATGCAAGGAGTGTGCATGAAAAGTATTGAATGTCAAAACTTAATGCAAGGTTTATTTTGAAAACATGCTTTCTTTCGTTGTCTTGGAAGACATTTCTTTTTATTCCATCAATTTACATTGAAACCGTAGCACTTATTAACAATTCCATTTTTCTTTTCTTCTTAAATTATTTTCTTTCATTTGGAACTATTCCTTATTTACCGAACCGTCATATAGCGATTGGGTGATTCATATAACAAAAGCCATCCAGTAGGGATGGCACAAGCTATTCTCGGTGTTGAGTATCATCAAGTCTTCAGAATTCTTGGTGGATCCGTTTACAAAGGCACTTGGAAAGTTAGCAGTGGATAAGACATCTATAGAAATGGGTTTAGAAGCCCATTACCATAAATTTGTGATTGAAAGTATAGGATATATTTTATCTATAACTGTAATGGCAAAGTGAGGTTCAGCAATTGCTCTTTATATATCTATAACTTGATAAGTTGGAGAGTCTTAATTACCAGAAGACTTCTGATAGATCTACCTATGTAGGTATGGAAGTTTGGTCACTTCTAAAACGAGAAAGGCTTTTATCCAATAAGCACTCGAAAACAAGAATTAGAGCGTAGTGTCACGGGGGCGCAGTCCGACACCGGCTATCATACCTGTGCGGTGCCTCGATGTCGCGTGCAACGAAGCCAGCCTGCCCAACCATCACTCTGATACCACCCGCCTAGAGGCGAGAACTCCCGTTCATGGTTACCTTCTTTAGAGGCCTACTATTCATCATTGTGCCCCTTATGACACCCATGCCAGCACCTCTGTGCCTCGCTTGGACTGCTCAAGCTTCACCCTCGTATGGCCTGCACTAGTACCTCGCTTCGCAATAATGGCATGCAGCTCCTCATGCTGTCCCATTACAACATAACTCGCCAACATACCGAACCAAGCCCATCATCGTGTGCATTCCTCGTCATTAACACACGTTTGCATCCGACCCTCAGCTACCGTGCACTACCGTGTCCCACGTAGCCCTTGAGTGCCTCCCTCATTATTGACCCAGGTGCACCGCGACGCCGGCCCGGGGTCACATGGTGACACACGGCATTCCCGAAGCATCGTCCTAGGCCCACCCTTTCAGGCCTAGGAAACCACTGCACACCCTTCAGTGCCGCATGGCCCCCGTGTATAGGTGAATAGCTCCATAGCTCCCTTCCCCCAAGTATGGTCTAAAGACCACCCTAAGTCATCCAGCAAAACATCAAAGGTATTGGTTTGACATACCACCATGGCACATGAACTCCTTCTGTGGCACATAGTGTCATCCTTCACACCAACATGCTTTTGAGACCAACTTCCACACCCCACGCGCGTCTAGTCGCCACACTAAATCCTCACCTAGCTCGAGTCACCGCCACACCATACCTTGGGGAACACGCACGCGCTGCAAGGCCTCGTGCCTTCGCGCTCATGCGCCATACTCCTAGCACCAAGGCCTAATGCCCTACCTGCCAACCAACCAAACAGCTCCTAGCCCACACCTTCCTACTGCTACCCCGAGTATTGACCCCGTCACAGTAGGGCCATAAAAGTGTCAAGGTCAATCCACACAAAAGTCTAGGAAAAGTATGTCTATGCTACGTTTGTTTCATCAACAAGTGTAAACAGTTCAAGACCAAGGTCACCAGTGACACTGGTACTTGACATAGTAGGTGATGGTTCAAGTCCGGAAGACACCACTCACTGAAATAAGATTTCTCCTGGTTCAAGTTCGGAAGACACCACTCACATAAATACGATTTCTCCTTGTTTGCTCAAATAACAATTTTTTCTTTTATATTTTAAAATAGTCAAAGAATGTTATATATATTTTAAAATATATATATAATGTATCTACTTTTATATGTGTTTTAACACACTATCTTTACCTTTTAGAAAAGTTGCAACTTTTTTTGCTTGTCCTTTAGTCCCACATCGGTTGAAGAGTAAACTTACTTTTCCTTATTTGAAAGGGTGGTTGTCTCAAGGCTTCTAGTCTTTCCATGGGGGAATGCAATATGCTATATCCACCCCTTTTTACTAAAAAAGAAAACTCTATGCTCGACCATGTAGGCGCCTACCGAGCCGGGCCAGGCTGGGATCAGGCTCGTGGCACGTGCACGTGTCAACGTCTCTTTGTTTATTAAACATTGAAATTTTGACAATCGGAATTTGGACCATTGAAGTTTTGACCGTTGGAGTTTGACTGTTGGAATTTTGACCAAGGATCAAAATCTCGTTTTTTCGATACGTATGTCGTCCATTTAAAACCGATCGTGTCAGACGATCTGTATCGGTTCGGACGATACTCTCGATTTTTCCCAAAAAAAAAAAACAAAAAAAACATTAAAACCGATAATTTGAAATTATCGGACGATAATTTCAAATTATCGTCCGATACGAACGATACATTGAACGATACGGACGATACAAACGATACATTGAACGATAATTTGACTGTTTTTTCAGGGGGGCGATAAAAACCCATTGTATCGTATCGGTGAGGTCCAAAACCGATACGTATCGTCCGATACGTATCGGTATCGGACGATATTTTGATCCATGATTTTGACCGTTCTAGGTTTATTGACCGTCTTTTTACTTGGTCAAAAAATTGCTCATGAAAAGACCAAAAATCACTTCCAAATTTTTTAAAGGGCATCCTGAAGAGGCAAAAAGCCAGTTTGAATAGTGCCTTAAAGTCTATAAATTAGATGCTAAACCTTGTTTCCTTCATTGTGATTTTACAAATCCTTTCATTATTAGTGTTTTGGAACGAATTTATTTCAATGTAATATTTCCGCTAAATAGCCAATAGGTTGTATTCATTGTATCCTAGAGTCGTATAAGTTGGGCCTTTACACTGATTCTACGTGGCGACGTATAACGATTTAAAGACAGAGTATTACTGTAATAACCCTGACCTGATATCGTTGACCTGTTAACCTTTGCGATCTCAATATTGTTAATTGGAATAATAATTTCTATTGCTATTTATCCCAGTTTAAAAAATATATATTATCACCTTCTGCTTATACTGGCTAGTGCAATGACACAGTATTATATACATTATATGTAAATTTCTGATACTACTGACCCATGTAAATCACACTAATTAACCAGAGCCAACGGATACCGTATTTTCAACTTATATTCAGATACCATATAATCTAGGAGGAACCCATAATGTGATGAATTTTGAAACCTGCGCTTCTCTCGATCCTTTGTCTAAAGCTTGATGATATGGTGATTTTTAATAATTATTAAATATGGTGTACATACATCTACATTAGTACATATAGTTATACCTTTGAATAATGGGGTGTGTATACTTATACTTTAGGGTGAGGGTTTAACACCTTAGTTTATCCCCATCCCCAACTCCCTTCTATCTTTTATAAATTCTCATCACATGTGTACACGTGGACATTAAACCCACCATTTTTATCTTGTTCCCAACAATGACACCCATGTATCATTAAAGGTCTAAGAAGACGCAATTCCATCAGGTGCCTAGGATCTCCTTCCTACTCTCCAGTATCTACCCACCATGATACGGTCAAGCACAACCTATCTCTTTCATCTTGTTAAATATAGCATTTATGGAAGTGCCATGTGGCACCAAGCCAAATTTACTCTTTATGTGGTTGCTCACTTGAGATATGAAGATTGGAAAGAGTCCACTAGATCGTGGACTCCCAAAGATTGTGCCAGCTAACCACCCAAGAACCTACCTATTCACTTGAGTTACTAGAGTACAACGTGGAGACCCATCCAATAGCCAATCGCTCTACGATATCCTCGTTGCAAACACACAACCGTACACCACTTATGGTTTCTCATCTAACCCTAATATCAGTGGCACTTTCTTGCTCCCACTTTCTATTGTAAATCAAAATATGAGGTGAAATACTCTCGCCATAATCACCAACGCAGCAGCAACAACACCTTTTGTTTCTTTTGTAGTTTGGATGAGGAAGAAGAGTAATCAGACTGTTCGTTGGTTTTTTAAAACATCGATCAACACTTCACACACCATACTTCTTTCATCTAACAGTCTCTTGTTCGAAACAACAACGGTAAGCGATCATGCGCATTCTTCTTTTCTTTTTTAGTCCAAAAAGTAAATCATGATCAATTTTTCATCATATTGATTACTCGATCAATACACAAATCTCTGGTTTTCTTATATGTCGCTTGTCTGTGTATTAAAGAAGGAATCGGGCACATCTTACTGGAATCCTAGTGCGATACTCACATTGCTACTATCGACTATCAATCGATAGGAATTGTCTCGCTCTTTTTCAGTGCGACATTAGGAAACAAGGTAGGGGATTTCAACGACCAATTTGTGCTTTATACTTCTGATTCGTAAGTATTTAATGATTTTAATAAATTTGGCTACTATAATTTTTTATCGCTAACAATCAAGGGTCTCGTGATGCCTTGGTTTGTTGCCAATTCACATTAAACAATTTGCGGCCATCGATCTTTAAATTCACGCTTTTCAAGGTTAGACACTGTGCAGCCACTTACATGGGAACATGGGTTAAAATATCGGGTTACCGATACGTATCGTCCGAGCTCCAAAACGATACGTATCGGACGATACGTATCGGTACCGGTCTGTATCGGACGATACATTGAATGTATCGTTCGATACATTCAATACATTTGAATGTATCGAACGATACATTCAATGTATCGTTCGAGTCCAATACCGATACGTATCGTCCGATACGTATCGGTATCGGACGATATTTTGATCCATGCATGGGAAAGTTAAAGTGAACTATTTTAATTTTGTGTTTTGACTTTCCCACGATAGCCTCCTAGGCTTCAATAAATATATATACCAAATCCGCTCATTTGATAGGTTCGAATTATTTTAATGACATTAGTTTGTGTAACATGCCATCTTTGATGGACCACAAAAAAAATTAGTACATTTATTCAAACATGGTAACATCAATTGTTATTGATGAAGGTTATGTTGCCCTTTATTTTTGTGTGTTGGATTGAGATTAAATCAGCCATTAACCCTTTCAAATATGGCCTCAAAGTTGGGCCAAATTTGTTTATGTCAAGACTGCACTTGCAGCATGATTTCTGAAAAGTTTTCGTGTTGGGTCTTTTGGATCGTTGACCTCTCTGATCTTTAAGATTCAATAAGATTTACGAAATTATCAGTAGGGACCACCCAACTTGAAATTTTGTGAACATTCCATCTGACAGATCAAATTTTCTATAATTTACCGTCAAAAATTATTTAGTAATAAATTCTATATTTGGCCTTTTATGTACTGTGACTGTACATAAAGTGATTGATACATATCGGTTGCAAGCATGTAACACATCATTTCAATCGTCTCGATGAGACCTACACAATGGTGTTGGTCTTATTTGAAGGAGATACTCTTAAAAAAATGGTTAAATTGGAACACTCACTTGGTTGATTGGCTGGTATCTTCCTAGTAAACTCTGTATGTTGTTAAGGCACATGATCACTTTGCTTTTATAATTTGTTTGAACATTTGAACATGAGATTAGAAAAATTAGATCATTGTATCATTAATGAATGAAAAATATTTTGCTCGCGACACTCTTAAAACGAATAAATAGAAGAGAATATATGATATAAAAATTTCAACGAACCTTGAAAACTGATTTTGAATTATAAATTAATTAGAAAAAGTGCGAATACAACATTATACTTTAGAAATATGCATGTGATTTAAGCTTTGAATTTGAATGGATCATGTGCTATGGCACGCTTTGATCCGTTACAATGGTATTTTAAACTGCACGAGCTACCTCACTTAGTAGGAGCTATGGCACTTGAACAATTTGTTCTAGAACGACAATGGTCAAGATCTCCATCAGTGCTTTGACTTTGACTCGAGTGTTATATTTACGATAAAGATTACTTTTTAAGTTATATATTTAAGTAATGCATGAACATAAAACTAAATATATTTGAAATAAAATGCAAAAGAAAAATATTATAATTGGGCACTTCTATGAAATTCACCTTTTAGATTTCCTAAATATGACATCAAGACCCCACTGTTGGTTATAAAAGTCAAACTCAAATTTGTACTTGGAGTTATTTATCATAGAGTATAAATATGTGGTGATTTCTCATATTTTATTGTATCTTTAATCATTAATAATTGAATAATCATTGAAACTATGTGTTGGATAGCTTAAGACACGACATCCTACTGAGCATATAAATTTTTAGCTCACCCCAACATGACAAGGATTCTGAGTTGGAAGAGGATCTTGATTCCATGCCTGAAGACGAAGAAGATCTCCCACCTGAAGAATATTATCCTCAGTGAGAATTCTTTGATTAAGACTTGGTATGACTTAATAAATTTTCTTTAGAATATTTATTGTTTTTCGTGTACATTGATGTAAGTACCACTGTTTGTGTGACGTACGGCCGTCACCGGTGGTATTTTTGGATTAGTATTTTCATTTACGGATGTTGAAATAATTTATTTCAGTTTTATAAATAATTCGATTAACGTTATTATAATATTATTTTAAGAAAAATTTAATCTTTTTTCGTGTTCGATCACTGAAATTTCTTGAACTAAGTCTAATGACCCGGTATTCCACATCATTCTTTTGATGGAAATTTCAGGTCGTTACAATTACTAGCCTCAATTATGATATGTTGTATTATTTACCAGGTTCAATTGTTTCTGAAACTAGTTTTTCCAACATTTCGGTGTAGTATCGTCGATGTTCAGCTATATCTTAGTATAAATGAATAAAATATACACTAACAAGTAACAGCCCCGTGTGGAGCCAAACCCATGTTTTGAGGCCATCTGTCTCCATTTTGCAGGCCTGGTCCAGGCCTCTCCCTGTACCTCAGGACCAAGAAACCTTTTTCCACACATACACATATATAAGAGATCCTCCTTCTTTATATAGGAAGGTAAGCAGCATCAATACCGAATATTAAAAAAAAAATTCACTAAGCAACCACCAATAAATATTTCTAATTCGAAGTGTCCAATGCATGCTCGATAAAACAATCCGTGCTAAATAAGCAACTTCAAACACATAAATGCTGCGAGTACCACAGAAATCAGAGTAATTTAGAATAGAATATACATTTTTTAAGAAATATCATCATCCAAAATAATCACGAAAAAGCACAGCAACGTAAAGAAGAAGAAGAAGAACTAACCCTATGTGATAGCCAAAAAGAAAATTAGCCATGGATGCAGTAATCACATGAGGGAGTGTAGGTAACCAACCCAAATCATGCCCTCCAACATTCTTAGATAATATATCCTCAATATCTGCAAAATAAAGATCTAATATCATTCAACAAAATAGAGAGAAAATAGAGAGAGAGAGAGAGAGAGAGAGAGAGAGAGAGAGAGAACCTGGTGGATTTTGTTTGTCAGAGTTTGGAAACCGTCTCTTCTCTGCAGCAACGACGAGGTTTCTGGAAAAGGAGGAAGAAGACGGTTTTCTGTTAAAACAAGAAGAAGAAGAAGAAGTGAAAGGCTTGGGTTTTGGTGGAGTGGTGGTGCGGATGACGGGGAACGGTAAGCGTAGCAGAGCAGCCGCCAACATTGCGAGCTAAGGAGAAGGATCAAGATGACAGTGAAGAGAGGAAAACGTTGTCTTCCGGGTGGATATGAACGTGGGCCCACCCAAATAAAAACAAACATTTAAGTAGCTTTTTCAAATTGGGTACGGCTATTTATTTATTTTTCTTCTGGGTATCTCTATTCCTGGAGATTATTTTCTTATAGATGCGCCGTAGTTTTAAGATCTGTCGTAAGGATGATCGGGACAAAAAGGGAAAATTATCGGATCGACTCAGTCCGATACACTTTTCCTGTCGGATGCCCTATATTTTTATCTTTATCCAAATCGATCAGCTCCAAGCCGAGTCGACCCTATGGAGAATAAAAAGTCCAAATTATCATCTTACTTGACATTTTTTAACCCATGAATGCATCTCCTTCTTCCTTATTTTAATTGCTACAGTTAATAAAAAGTTAGAGCTGGCAAAGGTGACAACGTCTTCTTCCTCAGTCTGATCTATTATTTTGAAGAAAAAAATAGAGGGTTGGGAGAAAAAGCCCTTGCATTTTTCCATTGAGAAAAGAAGGTCCTGTTGAGATGCAAGGTATGTTCAGATCATCTAGCATATACCCTATTTTAAGTTTATTAGAGTCTTATAATGGTACAGTATAAGAAATATAATTTTTTTTTTGGAAATATATTTTATTGGTCAATATTATGAAATAGTCGATAACGACTCTAATCAATCGATTACGACCGTGTATACTATCATCGATAACGATCGTGTATACAATCATTATTGACTGTATAAACAATCGTTCTCGATTGTAGATAAAGTCGTTATCGACTATTTATACAATCAATAACGATTGTATACACGGTCATTATCAACTATTTTAACAGTCGATAATGACTGTTTGTACAATCGTTGTCGATTGTATAAATAGTCGATAACAATTGTATAGGCAATCTATATGCTGACAATTTGTCGTCTCCCCTTTGTGTCATCAGTCTGTTGACCCCTTCCTTCTCCTTTTTAAACAGGCGATGTCTGAGGTGGAAATTCCTCCTCTGTCATTATAATGATCTTCTTATAAACAATGATGGTTTATATGAAGGTGGCCGGAGGAAGGTTATTATTATTTCGACGGGTATTTCTTATGAACGATTCATAAGTCGAATGCCCATTGTCAGTTTTGCGAGCAGATGAAACAGTTTCCATAAAGTTTTCTATGAAGATAGTGAATACACCTTTACTTGTCAACGTTTTGGACTTTGATGATTTGGCTACCCTATTTTCGTTTTATAAAACAGGGGTGGACGTTATAAAGGTATTCATCACTAAAGAACCGTCCTCCTTCCGAGTCGAAGCTGAACAAGTACCTATAGGCAAGACTGATTTTGTGAGTAACCATTCCTTTCAGTCATGTGAGTTCGAGAATGATGCACCTACATATGATACCGTTCGGTTAGGCGATAACGAGGGTTTTACGGCGAATATGTCGGTCAGGAAAGCAATTATTGATTTAAACGATGCTCTAGTTGAATCATATGATGGCTCACTAAAATATATGCATGGGTCACAACAATGTCGTCAAGAGTTAGACTACATGTCTCTAAGAATGGGGGATGAAGACGATTTCGATCATATCTTTCCCGATGGATTCACAACTTGGCTGAGTCACGAATTATGTTTTGTAATATCCCGAAAAATGAGCGTTGAACTTTGACCTCGGGATCCGTGCCCGATTGGTCATGGTTTGACCAAGTGATGGTCAAACAATAAATTCATTGAATGATGAACTGACGTAGTACAAATGTGACCTAAGTGTGGTGTAAAGTGTGAGTTAGTGGTCACGTACACCTATCTCTGGTATGTGTTTAACACACAAGCTAGAAAGAGAATAAAAGAGTTTGATAAACCTAGGTTTCATTTATTTGGTTGTCGAAGAGAGAGTTAAGGAGAGAGAGAGAGAGAGGGAGTAAAGAGGAGTTATTGAAGCTAGGTGTTAATGCAAATCAAGAGGAAGATTGAGCATTGATTATCGGATTCAACGCGTTGGGATTGCTGAAGCAAAAGCTGGAACCCTAGCCATCAAACCCAACAAATCAATCCTTTAAAGGGATTATTGAGGTGAGTTTTATTAGAATTAAATGCATAGATGTATGATGGTTAAGATTTAGTCAAGTATGATTAAAATGGTAGATTAAAGACGTAGAAAAGAAAGAAAATAGAAAAGGAAAAGATTTGGAAGAACAGCCCGAAAGGGGGCTGAATCTAGCCAAATCGATTAATCGAAATTGAGATTTGATCAATTGATTTTGGTCCGGAAGTTGAAAAGTCAGAGATGCCCGATTTCGATTAATCGATTTAGGAATCGACTAATCGACTGGATACCTCCAGTGGCTGGAGAAACAAGACCTGGGGAAATCAACTAATCGAGTTAAGAAATCGATTAATCGATTTTGAATTTCGATTAATCGATTTGGGATCGACTAATCAATTTCGGACTTTCGACCACTCGATTTGAGAATCGACTTTACTATGCTAGAGATTTCGATTAATCGATTTTGGGAATCGATTAATCGACTTTGGCAATTTTACTTGACTTTCTAGTTTGACTTTGAGATTCATGGAGGGTCTAGGACCTTCTCTATTGCATCTTTAGTGATGTGTTACATGTGTTGTAATGTATCATAGGTGGTACGTGTGAAAGCTAGCACAAGGAGCCGCGTGGGACCTTGATGCTTGGACCTTCGGAGACCTGAGGTAGGGAACACCTTGAACATGTATTTTAATTACAAAAGCATGTATGTAGTGATATAGAACTCAAACTGAAAATGTTTTATCTATGTAAATCTTTGTGAAAAGGGTGCGTGTGTGACACCAAGAATCTGTTAAAGGCATCTGTGTGATGCGAGTAACTGAGACCAAGTAATCAAATGAGAATGAGACATCCCCAGGGGATGAGAAAGTAATAAAGGCATCAATGTGATGCGAGTAAATTAGACATCCCAGGGATGTATATATGATTGAATAATTACTGTTGAGGCCTAACTGATATAAGATAGTACTTTACACGGTGAACAACTATATGTAAAGCACATGTTATTTTTGTTATTTGAGGTTTGATTAGAATACCCCACCGACGTGGCGGGATACTCACAACTAACTCGACAGGATATCTGTGACCAGTACGGCGGCCAATCTGTACACCAGTGCGGAGGTTTATCCGTATACAGTAAACACATCCCAGGGATGTTGAGATGAGATTTAACCCCGCTGCCTATTGAGAAGAAGCTTGGGTAGTATTCCTAGGGAATACATATAACAACTGTCTATTTAGGCGGCGATGGTGGGTATTCCATCGGGGCTCAATGCTATATTGCTCGGGGATTACTTAAGTTGAAGATTTAAGTTTTGCTTTAGGCCTGTTCAGTGTCATTCATGATAAATCAACAGTAAAGTAAGACATACAAATTACCAGTAACTTGAATGCAAATCACCATCTTTTGAACTATTTTTCTAGCAAATGCATAGACACATCATGCTTTGAATATCATGGAATATATGTGAGATTTTAACTTATATGTTCATTATGTTGTTCCCCATTGAGCTAGGATTTAGCTCACCCTTTAGACTATACGTCGCAGGTCCATTGTTAGCAGCGGCTGAGGCTTCGGGAGACGTAGATCCAGGTGATTCGGATTACGTGCCTGGGGACGAGTTGGAGCCTCCTCCCGAGGACTTCTTCTAGGAGACTCTGTTGTGTACTTTGACAGAGAGTAGTTTGAGAGCAGATTGTACGGCTTGGTATGCCAAGCCTTTATTTTTTATAAACAATGTAATTAAATTGATTTATTTCTTTTGGCGAACCATCTGGGGTGATCTGTTTATCACCGATGGTTCGGATCGGTTCTCTATTCATGCAGTGACATGAAAGTAGAACTATCTTTTGTATGTGCCAGTTGGGCACATTAACTTTTTCCGCTTTATGCAATTATTTGCTCTATTTCTTTATTATTGCTTGTTATACCAATGTTTCGTACATATCCATGGGGCACGGTCTGGAGGATCGTGCTGATGGCATGGGTTTCGGGGTGCCAAAATTCGAGCTGTCACATGTTCTATCATGCCATCAATAGGGATTACCGAATGAGCTCAACTCTATGTCTATACACATGAGCACCCGTTCGGTGAAGGGCCTAGTCAACCATGTCGGAACACATTTGGTGAAGGGTCTAGTCAACCATGTTAGAACCCGTTCCGTGAAGGGTTAGTCAACCACCTCAGAACACCGCTAGTGAAGGGCATAGTTATCCTCAACCCACTAATGAAACTAACTTAGAAGAGAATGGAAAAGATTATGATGACGAACCGGATGGATTTATCAAAGAGGATCCGAAAATTTTTGTGAGAGACATTGATAAGCCCCTAGTAGATGGAGCTTACGAATTGTCAGAGACACCGGGCAAGTCTTTCGATCAAGAGGTGGAAACCGAATATCGAAATTGGACGTTTAAAGTTGGAGAGATCTTCAGAGACAAACAAATATTCCAAAGAGCATTGAAAGAACACGCGTTGAAGAAAAACTTTCAAATTTGGTCATTGAAAATCGCTTGTTATCGAGTGACAGCCGAATGCTAAGAACTCGATTGTACGTGGCGAATACATGACTCTAAATTGACTGAGCTCAATTCTTTTAAAATCAAGACGTTTAATAATACTCACACATGCGGGGCCGCTAAGATCGGACCGTACGGTCACCGTAATGCAATAATCTCTTTCGTAGCCAACTATGTACGGGAGAAACTTATGGAAGGATTCGACTATACACCGGCGTTGATAATGTTTGATATTACAAAAGCTTATAATATGTAAATCTCATATGTTAAGGCTTAGAGGAGGAAAGAAGTTGCCCTTAATGATATTAGAGGCAGTTGAGAAGGACAATTTATGGATCTATCGACCCATGTGAAGGAGATAGAGAGGGTAGATCCTAATATACAAACATCCTTTCAACTTATGCTTGACGGTAAGTTCCAAAGTTTTTTTTAGAGTTTTGGCCTGTGCATCGAAAACTACCGCAATATTGTTCGTCGCATATTACTTGTAGATAGTACACACTTACAGGAACGTTTCGAAGGGATCCTACTTATCACCTCGGCGCAAGACGGTAATGGCTATACATTACCGTTAGCATAATCTGTCGTCGAGTTAGAAGAAGAGGATACGTGGATGTGATTTCTTAAACGAGTAGGTGCGTTCATGATCGGTGAGTTTATCGAAAATTTCATTTTTATCACGGATAAGTCGAAGGATTTAATAAAGGCGGTAAAATATATCTTTCCTAACACATACCACAACTACTGCATGCGACATATGACATAAAATTTGACACACAAGTATCCCAGGAACAATGTGAAGGGTCTATGGTGGAGCGCTGTGCGTGCATATTTAGTAGAGATTTAATTATTTTATTAATAAAATAAAGAAAGATCCTGCTGATCCTCGAGTTATAGAGTATATTTTAAATATATACTTGAAGCATTGGGCACGCGTATATATGAAAGAAAGGCAGTATGATTTCCTGACTATGAATAATTCTAAAAGCTTGAACAACGTATTAAAGATAGCTCGAGAGAGACCAGTTATCGACTTAATCAGAACTACTAGAGAGAAAGTCACCGATCATTTTCAAAAGTGCCGACAGATATCTAAGAAATGGACCACCCTCCTCTACCCGAAAGCAGACGAGCACATGAAGAAGGTGCTGCAATGGGCCAATAGAAAGAGAGCTCAACCATACGGGCGCGATCAATTCCAAGTCAGTTCCGAAAATTTCATTCATCACGTCGACTTGGAACACAAGACGTGTACTTGCCGTCGTTGGCACATTCATGGCTTGTCTTGCTTGCATGCCTGGCGGCCATCAATCGGAGAAGTTACGATTATCATAACTTCTGTGAGAAGTAATTTTTTACCACTTACTTTAGATAAACATACGATGAACAATAGCTTCCCACGCTCGATAAAAGCCAATGAGAATTTCAAGCTGAGCAACTACCTGAAAATATAAAAGTGTGACCACCCTATAATTATTGAAAGTAAGCCGGTCGTCTGAGAAAGAGAAGGATATGATCTAAGGGTGGGGTTAGGGCTCTGCAGTGTGGCAGGTGCAATGAGTATGGTCACAATCGCCAGAGTTGCACGGTAGTGAGACCGATGGGTTAATACAGTACGTGCTTCCTTTATATAGTAAATCACTCTCTAATTCTTGCGTTTTATTAAAAGTTTCGTATCTATGAGTTTAGTAACTTATATTTTCTATTTATGAGTTTGGTAACTTGCATTTTTTCTATCTATTAAAAAATGAAAATTTTTTTGGTAGCATGCTTACTGATAGAGATTGATTTGTATTTTTTTTTACATTGTGAAGGTACGTGGCGTCCCGAAACCCAATTGGAGCCGGCTAGATAGTACAAGAAATATTACGAGGCAAAGTTTGACCACAAGTTCGGTTTTTAATAGTTATAAATTTGGATGTAATATTTATGATGAATTTTCATTAATAATATCAAGAAGTAGTTTTTAGAACTTTCAGTATTTTCTCATAAACACCAGCAATAGCTCTGCAACTGTTTCAAGAACAACTGTAAACACATTCATGGATGACTTCTATTGTCTTGCTTACCTTACAATTATTAAATGATTAAAACAACCAATTAAGAGGGTAAATTACAGATATATGGAATCAAGGTAAACAAGCAGTCCTACAAGAACCAGGGCTGTTACAGCAAGTTTTAGTAGGTAAGTAAGGGTAGGTCCACAGGGAAATGTGATTTACACTATGGTAAATTTCCATATCTATAGTAGATCTGGCACTCTATCCTACTTTAAGCTAAATCAAAACAGGTAAGAGGAGAGGTTTTTAAGATTTGTCAGTTTATTACAAACTACAAAAATTAAATGCAAGTGATCCAGATCTGATTAAACACAGAGATGAGGGAAAATAAAGAAAAGATGAAATTCAAAAGATGGAGAACAACAGCTAGGGATTTTGGTCTTTTACTGAAAATTAAAAAGATCAAAGGCAGTGTAGAAGACAGATTTGCAATAATCCTTCATCTGGCTACAAGCTCAGATGCAAGGTATAAGAATCCAATCACCACCAATGAATTGAAGCAGTTCTAAGGTATGGTCTGTCCCTTCTACTAGATACAAATCATCTCAGAGATTGTTCCAATCTAAAGATCTTAATTGGAACAGGTAAACTATTGGAGATGCTGTGGGTGTTAGGCTACCAGCTCAAGCATCCACAGGGATATCCAATCCAAGGAAATCAAATAAAAAAAAGTGAGATATAGATTAGAATTACCTTTAAAAATCATAATTACATTGCAATAATACAACTTACAATCCTATTGTGCTTAGATCTGCAGTCTGTGTAACATACAATCCCTTACAAACCCTCTGAAACTCTTGATCTATAGCTCTAGACCTCACCCTAGCTACTGAAAGGAGTTTAGCCAACCATGATTGGCTAAAGAGAGAATGGGAGAAGAAGGAAGAGAGAGGGAATTTTTGGAGGGAAAATGGATCTCGAATTAGGCCCTGGTTCTCTCAATTTTCAGATGGTCAGCTCTGTAATTTTTTCAAGTTTTGATACTCTTCTCCTCTATCCTCAGATCTGTTTCAGCCAATCAGAGTTTAAGAGAATAATTCTGTTATGCTGATGTGGCTGATTTATCTTTTAGAAGCTCTTCTCCTATTGGTTCACAACTAGTAAGTACATATGAGGCAGTCAGGTTCCCATTCGTGCTCAGTTGTGTACCAAAAATATTCCCAAGGGTCGCTGACGTGCTTTGGAATGTGTGCACACAATTATGAGGTTGGCAGCTGTTGAGAAAGGGACTGAGAAGTTCCCAATTTGAGTGTCGAGAGGTTCAGGGAACCTCTCAACAGAATCCGACTCTGCTAGGCATTCATCTCAACAAGATGGGGCAGCTCTCGATAGATTCTCAAGACTTCTCGATAGGATTGGGGACATCTCGAGAGGTTGATTTGCACTCGTCGATAGGATTGGAGCTCATTTTAACTTTCTGTCCAGTTCTTCATTCATCCTCTTGACAGGTTATAATCAACCCGTTGACTTGTTATACGATCTTCAGTAAAGTGGTTAATAGGTTGGCTCAATCCTCACGGGAGTGAGCGTAGCTTCAGGTAAGTTGTCGACAGGTTGTCTTGCACTGCTCGACAGGTTCAGTTGAACCTCTCGATAAGTATCTGGAACCTCTTGACTTCTCCTGCACCTCCAAGTATCCTCTCGACAAGATCCACAACTGTACCTCCAACCTCTCGATAGGATGCTATGCAACTCGACAGGTTCTGTGAACCTCTCGAATTCTTCACATTCCTTCTTCAGTACCTCTCGACTGGTTATAGTACACTTCCAGAACCTCTCGACAGGTACTGGGGAGCTCTTGACAGCTTCATGTATAACATCCAACCTCTCGACAGCTTCATGTATAACATCCAACCTCTCGACAGCTTCATGGAACCTCTTAATATATTGGTTTTTAAGCATCATATCCTCTCGGCAGCTAGAGCTAACCTCTCGACAGGTTTACTTTTGTGCTTTCACAGCTGGCACACATGTTTAGTGTGCTATTCTTCATTTATTCAATACTCAGCAGCCTCTTGATAGGTTCAACCCTTAATCCTTGCAGCTGAACTTGGTCCCAAGCATTCTCAGTTGGGCCCATGACATTCTCATGAACTTTTAAAGCTCTGTGGATTGTTTGATTGGCTGGCCTTTGGGTTGTAAGAGCACATGTTTGAGTAGCAAATTGCTTCTTTGGTCATTTTAAGTGGATGTCTGCACTAAGACTATAATTTATTGCTTATCTATAAAATTCACTCAAAACACATTATTAGTCAACTCAAGGATCCACCAAAGGTCAGGTTAGGAGGTGAAAAATAGTATTTTTCATTGCTTAACACACCTTCAAACCTAAGCTTTGCTAGTCCCTGAGCAAAGGAGAAAGTAAAAATAATTATTGAAAATGAAAAATGCCACTTTTATAGAAAACACAGATGCATTTAGTATATGCATCAAGCCTTTTAAACCCCTAGGTGATCCCTAGTGGAGGAGTGAAGTCTCCTGAGGGTTTACAGTAAAGTTACCTACAAACTTCTCCAATAAAATCAGTTAATATTAATGTAGCATAGTAAAACAAAATTCAAGCAACATAAAATTCATTCCACACCTTGTCCATTCTATTTTTAGGGAATTCTCAATAGAAAAAACAACAGTTTAAACTACAATTCTGCTGTAATTCCTTCATTATCAATCAGCTCATGTCAAGGCATTTTTTATGAAAATTAATGCAAAACTTACCATCAAATTGAGAATAATGTTTTGATAATGCCCCCAACAAACCTAATTTCAGACCCAAAGCTCACCAGGGCTATCACTCAACATAGAATAAAAGAGTGTATCATTTCACACAGCTCAGGAGCAGTTACAATTCTCAAACAAGACTGCAAGCATGAGCATAGGCATTGCTCTAATTTCTGAAAATTTTTAACTCTTTTCACCATAGATCAAACAAATCTTTATCTCCACATGACAGCTCAATCCATTTCAGATCAATAAAGTCTTTTTATTAGGTTGTAATGTGGCTTATGAGTGAGGTTTATAAGGAATAAAAGGGTAGGATGGGATTCAAAATTTGAGAAGTTAGTAAAGTAAGGAGGTGGTGCGCACACCTTTTTCTTTTCAGCACAAGCTTCATTTTCTTTGAATTTCCGGATTTGAAGTGATGAATTTCCAATCTTCTTTTCAATGTATCCAATGAAAAATTGGTTTTGGGTTCAAATTCTCTGGTTTTTATCAAAGAAAAACTGAGATTTTTAAGGCTCAAACGGTGTGTATCAAGGGCAGTTCAAAGGTGAAAAATTTTAAGCTTAAACTGTCCAAAGGATGGCCTTACTTCATGTCCTCAATGTCATGAATGCTGTCAAGCTGTTTCAACTTGGATTTCACTAACTTCTAGTGAGCAAGCCTAGATTCAATCAGTCCTTAGAGCAGAAAAATTTTCAAGACACTCTTCAAAGAAATTTATTTTTTATTTTTTATTTTTTAGGCCCAAATCTCACCGAGTATGGTCTTCCATTAGATTTCTGGGGTATATCTGATGAGTAGTGAAATATGATAATATTTTACCCCTAAATACCTATATTTAGCCGTCCGATGAAGGCTATCTGATGAGAATTACTAGATTTGAAGTATTTCAGGTAAATACAAGCCAAGTGTAGAAAACATCCCAAGAATTCTGAAAATAATGTCAAAACACTGCAACTTTGGGTCATCGAGAACTTAGTGTGACTTGCAGCTCAATTTGGACCTTTGAAGACGGCTGAATTACGAAAGTTTCAAAATGCAAAAGTTGTATATCTTTCTGTCAGCTTTCCAACGCCGTAAGAATCATGCCCATCCGAGTTTAGAGTAGAGAGATATGACCAAAATACCGAAGTAGTGTCTGATGCAAAAGTGGGCTAGAATTCACGAATTTCTGGGAGGTCATGCATCGACCCTTTTGCTCGATTAATCGAGGGGCAATAGTAATCTGACATGGAACTGACACTTTAAAGCATATTTTTAGGGATTCTTTGCAGGGCCGATGCATCGACCCTGACTTTTCGAGCTGGGACACCTAGGCAACTTGGAAACTATTTATACCCGGACCAACACTTCGAGAGAGGGGAATTTTAGGAATAATTTTTAGGAGTTAGTTTTTTAAAAGAGTATTTATTTTTTAGACTAGAAGTAGAGATAGAGAGTTTTTATTATTCCTTTTTGAGAGCTTTGTTCCTTTAATTTTTCAGTATTCATTCATTCAGTTTATTATTTTTGTTCAGTTGTTCCTACATTAATTTCGTTTCTGAAGATCATCGTACTTGTGGATCAAAGTAATTTCTGTTGAAGTTTGAGGTATTTTTATTTAATTAAATTGATGTTATTTTCCCTTCCTTATTTATTTATGTCATTTAATTACAATATGTGTGGCTAAATTCATAGGGATGGGGATCTAATGATTCCTATCCGAGGGATGTACTTCTAATAATATAAATTTAGGATTAAAATATAAGGTCTTATTTTATGGTTGTTGTGTTATCACGAACGGATAAAATCCCCGCCACTAACTGGGATCGAGTGTGCCGAGCCATGCCCTAGATCTCAGATCTATGACGGTAATTTTACCCCAATCATTGTTATATGGTCTTTTTGCTTTCATCGTGTGGATCTAATTACGATTATGATCCGGGATCGAGTGTGTCGAGCCATGCCCTGGATCTTGGATATGTAATGGTAAGTTTATCTTAATTACTCCATAATCTGAAATCAAGTGTGTCGAGCCATGCCTTTGATTTCAGATCTATGGTGGTATTCTTATTAGAATTTTCACCCACTTTAGGGATGATTTTTATTTGCATCTGAGATCAAGTGTGCCGAGCCATGCCCTTAATCCCAGATCTATATATGAAAATCATTTCTGAAGTTAAGTCCTGATTGCAGGGATGCAACGTGGAATCTATCAGGGTTTTGACCATTTATCTTCCATAAAAGATATTTTTCTTCAATGGTATATCTCATAGTTTAATCCTTAGATTTGTATTATGGGAAGAACAGACCAAAGATGGGAGGATTTAGTATCTTCATCTTTATCTTTACTTTTGAATTATCAGTTAAGTTTTAGTTTGTAGCCAGTAATTGTCTTCTCATAAAATTAAATCATAAGACTGGTAGAATATTGTTAAATCTTAGTGGATTTCTTGAATTACCATCTTGTCTCTTTAGATCTTTCAAAAATAGTCCTCGTGGGAACGATCTCGTACTCTGCACCCACTATATACAATCTGATTCGTGCGCTTGCGAGTAAACCATCACAATTAAAATTCACATCAATATCCTCACAATTTTCTTTCCTTTCAAGTTCTCTAAGCACTAATTTTTAAAAAATTCTTGACATTTGCTTCATGAAAATGTTAGAACTACAATACATTTAGTTTTTTAATAAGTTTTTAATTTCCTTTTTTTCAAAAAAAATCAGGTGGGAGTTCCCTTTATTTTCACAAATTTGTCCAATCCTAGTTGCACTAACATTAACTATTTTATTGGTGAACCTACCACACCTCCAAACCTATGAGGTGCAGTGTCTTCCCCGATTCAAAGATAAAGGACATGTGCAGCAAGGTAAAACAGACACAAAACAAAGTAAGTAAAAGCAGTAAACATGAAACACACAAACAATTAAAAGAAAATAAACAAACAAACAAGAAGACAACAAAGAAATAGCATAAAATAAACTACAGAGAAATTTCATTGATAACACAAAAATTTGTACAATGTAAGGGAAAGTGATCTAAAAAAAAATTATACAAAAAAAAACATCCTAACTAATGACATGTACAAATCTAATCATCTGGATCTTCTACTACATCAGGTGGTACTTGGATTCCTTTACCCTTTGCTTTCTTCAAAGCAGCAATAGTGGACTGTGACCTCGTGGAAGTAGTTTTTCGTGGCCTGAAGGTGTTATTCTTTTTGGGAGGTGGCTTTGGCTTGGAAGTAGGCTCCTTGATTTTAATTCCAGGCTTGACTTTGCTAGGCACCTTGGGTTTAGGGGTTATTTCCTTATGAGGTACATCAGGGTTTAATTGTTTGGAAATAGCTTCTGCTAACTCCCGGTCACTATTTTCAGTTAAGGTCTTCTGCAAGGCCGCAATAGTCACACCATAGTCATAAGCTTTGTCCTCTACTATTCTTAGTGCCACTTGCAGGGCCTTTAACACATCTTCTTGGCCATCAGCTCTATTCTTCTCCTGGTTGTATTAGACCATTATTTCCCTTCATCCCTGCTTGATTTTCTTCTTCTGTAACTTATGGGCCACTTGCAGAAATTTGATTTGGTCAAGGAGAGGCTGCTTCACTGTGGTTCTCAGGTCAGTCATGCCTCTAAGTACATCTCTCTTGATGTAGGCATTGGCTTGCATGACTCGTAGGAGTGTTTAGTATGGAGGCATGGGATTGAAGGAAGTAGGAAGGATGGGCTGCTCAGCAGAGGAAAAAGGGCCAGCCAACAATGGAGGGGGAATGGATGATGACATGGGTGGGGTGGAAGTAGAGGGTATGGGCTGAGGGAATTCAACTTCAGGTTCAGGGTCGGTTTGGGTGGAGGCATTGGTAAAGGTAGGAGGAGGAATTTCTGGGATAGGTATAACAGGAGAAGGGGTGGAGTAGGTAAATGGGTGGGTGTGGAGATAGATGGCTGTTGGGATGGTCGGGTTAAAAGTGACAAGGTGGAAAGGATGGCTAACACAGTGGTAGGAATGGAGGCTTGATTTTGGAGAGTGGAGTTCATGGCTTGGAGTGTGGCCTCAATGGATGTTTGTGTTTGGTTGTTGGCATGATATGGGATTTAAGGGAGAGTAATAGGTTGAGGATTTGGGGTAGGGGGTCAAGTATGACAGGGGCTGTGGGTTGGATGGGTGGAATTGGTTGAAATGGGGAAGTGTGGGCATGGTAAAAAGGTGGGTTGGGGGTGGTCTGTAAATGGATTGGCTATGGAGAGGTGGGTTGTGGAGAATCAGGTAGTAGAGAGTATTCATGCTCAATATTGTCCATAATGGACTTTATCAAAGATGAATACCCCTCACTGGTTATCTGGTCTTGGGTGTGTGGAGGTGAGATGGAAAAGGTGGGATCAATGTCAAAGGGCATGGATGGAGGGGAAGAAGTGGCTAGGTCAGCTGATGAAGCTGGTGTAGAGCTCAAAGGTTCAATGGCTGACATGGATGGACTGGCTGGAATGGTGGGTGAAGATAAGGTAGGGAAAGAGTATATGATAAAAGGAGTAGATAGAGGTGTGGATGTGGTGATGGTGGAAAGGGAGGCTGAGGTGCTGGGAGGTATGGAGACTGCAATAGTGGGCAAGGGAAATGAGATGGATGGTAGAGAGGTTGATGGAATGGAAAAGCTAGGGATATCAGGGCTGACCACAGGTAAGGGCATAGGAATGGAAGGGATGACTAAAGGTGTTGAGGTTACAAATGGAAACCTCGAGCTAGGACCAGTAGATGCAAAGGTCCCAGTTGCAGCTGATGAGTTGGCTGATATGGCTGGGGGAATCACAGGTGCTGCTGCAGAGTTGGCCACCTGAGGACCTTTCAGGTTTCTCCATAGATTTGCTCTTGCTCTTCCTAACTAAGGTCCTACTAGTAGACCAAGCCCTCTTTCTAAACACTTTTGGCTTCACATTCTCCACTTCCTCATCCTTTGGAAATGCAAATTTACCCTTCTTGAGCAAGGCAGTGATGAGCCTGCTGGAAGGTAGTCCTGGTAAGGCTTGTGCTTTCCTACTTTTCTCATTCACATCCACCATTGCATCAAACACCAGCTGAGCAGTATTCATAAATTAGCCCTTAAAGAAAAAATACAGGGCATCCACTATTGGGGTTCTCTTTTCTTGCTGATGTCCACTGACATAAATATGCTTCCTCAAAATGGAATCAATGAAGAGCATGCTGGGGTGTAAATATCTTCTCATTAATGATTCCCTAGACCCCATAATGCCCCGAGTTAGGTGTCTGACTGTTAATCAGTGGAAAAATGCTATTTTTCACCCCTTAACCCGACCTTTGACAAACCTATGAATAGACTAATAAGTGCATGTTGAGCATATTTTGTAGATAGCAATGAAAAGCAGTCATAGTGTAGAAATCCAGCCAAAAGTGCCCCACAAGAAGGCCCATCTCTCACTACAACTCAGACCCAACTATGGCACACAAAAAGGGCTCCACACCAATGCCCACTTGGGACATGCAGCAACAGTAAAGCAGCGCTGAAGAAGGAAAAACAGGCTGAAAACAACCTATCGATAGGATATGAATGCTGAAGAAGGAAGAAGTTGTGGAGATCAGAGTATTCGATAGGATCTGGAACCTATCGGGCAGTTGAAAGCAAGCAGGAAGCATCCTATCGAAAGGTCCCCTGGAGCATAAAAAGATCCTGTCGAAAGGATCCTGGAACCTATCGCGCAAATGCCACTTATCGAACAGTTGTTGCAGCTCAGTTGGTGAACCTATCGAAAGCTGATGGAACCTGTCGACAGGAACTAGAAGCAAACCTATCGAAACTCGTTGCGCATAGATCAACCTGTCAAAATGAAGTGAGCAGAAGCCAAACCTATCGAAAGGAGCCCCCAACCTATCAGATCCTATCGAAAGGATCTTGAATCCTAGCGAAAGGAACATAAGGCCTGTTTTGAACCTGTCGAAAGCCTCAGGAACCTATCGAAATCGACTGAAGGACTTCTCAGAAAAGCTGTTGTGCACACACTTCAAGTTGGTGACCTGCTGCACGCAATTCGAGGCACTTTAGTGATCGGCACGAAGTCTCTAGAAGTGCCATGGGAAATCATAACCGACCCACGTGCTCTCCCCCAACTCTAACTAACTGAAAGAGCCTTCTAGAAGGGGAATAAAGGAGGAAATAACTGGATTATTCTAGAAGCTGTAATTGACGGGAAAAATGAATCTGAGGCAGAGGAGGAAAGCTATAAAAGGAAGGGAAGCTGCTAGAAAAAGGGGGGATCAATTCTGGAGATTAGAGCTTGCATCGAAATTCTTTATTCTTCCTTTTAGTCCAACCATGGTTGGCTAATTTCTTGGGAGCAGCAAAGAGGGAGGTTTAGTCTGTAATTGGGGAAAGCTGAGAGTGTTATTGAGGGTTGGATGTTGCATAGACTACAAATCTGAGGGCATTTCATTATATGGTTAATTTAATTCAATGTAATGTTGGTTTAACTATTGTAATTAGATCGATAGTTCATCTGGTTTCATTTGGTGTTCGATCGACTTTGTGTAGATGGGAGTAGCTCACCCACTTAATTGGTAGACCTCTTGGATGTCATTTGATCTCCCTAGATTTGATATTCTTATAATTGCCTGTGTCTGTGACCTAGCTATTGCAGCATTTGTAGTGGTTATAATGTTCTGATGGAAGCATGAGAATAGAGTGAATCTATTGGATGATCTGTGACCATTGAAGTGGACAGATCATAGCCTTAAGATCAAGCCAAATCTCTAGCCTAGATCAGATTCTTCTACCCTGCATCTGTGCCTATGGCTAGATGAGGGATTAATGCACTCTAAACTCTCTGTAACCTATCAGCTCAACCCAATTGCAATAAGACCAAACTCCAAGCTGCTTCTTCTCATTTTCTATTTTAAATTTCCTTTCACTGCAAGAGTTGTACTCTGGATCCATTTATGCAATTTTAATTATTTTTTGTATTTTAGTTTAAAAGTGACAAACCTTTAGACCTCTCCTCTTCCTGTTACTATTTTAGCATTAGGAAGGGTGCCAGATCTATTTTAGATCTGGAGATTTGTCTAATTTTCAGTCACATTTTCCTATGGACATACCCTTACTTTCCCTTCTTTAAAACTTGCTACAACAGGCCCTGAATACTTGCAAGTCTGTATGTCTGCTTGCCTTGGTGTGTACAACTAATAGATCCTTTAATTGTGTGATTTTAAACCCCTTTTTGAACACAAGGTAAATGGCCAACACTGGCCATCGTTTTAAAGGACACACTCTCAGGTTCAGCCAGTCCACAGGATGCATAAAAAATAGCAGGGACCCCTAAGGCCAATCCAATATCACTGTAATCCACAACCAGTTCCCACTTATCAATTAAAATCACTAGGCAAGGCTCAGCTGACCCTTGCATGGTCTTCTTTCTCATATTTTAATACCATAGTTTGACCAGCCTAGGATATGAGTTTTCTTGCAATGGGGTCATCAATGGGTCAGGCCTGCCTTCACCATGTAATCCAAAGTATCCTTGCACTCCTCCTTGGAAAAATAGGGGAGGTCAAAATATGTTTCTGGGATTAAGCTTAGAGCATCTACAAATTCATTGGGGGTGGATTGGTTTATAGGGACTTCAGACACATCCCCAGGGTTAGACTCAGGCTCAGGAATTTCAGGCATAGGGTTAGGTTCTGTCTCAGGGGCCTCCTCAACAAATTCTTCACTGATTTGGGCCGCCTTGGATTTCTTGGCTTTCTTGGGCTTGACAGCTTTCCCAGCATGATCCATGACCAACTTTCTTTTTGCAGGTGGGGTTTCCTTGGGCTGTGTAGTGAGCCTACGGGACTTCCTAGTGGCTTTGGTGGCGGATTTAGAAGGGGCTTTGAAAAGGTTAGCCAGGGTATCCTCTTGGTCAGCCATTAGTCACTCAATCCCCACAAATCAATCACAATAATCACATAGACTCCTTTGATCAATCAAATTAACCACACAAATTGAAAATGAAGTGCCAAGCTTGGAAATCATGAAGTGGAGCAGAAGAAGAGCTTACCAATAGAAACCTAGGGTTTCTCAGATCTTGATATGCACGGCACCAAACCAGCTCAGACCAGGTGCAAAATGTAGCTTTTGATAAATTAGTGCAATGGGGCCAATGCCAAGGTGTTTACAGTAGCAACCAGTGAGGTAGAGAAAGAAGAAGGAAAATGGAAAATCGGCAGAGAGGGAAATTAAGGCTCAGACACAAGCTGTCGAATGGTTGAATGGAGTTGTCGCTAGGTTTAATGATAATTGAGTTTCAACAAGATGGGGGGAAGGAGTCGACAGGTTGATACAACCTGTCGAAAAGTAAAAAGTAGCTGACCCTCTCAAGAGGTTCACTCAATCCTGTCGACGGGTTCAAGGTTACAGAAACAATCATTTCGAGAGGTTCACAACACCTCTTGACAGGTTCTCTGAACTTGTCGAAAATACAACCTAAAGCCTTTAGAACATGTCGAAATGTTCATGGATCCTATCGACAACCATTTTAACACCTTCAGAACCTGTCGAAAATCATTTGTGCACCTTCAGAACCTATTGAGATGCAAACTAGGAGCCTTTACAACCTGTCGACAAATTCATAAATCCTATCGACAATCGCATTTATACCTTCAGAACCTGTCGAGAATTGATTCAAACCTCTCGACAGGTTCTAGATCTTGTCGAAATGCACACTGGGAACTCTTAGAACCTGTCGAGATGTTCTCCACTCCTCTTAATAGGTTGCATTTCAGTTTAAAAAGATTTCCACTCAATTACTAGTCCATCTGTCACACAAATTTATCAAACCTATTCAGCTCCCATTCATTTCTCTTGCTTTGGAATTGATGACACCTGCCTTAAACTTACTGACTATTGATGCAGGATATGTAAATCCAAACATGAAGCCAAATCTATGACATATATGTACATTGTCAGACATATTTTTAAAACAATAACAGACAAAAAATCACAGTCATGATATATAGTATACATTGTTGAGAATAAGTCACAATTTTGGAGGTTCTTGAAAGTGAATGGTCAGCACAGGCTCTACTATTTTTTCAACAAAGAGCTTAAGCCTTTGACTATTAACTTTCATGATCCTCCCATCTTTTGGATCTTTGATTTCAACAGCTCCAAATGAGGATACATTCTCAACCATGTAAGGTCCCTCCCATCTAAATCTCAATTTTCTTAGGAAAAATTGCAACTTGGATTTGAACAACCATACCTTATTGCCAGCTGTGAACTCCTTCCTCAGCAAATGCTTGTCATAGAAAGCCTTAGTTTTCTCTTTGTAGATCCTTGCATTGGAATATGTCTCCAGTCTCAACTCTTTCAGCTCTGACAGCTGGAGTTTCCTGTGCATGCCAGCAGAAGTTAAGTCAATATTCAATGCTTTAACAACCTAATAAGCCTTGCGCTCAAGCTTTATTGGTAAATGGCATGCCTTACCATATACCAGCCTGAAGGGAGACATCCCTATTAGGGTCTTATAGGCAATCCTATAATCCCAAAGAGCATCAGGTAACTTCAGGAACCAATCCTTACTATCCACTTTCACAATTTTCTCCAAAATATATTTGATCTCTCTATTAGAAAATTTCACCTGCCCACTGGTTTGTGGGTGGTATGGGGTGGCAACTCTATGTGTCACAAAATTCTTTCTAAGTAGGTTCTCAAACTGTCTATTACAAAAGTGGCTCCCCCATCACTAATGATAGCTCTGGGGGTGCCATACCTGGAGAAAATATCGTCCTTCAAAAAGTTGAGGATAACTTTGTGATCATTGGTTCTTGTGGCTATGGCCTCAACCCATTTGGACACATAGTCCACAGCCACAAGAATATAATTATATCCATAGGAAGGAGGGAAAGGACCCATGAAGTCAATCTCCCAAATGTCAAAAAGTTTAACTATAAGTGTAGGCTGCAAAGGCATAGAGTTCCTTTTGGAGATACTTCCCATCTTTTAGCATCTTTCACAAGCTTTACAGTGATGCCATGCATCCTTGAAGAGAGTGGGCCAACAAAATCCACTTTGGAGGACCTTGGCAGCTGTCTTGTTCCCACTGAAATGGCCTCCACAAGCCTGTTCATGACACATAGTTAGTATGTTGTAGAATTCATTATCAGGGACACATCTCCTCACCACTTGGTCCGCACAATGCTTGAATAGGTATGGATCCTCCCACATGTAATGTCTGATCTATGAAAAGAACAGATCCTTATCCAATTTGTTCCAATGTGGGGGGATCTTACCCACTGCCAAGTAGTTTACAATGTTTGCAAACCAAGGTGTAGAGGTGCTGATATTAAATAGTTGTTCATTAGGAAAAGAATCATTGATAGGCAACCTATCAAACTCCTCAGCTAGGATCCTAGATAAGTAGTCTGCAACCACATTTTCAACCCCTTTCTTGTCCTTAATCTCAAGATCAAACTCCTATAATAGGAGGATCTATCTAATTAGTCTTGGCTTTGCATCCTTTTTTGACAAAAGGTATTTTAGGGCTGAGTGGTCTGTGAATACCACTATCCTGGATCCCAACACATAAGTCCTGAACTTCTCTAGAGCATAGACAATTGCCTATAGTTCTTTCTCAATTGTAGTGTAATTTAACTAAGCATCAATCATAGTTTTGCTTGCATAAGCAATCACACAAGGGGCCTTATCCTTCCTTTGTCCCAAGACTGCACCAATAGCAAAGTCTGATGCACCACACATTATCTCAGATGGCAAAGAAAAATCAGGTGCTTGAAGGATAGGTGCAGAGGTTAAACAACCTTTCAACAGCTCAAAGGCAATAAGACATTCATCAGTGAATTCAAAGGGAACCTCTTGGCACAACATGTGATAAAGATGTTTTGAGATCTTGCTAAAATCCTTGATGAATCTCTTATAGAAGCCAACATGCCCTAAGAAGGATCTAACTTATTTCACAGTTTTTGGTGGGGGCAAATGTGCAATCATATCTATTTTAGCCTTGTCTACCTCAATACCTCTGTGGGAAATCACATGGCCAAGGACAATGCCTTGAGTGACCATAAAATGGCTCTTTTCCCAACTCAATGCCAAGATGATTTCCTCACATCTCTGTAATACAAGGCTGAGATGGTGTAGACACTGGCTAAAACTATCTCCAAAAATAGAGAAATCATCCATGAATATCTCTAGAAACTGCTCAATCATGTTAGAAAATATAGCATACATGCACCTTTGGAAAGTTGCAGGGGCATTGCACAATCCAAATGACATCCTTCGATAGGCAAAGGTGCCAAATTGACATGTGAAGGTTGTCTTTTCTTAATCTTGTGGATAAACAGGGATTTGGTTATACCTCGAATACCCATCAAGAAAACAATAAAAAGCCTTTCCTGCTAACTTATCCAAAATTTGTTCAATGAAGGGGAAAGGGAAATGGTCTTTTCTGGTTTTCACATTGAGCTTTCGATAGTTTATACACACCCTCCAACCTGTGATTTCCCTAGTTGGAACAAGCTCATCAGAATCAGTTTTAATCATAATAATTTTAGACTTCTTAGGTACCACCTGGGTAGGTACCACCTCGGTAGGTGCTACCAATTCAAAATCTGAAATTGGATAGATGACTCCAACATCTAGCAATTTGACCACTTTTTTCATTACCACTTCTTGCATGTGGGGACTCAATTTTCTCTGTATTTCTCTAGAGGGTTTGGAACCCTCTTCCAAGTGGATTTTATGCATGCACACAGTAGGGCTGATGCCCCCAAGGTCAGTAATAGTCCAACCTATTGCCCTCTTATGCTTCTTTAAAACACACAACAGCTCTTCCTCTTGCTCATCAGTGAGAGGAAGAAATGATCATTGACAACTTCTGGTTTTCCCCCAAAAAAGCATACTTCAAGGTCTTAGGCAGCTGCTTCAACTCTACATTAGGTGGGCATACAAGTGAAGGCAATAAAGGTGCCTTTGATGGTAGTGGAAGAGGCAACACCGCAATTTTCCAAAGAAGATACCTTGTTGCTGGCCCCACATCAGAAAGTAAGGCTTTCACCTCTTGAACCATGGGTGTGGGGGCCTTCTCTTCCATAATCTCACTCCACAGATTCTCAAAAACATCACCAAAATTATCACAAAAGTTATCACAATGCAACAGCTTGGGCAAAGTCTCCTCCAAAGCTCATCCAATACATCAATTGAAAAATAATCCTCACTATTCAAGTGAGGTTGACTTGTTGTATTGTAAACATTCAATTTGACTTTCATATTACTAAAAGACACCTCCATTACTCCTGATCTACACTGAATACAAGCATTGGCAGTGGCCAAGAAAGGCCTGCCCAAAATCACGGGAATAGAGGTGGTGCACTTGCTTGACTCCATGTCAAGAACCAAAAAATCTGCTGGATAGAAAAATTTATCAACCCCAACTAACACATCTTCTATCATTCCCACAAGCCTCCTTTCATATCTGTCAGCTAGCTATAGCACCACATGTGTGGGCTTCAATCTCCCAAACCTAACTTCTCATAAACTGAATATGGAAGTAGGTTTACACTAGCACTCAGATCTAACAAGGCTTTCTCAATGGTATGATCCCCAATGATGCAGGGGATTGTGAGAACTCTAGGATCTTGAAGCTTGGTTCGGGTTGCAATAGACAGTACTTTGTTCACTTTCTCAGCACAAAAGACCTTCTTGGATAGGTGTATCCTAGATTGTCTTTTGTGGGTGTTGATTTATTGTGTAATGGTAAAAGCAAATCAAAATCAAAGTAAAATATCTTAGACCTGCAAGAAAAGGGTCAATTTGTAACAAGTTTTAATAATTAAGAGTTTGTCCCACAGGGAGTAGTGATCTAAACCTAAAAGATTTATAGTAGACTTCCAGATCTGGCTACAGATCTGACAATTCTAAGAAGAAAGAGAGCTTTTTGGGTGTCACTAGATCTATAAAATAGAAATATAAAACTAAGTCTAAAAGATGGAGGAAGATGGGTGGTAAAATAAAAGATAAAATGGTGGGAAATAGGCAGCCAGGGCCTGGTTCTTATTGCAAATTAATTGGTTCAAAGGCAAAGCATAGAACTGATTTGCTACAATCCTTCATCTGGCTACAAGCTCAGATGCAAGGTATAAGAATCTAATTTCAACCAAAGAATCAAAACAATCCTAAGGTTATGATCTGTCCCTTCTACTGGATATATATCATCTTAGAGATTGTCCCAATTCAAGGATCTCGATTGAAACAGGTTAACCATTGCAGATGATGTGGGTGCCAGGCTGCAAGCTCAAGCATCCATAGGGATATCTAATCTAGGGAAATTAGATGATAAATAATAGATCTATTAGAAATTGAATGGGCTATTCCCAAATACATGGATCCTATAGACATCTAAGGAAACCGTAAGATCTTTAGATCAAAATTACCTTTAAAACCTACAATTACTGTAATAACATTTTACAGCCTATTGAGCTCAAATTTGTAATCTTGTGCAACATCCAATCTATTCACAAAGCTTCAAAACACTTGATTTATAATTACAAAATAGATCTGAACTGGTTATCTAGATCTAATCTAATAGGCTGGATTAGAGAGAGAAGGGGGAAAAGAAAAAGTGAAAAATTTAGAAAAAGTGAAAAATAAAATTTAAACTAAACCTAAATGAGCTAAGGAGAACCAAAGTTATTCTATAGATTCCTTGCTAAGAAATTGCAGCAGCAAGGAGTTTTATTTATACAAGTATAGTGATCCATGTGCTTTAGATTGCAGCCAATCAAAGGAGAGGATTTGATGCTTTAATCTCAGTTTTAACATTTCAACCAACCAGAGAGAAGAAAGCTCAATTCAGTTCAGCTGAAGTAGTTTGTTCCCGCCAATATTTTGGAATCAGTTCTGCCCATGTGCAGCTTTCTCTTGTGTTTTGCAGTTTCCAAAACTATCCCTGTTGTCCATTAATATTTGCAGCTACACACCTTAAATAATTGCACCCAAAATGCTGAGAATGCTTCACAAATCAATCATTCTATTGCCTGCCCCAAAATACCCCTGCTGCTATTATTTACGAACAACCCAATGTACCTTTTGCTGTTTATTACCAAAGCAGCCCCAAATAGAACCCGATTCGATAAATTACTGGGGTCTTAAAAGTATTCAATCAAATGGCTGCAACTGCAGTACCTCAATAAATTGTCAGCTGAAACTCAATGGAGTTTGATGGGCCCGAGCTGGATTAGCTTGAAGAACTATGGCATGATTGGAGCTTTATTAACATCCATTAAAATTTGTGGCGTCAGCAGTGATAAGGTGAAGAGAGGTTAACATGGGCTTCGGCACTTTGGGAGGATCAGCTTGAGAGGACAACTGTTGCTGCAGTAGTTGTTGGTCAAGAGATTAGAGTGCAGGTAAGGTTTCAAGAAGTTGGTGGATTGGTGCAGCAACATAGTTTGCTAAAGTGGGGCTACTATTATTTGAGAAGATGACAGCCTAGCTCCAGGTGTAATATACCAAAAAATTTGAGCGTTAAATAATGACCTCGGGATCTGTGCCTGACTACTCATAGGTTTGACCAAGTGATGGTCAAACAGTGGACTCATGAAGTGATGAACTAATGTGATGTAAATTTGACCTAAGTGTAATGTATGGTGTGAGTTTAAGGCCAAATACACCTATCTCTGGTGTATGTGCTTAACACCGAAACTAGAGAGAGGATATAAGAGTTTAATAACCTAGTTTTTATTGTTTGGTTAGTAAAGAGAGTTAAGAAGAGAGAGAGAGAGAGAGAGAGAGAGAGAGCCAAGGTGAGTTAATGGCAAGGAGTTAATGTGGCTGGATTGAAGGGAAGATTGAGCAATAAATGTCGGATTCAACGTGATTGGATTCGTGGGAGCCAAAGCTGAAACCCTAACCATTCAAATCAACCATTCAATCAATTAGGAGATTGATTTGAGGTGAGTTTTATTAAAAGTAAATACATAGATGTTTGATGGTTAAATTCAGTCAAGTGTAGTTAAAATCATATAATTAAATGGATAGAAAGGAAAGAAAAAGAGAGAAAAGATTTAGAAGAATAGCCCGAAAAGGGGCTGAGTCTAGCCAAATCGATTAATCGATTTTGGAAATTGAAAAAAAAGCAAGAATGCCCGATTTCTATTAATCTATCTGGAAATTGATTAATCAATTTTAAAATTCGATTAATCGATTTGGAAATTGACTAATCGACTGGGTACTTTCAATGGCTGGAGAGATAAGGCTTGGGGAAATCGACTAATCGATTTAGGAAATCGATTAATCAATCTTGAAATTCGATTAATTGATTTAGGATCGACTAATCGATTTTAGATTTTTGACTGCTCGATTTGAGAATCGATTTAACCATTTTGGAGAATTCGATTAATCGATTTGGGATCGATTAATCGATTTTGGGAATCGATTAATCGATTTAGGGTTCGATTAATCGATTTTGGGAGTCAATTAATCGATTTTGGCAGTTTCACTTAACTTCTTAATTGGACCTTGAGGTTCATGGAGGGTCTAGGACCTTCTCTATTGCATCTTTAGTGATATATTACATGTGTTATGATATACCATAGGTGGTACGTGTGAAAGCAAGCATAAGGAGCCGTGTGGGACCTTGATGCTTGGATCTTCAGAGACCTGAGGTAAGGAACACCTTGAACATGTACTTTAAATTGCAAGAACATGTATGTAGTGATATAGAAATCAAATTAAAAAGGTTTTAATTGTGTAAATCTTTGTGAAAAGGGTGCGTGTGTGACACCAAGAAAGTGAATAAGAATGAGACATCCTCAGGGGGTGAGAAAGTGATAAAGGCATCCGAGTGATGCGAGTAACTGAGACCAAGTAAGCTAATGAAAATGAGACATCCACAGGGGATGAGAAAGTGATAAGGCATCAGTGTGATGCGAGCAATTTAGACATCCCAGGGATGTAAGTAAGATTGAATAACTACTGATAAGGCCTAACTGATATAAAGTAGTACTTTTGCACGGTGAATAACTATAAGTAAAAAACATGATATTTTTGTTATTTAAGGATTGAATAGAATACCCCACCGACGTGGCAGGATAACAACGACTGACTCGACAGGATATTCATGACCAGTACGGCGGCCAATCCGTACACCGGTACGGAGGTTTATCCGTACACAGTAAGCACATCCTAGGGATGTTGAAATGAGATTTAACCCCGCCGCCTATGAGAAAGGGGCTTGGGTAATATTTCCAGGGAATACATATAACAACTGTCTATTTAGACGACGATAGAGGGTATTCTATCGGGGCTTGTTGCTATATTGCTCGGGGATTACTTAAGTTGAAGATTTAAGTTTTGCTTTAGGCCTAATCAGTGTAATTCATGAACAGTTAAGAATGAATGAAACATGCAAACTATCAGTAAACTTAAATGCATAACTGCCATCTTTTAAACTATTTTTCCAGTAAATGCATAGATACATCATGCTTAGAATATCATGGAATATATGTGAGATTTTAACTTATATGTTCATTGTGTTGTTTCCCTATTGAGTTAGGAAGTAGCTCACCCTTTAGACTATATGTCGCAGGTCCAGTGCTAGCAACGATCGAGGCTTCGGGAGACGTGAATCCGGGTGATTCAGATTACGTGCCTAGGGACGAGTTGGAGCCCCCTCCTGAGGACTTCTTCTAGGAGACTCCGCTGAGTACTTTGATAGAGAGAGATTTTTGAGAGTACATTTGTACGGCTTGGTATGTCAAGCCTTTTTGAAACCTGTATTTAAATTGATAAAATTATTTTGACAAACCATCTGGGTGATCTGTTCATCACCGATGGTTTGGATCGGTTATCTGTTCATGCGTTGGCATGAAAGCAGAACTGTCTTTTGAGTTTACACTTAGAATAGTATTTTGCTTCCGCATCGTATAATTATTGATCAATTTTATCTCGATATTGCTTGTTATACCAATGTTCCGTACATAGCCATGGGGCACGGTCTAGAGGATCGTGCTGATAGTACGAATTTTGGGGTGCTGAAATCTGGGTTGTCACACCAGGTGTGTTATCATGAGGATGAGAGTTGGAGTTCGAGAGGTTGGGTGGTAGGTGTGGCTGAACTCGACAGGATGTTGAAGTTGCAACTTAAATGTTCGAGAGGATAGAAGTTAGAGTGCAGCAACTGGTCGAGAGGATGCTGAAGGGCTGAAGGTGTTGACATGTTTGCTGAAGCTACAAGGATCCTTTTCGTGAGGTTTGCTGAGTGGAAGGCTTTGTTGTTCGAGAGGATCAATGAGAGCTGCAAATGCTGGTCGACAAGTTATGGAGGTTCACCCATTCGAGAGGTTCAAATGGGTTGCTGGTTAACATGATATGAAGCTACAATTTTGAAGATCTGGATATTGTGCGCTCCACCACTAGCGCGCAATAGGCTCATTTCGAACTGGTCCCTAACCTTCTAGAAACTACCTAAGACGCGATTGTATTCCCTACATAACGCGCGCCATCGGATTGTGCGCTTCTGCACTAGCGCATAATTGGTTCCCAAGCGAACTTGGTCTCTAACTCCCCTATTAGACGCAGTTGACATGGCATTTAATTGGATTGGGTGCACAAAACTATCCGTGCAATCAGTCTAATTAGACTAGGATTGGGATACCCGGCTGAGCCAGTCACTCACTAAGTCAGTCACCGACTCAAAGTTATTGTGCGTCTGAAGCAGGCCGCATAATCCGATTAAGCGCACCGGACTAGTCGCGTAATTGAATTTCACCGACCAATTGAGTGCACCCCATAGAGCGCGCAATTGACCAAATACCTATAAGTAGGACCCACCACCTCGTCCCAAAAACACATCACAACGCAGTCAACAATCAAATTTTCGAGTTCCTCGCTTTCAAGCTTAGGATTTCGAGATTCCTCTCTACGGCTCTGGCCTTAGGTATACTTTTCTTCTAGTTTTTTTAATTCTTCTAGTTCTAATTCTTAGTTCTGTTCCTTACTTTTAGTTCTTAGTTCTAGATCATTGGTTCTAGACTTTAAGTTCTTAAGCTTTTAGTTCTAGCTCTTAGATTTTAAAATCTCTTTAGTCCTTAATTCTTACCTTTTTTTCCTTGGTTCTAGTTCTCAGGTTCTAGAACCAGTTTCTCTGTTTTTAATTCTAGTTCTAGATCTAAGTTTTAGCCCTCTAGTTCTTAAGTTCTAGATCTTAGATCTTAAGTTTTAATCTAAATTTTTAGTTTTCTGATTCTAGTTTTTTTTTTCGAACCAACCCTTAGGTCCTTAATCTTAATTTATAATCCTTAAAAATTCCAGTCTTTAATCTGTAAATTCTTAATTTCAGAATAAAAAATTAATTTTTCAATCAATATTATTATTAAAATAATCCCTAGCCATTCGATTTGCCTAAGGGAGCTTACGAAGGGTACCTGAGAATGGGGCCAATTCTCCTTAGCATAGCGGGCCCAAAACCCTTTTTTTTAGAATTTTGATAAAATTAGGATACTTTGATTAATTAGAGTTTTGGTTGAATCAATTTACGTAGTTTATCTAATTATAGTTTTCGTAAAATTAGAAAGATTAGTGTTTCTAGTAAGATTAGGAAATCAGTTAGAACCCAAATTAGATTTTGATATAATTAGATTTTCTACTGAAATTAGGACATTAATTAAACTTCTAGCCAGATTATGAGACCCAGTTGAATTAGGATTCCCCAATTAATTAGACCCTAGTAGGATTAAAGAATATTAGCTCCCCGATAACCATAGCAAGAGTAGGAAAGGTGAAAGGTAGTTAGAAGAGAATTAGAAAAACTAGTTTGACTAAACTTATAGGCGACCCAGTGCTACTGACATCAGCCGGCCGATGATACAGTAAAGAGAACAACCCATAACTCCACCCCGAAAGGTGTGATCAGTGACTTATTGCAACGTCGATAAACATTTGCAGTTGGCGATCGCAACGAACCAGGTATTTCCTTGAGATTTACCTCTTCATTTTCAGTACTTAATTACCTCTAAAAAATACCGCCTTCACCAGAGTTCGCTTGCGCTGAATTGGGCCAATCTTTCAGGGGACCGAAAGGGACCCAAAAAAAGTGAGTACCAAATGTATCTCCCCTTTTTTTTATTTTTCTTAGACATTTTGGCATGAATGAGGCATACTTACCTTCGTTCAATTTCAGGTTTCTTAGACAAGCGTTTGATTTCCTCTTGTTCATCATCCTTTAATATTTGGTGGCGTATCTCTTTTCAGGATGGCACATGATCAATCAAGCGATGAGGACTAGGCCCACGATGGTAGCCCTGACGTGATCTTTGGTATCCAGGGTGACCGTCTTATCCAGGTGTAGTGCTCCTCTCGTATCTAGTATGAGATGTAGGGTGAAGCGGCTACAGTGGGTTGCTCCATCAGCAATACACCCACTTTCCAATTTCGAGATTGCTAGCCAGGTTTAGAGAAGAGTTCTTTGGTTGCTTCTTTTTTTTTCATGCTCCTTTGTTCTAGGATCTGACAACTTCCACTCTTTTGATGCGGCCCTTGCCTCATGAGCTATTGGCTAATGGACCATCACGTGGAGTTGGGGATGAAGCACTTAGAACTGGGTCTGAGGACTCAGTTCGACTTGATGATCCCTGATCAGGTTTGACTCTCTCTTTTCTTTATTGGTTAGACTTTTGAGTTATAATTGCATTGATTGACCAATGAGCTTCTTCTTTCTTGTGCAGATTGTATTAGACCTGTACGTCAGCTCCCCTATTCTAGACTGCGCCGCTGTTGAGCGGTCATGGCTGTTCGTTGACTGTCGCGTTGTCTTTTTCTATGGTGCTTGGGTCCTACTATCTGGGGGAGAGGGTCGTGCACCAATACTGGGATTTCTTTACTGTGTCGTTGGGTACTCCCGAGGATGTTATGGCACCAAAGGGTACAATCGAGTAGCTCACCAGGAGACTCATCCATCATGGGATTCCTATTGATGGCCTTTTCCAGTATGCGGGGTACCAGCAGTGGTACGAGTCTCTCCCTTATCGGGCCCTCCTTCCATGCTTTATTTCAGGTGCCAACTTTTTGGTATTTGGAGGGCCATGGAGCCAGGTACTTTTTATTACCCTTCCTTAGCTTGTCGGTTCTTCTTTTTGATTCACTAAGGTAGTGCTTTGTGATGTTCTCTTTATGTTATTCTAATTAAGTCTTAACATATTGCAAGTGCATAATGGAAATTGTAATGCTAGTATAGGATCGTTCCCACGAGGAAGTGATTTCTCTTTGTATTTTTTTCGAAAAACTTATATTTATCTTTAAGGTTCTAAACTACTTGAGAAATATTAATAAATATGATTTTTTAAACTAATTACAGAAAATAAATCCTAATCTTCAAACTTCTGGATCCTGGTCGTCAATCAATCTCCTTCTGTTCTTAGATATTTATGAAATTAAAATACCGTTACACTATATATCAAGTCTCCTAGCATTGGTCATCAATTAAAACTAGAATCTTACCAATACAGATTGAATCTAATTAGTAATCTCCTAAAACTTGGGCGTCAATCAAATTCGAAAAAATTGAAGATAGAAAAGTAAAATCATTACACTAATTTGTAAATCTCAACCTGAGTCGTCAATTCAAATCAAAACTTAGAGACGTTTACAAAGTAGTAAATTGCAATAAAAATAAATCTAAACTAGAAAGAAAAGTAATAATATATCTTTCACCCCTTAGCTGCAGGCGTCAATTTCTTTTGAGAAATTACGAATATCTACACTATTCTTTCAACTCTCAATTCCAGTCGTCAATTGTGAACGAGGAACCTTGGATATCGAAACTACTCTAAACTAAATTTGATCGAAAGAAAACCTAACCTCAGTTGTCAATTGATTTTGAGAATTCCTTCAATGAAATTATTTCTATGTCGAGCCCTCTTATTCATAGATCATAAGGAGTCAGTTTACAATGTTCTAATCTTAATAAAAGAAACTACTAAAAATAAAAGATTCCTAATATAACTCTAATTCCTAATTTTATCTTCCTTACTTTTACTGGTTGATGCGCTTATGGACTTTCTCCTTAATTTTAGCAATCGAGATCTTTAGGAGTCTTCATCAATCATCTCAGATCTGTGATATTCCAGACTTCTAATTCAAAAGTTCTTCTATTTTGGTGCATGGCGGTTTAAATATTCACTTGAACAACAGTGTAAGAGCTTCAATCGTTACAATCTAAATTACAATTATTCTCTTTTTTAGCTTATAACTTTTAAGAATGATTCTTTATTACGAACGATCGTTTTCTCTTTGTATCGCCTTCTCCTGGAGCGTCTTTTCTGAAGAATTAAAAATTACGATTTTATATTTCTCTCTACAGCGCTCCATCGTCTTTTGCGATTTCAGACTTTATTCATGCGTCTGATCGTCTTTTTCGTTCAATCGTCTTTCTTACTACTTTTTGAGTTCATTTTGATAAAGATTAATATTTTGGTTCTCTTTTACTGATTTTCCTTAATATCTGTACATCATTAACTTATTAGTAGCAAACTGGGGTCTAGCATCACTAAGTTAAGGGTGATAAAATAGTATATTCTGTGACTGATTATGCCCTCAAACTTACGTTTTGCTAGTCTCTAGCAAACAAGGAAAGAAATACTAATATAAAATTTAAATGCCACTTTCATAGGGAGCACAATTGCCTTTAGCAGATGCTACAAGCCTTTAAAACCCTAGGTGATCCTTAGTGGAGGAGTTGTAGTCTCCTAAAGGTTTTCAGTGAAATTACCTATAAACTTCAAAATATTTTTATTTTTAAAAATTTTTTTAAAACAAAACAAAAATTAAAAATCTGCTCTAATTTTATACACTAGTTAAATTAATCATCATATTATTATTATGATTTGCAAAAATTAAAAATCTTTTATATCCTTACTTTCCATCATAATAGTTATCCTTGATCAAAACTCAGCAATTTCAATCCAGTATAGCGTGGAGTGTACATACCAGTGAAAAGTTTATTCTTTATAAAATTTTCTAAACTGCAGATTTAGAAAATATTTTTATCCAAACTCTCACTATTGGCATACTCTAAAAAAGATGTCGAAAATTTTCAGTTCTTTCAATATGATATATATGATAAATTCAAAAGACAATTGACTAATAGATAAATCTCATGTAATGGAAAATCAATTTTGTTTCATATGATTTTTCGTTTATTCATAATATCTATAGCATACATCTCTACTAGACTCATACTTTTACAAATCGTAAAGCAAAAAGGTTTTTCCTTCGGCTTGTAATGGGGCTTTGGGTTAAGAGGTTTCAAAAAAAGGTAGATAGGACTCAAAAGTTTCTGAGAATTTAGTTCTTCTCTATCTTCTTCTCTTCTTTTCTTTTCTACTTTAATAAATATCTAGAAGATTGAATAACTTCTTCCTACTTTCCTTTTTCTTTTCTATTAATCCCATTTCTTCAATTGATTTTCGTCAGATATCCTTTGCATTTTTTTTAAGTTTTGGAAGCTCTTTGCTTCTTTTTTTTTTCTTTTCTCAGAATCATAATTACGATGTTTGACTTTTTCCCATATTTTATTTCTTTTTATTTCTTTTTAACTGTACCCTTTTTTGGCATATCCCTTATCTATTTTCTTATACTCCTTTCACTCTCTCTTCTTCCCTTCTTTGTATTCTAAACTCTAAGAAAATGTAAGGGTCAAAGGTTGAATGCTTTGGGTAGTGCATATGGTTAAGGATTTATAAAATCTTGGTACAAAGAAATTCAGTTGAGGCTTCTAATATGGGTTCAAAGGATAAATTATTTCTGGGATTTTGGCATTTTAGCTTTGACTAAACAAAATATGACATTTGATCATTTTAACGATTTACTAGTATGGATGTCTTATTATTTTGATATATTTAATAGATAGTTCTAAAGAAACAAATCATCATAATCACAGAATATTTGATTCTAAGTTCAACAATATGAGATTTCGTATAAAAATAGTAGAGAAGTTCAAGGAAATTTAAGCTTGAACAGATAATAGTATCTCTCTCCAAAGAAAGGAAAAGTTAGTCTCTAAAGCTCACTGGTTAAATAATTTTGAAACTATAATCGAAATATTACAGTTTAAATCAATTATATAGTTTCAAACATTCAATCTGATACAGTACTCTTGAAGAGCTAACCATGAATTGTAACTGTTCTATTGTTTGATTGTTGAACTCCTACTATGATGGATCGTTAGTTTTCAGGATTCATAATTTTAGTTTTTCAATCATAATTCGCTTATGATGATTAACTGGTCCTAATATTTATAAAACTACAAAACTATTCTAAAATAGAAAGCAAAATAAAACAAACTATTATACACACAAGTTGTGTACCCCCCCCCCCCCCCCAAACTTAAATAGGACAATGTCCTCATTGTGTAAAAATTGGGGATACTGTCAAATTTTCTATTTACCTTGATGGTGCTTATGCGATACCGAGCATCTAATCTATAGAAATATTCAAAAAAATCTCCCCTAAACTTGAGAGAAATTACTTTCGACATGTACAAACAGAAAGTGCACCATAAAGCAAAGGATTAAAAAAAAAATATTAACGAAAGAAAGTTTCATATATAAAAAGAAATATTTACAGAAACATGAAAGTGAAAATATAAACATGAAAGTTTGAAACCTAGGGAAAATCTAGACATTTCCTAACTACGACACTAGCAGCAACGTCCGAGGGAAGAAGATGTCTTCGATAAAGATTGGTCCTCAGCGTCTAACCTCCTTCAATCAGAGTCTCTCATTCCTTCCTAGCACAGGAGTATCCACACCTTGGCAGGGTTGCTACTCCAAGAGCTGTCGGAACACTCCTCACTGTCCTTCAAAATCTCTCTCAAACAGAGCACATCACAGATCTTCCTTAGAAGAAATGCAACGCCACTATGAAAGTGTTTTGAAGAGTGGGAAAGTGAACACTTCTCTAGATCATCCTTCATGTATACTACTCCCCTGCGAGGATTCTACGGAGAGAATCAAGAGAATGCAGTCAAGAGTATGAGCAATGGAGAGGGGTGGCGAGGGACGGTTCAACCCACCATCATCATAAAGGAACTCGCACTCAGGGTGGGTTATAATGGTGTAAAGGTTAGGAAGTGGGGGAAGATAGGCTCTTGGAATATGATTTCGGATTTGGGTTAGGTTTTAGGTAAAGGGTAGTTTCGGTGGATAATTCAGCATCTGGTATGGGTCGCTGGCGCTTCAGTTTCTCTACTTTCTTTACTATTGCTAGGAGGTCGGCCTTGTGTATCTCAAGGATTCTATCAAGTCATTTACTGAAATCGCTTGGGATATTCTCTTCCGTCATAAGGGCTAGAGTTATGAAGAAGGAAGACGAAAGAGATGGGCTTTTGGAAAGGAAAGGTCTAGTTTTAAAGGGAAGGGAAAGGTTCTAAACCATCACTTCGAGTTTAAATGTCAAGGTGTAGGTTCTTAGGCTTGAGTAGTTGCCAAGTGGAAAATTTGAATGTGATGCGTGTCTGTTTCCTCTATGATTTAAATGGGTTTGAATTCCAACGTAACCGATAAGACTGATCACTGGAATTGCCTGTTCCCTAGGATTGTTGTTTACAATTCTAGAGAGCAAGATTAAGACTCTGTGACTCCTCGAATCATAATCTCTACTATTCGAGCCTTTAAATTATGAGAAATCGTAAATCCATACGCTCAAAAGTGATTATGACTTGACAAAAGAGTCTCCACGATTGGATGCACTTTTGCACACTGAAGATCGTAGAGTACTCTCTAATGTTAAATTATATACATATGTTACAGGTGTTTGCTACGGGCGAGTCGATAGCTCGACGGGTTCTAGAGGGGCTCAATTTGATTCAGAGGGAGTTGATGTGCCTCTCATAAATATATGTCCTCTAGATGCACCAACTGTATGTGCGGGAGGTAAATTACTTTCTCTCTCAAAAAGGGTTAGTTGCTCGATTTGAGTTTCTAAATTTATAATAGACTGCCGAAGGGAGTTGAGTAACTGTGTCTAGATACGACCATATTGTAGCTAGCTGTCAGCTATTTGCAACAAGGCTTCCTCTATAGCAATGTGGTTTTGGGCTTTTGTGGGGTAAGGAGAAACTGTTGGAGGTTAGGAAACTACCTGAGTTGGGCCATGGTTAGGACCACAAGCTTCTCCTTTTTGAGATGTTGGATACGATTTTTTACCCACCAGAGATTGAAGTTTTGCTTCCCAAAGCTTCAGCTTCGGAAGACATTTCATCATTGACTTTAATTTATATAATCCCCCCTGCTTGGGAAGTATATTCCTTAAAGTCTCTGAATCAACCTTACCTGGTGCGTGGTGTTGCATTGATTCCTCGCTAAGGGTCTTAAAGAGTTCTCAAGCTTCCTCTGCAATCAATGTACGAAGCATTCCACCAAAGGCCACATCAATCATATGTCGGGTTGCATCATCAAGGCCTTCATAGAAAGTGAGCACAATCTGCCAGCGCGTGACCCCATGGTGAGGGCACTTGTGTAGAAGATCGATAAGATGGTTCTAACATTCCTGAAGAGATTCATCCGAGAATTGATGAAATGTTATAATAAGATGCCAGATTTTATTCACTCTGTAGATTGGAAAGAATTTCATAAGAAATATGCGTTCCAATCCTTCCCAATTAGCAATAGAATTATGAGGCAAAGAGTTTATCCACTGCTTTGCTTCATCTCTAAGGGAATATGAGAACAACCTCAACCAAGTGGATGCTTCTAAGAAGTTCTTAATTCTATTGATGGTGCATACTTCTAGAAACTTTTTTAGATGCAAAGGATCTTCATCCATTAGCCCGTGAAAAGTAGAAAGTATTTGAGACACATTGGGCGTAATTTCAAAAGTCCCATTACCGGCTGTAGGGGTACTTGAATACATGGGGGAGGTGTAAGAGGTGTGAATGCATAGTATTCTCCCAATGTTGTATCCACAAATTGGTCTTTTCCTGCCATTCTGAATGGAATTCGAAACAAAGCAGGCTGGCTAGAACGGTTATTACAAATATCTTTTTTTATTTATTTATATGATTTTTATTTTAGATAGCTGAGAGAGAAATAAATCTGAGCCTCTAACTTCTCTGATCAGGGGAAGTTGGAACCTTGATTTGCTGGCTCCGAATAAACCTGTAAAAGCTTAAGAAGCGATTAAGAAAATAAAAATATAAAGAAAAAATAAAAAGAGAAAGATAAATATTTGTTTTCTAAGACTAATATAAAATAAAATTCGCTTCCCCGACAATGGCGTCAAAAACTTGATGTACTCTTTATATTGTTCTAATTAAGTCTTAACCTATTGCAAGCGCACAATGGAAATTATAATGCTAGTATAGGATCGTTCCCATGAGGAAGTGATTTCTCTTTGTATTTTTTTCTAAAAACTTATATTTATCTTTAAGGTTTTAAACTACTTGAGAAATATGAATAAAAGAATAGTTTTTTAAACTAATTGCAAAAAATAATCCTAATCTTCAAACTTCTAAATCCTGGTCGTCAATTAGTCTCCTTCTGTTCTCAGATATTTATGAAATTAAAATACCGTTATACTATATATCAAGTCTCCTAGTATTGGTCGTCAATCAAAACTAGAATCCTATCAATACAGATTTAATCTAATCAACAATCTCCTAAAACATGGGTGTCTATCAAATTCGAGAAAATTGAAGATGAAAAGTAAAACCGTTATACTAATCTGCAAATCTCAACCTGACTCGTCAATTCAAACCAAAGCTTAGAGATGTTTATAAAGCAGTAAATTGTAATAAAAATAAATCTAAAGTAGAGAGCAAAGTAAAAATATATCTTTCACCCCTCAGCTGCAAGCGTCAATTGCTTCTGAGAAACTACAGATATCTACACTAATCTTTCAACTCTCAATCCCAGTCGTCAATTGTGATCGAGGAACCCTGGATATTTAAACTACTCTAAACTAAATTTGATCGAAATAAAACCAACCTCAGTTGTCAATTGATTTTGAGAATTCCTTCAATGAAATTATTCCTATGTCAAGCCCTCTTATTTGTAGATCATAAGGAGTCAGTTTATAATGTTCTAAACTTAATAAAAGAAACTACTAAAAACAAAAGATTCTTAATATAACTCTAATTCCTAATTTTATCTTCATTGCTTTCACTGGTTGATGCTCTTCTGAACTTTCTCCTTAATTTCAGCAATCGAGATCTTTAAGAGTCTTCATCAATCTTCTCAGATCCGTAATTTTTCAGACTTCTAATTCAATAATTCTTCTATTTTGGTGCATGGCGGTGTAAATCTTCACTTGATCAGCAGTGTAAGACCTTCAATCTATATAATCGTAAATTATGATTGTTCTCTTTTTCAGCTTATAACTTTTCAGAACAATTCTTTATTATGAACGATCATTTTTTCTTTGTATCGCCTTCCGCTGGAACGTCTTTTCTGAAGAATCGTGAATTACGATTTTATATTTCTCTCTGTAGCGCTCCATCGTCTTTTGCAATTTCAGACTTTATTCATGCTTCTAATTGTCTTGTTCATTCAGTCGTCTTTCTTACCGCATTTTTTATTTATTTTGATGTAAATACAACACTTTGGTTCTCTTTTACTGATTTTCTTTAATATCTACACGTCATTAACTTGTTAGTAGCAAACTGGGCTCTAGCATCACTAAGTTAAGGGTGATAAAATAGTATATTTTGTGACTGATCACTTTGCTGATTGGTTTTCTTCCTCTCTTTTTCTCTTTCAGTTTAAGGAGGTAGCAGGACCCGATGTGAGTGCAGAGGCAGCACCTTTGGAAGGGGCAGGTGTAGGACCCTAGGGCACAACTAGTGCAGGGCCTTTAGGGACGTCCGTCGCAAGGACCCAACATGTCTTTAGGCCCATGGATGACGCATTTCTTTCTGGTCTATGTGCCGACATCATTGAGCGTGCCCGCCTTTCTTTCGAGGCGGTTAGAGTACCTCCCCTCGAGCTAATCCCAGGGGTGAGTTCCCTTTTTTAGGGGTATACATGCCCTTTTCTGTCTTTTTGTGTTGCTGACTTCTCCTTTCTTCCCCCTTTGTAGGTTTATGAGTCAGTCGTTCAGCAGGCGGATTACTACCATCATATTGCTGATCTTCAGGAGGCTGAAGTGGTCACTATGATGTTGGTTTGTCCCTTCTATAATTTTTCGATTTATGCTTTCCCCTAACTGATCCTACTTGTGTAATGCTTTCAATGTGCTTGGGAGAAGGAGTCGCGTTCACTACTTAGCCGGTTGTCCTAGGAGTGGTCTCATTTGGGGGATACCCGGACATTGCAAAGGACTAAGCGCTCATGGAAGAGGGACTGTCAAGGACATGGAGCATTATTGGAGGCCGCCTCTATCATTTTTATTTATTTATGAACACTTGATCTTTGAGTACTTTTGGAACAATTTGTAATAGCACTGCGACTGCTTGGTGCATTATGGATATTTGCTTGAATGGATATCTTTGTTTTTCCTTCTTGATTGTTATTTCCTATTTTGGATGTGACCTGCTTGCCTGTAAAATGAAAGATAGGTTAGATGGCTTGTGAAACTGTAATTATGCCTCATACTCTTCTGCAGGATTTCCATGTGTTTCGCAAAAATGGGGGAATGCCTCCTGATTTATGCATTAGCTGAAATGGCCATGGTTCATGCACTTCTCCTTTGTTTGTTGTGAGCATGGTTCCTGGAAAAGGAGAGTGTAGAACAGGTTAAGTGATAAACCCCGGTGTCCCAGCTCGTGGTTTGGGGTGCCATAAAAGAGAAGTTAGTTTTATTGTATGCAGGTGGATTGGTCCTAAGAGATGGGAAGACTGCCCTTCCCTTTTTCTTCTTCTCCTTCCTCCTTTCTTTTTTTGGTCTAGCGTGTTTATTACACACGCTAGGCATTTCTGGACATTTTTTGGCCTAGCGTGTGTAATATACACGCTAAGCATTTATTGGGAACTTTTGGCTTAGCATGTGTAATACACACGCTTGGCAATTTCTGGGAAATTTTAAACTAGCGTGTATATTACACACGCTAGGTGCTTTTGGGCGGTGGTGGGCCTATAAGGCCTGAGAAAGCACTCCTTTTTTCTCTATTCTGAGTTGAGTTTTGAATTTTGCTCCAACATTTTTGTCTTTTCTTCCCGAGGGTGGGTCCATTGTTCTACATTGAATCATGATTCCATTAAATGGCTTTGTGTGACCATGGACCCGCTTTATGATCCTGCCCCTCTGGGGGGTCCAGGACTTTTATACTTCCCTCCTTGGGTGCAAGGCCCAGTTTTCTGAAGAGATGACTTGATAGATTGAATGGAAGCGAACTTGCGAGTTTGGATCAACTCGGGCTACTGTTTTAGAACCTCATTCACGTAGCAGTTTCACATTGGGATGTGGAAACCCATGTATTCCGCTTTGGGACCTGTAAGCTTACTCCAACACTTGAAGAGCTCTCCATTTTGTCAAGTTTGAGGCTACATTGAGGCTTTGCTAAGGTGGTACCAAAATCAGGTTATGCTAAGGTCGTCCACACGACTTTAGGCTTGAAAAAGGATGATTATGAGAAAACCCATGCCGGTGGGCCCACTAGGTGTTCGGTGAAATTCCTGAGAGAATTTTTGGTGATAAAAGTTTGCAAAAATTGTCGGTCAAGAATATTCATAATGTGAAAGCTTTCGCTCTTTGCCTTCTCTCAGAGGTCCTTTTTTATATTGGGGGAGAGCTTCTCTCTTGCGCTCTGCGATGTACTTGCAGAGCTTGAAGGGGGCTGCTCCATGATGCATTTGGTATTGGTTGAGCTTTACCGCTATCTTGACGCCTTTCCCTTGGGCAAGGTGGAGTGCTTTCGGGGGTGCCCTGTTCTGCTTCAGGTCTGGCTTGGGGAGCATCTTGCCATCTTGGGATCCGTGTCATGCTTTTATATTGTCCAGGGGGACGTGGCTCATTGCTTTTTGGGCCGATCCTCCAAGTTGCCATAAGGGAATACACACGAGCTATATCTTTGGCTGACTGAGGCTGAGTTGGTATGGAGGCTTCTATGGCTTGACAGGACCTTCCCGACAGTTCGATCTAGAGACCACGAGAGTATCACCCTTCTCAGATTGACTGGCAGCACCTATTACTTCCCATCTCAGGTGCTGTGCCAATTTGGTCATACTCAGCAGGTGCCTTGTGTGATAAAACCACCCCTATGCACCTTGATTTTCCCTCAGGGGTCTTCTGGCTTTCACCTTCCAAAATTGAAGTTGAGAAAGAATCAATAGAATTTTTAACTCTTATCATAACTCATGATGGTCTAAAATTACAATAAAATATTATCATAAAAATAAAAAAATTTCCTGAAGAATTAATTGATAAAAAATAGTTACAGAGTCTGCTAAGACTTTTAAACTATGGAAGAAATTATTTAAAAAATTTAATAGAAAAGGAAAAACCTTTAATAAATAAATTAAGAAAAGATATATAATTTACTGGGACAGAACAAGATAAAATTCTATTAAATCAAATCAAAAAAGATATCCAAGAATGTCCAACAGTTTATTTTCCACAAAACAGAGATAAACTAATTTTAGAAATAGATGCTTCGGATAATTATTGGGGATGTGTGTTGAAAGAAATTTCTGCCCAAGATTGGGAAGAAAAATAATCTTGTCCCTACCATGGAATAAAAGCTAGAAAAACTCCTTTAACAAAAAAGGTACAAAAGAAAGAAAAATTGTGTGGTTATAATTCTGGTAAGTTCAAACCAAATGAACCGAATTATATTATTTTAGAAAAAGAATTATTAGCCATAAAACTTGCTATTAAAAGATTTCATATATATTTAGCCTTTAAAATCTTCATAGTAAGAACTGGCAATCAAGTAGTTCGAGATTTCTTACTAAATAAGAGAGATATAATTGACGAAAGAAGATTAAAGTGGTATAATCAAATTGCTCTTTATTCTTTCAAAGTAGAACATGTAAATGGAAATACTAATGTCTTAGATGATTTCTTGAGCAAAGATCCAACTCAAAACCACTAAACCAGTGGATTTATCTTTTGCAGGAAGAAGATTTATGATCCTACTAAACCAGTGGATTGCAATTAATAAAAGGCTAAAAATGGTAGAAGAAGGATCTTCATCAACTCCCGCTACTCATTACATAAGAAAAACTTATGTAGTGTTAAAAGGATATCAATCTAGAATATACACCTCTTGGTTAGCTTGTCAAAAACAAATTAACAACTTTCCTAACACCATATTTCAAGTCCATACTTCTTTAAGTGAAGCTAAAACAACTTTTCTTACCTACCAGTCGCAAACTTTGTTAGAACAAACTAACATTTAAAATGTTCTCGATTTCTTAAATCTAGGAATGAGTGTCGACTTATATCATGATCTGAATGGAGCTTGGAAATGCCAACTCTTAAATGTTAAAAAACAATTCAGAAGATTCATGAGTTCTTTAGCCTGTAAAATCACGGAAAAAGAAAAGAAACTTGAAAAATTACAAGATAGTTCAAATGCCCTTGTGAAAACCATATCATGGGATTCTGAGAATTTCACAATTGAAAAAATTGATCATTTTCTTGAGTTAGGAGATCTTTTAGATTCAAATTATCCTGATCCGATTTTTCATAAACTAATAATAAGTTATTTATTCGAGAAAATTAAGCTTGTTTTATCTAGTGATATTAGTAACCCACTGATAGCACAAATCGAAGATCATGAAATTAAAATTAAACAAATTTTAATGGATAATTATAATATTGCTCATTGTTACGAGGATTTTTTACCAAAATTATCAAATTTTACAGAAAATCCTACTTTCAATTTAGAAGAGTGCATTGAATGGGGATTAGTAAAACAACCAATTTTCCCTGTTTATCCCATAAATGAGTTCCCTATGATGATCAAAACCATGATCTATTATCCCACAAAAAATCTTAATCGAACGGTATACTACACCTTCTGGATAATAAGTATAGTTAGTTGGAGAGAAAGTGAAAAATTTTATTAGCCTATCAAATTTGGTTTCTAGACAAAACTAGAGACTATGAGTTCGATGAAATTGAAGAACCAATGACTAAAGAAAGCATATTAGCCATCAATCCCAAATCTTACTGGATCAGATCATTAAAAAATTTTTCCACCATGGCTCGTCAAATCCACGCTGCCAACAACTGGTTTAATATCACAGATGGAAGAAGAATTTTTACTACCAATCTTCCAATTGATTAGATGCGAACAAACGAACAAAAAGTGGAAGTAAATAAACTTATGAAGATCCTTTTTCTACCCTTTTTAGCCTTTTATTAATTGCAATCCACTGGTTTAGTGGGATCATAAATCTTCTTCCTGCAAAATATAAATCCACTGGTTTAGTGGTTTAGACTTGGATCTCTGCTCAAGAAATCAGCCACGACATTAGTATTTCCTTTTACATGTTATACTTCGAAAGAATAAAGAGCAATTTGATTATACCACTATAATCTTCTTCCATCAATTATATCTCTCTTATTTATTAAGAAATCTCGAACTGCTTGATTGTCAGTTCTTACTATGAAGATTTTAAAGGCTAAATATATATGAAATCTTTTAATAGCAAGTTTTATGACTAATAATTCTTTTTCGAAAATAATATAATTCTGTTCATTTGGTTTGAGCTTACCAGAATTAATACCACATAATTTTTCTTTCTTTTGTACCTTTTTTGTTAAAGGAGTTTTTCTAGCTTTTATTCTTCCTAATCTTAGGCAAGAATTGCTTTCAACACACATCCCCAACAATTATCCAAAGCATCTGTTTCTAAAATTAGTTTATCTCCGTTTTTTGGAAAATAAACTTTTGGACATTCTTAGATATCTTTTTTGATTTGATTTAATAGAATTTTATCTTGTTTTGTCCAAGTAAATTCTATATCTTTTCTTAATTTATTTATTAAAGGTTTTTCGTTTTTCCTTTTCTGCTAAATTTTTTAAATAATTTCTTCCATAGTTTAAAAGTCCTAGCAAACTTTGTAACTATTTTTTATCAGTTAATTCTTCAGGAAATTTTTTTATTTTTATGATAATATGTTCTTGTAATTTTATACCATCAGGAGTTAAGATAAGGCCTAAAAATTCTATTAATTCTTTCTCAACTTTTATTTTGGAAGCTGAAAGAATAATTCCATGTGTTTGGAAAACATTACATATTTGTTGTAGATGTTTCTTATGATCTTCTTTTTTTTTAGAGAAGATTAGTATGTCATCTATGTAGACAACACAAAATTCTTTAAATGGTGAAAAAATAGAATCCATCCATCTATGATATATTTGTGGAGTAGTATTTAAACCAAATGGCATGACATTCCATTGATAATGCCCACAAGGTGTACTAAAAGTAGTTAAATGTTTTGATTTTTCATCTAACTTTAATTGCCAATATCCTGATTTACAGTCAAATTTACTGAAAATCTTTGATCCTTTGATTTGATTAATCAAAACATCTTTTCTTGGGATAAAATATCTATCAAATTTTAAAATTTCATTTAATCTTTTATAATTTATATTTCACAGACAATCGTTCTGCCTCTTTCAATTTAGGCAAAGATAATTCCTCAAAAATTTATTTGAGGGGGGGGGGGGGGGGGGGAAGATGTAACACACTAAAATTTTCTGAACCTAAGTGCATAGGTTATGTGCCAATATTAAAGACCTCAATTGATGTATGCCAGGTAACCAGGGCGAGTTAGTCCATCATTTAAAACTGAATGTCTATGGGATAGGACCCATTGGATCATCAGGCCAAAGTGTCTGACCTGTTGGTCAACAGCCCAAGAATCGGGACCATTGGGTAATTTTCTTGTGAGCAGGAATCAATAGTTAATCAAGTCCTTCGAGTGAGACCCAGTGATAAAGGCCTTAAGATAGACCGCTACTTAAAAGCTTGAGAAATCGAACCCATTTGTTAATCTAGCCCATGGTTTAAAACCCAAAAGGTGTAGCCTTATGATTAAAACTCGTACCCAACTGTGTGTGCTGATTCCACATTGAATCTGACACTCATTTTAAAAGTTATATCCCACACGCATAAGTCATGCATGGAATTCGAAATTGATTGAGAGAACAAGAGAGCCTTATTCCCTTCATTTTGACTTCCTCTTGGAAAGGCTCCCGAGCCATTCAATCTCTCCAAACAAATCGACACCACGAAGATATCCTCATTTACACGATCTTCGCAACGATTCACCAAACGACAAACCCTTGCGATTGAAGAATCGGACGGTCAATCCCGTGAACCGTGAGATATCTCTTCTACGGAGCTTGGAGACTTCACATGCGAAGAATCCATTGCGGTAATCTGTCTAACTCAGCTCCATAAATCTTAGTATCTAGATCTAGGATTGATTCAAGCGAGATTTAGGATTTCATGCGATGGATTTTGGGAATCGGACACGTGAGAGGCCTCATAGCCGAATTCTTGAGGTTTGACGCCTTGAAACACATGCATCCATGATGAAATGAGGATTGGGAGACTCAATTTTTCCCAAATCCGGCCCTCTTGATTCGAGTTCTGGAAATGCAAGCTTTGAAACATCATAAATCGGATGCATGAAGAACTTGGAAATCGAATCCTTTGATTTCTTGGGTTTCAGATCGTGTCTCATATGGTTTAAATAGTATAGAGGCTATGTGTAGCAAATCGTGTGATGAATGGCTCCACTTGATCTGTAGATGGAGGATTATACAAAAAGTTTGAGTTTTCGAAGCAAGGACCAAGAATAAAAGCATAGCGAACTGTAGAGGCTCGTCACGGCGACATGGAGTCTTGCTGCGGCAAGAAATGACCTGAAGCACTCGCCGCGATGAGTGCTACCTTGAATTCCAAGCCATTTTTGCGCTATGAATTCTCTCCGCGGCAAGAACATAGGTGCCACATGGAATACTATGGACCTTGCCGCGGCGACCTTGTATCTCGCCGTAGCGAGTTATCCCCTGTTCGTGGACTTTGGGTTTCACATATTTTTAGCCTTGCATGTCCTTGCTTTTGACACATGTGATTAGCTGATCCTTATTACCTGTGTGTGGTGTTATCTAGGGTGAATATGAGGACCATTCGATAGAGAATTAACCTTGATTTGCGTGACTTTAATCGCAATGTTCCGACACGAAAAAGTAGGGAAGAACATCTCGCCGAATCCTTGATTTCATGAAATTCATGTTATTGATGCAAGTAGTATATACTGATATTTTCTATAATTGCTAAACAAGATTATTGCCATGTTTTGAAGAGTATAAATCTTAGATTTATGCACTTGATTCACATTCTTTTTTACCCACATCTTTATATGATATTCCATATGACTTTGACACGCATTCAAACTCCTATGCTTGTGTACCTCACCTTTGATATATAATGTGCTGCGACTCGATAAGCTCAGTCATTGTTGTTTGAATCATGTATATGCTATGTGATCCCCGTCATGCTTCGTGTCTCTATGATTGTAAGATCCGGTTCAAGTGACCCTGTTAACTTGCTTAGGGGCTTGGTAATTGCTCAAGTGACCCTATTAACTTGCTTAGGGGGTTAGCAATCCGTCTCGGTCCAAGTGACCCTATTAACGTAGCTCAGGGGTTTGGCTTCTTGAATTGAGTGACCCTGTTAACGTAGCTCAAAGGCACATTGTCTTTGTTCAAGTGACCCTTTTAACGTAGCTCAGGGGCTTGACAACTTGATATTCGACCTTGTTTGTGATTTCTTGATATACATTCTAGTGATGTACACTCTTGATTTATTCCCATGCTTCTGATACGTTTATTTGATTCTATATGCATTATTTTGAAACCTAATTATGTACATTCATGAAAGAGTAAGTCTTGACTTTTAGCTAAAGAATTGCTTGCTTTAACCTTGTTTCTACTTATGCATCAAGATTCATGAATGAGAATGATAAATTGTGATTCCCTACTGTGTGGAAAGATCGAGCTATCTGGGAAGTGATTTATGCACTTCGGTACCATGTTCTTGCTGTAAATCAGATCGCACGTGTGATCTGGTGGCACGGGTTTTGGGGTAAGGAAATCCGGGCTCTCATAATGTGACAGCCCGAATTTCGGTGCCCCAAAATCTGTGCCATCAGCACGACCCTCAAGTCCGTGCCCATGAAACCTTTACGATACATTGGTATATACAAGCCAAAAATTAAAATTTGGGCGCGCGCATCTACTCTAAACGAGTTCTCATATATAAAAATAGTTATGGTCCCTAAAGGCAGTCCTTGTCCCATGCCAATTCATGGGCATAAGAACTTACCCAAACCGTTAGATAAAAGTTCATCCCAAATGTTTTATCAAAGGCATACTGTATTTAATTACATTCATAAAGAGGCTTGATATACCAAGCCGTGCCTAATACTCTCAACTCACTCTCAAAGCACGCAATGGGTCTCCTAGAAGAATTCCTCAGGAGGAGGCTCTGACTCCTCAGTGGGCGCGTAGTCTGAATCCCCTGGATCAAAATCTCCAGAAGTCATTGCTGCCGCTAGTCCTGGACCTGGACGTATAGTCTAAGGGGTGAGCTACATCCTAGCTCAATAGGGAAACAAAGTGAACATATAAATTAAATCTCACATATATGTTAGCAGTTTTGAAAACACAATTTACTAAATATCACTTTTAAACCGAACAATTGATATAACTGGAACAATATAAAATGGATACAGCTGATTTCCTTTCCAGGTGTTGTTTGTTCTCATCTTACTGGTTTAGTTATGGCCTAATCACTTAAACCTTTAACTTAAATAATCCCCGAGCAATATAGCATCGAGCCCCGATGGAATACCCACCATCGTCATCTACTAGACAATTGTTATATGTATTCCCTGGGAATACTGCCCAAGCCCCTTCCTCATAGGTGGCGGGGTCTATTATCAAATCTACATCCCTGGGATGCGCTATAAGTATACGGATTGGCCGCCGTACCGGTCACGGATATCCTGCCGAGTCAGTCGTGGGTATCCCGCCACGTCGGTGGGGTATTCTAATCAAACCTCAAATAACAAAATATCGATGTGCTTTACATATAGTTATTCACCGTGACTTGTGCTAATTTTTAGTACATTAGGCCTTATCATTATGCTTTAGTTTCACGGTTTGTTTTCATATGTATCCCTGGGATACTACTAATTTAATACATCATTTAGATGCCCACATTACAATATTCCGTCCCCTGGGGACTTCATGATTTCACCTTGAAGCTTACGCACACACCCCTTTTTGAAAGATCATACAATACTCAACTTTTTAATAGAATTACATTGCATATATGAATTGACAAAATAAAATACATGTTTCAAAAATATTCCCTACCTCAACGGAATTTCAATGCACACTTTCTCGTAGAGGTTTACCGTTCACGATCCTACGTCAAACCTACATTTCATGTATTTAGAATGTGCTTAGAAAGGTTACTAGAATCATTGGAGCGCATAGCCTCAATGTTTCTGCACCAATAAATTTCAAGAACTGAGTGGTGCCTCGCGCGAGCGAGCACAAATCCTCGCTCGAGCGGTCACTTGACCTCGCTCAAGCGTTCACTTGACCTCGCTCGAGCGGTTAAATCGAGGTTGCTCGAGCGGTTAGATCGAGCTGCCTGAAGCTTTACTGGAGACCTCACGCGAGCGAGCTTCCCCTTTATTTTGGGAACCGCTCGAGCGAGCCCAAAGCTATATTTTTATAATTTGTCCTCGCTCGAGCGAGGAGCGATAATTTTTATACCTCGATCTGTTCGAGAAAACTATTTCTCCCCTCATTCAGCCCTTAATATCACTAAAATCATTCAACCAATCATTCTATCCATTATTTAAAACATGCCTAAGCATTTATCTTGCCTTTAACATACCTCCAACGATAGGTCTCGCGCAAGTTCAATCCACGATTCAAAACTCTACTAGACGAACAGATCTCCAAGGTTCCTCCTCCACCCTTTGCTCTAGGTCCTCCACCGATTTAAGTCCCAACAAAACCCTAGTTCTTTACTAGGCTCTTCTTTTCTTTTTCTCTATTTCTCCTTCTCTCTATTTAGGCTAGAATTGAGTTATGTATGGGGCTCTTCTCTCCTCTCTCTTTCACTTATATACATATAAGTTAGAGAATACTAGTGTGTTTCCCACATACACACATAGTGTATACAGGTTAGTTTTGGTTTCCTTGTGAAACACACATACATGTGTATAGTGCATGACGTGCACGTTTCCCAAAAATCTGGGGTTGTGACAATCACCCCAACTTATAAGATTTTCGTCCTCAAAAATCGATGATACTCGCGTAACTAGGTACTACTACTACTGCCAAGCCATGAATAGGCTAGCTTCACACATCATCAGGTAATTGAGCAAATGGTCAAATCTCGCAACGACTTGCGTTAAACCATGTCAACTTATACCCATAAGGCCGAGAATGATGATGATATCAAGAATAATGATGATAAAATTTATTATTATTTTTTTTATACTATCAGGCATCTTTATCAGCATGACAGTAATTGTTATAATAACGCTAAAGAGCTACACCATCATTACGTTAACCATCCATAAAAATTGTGACATTCATGTCACGATAGTTTGTAAATAAACTGTCCAAAAACCACCTCACCCTGAATGTCTTAACAAAATATTACATTTTCATTTTCCAAAAAAAAGAAAAATATATGACTACCTAGTCATCATCCTCCTCATAGTCGTCGTCGTCGTCGCCGGAGCCATCATCATACTCGTAGTCCTCGTCATCCTCATCTTCGTCAACCACCCTGGCGGTAGTGGTACCCGCTGTAACGCTCCTCGTAGCAGGGCCCGAGCTAGACGCTCCAAAAATAGCATCTCTCATAGCACCGACGCGCTGCATGTATGACTGCGGGTAAGCCTGGCCCATGAGGTCTATGAGTAGTGCCTCCTGAAACCTCTGATGCAATCTGATCTCCCGCCCCTGCTGAAGGATCTCCCGTATCATGGCAGTGCTGGTAGTGGGTATGGGCTGTGAAAATGAGGTAGAGGGAGTGGTAGGTCCTGCCGGCGCTTGATGCATGGTTTGTCGGGAGACTTGACGGTCTCTTTTCTTGTTGACACTAGTTTGAAGGCTCTTTAGGTTTCGACTCCAGTCTTGGGCCAAATAGGGGACGACGTTATCGGTGAGGAATAACTCGTCGGTCCGGATCTTAAATCCTCCCTTTCCATTCCGTGAGTCGAGGAGTCGGGAAATCAACCGAGCATAAGGTAGTCGGTTGATGGGTGGACGAACATCACCCCTTACATTCCTTTTATAGGCATGTGCCATGCCTTTTATGACGACCATAGGTGCGTTGATCCACCTATTATGGAATGCGGTGTGTAAGGCCCGCAGAAATGCGTCACGGCGTTCTTGGTCATGGCCGATTGGGTGTAGATTCTTTTTAAAAATAACGTCTAGAAGCCACATATGTGGCGGTAGCTGTGATTGGGTGATAGATTGACCCGAAGTGGACGTGCCGCCGGTGATGTCAGAAATAATCGTTGGGAATTCCACGTTCCTAGAAAAAGGTGGTAGGATGAGTGGGCTAGGGGTGTAGGTGTGGGGACATTTCATAACCGATAAAATTTTGGCACAGTTAAAGATTAATTCATTTCCATCGATCGTGATGAGGATAGCGTCCTCATTCACGTTCATATTTAGGGTTTGGTAAAATAGTTTCACAAGTCTTGGGTAATACTGATCTCCGAACGACGTAAGTAAGGTTCTTAGGTTGTTGTTGGTGAGGAAGTCCGATGTCCATTGGGTGGACGTTGGATCCCCAAAACAAGAGGGATGTATATCCCATTCGATTTCGAATATTTTGGCCCCCCACCAATCGTCTAGTGTGATTGGGGTGGGGGATGGGTTTGGTGGTGGTTGTGAAGCTTGTGGCACTTTGTTGCACACCGATGGCGATCGAATCGCCATCCGCTTCCTAGGTTGTGGATTAGGGCTTGAAGCCATTAGGTGTCTAAAGAGCTCTTCAAAATAAGAAATTTTTTGGAAAGGGGTAGATTTTACCTAAAAGAAAGTTTTTAACGGATCGGATCGTCTAAATCTGGCTCGAATCGGACGGAAAAAGGTTGAAGATGACAAACCCTAAACCCTCGCTCGGCTCCAATCTCCTCGCTTGAAGATGAAATGGGCGTTCTGTCTTCCGTCAGCTATATATAGTCCCCCCCCTCACTCGAGCGGTCGTTAGTTATCGCTCGAGCGAGCCCAGGACACTAACTGATATATTTTATGGCCTCGCTCGAGCGGTTGGTAAACCTCGCTCGAGCGACCAATAGACTTCGCTCGAGCGGTCACTTCCCCTCGCTCGAGCGATGCCAGAAACTTTCTTTTTATTATTTCATGTGACTCGCGCGAGCGAGTGTAATTTTTCGCTCGAGCGAGCCAAATGACGTGTTCTTGTCCTCACAAGTTCACATCTTTACTAGTCTCTCCTAGCATTTAGAACACCACTTACGCATGACTATGTATACTATTCATTTAAATTTACTTCTCATGAAAATTTTTGTTCAGGCAAAAATATTTTATTATGCTCGAATTATAATAGCACTCATTTGGTTCGTTTTAACTATAAATTGATAATAAAAAAAACATTTACACTTCATCATATTAATAAAGAAAACTAGCTAGTGTCCTTGAACAAATTGGGGTATTGTTCTTTGACGTCAGCCTCTCGTTCCCACGTTGCTTCCTCGGCCGGATGATTTTTCCATCGAACAAGTACTAAGGGTATTACCTTGGTGCGTAACACTTGTTCTTTTCGATCTAAAATTTCCACCGGCTCTTCAATCATGGTCATATCCTTATGCATTTCGAATGATTGGCCGCTCAGCACGTGATCAGGGTCATTGAGATACTTCCTGAGCATAGATATGTGGAATACATTGTGTACCTGATCAAACAATGGTGGCAATCCAACGCAGTAGGCTACTTCCCCTACTCGACCCAAAACTTCAAACGGTCCAAGGTAGCGGGGACTTAGCTTCCCTCTCTTTTCGAACCTCATCACGCCCTTCACAGGCGATACTTTCATGAAAACATGTTCTCCCACCTTAAAGTCCACGCTCATCTGCTTGATATCAGCGTAGCTTTTCTGTCTGCTATGAGCCGCCTTTAGTCTTTCCCTGATCATGCGGACAATAGCCGCGTTATCTTCAAGTAGCTCGGGTCCCAAAACAAATTTCTTGCCAATTTCCTCCCAATTGATTGGTGATTTCATCGTCTTCCGTACAAGGCTTCATACGGCGCCATCCCGATGCTCGTCTGAAAACTATTGTTATACGCGAACTCGATCAATGGTAGATGTTGATCCCACGATCCTTGTAATTCCAACATACATGCCCTAAGCATGTCTTCAATGATTTGATTGACCCTTTCAGTCTGTCCGTCGGTTTGTGGGTGGAACGCCATACTAAAATCTAGTCTTGTTCCCATTCCTTCTTGAAATTTCTTCCAAAACTTTGATGTATATAATAGGTCCCGGTCTGAAACAATGCTACTCGGAATCCCATGTAAACGGACAATCTCTTTCATATAGAGCTCTGTCAGTCTTCCCGCCGTGTACATCGTGTTGTAAGGCAAGAAGTACGCTGACTTAGTCAATCGATTGACTACTACCCAAATGGCATTATACTTCTTTGCAGTTTGCGGTAGACCGACTATGAAATCCATGGAGATAGATTCCCACTTCCATTCCGGTATGGGTAGAGGCTGTAATAGGCCTGCGGGGTGTGTATGATCGATCTTCACTTGTTGGCACGTCAAACACCGCGACATGTACTCTGCTACATCTTGTTTCAAGCCTCTCCACCAGTAATTCTTTTTCAAATCTTGATACATCTTTGTGCTTCCCAGGTGGATAGCATAGCCTGACTTGTGAGATTCATCAAGAATTGTTCGTCGCAGATCGGCATTGTCTGGAATGCAAAGTCGGCCCTTGAACACTAGGAACCATCCTCCTTGATTGAAAACTCAGATGTAATACCTTCAGTTACATCTTGATGCATCTTGGTTAGAATTGGGTCTTTCATCTGTAGTTCTCTTATGTGTTCGAATATCACCGGTTTCACTGATATGTTGGCTAAGAAGGCTCCTGTGGCTTGTGGCTGTATGTCTGCACCACATAGTGCTAGATCCTCCAACAGTTTCCATCGATGTATACCCAAAATTAGACTAGCCAACTGAGCTGAACTCTTTCGACTCAAGGCATCGGCCACTACGTTAGCTTTGCCTGGATGGTACTGTATGGAACAGTCGTAGTCTTTGAGGAATTCCATGCATCTGCACTGCCTCATATTTAGTTCCTTCTGTGTAAACAGATATCTGAGGCTCTTATGGTCAGTGAAAATTTTAAACGTTTCTCCGTATAAATAATATCGCCATATCTTCAATGCGAATATGACCGCTGCTAGTTCCAGATAATGTGTTGGGTAGTTTTTTTCGTGCTCTTTCAACTGTCTTGACCCGCAAGCTATTACCTTTTTATATTGATTTAGTACACAACCCAACCCGTTATACGAAGCATCACTGTAGACTGCGAATCCTCCACTGCCTAATGGAATGGCTAACACTGGAGCTGAGGTGAGTCTCTTCTTGAGTTCTTGAAAACTCTTCTCGCACGCCTCACTCCACTCAAATCTCGAATCCTTTCTTGTAAGCCTCGTAAGAGGTCCTGATATTTTTGAAAACCCCTCAACGAAACGTCTATAATAACCTGCCAGTCCAAGGAAACTTCAAACGTCTGTCACGATCTTTGGTTGTTCCCAGTTCACTACTGCCTCGATCTTAGCGGGATCTACTGTGACACCATGCTTTGAGATGAGATGTCCCAAAAAGCTAACCTCTTCTAGCCAGAACTCACACTTGCTGAGCTTGGCGTACAATTGGTGTTCACGCAAGGTTTGTAGAGTGACTCGTAAGTGTTCTTCATGCTCTGTCTTCGATTTTGAGTAAATCAGGATGTCATCAACAAACACGACAACGCAGGAGTCTAGGTGTGGTTTAAACACCCGATTCATTAAGTCCATAAACGATGCCGGTGCGTTTGTCAATCTGAATGGCATCACCAAAAATTCATAGTGTCCATATCGTGTTCTAAATGCCATTTTCTGAATGTCCTCAGCCTTAACTCTTAACTGATGGTATCCAGATCTCAGATCGATCTTGGAAAAATATTTTGCTCCTTGCAACTGATCGAACAAGTCATCTATTCTTGGCAATGGATATCGATTCTTCACAGTGAGTTTGTTCAATTGACGGTAGTCAATGCACAAACGCATCGACCCGTCTTTCTTTTTCACAAACAAAACTGGTGCTCCCCATGGAGATACGCTTGGTCTTATGAATCCTTTATCCATGAGCTCTTGCAACTGTTCTTTCAATTCTTTCAACTCTGCAGGAGCTATCCTGTAAGGTGCCTTTGAGACAGGCTCCGTTTCTGGTGCTAAGTCGATAGCGAATTCCACTTCTCTTTCTGGGGGTAATCCTGGCAATTCTTCTGGAAATACGTCTGCGAATTCTCGCACTACTGCTATCTCAGAGATAATATTCTTTTCTTCTTTATCTTCTTTCAGAAATGCCAAGTAACCGCTACACCCTTTCCTGATTAAACATTCTGTTCTGACTGTAGAGATGAGTGGCACCTATGTCGATCTCTCTCCTCGAAATCGAAACGATCTTCTCGTGTTAGGTCGGAAAATAACAACCTTATTCTTGCAATCCACTGTTGCACAATGATGGGACAGCCAATCCATGCCAAGGATCACGTTGAATCCTTGCATGTCCAATAATATTAATTGTGCGTCTAGTTCGTAGACAACGTGATCCCGAACGCTTACTACTACCGATTTGCAGACTAACTATGTGTCCATTAATTCTCCTGTTGGGATAGACACTGATAACACAAAGTCCAGTGTCTCCGAAACAATCTTCATCTTCTTTGCAAATCTAGGGGTGATGAAGGAGTGGGAAGACCCTGGGTCTATCAGCACTCGTGCGTCATGTGCTACATAGCACCCTTTTTCATAGACTTGTAACGTACCTATAACACATACATATACGTACATAGCATATACTTTATTTAGAAAGTTCTAACGCATAAACACGGTTCTCTACACAGTCCTAATGGATGCACATTCTCTATCTAAAATAGTATAAAAACTAAAATTCTTTATTTAAAAGAAATCTCACCTTGGATGATGTCGTGTACACTCCCTGCTTCCTGGGCAGTAACTGCGTAGGCTCTCCCTTGAACAACTGGCTTCCGTGATTGAATAGGTCGTGGCATGGAAGCTGGGGCCGTCTTTTCCTTAATTGCCTCAGGGCAATCTCTAATCACGTGGCCTATCTTGCCACATTTAAAACAGCCTCGCATTCCTTGCCTACAATCCGCGATTTTGTGGGACTTGCCACATTTGGCACAAGTCTCCCTTGGTGTTGAAGTAGCAGCTCTCGAAAAACCTTGTGTAGCTGTAGCCCTGCTGGAAATAGTAGGACCCTCATACCTCATCGGTCTCCCTGATGCCAGCAACGGAAAACTTTGATGAGTAGTTTATTGTGCGACTCTCCCATACCCTGTCTGGAACGGTTGTCTCTGATTCGGTGCTATAAACCTCGATTTCTTATGTACTGATTCATAACTCCCCCTCCTGCTTGGATCTATGCTTCCTCTTCCTTGTTGTTCCCTTTGACGGTATCGGTTATTATTTTCTTCTTCGACTACTAATGCCTTACTCATTACTTTCGGTAGGTCATCAGCTGGAAGGGCGCAACCCCTCCTCGGATGTCCGACCTTAAACCCTGTTGGAACCTCTTCGCTTTCATCACATCCGAAATTACGTAGTCTGGAGCAAAGCGAGCCAGTCTCATGAATTCTACTCCGTACTCTCTCACGGTCATCCTTCCTTGCATTAGTTGCAAAAATTGGGTCTCCATCTGATTTCTCACAACTTCAGGAAAATATTGCTTATTGAATTCCTCTACGAATTCATCCCAAGTCCAAGGCATATCTGCAGTTTCTTGTGCTCTAGTTTGCGAAACTGATTTCCACCAAGGTCCAGCCTCTCCATCTAGCATATATGTCGCCCAACGGACGCTCTCGCCCTCTGTGCATGTCAGTACGCTAAACACCTTCTCCATTTCACCCAGCCAGTTTTCGGCTGCCATTGTGTCTGGCTGTCCTGAAAAGTTAGGAGGTCTCATCCTTCTAAACTCGGTAAATGCTGAAGCCACTGGTGGTGTAGGTCCTATTGGAGGTGTAGGTGTCTGTTGGGGTTCTGGGGCTGCATGTGCTGCCAAGGATGCTGCTTGCTGTGCCATGGCAGTTGCCATTGTCTCCTTTGTGTGCATCATCCTCTAATGCTCCTCTCTTTCTTCATTTCTCTCCCTCACTCTATCTTGTTCCCTCTGATTTCGATCCTGATCTTCTGCTTGATTTTGGTTTTCTCCCTGGCCACTGCCCTCGGGAATCTCCCTGTTTCCTAATGGTATCCTGTTTGTAGGCGAGATGAAACCATCTCTACTGCGTAAATTCCTATCATGACCACCCCTGGGTCGGTCTCTTCCTCTAGGAAACATAACGGTCTGCATGAGAAACCACGGTTTTGTTAGCAGAAGTCCCTATATTCTGACGAGATGATAGCTAGAACTAAAAAGAAACGCTTTGATACCAACAGTGACAGCCCGAATTTTGGCACCCCAACATCCGTGCCATTAGCACGACCCTCAAGGCCGTGCCCATGAAACCTTTACGATACATTGGTATATACAGGCCAAAAATTTAAATTTGGGTGCGCGCATCTACTCTAAACGAGTTCTCATATATAAAAATAGTTACGGTCCCTAAAGGCAGTCCTTGTCCCATGCCAATTCATGGGCATAAGAACTTACCCAAACCGTTAGATAAAAGTTCATCCCAAATATTTTATCAAAGGCATACCGTATTTAATTACATTCATAAAGAGGCTTGATATATCAAGCCGTGCCTAATACTCTCAACTCACTCTCAAAGCACGCAATGGGTCTCCTAGAAGAATTCCTCAGGAGGAGGCTCTGACTCCTCAGTGGGCACGTAGTCTGAATCCCCTGGATCAAAGTCTCCAGAAGTCCTTGCTGTCGCTAGTCCTGGACCTGCGACGTATAGTCTAAGGGGTGAGCTACATCCTAGCTCAATAGGAAAACAAAGTGAACATATAGATTAAATCTCACATATATGTTAGCAGTTTTGAAAACACAATTTACTAAATATCACTTTTAAACCGAACAATTGATATAACTGGAACAATATAAAATGGATACAGCTGATTTCCTTTCCAGGTGTTGTTTGTTCTCATCTTACTGGTTTAGTTATGAATTTGGCCTAATCACTTAAACCTTTAACTTAAATAATCCCCGAGTAATATAGCATCGAGCCCCGATGGAATACCCACCATCGTCGTCTACTAGACAATTGTTATATGTATTCCCTGGGAATACTACCCAAGCCCGTTCCTCATAGGTGGTGGGGTCTATTATCAAATCTACATCTCTGGGATGTGCTATAAGTATACGGATTGGCCGCGTACGATCCACGGATATCTGTATCGTCATCGTGGGTATCCTATTCTAATCAAACCTCAAATAACAAAATATCGATGTGCTTTACATATAGTTTATTCACCGTGACTTGTACTAATTTTTAGTACATTAGGCCTTATCATTATGCTTTAGTTTCACGGTTTATTTTCATCTGTATCCCTGGGATACTACTGATTTAATACATCATTTAGATGCCTACATTACAATATTCCGTCCCCTGGGGACTTCATGATTTCACCTTGAAGCTTACGCACACACCCCTTTTTGAAAGATCATACAATACTCAACTTTTTAATAGAATTACACTGCATATATGAATTGATGAAATAAAATACATGTTTCAAAAATATTCCCTACCTCAACGGAATTTCAATGCACACTTTCTCGTAGAGGTTTACACTTCACGATCCTACGTCAAACCTATATTTCATGTATTTAGAATATGGTTAGAAAGGTTACTAGAATCATTGAAGTGCATAGCCTCCATATTTCTGCACCAATAAATTTCAAGAACTGAGTGGTGCCTCGTGCGAGCGAGCACAAATCCTCGTTCGAGTGGTCACTTGACCTCGCTCGAGCGGTCACTTGACCTTGCTCGAGCGGTTAAATCGAGGTCGCTCGAGCGGTTAGATCGAGCTGCCTGAAGCTTTACTGGAGACCTCGCGCGAGCGAGCTTCCCCTTTATTTTGGGAACCGCTCGAGTGAGCCCAGAGCTATATTTTTATAATTTTTCCTCGCTCGAGCGAGCCCTTTAGACCGCTCGAGCGAGGAACGATAATCTTTACACCTCGATCTGTTCGAGAAAACTATTTCTCCCCTCATTCAACCCTTAATATCATTAAAATCATTCAACCAATCATTCTATCCATTATTTAAAACATGCCTAAGCATTTATCATGCCTTTAACATACCTCCAACGATAGGTCTCGCACAAGTTCAATCCACGATTCAAAACTCTACTAGACGAACAGATCTCCAAGGTTCCTCCTCCACCCTTTGCTCTAGTTCTTCCACCGATTTAAGTCCCAACAAAACCCTAGTTCTTTACTAAGCTCTTCTTTTCTTTCTCTCTATTTCTCCTTCTCTCTATTTAGGCTAGAATTGAGTTACGTATGGGGCTCTTCTCTCCTCTCTCTTTCACTTATATACATATAAGTTTGGGAATACTAGTGTGTTTCCCACATACACACATAGTGTATACAGGTTAGTTTTAGTTCCCTTGTGAAACACACATACATGTGTATGGTGCATGACGTGCACGTTTCCCAAAAATCTGGGGTTGTGACACATAAAATCCTAGGAAAAATCTAGACACAGACTAACATCAACACCGACAGCGACCACCAAGGCGCTAAAGTTTGCTATGGAGATAAGCCTCGAGGTCTTCAAAATTGTCCCGCCAAAATGATCTTCACCCCGCAACTCCAGGATATCCTCAACTTGCTGCTCTTGAAAGAGGAACACCAAGCCTAGAGGGAAAAATACGGGTCAAGAAGATGGAGGGGGAAGTGGCGGTGGTGGAGGTTGAGTTGGATCTAGGAGGAAACATTAGGTGGGTTGGATGGATTGGAGGAGGACCTCCAACATCCGCTTCTATTCCTGAAGTTTTCGGATTTCCTCTATCTCTAAGTCAATCACCCATCTAATCAGGTGTCAAAAGTGCGACATGTAAGGTTCATCTGCCATAGTTAAAGGTGGCTGGTTAGAACCGATGAAGGCAAAGGGAATGTAATGGTATGAATATGAGAGGGGGTGTGTATTTGTAATGGAAGGGTGGAGAGATGAAAGGTTGCTTTAATTTTCATAAATAGATAAGCGTTGACAAGTCAAACCGGTGGGTGAATGTATTAGGTTCGAGGCGTCACATTTAATGCCCATGATTTTATGAGAATATCGTAACCTCACGATTGCTAAATATGTAGTCTCGATTTGTCGTGACCTCCTCATGGCATTCGTAATCGCTACGATCGATCATGAGAGGATCCATAGACTATGAGAAGTCGTAATCATTGAGTTCTCAACAAGGAAAAATATTTGAATAGGGATTTTCGAACGCATGTAACTCATCACGTGCAGTTGTATGTCACCAAAATAACTAGATCTAATATTATACAAAATAATGAAGGAAATTACCTACAGAATATTGTACACAGTATTACTACGGATGAGTCGATAGCTCAACGATGCCCATGAGTACATCAAACATACTCAGGGTCTTTTAGTGACATGGTAGTCACTGTCCCTTTCTCTTCATGCGAAACCACCAGCCTAAGTCTCTGCCCGTTAACCTTAAAGATACGATCGTCCTTGGGATTTTGAATGGTTACAGTCCTGTGAGGGAATATTTCTATGACATTGTAAGGTTCGTCCCAATGACTTTGTAACTAACCTGGGAATAGCTTCAATCTTGAATTGAATAGCCAAACTTGCTGGCCATGCATAAATTTTTTGCGTAAAATATGTTGATTGTGAAATGCTTTTGTTTTGGTCTTATAAATTCGAGCATTCTCATAGGCATCATTTCCTATTTCCTCTAACTCATTAAGTTCGAGCTTTCGTTGTTCACCAAATGTCGACAACTCCAAATTTAATGCTTTGATGGCCCACAGAGCTTTGTGCTTTAAATTTGACAGGTAAGTGGCAAGCAATCCCATACCCCAGACAGTAAGGAGACATGCCAATAGGCATTTTATAGACCGTTCGATATGCCCAAAGGGCATCATGCAATCTCATAGACTAGTCTTTCCTATCGGGGCGAATAGTTCTCTCAATTATCTTCTTTATTTCCCGATTAGACACTGCCACTTGGCCACTCATTTGCGGGTGATAGGGAGTTGCGATTTTAGGAGTAACAAAATACTTCTTGAGCAAACTCTCAAAGTACCTATTACAAAAATTACTCCCCCCATCACTAATGATAGCTCGTATAGTCCCGAATTGAGAGAAGGTGTTCTCCCTAATAAAAGAAATTATCACCTTGTGATCATTAGTCTTTGTGGCTAATGATTCGACCCATTTGGACACGTAATTGACTGTTACAAGAATATACATAAATCCGAATGATGGTGGGAAGGGCCCCATGAAATCTATGCCCCACCATCAAAAGGCTCTATGACCAAAATTGGTTGGAGATGAAACATGTTTCTTCGGGACATGACACCTGCCTTTTGACATCGGTCACAGGCCATACAAAAGTTCTGGGTATCTTTGAATAATGTTGGCCAATAAAATCCTGATTGTAGCACTTTAGCAGCCGTCTTCTTCCCACCGATGTTGGCCCCACAAGAGTAAGTACGACAAAATTGAAGAATATTATGGGTGTCACCATCAGGGACACATTTTCTAATTATTTGGTCCAGACATATTTAAAACAAATAAGGATCCTTCCAAATATAATTGACTATGTTGTTTGGACCAAGTTGGCGGGATGTTACCCGTCGCCATATAATTGACTATGTTGGCATACCATGGTACCACAGTTTGGATGGCAAAAAGTTGCTCATCCGAAAAAGTATCGCGCAGGGATTATTCGCTGGCAGCTTCCGGTAAATCTATCCGGGACAAGTGGTCAGCCACTACATTTTTATCTCCTTTTTTATTTCTGATTTCAAAATTAAATTCCTGCAAAAGTAGGATCCATCTGATTAGCCTATGCTTGGCATCCTTTTTTGATAAAAAATATTTTAACGCAAAATGGTCTTAGAAGATGATGATCTTCGATCCAAATAGGTACTATCAGAATTTATCTAGTACACACACGATTGCAAGAAGCTCTTTCTCAGTGGTGGTATAATTTACTTGAGCTTTAATCAAGGTTCGGCTTGCTTAATAAATTATATGAGGAACCGTATCTTTTCGTTGTCCCAAGACCACACCTAATGTGTAATCAGAAGTGTCACACATCACTTCAAAGGGCATGGAATAGTCTGGAGGCTATATAATTGGTGCAGATGAGAGGAGTGTATGAAGCTTATTAAATGCGTGAAGACAAGCATTGTCGAAGTCAAAAGTGCTATCATTTGCCAGCAGATGCCACAGGGGTCTCTAAATTTTTGAAAAATCCTTAAGCTGACATGACCAGGGAATGATTGTATCTACCTCACCAAAGTTAGTAGAGGCAGATTCTCTATAATATCAGTTTTAGCCCTGTCAACCTATATTCCTCTTTTGGAAACCATGTGCCCCAGAACTATGCCTTCTTGAACCATAAAGTGGTCCTTCTCCAAACTTAACACCAAGTTAGTTTCCTCACATCTTTCTAGAATGAGGGCAAGATGATCAAGAAAAATATTGAAAGTTTGGCCAAATACAGAGAAATTATCCATGATTACTTCAAGAAACTTGTCTATCATATCAGAAAAATAGCTGTCATGCACCTTTGAAATGTTGTTGGTGCATTGCATAGCCCGAAAGGCATGCAGCGATATACAGACGTTCCAAAAGGATACGTGAAATTGTCTTTTCCTGCTCTTCTGGGTATACCAACACTATGTTATTTGAGTAATTGTCCAGAAAGTAGAAATACTCCTGACCCATAAGATTTTCCAAGATTTGATCAATGAATGGTAGTGGAAAATGGTCCCTGCTAGTCATAGATTTCAACTTCTGGTACACAATACATACACGCCAACCTATAGTTTGGCGTAATGGTACCAACTCACCTACTGAATTCTCTTTAACTGTAATCCTAGAATCCTTTCGGACTACCTGAATGGGGCTCACTCATTCACTATCAGAAATTGGATAAATGATACCAGCATCAAGTAATTTCATGATTTCTTTTATACTACTTCCCTCATGTTTGGGTTTAGCCATCGCTAACTTTCTCATGAAGTCTTTTCATGGTCCTCCAAATGAATCCAATGCAAGCATATCGACGGATCAAGCCCGTTAAGGTTAGTAATAGTCCACCTGATCGCATGCTTATGGTTCATAAGTATGCCAACAACTTACTCTCATGATCTGTAGTGAGAACAAAAGATATGATTATCGGGAGAGTTTCTGTGGACCAAAGAAAAGTGTACTTAAGGGTGTCGGGAAGTGGATTTAGATCTAAGGATGGTGCTTTTTCAATAGATGGTAGCAACAGTTCATTGAAGGGGGTGGGTAAGGGTTCTAACCATGGCTTCCAAGTCCTTGATTGAGAATCACGGGAGGTGTCTAGTAAATAAGCCACCTCCTCGGAATGTTGTTCAGCTTATCCCAAGTTCGTGTAGCACAATGTAGTTTTGAGTGCATCCTTAGATAAGACTAGGGGCAATGCTTCTTCAACTATTTCTTCAATTTCATCTATACATAAACATTCCTCAAAATCAATTGAAGTCATTTGGTTGGCTGCTAAAAAGACATTTAACTGAATTCGCATACCTCTGAAAGAAACTTCCATTACACCGATTTTACAGTTTATGTAAGCATTGATTGTGGCCAAGAATGGTCTACCGAGTATGACGACAATTTGTGTTAGAGATTTCAAACTCGTGATTCCATGTCTAATACTAAGAAATCGATCGGGAAAATAAATTTGTCGACCCCAACCATGACATCTTTGACAATTCCAACCGACCATCTTTCGAATCTATCGTCTAACTGAAGAGTTACCGATGTAGTCCTCAATTTGCATAGTCTCAGCTTCTCATATACAAAGTATGGCAAAAAATTCACACTGGCTCCTAGATCGAGGAAAGACTTATTAATGGCATGGTCACAAATAATTCATGAATTGTGGGCACTACGAGATCCTTAAGCTTAGGCAGACTTGTGGCCTGTAAGACTGACCTTACTTGCTCCGCCAAGAAGACTTTTTGCAATAAATTGTTTCGCCGTTTTTGTTTCTACATGAACATCTCTTTCGAAAAGCGCCCATAATCTGGGACTTGCTTAATTGCCTCCAGGAAGGGCGAATTTATTTTCACTTCTTTAAAGATTTCAGTGATTTCCTCTAATTTTTTAGGATTGTTATCGAAGGGGGTTGGTGCACAAAAAGCATTAGGAAAGGGTAACTTTGGTACATAAGGTACTTCTGTTACAGGATTGGGTTCACTATCTTTATTATTTTTTTAATTTTCTTTTTCTGAATTGTTTTATTTTTCTGGAGGGGAACTTCCTCTGTGACTTCAGGCTCTTTCTCCTCGGTCTCAGTGACGACTACTGATGTAGGCATCTCTACCCTATTATCAACAGTTTGGCCACTTCGTAAGGTTTGAACAACTTTGATGTGTGTCGTGGGAATTAATGTATTTTCCATATGGATTTGTCCTCCCACGTAGTTCACAGATTGTGAACATGCTTGGTTACTCTCTCGTTTTCCCCATTGTGCAGTTAGTTGCCCAATTTGGGTTTCAAGCTTAGTAATGGATTGAGTGTATGAACATAAATCTTGAGAGATTTGAGCAAGGTGAGATAACTCCTTGGTCCATTGATGTGACTGTTGTTGTAGATCTCGAAGGATCTGAACAACTGTAACATCAACCTCGCTGCTCTGAGAACTAAGCTGTTGTTGGTGATATGGAATGTAGGATTGTTGGATTTTTCGAGGATATTGTGGGTGTGTAAAAGATAATTCTTGTTGCGGCCTCCCTGTGAAGCCATAGGTAAGACCAAGATTGTTCCCCCACTAAGGGTTATACGAATTCCTAAAGTTACCCCATTGAAATGCTAATGTCTGCTCTTTTTCTATCAAATCTAGATACAATGGAGTAGTCGGGCATTTTGTTGGGGCATGGGTCAGCCTTTGGAAAATACAACATGGACAAAAGGAACCATCATGGCCATGCACTTCCATTTTCTATCTTTTTTTCATGTTTTTTTATTTGATTTTTATTTTTGAAAGCAAGGAGAGAAAACAAATCTGGGCCTCTAGCTTCCTTTATCAAAAGAAGTTTTTCAGCTTTGATCCGCTGCTCCAAATAAATCTGTAAAATAATAAGAAGCGATCAAAGAAAAAATAAAAATAGAGATAGAAAGAAATTGATAGACAAATATTTGCTTTTAGATATATCCACTTCCCCATCAACGACGCCAAAAACTTTGATAGCTCTATAAATTATGCTCTATCTTAACCTATTGTAAGCGTACAACAGAAATTGTAGCACTAGTATAGGATCATTCCCACACGGAAGTCTGATTTCTGAAAATTTGCTATTTGACTTAAAAAAAATAAAGAATGGTTGTTTAAACTAAATTGCAGAAAAATAATTTGCAGGAAATAAATCTAAATCCTTGTCCTTTCAGATTCTAGTCGTCAATTAGTCTCCTTCAATTCTCGAATGTTTACAAATTTCAAAACCATTACACTAATCTGCAGTCCTCCAAAGTTTATGCGTCAATTAAAAACTAGAATTTTGTAGATGTTTATGAAAAAAAAAATATCGTTACACTAATATCCTCCAATTCTCAACTTTTGTCGTCAATTAAAATCAAGAAAATTTGGATGTTTACAAAGCTGGAAAAATGCATAAAAATAAATCTAAACTAAAAAGCAATAAAATTGATCTTCCGTCTCCCAATCGCAATCGTCAATTGCTCTGGAGAAACTTCGGATACTCTACTCTAGAAAGCAATAAAATCTACTGTAAGGTTGATGTTCCAGCTCTCAATCCTAGGCGTCAATTGATTTCGAGAAGCCTTGGATACACTACTTTTGTTCTTCCGGAATCCTCAACCTCAGTTGTCAATTGCAATTGTGAATTCCTTGGACGCTTATTTCAAGCACCAGACTCTCTTATTTATAGATTCATAAGAGGTCAGTTTACATTATTCAAATTCTAATTAGACTACTAAATCAAAAGCTTCATAAAATATTAAACTTCTTTCTAATCTTCTTTGCTTCGGATAGTAGATGCTTGCATGATTTCTTCTCCTAATTTTCAGTAGCGGAGATCTTTGAGATTTTCACCAATCTTCTCACATCCGTAGAATGCAAGACTTCTAATTTAAGAGTTCTTCTATTCTGTGCATGGTGGTGCAACTCTTCACGTGATTTCCAGCAGTAGTACGAGCTTTATAAATACAAAATCAAAGTCACGATTTTACTTCTTTCCTTCAATACGATCAATGGTAGTCGCCTGGATCTCTCTTATCTATGAGCTCTCTTTTGTAAAATTGTAAGTACGATTCTCTTCATTCTCTGACTTAGACTTATCGAAATTATGATTTGAATCGTAATCTTTTCTTTTCAGCTTATTCAGGAGATTCTTCTTCTATGATTTGTATCATATTCTCATGCAATCTACTTTCTACTGTTTTAAAAGTGTATTTTGGTAAAGTTTAACACTTTACTCTTTTCTGCTTAGTATTCTAAATATTTGCACATGAACATCTTGTTGATTAATTTATGCTGGCAGGATTTATTGCAAAATGGATGGTTAAAATACAACAGGAAATAAAATGAAATGGAATAGATTCCAGCACAATGTACAACCTGCAAGATGTAGGGCCTATTGTCGCAAGTTTTAAAAGTAAGTAAGAGTTTGTCCCAGAGGGAGTGATGATCTGAAACCTCAAAGGTTGTATAGTAACTCCAGATCTGACTACGATCTGGTAACTCTAAGCCTATGCTAGAAAGAAAGGTAATGAGAGGAAGTTTAGGTGTCACAAAAATAAAGTAGAGTAAAACTAAAAATAGTAATAAAAACTACAGCTAAAGAAAGGGGAAGAAGAAGGAGATGTAGCGTGATAAAATAACATAAAATGATGGAGAAGTAGGGAGCTAAAAATAAATCAGCATTGCAACTCAGTGGTAGATTGGGATCTGCAGCAATCCTTCACTTGACTACAAGCACAAGTGCAAGGCAGAGGAATCCAAATCAACCCCTGTGAATTGAATGCTCTCTTAAAGCTATAATCTGTCCACTTAAATGGTCACAGACTATCTTAGGGAGATGATCAAATCACATGGATTAAACTTAGAAAACTAACCTAATCTAAGGGAATGGATTGATCTTAAGGCTATAATCTGTCCACTTAAATGGTCACAGACTATCCAAGGGATTTCCTCCAACCAATAAATTATATCAGAACATGAATACCATTGTAGAGACTATGTTTGCAAGGCTACAAGCTCAAGCACTCATAGGAGCAAACAACCCTTGAAAATCTAGTGGAAACCACAGATAATTAGAGGTTGAATGGGGACTTAAACTTAGCTGGTCATTGCTACAAAAGGCCTACAATGACCCAGCTCACAAGTCTGCAATCTCTACAATATACCAGATCTAAACACTGATGATGGTGATGCAAAACAGAGTAGAGTTTGGTTTTGCAACAATCTCTCACTAGGCTACAAGCTCAAGTATAGAGAAGAAGAATCCATCTCAGATCTGTGACTTAGATCAGCCCTCGGGCTATAATTTGTCCACTTAAATGATCACAGACTATCCTCAGAGGTTATCTTCCTCACAGATAATGAGATAGAAGAGGATAACTGCTGCTGCCACCATGGTTACAAGGCTACAAGCTAAGGCAACCATGGGAGCATCAAACAAATAAAAATCTATGAAAAACACAGAAAAATACAAATTTAATGAAGCATTAAAAATAGCCTTTCATTGAACAAAAGGAACTTATAATGATCTGCCCTCAAGGCAACAGCCAGCACAAACCCCAAAATAGCTCACTCTATTTTCATACGAAACCCATTGCAAAACTAAAATATACTAGCTGCTACATAGAACTTAGCCCAGCATTGTTGCTAAGCTAAGGAAGAAGAAAGGGGAAACTAAAGAAAGGAAACTAAACCCTAAAAGCTAAAACCCAAAATGGAATCCCAGGCTAATCCTGGGATGATTTATAAAAGAGATAACAGTCCTTTTTATACAATCCTTGAAACCCTAATGTGCATTGTCCAATCCGAAATAAGGATGCTTCGAAGTTGATGCTGTGGCTTCATTGTGGCCTTTGGATTGCCTCGAGATGTGTGGGACAGCTGGGTACCTCGGGAGGTGTTCCCTAGAAGGTGTAAAAACCCTAAAATGTCCCTGAATATTGAAAATAGCAAGTTGGGCCCGTGCCTCACGAAGATGGAATGCTGCATATGGCCTCTAGCGAGGCTGTCGCATGGATGGTTTGGCAGCTGAAGAAGGCTCGCGAGGTTCCTAGTAGTGCAGCTCAAGCAGCTCGTGAAGATGATTGGATCTGTTCTTGAACTGCACGAGACTGTGTGAGAGCTGTGTGAGGTCGATTTATGGAGCTCTCTCTCCTTTTGGGCTGTGCGAAGTCGATTTAGCTATTGAAGAAGGCAGCTCGTGAAGATGAAATGGAACTACACGAGTTTCTTTTTGATTCAAGTTGCAGGCTCGCGAGGATGATTCGAAGTGTAAGGGATCTGTATGACGCGATAGAGTGCAGCGGTCACTGAACCGCATGTGATCCTCGCGAGGGGAGGTTTTCTTGCCAAATTGAATTGCGCGAGATACTCATGAATAGAGGATGTGTTGCAGTCCTTAACCTCGCGAGAACTTTGAATGCAGCTCGACAGGTTCAAGGGAAGCACGCGACAGCTGCTTTCTCTTCATGCTACAACATCTCTATTGGTTCTCACTGCAGCTATGAGGTGCATGCTTTGCTTGCCATATCAGCAAGTGCAGCTCTACCACAGCAGCTGTCTTTTTGGATTCTATTTTGCAGCTGCTCAGTTCTTCAATGAGCTTTCTACTATGCTGTTGCATTTAAAATCACTGCAGCAGCATTCCATCAACTTCTGAGCTTCCTCTTTCTCTCTCAGCAGGTCTCCAAGAGGTCCCAAATGCATGCCAAATTACCCCAATGGTGTGGACCACCATGGTGCATTCATTGTAAACCCATCAGCTCCACAGTTTGACTTGAAATTCTATTTTCTTGGGTTAAAAATGTAGGATTGCAGCTTTAAGTTCTTATTTTCCTGCTATCTTCAAAACACATTTAAAATACAGTATTAATATGCTCAAAGGTCCATCAAAGGTTAGGTTGAGGGGTGAAAAATGGTATTTTTCAGTGCTCAACACACCCCCAAACATAATCTTTACTAGTCCTCGAGCAAAGGTAAAATAAAAAATAGTTATTCAAAACAGAAAATGCCACTTTCGTAGGGAGCATGGATATATTTAGCATATGTATCAAGCCTTTTAAACCCCTAGGTGATCCCTAGTGGAGGAGTGAAGTCTCCTGAGGGTTTTCAGTGAAGATACCCATAAACTTCACAATTAAAACAGTTAAATATAGTGCGGTCAATGACAAAACAGATTCTAGTAAATAAAGCATCATTCCACACCCATTCTTTAAATATTAGAGGAAATTACAGCAGCAATGTAGTCATTTAAAACTCAAATTTACATGTGTTTGCATCACCACCAATCAGTTCACAACAGGAATACAATGTGCATATATCAGTACAAAGCTTGCCTTTGATTCAAAATTCAGGTGTAGATACAACCCCAATGTAATTAAAATTCAGACCCCAGCCTCACCAGGGCTATCTCTCAACACTGAAAATAAAAAGGGTGTTCACATTCTCATCAGCTCAAGAACAGTCACAGACCCCAAATGGGCCTGCAAGCATGAGCATAGGCATTGCTTCTAATCCCTGACATCCTCTAGTATTTTCACCATAGATTAAACAACTCCTCATCTTCACATGACAACTCATTTCACTTTGGATCAACAAGGTCTTTTCAATGGATTGTAATGTGGCTTATGGGTGAGGTGTATAAAGAATGAAGGGGGTAGAATGGATCAAAATTTTGAGAAATCAGCAAGGTAAGGCGGTGCTTCATGACTTCACATCCTTCAATTCAACTCAACTTCATCTTCCTTGATATTTTTCAGATCCAAAGTGGCCAACTTCTTCTCCTCTTTTCAATTTTCAGATGGAGTATTTCTCTTGACTTCTCTTTCTTTTTCTCTTTTTATATTTTTATATTTTATATTTATTTATTTTTTTGTATGAAATGCCACACATACATCACTGCTACACTGCTATTTTTAGATTGCTTCTCTTCCACTTCCACCAAATGTTGGACCCAACTCACCTATCTTCAACTTCTCCTTTACTTTCTAAATTCTCAGAGTGAGGGTCAGGTTAAATCAGGTCACGAGGTTAAGGTGCAAGTACTCTGGTGTTTGTCAAAGAAAAATAGGATTTAGAGGCTCAAAGAGTGTAAGCAAAAGGGCAGTTTTAATGGGTAGAAAATTTTAAGCTCAAACTCTCCAAATGAAAGCACTACATTATCTCCTTAGTGTCATGAGTGTTGTCCATCAGTTTTGATTTCGAGGCGCCTAACTTCTAGTGAAAAGTGTTGAGTCAATCAGTCCTTAGAGCAGAAAAAATGCCAAAAAACACTCTTCAAAAGAAAATTGATAGGCCCAAATCTCCTTAGGTATCGTCTTCAATTTAATCCTTGGGGTGTATTTTCACCTTCTTCTCTCCTCTTAGGTTCACTAAGTACTAATTGAATTTTTTTTCTGATGTTAGCTTCATGGTGGTGCTAAGATTTAAAAATTTTTAGTTTTAAATTTTCTGCAAAAATTTTCAATTACCACAAATTTCCCCATTCTACAAATTAGGTGGGAATTGACTTTATTCATCTTAATTTTCCTCACACTACTACACTAGAGTTAACTATTCTGTTGGCTGGTCTACCCTGCCACACCCCCAAACCTAAGTTAAACAGTGTTCTCATTATTTCATGAAACATGTATAGGGGCAGCAGGGTTGGCAAAGGAAAAACACACTAACCTACAACAGAAAACAAAGAGGAAACTAAGCTAAAAGACCACAGAAAATTAAACTAAGAAGGAGAAAAAGAAAATATACAAAGGATGAATTCTAGGAAAACAAAGCAACTACACTAAATCCTAAAAACAATAACTATATTTTTGCAGACATGACAGAAAAAATAGCAAGTACATAAAAACATAAACTAAACTAAACTAAACACCTAAAATAATAAATCCTAAATGCAATTTTCTAAAATGATCTGAGAATGAATCAAAATTGATGACACAAAATTTTGAAAATTAAAAGCACACATAGTAAAGCAGGATGCATACAAAAATCAGATCCCACTACACTATATAGACAGAATTTTAAAACACTAAAAACAACTATGTTACATATGATACACAGTGCGAGATCAACTATCAATGACAGGTCTTAAAAGTGAATGATTTTAGAGGGCTCAAAGAATTTTCAACCACAGATGTAGCCTCTGATCACTAACCCTCATGACTCTTCCCAACATTAAGGCTCATGATCTCAATAGTCCAGATGGGGGTATATGCATGACAGAAAATTAAGACAACTCATTTGGAACTCAGCTAAACTGGAAAGAGCTGTAATATAAAAATGAAAGGCCATACCTTTGCATTTGCAACAAACCTGAGGTCCTCCAGCTCAGCAGTTTACAGTTGCATGAGAGATGCAGGGAGCAGCTCCAGCTCCAGATTAGGTAGATAGTCACTTAAAAAGCAACAAAGGTGCCTTAGATGGCTGAGGGCAGTTGTCTGAGTGAAGTGGTGCACTCACCCCACTGAGAAGCCCAAGATGAGTACTTTCTAGCACAGGTGGGGATCTCCTCAGTCCATACTTCAACAAAATCATCCAATTCCTCACCCAAGTATAGCAGGTTGGGCAAGGTCTCATCCACCATCTCACCAATGACTGCACCTATTTAAAAAATCTCATTTCCTCCATCATAGCCTTCTCCTTATTAGGAGAAGAACGTTTAAAAATTTGAGGAAATGACAGATGAGGTATAACTAGTCCTCATCTCTTGACACATCATTCTAAATTTTTTTTTTCTCTTTTTTTTTTTTTAAATTTTGATATAACGATTACAACAATAATTTATTCAAATACTACACCTACAAAGAATAAAAACGAAACTAAGATTACAATACTTAGATCAAAACTCCCCGGCAGCAGTGCCAAAAACTTGTTGATTACTTTATTCTGGCAGAATTTATTATAAAATGGATCGTTAAAATATGGCAGAAAATAAAATGAAATGGAATGGATTTCTGCACAAAGTACAACCTGCAATATCCAGGGCCTGTTGTAGAAAGTTTTAAAAGTAAGAGTTGTCCCACAGGGAGTGAGGATCTAAAACCTCAAAGGTTGTATGTAACTCCAGATCTGACTACAGATTTGGCAACTCTAAACCTATGCTAGAAAGCAAGGCAGAGAGAGGAAGTTTAGGTGTCACAAAAATAAAGTAAAGTAAAACTAAAAATAGTAATAAAAACTACAACTGAAGAAAGGGGAAGAAGAAGGATAATGTAGCGTGATAAAATAACATAAAATGATGGAGAAGTAGGCCGCTAAGAATAAATCAGCATTGCAACTCAGTGGTAGATTGGGATCTGCAGCAATCCTTCACTTGGCTACAAGCACAAGTGCAAGGTAGAGGAATCCAAATCAACCCCTGTGAATTGAATGCTCTCTTAAGGCTATAATCTGTCCACTTAAATGGTCACAGACTATCCTAGGTAGATGATCAAATCATATGGATTAAACTCAGAAAACTAACCTAATCCAAGGGAATGGATTGATCTTAAGGCTATAATCTGTCCACTTAAATGGTCACAGACTATCCAAGGGATTTCCTCCAACCAATGAATTAATTCAGAACATGGATACCACTATAGACACTATGTTTGCAAGGCTACAAGCTCAAGCATTCATAGGAGCAAACAACCCTTGAAAATCTAGTGGAAACCACAGACAATCAGAGGTTGAATGGGGACTTAAACTTAGCTGGTCATTGCTACAAAAGGCCTATAATGATCCAGCTCACAAGTCTGCAATCTCTAGAGTATACCAGATCTAAACACTGATGATGGTGATGCAAAACAGAGTAGAGTTTGGTTCTGCAACAATCTCTCACTTGGCTATAAGCTCAAGTGTAGAGATGAAGAATCCATCTCAGATCTGTGACTTAGACCAGCCTTAGGGCTATAATTTGTCCACTTAAATGGTCACAGACTATCCTCAGAGGTTATCTTCCTCACAGATGATGAGATAGAAGAGGATAACCGCTGTTACCACCATGGTTACAACGCTACAAGCTAAGGCAACCATGGGAGCATCAAATAGACAAAAATCTATGAAAAACATAGAAAAATATAGATTTAATGGAGCTTTAAATATAGTATTTCATTAAATAAAAGTAACTTACAATGATCTGCCCTCAAGGCTACAGCCAGTGCAAACCCCATAATAGCTCACTCTATTTTAATACATAACCCATTGCAAAACTAACTACATAGAACTTAGCCCAGCATTGCTGCTGAGCTAAGGAAGAAGAAAGGGGAAACTAAAAAAAGGAAACTAAACCTTAAAAGCTAAAACCCAAAAGGGGATCTCAGGCTAATCGTGGGATTATTTATAAAAGAGATAACAGTCCTATTTAACCAATCCTTGAAACCCTAATGTTAATTGTCCAATCCGAAATAAGGATGCTTTGGAGTTGATGTCATGGCATCATTGTGGCCCTTGGATTGCCTCAAGATGTGTCGGTGTTGGGGAATTTTTGGTGCTGATTATTATGAAGTAAAAGAAAGAAAATCAAATCAAAGTAAAACAGAGGATGGATTTAACACATTTAAAATATCCTAGACCTGCAAGATACATGGTCCTTTGTAGCAAGTTTTAATAAGTAAGAGTTTGTCCCACAGGGAGTAGTGATCTAAACCTAGAAGGTGTATAGTAGACCTCCAGATTTGGCTACAGATATGGCAATTCTAAGAAGAAAGAGAGTTTTTTGGGTGTCACTAGATCTAATTTACAAAATTGAAATATAAAATTACATGTAAAAGATTGAGGAAGATGGATGGTAGAATAAATATAAAATGGGGAGAAATAGACAGCTAGGGCCTAGTTTTTATTGCAAAACAAATCAAGAGTTGGGGATTTGCATCAATCCTTCATTTGGCTACAAGCACAAATACAAGGTATAAGAATCTGATTTAGACCAGTGGTTTGGATTGATCTTAAGGCTCTGATCTGTCAACTTAAATGGTCACAAATCATCCAATAAATTTCCTCCATTCCGATGGCTTCAATCAGAACAAGATAATTACTACAGATGCTGTGGATGTAAGGCCACAGGCACAAGCACTCACAGGCATATCAAACCCAGGGAAATCAGATGGTCATCGAGAGATCTATCGGAGAAGGGCCTGAGCTTGTGCCGAGTGCAAAAATCCGATCGAGAATCTAATGGGACCACAAGATCTTTAGATTTAAGTAAGCTTTAAAATCAATAATTTATTGCTTTAATAAAAAACAACTTATAATAACATTGTTCCCAGATCTGTAGTCTGTGCATCGATCCACATTTTTTCATGCCGAAATTACAATTACAAATCAGATCTAAGCTGCTACCTAGATCTAATCCAACAGGCTTGATTAGAGAGAGAAGGGGAAAGAAAAAAGAGAAAAATAAAATCTAAAACTAAACCTAAATGAGCTAAGGAGAAATTAGGCTATTCCTTTGTTCCTACTTTCCTTGTTGAAGAATTACAATAGAATAGATGGGTATTTATACATATGCATCGATCCATGTGCCTTAAGTTGCAGCCAATCAGAGAGCAGAGGACTCAGTTCTGTTATGCACAGTTGAGGTGTCTTCATTTCGGCCAAGGAAAATTACAAGTGGACTGCTGTCCCATATGTAGAGTTTTGTGCCCAGCTGATGTGTTCTTGCAGCTCAAACAAATGCCCATGTCAGCCACTGATATTTGCTGATGGAACCTGAGATAAATTCCTGAGATGTGTGGGACATTGGGATGTGTGCCCTAGAAGCATTGGAATCCCTAAAATGTCCCTAAAGTGTGAGATAGATGGCTGGAACCCATGCTTCAATAGGTTGGAGCTTCAGAACTTCAATCTCGAGAGGTTCAAGTAACTGTTCTACAGGTTGAATGGGCTTCAGGTATGCACTCGATAGGTTCTCGACGGGTTGTAACAGGAGCTCGATAGGTTCATTCAACCTATCGACAAGATGCTCGACAGGTTCCATTTTAGCATCAGAACCTCTCGATAGGTTCTCGACAGGTTGATTTAGGCATCAGAACCTCTCGACAGGTTCATTTTCAGCATTTTTCAGCATTGCAGCTTGATTTCAGCACATACCAGCTTGTGGGGTTCAACGAACCACTCGAGAGGTTGGATCTTATTGTTTTAAACCACTCGAGGGGTTGGTTTTCAACATGAACCACTCGTGGGGTTCACTAAATTATGCATTTAAACCACTCGAGTGGTTGCACCAGCCCTCTAAACTGCTCGAATTCTTCAAGTTTGCAGCCGTGCTGCTCATGGGCTTCAATCATCAGCTCAAGTAGATGAACTTCAACACTTAAAGTACTCAAGTGCATTAATGTTGCAGCTATAATATGCCACTTAAATTGCTCTGCAGCTGTTCTCATAAAATGCCTTGAGGTGCTGATTTGCTGCTGTCTTCCATCCAAGGTGCTGCCTTGCTACAAACACAAAATGTTGTATTACTGCATAGCACCTCATTAACCTTTGGGCTTCACCACTCTCTCTCAACAGGTCTTCAAGGCCCCCAAAGCATGCTAAAAAGCCCCAATGGTGTGAACCACCATGGTGCCTTTTCAATAAATCCATCAGCACACTTCTAAACACAAAATTCCTTCTTCTTGGCTTCAAAAGCATGGATTGCAGTATTAAGCTCTTATTTTATTGTTATCTATAAAAACACACTTAAAAGACATTATTAATATGCTTAAAGGTCCATCAAAGGTCAGGTTAAGGGGTAGAAGGTGGTATATTTCAGTGCTCAACACACCCCCAAACCTAACCTTTGCTAGTCCACAGGCAAAGTAAAATTTAAAACAACTAACCTATGAAATAAAATGCCACTTTCGAAGAGAACACGGGTGCATTTGGCACATGCACCAAGCCTTTTAAACCCCTAGGTGATCCCTAGTGGAGGAGTGGAGTCTCCTGAGGGTTTTCAGTGAAGGTACCCCCAAACTTCTCCAATTAAATTAGTTAATACTCATGCAACATGCTAAAACAGAGTTCAAGTAAAATAAAATAAATTTCACACCATGTCCATTCAGTTTTTGAGGATTTTAAGTAGAAAAATCATCTGTTTAAAACCTGAAATTCTGCTGTAATTCCTTCATCATCAATCAGTTCATGTCAAGGCATTGTGCCTGAAAATTAATGTAGAGTTCATCTTTAATTTAAGAATTATGTTTTAATAATACCCCAAACAAATAAGATTTCAGACCCAAATCTTGCTGGGATTGTCACTCAATTAAAAATAGAAGGGTGCATCCTTTCACAAAGCTCAAGAGCAGTTATAGCCCTCAGATAGGATTGTAAGCATGAGCATAGGCATTGCTATAATTTCTGAAATTTTCTAACACTTTTCATCATAGATTAAACAAATCTTCATCTCCACATGCCAGCTCAATCCATTTCAGATAAGTAAGGTCTTCTTATTGGGTGGTAATGTGGCTTATGGGTGAAATTTGTAAAAGAATAAAGGGGTAAAGAGGATTCAAATTGAGAAATTAGTAAGGGTAAGGAGGTGGTCTAGTCAACACCTTCTTCATTTTAGCACAATTCCATCTATTTCTTGAATTTTTAGATTTGAAGTGGCCAGTTTCTAATCCTCTTTTCAGTCTTTCAATGAAATGACATCTCTTTCTCATTCCTTTTCTTTGATTTTCTATTTTTTTTCTTTTCCTTTTGTATGTTTTTCTTTTTGTATTTTTCTCCATTTTCTTTTTATGGGCTGGAATGCCACAATACCACCAAATGTGCTTCCTTCTCTTTCAACCAAATTTTAAACCTTGCTCCTCTAACCTCACTTCTCCTCCTTTTTCCTGATTTCTCAGATCGAGAGTGAACTAAAATAGGTCAAGGGGGTTTTGGGTTCAAATTATTTGGTTTTTATCAAAGAAAAACTGAGATTTTTAAGGCTCAAATGATGTATATCAAGGGCAGTTCAAAGGTGGAAAAATTAAAGGCTCAAACTATCCAAGGGATGGCCTTACTTCATGTCCTCAATGTCATGAATGTTGTCAGGCTGTTTCAACTTAGATTTGCCTAACTTCTAGTGGGCAAAATTAGATCTAATCAGTCCATAGAGCAGAGAAAATTGCCAAGACACTCTTCAAAGAAAATTTTTCAGGCACAAATCTCACTAGGTATGGCCTTCCATCAGATTTTTTTGGGTGTATCCTTATAGTTTTCTCTCATTTCAGGTTCACTAAACATCAAAATTTGAAAATTCTTGACGTTTGCTTCATGAAAAATGTTAAAACTACAGCTCATTTAAGTTTTAGAAGATTTTTAATTTCCTATTTTTCCAAAAATCATGCGGGAAATCACTTTATTTTCCGAAAAAAATTCAACATGGCTGCACTAGCATTGACTCATTTCATTGGCACACCTGCCATACGCCCAAACCTAAGATGAACATTGTCCTCAATCTTCTACACAAAGAGAAACTAGGGCAGTAGAGTAAAAGAAGAAAGAAAAGCTAAGCAGAAAAATTGCAGCTATGTGCAGCAGAAAATAAAAAAAACAAAACTGAATATATGAGCAGGAAAATGGTAAAAAAATGCTATAAAAATGCAGGAAATTACTGATAAAACAGAAAAATTAGTAAAAAAAAAGCTAAAATTGCTACAAAATAAAATCTAAAAAAAAAAAACTGCATAGATGGACAGAAAAATTAAAAGGACTACTAGGCAAATGAAAGGAAACAATTAACAACAGAACAATAGTAAAAACAAAGTGAGGAACAGAATACAAAGCTACAAACACGGACAAATGCAGATACAAAAATAGAATTGTAGATAAAAAATAGGAAAAACAAAGTTAGAAGCTGAATATAATCATACAAAAATATAGAAAATTAGTAAAATTAAGACCTTAGAAAAATTAACAATCGAAAAACAGATTTTTAAACTAAAATTCCTAGACCAACTCATAAATCCCCTAAGCCCAAAGAAAACCCAAAAGCCTGAGCCATCAGCTACTTATGAATCTAAGTGATTTTAAAAATGATTAGCAGGAATAACATACAGTGAAAAGCAAGAATCATAAGACTGACCCCTATGTTGATGATGTGTATGAGTAAAAAAGAATTTCTAAATAATGAAGCATGGGAGCACACATTAAAAATGAGATTAATACACAGCTGAGATCCATTTAATGGTGAAAAATCTTGTAGGAAAATAAAATCAATAGCTCCATTAAATTAGCAGGATAACATATGATCTATTGCTCATTAACCTCCATGATTCCTCAAGAGGAAAAACCATGATCTCAGCAGGTCCAGATGGGAAAAGTGAATAAAAACAAAAATAAATAGCCCATCTGAAGATATTTTTATGTTTTTATAATTTTCTATTTTTTTGTTTATTTTGGATCAGCCCGGGCTCAATAAGAGCCCTTATTTACTATTGTTGAAAAATAATAAGAAATTTTAATTTGTATTTTCATTTTCTTCTATTTTTTTATTTGGTTTTGTTGAGTTATACAAAAATTAGAATGTCCGCAAACACAACAAAATTGTTGGTTAAAAGAATTTAAAAATAGAAAATAAATGCAAAGGAGAAGGGGATGCAAACTCAAGCAGATCTGCTCCTGCTGCAATCCATTTGCTACTCGTTTGGCAGCTACTCCAGATCTGTAAAAATTCAACAACTGTAGCAGTACTTTATTCAAGCATATTGACAAAAATACAAAGAAAAACTCAAACTACTGCCTCATTTCTGCAAAAATGCAAAAGGCTACAGCAACATTTATTCTAACATCTAGAAGGCATAAAATAAAAACTCAGAAAAATTAGAAATTCTGCGGCTGTAAAACAGGTTTTCTGTATAAAAACTACAACAGACATTTAATCAAACAGGTGGAATGCACTTTAAAATTTTAAAAACTAATCAGCAATAAAAACTAAAAAAAATTAGATCTACAAAAATAAAAAACTCAGATCTACTATCTAGATCAAAACTCCCTGACAGCAGCGCCAAAAACTTGTTGGGGAATTTTAGGTGCTGATTATTATGAAGTAGAAGAAAGAAAATAAAATCAAAGTAAAATAGAGGATGAATTTAGCACATCTAAAATATCCTAGACCTGCAAGATACAGGGTCCCTTGTAGCAAGTTTTAATAAGTAAGTGTTTGTCCCACAGAGAGTAGTGACCTAAACCTAGATGGTGTATAGTAGACCTCCAGATCTGGCTACAAATCTGGTAATTCTAAGAAGAAAGAGAGCTTTTTGGGTTTCACTAGATCTAATTTATAAAACTGAAATATAAAACCACATCTAAAAGATTGAGGAAGATGGATGATAAAATAAAATATAAAATGGGGAGAAATAGACAGCTTGGGCCTAGTTTTTAGTGCAAAAAAAATCAAGAGCTGGGGATTTGTAGCAATCCTTCATTTGGCTACAAGCACAAATGCAAGGTATAAGAATTTGATTTAGACATGTGGTTTGGATTGATCTTAAGGCTATGATCTTTCCACTTAAATGGTCACATATCATCCAATAGATTTCCTACATTTCGATGGCTTCAATCAGAACAAGATAATCACTACAGATGCTATGCATGTAAGGCCACAGGCACAGGCACCCACAGGCATATCAAACCCAGGGAAATTATATGGTCATCAAGAGATCTATCGGAGAAGGGCCTGGGCTTATGCTGAGTGCAAAAATTCGATCGAGAATCTAATGGGACTACAAGATCTTTAGATTTAATTAAGCTTTAAAATCAATAATTTATTGCTTTAATAAAAAATAACTTACAATAACATTATTCTCAGATCTGTAGTCTGTGCATCGATTCACATTTCTTCATGCCAAAATTATAATTACAAACCAGATCTGAGTTGCTACCTAGATCTAATCCAGCAGGCTGGATTAGAGAGAGAAGGGGGAAGAAAAAAGGGAAAAATAAAACCTAAAACTAAACCTAAATGAGCTAAGGAGAACTCAGGCTATTCCTTTATTCCTACTTTCCTTGCTGAGAAATTACAGCAGAATAGATAGGTATTTATACATATGCATCGATCCATGTGCAAGCGAGAGGACTCGATTACATATACACAACTGAGGTTTCTTCATTTCGGCCAAGGAAAATTGCATGTGGACTGCTATCCCATGTGCAGAGTTTTGTGCCCAACTGATGTGTTCTTGCAGCTCTCAAAAATGCCCCTGTCGGCCACTGATATTTGCTGATGGAACCTGAGATAAATCCCTATGAGACATTGGGATGTGTGCCCTAGAAGCATTGGAATCTCAAAAATGTCCCTAAAGTGTGAGATAGATGGCTAGAACCCGTGCCTCGATAGGTTGAATCTTTAGAACCCCAATCTCGAGAGGTTCAAGCAATTGTTCGACAGGTTGAATGGGCTTCAGGTATGCACTCGACAGGTTTTAACAGGAGCTCGACAGGTTCATTCAACCTATCAACGGGATGCTCGACAGGTTCCATTTCAGCATCAAAACCTCTCAACAGGTTCTCGACAGGTTGATTTAGGCATCAGAACCTCTCGACAGGTTCATTTATCCTCTCGACAGGTTATTGACAGGTTTATTTTCAGCATTTTTCAGCACTGCAACTTGATTTCAGCACATACTAGCTCGTTGGGTTCAACCAACCACTCGAGAGGTTGGATCTTATCATTTTAAACCACTCGAGGGTTGGTTTTCAACATGAACAACTCGTGGGGTTCACTAAATTATGCATTAAAACCATTTGAGTGGTTGCACTAGCCCTCTAAATTGCTCGAATTCTTCAAGTTTGCAGCCGTGCTGCTCATGGGCTTCCATCATCAGCTCGAGTAGATAAACTTCAACACTTAAAGTACTCAAGTGCATTAATGTTGTAGTTGTAATATGCCACTTGAATTGCTCTGCAGCTGTTCGCATAAAATGCCTTGAGGTGCTGATTTGCTGCTGTCTTCCATCCAAGGTGCTCCCTTGCTACAAACACAAAATGTTGTATTATTGTATAGCACCTCATTAACCTTTGGGCTTCACTACTCTCTCTCAACAGATCTTCAAGGCCCCCAAAGCATGCTAAAAATTCCCAATGGTGTGAACCACCATGGTGCCTTTTCAATAAATCCATCAGCTCCACTGCTAAACACAAAATTCATTCTTCTTGGCTTCAAAAGCATGGATTGCAGCATTAAGCTCTTATTTTATTGTTATCTATAAAATCACACTTAAAAGTTATCATGAACATGCTCAAAGGTCCATCAAAGGTCAGGTTAAGAGGTAGAAAGTGGTATATTTCAGTGCTCAACACACCCGCAAACCTAACCTTGGCTAGTCCTCGAGCAAAGTGAAATTTAAAACAACTAACCTATGAAATAAAATGCCACTTTCGTATGGAACATGGGTGCATTTGGCACATGCACCAAGCCTTTTAAACCCCTAGGTGATCCCTAGTGGAGGAGTGGAGTCTCCTGAGGCTGTGAAGGTACCCCCAAACTTTTCTAATAAAATTAGTTAATATTCATGCAACATGCTAAAATAGAGTTCAAGTAAAATAAAATAAATTCCACACCATGTCCATTCAATTTTTGAGGATTTTTAGCAGAAAAATCATCAGTTTAAAACCTAAAATTTTGCTTAATTCCTTCATCATCAATTAGTTCATGTCAAGGCCTTGTGCCTGAAAATTAATACAGAGTTCACCTTTAATTTAAGAATTCTGTTTTGATAATGTCCCGAACAAATAAGATTTTAGACCCAAATCTTGCTAGGGTTGTCACTCAATTTAAAATAGGAGGGTGCATCCTTTCACACAGCTCAAGAGTTGTTACAGCCCTCAAATAGGACAGCAAGTTTGAGCATAGGCATTGCTATAATTTCTAATATTTTCTAACTCTTTTCACCATAGATTAAACAAATCCTCATCTCCACATGACAGCTCAATCCATTTCAGATAAGTAAGATATTTTATTGGGTTGTAATGTGGCTTGAAATTTATAAAAGAATAAAGGGGTAAAAAGGATTCAAATTGAGAAATCAGTAAGGGTAAGGAGGTGGTCTAGACAACACCTTCTTCATTTCAGCACAATTCCATCTATTTCTTGAATTTTTAGATTTGAAGTGGCCAGTTTCTAATCCTCTTTTCTATCTTTCAATGAAATGACTTCTTTTTCTCATTCATTTTCTTTGATTTTCTATTTTTTTTCTTTTCTTTTTGTATTTTTCTCCATTTTTCTTTTTATGGGCTGGAATGCCACAATACCACCAAATGTGCTTCCTTCTCTTTTAACCAAATTTTAAACCTTGCTCCTCTAACCTCACTTCTCCTTTTTCCTGATTTCTCAAATCGAGAGTGAACTGAAACAGGTCAAGGGGTTTTGGGTTCAAATTATCTAGTTTTTATCAAATAAAAACTGAGATTTTTAAGGCTCAAACGGTGTGTATCAAGGGCAGTTCAAAGGTGAGAAAATTTTAGGCTCAAACTTCCAAGGGATGGCCTTACTTCATGTCCTCAATGTCATGAATGCTGTGAAGCTGTTTCAACTTGGATTTGCCTAACTTCTGGTGGGCAAAATTAGATCTAATCAGTCCATAGAGCAGAGAAAATTGCCAAGACACTCTTCAAAGAAAATTTTTCAGGCCCAAATCTCATTGGGTATGGCCTTCTATCAGATTTTCTCGGGTGTATCCTTACAGGTTTCTCCCATTTCAGGTTCACTAAACATCAAAATTTGAAAATTCTTGACATTTGCTTCGTGAAAAATGTTAAAACTACAGCTCATTTAAGTTTCAATTTTTTTTTAATTTCCCATTTTTCCAAAAATCAGGTAGGAAATCACTTTATTTTCAAAAAAAATTTCAACATGGCTGCACTAGCATTGACTCATTTCATAGGCACACCTACCATACCCCCAAACCTAAGATGAACATTATCCTCAATGTTCTACACAAGGAGAAACTAGGGGCAGTAGAGTAAAAGAAGAAAGAAAAACTAAGCAGAAAAATTGCAACTATGTGCAGCAGAAAATAAAAAAAATAAAACTGAATATATGAGCAGGAAAATGATAAAAAAAATGCTATACAAATGCAGGAAATTACTGATAAAACAGAAAAATCAGTAAAAAAAAAAGCTAGAACTGCTACAAAATAAAATCTAACAAAAAAAACTACATATATAGACAAAATAATTAAAAGGACTGCTAGGCAAATGAAAGGAAACAATTAATAACAGAACAACAGTAAAACCAAAGTGAGGAACATAATACAAAGCTACAAACACGGACAAATGCAGATACAAAAACAGAATTGTAGATAAAAAACAGGAAAAACAAAGTTAGAAGCTGAATATAATCATACAAAAATAAAGAAAATCAGTAAAATTAAGACCTTAGAAAAATTAACAATCGAAAAACAGATTTTTAAACTAAAATTCCTAGACCAACTCATAAATCCCCTAAGCCCAAAGAAAACCCAAAAGCCTGAGCCATCAGCTACTTATGAATCTAAGTGATTTTAAAAATGATTAGCAGGAATAACATACAGTGAAAAGCAAGAATCATAAGACTGACCCCTATGTTGATGATGTGTATGAGTAAAAAAGAATTTCTAAATAATGAAGCATGGGAGCACACATTAAAAATGAGATTAATACACAGCTGAGATCCATTTAATGGTGAAAAATCTTGTAGGAAAATAAAATCAATAGCTCCATTAAATTAGCAGGATAACATATGATCTATTGCTCATTAACCTCCATGATTCCTCAAGAGGAAAAACCATGATCTCAGCAGGTCCAGATGGGAAAAGTGAATAAAAACAAAAATAAATAGCCCATCTGAAGATATTTTTATGTTTTTATAATTTTCTATTTTTTTGTTTATTTTGGATCAGCCCGGGTTCAACAAGAGCCCTTATTTACTATTGCTGAAAAATAATAAGAAATTTTAATTTATATTTTAATTTTCTTCTATTTTTTTATTTGGTTTTGTTGAGTTATACAAAAATTAGAATAACAGCAAACACAACAAAACTACTGGTTAAAAGAATTTAAAAATAGAAAATGAATGCATAGGAGAAGGGGATGTAAACTCAAGCAGATCTGCTCCTGCTGCAATCCATTTGCTCCTTGTTTGGCAGCTGCTCTAGATCTGCAAAAATTCAACAACTGCAGTAGTACCTTATTCAAGCATATTGAAAAAAACACAAACAAAAACTCAAACTGCAGCCTCATTTATGAAAAAATGCAAAATGCTACAGCAGCATTTATTTAAACATCTAGAAGGCATAAAATAAAAACTCAGAAAAATAAGAAATTCTGCTACAATAAAATAGGTTTTCTGTATAAAAACTGTAGCAGACATTTAATCAAACAGGTGGAATGCACTCTAAAATTTTAAAAACTAATCAGCAATGAAAACTAAAAAAATTAGATCTACAAAAATAAAAAACTCAGATCTACTATCTAGATCAAAACTCCCTAGCAGCGGCGCCAAAAATTTGATGGGGAATTTTAGGTGCTGATTATTATGAAGTAAAAGAAAGAAAATAAAATCAAAGTAAAATAGAGGATGGATTTAGCACATCTAAAATATCCTAGACCTGTAAGATACAGGGTCCTTTGTAGCAAGTTTTGATAAGTAAGAGTTTGTCCCAAAGGGAATAGTGATCTAAACCTAGAAGGTGTATAGTAGACCTCCAGATTTGGCTACAGATCTGGCAATTCTAAGAAGAAAGAGACCTTTTTGGGTGTCAATAGATGTAATTTATAAAACTGAAATATAAAACTATATCTAAAGGAATAAGGAAGATGGATGATAAAGTAAAATATAAAATGGGGAGAAATAGACAGATAGGGCCTAGTTTTTATTGCAAAACAGATCAAGAGCTGGGGATTTGCAACAATCCTTCATTTGGCTACTAGCATAAATGCAAGGTATAAGAATCAGATTTAGACCGGTGGTTTGGATTGATCTTAAGGCTATGATCTGTCCACTTAAATGGTCACAGATCATCCAATAGATTTCCTCCATTCTGATGGCTTTAATTAGAACAAGATAATCGCTACAGATGTTGTGGATGTAAGGCCACAGACACAGGCACTCACAGGCATATCAAACCCAGGGAAATTAGATGGTCATTAAGAGATCTATCGGGGAAGGGCCTGGGCTTGTGCCGAGTGCAAAATTTTGATCGAGAATCTAATGGGACCACAAGATCTTTAGATTTAATTAAGCTTTAAAATCAACAATTTATTGCTTTAATAAAAAACAACTTATAATAACATTGTTCCTAGATCTGTAGTCTGTGCATCAATCCACATTTCTTCATGCCGAAATTACAATTACAAATCAGATCTGAGCTGCTACCTAGATCTAATCCAACAGGCTGGATTAGAGAGAGTAGGGGGAAGAAAAAAGGGAAAAATAAAACCTAAAACTAAACTTAAATGAGCTAAGGAGAACTCAGGCTATTCCTTTGTTCCTACTTTCCTGGCTGAGGAATTACAGCAGAATAGATGGGTATTTATACATATGCATCGATCCATGTGCCTTGAGTTGCAGCCAATCAGAGAGCAGAGGACTCAGTTCTGTTATGCACAACTGAGGTGTCTTCATTTCGGCCAAGGAAAATTGCATGTGGACTGCTGTTCCATGTGTAGAGTTTTGTGCCCAGCTGATGTGTTCTTGTAGCTCTTAAAAATGCCCCTGTCGGCCACTGATATTTGCTGATGGAACCTGAGATAAATCCTTGAGATGTGTGGGACATTGGGATGTGTGCCCTAGAAGCATTAGAATCTCTAAAATGTCTCTAAAGTGTGAGATAGATGGTTGGAACCCGTGCCTCGATAGGTTGGAGCATCAGAACTTCAATCTCGAGAGGTTTAGGCAACTATTCGACAGGTTGAATGGGCTTCAGGTATGCACTCGACAGGTTCTAACAGGAGCTCGATAGGTTCATTCAGCCTATTGATAGGATGCTCAACAGGTTCCATTTCAGTATCAGAACCTCTCCACAGGTTGATTCAGGCATCAGAACCTCTCGACAGGTTCATTTTCAGCATTTTTAGCACAACAGCTTAATTTCAGCACATACCAGCTCGTGGGGTTCAACCAACCACTCAAGAGGTTGGATCTTATCATTTTAAACCACTTGAGGGGTTGGTTTTCAACATGAACCAATCGTGGGGTTCACTAAATTATGCATTTAAACCACTCGAGTGGTTGCACCAGCCCTCTAAATTGCTCAAATTCTTCAAGTTTGCAGCTATGCTGCTCATGGGCTTCCATCATCAGCTCGAGTAGATGAACTTCATCACTTAAAGTACTCAAGTGCATTAATGTTGTAGCTGTAATATGCCACTTGAATTTCTCTACAGCTATACGCATAAAATGCCTTGAGGTGCTGATTTGCTGCTGTCTTTCATCCAAGGTGCTGCCTTGCTACAAACACGAAATGTTGTATTACTGCATAGCACCTCATTAACCTTTGGGCTTAACCACTCTCTCTCAACAGGTCTTCAAGGCCCCCAAAGCATGCTAAAAAGGCCCAATGGTGTGAACCACCATGGTGCCTTTTCAATAAATCCATCAGCTCCATGCTAAACACACAATTCCTTATTCTTGGCTTCAAAAGCATGGATTGCAGCATTAAGCTCTTATTTTATTGTTATCTATAAAAACACACTTAATAGACATTATTAACATGCTCAAAGGCCCATCAAAGGTCAGGTTAAGGGGTAGAAAGTGGTATATTTTAGTGCTCAACAGTGGGACAGCTGGGTACCTTGGGAGGTGTGCCCTAGAAGGTGTGAAAACCCCAAAATGTCCCTGAACATTGAAAACAACAAGCTGGGCCCATGCCTCACAAAGATGGAATTCTGCATATGGCCTCTCGTGAGGCTGTCGCATCGATGGTTTGGCAGCTGAAGAAGGCTCGCGAGGTTCCTAGTAGTGCAGCTCAAGCAGCTCGTGAAGATGATTGAATCTGTCTTTGAACTGCACAAGAGCTGCGCGATGTTAATTTTTAGAGCTCTCTCTCCTTTTAGGCTACAGGAAGTCGATTTAGCTACTAAAGAAGGCAGCTCGCGAAGATGAAATGGAACTACGTGAGTTTCTTTTTGATTCAGGTTGCAGGCTCGCGAGGATGATTCAAAGTGTGCGGGATTTGCGCGACATGATAGAGTGCCACGGTCACTGAACCACTTGAGATCCTTGTGAGGGGGGGTTTTCTTGCCAAATTGAACTGTGCGAGAGACTCATGAACAGAGGATTTGTTGCAGGCCTTAACCTCTCAAGTTCCATGCGAGTACAATGAATGCAGCTCAACAGGTTCAAGGGAACCACGCGACAGCTGGTTTCTCCTCATGCTCCACAATCTCTGTTGGTTCTCACTGCAGCTCTAAGGTGCATGCTTTGCTTGCCATATCAGTAAGTGCAGCTCTACCACAATAGCTGCTCTAGTTCAGCAATGCTGTCTTTTTGGCTTTTGTGTTGCAACTGCTTAGTTCTTCAATGAGCTTTCTGCTGTGTTGTTGCATTTAAATTCACTACAGCAGCACTCCATCAACTTTTGAGCTTCCTCTTTCTCTCTCAGCAGGTCTCCAAGAGGTCCCAAATGCATGCCAAATTACCCTAATGGTGTGGACCACCATGGTGCATTCATTGTAAACCCATCAGCTCCACAGTTTGACTTGAAATTCTATTTTCTTGGCTTGAAAATATAGGATTGCAACTTTAAGCTCTTATTTTCCTGCTATCTACAAAACACAATTAAAAAACATTATTAATATGCTCAAAGGTCCATCACAGGCTAGGTTGAGGGGTGAAAAATAGTATTTTTCAGTGCTCAACACATCTCATTAGTAGCAAACTGGGGTCTAGCATCACTAAGTTAAGGGCATCGAAATGGTAAATTATGTGACTAATCAACCATCTCCAAAACCCCTTCACAATGGCAGAAGAACCCAACTTGTTCGAGATTAGTAAAACCATTGATAGTCTAATAGAAAGGGAGCAGGCCGAGATTCTTGCGCTTCTAGCCAAGGAGGAGAGGCTGATTGAAAGGTCAATGGTCGAGATTCAAGTGCTTTTGAATTAGAAGAAGAGGTGGCTGCACCAACAACCACGCAGTCCAAAGGGGGAGTCGTCTACCCCAACCCCCCTCGCCCTACACCCCCTCCTAACTCTCGACCCACTTGATGTCATCTCAGGTGATAGTGCTGGTGTCTGTCTGTCTCACTAGATGTTTCATAGGTTTTCTTTTCTTTCTTTTTTGTATAGATTATTATTTTTGTAAGTAGTCTTAAGATATATGAATAGATTATTATTTTTGTAAGTAATCTTAAGAGCATGAGAAGATCTATCCGATGCATGATCTTGAGTTTGCCGCGGTGATCTTTGCACTTAAGATCTGGAGACACTACCTATATGGTGAGACCTTTGAGATTTTCACGGATCACAAAAGCCTCAAATACTTATTTACATAGAAGGAATTGAAGGCAATAGAGATGGATTAAATTTCTCAAGGACTATGACTACTTGATTCAGTATCACTCAGGTAAAGCAAATGTCGTGGCAGATGCTTTAAGTCGGAAGAACTCAACTCAGTTTGCTAGCCTCATTACTGGACTTCATTGCTGGAAATTGTTGGAGGTTATTTCTTTGTATGATAAGAACATCGAGGTGCAAGTTTTAGGCACATTTTAGCTAATGTCACAATAAGACCAACAATATTTGATCGAATTCATGAGCTTCAGATGAAAGATGCAGAACTCTTAAAGATTCATGAGCTTTAGATGAAAGATGCTGAACTCTTAAAGATTCATGAGCTTCAGATGAAAGATGCAGAACAATTTTTGATCGAATTCATGAGCTTCATATGAAAGATGCAGAACTCTTAAAGGTCAGGCAGAGTGTGACAAACAACACCAACGTAGACTTCTCGGTTAAGGAAGACGGACCATTGCTATTCTGAGGACGTTTATGCATACCGAGTGATGCCGATCTGTGGCAGACAATATTGGACGAAGCCCATAAGTCCCAATATGCTATTCATCCTAGTGGTATCAAGATGTACCAAGACTTGAGAAAGAATTATTGGTGGAGAGGATTGAAGAAAGATATCGCCGAATATGTTTCAAAATGCTTGGTGTGTCAGCAAGTAAAGGTGGATCATAGACACCCAGCAGGTCTATTACAACCTCATCCAATACCTGAGTGGAAATGAGAGTCTATTTCTATGGACTTCATTGTACGATTACCAAGGACGGTGAAGTGCCACAATGCTATATGGGTAGTCATTGACCGACTAACGAAGTCAACACATTTCCTGCCCTACAACACCACATATATGACCAGTAAACTGGCAAAATTGTATATGAGAGAAATCGTCCGACTACATGGTATTCTGACAAGTATCATTTCGGATCATGACCCGTTATATACCTCACTATTTTGACAAATATTCCAAGAAGGCATGGCACGAGATTGGACTTTAGTTCGACATTCCATCTGCAGACCGATGGTCAGACGGAGAGAGTCAATCAGATTATCTAAGATATGCTTAGAGCGTTCATGATTAATTTTCAGGGATCATGGGATTAGCATCTACCAATGATTGAATTTGCGTATAATAGTAGTTTTCAGCAGAGCATTGGGATGGCTCCGTATGAAGCGCTGTATGGACGGAGATGTAGATCTCTAATTAATTGGGAGGAATCCAATGAAAAATTTATCTTGGGATCGAAAGTTATAAAGAAAAATGATGAAATCGTTCGCATCATTCGAGAAAGAATCAAGATGACTTAGAGTCGACAAAAGAGCTATGCCGATATGAAGAGAACAAGCGTGGATTTCCAAGTGGGAGATCACATATTTGTGAAAATTTCTCCAATGAAGGGTGTGATGCACTTTGGAAAGGGTGGGAAGTTAAGTCCTCACTACATTGGACTATTTGAAGTATTGGGAAGAGTTGGCGAAGTTTCATATAGGGTCGCTTTATCCCAGCAACTCGATAGAGTGCATGATGTGTTTCACGTTACCATGCTACGAAAATACGTGAAGGATCCGACTTACATACTCGATGCGCCATCAATCGAAGTTTACAAGGATTTGACGGTTATAGAAGAACCAATACAAATTTTGGACCGAACTAAATAGGTGTTATGCACAAAACAGATTCCCTTAGTGCTAGTCTAATGGAAAAATCATTCTAAAGAGGAAGCTACTTGGGAGGGTGAAGCCGAGATTCGCGACTAGTACCCTTCGTTGTTTCAGTGAATGAGGACAGAAAAAAAATTATAAAAGTCATTTGTGATTTTGAGTGCATGTAAGCAACTTTAATGACTAATGAAATTTAAGAATGGGAAGTTTAATGGCCGATAATCAAGAAGGAAATTGAAAAACAAAATTTTAAGTGTTTTATGCTAATTTCGTTCGATGGAAATTAATTTTTATCGGTCAATTGAAACCACCAAACAAAACCGATTTTTCAATAAATTAAGACATAATAAATTCGTTCGATCGAATTAATTTTTGATCGATCAAATTTGAAAATCGTTCGATCAAAATAAAATTTGTTCGATCAAATTAAATTTCATTCGATGAAAATTTATAAAGGCCAGGGGTAACCTGAGAAATTTGACCGATCGAAATTTATTTCGTTAGATCAAATTTTGGGGCTCGATGGATCGAAATCGTGGCCCATTTTCACTTAAGTTAATTTCGATCGATCGAAATTAAATTCGTTCGATCAAAATCGCAGTTCCGTTTTTATTAAGTGAAATTTGATCGATCAAAAATTAATTCAATTGATCAAATCACGCAGTATATAAGTGATTTGAACCTTTCTAGTTCAAAAATTTTAGAAAATTTGGGGGGGCTTTCTCTTAGAGTTTTGTGTGCTCCTTCTTGGAGATCGAAGAACTGTTCATTTGCACACGCATTCTTCACGAGACCAAATCAAAACTTCATCAAGAAGGTAAAGCCCTAAATTTCTTTTAGAATCTCGCATTCAAATGCACTTATTTTGTATGGATTCTAAAGAAACCCTAGATTTTTGTTTGCAAAATTATGGCCCCTAAGACGAGGCAATCGTCTAAAACCCTTACGTTGAAGAAACCCAAGATTCAAGCGGGTTCTTCACAACCACCACCAAACCCTCCACAAAAACCGATACCCGCACCACCATCCACCTCCTCGCAGACGCCACCACGTAAACAACCAAAAGAATGGTGGGCTGCCAAAGGGTTTGCCTACGAGTTTAAGATCAACCCAGCCTTATTTGAGACTCCCGACGTACTAGGTAAAGACGGTTGGGCTCTCGATTATTTAGGGAAGGCCGGATTAGATAACCTTTTGAAACCTATTCATGAATACTACTACCCTCGCCTCGTACGACTGTTCTATCAAAACATGTACAATGGTCCGAACCCCAAAACCACCATTTGCAACAAAATTGATGGGAAAAGTGTTAAGCACTGATTTTTGCCACTTTCTACCCCTTGAAACCTGGCTTTTGCTGAGCCTTAGAGTATTTAATAATTGTTTTTAGTGATGTTCTGTAGTAAGGGGTTAATTACATTCTTAGTGCAGGTTTCCATTAAAAAGTGCCATTTAGAAGAGTTTTAAACCAATCAACAGTTGAAAGAGAGAGAGTTGGAAAGAGCGGGCTATGGCTTGTTGATAAGGAAGTGCACTTGGCCTCAACTTCTGTAGCACCTCTTTAGTGGACTGCTTAATCCACTTTGCACCCATGCATCAGCTGTGCAGCCATATAGTTCAGCCTCCATGTTGTGCCTTATTAAGTAGAGCTTTGGGTTTTCTGTAGCAAATGAGTCTTCAAGCTCTCGAGGAAAGCAGCAGCAAACTCCTCCAGATCCTCTCAACTGGCAGCTGAACAGCCTACCTGTAGAGCAGATGAAAAGTAGCTCAAAACCTATCGATATCTTCAAGCAGCAGCCCCACACCAGTCGACTCCTTTCCAATAGATCCTATCGAACAACAAGTAGAAGTAGCCCATGGAACCTCTCGAATTGTGTTAGCTTCAGCACCAAACGTGTCAACAGCTAGTAGCTCAAACCTATCGAAATGCTGAAATGAACCTATCGATTGGTTTAGCAGCTGGGTTTGTCAACCTATAGAATGGACCAAGCCATCCACTAACCTGTCGGTTTCTCCAACAGCCCTGCATTTCAATCCTAATGAGTGGATGAGCTTCAAAAGGAACCTCTTGAAATTCATTTGCAGCTCCCATCCATCCTCACGAAACTCAATTGCAGTAAATATCCATCCTGTCGAGTGGATACCCAGCAGCCCAAACCTGTCGACAATTTGCATGCACAGCTCTAGCTGCAAGCCAGTCCATAGCTGCTATTGACCACTTAAATATCTGAACCTGTAATATCCCAAAAATTTGAGCGTTAAACAGTGACATCAGGATCCGTGCCTGACTGGTTGTAGGTTTGACCAAGTGATGGTCAAACAGTGGACTCATGAAGGGATAAACTGATGTGATGTCAATATGACCTAAGTGTAGTGTATAGTGTGAGTTAGTGATTATACACACCTATCTCTGTTGTATGTGTTTAACACACAAAGCTGGAAAGAGGATAAAAGAGTTTTAATAAACCTAGTTTGCTTTTATTTGGTTGGTGAAAGAGAGTTAAGAAGAGAGAGAGAGGGAGAAACCAAGATGAGTTGTTGAGCTAGGAGTTAATGCAAATAAAGAGGAGATTAGAGCATTGAATGTTGGATTCAACGCATGAGGAGCTGTTGAAGCGAAAAGCTGGAACCCTAGCCATCAAACCCAATGAATCAATCCTTTAAGGGATTTATTGAGGTGAGTTTTGTTAGATTTCAATACCTAAAGATTTGATGAGTTTAATTTAGTCAAGTATAGTTAACATGATAGATTAAAGACCTAGAAAAGAAAGAAAATTGATGAGGAAAATATTTGGAAGAAAAGCCCGAAAAGGGGCTGAATCTGGCCAAATCGATTAATCAATTTTGAGAATCGATTAATCGATTTTGGTCTAGAAGTTGAAAAAGCAAGGATGCCCAATTTCGATTAATCGATCTGAAAATCGATTAATCAATTTTGAAGGTCGATTAATCGATTTGGAAATCGACTAATCAACTGGGTACCTCCAGTGGCTGGAGAAATAAAACTTGGGGAAATCGACTAATCAATTTGGATAATCGATTAATCGATTTTGGATTTCGATTAATTGATTTGGGATCGACTAATCGATTTCAAACTTTCAACTACTCGATTTGAGAATTGATTTAACCATTCGGGGGAATTTGATTAATCGATTTGGGATCAATTAATCAATTTTTTATTTCGATTAATCGATTAATCGATTTAGGGTTCGATTAATCGATTTTGGGAGTCGATTAATCAATTTTGGCAGTTTCACTTGACTTTTTAAACTTAACCTTGAGGTTTATGGAGGGTCTAAGACCTTCTCTATTGCATCTTTAGTGATGTGTTGCATGTGTTATGATGTACCATAGGTGGTGCGTGTGAAAGCAAGCATAAGGAGCTGTGTGGGATCTTGATGCTTGGACCTTCAGAGACCTAAGGTAGGGAACACCTTGAACATGTACTTTAATTGCAAGAGCATGTATGTAGTGATATATAACTCAAATTTGAAAAGTTTTAACTACATAAATCTTTGTAAAAAGTGTGCGTGTGTGACACCAAGAAAGTAAATGAGAATGAGACATTCCTAGGGGATGAGAAAGTGATAAATGCATCTGTGTGATGCGAGTAACTGAGACCAAGTAATCTAACGAAAATGAGGCATCCCCAGGGGATGAGAAAGTGATAAAGGCATCAGTGTGATGCGAGTAATTTAGACATTCCAGGGATGTAAGTAAGATTGAATAATGACTGATAAGGCCTAACTGATATAGGATAATACATTTACACTGTGAACAACTATATGTAAAGCACATGATATTTTGTTATTTGAGGTTTAATTAGGATACCCCATCGACGTGGCGGGATACCCGTGACTGACTCGGCAGGATATCCGTTACCGGTAGGGCGGCTAATCTGTACACCAGTGCAGAGGTCTATCCATACACAGTAAGCACATCCCAGGGATGTTGAGATGAGATTTAACCCCGTCGCCTATGAGAAAGGGGCTTGGGTAGTATTCCTAGGGAATACATATAACAACTGTCTATTTAGACAACGATGGAGGGTATCCCATCGGGGCTCGATGCTATATTGCTCGGGGATTACATAAGTTGAAGATTTAAGTTTTCCTTTAGGCCTAGTCAGTGTCATTCATGATCAATTAACAGTAAAGTGAAACATGCAAACCATCCGTAAAATTAAATCAAATTGCCATCTTTTAAACTATTTTTCCAGCAAGTGCATAGATACATCATGCTTATAATATCATGGAATATATGTGAGATTTTGACTTATATGTTCATTGTGTTGTTCCCTATTGAGCTAGGATGTAGCTCACCCTTTAGACTATACGTCACAGGTCCAATGTTAGCAAGAGCAGAGGCTTCAGGGGACGTAGATCCGGGTGATTCGGATTACACGCCAGGGGACGAGTTGGAGCCCCCTCCTGAGGACTTCTTCTAGGAGATTCCGCTGAGTACTTTGAGAGAGTAGTTTTGAGAGCAGATTGGTACGACTTGGTATGTCAAGCCTTTATTTTGATAAACATGTAAATAAATTGATATATTCTTTTTGGCGAACCATCTGGGGTGATCTATTTATCACCGATGGTTCGGATCGGTTATCGATTTATGCAGTGGCATGAAAGTAGAACCGTCTTTTGAGTTCATGCTTAGAATAATGTTTTACTTTCGCATCGTGTGGTTATTGATTCATTTTGTCTTGATATTGCTTGTTATACCAATGTTCCGTACATAGCCATGGGCCACGGTCTGGAAGATCGTGCTGACTGCACGGGTTTTGGGGTGCCGAAATCCGGGCTGTCACAGTTGGTATCAGAGCATTTTCTTTTAGAAATTCTTACAATCATTGTTTTGCCAGAGCATAGGGACTTCTGCTAAAGAAAACTTTATTTTCATGTGCAGACCGTTATGTCTTCTAGAGGAAGGGGCGAACCCAGGGGCGGCCATAGTAGAAGTTTGCGTAGTCGAGATGATTTTATCTCGGATACCAATAGAGTGCCTGTAGGAGATAGAGGGGCTTCAGGCAGTGGTGGCCAAGGGAGCAAAGATCAGGCAGAGACTCAGGATCGCGATCGTTAGGATCGAGATCAGAGTGAACAAGAAAGAGTCAGAGAAAGAAACGAAGACAAAGAGGAGCGTCAGAGGATGATACACACTATGGAAACCATGGCGACTGCCATGGTACAGTAGGCAGCATCCTTGGCAGCTCATACAGCTCATGAGCAGCATTAGCCATCGACACCTCCAGTGGCTCTGACATCGTCAGTGTCTTTTGCATTTACTGAGTTTAGGAGGATGAGACCTCCTAGTTTTTTTGGGCAGGCAGAGCCCATGGCAGCTGAGAACTGGCTGAGTGAGATGGAGAAGGTGTTTAGTGTGCTCACATGTACGGAGGATGAGAGCGTCCGTTGGGCAGCCTATATGCTAGACGGAGAGGCTGGGCCTTGGTGGAAGTCTGTTTCACAGACTAGGGCTCAGGAAACTCCAGATTTGCCCTGGACGTGGGATGAGTTCGTTGAAGAGTTCAATAAACAGTACTTCCCAGAGGTAGTGAGGAACCAAATGGAGATTCAATTTTTGCAGCTTGTTTAGGGGAAGATGACTGTTAGAGAGTATGGAGTGGAGTTCATGTGACTTGCTCGCTTCGCGCCTGACTACGTCATCACAGAGATGATGAGAGCAAAGAGGTTTTAGTAAGGGTTGAGACCAGACGTGAGGGGAGGAGTAGCACCATTCCAGATGAGGACCTATGGAGAGGTCATGAGCAAGGCCTTAGTGGTAGAGGAAGAAAATAATAATAAATACCATCAGAGAGTACAACAAGGAAGGTGGAACGTGAACCAGAGCAGAACGAGAAACTACGAGCCGGTGAATAAAAAGCCGAGATTCGTAGCAAGCAATCAGAGACCACCATTCCAAGGAGGTTATGAGAGATCGGCGCAACAAACCAACCAGCAGAGATTTCCATTGCTTGAGTCGGGGAGGCCGATATGATACGAGAGCCCTGCTATCACTACCGGAGCTATAGTTACATAAGGTTTCTCGCGAGCAGCTTCTTCCACACCTCGGGAGACTTGTGCCAAGTGTGGCAAGTCTCACAGAACAGCGGACTGTAGGCAGGGTACTTGGGGCTGTTTCAGATGTGGTAAGGTGGGCCACTTGATCAAAGATTGCCCTGAGGCAAACAAAGGGAAGACAGCTTCAGCTCCTATGCCACGACCTATACAAGCAAGGAAGCCGATCGTCCAAGGGAGAGCCTATGCGGTCACAGCTCAAGAGGCCCAAAATATAAATGATGTGATCTAAGGTGAGATTTCTTTTAAATAAAGAATTTCAATTCTTAAAAATTTTAGATAAAGAAGGTGCATCCATGTAGAAAATAGAAAAGATCTCGTATGTAATAATTTTGTATGATAGTGTTAACCGTGACTATTCCAACTGGGAAATCGGTTGATACCGAGAAAGTTTGCAACTCCGTGATCGTGAAAATCATGGATGGGGATGACTTTAAACTTCCCGCGAATCTAATTATGTTAGACATGCAAGGATTCAACGTGATCCTTGGCATGGATTGGTTGTCAACTCACTGTGCGACGGTAGATTGCAAGAACAAGGTCATCATCTTCAGACCCAACACAAGGAGATCATTTCAATTTCGAGGAGAGAGGTCAACGCATATGCCACTAATCTCGACAGTTAGAGCCGAGTGTTTGATCAGAAAAGGGTATAGTGGATACTTGGCATTCTTGAGGGAGCATAAAGAAGAGAAGAATGTTATCTCTAAGATAGCCGTGGTGCGAGAGTTTGAAGATGTATTTCTAGAGGAATTACCAGGATTACCTCTAGATAGAGAAGTTGAGTTTGCCATCGACTTAGCACCAGGAACGGAGCCTATTTCTAAAGCACCATATAGAATGGCTCCTGCTGAGTTGAAGGAATTGAAGGAGCAGTTACAAGAACTAATGGATAAGGGGTTTGTTAGACTGAGTGTGTCTCCATAGGGAGCACCGGTCTTGTTTGTAAAGAAGAAGGATGGGTCAATGCGGCTATGCATTGACTATCGACAATTGAACAAACTCACTATAAAGAATCGATATCCTTTGCCTAGGATAGATGACTTATTCGATCAACTGCAAGGAGCAAAGTACTTTTCCAAGATCAATCTGAGATCTGGATATCATCAGTTGAGAGTCAAGGCAGAGGATATTTAGAAGACTGTATTCAGGACTTGGTACAGACACTATGAATTCCTTGTGGTGCCGTTTGGGCTGACAAATGCCCCAGTGTCATTCATGGATCTGATGAATAGGGTGTTTAAACCACACCTAGACTCTTGTGTCGTAGTGTTTATTGACGACATCCTGATCTATTCAAAATCAGAGGAAGAGCATGAGAAGCACTTAAGAATAGCCCTATAGACTCTACGTGAACACTAGCTGTATGCTAAGCTAAATAAGTGTAAGTTTTTGTTAGAGGAAGTTAGCTTTTTGGGACATGCCGTCTCAAAGCATGGTGTCACAGTAGATCCAGCAAAGATCGAAGCAGTAGTGAATTGGGAGAAACCAAAGACCGTGACCGACATCTGGAGTTTCCTTGGATTAGCAGGTTACTATCGACGTTTTGTTGAGGGGTTTTCAAAGATATCAGGATCACTCACGAGACTTACACGAAAAGACGCAAGGTTAGAATGGAGTGAGGCATGCGAGAAGAGTTTTCAAGAACTCAAGAAGAGACTCACTTCAGCTCCAGTATTAGCGATTCCTTCAGGCATTGGAGGGTTCGCAGTATACAGCGATGCTTCATATAGTGGTTTGGGCTGCGTGCTTAATCAACACCGAAAGGTGATAGCGTATGGATCGAGACAGTTGAAAGAGCATGAGAAGAATTATCCGACACATGACCTGGAATTAGCAGCGGTCATTTTTGTGCTAAAGATTTGGTGACATTACTTGTACGGTGAGACTTTTGAGATTTTCACCGATCACAAAAGCCTCAGATATTTGTTTACACAGAAAGATCTAAACATGAGGCAGCGCAGATGGATGGAGTTCCTCAAAGACTATGACTGTTCCATACAGTACCATCTAGGCAAGGCTAATGTAGTGGCCGATGCCTTGAGTCGGAAGGGTTCAGCTCAATTGGCTAGTTTGATTTTGGGTATGCATCGATGGAAGTTGTTTGAAGATCTGGCACTGTATGATGCAAATATTGAGTCGCAAGCCACAGGAGCCTTTTTGGCAAATATTTCAGTGAGACCGGTGATATTTTAGCATATCCACGAGCTACAGATGAAAGACCCGACGCTAACCAAGATTCATCAAGATGTAACTGAAGGCATTAGATCTGAGTTCTCGGTCAAGGAGGATGGTTCCTTATTATTCAAGGGTCGTCTCGGCATTCCGGACAATGTCGATCTACGACAAACAACTCTTGATGAATCTCACAAATCCAAATATGCGATTCGCCCATGTAGCACAAAGATGTATCAAGACTTGAAAAAGAATTACTAGTGGAGAGGCTTGAAACAAGACATGGCAGAGTACGTGTCGCAGTGTTTGACGTGCCATTAAGTCAAGATCGATCATAGACACCCTGCGGGATTATTGCAGTCTCTACCCATACTGGAGTGGGAGTGGGAATCGATCTCTATGGACTTCATTGTTGGGCTACCGCATACTGTAAAGAGGTACAATGCTATTTGGGTTGTGGTCAATAGATTGACCAAGTTAGCGCACTTCTTGCCTTATAACACGATGCATACAACAGGAAGACTCACAGAGCTATATATGAAAGAGATCGTCCGTTTGCATGGGATTTCGAGTAGCATTATTTTTTACTGTGACCCATTATATACATAAAAGTTTTGGAAGAAATTTCAAGAAGGAATGGGAACTCGACTAGATTTTGTTCACCATTCCATTCACAAACCAATGGGTAGACAGAGATGGTCAATCAGATCATCGAGGACATGCTTAGGGCATGTATGTTAGAATTGCAAGGATCATGGGATCAACATCTACCGTTGATTGAGTTTGCATACAACAACAGTTTTTAGACGAGCATTAGGATGACACCATATGAAGCTCTTTACGGAAGGCGATGTAGATCGCCCATCAATTGGGAAGAAACCGGTGAGAAATTTGTTTTGGGACTCGAAATACTTAAAGATAATGCGACCTATGTTCATATGATAAGGGAAAAACTCAAAGCGGCTCAGAGCAAACAGAAAAGCTACGCTGATATCAAGCGGACGTGTGTAGACTTTAAGGTGGGTGAACATGTGTTCGTGAAGGTGTCACCTATGAAGGGGGTGATGAGATTTGGAAAGAGAGGGAAGTTGAGTCCCTGCTATCTTGGACCATTTGAGGTTTTGGCTCGAGTAGGGGAAGTTGCTTACCGCATTGGATTGCCACCGTTATTTGATCGGGTACACAATGTGTTTCACGTATCTATGCTCAGGAAGTATCTTAATGACCCTGATCACATGTTGAGCGGCCAATCCTTTGAGATGCATGAGGATATGAGCATGATCGAAGAACTGGCGGATATTTTGGATCGAAAGGAATAAGTCTTACGGACAAAAGTGATTCCATTAGTGCTTGTTCGATGGAGAAATCATCCGGCCGAAGAAGCTACGTGGGAACGAGAGGCTGACGTCAAGGAGCAGTATCCGGACTTGTTTGCGACAACTTAAGAGTTAAAATTGTATCACCGTAAGCATGCTTGCAGATTTAAACCATATGTTGTAATCCAATGTGGATCTTTTAATCAATTTATTCAGTAGAAACAATTTCAATCCTCATAGTGCTCCTAATGCAATGTTGAATGCGTAATCAAGATTCATCATAGCCACAAAGTGGCTGTGAAGACATGTTTTGCAAGACCAGTGACCAACTAGTCATGTTTTACCAAGAAACCAAAAGAGACATAAAAATAAGAAAGTTTTGAAAATTTGATCAAAACCGATTAATCAATTTTCAAATCGATTAATCGATTTGGGAATTTGATTAATCGATTTTGGTTGATTAGTCGACTGGCATACTCCAGTGAGTGGAGATTGAATGGGAATTTAGAAAATTACTTAAGTGTGATTTCGATTAATCGATTTTAGATTTCGATTAATCGAGATTGGGATTCAATTAATCGACTAAAACATGTCAGTGACTTCAGAATTTTAGAAAAATTTAGGGATACATCGATTTCGATTAATCGAGGTGAAATTCGATTAATCAATTTTGGGAAATCGATTAATCGATTTGGTAAATCGAATAATCGACTGGCACACGCTAGTGAGCTGGAAAAGTTGGAAATTTTAAGTGACCACGATTTTGATTAATCGAAATAGATTTGATTTATCAATTTTGAGTTTCGATTAATCGATTTTGGAAATCGATTAATCGATTTCGCGCGGCTGAACTAAGTTTATGAAAATTGATTAATCGATTTTAGAAATCGATTAATCGAATCGGGCCTATATATATGAAACGAGGGGGATTTCTCCCCATTTGAAAATTTTAGGGTTTTGTTCTCTTGCGCGCCTTTTCGTTTTTCTTCTCGAGTGACCTTCCAACCTAGGGTTTTTACGGTTTAGGATTGAAATTGTTTCCGTCTGAGATCGAATACCTAAGGTAAACCCTAGATTCGAGCTTTGTCTTAAATTTAACCCATTAAACCTAGTTTTTTTTTCATTTTCCACCAATATGCCGCCTCGAACTCGCTTAACCTCTAAGAAAGCGACTTCGAAGCTTTTGGTACGGCGTAAGAACGCTACACCGCCACCACCAACACCATCGCCCATAAGAACCCCATCCCCGTTGTCATCGGATACCACATCCGGTTGGACGAGCGCGGCTTCGCGCGAATCCACACCGACCATACCACCACAACCCATCGACATGACACAACCAAATGAGTGGTGGGCAGCAAAGACATTCGAAGATGAGTATATCTTCGATGAAAATTTGTTTACCGACCCCGACGTCGATGGTGAGACCAAATGGGCAAGGGACTACTTGATCAAAGCGGGCCTCGGTAACCTACTGACACCACTCCACGGGTGTTATTACCCTAGACTTGTCCGCCTATTTTTCCAGGGCTTGGCGGAGGGCCCGACCGATGCCATTGTTATGACCAACATCATCATACATCATCATACCGCCGCCGAGTAGCTCGCCCAGTGCCTACTTTTGAGGATGTGTTGGACCAAATGGAGGCCAACAACCAGATGATGAACCGACGCATGGACTTTTTGATGTACCACACCATGCGGTACATCTATCCTTTGGACTATCAGCAGTGCCTCGCGCAGGAGGAGTGGTCTGCAGGCCGGACCGCTTTCCACTCGGGTGCCGCTTTTCACGCGAGTACCTCTGCCACCAACGCATCTGGCTTGGTACCACCATAGCCTGCTGAGACGAGTCAGCCACCACCTGCTCAGATGAGTCAGTTAGCACCCGACCAGTTAGCACCTGATCAGCCTAGAGAGGGGACTGTTTGAGCTGGACTCCACATTTTTGGGTTTTGTCGATGACTTTCTGATTCGGTTTCATATTGTAATTCAATGTGTGTTTTGTAATTAATGCGATATGAACGGCATTGTAAACTTTTTGGAATCGATGAAATGAAAAATCGAAATTTTACATTCGCTTGTGCTATTGTTTTCCTTCTTGCATCGTGTAGTAACCTAGTTAATTTTTCACGAGCGGATATCTACCCTCAACTACGTGTGAGGGGGGGGGGACCCCATAGACAAGCCGTCGAGTTCATTTTCGAGGACGAAAATTCCCAAGGTGGGGAGAATATAATATCCTGAAAATTTGAGCGTTAAACAGTGACCTCGGGATCTATGCCCGATTGGTCATAGGTTTGACCAAGTGATGGTCAAACAGTAGACTCATGAAGGGATAAACTGATGTGATGTCAATATGACCTAAGTGTAGTGTATAGTGTGAGTTAGTGGTCATGCACACCTATCTCTGGTGTATGTGTTTAACACACAAGCTGGAAAGAGGATAAAAGGGTTTTAATAAACCTAGTTTGCTTTTATTTGGTTGGTGAAAGAGTTAAGAAGAGAGAGAGGGAGAAACCAAGATGAGTTGTTGAGCTAGGAGTTAATGCAAATCAAGAGGAGATTAGGGCATTGAATGCTGGATTCAATGCATGAGGAGCCGTTGAAGCGAAAAGCTGGAACCCTAGCCATCAAACCCAACGAATCAATCCTTTAAGGGATTTATTGAGGTGAGTTTTGTTAGATTTCAATACCTAAAGATTTGATGAGTTTATTTCAGTCAAGTATAGTTAACATGATAGATTAAGGACCTAGAAAAGAAAGAAAATTGATAAGAAAAATATTTGGAAGAACAGCCTAAAAAGGGGCTGAATCTGGCCAAATTGATTAATCGATTTTGAGAATCGATTAATCGATTTTGGTCTAGAAGTTGAAAAAGCAAGGATGCCCGATTTTGATTAATCAATCTGAAAATCGATTAATCGATTTTGAAGGTCGATTAATCGATTTGGAAATTGACTAATTGACTGGGTACCTCCAGTGGCTGGAGAAATAAAAATTGGGGAAATCGACTAATCGATTTGGATAATCGATTAATCGATTTTGGATTTCGATTAATCGATTTGGGATTGACTAATCGATTTTAGACTTTCGACTACTTGATTTGAGAATCAATTTAACCATTCGAGGGAATTCGATTAATCAATTTGGGATCGATTAATCAATTTTTGATTTCGATTAATCGATTTTGGGAATCGATTAATTGATTTAGGGTTCGATTAATCAATTTTGGGAGTCGATTAATCGATTTTGGCAGTTTCACTTGACTTTTTAAATTGGACCTTGAGGTTCATGGAGGGTCTAGGACCTTCTCTATTGCATCTTTAGTGATGTGTTGCATGTGTTATGATGTACCATAGGTGGTACGTGTGAAAGCAAGCATAAGGAGCCGCATGGGACCTTGATGCTTGGACCTTCAGAGACCTGAGGTAGGGAACACCTTGAACATGTACTTTAATTGCAAGAGCAAGTATGTAGTGATATATACTCAAATTTGAAAATGTTTTAACGATGTAAATCTTTGTAAAAAAGTGCATGTGTGACACCAAGAAAGTAAATGAGAATGAGACACCCCCAGGGGATGAGAAAGTGATAAATGCATCTGTGTGATGCTAGTAACTGAGACCAAGTAATCTAATGAAAATGAGGCATCCCCAGGGGATGAGAAAGTGATAAAGGCATCAGTGTGATGCGAGTAATTTGGACATCCCAGGGATGTAAGTAAGATTGAATAACGACTGATAAGGCCTAACTGATATAGGATAGCACATTTACACGGTGAATAACTATATGTAAAGCACATGTTATTTTTGGTATTTGAGGTTTAATTAGGATACCCCACCGACGTGGCGGGATACCCACGACTGACTCGACAGGATATCCGTGACCGGTACAGCGGCCAATCCGTACACTAATGTGGAGGTCTATCCGTACACAGTAGGCACATCCCAGGGATGTTGAGATGAGATTTAACCCCACCGCCTATGAGAAAGGGGCTTGGGTAGTATTCCCAGGGAATACATATAACAACTGTCTATTTAGACGACAATGGAGGGTATCCCATCGGGGCTCGATGCTATATTGCTCGGGGATTACTTAAATTAAAGATTTAAGTTTTACTTTAGGCCTATTCAGTGTCATTCATGATCAATTAACATTAAAGTGAAACATGCAAACCACCAGTAAAATTAAATACAAATTGCCATCTTTTAAATTGTTTTTCCAGCAAGTGCATAAATACATCATGCTTATAATATCATAGAATATATGTGAGATTTTGACTTATATGTTCATTGTGTTGTTCCCTATTGAGCTTGGTGTAGCTCACCCTTTAGACTATACCTCGCAGGTCCAGTGTTAGAATCAGCAGAGGCTTCAGGAGACGTAGATCCGGGTGATTCGGATTACGCACCAGGGGACGAGTTGGAGCCCCATCCTGAGGACTTCTTCTAGGAGACTCCGCTGAGTACTTTGAGAGAGTAGTTTTGAGAGCAGATTGGTATGGCTTGGTATGTCAAGCCTTTATTTTGATAAACATGTAAATAAATTGATATATTCTTTTTGGCGAGCCATCTGGGGTGATCTGATTATCACCGATGGCTCGGATCGGTTCTCGATTTATGTAGTAGCATGAAAGTAGAACCGTCTTTTGAGTTCATGCTTAGAATAATATTTTACTTTTGCATCGTGTGGTTATTGATTCATTTTGTCTTGATATTGCTTGTTATACTAATGTTCTGTACATAGCCATGGGGCACGGTTTGGAAGATCGTGCTGACGACATGGGTTTCGGGGTGCCAAAATTCGGGCTGTCACAGAACCTGTCGAGATCCCAACCTCCAGCCTTCCTCTAACCTCTCGATGTGCGTTCAAGATTCAATCCAATTGGTCGATGAGAACCCCAAAGCTTCCGATCCTGTCGACCATTGAAGGAGGTGCCCAGCCTCTCAAATTGCACCAGCTATTTCTCCAAGCTGTCAACATACAGGCCTTTGCACCTAGAAACCTGTCAACTGCACCTACTAAAAGCTCCAGCATACCTCTTGATTAGCAAGCTCTCAATTTCATTTGCAAAATCCCATCGAGCAGGTGTGCACATTTGAAGCTATCGACCATTGTTTTCAAAGCCTCACCAAAACTTGTCGAACAACAGCTCATCCTATCGAATAGTTGCGCAGCCATTGATCTAATCCCGTCGAATGGATTAAGTGCAGCCTGCCCCAACCTGTCGAAACCAACCTATCGAATGCTTCATGTATGGACTGCTAGAACTAGAAGCACCATCCTATCGAATGGATCCTTGCAGTTCAAGGCTTGCTCCCGTCGAATGGTCAACTGCAGCAGCCAGGTAATGCATCAGAAATAGCTGCACTCCAGCATCCTATATTTCCGATAGCCGCTCATCTAATTCACCAAGTTTCATAAGCTACAACAGATTGTGAGGATAATTTTGGGCCCAAGAACAGCCAATGGATGATGAGACCAGTTGGGCTCTCACAATAGTTTAGTATCTATGCAATTTTCAGCAATAGTGCAATGACTGTAGCTGGAGTTATCTGTGGTCAGTAGGGGCAATTTTGGAAACTCCAACGTCAGCTAATCGTGGGATTTATCATAGGTTTCATTAGCAAATATCAGTGGCTGGTAGAGGTATTTTTGAGAGCTGTAAGAGCACATCAGTTGGGCACAAATTTCTGCACATGGGACAGCAGTCCACATGTGATTTTCCTTGGCCAAAATGAAGACACCTTAGCTGTGCATAACAAAATTAAATTGCGGCTCTCTGATTGGCTGCAACTCAAAACACACGGATCAATGCACACTTATAAATACCCATCTATTTTGTTGTTTTTCTTCAGCAAGGAAAGTAGGAACAAAGGAATAGCCTGAGTTCTCCTTAGCTCATTTAGGTTTATTTTTATGTTTATTTTTCCCTTTTCTCTTCCCCCTTCTCTCCCTAATCCAGCTTGTTGGATTAGATGTAGATAGTAGTTCAGATTTGGTTTTTTATTGTAATTTGGCATGAAGGTCTTGCGAATTGATGCACAGACTACAGATCTGAGAACAAGGTTATTGTAAGTTGTTTGATTCACTAAATTGTTGATTTTAATGTCTAATTAAATATATAGATCATCTAGTTTCACTTGGTTCTCGATCGGATTCGTGTAGATGGGACTAGACCAGCCACTTACCTAGTAGATCTCTTGAATACCATTTGATCTCCCTTGATTTAATATCCTTGTGGATGCCTGAGCTTGTAGCCTTGCATCCACAGCATCTGTAGTGATTTTAATGCTCTAATTGAAACCTTTGATTTGGAGGAAATCCCTAGGATGATCTGTGACCATTAAAGTGGATAGATCATAGCCTTAAGATCAATCCAAACCTTTGGTCTAAATTGGATTCTTCTACCTTAATCCTTTGGATTGGATGAAGTCTATAGGGTGATCTGTGACCATTAAAGTGGACAGATCATACCCTTAAGATCAGTTCAAGCCTTTGGTTAAGAGTAGATTCTTCTACCTTGCACTTGAGCTTGTAGCCAAGTGAAGGACAGCTGCAGATTCACATACCTTGATCTGTTTTGCAAAAGAAAATCAGACCCTAGCTGTCTATTTCTCCCCATTTTATATTTATTTTACTATCTGTCTTCCTCAACCTTTTAGATTTAGTTTTATATTTCAGTCTTATAAATTAGATCTAGTGACACCCGAAAAGCTCTCTTTCTTCTTAGAATTACCAGATCTATAGCCAGATCTAGAGGTCTACTATACACCTTCTAGGTTTAGATCACTACTCCCTGTGGGATAAACTCTTACTTATTAAAACTTGCTATATAGGACCCTGTATCTTGCAGGTCTAGGATATTTTAGATGTGCTGAATCTATCCTCTGTTTTACTTTATTTTTATTTTTCTTTTATCATTACACAATGATCAGCACACTGAAATCCCCCAATAAAAAGCTACATTTTTACCCATAAGATGGCTTGTAAAGCCTAGAGTGTTTTGACAGCTATGGCCCCGGTATCGATCTATTACCCCCAAACCTGACCATTGATAGACCTGTGAGCACACTAATAAGCTTCTGTTAAGTGCATTTTGTAGACAACAATAAAAGAAGACACTAATGCAGAAAACCACTCAAGAATGCCCCAAAAGGGGCTATCTCTCAGCACAGGACAAACCCAGCAACAGCACACCAGAGGGTAGCACATCACTGGACCCTTGGAGCGTGTGGCTACAGCAGGGCAAGGCAAAGAAAGTGAAAATAGGCTGAAAACATCCTATCGATTGGTCACCTGAAGACTTCGATAGGAGCTGAAAGCAAAGAAAGGAAGAATTCGTGCAGTCGAAGAGGTTTTCGATAGAATCTGAAGGCAGAAGAAGGATGGATTCGTATGGATTGAGGAGTTCGATAGGATCCAAGAACCTATCTAGCAGCTGAAAGGAAAGAAGAAACCATCCTATCGAAAACCTGCCCGAGGCGTCAAGGGAACCTATCGAATGGTTTCCTGAACCTATCGAGATGAAAATGCTGGAACAGAACGTATCGAAGGGTGATTAAGCCTTTGGATAAGAGTGAAAGCAATCCTGTCGAAACAATTGCATGCAGAGCGGAACCTATCGAAATGGTTCTCCAACCTGTCGAAGAGCCTCTCCAACCTGTCAAATGCTCCAGGCTAAGGGCTAAGAATGTTGAAACTCTAAGAGAAAGCTCATCCTATTGGAACCTATCGAAGGGATCTAAGAACCTAGCGAAAGGACCAAAAATCTCTATTTGAACTTGTCAAAAGCTTCTTGAACCTATCAAAATCATGTGCAGAACTTCTCAGAAATTCAGTTGTGCACACGTTGTGATTTGGTAACTTGCTGTAAGCAACCCGAGGCACTTGGTGATCCGCACGACGGTTCCAGAAGATGCCCTACAAAACCCTAACCGACCCACGTGCTCTAACAGAACTCTAACAAACTCTGAGGACCTTCTAGAAGGGATTTTTGGCGGGAAAAATAGAGGAGAAAGCTATATATAGAGACCCCCAATTGCCATTGAGGGGGGATCGAGATCTGAGCCAAATTCTTAAGATTAGCGCTTGCAGAGCAATTCTATTTTCTCTCCTTTAGCCCAACAATGGATGGCTAATTCCCCTAGAGTAGCGAAGAGAGAGGTTAGATCTGTAATTGGGTAAGGTTAAGATTGCTATTGTGGGTTCTCAGCTGCATAGACTACAGATATGAGAGTATTTCCATTATAGAGTGATTTTGATTGTAATGTAAATGCTATTTTTAATGGTTTAATTAGTTCTAAAGTTCCTTTAGTTTCATTTGGTGATCGATCAGATTTGTGTATAGGAGTTTGTAGATCAGCTCACCCACTTAACTGGTAGGCCTCTTGGATACCACCCGATCTCCCTGGATCTGATACTCCTGTGATTTCTTGAGTCTGTGACCTAGGAATTACAACATCTGTAGTGGATTTAATTGTTCTAATTGATGCTTTAGCTTTGGAGGAGATCCCTAGGATGGTCTGTGACCATTAAAGTGGACAGATCATAACCTTAAGATTAGTCCAAGCTCAGGCCCCAATTGGATTCGTCTGCTGTAAATCTGTGGATTCAATAAAGTCTATAGGATGGTCTATGACCATTAAAGTGGACAGATCATAGCCTTAAGACCAGGTGGATCCTACGATTTGGAGTGGAGCTTCTACCCTGCAACTATGCTTATAGCCAGTGAGGGAATTGTGTGCTCTGAACCTCTGTAGCATGATTAATTGAATCTGATTTCAGTGAAGACCAATCTCTAAGCTGCTCTTCTCTATTTTTTGCCTTTTACTCTCTTCCCCCTACAAGATCTAAGTTCCCAAACTCGATCCAAGTTAGTCTATGTTTAATTTTAGCTTAGGTTAAGTGACAATCCATCTTAAACCTCTCCCCTGTCTTTTAGTTGACTTAGCAATAGTTAGGGTGCCCAATCTCATACAGATATGGAGATTTATCATATTTTTAAACCAACCTCCCTGTGCACATTCCCTTACTCACTATTCTTTTAAGGCTTGCTACAACAGATCCTGAGTACTTGCAGGTCTGTGTGAGTGTGTTCTGCCTAGTTGTATTGATGATTTTAGACCCTCATTTGAGGGAAGGCAAACACAGCAATAGATAGCAGTGAAGATGACTCGGGGTTGAGTTGCATCTAGTCGAGCAATTAAATGAGCCGATCTACCGAGTTATATGTGGATGCTCGACACGATATTTAAGTGCAACTTGTACCCCATACGCCACAAAACTGAGACTGGGAGTGTTGATGCAAGCATTGTTCTTTGCGTTCGAAGGGTGGTGGTTTAATGCCGCAGCAGTGGTTTTCGAAGGCATGAAACACGACATAGTGAAAATGTTAGAGGGGGCAGATAAGATAGAGGAGTTCATTCCCTATATGGGTCTCATTTTTGCCATGCTTGAGGAGTATTTGGGGAGTGTCACGCATATGATTTCACCGCGCGAGCTCAAATCCTTCGATAATGTGGAGATATTTACCTTCAAGCATTGGAGGAAGACATATAATCGGCTGAAGCTACACCTCCAACCAGTACGAGTACCTCCTATTCCTCCCCAAGCTAAAGAGCAGCCAATGCAGGGTGCTCTACAACCAGACCAACTTGCTGAAGATGCCCCATAGCATGAACAGCCAGCCCATGATGCACCCTATCAGGATCAGCCAAAAATCGTACCTCCGACTTAGTACGTTCACATTCCTGTGCCTCCACCATATCAGTAGCACGCTGCTGACATGACCATCGAGGAGTTGGCGGCCCTCATTGAAGAGAGCAACCACCAGTTGAATCGTCGCCTTGATTATCACGAACTTATATTGGAGGACACCATGCACCACATGTACCTGATGGACTACCTCCAGCGGATGACTATGATGTGTGCTAGTGTGTTCAACCCACAAGCAATTGTAGCCAACGACGACGCAGGCGGAGTGAATGATCCTATCGGAGCGGAGGGAGGGGCTGATGCTTGACGTACTTGGAAGGCTTTATGAGCATGGAGGGATTTATTTATGAAAATTTAAATTTTGGTGGATAACTATATAATTTCATAACTATGGTGGCATGGTTGCTACATTAACTTATTTTGTTTTTGATGTGCATATGATAGATGATTTTGTGATAACGACTAGTTATATGTCTAGTGTTTTTCTTACAGGTTGAGAATAATCACCGTATATGTGTATCATATGTGGTGTGGTATCCAATTGAATTTCTATATCCAACCTTGGTAAATGTTGAATGATCTTGGTGTGTATGTGTGGGAATTTTAGTTTAGAAATTGCATTGTTTAGCCATGTGTGGTGCCTTTCAAGGTCACCTTCTTTGTGTCCAACCTTCGTAGTTAAATCCATTTTCGAGGATGAAAATTCTCAAGGTGGGGAGAATGTAACATCCCGAAACTTTGATCTGTGAATAGTATGCCTCGGTGAGCATGCCTGACTGATTGCTCATCAAAGATCATGTCTAAAGATTGAGTAATGTTGTGGATTAGATCCTATGGATTGGATCTTATGCGAGAGATGGAAATATGGAGTGTTTGAATGGTAAAGTGGAGTTGGTACACCGATGCTAGTTGTTACAGCTTAACACCTAAGCCTAAGGCTTAGTTATAAGGGCAATAAATACCCTTAAAGGTTTTGAATTCAATCCCCATTTACCCCTTATGATTAGAGTTATGAAGAGAGAAGGAGAGTGGATTTTAGAATGCATGAGGGAGTGTGCAACCCATTTTGAAGTGTGAAGATAAGAGATTGGATTGAAGAAGGATCCGAGTCCACCTTGCGAAACCCTAGGCTGAACCACAAACAAAGATAGAGGGAATATGAATAGATTAAGGTATAGAAATCCTGTTTGAGTTATCAATTTGTGTTAGATGATGTCTCACCTAACCTATGATCGAATAATTATAAGAAACAATGTTAGATTTGAGAAAGAACAGAGAAGAAATGTAGAAATGCAAGAATGAATGAAATCTATAAATTTTGATCAATCGAAATTTGATTCGACCGATCAAAATTGACTTAAGAAAGAAGATTGCAATTTCTAAGGAAATTCGTTCGATCAAAATAATATTCGATCGAACGAAATGTGTTGCGATTGATCGAATCTCATACTCGATCGATCGAAATGTATATAACAAGGATTAAATTTTGCTGTCAGGATTTGACCTATCGAATTTGAGATCCGATCGATCAAATTTTAAATTGATTGATCGAGATTACAATGCCAAACATTGGGTTCTAAGGGATTCGACCGATCAAAATTTTTTTCGATCGATTGAATTTGTGATTCGATTGATCGAGTTTAAATTTGTTCGATCGAATTGTGTGTCTGATGTTTAGCTTCTGTTGGATTCGACCGATCGAGATAAAGTCGATCGATCGAATTTGAGTTTCGATCAATCAAAATGAGGATTCGATTGATCGAAATTGCCAGATTCAGGATTTTGACCTATTTTACCTGAGGGATCTTGAGGGGATCTTATATTGTCTGTCTCGCATCAATTCTGACGTATGAACTATGGATTTACTTCGTTTAGGTTGAAACTATACTTATGAAGGTTGACGCTTGAGAGCGTTAAGAAACTTCGCTTGTGACTTTATAATTGAGGTAGGGAAATCACTATAGCATGTTTATTCGATGTCAATAACGTGTATGTTATGATATGATAGATTTTGTCAGCATCTTAGTATAAATGGTTTTAAGACCAAAATGGGAATTTGTTATTGTGCGTGTGTTATTTGAAATCCTTTGTGAGAATGCATTGTGATGAGGAAACTTTTCAAACTTTGTTTTAACCATGTGTTGCTATGTGGAATCCTTCGTGATTCATTTCGATAAGTGTGAAAGATTGTGTTCCTTTTTCCTTTCGAATCTAATTATAATTAGCACATCACACGATGATAAACTATAAGTTATGCACGATGATTTGAGGTTTATATGTGAATACCCGACTGACGCAGCGATATAATTGCAACTGAAGCGGCGGGATATCCGTGACCGATAAGGCAGGATATCCATACACCCTTTGTGATCTTGTGTGATCTTGATAAATCATACTGGCTAACGGTAAAATGTGTTCGGCACAAGCATTCATCTTTGTTGGGACCTTATGCAAATGGTTCATATGAGCGATGATGGTGGGAATTCCATCAGGGACTCGAGGCTATAGTTACTTAAGTACTGATTTAAGTAAAATGTTTTAAGTTTATCCCTGTGCTATGTGATTCAATAGATGTCCTTCTGATAAGCTCCTTCAAATACGAAAAATGCATGTCCTATGCGATCATCTTGACATGAGTACTAATAACTTTATTTGCTCAGTCTATCGCTTTTCAATTTGGGTTACTTATAAGAAAAATCATGTTTTTTCATTTGTCATGAGATGTGTGCTTGATAAGAAATGCATGCTATTAGCTTTTCCCTACTAAGCTTGGATGAAGCTCATTCCTCGACTATACATCACATGTACAAGTGGAGATATAGGCACGAAGGACCTAGACAAAGAGGACTCAGATTATGTGCTGATTGAGGAGGAGCAATAGCCCCATCCTGAGAATTGCTTTATTTGTGCAAGGCCTGGGTAGGTCCGGCCTTGTAATGTGATTTGGATTACGGTTATGTAAAGTTTTGTAAAAGAATATAAGTTATTTTAGAGATTTCTTGTATCATTGTTTTGTGAACCATGTTTCAGTAAGGGATGGTCCTTACCGGTGGTTCTTTTCTATTCTTTTTCCATATGCATTTGTATGGAATTAGAACCGTTATTTTGAGTTTTTGATATAGAATTGGAGAGTTCTTTTCTTTTCTTTATGATAGTCATGTCACTTAGTATGGTTTCCACTTTGTTTCTGCTTTGCATGTGATTATACTAAGTGTTCCGTTCAGAGATCGGCCTTAGCATCGACCCGACGGCCTGGGTCTCGCGGTTAGGAAATCCGAGCTGTCACATACAACATAGATAGCCTAACACTAACACCCTGACTATGTGTGCGAGCCTAACAGGGCATACACTTTAATTTTTAGAATGTTATAATTAAAGATGGACATTTTAGTCACCCCATTGGTCAATGCCTTGGTGTGTAACCAAGAGGTTTAGGTATCTGAACACCCCAATGACATCTGAGCTTAGTTCATCTTTCTATTTTGTTCCCTGGATTAGTTACATCAGTACATTGAAAGCAGTGCTTTGACAGTACACGATGTTGAGATCACATATAGCACCCCGATATGGGTTAATGTGGATAGCAGACCTAGAATCAAGACCCATTAAGTAATATGAACTGAGGATTCAAACCAAAAGTTGAGGCCCAATGCTAGACCTGTACACCGAGCTGGGTGTACCAGTTACACACTGAATTTGGGCACCACATGTTATAAAACCCACACTTCTCGACCACATGATTTAACACCCTACAAATTCGAACTCAACCGATTGTGTATCAAAAATACACTTTATATTTGTACCTTCCATATACCCATAATTATGTATTAGATAATACACTTTATATTTGTATATCAGCTACCTATAATAGTGTAGTACATAATACACTTAATTTTTATACTATTACATATATATATATATATATATATATATATATATATATATATAACTAGTATAATAAAGTTACACTCAAGCTAACTCATATATAAAATATAAGTGTAGCAGAAATACACTATATATTGTACCAGCCATACACCTTTAAACTGTGTAATGGAATTACACTAAAGCCAAGCCTTATAAGGCTTATAAGACTTATCTCGCCTCTTGACTCCACATAGGTGTGAGTCATCTTCGGCTCCCAGCACGTTAATTGCAAGAAAGAGATAAAAATTTCCACAACCCTTCCTTGTATTCTTCACAATTCGGACTTCAAAACCCAACAGATCCAATGATCTTCAAAACCAAGTAAAATCAGAAAAGGAACCCTTCTTCTAGCTTCTCAAACCCACTTCTCACTTCAATCTCTTTAAACCCTTGGATTCAAACCCTTGGATCATAAGGTGATCCTACAAGGCAGTTGGAAGAATTAACGGAAAACAACGGATTAGTGATGGAGAGTTCCTTATAGCCCTAGCTCTTGAACTCAACACCACCACCCTTTCGGCATCGTTGTAACTACGAATCCACCAAAAGGTATGTCGTAAAACGAACCGCGTATTAGCTTAGTTATTTTGGATTAGTTTTATAATAAATTATCAGGTTGTTGATGCCAATTCCATGCGATCGGATTGAAAATTCTGAGGTATAGGATTGTGTGAGGGTTTCAAAGTCGAAAGCTTCGGTTATCGTACTCTGGAACCTTGCATACCAACTTAATAAATGCAAACGGGTTCTCTGTGCGACGTATAAAAGAAAATATAATGTGTAGAGTATAGAAGGCCCCAGCACACTAAGAAAACCCAAGATCAGAGGAAAGCAGATGGGAAACCGCAACAAGATAAGCTCATCAGGTTTGCTATGGCAACCCCACAAGCTTGCCGTGGCAAAGGATCAACTGAAGGGCTTGCCGTGGGCATCTTGCCGCGCCAATCCTGGGCAACCCTGTGCTTTGACCCTGTTCGGTATTTTGGTCTTAACGTTAGACCCCAAACTCCGATTGGCACAATTCTTGATGCGTTGTAAAGGGGATAACGAGCCCTATAACTTTTATGAATTAATAAATTAATGAATATAATGTTTAAAAGGTTAAAATTTAGTGACAATTAGTTACAAATTTCATATGATCCAAAGTTAAAGTGAACTCGTCATTTTTGCCCTAGTTTGGAGAAAACTTTCGGAGTTTTGACATGTGTGATATTTAATCACTAACATGTGAGTACACAAATTCCTTGTAATGTAGGTTAAGGTTTGAAAAATGTCCGTGAGGATTTTCGCACCATTTTGCCGCACTTTGCGTAATTTCGCAACCGAGGTAGGGAAAGTTTACTACTAAATTGCATTTGATCTTCGATACTTAGATCCTGTAATATAATTGAATGTGAAACCTGAGTTTTGCATATTTAAATGGAATTTTGATATGTTATAAACCTTGGATTTTTATATGTGATCTACATGTTTGGTACTAGACTCTTGATACGTTATAAACCTGGGATTTTTTATACGTGATCTGCATCTTTTGTACTAGAATTTTGATATGTTATTACATATGCCCTTGATACATGTCCAAAATTTCATTTATGGCATTACTATTAGCTCACATATTTGTCTCCGAGATATTATCATGTTCAGTCCGATAAGTTTTAGTTCTCGTTTGCTTAATCTTGTATATGCAATATGACTCATGCTCTTGCTTGTGTCCCTGTGATGGTGTGATCCGGTTCAAGAGACCCTGTTAACTTAGCTCAGGGGCTTGATTTCTTGGTTCAAGTGACCCTATTAATGTAGCTCAGGGGCATGACATTTGATACCACTTGATTGAACTTGAAAACAAGCTATGAATATGGTCATCCGTGTATTTGAACCGACACGGCAGTTAATCCATGTATTTGAACTGACACGACGGTTAATTCGTGTATTTGAACCGACATGATGGTGGATCAGTATTTGAACCGTCACGACGGTTGATTTGTGTATTTGAACCTGAATATCAACATGAACATGAAATCATGTATCTGTGTATTTGAACCGACACGGCAGCGGATCCGTGTATTTGAACTTCGAATATGAACTCGTGAATAATAATATGAACTTTGAAACTCTGAATAAGAACCTTGAACATGATCTTTGAATTTTGAATAAGAACTATGAATCTGAATCTGAATCATAACCCTGAATAAGAATACTATATATGAATTCCGAATTCAAAAATAATAAGTGGGAAACAATTGAGTGAATGAATAAGTGAATCTGAAACTATGAAATTTAATTCTGAATCTGAATATGTATTCGAACTTGAATTGAGGATTGTGATTTTAGCTAAGATTTCGCAAAGCTCAGTTTTGAATAGAATGTCTTTAAAATAAGTTTTGTTCCAACAAGTCTGTGAAGCAATTTTTATTCTGATATATCCTTGAAAACAAGTTATGCTTCCGATATGTATTTGAAATAAGTTTTGTTTCGATATATTTTTGAAATCAGCTTTGGTTCAATGTCTTTGAAAATAGTTTATTTTTGATATGAAAGAATGTGTTCATTTCTATTTGAAAATGCCTTTGAATTATGATCATTGGATCTGTGTTTTGAAAATATGAGATGTGGTTAGTATGGATCTCTTCCCCACTGGACTTAGATGAAGCTCATTCCTCGACTATACGTCACAAGTACAGGTCCTGTTCAAGAAGCTTGAAGCGGATCCGGTACACTGCCTCTTTGATCTTATTGGAGATACTTGGGCTCCGCTTTGGATCTTTGGATTTGGTATATTATTGGACTTTGTTAGCAATTGAACACGTACTTCGCTTTTTGTACGCCACTATTTAGGTGATGGTCGACCATCACTGGTGGTTTTAGATTGTAGATGGTGTTTTGTAATAAATGAGATATAATCATCTTTCTGCTATGTATGTTTTATTCTTTGAAGTCCGCTTTTTGTGGACATACCATGTACACTGTATTTTGGATCGTGATCTGCGACCCGACAGTCCGAGTTTTCCGAAGTTATTTTAGAAAAAAATAAAAAAATGTGTTGGGAAAATCCAGGCTGTCACAGTTGGTATCAGAGCTTAGGCTTTAGGTCATCTAGGGACCCAAGGCTATGACATTAGATTCCGTTAGAACATAGGAGGGATCCACGATCCCTATTCCATGAGTCTTCTGAGGACTCGAAAACCATTTGTGGTAGCCTCTCGATTTGGTCGAAATGTAGAAAATCCTAAATGAAGTTCGTGTGAGATTTTAGTCTTCCCGATCATTTCTAACTTCAACATTGTTTGATCTTTATAAGTCATTATGGCTACTCATGGTAGACCAAGAACTACCCTACCAAGGACGCGTCGAGTGCCGAGAGAATTGAACTGGGCACAAGTAGCACCCCTCCGGAAGGGGGAACCAATAGCGAGATTGATAGAGAGTTACTTGAGTCCATGGTGGATACTATGGCAATACTCGCAGAGAAGGGACAACCTTCTGGTTTCCAAGACTTTAGGAGGATGAGACCCCCGAGTTTCTATGGTCAGACCAACCCTTTTGAAGTCGAACAATGGCTGAATAAGATAGAGAAGGTACTCCAGAGAATCCGTTGTACCGAAGAAGAGAAAGGGAGTTGGGCCTCATTCCAACTCGAAGGTGAAGCGGGCCCATGGTGGAAGTCTGTTGAGAGAACATGAGCACCGGGAACACCATGGACCTGGACTGAATTCACCGACGTCTTCAATGAGAAGTATTTTCCCACAACCAAATGCTGTCAAACGAAAATCCAGCTTGCCAATCTGGTACAAGGGCACATGAGCATACGAGAGTATGAATCTGAGTTCACTTATCTATCATGATTTGCACCGATGTTAGTGGCAACCGAACTCATGAAAACTCATAAATTTGAATATGGGTTGCACCCAGTGATTAGAGAGAGAATCTCCCTATTTGAAGTGACCACATACGATCAAGTGGTACGATTAGCCCTCATTGGTAAGAGAAATGTTGACGTACGAGCAAGAGAAGAGAAGAACAAAATGTGAGTGGACGAAGTCGAGCACAATCGCATGCCATTGAACAGGCGAGCAACCAACCAAGACTTTTGATGCCAGCATCCTCGCAACCTGCTCAGATCACCCAGTTGAGACCACCTGTCTCCACATATATTAGACCTTTTCGTCTTTCACGCCCGCTACAACCAAAGCAACAAAGGTCCTACGATCTGCATGCCCCACTCCATCTGCACTCATCGAGTCATGCTCAAGATGTGGGAAGCCACATCAGACAAAAAAGTGTCGGTGGGCAACGGGTGCCTGCTTCAAGTGTAGTCGGGTAGGAGATCGGATATAGGATTGTACTGAGGGAAAGAAACGGTAGACCTAAGGTATAATTTTGCTAATTATTTCCCATTTTTTTTCCTTTAATCATAGATGAAGACTATTTTATGAGGTGTGTTACTATACTTTTGCATGAATGTTTTAGTAATACACACATGCTTCATTCAGTCCCACACATGACACTTTGGTACCTTGTACTTTTCTCTCTAAATCACTTTAGCATACAAGTCATATCAGGTCGGTCTTCGACACTTTAGGATTTTGTGGTAGTGATAATTAGAGACCGTTTAGTTCAAGCCAGTTTACATCTTTACAGTGTGACAGATGAGTGTTGAAAGCCGAGTCAGTTAGACCGCCGTACGTCCCATGAGGAATTTTTGAGGACGAAAATCACTTAAAGGAGGAGAGAATATAGTAAGCCTAGTTTCTTCGAGGATGTTGAATCACCTACCCATGAGGAGAACATGACTACTCTTGATTGAAACTACAAAGTATCCGCGTCCTTTTGTGTAAGATACGTCAATTTTCGAGGACGAAAATTTTGTAAGGTGGGAAGGATGTAACACCTTGAATTTTGCTAGCATTGAATCGTTGACTTTCGATGATGATGCAATCTGCTTGGATCGGTTTGACCTTGGTCAAATTTCTCACGTATGTAATGCGTCCTTTGACCCACTTATCTCAATTGAGCGAGAACACCCAAATGCAAGCCTAAGATCAATTCCTAATGCAAACTGATCTTTGAAAACTCGGGCCCCGAGATTGGGACAAGTTCAAACCCTATGACCCACGCCAATGCTAGTTTATGCATATAGACATACAACATAGATAGCCTAACACTAACACCCCGACTATGTGTGCGAGTCTAACAGGGCATTCGCTTTAATTTTTAGAATGTTATAATTAAACATGGACATTTTAGTCACCCCATTTGTCAATGCCTTGGTGTGTAACCAAGAGGTTTAGGTATCTGAACACCCCAATGACATCTGAGCTTAGTTCATCTTTCTATTTTGTTCCCTGGATTAGTTACATCAGTACATTGAAAGCAGTGCATTGACAGTAAACGATGTTGAGATCACATATAGCACCCCGATATGGGTTAATGTGGATAGTAGACCTAGAATCAAGACCCATTAAGTAATATGAACCGAGGATTCAAACCAAAAGTTGAGGCCCAATGCTAGACCTGTACACCGAGATGGGTGACCAGTTACACACTGAATTTGGGCACCCCATGTTATAAAACCCACACTTCTGGACTATATGATTTAACACCCTACAAATTTGAACTCAACCTATTGTGTATTAAAAATACACTTTATATTTGAACCTTCCATACACCCATAACTGTGTATTAGATAATACACTTATATTTGTACATCAGCTACGTATTGTAGTGTAGTACATAATACACTTAATTTTTATACTATTATATATATAAAACTAGTATAATAAAGTTACACTCAAGCTAACTCATATATGGAATATAAGTGTAGCATAAATACACTTTAAATTGTACCAGCCATATACCTTTAAACAGTGTAATGGAATTACACTAAAGCCAAGCCTTATAAGGCTTATAAGACTTATCTCGCCTCTTGACTCCACGTAGGTGTGAGTCATCTTCGGTTCCCATGCACGTTAAGTGCAAGCAAGAGATAAAAACTTCCACAACCCTTCTTTGTGATCTTCACAATTTGGACTTTAAAACCCAGCAGATCCAATGATCTTCAAAACCAAGTAAAATCAGAAAAGGAACCCTTCTTCTAGCTTCTCAAACCCACTTCTCTCTTCAATCTCTTCAAACCCTTGGATTCAAACCCTTGGATCACAAGGTGATCCTACAAGACGGTTGGGAGAATTAGCAAAAAACCATGGATTGGTGATGGAGGGTTCATTGCGGCCCTTGCTCTTAACTCGACACCGCCACCCTTTCAGCGTCGTCGTAACTACAAATCCACCAAAAGGTACGCCGTAAAATGAATCACGTATTAGCTTAGTTATTTAGGATTAGTTATACAATAAATTATCAGGTTGTTGATGTCGATTCCATGCGATCAGACCAACAATTTTGAGGTATAGGATTGTGTGAGGGTTTCGAATTCGAAAGCTTCGATTATCGTACTCTGGAACCTTTCATACCGATTTAATAAATGCAAACGGGTTCTCTGTGCGACATATAAAAGATAATATAGTGTGTAGAGTATAGAAGGCCCTAACACACTAAGAAAGCCCAAGATCAGAGGGGAGCAGATGGAAAACTGCAACAAGCCAACCTCATCAGGCTTGTTATGGCAACCCCACAAGCTTTTCGAGACAAGGGCTCAGTGTTGGAATGTTTGCCTTCCCTCAAATATGGTCTAAAATCATCTAAATTTAGGCAGAACACACTTAAACAAACCTGCAAGTAATCAGGGTTTGTTGTAGCAAGTTTTACATAAATGGTGAGTAAGGGAATGTCCACAGGGAGGTTAGTTTAAAAATATGATAAATCTCTAGATCTGTATTAGATCTGGCACCCTAACTATGGCTAATTTAGCTAAAAGGCAGGGGAGAGGTTCAAAATGGATTGCCACTGAAACCACGCTAAAATTGAACATAGACTAAATTGGATCGAATTTAGGAACTTAGATCTTGCAGGGGAAGAGAGTAAAAAGCAGAAAATGGAGAAGAGTAGCTTAGAGATTGGTCTTCATTGAAATCAAATTCAATTAATCATGCTACAGAGGTTCAGAGCACACAAATCCCTCACTGGCTATAAGCACAACTGCAGGGTATAAATTCCACTCCAAATCATAGGATCCACCTGGTCTTAAGGCTACGATCTGTCCACTTTAATGGTCACAGACCATCCTATAGACTTTAACGAATCCATGAATTGCAGCAGATGAATCCAATGGAGCCTGAGCTTAGATTCATCTTAAGGTTATGATCTGTCCACTTTAATGGTCACAGACCATCCTAGGGATCTCCTCCAAAGCCAGAGCATCAATTAGAGCAATTAAAACCACTACAAATGCTGCAATTCCCAGGTCACAGACTCAAGGAATCACAGGAGCATCAGATCTAGGGAGATCAGGTGGTATCCAAGAGGTCTACTAGTTAAGTGGGTGAGCTGATATACAAACTCATCTACATAGATCCGATCGATCACCAAATGGAACCAAAGGAACTTTAGATCTAATTAAAGCATTAAAATAAGCATTGACATTGCAAACAAGGTCACTCTACAATGGAAATACTCTCAGATCTGTAGTTTGTGCAGCTAGGAAACTACAATAGCACTCTTAACCTTACCCAATTACAGATCTAACTTCTCTCCTCGCTACTCCAAGGGAATTAGCCAACCATGGTTGGGCTAAAGGAGGGAAATGGAGTTTCTCTACAAGCTCTAATCTCCAAAATTTGGCTCAGATCTCGATCCCCCCCCAATGGCAATTGGGGGCCTCTATATATAGCTTTCTCCTATGTTTTTCTCGCCAAAAATCCCTTCTAGAAGGTCGTCAAAGTTTGTTAGAGTTCTGTTTAAAGAACGTGGGTCGGTTAGGGCTTCCTAGGGCATCTTCTGGAACCATTGTGTCGGTCACCAAGTGCCTCGGGTTGCGTGCAATAGGTCACTGAATCACAATGTGTGCACAGCTAAATTTCTGAGAAGTTCTGCACACGATTTTGACAGGTTCAGGAAGCTTTCGACAGGTTGGAATAGAGCATTTTTGTCCTTTCGCCAGGTTCTCAGATCTCTTTGATAGGTTTCGATAGGATAGCCTTCTCTTAGAGTTTCAGCATTCTCTGCCCTTGGCTTGGAGCATTCGACAGGTTGGAAGGGCTCTTCGACAGGTTGGAGAACCATTTCGATAGGTTCTGCTCTGCATTCCACCATTTTGATAGGTTTCTTTCAGTCTTATCGAAAGGCTCAATCATCCTTTGATAGGTTCAAGAAACCATTCGATAGGTTCCTTTGACGCTTCAGGCAGGTTTTTGATAGGATGATTTCTTCATTCCTTTCAGCTGCTCGATAGGTTCTTGGATCCTATCGAACTCCTCTGTCCACACGAATTCATCCTTCTTTACTTTCAGATCATATCAAAATCTTCAAGTGACGAATCGATAAGACGTTTTCAGCCTATTTTCACTTCCTTCGCCTTGCCCTGCTGTAGCCACGCGCTCCAAGGGTCCAGTGATGTGCTACCCTCTGGTGTGCTGTTGCTGGGTTTGTTCTGTGCTGAGAGATAACCCCTTTTTGGGCATTCTTGAGTGGTTTTCTGCATTAATGTCTTTTATTATTGCTGTATACAAAATGCTCTTGACAGAAGCTTATTAGTGTGCTCACAGGTCTATCAATGGTCAGGTTAGAGAGTGAAAAGTGGCATTTTTCACCACTTATCACACCCCTAAACCTAAGCTTTGCTAGTCCATGAGCAAAGGAGAATGATAAAACAGAATTAAAATGCCACTTTCGTAGGGAGCACGGATGCATTTAGCATATACACCAAGCCTTTTAAACCCCTAGGTGATCCCTAGTCGAGGAGTGAAGTCTCTTGAGGGTTTTCAGTGAAGGTACCCACAAACTTCTTCAATAGGGTTAGTTAATAATAGTGCATCCTGCTAAACAGAGTTTCAGTAAACTAGAATAAATTCTCATCATGTCTTTTTAGTTCTAGAGGGTTTTCAGCAGAAAATTCACCAATCTTAAAACATGAAATTTTTGCAGTAATTCCTTCATCATCAATCAGTTCATGTCAAGGCGTTTTGGTTGAGGATTGATGCATAGCTCACCTTTCACTTGAGAATTATGTTTTGATAATACCCCCATCAAATAGGATTTCAGGCCCAAGTCTCACCAGGGCTATTAACTCACAACAATAATGAAGGGTGTAGAATTTCACACAGCTCAAGAGTAGTTACAGTCCTCAAATAGGGCTATAAGCATGAGCATAGGCATTGCTCTAATTTATGAAAATTTCTAACTCTTTTCACCATAGATTAGATAGATCCTTATCTCCACATGATAGCTCAATCCATTCTAGATCAGTAAGGTCTTTTTAGTGGGTTGTAGTATGGTTTAGGGATGAGGTTTGTAAAAGAATGACAGGGTAAAAGGGATTCAAGTTGAGAAATCAGTAAAGGTAAGGAGGTGGCTTAGATAACACCTTCATTTCAGCACAATTCCATTTATTTCTTGAATTTTTAGAGCCAAAGTGGCCAACTTCTTCTCTTTTCTTTCAATCTTTCAATGAAATGACTTCTCTCTCTCATTCTTTTACTCTGTTTTTTTTTTATTACATTGGAATACCACAAATACCACCAATTGTATTTTTCTTTCTTTCAACCAGATTTAACACCTTGCTCCTCTAACCTTGCCTCTCCTTCCCCTTCTTGATTTCTCAAATTGGGGGTGAACTGAAATAGGTCAAAAGGTTTTGGGTTTAAAATTTCTGGATTTCATTAAAGAAAATTAGGACTTTTAAGGCTCAAGTGGTGTGCATCAAGGGTAGTTCAAAGGTGGGACATTTTAAGCTCAAACTGACCAAGGAATGGCCTTACTTCATGTCTTCAATGTTATGAATGCTGTCAGGCTGTTTCAACTTGGAGTTGCCTGACTTCTAGTGATTAAAATTAGATCCAGTCAGTCCATAGAGCAGAAAAATTGCCAAGGCACTCTTCAAGGAAACTTTTTCAGGCCCAAATCTCACTGGGTATGGCCTTCCATCTAATTTTTAGGGGCGTGTCTTCACAATTTCCTCTCATTTCTGGTTTACTGCATATCAAAATTATTTTTCACAAATTGTTGACATTTGCCTCATGAAGTCTGTTGAACTACGACTTATTTCAGTTTCAACTAGTTGTTTTCTTAATTTCCTCTTTTTACAAAAAAAATCCAGTGAGAATTTACTCTAACTATTTCCAAACACGTCATTTTAGCCTAGCTGTACTAAAATTAACTAATTTATTGGCATACATGCCATACCCCCAAACCTAAAGTAAATAGTATCCTCACTGTTACCATCATAGGGGGTGGAGCAGTTTATTACAGAGCAAAAACAAAAGCAAGTAGATAAAAATAAATTTTTTATTAACAGAGGTAAACAACATGATTACAATGCGCAAGCAGAAGGATGCAAAAAGCAGGCCGGTGGACAAAATATCCTAGGCAAACGAGAAAAAAAAATCTCCCCCTGGCTCAGAGATATCCTTAGCCTGCATCAGGTGGAAGAGGAACTGTAAGCCAAGAGGGGAGGAAGAAAAGGAAAAAGAAACAGGGTCAGGGGCCAGCGGTGGAGGAGGTACAAGGTGGCGGAGAAGCTTGTGGCTCGGTCTTCAGCCTCTTCTTCTCCCTCTTATCTTTTTTCTTTTTCTCCTTGGCGAGGATCCGCCGTACCTCCTCATATTCATCCCAGAGGAATTGCAAAGGGTCTGGTTCCTTGGGCGGTAGTGGCTCCAGCCAGAAGAGGTAGAGTTGAGCAGGAGTGAACGTGGGCTGGCTACCTATCATCGTTATGAGGAGGAGTGCAGCGGGTAGAAGGAGAGGAACGGTGCGAAGATGAGTCATCTGCATCTATTTATGTGGGATGGATGAGAGAATATGAAGCGGTGCATTCAATATCGCCGCCGTCGATGAGAAGGAATGCATGGTTAATTTGACCAATCAACATGGGGAACGAAGTTGTGCTTTACTGGCAGCCAATATTTAGCATGGGGAGTTACGGCGTGGGGCAGAAACCCAGGAGGTGCAGAGTTCAAGGGTCGTGCTGTGCGCAGATTCACATGGTACTTGTGTGGTAAAATTTCTGCACAGCGCGGGTGCACAACAAGCAAGGAAGGGGTGAGAGGGGGAGGGTACGATTTTGATAGGATGAGTGTAAAATGTCGACAGGTTAAGGCCACTTATAAAAATTGCACAAGTGTGGGTTTGGCAGTTGAAATACTCTCGATAAGTCTAACCCATCCTATCAAACAGAATAAACATGCATTCGATAGGCTTGAATGAGGGAAATCCACCTATCGATAGGTGGGGTAGTACATTTGTCACTCTTGTCGATAGGTTTCAGGAAAGAGTCCAAAACCTATCGCAAAGTTATCTTGACCTATCAAGAGGTCTCAGCACCTGTCGAAATCTTCACCAATCCTATCGATATCAGCACGGAGCTCAATAACATGGCCTGTGTGTGCAGAGCATTTAGCCTTAGCCCTCAGCAACTCATTTGTTGCGCTACCAGTTAGCAAATTGGCATCTGACCTTGTGCCCTTGGTCATTTTATTGCAAAGAATATTGTTGGGGCGAATTAAGGTATAAATCAAATATAATACATATGATACAAATCGAAGTCAGGTATTAACTTAGAGGATCGTGAAGATCAATGGTCTCTTCAGGCTCACAAATATTGTCAACGTAAAGTTTCAGCCTCTGGCCATTGACCTTAAGGGTTCTACCATCTGTAGGATTCATGACTTCGATAGCTCCAGATGGGGAAACGTGTACCACTGTGAAAGGTCCATCCCATCTGGACTGCAGCTTCCCTGGAAAGAATTTCATTCTGGAGTTGAACAACCATACCTTGTCATTGGGCTTGAACTCTTTGCGAAGCAAATGTCTGTCGTGGAAAGCTTTGGTTCTCTCCTTGTAACTCCGGGAATTTGCATAAGCCTCTATTCGCAGTTCATCCAGCTCGGATAACTGGAGTTTCCTATGAATTCTAGCAGAGTGTAAGTCAGAGTTTACTGCTTTAATGGCCCAATATGCCTTGTGTTGAAATTCAACAGGCAAACGACATGCCTTGCCATAGACTAATCTGAATGGGGACATGCCTATGGGGGTTTTATAGGCTGTTCTGTATGCCCATAAGGCATCAGTCAACTTGCTGGACCAATCTCTTATGTCGATTCTCACAGTCTTCTCAAGAATATGTTTGATTTCCTTGTTGGAAATCTCTACCTTTCCACTAGTTTGTGGGTGGTATGGAGTGGCTACTCTGTGGGTAACAGAGTATCTTTCCATCAGTTTGTCAAAAGGTTTATTACAGAAGTGGCTTCCCCATCACTAATAATAGCTTTAGGGAAGCCAAATCTGGAGAATATGTTGTCTTTCAGAAATTGAAGTCGCCCCCGCAAGCCTGTTCATGACACATGGTCAGGATGTTTTGAAAATCATTTTCAGGTACACAACATCTGATCACCTGGTCTGCACAATGCTTAAACAGGTAAGGATCCTCCCACATTTAATATCGAATATGTGCAAAGAATAGATTTTTGTCATCCTTGTACCAATGTGGAGGGATCCTACCCACAGCGAGGTAATTGACAATATTGGCAAACTAGGGCATCTTTATCTGGACAGTCAGAAGCTGCTCATCTGGGAAGGAGTCATTGATGGGCAAGCTTTCCATGTCAGTTGTTGGGATCCTTGACAGATGGTCAGCCACCACGTTCTCAACTCCCTTCTTGTCCTTAATCTCTAAATTGAATTCCTGCAAGAGAAGAATCCATCTGATTAGTCGTGCTTTAGCTTCCTTTTTGGACAAAAGATATTTCAAAGCTGAGTGGTCAGTGAACACAATAATTTTTTATCCCAACACATAAGATCTGAACTTTTCTAAGGCAAAGACAATAGCTAATAACTCTTTCTCAGTTGTAGTGTAATTCAATTGAGCATCAACCATTGATTAACTTGCATATGCTACCACAGAAGGTGCCTTGTCTTTTCTTTGCCCCAATACTGCCCCAATTAGTAAAATCTGATGCATCACACATCAGCTCAAATGGCAGAGAAAAATCAGGGGATTTCAAGATGGGGGCTGTGGTCAAACAAGTTTTTAACAGTTCAAAAGCAACTCAGCATTCATCATTAAAGTCAAAAGGAACATCCTGGCACAACAGGTGACAGAGGGGTTTGGAGATTTTGCTGAAGTCTTTGATGAACCTCCTGTAGAAGCCAGCATGACCCAGAAATGACCTAACTTGTTTGACAGTTTTCGAAGGGGGCAAATGAGCAATCAAATCGATCTTAGCTTGATCAACCATAAATGGAGAAATCATCCATAAAGATCTCCAAAAACTTATCAATCATGTCATAGAAGATAGCATACACGCATCTTTGGAACGTGGCAGGTGCATTACACAACCCAAATGGCATCCTTCTGTATGCAAAGGTCCCAAATGGGCAAGTGAATGTGGTTTTTTCTTAGTCCTGGGGGTATATAGGGATCTGATTGTACCCTGAATATCCATCAAGAAAATAGTAATAGGCCTTGCCTGCCAGCTTGTCCAAAATTTAGTCTATGAAGGGCAGTGGGAAGTGGTCCTTGCTGGTCTTTTCATTGAGTTTTCGGTAATCTATGCATACCCTCCAACTAGTGGTCTATCTGGTAGGGATCAACTCACCTGAATCTGCTTCAACAACTGTAATGCCAAATTTCTTGGGTACTACCTGGGTAGGTGCCACCCATTGTGAATCCGAGATGGGATAAATGATCCCAACATCTAGGAGTTTGACTACCTCCTACATATGTGGGTTAAGTTTTCTCTTCATCTCTCTGGAAGGTTTGGAGCCTTCTTCGAGATGAATTTTATGCATGCACACAGCAGGATTGATTCCCCCAAGGTCTGCAATGGTCCATCCTATTGCCTTCTTATGTCTTTTTAGTACACAAAGGAGTTCTTTTTCCTGCTCGAGAGTGAGGGAAGAAGAGATTATCACAGATAATTTGGTGTTGTCTCCTAAAAAGGCATATTTCAAAGATTTAGGGAGTTGCTTCAACTCCACCTCTGGGGGATTGATGAGGGAGGGCAATAGGGGTGCCTTAGAGGGGGGTGGTAGAGGTAGCAAAGTAGGCCTCCATGGGTGGTGCTGTGCTGGTGGAGCTTTAGAAGAGACAAATTTCACATGCTCAATCTCAGAGGTGGGATCCTTCTCTGCCTCTGTTTCCTTCCATACCGTGGTTAGCTCATTAAACCATTCCTTACCATGTAGCAGCCTATTTACGTTTTCCTGGACAACCTCATCTATCACATCAAGAGAAAAACAGTCCTCATCAAGATGAGGTTGATTTGCTGCATTGTATACATTCAATTTAACCTTCATATTTCCAAATGACACTTCCGTGATTCTAGACCTGCATTGAATAAAAGCATTAGCTGTGGCTAAAAAGGGTCTACCTAGAATCACAGGTATGGAATTGGCACTCCTACCTGGTTCCATATCCATCACCAAAAAGTCAACAGGATAGAAGAATTTATTAACTCCAACCAAAACATCCTCGATTATCCCCATAGGTTTCCTTTTAGATCTGTCGACCAGCTGTAGGACCACATGTGTGGGCTTTAATTTGCCTAAGCCCAACTTCTCATATACTGAATATGGAAGCCAATTTATACTGGCTCCCAGATCTAATAGGGCTTTGTCAATGATATGATCCCCAATGATGCAGGGGATAGTGGGGAGGTCAGGATCTTGAAGTTTGGGGGGAGTTGCAATCGACAGGACTTGCTTAACTTTTTCTGCTGAAAAGACCTTCTTGGATAGGTATATCCTAGACTGTCTTTTATGGGTACACAGGTCTTTTAAAAACTTGGCATAGACTGAGACTTGTTTAATGGCATCAAGTAAAGGCAAATTGATCTTTACTTGCATGAAAGTCTCCATCATTTCCTCAATTTTTCCTTGCCCTTTATCAAAAGAGGAGGGTGCTTGTAGTGCCTTAGGAAATGGCAAATGTGGGATTGCTCCCTCACTCGCAGCCTTAGCCAATGGGGCCTCTTTCTTTTTGATTTTTTTCTTTTCTTGAGGATCCTCATTGTCCTCTTTATTCATAGCTGATTGTTCCTTCAAGTCCACCACTGGTGGTCTTTATTGTGTGCTAGTAGAAATCACTTCATTTTCTTCCTCCAAGTTCCTCACAGGCTCACATCCCACTTGATTGTCTACTAGCTTACCACTTCTCAAAGTTGTAACAGATTTGGCTTTCTCATAGGTCGAGGAAACTTCACCCACTACAAACTGCCTTCGTGGATTGTCCTGTGGTTGGCTAGGCAGCCTTCCTCCCTCTCTCCTAGTCAGAGCATTAAACAGCTGACCAAGTTGGTCCTCTATCTTTTTGATGCTCTGGTTGTGAGAGTGCACAGTTTGGGTTAAGGTGTTCAAGCTCTGCAGTGAAGATAGAACTTGTTCCTCAAAGGATGGTGTTCTCACAGTTAGAGGAGGTGCAACTTGCTGCACAGGAGGAGCTACAGGTTGGGCCATGGGTTGCTAATATTGAGTCCTTGGGACATAATTTTCTCTATAGGGCTGAGCACTTCTGTAGGGCATGGGCTGCTGCTGCTGGCTGGGGTATGCATCTTGTTGCCACCTCAGATTGGGGTAGTTCCTCCATTGATACCCAACAGCAGACTGCTGGCCATAAGACTGAGCTGTAGCCACATGCTCTGTAATAAAATCAGAAGCGGTCGTGAGATGGGCATTCTTCCGAGGATGGCGGGGGGCGCATATAACATGCCTCCTCCACTCTAGCAGCCACGGGTGACTATATTGCTCCCATTAGCCTATCAAATTTTAGGGTTAAGCTGTCCACTTTCCTTTCCAGCTCACTTGGCACACTCACTTTATATATCTTTCCCCTTGAGGTGTTCTCCTTCATCACTCTAGGAGGCTCTAGATCTCTTGCTAAGGTTTCCCTTTGCATAGAGTTCTCACTAATAATATCAAAGAGCTCCCATGCCTCCTCAGCAGTTTTATGGAGATAGGTGCCACCACAGGAAGCATCTATCATATCTCTGCTTTTAGCATCAATTTCCTGATAAAAGCTTTGAACCAATTGCCATTCGAGGATTTGATGGTGGGGGCATTTCTTGAGGAGTTCCTTAAATCTCTCCCAAGATTGATGAAAATCTTCAGTTTGATCTTGGGTAAAAGAGATGATACCCTTCCTCAACTGGCTGGTCTTTGACATAGGAAAGAATTTGACCAGAAATTGACATTGGAGATCACTCCAGGACTGAATGCTGTTGGGTGGAAGCAAGGACAACCAGGTCTTGGCTCTGTCCTTTAATGAAAAAGGAAAGAGTCTCATCCTGGTGGCTTCTTTCCCCAAACCTGTGATATTAAATGTAGTGCACAGTCTCAAGAACTCATCAATGTGCTTATAGGGGTCTTCTTTGGTCAGACCATGAAATGAAGGCAGCATTTGAATGATGGATGATTTTATCTCATAGTTTTCCTGAGCAGCTGGGAATTGAATACAAAAGGGAGAATTATAGATCCCTGGTGCATTAAACTCCTTAAGGATTCTTGGCTGCTGTTGCTCACCCATTTCTATAGAATCAAATGCAACAGATGTGGGTGTGGTTGGTCTGGATCTGAGAAGTCTTTCAACCTTTGGATTTAGTGGAATAATCTGAGGTTGCAGAGTTCTCCTATCAAACATACAACAGTCAGATTCTGAATGCAGAACCTATCCTCAACACAACAAGCAGAATCAACCAAATTTTCTAACTACTCTAACAAAAATTATCAACATATCTAAAAAATAACAGGAGAGTAGAGGGATGCAAACTACAGAGCAGTCTCCAGCACGATTCTCCTCTCACTGGTAGCCTTAGATCTGATGAAATACATACAAAATACTGAAAAACAACACAACTTACAAATGCAGTTAATAAAAATCAAACAAAAACTATAGATCTATGATCAAAACTTAGATCTATCAATTTCTAAACATGCCTCCCCAGCAGTGGCACCAAAAGCTTGTTAGAATGTTTGCCTTCCCTCAAATAGGGTCTAAAATTATCTAAAATTAGGCAGAACACACTCATACAAACCTGCAAGTAATCAGGGTTTGTTGTAGCAATTTTTACACAAATGGTGAGTAAGGGAATGTCCACAGGGAGGTTAGTTTAAAAATATGATAAATCTCCAGATCTGTATTAGATCTGGCACCCTAACTATGGTTAGTTTAGCAAAAAGGCAGGGGAGAGGTTCAAAATGGATTGTCACTGAAACCACACTAAAATTGAACATAGGCTAAATTGGATCGAGTTTAGGAACTTAGATCTTGCAGGGGAAGAGAGTAAAAAGCAAAAAATGGAGAAGAGTAGCTTAGAGATTAGTCTTCACTGAAATCAGATTCAATTAATCATGCTACAGAGGTTCAGAGCACACAAATCCCTCGTTGGCTATAAGCACAGCTGCAGGGTATAAATTCCACTCCAAATTATAGGATCGACTTGGTCTTAAGGCTATGATCTGTCCACTTTAATGGTCACAGACCATCCTATAGACTTTATCGAATCCATGGATTGCAGCAGATGAATCCAATGGAGCCTGAGCTTAGATTCATCTTGAGGTTATGATCTGTCCACTTTAATGGTCACGGACCATCCTGGGGATCTCCTCCAAAGCTAGAGCATCAATTAGAACAATTAAAACCATTACAAATGCTACAATTCCTAGGTCACAGACTCAAGGAATCACAGGAGCATCAGATCCAGGTGGTATCCAAGAGGTCTTCCAGTTAAGTGGGTGAGCTGGTTTACAGACTCCTCTACACAGATCCGATCGATCACCAAATGGAACCAAAGGAACTTTAGATCTAAGTAAAATATTTAAATCAACATTGACATTGCAAACAAGGTCACTCTATAATGGAAATACTCTCAGATCTGTAGTCTGTGCAACTAGGAACCTATAATAACACTCTTAACCTTACCTAATTACAGATCTAACTTCTCTCCTCGCTACTCCAAGGGAATTAGTCAACCATGGTTGGGCTAAAGGAGGGAAATGGAGTTTCTCTGCAAACTCTAATCTCCAAAATTTGGCTCAGATCTCGATTCCCCCTCCAATGGCAATTGGGGGTCTCTATATATAACTTTCTCCTCTATTTTTCCCGCCAAAAATCATTTCTAGAAGGTCGTCAGAGTTTGTTAGAGTTCTGTTTAGAGCACGTGGGTTGGTTAGGGATTCCTAGGGCATCTTCTGAAACTGTCGTGTCGCTCACCAAGTGCCTCGAGTTGTGTGCAGTAGGTCACTGAATCACAATGTGTACACAGCTGAATTTCTGAGAAGTTCTACACACGATTTCTACAGGTTCAGGAAGCTTTCGACAGGTTAGAATAGAGCATTTTGATCCTTTCACTAGGTTCTCAGATCTCTTCGATAGGTTTTGATAGGATGAGCCTTCTCTTAGAGTTTTAGCATTCTCTGCCCTTGGCTTAGAGTATTCGACAGGTTGGAAGGGCTCTTCGACAGGTTGGAGAACCATTTCAACAGGTTTCGCTCTGCATTCTACCATTTCGATAGGTTTTCTTTCAGTCTTATCGAAAGGCTCAATCACCCTTCGATAGGTTCAAGAAACCATTCGATAGGTTCCTTTGACACTTCAGGTAGGTTTTCAATAGGATGGTTTCTTCCTTCCTTTCAGCTGCTCGATAGGTTCTTGGATCCTATCGAACTCCTCTGTCCGCACGAATTCATCCTTCTTTGCTTTCAGCTCCTATCAAAATCTTCAGGTGACCAATCGATAGGACATTTTTAGCCTGTTTTTACTTCCTTCGCCTTGCCCTGCTGTAGCCATGTGCTCTAAGGGTCCAGTGATGTGCTACCCTCTAGTGTGCTGTTGCTGGGTTTATCCTATGCTGAGAGATAACCCCTTTTTGGGCATTCTTGAGTGGTTTTCTGCATTAATGTCTTTTTTTTTACTGTCTATAAAATGCTCTTGACAGAAGCTTATTAGTGTTCTCACAGGTCTATCAATGGTCAGGTTAGATCGTGAAAAGTGGCATTTTTCACCACTTAACAACAGGTCTCTGAAGCAAGTTTTGTTCTGATATATCGTTGAAAATAAGTTATGCTTCCTATAAGTCTTTGAAATAAGTTTTGTTCTGATATGTTTTTGAAATCAGCTTTGGTTCAATATGTCTTTGAAAACACTTTGTTTCTGATACAAAAGAATGTGCTCGTTTCGATTTGAAAATGCCTTTGAATTATGATCATTGGATTTGTGTTTTGAAAATATGAGATATGGTTAGTATGGATCTCTTCCCTACTGGGCTTGGATGAAGCTCATTCCTCGAGTATACGTCACAGGTATAGGTCCTATTCAAGAAGCTTGAAGTTGATCCGGTAGACTGCCTCTTTGAGCTTGGTGTGGAGATACTTGGGCTCTGTTTTGGATCTTTGGATTTCGTATATTACCGGACTTTGTTAGTGATTGAACCTGTACTTCTCTTTTTGTACACCACTGCTTAGGTGATGGTCGACCATCACCGGTGGTTTTAGATTGTAGATGGTGTTTTATAATAAATGAGATATAATCATCTTTCCACTATATATGTTTTATGCTTTGAAGTCCGCTTTTTGTGGACATACCATGTACACTGTATTTTGGATCGTTATCTGTGTCCCGAAGGTCCGAGTTTTCTCAAGTTATTTTAGAAAAAAAATGTGTTGGGAAAATCCGGGCTGTCACATTTCTCAAAGTATGTGTCGATCGAGCCTCGGGCCAAATTTGGGTGTCTACAAATGCCCGTCTTTGATATCCGATCACTAATGATTAAATTTCAAAGAAAAAGAGACATCCGGGGAGGCCCAAGGCAATGCTAACCAGTTTGTTGTATTCAACGCGAACCTCAAATATCAGATGGTAACATAGGGAGTATTCAACGCGAACCTCAAATATACGGAAGCCCTGTATGTCGGGAAAAACATTCATTCCTCAAGGCAATTGGTTCCCATACGCCTAGCGACATTACTGAGCATGATCGTGATGAAGCGAGTAGCAGAAGCCCAACGTGTTGGGAAAAATGTCCGTTTTCTCGATATAATTGAAGAGGTGTGATGCTTGAGTTTCATTCGAATGAAATAGCCCCACGAGTGGGCAGGTGGTCGACCCATACCTAAAGACTGGCGCGAAGCAAAGACTCGAAGATCCACAGTTTGTGCCTGCTCTTATGAGGCATTATTGCCCCATTTGATTAGACACGGGTGCCCCAATGGGAAGCAGGGGTTGAGATATTTGGGTGAACCCATCGATTCCGAGGATACTTTAACACCACTACCCGAGCGGGGCGAATATTAATGTCGCAACGCTTTTTGAGAGTGTGTGCCATATTTTAAAATCAACTTTTTATTATTTTTATGCTGCTTATTTATATATTCTATTCTAATTATTATTTTATTATTATTATTATTTATTTATTTATTATTATATTATTTATTTATTTTTTATTATTAGTTTTTTTCTTTTTATTTTATTATATATATATTTTTTATTTATTTTACTTAGAAAAGGGGCACACATACATACATATATGGGAGGATTCAAGCCTAGCGTGTATAATATACATGCTACGCCAAATCTGGCAAAAGTTAGCCTAGCGTGTATATTATACACGCTAGGCCAAATCTGGCAAAATTAAGCCTACCATGTATATTATACACACTAGGCAAAATTATGGCTTAAATTAGCCGGGTACAAGCAGAAACCCAAAAATTGGGTATTTTCAAATATTTGTTTCTCCCTCTCCCCAAACCAAAATTGGTGACCCCTTTGTCGATCTTGTTATGTATATTAAAATTATGTTAAACTAAACTCTTAACTTACTGCAAGCGCACAATGGAAATCATAGTACTAGCATAGGATCGTTCCCACGAGGAAGTTTATTTATCTAATTACTTCTTATTTATATCTTTCATTTAAATCCTTATTTTAAAAACTTCTATTTCTTTTTAAGATCTAATCTACTGGAGAAATATGAATAAAAGAATGGTTTCTAATCTAAAGTGCATAAAATAAATATAAATCCTCATTCTTTAGATTGAGGTCGTCAATCCCAATCTTTAGCTATCGGATATTTATGAATTTAAATAGTACCGTTACACCATATCTTAAGTTTCTTAGCATTGGTCGTCAATCAAGTTTAAGATCCTATCAATACACCTTAGAAAACTGAAGATGGAAAAGTAAAAACCGTTACTCTAATTTACAAATTCTACCCTGAGTCGTCAATTCAAATTAAAACTTGGAGATGTTAACAAAGCATAAAAATAAAGCAAAATAAAATCTAAACTAGAAAGCAAATAAATATATCTTTCACCCCTCAGCCGTAGTCGTCAATTGCTTCTAAGAAACTAGGATATCTACACTAATCTTCAGCACTCAATTGCAGTCGTCAACTGCTGTTGAGAAACCTCTGATATCTAATCTACTCTAACTATTTTACACTACTTTGATCGGAAGAAAATCCAACCTCAGTTGTCAATTGATGCTGAAATTCTTCGATGCTTATTCCTACACCAAGCTCTCTTATTTATAGATCATAAGGAGTCAGTGTACAAAGACTTCTAATTCTATTAAAAGAAACTACGAAAAATAAAAGATTCCTAATATAACTCTAATTCCTAATTTTATCTTTTCCTTGCTTAGACGGTAGATGTACTTCTGGATTGTTTTCCTTATTTCAACAACCAAGATTTTCTAAAGCTTATCTTCATCAATCTTCTCAGATCTGTGATCAACTGAGCTTCTAATTTCATATATCTTCTAATTCTATTCAGGGCGGTGTAATGTGCACGTGATTAGTAGCAACAACAATAGTAGGAAAGCTTCTTTTCTGGGAAATCACAAACCACAATTTCTCATTTTCTTCTCTTTATTAGAAAATTGTAAATCACAATTTTCTCTCTTTCATAGCTTCCTCATAGTTGACGATTCTCTGGATTACGATTTTTCACTTTTCTTCTTTTGTTTCTTTTACAGAATCGTAAATTATGATTTTCTGGCTTTCAGTAGGCGGGAAATCATCTTTTTTGCTCATTCGTCTTTCTTATTGCCTTTTGAGTTTATTTTGATGAATATTAATACTTTGGCTTTCTTTTACTGGTTATTTCTAATATCTGCACATCATCAACTTGTTAGTAGCAATCTATGGCCTAACTTTACTAAGTTAAGGGTGATAAAATGATAAATTATGTGACTGATAACACCCCCAAATTAAAGTTTTGCTAGGCCCTAGCAGACAAGGAAACATAAAATATCTAAACTATAAATTTAAATGTCACTTTCGTTGGGAGCACGATTGCATTTAGCAGATGCAACAAGCCTTTAAACCCCTAGGTGATCCCTAGTGGTGGAATTGTAGTCTCTTGAAGGTTTTCAGTGAAGTTACCTACAAACTTCCAATATTTTTAGATTTTTCAGAACTAAAAATTCAAAATATAGATTTTATATGCTAATTTCTCAGTCATCATTATTTGTTCATAATTTTTAAAAAATTTCAAATCTTTTATTCGTAGCTTTCCATCATCGTAATCATCCTCTATCAGAACTCAATAATTTCAATTCGTTATAGCGTGGAGTGTGTGTATATTAGTGAAAAGTTTATTCTTCATAGATTTTTCTAAACTGCAGTTTTTAGAAACTATTTTCATTCAAACTCTCACTTATTGGCATACTCTAAAAAATAACCGAAATTTTGAATTCTCACAATATTGTAGATATATATGAAAATTTCATCGGACAATTAACTAAAAAGATAAATCTCATGGAAAGGATAATCAATTTTGTTTATATAAGTTCTTCATTTATTCATAGTATCTATGTTATATATCTCTACTAGACTCATATTCTTGCAAATCGTAAATCACAAAGGCCTTTCCTTCGGCTTGAAATGGGGCTTTAGGTTTGCAGAAGGTTTCAAAGAAAAAGGTAAAGATGATTAAAAAATTATTTCTAAGAATTTAACTCTTCCTTCTCTTCTTCAATATTTTTCAGCTTCAGTAAGTATCCTTATTTTGGATAACTTCTTTCCATTTCTTTTCTAGTATCAATCCCATATTCTTTTCTAGTTGGAAGCGTTATGCTTTTTTTTTTTTTTTCATGGAATCAACTTTTGACAATTTCTTTTTCTTTTCTCATATTTTCATACAATTGTATTTCTTTTTACTTGTACCCTTTTCAGCAGATCCTTTATCTGTTATGCATATACTCCATTCACTCCCTCTTCTCTCCTTTTACATTCTGAACTCTTAGAATTGTAAGGGTCAATGATGGAAAGTTTTGGATAGTACATATGATTAAAGGTTTATAAAATTTTGGTACAAAGAAATTCGGTTTTAGGCTTCTAATATGGGTTCAAAGGGTAAAACGTTTTGAGATTTTACGCTTTTTGGCTCTGATTTAACAAAAGATGGCCTTTAGTCATTTTCACGATTTACTAATATGGATGTCTTATTGCTTTCATATATTTAATAGACAATTCTAAATAAATAAATGATCATATTTATAGAATATCTTGATTCTAAGTTCAACAATATGCGATTTCAAATAGAAGAGAAGTTCAAGGAAAATTTAGCATGAATAAAAACAGTCACTCTTTCTCAGAATAAAAGAGGAAATAGGCCCTATAGCTCACTGATTATATGATTTTGAAACTATAATATAAAATATATGTAGTTCAGATCAATCGTATAGTTTCAAACATTCTCTTGATATAGTGTTCTAGAGATGCTTTACTTTAAATTGTAACTATTTCTATTTCAATTTTTGAACTACTACCATGATGGGTTGCTAAGAATTTTGGATAATTTTTTTTTTTTATAATTCTCATATAATGATTAAGTTAAAAAAAACCTCTAAAGAAATCTATACTAATATATTATATTTTTTAAAACTGATATGTATATCCCCCTAAACTTAATTAAGACAATGTCCTCATCGTGCAAAATCGGGGACATACAAAAAAAATATTACCTTACTTTTCTACTGCTAGGTTAGTTATCGGGTTTATAATTTGTAAAAATAATAAAAAATCTTTCCCCAAACTTAGGAGAAAAATACTACCGATTCTATGAAAAAATGTTAGATGTTAGTAACACTGTTAGTAAATTAATCAAAAACAGCAAAGAAAAAAAACTTTTCATATATATATGAACTAATTATAGAAACATGGAAAGAAAACTAATTACATCAAAGAAATCTTAGAAAAAATCTAGACACACACTAGACTAAGATATTGGTAGCAACATCCGAGAGAAATCTTCACTGAAGATCGGTCCTTCAGTTTTTAGCCACCTTTCATCATAGTCTCTCATTCCTTCCTACCAAAAGAGTGTCCACTCCTTTGTAGGGTCACTCCCTCAAGAGCTGCAGAACACTCCTCATTGCCCTTCTTTATCTTGCATCCCCAAAAAGGAGCACCTCACATTCCTTCCATGGAAGAAATGCAATGCCATACGGGGAGTGCTTCGAAGGGTGAGGAAGTGAACATATCTCCAGATCACCTGTCACCTATACTGCTCCCTTGTGAAAACTATGTGAAGGGAATGTAGTGCAAGCGAAGGGAGAAGATAAGCAATGGAGAGGGGTGGCGAGGGACGGTTCAACCCACCATCATCATATGGGAGTTTGCATTCGGGGTGGGTTGTGATGGTGTAAAGTTTAGGAAGTGGGGGGAGATGGGTTCCTGGCATATGGTTTCAGATTTGGGTTAGGTTTAGGGTCAAGGGTAGTTTTAGTGGATGATTCAGCATCTCGAGTAAGTCGTTGGAACTTCAGATCTTCTACTTTTTGTTGTGCAGCTAGTAGCTCGGCCTTGTGTGACTCGAGGATTCTATGAAGTTGCTTACTAAAGTCGCTCTGGTTATGCTCTTCCGTCATGGGTTTTAGGGTTAAGGACGGAGGAAGAAGGGTTGTGGGATGGTTTTAGTTAATGTATGAGTATAGATTTATAGGGAAAGGTATTGAACCGTCACTTCGAGTAAATGTCTATGGATAGGTTCCTAGGCTTGGGTGGTTGGAAAGTGGTAGTCTTGAATGCAAAGTTTGTTTGTTTTCCTTATGAGTTTAATGGGTTAGAATTCCAACGTAACCGATAAGATCGGTCACTGTAGTTGCTTATTCCCTAGAATTGCCGTTTGTAATTCCATAGAATGAAAGTGAGAGTTATTGATGTTTCAAATCATACTCACTATGATTTGGCTCTACGTATCACCAGAAATCTTAAATCCATACGCTTTAGGTGATTATGACCTAAAGAGATTTTTACGATTGACTGGACTTTTACATACTGTAAATCGTAGAATACCCTTTTTTTAATATTATATACATATATGTTATAAATGTTTTAGTACGGGTGATTCGATAGCTCTACGGGTTTTAGAGGGGATTAATTAGAAACAGAGGGAGTTGATATTCCTCCCACAGATATATATCCTCTAGACGTACCAACTACATGTGAAGGTGATACGTTACTCTCTCCTCCCATAAGGTCTGCCCAATTTGAGTTTCCAACCTTACAATAGATTGTCGCAGGTGATTGAGTAACTTTGTTTGGATGCGGGTATATTGCACCCAGTTGTCTACTATTTGCAATAGGGCATCCTCATTAGCAGTGTGGTACTGGGCCTCTGTGGGGTAAAAAGGAGCAGTAGGACACTTTGGAGCTACTTGAGTTGGGCTATGGTTAGGACCACAAGCTTTACCTTGTCCAGATGTTGGGTGCGATTTTATACCCACCAGAGATTGAATTTTTCCCTTCCAAAGCTTTAGCTTCGGAAAACCTTTCGTCATTGACTTGAATTTATATAATCCTCCTTGCATAGGGGGTATATTCCTGGAAGTCTCCGAATCAATCTCATCCGGTGCATGGTGTTGCACTGCTTCCTAGCTAAGGGTCTCAAAGAGTTCCCAAGTATCCACTGCTATTAAATTATGAAACATACCACCACAGGCAACATCAATCATATGCCTAGTTTGGTCATTCAATCCTTCATAGAAAGTGAGCACCACTTGCAATTTTGTGACCCCATGATGAGGGCACATATAGAGAAGATCCTCGAGGCGACTTCAACTTTCTTGAAGAGGTTCATCCTAAAATTGATGGAACGTTGAAATAAGATGTCAGATTCTATTCATTTTACACATTGGAAAGTACTTCTTAAGGAATTCACGTTTCAATCCCTCCCAATCAGTAATCGAATCTTAGGGTAAAGAGTGTAACCACTGCTTTGCCTCGTCTCTAAGAGAATATGAGAATAGCCTTAAACGAATGGATACTCCTGTCAATTCTTTGATTTGAATAATATTACACATTTCTATAAAATTATTTAAATGCCATTGGGGGTCTTCCTCAACCAGCCCACGAAAAGTAGGAAGTATTTGAAGCACATTTGGCGTGATTTCGAAAGCCTCATAACCGGCAATAGGGGTGTGAATAAATGGGGGTAGTTATTATTCACTGAAAAGTACCATGTTTCACCTCTTAACGTAGCCTTTGATGGACCTTAAAGCTGACTAATAACTCTTGTTTAGCTTGTTTTATAGATTAGTAATAAATTGTGCAGCTTAACACAAAGTCCATGCCTTTGTGCCTAGAAGAGAGAGAATTCAAGCCAAGGATGACAGCTGAGCCAGAGATTGATGGAACACCATGGTGACTTTTTTTCATGTCATAATGGACCAAGAAAGTCTAGCAGATGAGAAAAGCATAGGTGTGAGTGGAGAGAGCATAAACAGCAGCAGCTGCATAGCAGCAGAGGAGCAAATGAGTTATCTCGCACAGTTGAGATGCTGCCTCGCGGTGTTCAATTCACTAGCAAAGTCTTCTCGCACGGATGTTACATGCAGCATAATAGAGCTCGTGAAGAAGTCACGCAACTCAGTGAAGGGATTATCACAGAGCAGTCTCTCGTGTAGTAGTCGCACACTTCAGCTGCAATCAACACATAAAAAACTCGTGAGGTTCTCACACACTAAGCCTTCAGAAATCCAGTTCACGAAATTCTTGCGAGGATTAAAGCTTATATTAACCACGGGCACTATCTCCTGAGGCACTTTGCATAAAGAGCAATAGCTAATTCGCAAGGTTCTCGCGTGGCTCTGGAGGAGAGAGACGCCCAAAAAATATCTCGCGCACCTAGAAGTTCAACCCTGTACTGAGCGAATTGGCTGATCATGTTAAAAGAAGTTGAGTGAGAGTTAAAATGTAGCCTCACGACACCCTCACGAGAGGAACTTTTGAAGCCCTACTGCTTGAGCACGCCAAGCAGTGCAACTCATCCTCGCAACAACATTGCAGTGCAAAGTAGCTGCGCGACCATTTGAAGATCTGTTGTGCGAACTAGGGGCCTCCTAAGCCAAAAACTTATCCCACGAGGACTCTACAAACTGTGCAAAAGATTTAATATGCAGAAGGGACCCTCACAAAGCTCGGGCTCTCTACATCTCAGTCTTAACTCCAGGGACCTTTTAGGGATTTCCCCAAGTTTAGGGCACACATCTCGAGGCCTGGATCTCAAGGCACACATCCCAAGGCTTCCAAGGATTGTAACAGTGTCACATCTACTAGAAAAATTAGGATTTACTCTTCTCTGAGCCAAGGCATTAGGGACTAAGTGTATAAACTACAGTTGTAACTTAGAATCTTTATCTCTCCTTCAACCTCTGTCTATGGTGAGCTCGAAATGGCTGGGGTTAGGATTTAATCATTTCTTTTTCTCATTTTTCTTCTCTCTTAGCCCAGCACTTGCTGGCTAAATCCTCTGTAAGCAATTAGGTGTAGTTTTATTTAGTTTTGTAATAGGTCTTGTAATCTTTGGAATTTTATGAAGAGCTGTAGTGCACAAGGCCGCTGCCTTGAGAAATTGCATTGTAGGTAATTTTGATTAATGAAATTTGTACTTTAAATGTTCATTCAATTTGTTATTTTCCTATTTGCCCATAGTTTTGTTCAAGCTATAGCATGCATTTAGGATTTGGGCTGATTGAAAGGCCCATGAATGCTTAAGCTTGTTACCCTCAGACCATGGTGGCAGCAACAGTTTACATGTTCCTTCTCAGACTCCTGTGGTGAGGATAACCTCTATAGATAGCTTGTGACCACTTAAGTGGACAAACTATAGCCCTAGGGTGATTCCAAGCCATTGATCTGAGAAGGATTCTTCTCCTTTGCACTTGAGTTTGCAGCCTGGTGAGAGGTTGTTGTAGGAACAGGCTCCCCTCTATTTTACTTGACCAATATCAGATGTTAGATAAGATTTCTCTGTAGTGATTAAAGACTTGTGAGCTGAGTCATTGCAGGCCTTTTATAGCAATGACCAGCTGCTTTTAAGTCCCCAAATATCCATTGAACAACCGTGGTCTCTACTAGTTTTTCAAGGACTATTTGCTCCCATAGATGCTTGAGCTTGTAGCTTGGCATACATGGTGTCTGCAATGGTTTTCATGTTCTGATTTGAGCCATTGGGTGGAAGACATCTATTGGATAGTCTGTGACCCTTAAAGTGGACAGGTTATAACCTGAAGATCAGTCTGCTCCTTTGGATCATATTGATTATCTGGCTTAGTCCATGTGGTTGGATCCTCTCTATTGGATAGTCTGTGACCATTTAAGTGGATAGGTTATAGCCTTAAGAGATCGAGTCAGACCATAAGGGTTGAGTTAGATACTTCTTCCTTGCAGATGTGCTTATAGCCATCTGAGGGATTTGCTGCAGAGACTGCTCTAAATATGATTTACATGACTGAATTAACTTTAGCTTAATTGCCTACTTCCCTTCAATTTTATCTTTATTTTCACACACACTACCACCACCTTCTTTAGAACCCTTCCTTTAGGATAGGACTGTATTTTATTTCTCTTCTTTTAGTATTAATTTAGTGTAGTTATGACACCCAACTCCCTTTCTCTAGGATTGTCAGATCTGTAGCTAGATCTGGAGGCCTACTATTATAGCCCATTTTGGGTTCTAGATTAATTTCTCTGTGGGACAAATACTTACTTACTTAAAACTTGCTACAATAGCCCTGAATCTTACAGGCTGTGTGTACTTTAGGTTGCTATTTTCATAGTCATTTCACTCCCCTTTGTATTCTGATTTTTAGCATCTCATCACTTTAAATAACATCAGCACACCTAGTAACCAATAAGTTTTTGGTACCACTGTCGGGGATATTGATCTTTTTAGTAGAGTTGAGTTGTATTATATTTTAGCTTAGAAGATTCTTTATAGCTGTGCCTTGAATAGAATAAAAAGTACCACTGATTTTTATGGAATTTTACAGAATTGGACAACAGCAACAGGGAAAAGCTAGAGCTGCAGCTGGAGTTTAGCTAGCTCTGTTTGCACTTCTTTTACCCTACAACTCAGTCCCTTTGTGTTGAATTCCCTGTCATTAGTTTAGTTGTAAATTTATTTAGTTGTTAATTTTGTTTGAAATTTTTTTCTGTGCTGTGAGCATTTTCTTTACTTGCTGATTTTGTGTGTATGCTTGGAAGAAGGTCCCTTAACCTTGAGTTGGAATCTTCAAATCCTGAGGTTGAAAGGGTCCTTAGACCAAAAAATACCACACAAGGCACTACTGTTGAAACTGAGCCAGCTATCATGGCTGAGAGGCAAAGAACTATGAAGGAATACAATGCACTGGGGGATTACACATCTCCCTTTTGCATACAATTCCCTTCAGTCAAGGGAAACTATGAAATTAAGTCCTCCAGCATTAACATGCTGCCATCTTTTCATTCGCTCAATAGGGAAGATCCTTATAAGCACATTGACCAATTTTTGGCACTTTGCACCACTTTCAATATTACTGGCCTAGGACTTGAAGCCACCAAACTGAAGCTTTTTCCTTTTTCCCTAAAGGACAAAGCCAACACCTGGCTCTCTAAGCTCCCAGCTAATAGCATCCAATCATGGAGTGACCTCAAAAGCCAATTTTTGACTAAATTCTTTCCCATGAATAAAATCAGTCAGATGAGGACAAACATATTATCATTCACTCAGTCTTCAACTGAGGATTTTTATGAAGCTTAGGAGAGATTTCAAGAGATGTTAAAATAATGTCCCCACCACCAAATTCCACAGTGGCAACTTGTGGAAGTATTTTATCAAGAAATTAATCCCAAAAGTAGGGATATGGTGGATGCCTCATGTGGTGATAGTTACCTCCATAAGGCAGCTGATGAGGCTTGGGGGTTGTTTGACATCAGAGGAGAAAAGTCCATGCAGCAGGAGTCACTCTCTCGCAATGACAGTCAGACCCCTGCTAAATTGGTGAAAGAGTCCACCCCTAGAGGTGAAATGTATGAAGTTAAGGTGCAAAGTGATTTGGAAAGGAAGGTGGATAATATGAGTTTAAAGTTTGAAAAATTGATGAATGTGATGCAGCCTAGGATGGTTGCACAAGTGGAGGAGGCATGTCTGATATGCCAATCTCCCACACATTTACTCCAAGATTGTCCATCAGCCAATCAGTTCACTGATTTAGTTATGGAGCATGCCAATGCTGCTCAAGCCTATGGGCAACAACTTGCTGGGTACACATGGAGAAACCATCCAAATTTGAGGTGGAGATAAGACACATACCAACAGCCCCAGCAACAGCAGTTGGCAGCTCCATACAGACCTCAACACCAATTTAACCAAGGTTATTCACCAAGGCTGAATTTTTAGTTGCCTGCCCCACAACCCAATCAGTTGGTCTTGCCCCCACAATAGCCTAGATCCTCTTCCTTTGAAGAGCAAATGCTGGCATCTATGCAGAATTTGGGGAACTTGGTCCAAACTATGAACTCTCATGGGCAAAGCATTAAAAAATTAGAAGACTAGTTGGGTCAAATCTGTAATACTTTGAACAAGAGAGAGGAGTGTAAATTGTCTAGTCAACCCTTGGCTAATCCAAAAGGGCAGTACATTATTGGAGAAGCACCCTCTACCCATGAGGAGGCTAATGCAATCACTATCCTAAGGAGTGGCAGGGTGGTTGATAATTTAGTGGCCAAAGCAACTGAGGAAGTCATGAAAAGTGAAATTGAATGAAATGTGAGTGGTGAAAAACCAAAGAAGTCATCCCCTGCTGTTGATCAGCAAGGAAAAAATAAAGGGGCAGATGTTGAGCCCCAATAGAAAATAATAAAAGAAGAAAAAATAAAAAAATAAAAATTTGACCATGATGTGGTTAGGCATGAAGCTGTGGCACTCGTAGTCCCACAGCTGCCATTTTCTCATGCACTAGCTGGCCCATATCCTTTTGATAAGGGGAATGCTCAGATAGAGGAAATGATGGAGACCTTCAAGCAGGTCAAAATCAATTTGCCCTTGCTTGATGCTATAAAATAGGTCCCTACCTATGCTAAGTTTTTGAAGGACCTTTGTACACAGAAAAGAAAGGAAATGGTGCAGTTGTCCAAAAAGGTTTTTTCTGTTGAGCATATTAAGTTTTGTCCATTGCCAAACCTGAGAAATTACAAGATCCAGGGGTACCAACTATCCCCTGCATAATTGGAAACCATACCATCGGTAAAGCCCACTTGGACATAGGGGCCAGTGTGAACCTGCTCCCATATTTTGTGTATGAGGAGCTAGGTTTGGGGGAGCTGAAATTCACATCAGTAGTGCTCTAACTGGCTGATAGGTCTGAGAGGAGACCTGTGGGTGTGGTGGAGGATGTTTTGGTGGGGGTGGACAAGTTTTACTATCCTATTGATTTCCTTGTTGTTGACATGGACCCTTGCAAAAGTAAAATCCCAATTCCTGTCATCTTTGGCAGACCATTCTTGGCCACTGCAAATGCTTGCATTCAATGCAGGTCAGGGGTGATGGAGGTGACCTTTGGGAACATGAAGGCCCAATTAAATGTGTACAATGCTACAAGGCAGCCTCAAATGGACATTGAGGATTGCTGTGTAATTGATGTACTAGATGACCTTATAGAAGAAGAATTATCCACTCTACTGGATTGGGATAATGTCGCTGAGAACCTAGAAAATATTTGGAGTATGGTTGAGAAGGAGGCTGAAGTTCTCATGACATAAGACAACACCAAAATTGAGTCTTCTGTGAGCCTAGTGCAGCATTCCAGCTGGAAACCTACATTGCTGCCCCTTCCTCTAACCACTAAGGCACCTTTGTTGCCTTCCATTGAAAGTCCCCCCTGAGCTGGAGCTGAAACAGCTCCCAGACATATTAAAATATGTCTTCTTGGGGCAAAACAAAAAGTTTCGAGTGATTATCTCTTCCTCTCACTAGTGAGTAAGAGGGGGAATTATTGAGTGTTCTCAAGAAGCATAAAAAGGCAATGGGGTGGACAATAGCTGATCTTGGAGGGATTGATGTCTTAGTTTACATGCACAAAATTCACTTGGAAGAGGGTGTAAAACCCTTTAGGGAGATACAGAGGAAACTTAATCCCCACATGCAAGAGGTGGTCCTAAAAGAGATAGTAAAACTATTGGATGCAGGGGTGGTTTATGCCATTTCAGATTTAAAGTGGGTGTCACCCATCCAGGTGGTACCTAAAAAGTCAGGCATAACAATTGTTACTTTTGATTCTAGGGAGTTGATGCCAGCCAGAGAGACCACTGGCTGGAGAGTTTGCATTGATTACAGGAAACTCAACTCCAAAACCAGGAAAGATCACTTCCCTCTCCCTTTCATTGACCAAATTCTAGATAAGCTGGCTTAGAAGGCATTTTACTGCTTTCTTGATGGATACTCAGGGTATAACCAAATCCCTGTGTACCCTCAAGATTAAGAAAAAATTACTTTCACATATCCCATTAGCACCTTTGCTTATAGGAGGATGTCTTTTGGACAGTGCAATGCCCTAGCCATATTTCAATGGTGCATTATGCTATTTTTTCTAATATGATCGAAAAATTCCTGGAAATCTTCATGGATGATTTCTTAGTTTATGGGGATAGCTTTACCCAGTGCTTGAGTCATACAAAGATGTGAGGAGACTAATTTGGTCCTAAGCTGGGAAAAGAGTCACTTTATGGTGACAGAAGGATTTGTGTTAGGCCATGTAGTCTCTCACAGAGGAATTGAGGTTGACAAGGTTAAAGTAGACTTGATTTCACACCTGCCCCCGCCCAGGACTGTCAAGCAAATTAGATTCTTCTTAGGACATGCTAGATTTTACAGGAGGTTCATTAAGGACTTCAGTAAAATTGCCAAACCATTGTGTCACCTGCTGTGTCAGGATGTGCCATTTGAATTTTTTACTGAGTGCCTTGAGGCCTTTGAGGTCTTAAAAAGGTGCCTTACCACTACTCCTGTAATCCAGGCCTCAGATTACTCACTCTCCTTTGAACTGATGTATGATGCATCAGACTTGGCCATAAGTGCCGTCTTAGGACAGAGAAGAGATAAGTTGCCTGCAGTGATTTATTATGTAAGCAAAATACTAGCTGGAGCTCAGCTCAATTACACCACTGTTGGAGTGTTTGCCTTCCCTCAAATGAGGGTCTAAAATTATCAATAAAACTAGGCAGAACACACACACAGAGACCTGCAAGTAATCAGGGTCTATTGTAGCAAGTTTTACCAAGATGGTGAATAAGGGAATGTCCATAGGGAGGTTGGTTTAAAAATATGATAAATCTCCAAATTTGTATTACATCTGGCACCCTAACTAATGCTACATTAGCTAAAAGACAGGGGAGAGGTTTAAACTGGATTGTCACTTAAGCTAAGCTAAAATTAAACATAGACTAACTTGGATCGAATTTAGGATCTTAGATATTACAGGGGAAAGAGGTACAAAATAGAAAATGGTGAAGAGTAGCTTGGAGATTGGTTTTCACTAAAATCAGATTCAATTAATTATGCTACAGATGTTCAGAGCACACAATTCCCTCAACTGGCTATAAGCACAGCTGTAGGGTATAAACTCCACTTCGAATCGCAGGATCCACCTGGTCTTAAGGCTATGATTTGTCCACTTTAATGGTCACAGACCATCCTATAGACTTTATCGAATCCATGGATTTGCAGTAGACGAATCCAATTGGAGCCTGCGCTTGGACTAATCTTAAGGTATGATATGTCCACTTTAATAGTCACAGACCATCCTAGGGATCTCCTCCAAAGCTAAGGCCTCAATTAGAACAATTAAAACCACTACAGATGCTACAATTCTCAGGTCACAGACTTAAGGAATCACAGGAGTATCAGATCCAGGGAGATCGGGTGGTATCCAAGAGGCCTACCAGTTAAGTGGGGGAGCTGATCTACAGACTCCTCTACACAAATCCGATCGATCACCAAATGGAACCAAAGGAACTTTAGATCTAATTAAAGCATTAAAAATAGTATTAACATTACCATCAATGTCACTCTACAATGGAAATACTCTCAGATCTGTAGTCTGTGCAGCTAGGAACCTTCAATAGCACTCTTAACCTTACCCAATTACAGATCTAACTTCTCTCCTCACTACTCCAAGGGAATTAGCCAACCATGGTTGGGCTAAAGGAGGGAAAATAGAATTTCTCTGCAAGCTTTAATCTCCAGAATTTGGCTCAGATCTCGATCTCCCCCAATTGCAATTAGGGGTCTCTATATATAGCTTTCTCCACTATTTTTTTCACCAAAAATCCCTTCTAGAAGGTCCTCAGAGTTTGTTAGAGTTCTGTTAGAGCACGTGGGTCGGTTAGGGTTTCCTAGGGCATCTTCTGGAACCATCATGCCGGTCACCAAGTGCCTTGGGTTGCATGCAGTAGGTCACCAAATCACAACGTGTGCACAACTGAATTTCTAAGAAGTTCTGCACACGATTTCGATAGGTTCAGGAAGCTTTAGACAGGTTCAAATAGAGCATTTTGGTCCTTTTGCAAGGTTCTCAGATCTCTTTGATAGGTTCTGATCGGATGAGCTTTCTCTTAGAGTTTCAGCATTCTCAGCCCTTGGTCGGGAGTATTCGATAGGTTGGAGGGGCTCTTCGACAGGGTGGGGAATCGTTTCGGCCGGCTCCGCTCTGCATGCCACCATTTCGATAGGGTTGCTCTCACTCCTATCGAAAGGCTTAAGTTCCCTTCGATAGGTTCTGTTCCAGCACCTTTATCTCGATAGGTTTGAAGAAATCATTCGATAGGTTCCTTTGAAGCCTCAGGTAGGTTTTCGATGGGATGATTTCTTCCTTCCTTTCAGCTGCTCGATAGGTTCTTGGATCCTATCGAACTCCTCAATTCACACGAATCCATTCTTCTTCTGCCTTTAGGTCTTATCGAAAACCTCTTCCACTGCATGAATTCTTCCTTTCTTTGCTTTCAGCTCCTGTCAAAGTCTTCAGGTGACCAATCGATAGGATGTTTTCAGCCTGTTTTCACTTCCTTCGCCTTACCCTGCTGCAGCCACGCGCTCCAAGGGTCCAGTGATGTGCTACCCTCTTGTGTGCTATTAATGGGTTTGTCCTGTGCTGAGAGATAGCCCCTCTTTGGGCATTCTTGAGTGGTTTTCTGCATTAGTGTCCTTTTTCATTGCTGTCTACAAAATGCACTTGACAGAAGCTTATTAGCGTGCTCACAGGTCTATCAATGGTCAGGTTAAAGGGTGAAAAGTGGCATTTTTCACCACTTAACACACCCCCAAACCTAAGCTTTGCTAGTCCCCGAGCAAAGGAGAATAATAAAAAAAAAGAATTAAAATGCCACTTTCGTAGGGAGCATGGATGCATTTAGCATATGCACCAAGCCTTTTAAACCCCTAGGTGATCTCTAGTGGAGGAGTGAAGTCTCCTGAGGGTTTTCAGTGAAGGAACCCACAAACTTCTCCAATAAGGTTAGTTAATAGTAGTGCATCCTGCTAAGCAGAGTTTCAGTGAACTAGAAAAAATTCTCATCATGTCTTTTCAGTTCTAAAGGGTTTTCAGTAGAAAAATTATGAACTTAAAACATGAAACTTTGCAGTAATTCCTTCATCATCAATCGGTTCATGTCAAGGCATTGAATCTGAAGATTGATGCATGACTCACCTTTCACTTGAGAATTCTGCTTTTATACTACCCCCATCAAATTGGATTTCAGGCCCAAGTCTCACCAGGGCTGTTAACTCACAAAAAAAAAAAAGAAGGGTGTAGAATTTCACACAGCTCAAGAGCAGCTACAGTCCTCAAATAGGGCTGTAAGCATGAGCATAGGCATTGCTCTAATTTCTTAAAATTTCTAACTCTTTTCACCATAGATTAGATAGATCCTTATCTCTACATGACAGCTCAATCTATTTCAGATCAGTAAGGGCTTTTCATTGGGTTGTAATGTGGCTTATGGATGAGGTTTGTAAAAGAATGAAAGGGTAGAAGGGGTTCAAATTGAGAAATCAGTAAAGGTAAGGAGATGATTCATGGCTTCACCTTCATTTCACCACAATTCCATCTACTTCTTGAATTTTCAGGGCCAAGGTGTCCAGCTTCTTCTCTTCCGTTCAATCTTTTAGTGAAATGACTTCTCTTTCTCATTCTTTTGCTCTATTTTTTTTAGGTCGGAATACCACAAATACCACCAACTATGTTTTTCTTCTCTTTCAACCACTTCTCAAACCAACTCTACCTTCTTTCCTTCCTTCACCTTTTCCTTCTGAAATCTCAGAGTGAGGGTCAATCTGTATCAGGTTACTGAGGTTTTGGGTTCAAATTTTCTAGTTTTCATGAAAGAAAATTGGGACTCTTAAGGCTCAAGTGGTGTGCATCAAGGGCAGTTCAAAGGTGGGACATTTTAAGCTTAAACTGACCAAGGGATGGCCTTACTTCATGTCCTCAATGTCATGAATGCTGTCAAGCTATTTCAATTTGGGTTTGCCTAACTTCTAGTGATCAGAATTAGATCCCATCAGTCCTTAGAGCAGAAAAATTGCCAAGGCACTCTTCAAAGAAACTTTTTCAGGCCCAAATCTCACTGGGTATGACCTTCCATTAAATTTTTTTTTCAGGGGTGTATCTTCACAATCTTCTCTTATTTCAGGTTTACTACACATCAAAATTATTTTTCACAACTTATTAACATATGCCTCATGAAGTCTGTTGGACTACGGCTTATTTCAGTTTCAAATAATTGTTTTCTTAATTTCTTCTTTTTACAAAAATTCCAGTGAGAATTTACTCTAATTAATTCCAAACTTAAACTAAACAGTGTCCTCACTGTTTACAGCATAGGGGGTGTAGCAGTTTATTAACAGAGCAAAACCCAAAGCAAGTAGACAACTGAATAAAGAAAAGAAAAAAATAGTTTATTAACAGGGTTAAACAAAGCATAAAATAGAGCATTTTATTACCATGGTCAAGTACAGGGAAGTGGAAGGTGGACAAAAATTTCTTGGCAAACGAAAAAATCCTCCCCTTGGCGCAGGGGTATCCTCAGCCTGCATTAGGTAGAAGAGGAACTGTAAGCCAGGAGGGGAGGAAGAAAAGGAAAAAGAAGGGGGTCAGGGGTCAGGGGGCAGGGTGACAGGTGGTGGAGGATGGTGGTGGAGAAGCCGGTGGATCGATCTTCAGCCTCTTCCTCTCCTTCTTATCCTTGTCCTTTTCCTCCTTAGCGAGGATCTGCTATACCTCCTCATATTCATCCCAGAGGAGGAGTGCAGAGGGTAGAAGGAAAGAAATGGCCCGAAGTCAAGCCAGCTGCATCTATTTAAGGTGGATGTGTGAGAGAATATGAAGCGGTACAATCAATATCGCCGCTGTCGATGAAAAGGAATGAATCGTTAATTTGATCAACCAGCATGGGGAACAAAATCGTGCATTAACTGCTAGCCTATGTATAGCGCGGGGAGTTACAGTGTGGGGCAGAAAACTAGGTGGTGCAGAGTTTAAGGCTCGTGCTGTGCGTAGTTGTACATGGCACACGTGGGGTAAAATTTTTGCGCAGCGTGAGCACGCAATAAGAATGGAAGGAGTGAGGGGGGGTCGATTTCGATAGGATGAGTATAGAGTGTCGATAGGTTATGGCTTCCTATTGAAGTCGCACCAATATGGGGCTGGCAGTTGAATGCTCTCAATAGGTTTTACCCATCCTATCGAGCAGAATAAACATGCATTCGATAAGCTTGGATGGCCGCTTGCGATAGGTCGGTGTCCTGTCGAACGGAGGGTGGATAGAACATTAACTTTGTTAGGATGCTGATGGGTGAGAACATCCTTTCGATAGGTGGGGTATTACATTTATCACTCTTGTCAATAGGTTCTAGGCAAGTGTCCAGAACCTATTGCAAAGTTGTTCTCACCTATCGAGAGGTCTCAGCACCTATCAAAATCCTCACCAATCCTATCGATATCAGCGGCTGACCTAGCGAAAGGTCCAAATGACCTATCGAGAGTTTCAACGAGCTTAATAATATGGCTTTTATGTGCAGAGCATTTAGCCTTAGTACCCATCAACTCCTCTACTATGCTACCAGTTAGCAAATTGGTCTCTGACCTTATTCCATTGATTCCTAGACTGCGGGCGATATTGAAACGAAGCTTGAACTGGACATGGCCATTTTATTGCAAAGAATATCGTTGTAAATAATCGAGGTATAAATCAAATATAATACATATGATACAAATTGAAGTCAGGTATTAACCTGGAGGATCCTGAAGATCAATGGTCTCTTCAGGCTCACAAATATTGTCAACGCAAAGTTTCAGCTTTTGACCATTGACCTTAAGGGTTCTGCCATCTGTAGGATGCATGACTTCGACGGCTCCAGATGGGGAAATGTGTACCACTGTGAAAGGTCCATCCCATCTGGACTGCAGCTTTCCTGAAAAGAATTTCATTCTAGAGTTGAACAACCATACCTTGCAATTGGGCTTGAACTCTTTGTGGAGAAAATGTCTATCATGGAAGGCTTTGGTCCTTTCCTTGTAACTCCGGGCATTTGCATAAGCTTCTAGTCGCAGTTCATCCAGCTCGGATAACTGGAGTTTCCAGTGAATACCAGCTGAGTGTGAGTCAGAGTTTACTGCTTTAATGGCCCAATACGCTTTGTATTACAATTCAACAGGCAAGTGACATGCCTTGCCATATACTAGTCTGAATGGGGACATGCCTATGGGGGTTTTATAGGTTGTTCTATAAGCCCATAAGGCATCAGTCAACTTGCTGGGCCAATCTCTTCGGTCCATTCTCACAATCTCCTCGAGAATATGTTTGATTTCCCTGTTGGAAATCTCTACTTGCCCACTGGTTTGTTGGTGGTAGGGAGTGGCTACTCTGTGGGTAACAAAGTATCTTTCCATCTATTTATCAAAAGGTTTATCACAGAAGTGGCTTCCCCCATCACTAATAATGGCTTTAGGAAAGCCAAATCTTGAGAAGATGTTGTCTTTCAGGAATTGAATGATGACTTTGTGATCATTTGTCCTTGTAGCTATGGCTTTTACCCATTTGGATATGTAATCCATAGTGACAAGGATGAAATTGTATCCAGTAGAAGGGGGAAAAGGTCCCATGAAGTCGATTCCCCAAATATCAAACAGTTCAACAACAAGTATAGGTTGCAAGGGCATAGAGTGTCTCCTTGTAATGCTACCCATTTGCTGGCATTGATGACAAGCTTTACAGTGCTGTCGGGCATCCTTGAATAGGGTAGGCCAGTAGAAACAACTTTGAAGGACCTTGGCTGCAGTCTTGTTACCACTGAAGTGGCCCCCGCAAGCCTGTTCATGACACATGGTTAGGATGTTTTGAAACTCAGTTTCAGGTACACAACGTCTGATCACCTGGTCTGCATAATGCTTAAACAATTAAGGATCCTCCCACATGTAATATCGAATCTGTGCAAAGAACAAATTTTTTTCATCCTTGGTCCAATGTGGAGGGATCTTACCCACAACAAGGTAATTGACAATATTGGCAAACCAAGGCATACTTATCTGGACAGTCAGAAGCTGCTCATCTAGGAAGGAGTCATTGATGGGCAAGCTTTCCATGTCAGTTGTTGGGATCCTTGACAGATGGTTAGCCACCGCGTTCTCAACTCCCTTCTTATCCTTAATCTCTAAATTGAATTCTTGTAAGAGAAGAATCCATCTGATTAGTCGTGCTTTAGCTTTCTTTTTGGACAAGAGGTATTTCAAAGCTGAGTGGTCAGTGAACACAATAATTTTTTATCCCAGCACATAAGATCTGAATTTTTCTAAGGCAAAGACAAAAGCTAATAGCTCTTTTTCAGTTGTAGTGTAATTCAATTGAGCATCAACCATTGATTTACTGGCATATGCTACCACAGAAGGTGTCTTGTCTTTTCTTTGCCCCAACACTGCCCCAATGGCAAAATCTGATGCATCACACATAAGCTCAAATGGCAGAGAAAAATCAAGGGATTGCAAGATGGGAGCTGTGGTCAAACAAGTTTTTAACATTTGAAAAGCAACTCGGCATTCAACATTAAAGTCAAAAGGAACATCCTGGAACAACAAGTGACAGAGGGGTTTGGAGATTTTGCTGAAATCCTTGATGAACCTTCTGTAGAAGCTAGCATGACCCAGAAATGACCTAACTTGTTTGACAAATTTCAGAGGGGGAAAATTAGCAATCAAATCGATATTAGCTTGATCAACCTCGATTCCTTTGTGAGAGACAACATGTTCTGGAACAGTGCCTTGAGTCACCATGAAGTGACTTTTCTCCTAACTCAGAACTAGGTTGGTCTCCTCACACCTTTACAGTACGGAGCTGAGGTGGTGTAGGCATTGGCTAAAATCATCTCCATAAATGAAGCAATCATCCATAAAGATCTCTAAAAACTTATCAATCATGTCAGAGAAGATAACATACATGCATCTTTGGAACATGGCAGGTGCATGACACATCCCAAATGGCATCCTTCTGTATGCAAAGGTCCCAAATGGGCAAGTGAATGTGGTTTTTTCTTGGTCATGGGGGTATACAGAGATCTGATTGTACCCTGAATATCCATCAAGAAAATAGTCATAGGCCTTGCCTGCCAGCTTGTCCAAAATTTAGTCTATGAAGGGCAGTGGGAAGTGATCCTTGTTAGTTTTTTCATTGAGTTTTCAGTAATCTATGCATACCCTCCAACCAGTGGTTAGTCTGGTTGGGATCAGCTCACCTGAATCTGCTTCAACAACTGTAATGCAAGATTTCTTGGGTACTACCTGGGTAGGTGCTACCCATTGTGAATCTGAGATGGGATAAATTGTCCCAGCATCTAGGAGTTTGGCTACCTCCTGCATGTGTGGGTTAAGTTTTCTCTGCATCTCTCTGAAAGGTTTGGAACCTTCCTCGAGATGAATTTTATGCATGCACACAGCAGGATTGATTCCCCCAAGGTCTGCAATGGTCCATCCTATTGCCTTCTTATGCCTTTTTTAGTACACAAAGTAGTACTTTTTCATGCTCGAGAGTGAGGGAAGAAGAGATTATTACAGACAATTTGGTGTAGTCTCCTAAAAAGGCATATTTCAAAGATTTTGGGAGTTGCTTTAACTCCACCTCTGGGGGACTGATGAGGGAGGGCAATAGGGGTGCCTTGGTGGGGGGTGGTAGAGGTAACAAAGTAGACCTCCATGGATGGTGCTATGCTGGTGGAGCTTCAGAGGAGACAAGTTTCACATGCTCAATCTCAGAGGTGGGACCCTTCTTTACCTCTGTTTCCTTCCATACTTCAGCTAGCCCATTAAACCATTCCTTACCATGTAGCAGCGTATTCACATTTTCCTGGACAACCTCATCTATCACATCAAGAGAAAAACAGTCCTCATCAGAATGAGGTTGATTTGTTGCGTTGTACACATTCAATTTATCCTTCATATTTCCAAATGACACTTTCATGATTCCAGACCTACATTGAATACAAGCATTAGCTGTAGCCAAAAAGGGTCTGCCTAGAATCACAGGTATGGAAGTGGCACTCCTACCTGGTTCCATATCCAGCACCAAAAAGTCAGCTGGATAGAAGAATTTATTAACTCCAACCAAAACATCCTCGATTATCCCCACAGGTTTCCTTTCAGATTTGTCAGCCAGCTGGAGGACCACATGTGTGGGCTTTAATTTGCCTAAGCCCAGCTTCTCATATACTGAATATGGAAGAAAATTTATACTGGCTCCCAGATCTAATAAGGCTTTGTCAATGGTTTGATCCCCAATGATGCAGGGGATAGTGGGGAGGCCAGGGTCTTAAAGTTTGGGGGGAGTTGCAATCGACAGGACTTGCTTAACTTTTCCTACTTAAAAGATCTTCTTGGATAGGTGTATCCTTGACTGTCTTTATGGGTGCACAGGTCTTTTAAAAACTTGGTATAGGCTGGGACTTGTTTAATGACATCAAGTAAAGGCAAATTGATCTTTACTTGCTTGAAAGTCTCTATCATTTCCTTAATTTTTCTTTGTCCTTTATCAAAAGGGGAAGGTGCTTGTAGTGCCTTAGGAAATGGCAAATGTGGGTTGCTCCCTCACTTGCAGCCTTAGCCAATGGGGCCTCTTTCCTTTTGATTTTTTTCTTTTCTTGAGGATCCTTGTTATCCTCTTTATTCACAGCTGATTATTCCTTCAAGTCCACCACTGGTGGTCATTGTTGTGTGGTGGTAGAAATCACTTCATTTTCTTCCTCCAAGTTCCTCACAGGCTCACAGCTCACTTGGTTGTCCACTAGCTTACCACTTCTCAGAGTTGTAACATATTTGGCTTCCTCATAGGTGGAGGAAACTTCACCCACTACAAACTGCCTTCGTGGATCGTCCTGTGGTTGGCTAGGCAACCTTCCTCCCTCTCTCCTAGTTAGAGCATCAGACAGCTGACCAAGTTGGTCCTCTATCTTTTTGATGCTCTGGTTGTGAGAGTGCACAGTTTGGGATAAGGTGTTGTAGTGAAGATAGAACTTATTCCTCAAAGGATGGTGCTCTCACAGCTGAAGGGGGTACAGATTGCTGCATAGGAGGAGCTACAGGTTGGGCCATGGGTTGCTGATACTGAGGCCTTGGGACATAACTTTCTCGATAGGGTTGAGCATTTCTGTAGGGCATGGGCTGCTGGGGCTGCTGCTAGTGGCTGGGGTATGCATCTTGTCGCCACCTCAGATTGGGGTGCTACCCATAAGACTGAGCTGCAGCCACATGCTCTGTTATAAAATCAGAAAACTGGTCAGCAGATGGGCATTCTTCAAGGGGATGAGCAGGGGACTGGCATATGGCACATGCCTCCTCCACCCTAGCAGCCACAGGTGACTACATTGCTCCCATCAGCCTATCAAATTTCAGGGCTAGGCTGTCCCCTTTCCTTTCCAACTCACTTGGTACACTCACTTCATATATCTTCCCTCTTGAGGTATTCTCCTTCACCAATTTAGGAGGCTCTAGATCTCTTGCTAAGGTTTCCCTTTGCATAGAGTTCTCACTAATAATATCAAAGAGCTCCCATGCCTCCTCAACAGTTTTATAGAGATAGGTGCCACCACAGGAAGCATCTATCATATCTATGCTTTTAGCATCAATTCCCTAATAAAAGCTTTGAACCAATTGCCATTCAGGGATTTGATGGTGGGGGCATTTATTTAGGAGTTCCTTAAATCTCTCCCAGGATTGATGAAAATCTTCAGTTGGATCTTGGGTAAAAGAGATGATACCATTCCTCAACTGGCTGGTTTTTGACATAGGGGAGAACTTGGCCAGAAATTAACATTGGAGATCACTCCAGGACTGAATGCTGTTGGGTGGAAGCAAGGACAACCAGGTCCTGCTCTGTCCTTTAATGAAAACGGAAAGAGTCTCATCTTGGTGGCCTCCTCCCCCAAACTTGTGATATTAAATGTAGTGCACAGTCCCAAGAACTCATTAATGTGCTTGTAGGGGTCTTCTTTGGTCAGGCCATGAAATGAGGGTAGCATTTGAATGATGGATGATTTTATCTCATAGTTTCCTTGAGCAACTGGGAATTGAATGTAGAAGGGGGAATTATAGACCCTTGGTGCATTATACTCCTGAAGGGTTCTCGGCTGCTGTTGCTCACCCATTTCTACAGAATCAAATGCAATAGATGTGGGTGTAGTATGTCTGGATCTGAGAAGTCTTTCAACCTCTGGATTTAGTGGAATAATTTGAGGTTGGAGGGTTCTCCTACCAAACATACAACACTCAATATCTGAATACAGAACAGATCCTCAACACAACAAGCAGAATCAACCAAATTTTCTAACTACTCTAACTAAAATTATCAACAGATCCGAAAAATAATAGGGGAGTAGAGGGATGCAAACTACAGAGCCGTCTCTAGCACGATTCTCCTCTCACTGGTAGCCTTAGATCTGATGAAGTGCACACAAACTACTGAAAAAAAACAAAACATACAAACGCAGTTAGTAAAAATCAAACAAAAACTATAGATCTATGATCAAAACTAAGATCTATCAATTTCTAAACACACCTCCCTGGCAGCGGCGCCAAAAACATGTTGGAGTGTTTACCTTCCCTCAAATGAGGGTCTAAAATCATCAATAAAACTAGGCAGAACACACTCACACAGACCTGCAAGTAATCTGGGTCTGTTGCAGCAAGTTTTACAAAGATGGTGAATAAGGAAATGTCCACAGAGAGGTTGGTTTAAAAATATGATAAATCTTCAGATTTGTATTAGATCTGGCACCCTAACTAATGCTTCGTTAGCTAAAAGACAGGGGAGAGGTTTAAACTGGATTGTCACTTAAGCTAAGCTAAAATTAAATATAGACTAACTTGAATCGAGTTTAGGATCTTAGATATTGCAGGGGAAAGAGGTAAAAAATAGAAAATTGAGAAGAGTAGCTTGGAGATTGGTTTTCACTAAAATAAAATTCAATTAATTATGCTACAGAGGTTCAGAGCACACAATTCCCTCAATTGGCTATAAGCACAGCTACAGGGTATAAACTCCACTTCGAATCGCAGGATCCACCTGGTCTTAAGGCTATGATCTATCCACTTTAATGGTCTTAGATCATCCTATAGACTTTATCGAATCCATAGATTTGCAGTAGACGAATACAATTGGAGCCTGCGCTTGGACTAATCTTAAGGTTATGATCTGTCCACTTTAATGGTCACAAACCATCCTAGGGATCTCCTCCAAAGCTAAGGCCTCAATTAGAATAATTAAATCCACTATAGATGCTACAATTCCCAGGTCACAGACTCAAGGAATCACAGGAGTATTAGATCCAGGGAGATCGGGTGGTATCCAAGATGCCTACCAGTTAAGTGGGTGAGCTGATCTACAGACTCCTCTACACAAATCCGATCGATCACCAAATGGAACCAAAGGAACTTTAGATCTAATTAAAGCATTAAAAATAGTATTAACATTACAATCAATGTCACTCTACAATGGAAATACTCTCAGATCTGTAGTCTGTGCTGCTGGGAACCTTCAATAGCACTCTTAACCTTACCCAATTATAGATCTAACTTCTCTCCTCGCTACTCCAAGGGAATTAGCCAACCATGGTTGGGCTAAAGGAGGGAAAATAGAATATTTCTGCAAGCTCTAATCTTCAAAATTTGGCTCAGATCTCGATCTCCCCCAATTGCAATTGGGGGTCTCTATATATAGCTTTCTCCTCTATTTTTCCCGCCAAAAATCCCTTCTAGAAGGTCCTCAGAGTTTGTTAGAGTTATGTTAGAGCACGTGGGTCGATTAGGGTTTCTAGGGCATGTTTTGGAACCATCGTGCCGGTCACCAAGTACCTCGAGTTGCGTGCAGCAGGTCACCGAATCACAATGTGTGCATAGTTGAATTTCTGAGAAGTTCTGCACACAATTTCGACAGGTTTAGGAAGCTTTTGACAGGTTCAAATAGAGCATTTTGGTCCTTTCGCTAGGTTCTCAGATCTCGTCTATAGGTTTCGATCGGATGAGGGTTCTCTTAGAATGTTAGCATTCTCAGCCCTTGGCCTGGAGTATTAGATAGGTTGGAGGGGCTCTTCGACAGGTTGAGGAATCGTTTCGACAGGCTCCGCTCTGCATGCCACCATTTCAATAGGGTTGCTCTCACTCCTATTGAAAGGCTCAAGTTCCCTTCGATAGGTTCTTTTCCAGCGCCTTCATCTCGATAGGATTGAAGAAACCATTCGATAGGTTCCTTTGACGCCTCAGGCAGCTTTTCGATGGGATGATTTCTTCCTTCCTTTCAGCTGCTCGATAGGTTCTTGGATCCTATCGAACTCCTTAATCCACACAAATCCATTCTTCTTCTGCCTTCAGGTCCTATCAAAAACCTCTTCCACTGCACGAATTCTTCCATTCTTTGCTTTCAGCTCCTGTCGAAGTCTTCAAGTGACCAATTGATAGGATATTTTCAGCCTGCCTTCACTTCCTTCGCCTTGCTCTGCTGCAGCCACGTGCTCCAAGGGTCCAGTGATGTGCTACCCTCTTGTGTGCTGTTGATTGGTTTGTCCTGTGCTGAGAGATAGCCCCTTTTTGGGCATTCTTGAGTGATTTTCTACATTAGAGTCCTTTTTCATTGCTGTCTACAAAATGCACTTGACAGAAGCTTATTAGTGTGCTCACAGGTCTATCAATGGTCATGTTAAAGGGTGAAAAGTGGCATTTTTCACCACTTAACAACCACCACTGAGAAGGAGCTGCTTGTTGTGGTGTTTGCTATGGACAAGTTTAGACCCTACTTGCTGGGGTCTAAAATTATTGTTTTTACTGATCACTCAGCCTTGAAATACCTATTGGCTAAGAAGGATGCAAAACTAAGGTTGATCAGATGGATCCTCCTGTTGTAGGAGTTTGATCTTGAGATCAAGGATAAAAAGGGAGTTGAGAATGTGGTGGCTGACCACCTCTCTAGAATTATTTTGGAAGAATGTGCAGCAACACTTGTCAATGAGTTGTTCCCTGATGAGCAGTTATTTGCTATGCAGTCTAGTGTGCCCTAGTTTGCACACATTGTGAATTTTCTTGTTGTTGGTAAGATCCCCCCTCACTGGTCCAAGATGGACAAAGACATATTTTTCTCTCAAGTCAAACATTTTATGTGGGAGGATCCATACCTTTACAAGCATTGTGCAGATCAGGTTGTTAGGAGATGTGTGCCTGAAAGTGAGTTCCACAACATTCTTTCTATGTGCCATGAGCAAGCTTGTGGAGGTCACTTTAGTGGCAAAAAAATTACAGTTAATTGCTGTAATGTAGTTTTTATTGGCCTTCTTTGTTCAAAGATGCATACATATATTGCAAAGCCTGTGAGAGATGTCAAAGGTTGGGAGCAATTTCCCAAACAGATTCAATGCCATTGTAACCCTTCCTTGTGATAAAACTTTTTGACATCTAGGGCATTGATTTTATTGGCCCCTTTCCTCCTTCTATGTGTTTCAATTTCATACTTGTGGCAGTGGACTATGTGTCCAAATGGGTGGAAGCCATTGCCACAAGGACCAATGACCACATAGTTGTCCTTAAATTTTTGAAGGACAATATGTTCTCAAGATTTGACACCCCTAGAGCTATCATTAGTTATGGGGGGAGTCATTTTCGTAACAGACCTTTTGAGAACCTGCTTAAAAAGTATTCTGTTACACACAGAATTCTAACTCCCTACCACCCACAGACCAGTGGGCAAGTTGAAATTTCTAATTGGGAGATCAAGCATATCTTGGATAAGACTGTGAGGACAGATAGAAAGGATTGGGCACAAAAGCTGAATGATGCTTTGTGGGCTTATAGGACAACCTATAAGACCCCTATTGACATGTCCCCATTTCGGCTGGTTTATGGCAAGGCCTACCAGCTACCAGTAGAGTTAGAGCACATGGCCTATTGGGTTATCAAAACACTGAATTCTGATCTAACTACTACTGGTTCTCACAGGAAATTACAAATGTCAGAGCTTGATGAATTGAGAATAGAGGCCTATACCAATGCCAAAATTTACAAGGAGTGATCAAAGGCATTCTTTGACAAGAAGCTAATGAGGAAGAACTTCAATGCTAGTACTAAGGTTTGGCTTTTCAACTCCAAATTAAAGTTCTTTCCAGGGAAGTTGAAATCTAGATGGGATGGACCTTACCTTGTCATCCATGCCTCCCCATCTAGTGCTGTGGAGATCTTGGATCCTATGTCTGGGAGGATCATGAAAGTGAATGGTCAAAGGCTAAAATTTTTTATGGAAAATTCAGTGGAGCCTCCTCTGGCCATTCACCTACATGAACCTCCCACTACTTAGTGATCCACAGCTTGGTAAAATGTGTACCATATTTGTTGAAAATTTGGTGTGTTTTGTTTGGCTTAAAAATCGGTCAAGTAATGTTTTTAGTGTGATGTTGATTTGCCTATTTTATTTTGTTCTACTTTGAGTATTTGTGCATATTTGTCATCTAAATTTGATGTGCATGTCTGTTGCTGCTATGGTTGAGGTGCTGTCATTGTAATGGTCATGAATCTAATTTAAATGAATATCTTTAGCATTCTAAATTTTTGATGTACACATGTTGGTAATGGGCAACCAAATTATCTTGATGAAATGGAGTACATGTGAAGGAGTTGGTGCTGATGCACAATGGATAGGTGCATGATATTATGGATGCACTGGCAAATGTGCAACACTGAGAAAAGGGCTAAAATTATACTTTCTTGCGAGGCTCTGTAGCCTAAACTTTTAAACTCACGAGCCACCTGAAGCTTTCTCGCAGAGTTCTGATGGAAATTTTGTTCCTCACGAGAGCCTCGCCAGCAGAAGTGACTGTTGAAGCCCAATATTGAGCCTCGCGAGAGCCTCAAAGCAGAAGTGCCTGCTGAAGCCCAATATTGAGCCTCGCGAGGCTCTAACTTGGTAGTAATATGGAACTACATGAAGAACATAATTCACACATTTTAAGCCTCGCGAGGCCTTGCTACTCTAGCTGCACGAGGGATGTAAAATTGCCTCGCGCGCTAAAGCCCAGATTCAGCTTTGTGAATGACCTCACGAGGCACATAGAGCCTCTAAATCTTTCCTTGCGAGGTAAATTTCTTCTTCGTGATAGCACTCCTCACGAAATTAAATTTTTACTATGCGAGAAATGTACCCCACGAGTACCTGGCGACAGCCGCGCGAGGCATGGGATCAGCCTTATAAACCCTATGATTTTTGTCATTTCCTCCATTCTATCTCTTTGCCCTAGCTTTCACTGAGCACTTTCGAGCTCCATCTTTCCTTCTTTCTTCTATATCGCCTAATCCACTCCACCTCAGCTAGTTTCCTCCTACAATTTTATTCCCCAACCCCTCCTGGTCACTGTAAACTCTGTTTGGGGGGATTTAAACCATTGTGCAACGTGTGAGGTGGAACCCTAGCAAATTGTTGGTAAGATCTCTCACCCTCTTATTTGATTTCATTTGCTACTGTTTTAGAGTTAAGAGGTGAGGGATATGTGGGCATTACCTCCATTGAAGTGTGAGTTATCTCTATCTGTCAGTTTAAAGCCCTAATTTTGAAGGATTGAGTAGCCATGGCTAAAACTTCAAAGTTCATAAACACATTGGCTGCCATGCTAAACCCTCCACACACTGACAATCCCAGGGTAACTCATAAATCAGTGAGGATAGTAGAGGCTTCCATTGTGGAGACCACTGAGGTACATACACCCACTGTTGAGCCCCAATTGGAGGAACCAAATGAGAAGAGGGCAGCCCCAGTGAAGAAGGGCAAGAGTGTGGCCTCTGATGCCCAAGCCAAAAATAAATCTGCTCCTAAGAAGAGCGCCAGAGAGCACCCACCTGCCAAAAGCCCTAAAAAATGCATGAAAAAGCAGAAAAAGGGCAAGCCTCTGGCCCATGAGATCCCTGAGGTTGACCCTGAAGAGGAAGAAGATACTAGTACCTCAGAGTCCCCTCTGAATTTGTGACTGCAATTAAACTAGAGGCAGAGACAATTTTTGATAAGGTGTTCTTTGAGGGCCTGCCTGAGACATCAGCCTCCATTGAATATCTAACCAAAGCCATTTTGCTGCCCCTACTATGCAGCTGGTCTTCCCTAAATTAGTGCAGTTATTTTATCAGAATATTAGAGTGAAGACTGTGGATGATGGGAACCCAACATTGTTGGTGTTAATAGACAAGTTTGAGATGTTGTTCAATCAGGCATCCATAGCTGAAATACTTGGGATACCAGCCAAGTACAGCCCTGAGTGTGGCTTAGGTCCCCCTTTGACAGCCACCATCCCACAATTTTCAAAGGAGCTGACTAGAGGGATCACTGCATCAGGGGTGTCCATCAAGAAGAGAGATATGCACCCCAACCTCAGATTTATGGATGGGGTACTTAGGAAAAATGTCTATTGCTCTGGCCATGAGCAGGATAGGAGGTCACTCACTGTGGATGAACTTTACTCATTCTATAGTTCCACCATCCTTACCTTGACCAATTTAAACCTCAACCACAACCACCTTAATCTCATTACCATACACCATACCTACTAAGACCTTACCCATACCTGTACCCTTGCCTACTTACCCAGCTCACCCTATCCCAGCTGTAAAGACCACCTATAAAAAGAAAAGAAAATTAACCAAAGCCCACACAGAGCCCCAACCCACCTATATATCCCAAACCATCTCTTCTTCCCTTCCCCATGATCAACACCTTTTCAGAAGAAGGATACTCAGCTATGATGTCCTCTATCATAGGGGAAATCAATTATGAGTTTACCCCTCTCCCCGACTCCCCTCACCATCCTCAGTTCACCCCAGCTCCAGATTCACCATAGCCCCATCAATTTGCCCCTACACCTTCATCACCACAGCCCACCACCTTCACTCCTGCGCCCACTTCCCCATTTCAACCAATTCCACCCATCACCCCTGATTTCCTATCCCAAATCTTCAACCTCTTACTCTCCCTTCAATCCCAAGTGTTGGCCAACTCTCAAACCCAATCATCCATTGTGGCCAATCTTCAATCCATGAACTCCACCCTCCTAAACCAGGCCTCCATTCATAACAGTTTAAAAGCCATCCAATCAACCTTGTCACTGCTAACCCAACCATCACAACAGCAACCTATCCCTACACCCACCAACTTACCTACTCCACCCACTTCTCCCTAATCCATAACCTCAGCTGTAACCTCCCCTGTTGATGCACCTATTGAACCTATCCCAGAAATCTCTCCTACTATCTTTACCAATGCCTCCACTCAAATAGACCCTAAACCTGCCCTTGAAGTCCCCTAGCCCATACCCTTTACCTCCACCTGACCCATGCCATCATCCATCCCCTCTCCCTTGTCGGCTACCCCTCCCTTCAGTGCTGAGCAGCTCATATTACCAGCCTCTTTCAACCCTAGGCCTCCATATTACACCCTCCTTCAAGCCATGAAGAATAATGCTTACATCAAGAGGGATGTGGTTAGGGAAATGACTGACCTCCAAACATCAGTGAGGCAGCCCCTCCTTAATAAATTCAAATCTGTGTTGCTAGCCCACAAGTTAGAGTAGAAGAGAATCAAGCAGGGTTGGAGGGAGATAATGATCCAATACAATCAAGAAAAGAATAGAACTGAGGGGATGGAGGATGTCATAAAGAAATTATAGACAGACTTGAGATTAGTGGAGGACAGATCGTATGACTATGTTGTGACTATTGCGGCATTGCAGAGGACCTTAACTGAAAATAGTGATTGGGAGTTAGAAAAAGCTGTTTCTAAGTAATTAACCTAGATGTACCTCAAAAGGACACCACCCCTAAACCCAAGGAGCCTAGAATCAAGATCCAGGAGCTTGCTTCAAAGTCAGATCCCACTCCCAACAAGAAAAGCACCTCCAGATCAAGAAAAATTACTTCTAAAAGGTCAAAATCCACTGCTGCTGCTATGAAGATAGACAAAGGAAAAGGAATCTAAGACCCACCTGATGTAGCAGAAGATTAAGATGATTAGATGTGCACATGTCATTAGTTAGGATATTTTTGTATAATCCTTTTGTAGTTGTTTTCCTTTACATTATATAAATTTCTGTGTTATAAATGAAATTTCTTTTTGCTATAGTTTGTGTGGTTCGCTTTATGTCTTTTTATTTTAATTGTGTGTGTATGCTTTGTTTGATTCTGATACTTGCTTTATTTTGTGTCTGATTTGTGTATGATAACCTGCTGCACATGTCTTTTATTTTGAAGCAGTGAGGACACTGCTCTTCATAGGTTTGGAGGTGTGGCAAGGTTTGCCAATGACGTAGTTAACATAAGTGCATCAGAAGCAAGTAAGTAAGATAGAAATAGAGCTAACTCCACCTAACAAACTTTGAAAAGGAGGAAATGTAAAAAATTTTGCAGACCTTTAGACATTAAAAACTTTTAAATTTTAACATTTTCATGAGGTGAACACTAAGAAAATTCACTTGTGTCAGTACATAGTGAACCATTAAAGAGAGAAAAAGGTAATGACATGCCTAAGAGTTCAATGAAAGACCATACCTAGTGAGATTTGGGCCTATAAAAACAAAAATTTCTCTTTGAGGAGTGACTGAGGCAATTCTTTTTGCTCTAAGGACTAGCTGAGTCAATGTCCTCACTAGAAGTTTGGCAGCTCTAAATTGAAATAGCTGACAGTAGCCATGACATTTAGGAAAGGATCAAGGCCTTCTCTTGGACAGTTTGAGCTTTAAAATACTAAACCCAGTAAACTGCCCTTGCGCATACACCTTTTGAGCCTTAATTTCCAATTTTCTTGAAAATACGCCTGAGTACTTGCACTAAACCTATGGACCTGACTCAAACCTACCCGCACAATGAGAATTCAGAAGGTAAAGGAAAAAGGGCTGAAGATGGATAAGCTAGGTTCAACATTAGGTGAATGGAGAAGAAACACAAAAGGAGGATAACAGTGTAGCAACTGGGGAGAAGATGACATTTCAGAAAAAAATAAAAACAAAAAGAAAAGAAAAATTTATCCAAAAGAAAAATAGAAAAAGAATAATGAAAAGGAAGAGAGAGGAGTCAAGAGGAAATTTCATTAGAAAAAGTAAAAAAATAAGAGAAGAAGCTGGCCACTTCAAGTCTGAAAATTCTCAAAGAAGATGAAATGTGTTGAACTAAAGAAGGTGAAGTCATGAATCACCTCCTTAACTTGTTGATTTATCAAATTTGCATCCTTTTCACCCTTCCGTTCTTTATAACCTACACCCATAAGCCACATGATAACCCAGCCATTAAGATCTTATGATCCTAAGTTGAATGAGTTGTTATGTGGAGATGAGGAGTTGTCCAATCTATAGTGAGGAATAGCCAATGATGCTAGAATTTAGTAGCTTTGCCTATGCTCATGCTCGCTTGCAGACCCATTTGGGGACTGCAACTGCTCTTGAGCGTGTGAGAAAATAAAAACCCTCAAAGTCCTTTATGAGAGATTACCCTGGTGAGCATTGGGTCTGTTATTGAATTATTAGGCATTGCCTAAAACCTAATTTTTGAATTGATGATGAGCACATTACTAACATACAAGTGTTGTTTCTCTTGTGGTAAGCTAATTGGAAATGATGTGCATACATGCAAAAGTTTTAATGATTAAAAGTCTGTGCATATCCTATGTTTAATTCCTCATTTTTTGAATCAAAGGTGAACTAATGCTCTGTGTATTGATAGCCGACTTGATAATGTTGCACTTTTATTAACTATTTCATTAAGAAGTTTGTGGGTACCTTCATTGAAAACTCTCAGGAGACTTCACTCCTCCACTAGGGATCACCTAGGGGTTTAAAAGGCTTGATGCATAAGCTAAATACATCCGTGCTCCCTACGAAAGTGGCATTTACATTCTTAGAGTAGCTATTTAAATTTTGCTTTGCTCAGGGACTTGCAAAGATTAGGTTTGGGGGTGTGTTATTTATTGAAAAGTATCACTTTTCACCTCTTAACCAAGCCTTTGTTGGACCTTGAAGCTGACTAATAACTCTTGTTTAGCTTGTTTTGTAGATTAGTAATAACTTATGGTGCTTAACACAAAGTTCATGCCTTTGGTGCCAAGAAGAGAGAGAATTCACGCCAAAGAAGACAACTGAGCCAGAGATTGATGGAACACCATGGCGATCATTTTTCATGTCATAATGTACCTAGAAAGTCTAGCAGAAGAGAGAAGCATAGGTGTGAGTTAAGAGAGCTGAAACAGAAGCAGCTGCATAGCAGCAGAGGAGCAAATAAGTTATCTCACTCAGTTGAGATGCTGCCTCGCGCTGTTCAATTCACTAGCAAAGTCTTCTCGTGTGGATGTTACATGCAGTATAATAGAGCTCGCGAAGAAGTCACGCAACTCAGTGAAGGGATTATCATAGAGCAGTCTCTCACACAGCAGTCGTGCACTTCAGTTGTATTCAACACATAAAGAACAGGCGAGGCTCTCGTACACTAAGTCTTCAAAAATCTAGTTCAAGAAGTTCTTGCAAGGATCAAAGCTTATATTAATCGCGGGCACTTTCTCGCGAGGCCACTTTGCATAAAGAACAACAGCTAATTCGCGAGGTTCTCGCGTGGCTCTGGAGGAGAGAGACGCCTAGAAAATATCTCGCGCACCTAGAAGTTCAACCCTGTACCGAGCGAGTTGCGTGATCATGTGAAAAGAAGTCGAGCAAGAGTTAAAATGCAGCCTTGTGACACCCTCGTGAGAGGAACTTCTGAAGCCCTACTGCGCGAGCATGCCAAGCAGTGCAACTCATCCTCGCGACAGAATTGCAGTGCAATGTAGCTATGCGACCATTTAAAGATCTGTTGCGTGAACTAGGGGCCTCCCAAGCCAAAATCTTACCCCATGAGGACTCTATAAATCGCGAGAAAGATTTAATATGTAGAAGGCAACCTTGCGAAGCTTGGGCTCTCCACTTCTCAGTCTTAAATCCAAGGACCTTTTGGAGATTTCCCCAGGTCTAGGGCACACATCCCGAGGCCTAGATCTCAAGGCACACATCCCAAGGTATCCAAGGGTTATAACAGTGCCACATCTGCTAGAATCTTTTTTGAGCCAAGGCATTAGGGACTGAGTATATAGGCTACAGTTGTAACTTAAAATCTTTATCTCTCCTTCAACCTCTGTCTGTGGTGAGCTCGAGCAGGCTAGGGTTAGGATTTGATCATTTCTTTTTCCCATTTTTCTTCTCTCTTAGCCCAGCACTTGTTGGCTAAATCCTCTATAAGCAATTAGGTGTAGTTTTATTTAGTTTTGTAATAGGTCTTGTGATCTTTGAGATTTTGTGAAGAGTTGTTGTGCATAAGGCTGCTGCCTTGAGAAATTACATTGTAGGTAATTTTGATAAATGGAATTTGTACTTTAAATGTTCATTCAATCTATTATTTTCCTATTTGCCCATAGTTTTGTTCAGGCTATAGCATGCATTAGGATTTGAGCTGATTGAAAGGCCCATGGAAGCTTGAGCTTGTAGCCCTGGGACCATGGTGGCAACAATAGTTTACATATTCCTTCTTAGACCCCTGTGGTGAGGATAACCTTTGTGGATGGCCTGTGACCATTTAAGTGGACAAACTATAGCCCTAGGGTGATTCCAAGCCACAGATCTGAGAAAGATTCTTCTCCACTGCACTTGAGCTTATAGCCTGGTGAGATGTTAGATCTAATTTCTCTGTAGTGATTGCAGACTTGTGAACTGAGTCATTACAGGCCTTTTGTACCAATGATCAGCTGCTTTTAAGTCCCCAAATAGCCATTGGATAATAGTGGTCTCCACTAGTTTTTCAAGGACTATTTGCTCCCATGGATGCTTGAGCTTGTAGCCTGGCATACAAGGTGTCTGTAATGGTTTTCATGTTTTGATTTGAGCCATTGGGTGGAGGACATCTATTGGATAGTTTGTGACCATTTAAGTGGAAAGGTTATAGCCTTAAGATCAGCCTACTCCTTTGGATCAGATTGGTTTTCTGACTTAGTCCATGTGGTTTGATCATCTCTATTGGATAGTCTGTGACCATTTAAGTGGACAGGTTATAGCTTTAAGAGATCAGGTCAGACCATAAGGGTTGAGTTGGATATTTCTTCCTTGCAGATGTTCTTGTAGCCATCTGAGGGATTTGCTGCAGAGACAACCTTAAATCTGAGTTATATAACTGAATTAACTTTAGCTTAATTGTCTACTTCCGTTCAATTTTATCTTTATTTTCACACACACCATCACAACCTTCTTTATAACCCTTTCTTTAGGATAGGACTGCACTTTATTTCTCTTCTTTTACTGTTAATTTAGTATAGTTGTGACACCCAACTCCTTTTCTCTATGATTGTCAGATCTGTAGCAAGATTTAGAGGCCTACTATTATAGCCCATTTTGGGTTCTAGATCAATTTTTCTGTGGGATAAACTCTTACTTACTTAAAACTTGCTACAATAGCCTTGTATCTTACAGGCTGTGTGTACTTTAGGTTGTTTTCATAGTCATTTCACTCCAACTTTGTATTATGATTTTTACCATCTCATCACTTTAAATAACATCAGCACACCTAGGTAACCAACAATAGTGTAAGAGGTGTCAATGCATTGTATTGCCCCATTATTTTACCCTTACTTTATTTCACTCCTGCTAGATTCATATTGATTTAAAATTGAGGCAGGTTGGCTAGAATGCAATATGTCTAGTTTTAGTTTAAGTTTATTTGATTTTTATTTTAGAAAGCAGGGAAAGAAACAAATTTGAGATTCTAAATTTTGTGGCCGACAGAAGTTGGAATCTTTTGATTCCCTGCTCTGAATAAACCTAAAAAAGATTAAGAAGTGATCAAAGAAAAATAAAAATATAAATAAATATAAAAAGTGAAAGATAAATATTGATTTTTAAAAGAATAAAAATATTATATAAAAATAGAAATAAAGATAAATTCTGCTTCCCCAACAGCGGTGCCAAAAACTTGGTTGATCTTGTTATGTATATTAAAATTATGCTAAACTCAAGTCTTAACCTATTGCAAGCGCACAATGGAAATCATAGTACTAGCATAAGATCGTTCCCACGAGGAAGTTTATTTATCTAATTACTTCTTATTTATATCTTTTATTTAAATCCTTATTTTAAAAACTTCTATTTCTCTTTAAGATCAAATCTACTGGAGCTAATCTAAAGTGCATAAAATAAATCTAAATCCTCCTTCTTTAGATTGAGGTTGTCAATCCTAATCTTCAGCTATCAGATATTTATGAATTTAAACAGTACCGTTACACCATATCTCTAGTTTCTTAGCAATGGTCGTTAATCAAGTCTAAGATCCTATCAATATAGATTTAATCTAATCAACAACTTTCTAAAATCTGAGCCTCAATCAAACCTTAGAAAAATGAAGATGGAAAAGTAAAAACCGTTACACTAATCTACAAATTCTAACTTGAGTTGTAAATTCAAATTAAAACTTGGAGATGTTTACAAAGCATGAAAATAAAGCAAAATAAAAATAAACTAGATAGCTAGTAAATATATCTTTCACCCCTCAGTCGCAGTTGTCAATTGCTTATGAGAAACTAGGATATCTACACTAATGTTCAGCACTTAATTGCAGTCATTAATTGCTCTTGAGAAACCTCTGATATCTAATCTACTCTAACTGCTTTACACTACTTTGATTGGAAGAAAATCAAACCTTAGTTATCAATTGATGCTGAAATTCTTCAATGCTTATTCCTACACCAAGCTCTCTTATGTATAAATCATAAGGAGTCGGTTTACAAAGACTTCTAATTCTAATAAAAGAAACTACTAAAAATAAAAGATTCCTAATATAACTCGAATTCCTAATTTTATCTTTTCCTTGCTTAGACGGTAGATGTACTTCTGGATTGCTCTCCTTTATTCAACAACCGAGATTTCCTAAAGCTTATCTTCATCAATCTTCTCAGATCCGTGATAAACTAAACTTCTAATTTCATATATCTTCTAATTCTATTTATAGTGGTGTAATATGCACGTGATCAGTAGCAGCAACAATGGTAGGATAACTTCTTTTCTGGGAAATCGCAAATCACAATTTCTCATTTTCTTCTCTTTCTTAGAAAATCGTAAATCACAATTTCTCATTTTTTCTCTTTCTTAGAAAATCGTAAATCACAATTTTCTATCTTTCATAGCTTCCTCATAGTTGACGATTCTTTGGATTACGATTTTTCACTTTCTTCTTTTATCTCTTTTGCAGAATTGTAAATTACGATTTTCTAGCTTTCAGTACACGAGAAATCGTCTTTCTTATTACTTTTTGAGTTCATTTTGATGAATATTAACACTGTGGCTCTCTTTTACTGGTTATCTCTAATATTTGTACATCATCAACTTGTTAGTAGCAAACTATTGCCTAACATCACTAAGTTAAGGGTGATAAAATGGTAAATTATGTGACTGATCACCCCCTTGTGTTCTTTTGATTTGATTTGAACCTCGACATCGCATCAGTGTTCTATATTGCCGATCAATCACGCATTCTCCCACCAGATCTAGGGTTATTTTTTCAACCAAGGTAATCATTTTGAACCCTATTTCTTTTGATTTATCTTCATTTATCTCCAATGTGGCTAGGGTTTTTTGGGTCTAGATGATTTTCTTCGCATATGTGATCCATTTTATGATTGTTGCATCCATTGGCATGAATTTTTGTTTGAAAAATGGGTGTACTTTAATCTTTTATACCTATTTTTTTTTTTTGAAAATGGATGGTTTTTCTTTTGAAATTCTTGATTTCCTCCCACACAAATGTCACTATAATTTTTGACATAAATGGTGGAAAGAGGTGATTTTTATGAATGTATCCCCACCCATAATCTCTATGTGTATGCATTGTGGGGGTTTTTTAACTGAAAATTTTGAGAGGATTTTGGAAGAAAGAGGCTTTTCCCATGACTGAAATGGGGTTGTTTTGAGACTGTCATACGACGCCCTCTCCGAATCTAACACGAAATGATTTGATTTGTTTTTCTTTATGTTTCCCCCCTTTTTCTTTTTTGCAAAGATTTTTGTTTTTTAAGGGCACATGACCTGATGATTATTTTTTTTTTCTTATTTTCGAATTTAAATGGTGGGTTCTTTGATTGATTTTTTTGGAAAAAATTCTTGTGCGAATGAGGCATACTCACCTTCCGTCGGTCTGATATTTTTAGTAATGCACTTGATGATTTGATTCTGATTTTTTATTGATTTTTTCATACCCGGTGCCTGTACCATTTTTAGGATGTCAAGTGAAGAGGACTAGGGCCATGAGGGTGGTCCCGACGTGATTTTTGGTATCTGGGGCAAGTGCCTTATTTAGGTGCAGTGTTCCTCCCATACCTAGTATGAGATGCAAGGCAAAGCAGCCCGTAGTGGGTTACTTCATTAGCAGCACACCCACATTTCCAACTTTGGGATCGCCAGCAAGGTAAGAAGAATTTCTTTGTTGCTTCCTTTTGTGCGGGCTCTTTTTTTTTTAGGATCTAACACTCCTCATTCTTTTTTTGTTGCAGCCTTTACCTCCGATCATGTTCTGCGGGGGGTTGGTTCTGCCTTCAGTGCTTTCATGCTCATCTTCCTCACGTCGTGGGGTTTCTATTGGCCCGAGCCGACTTTAGGGATTTCTTGTCATGCCCCACCATGAGAGGGGATTCGGCCTATGTGAAGGCCCTTGTGGAAAGGTTTCATACGGAGACGATGACCATCACTTCGATGGATTGGTTCACGATCACCGAGATTGGGATAGGAGGGATGCTCGTGGTCTGCCCTTGCATTCCATATCGTGCAGAGGTGATCCGACTGATTGGGGATTATCCCCCTTCCGCCCATATGACCGACTTCGAGGTCAAGCTATCCTGGCTGGCCAATTTGTTTGATGCTAATGAGTTAGTGGATCCGGACCAGCCGGATATGGATATCGTCAGCGAGCCTGAGCATGCCTTGGTGTTGACTTGTATCGTGCTCCTCTTCATTCTGGGCAAGACGATTCTTGCCAATGCCAGCGGAGGTCGCTTCTCGATATCCCTGCTTAGCCTGATGGAGAACTGGGGGAACATGCACCATTTTGATTGGGGCGACACTAGATATGTGGTGCTGATGGATAGTTTGGCCAGAGCTTCTATTGGGGATGTTGCTTCTGTTCTCGGCTTTTGGCTTGTGATTGAGGTAACCCATCAGTTCAATTCTTTCATCATTTTTGACTTGTCCTTCCTTGCTCTGGAATTTTCTTTTGACACATTTTCTTGTTTGTTCATCTTTTTAGGTTTGGGGGTACTTGCACTTCCAACCTGGTCTCCCCCTCCTCTTCTCTGACGAATACACATATCCTTTGATGAGGTGCCAGCACAAGGATCATCACTGGGACCTAAGGATGAAGCATTTGGAACTGGGCTTGTGGTCCCAGTTTGATTTGATGATTCCAAAGCAGGTTTGACACTTCCCCTCACTTTGATGGTTTAAACCTTTGGAATCTTAATTGTTTTGCCTTGACTAATGGGATGTCTCTCTTTTTTTGCAAATTTTGTTTGATCCCTACGTCTGCTCCCCTTTCTTAGATGGTCCTGCTGTTGGCCAATCATGACTATTTTCGTGGATCGACGCGTCGTCTTCTTTTATGGTTCATGGGTGTCCAGGCCTTGTACCTAGGGGAGAGGGTAGCGCATTAATACCAGGACTATTTTGTCTTGCCGTTGGATCCTCCTGAGGAGGTTATGAGGCCAGAGGCTACGCCCAAGGAGTTCGCAGGCCAGCTCCTTCGTCATGGGGTTCCTGTTGATGACCTTTAAGAGCATGGTGGTATCATACATGGTAAGAGGCTCTCCCCTATCAATCCATCCTTCCACGTTTTGTGCCTAGTGCCAACTTTTTGGCAGTTGGAGGCCCGCAATCTTAGGTATCTTTCTCTCTTGTTTCCCCTGCTTGTGGGTTTTTGACAGTCATGTTTCTTTTTCCTTACTGACTGAATTTCTACCTCTTTCTTTAATTCGAGGAGGGTGCTGACACGAGTCCTGCTGAGGCGCAAAGTGCTGGACCTTCGGGGCCCTTTAGTGTGGGGCCTTTACGAACATCTACTGCCGAGACTCAGGGGACCTTTAGGCATTTTGACGTCGCGTTCCTCTCGAGTCTGTGTGCTGATGTGACGGAGTGGTCCCGTCTATCCACCGAGGCAATTAGAGTCCCTCCTCTCGAGCTGGTCCTAGGAGAGAGTTTTCTTTTCTACATTGTCTTAGAGACATGCTCACTTTCATATTGTTCTTCTATGTTACTGATTTCTTTCTTCTTTTTACAGGATTATGAGTCAGCCGTCCACCAGGTGGAGTGTTACCGTCACATTACTGACCTTCGGGATGCTGAAGTGGTAAGTATGACGTTTGACTCCCTCCGTCCATTTCTTTGTTGCCCTATGCTTTCCTTTAACAGTTCCTAACTCAGCTTTCTGGTGTGATGCTTTCAGTGCGCTCATGAAAAGGAGTTGCGTTCACTACTCAACCAACTGTCCCAAGCATGGTTGCGGGTGGGGGATGTTCGGACATATCAAAAGACCACACGCCAACAGAAGAAGACAAAGGGCACGGATTAGGAGCAGCTTTCACTTTTTTCCTTCTTTGATGAACACTTTTGAACTTTTGAACACTCTCTTTTTGTTTGGAAGCCATGTAATAAGTATGAATGATCAGATGTATTTGAGCGAATCATGGTGTGACAGTCCAAATTTTCCCAGCACAATTTTTCTGAGATATTTCTTTTTCTATTTTTTTAAAACTTTATACCAAAACCAAATGGAAAAATCCGGACCGTCAGATCATAGATCACAATCTGATACACGATACTTGGTACATCCACACAGATGCAGAAATCAAAATAGATAAAACATATGGCGTGAATAGAAATCTCCAGTTCTAAAATCTAATATGTACAGAACCAAACAAACACCAGTGATGGCCAACCATCACCCACAATGATGTACAATAGTAACAATGTACCAAACCATAACTCACCAAATCCGCAAGGCACTAATTCTACGATCCCAGAATATAGTACAAATCCTTATGCGGAAGTTCCTTGTCTACTAGTATGTAGTCTGGGTCCTCCTCAGACCTACACCTGTGACGTGTAGTCGGGGTGAGCTAACATCTAAGCTTAGTAGAAGAAATTCAAACACATTTCACATCTTATTGTTATTCACTGAAAAGTACAACTTTTCACCTCTTAAGCTCCTTTACTACACCTTGGAGCTGACTAATAACTCCTTATTTAGCATGTTGTATAGTTAGTAATAACAGGTGCATCTTAATATAAGTGCATGCCTTTGGTGCCAAAACGAAAGAGAACTCAAGCCAAGGATGACTACTAAGCCAAATACTGATGGAACACCATGGAGGTACACACCAGGGTGACTAGTTCGCATGTCAAGGTGCACCAAAGAAGTCTAGCAGATGAGAGAAGTATGGATGCCAGTGGAGAAAGTTGCAACAGTAGCATATGCATTACAGTAGAGGAGCAGAGTTATTATTTCGCGCAGTCAGGAGTGTGCCTCACGCAGTTTAAGTTTGCAGCAGAGCTACCTCGCGTAGCTAATACATGCAGCACAAGTGAACTCGTGAAGAACTCATGCAGCTCAATGAAGGATGAATTTCATAGAACTACTTCGTGCAGTAGTCGCATGCCTCAATTGCACTAATCACTCTAAAACCTCGCGCAATACTCGCGCACTAAAGCCTTCAGAAATCCAGCTCACGAAGATCTCACGGGGATCAAGTCTTATATCAACTATGCATGCAGTCCTGCGAGACTAATTTGCACAAAAGAATCAAGAAAGCCAGTGCAACTCAAGAGGAGAGAGAGCTCCAAAAATTCTCTCGCACAACTCAAGCACGCGTAAAAGCTAAAACTCTACCTAGCGAGCTGTGCTACGCACTACACATGGAGCCGAGCGAGATCAAAGCTTTACTTCATAAGACCCTCACGACAAAAAATTTTGAAGCTCCACTGCGTGAGCATAGCCAAAGCATGCAAATTCTACCTCGCGACAGCATTGCAGGGCAGAGTAGCTGCACGACAAATTCAAATCTTTTGCGCGAGCAAGGAGCATTTCAAGCTAAATTTTACCTCGTGAGCACTCTACAACTGCGTGAATGAATTAAAGAATCAAAGCCAACCCCGCGAAGCTCGGGCTCTCCACTTCTCATTTATACTCAAGGATCTTTTGAGGATTTCCCTAGGTCCAGGGCACACATCCTGAGGCCCTAATCTCGATGCACACATCGTAAGGCATCCAAGAGTTGTAACCAAACAACGTCTGCTAGAAAATTAGGGTTTAATCTTCTTTTGGCCAAGGCATTAGTGACAAAGTATATAAGCTGTAATTTTAACTTAGAATATCATCTCTCCTTCAACCTCAGTCCACTGTGAGCTCGAGCAGATTAAGGTTAGGGTTTGATTACCTTCTTTTTCCTTTTTTCTTCTTCCTTAGTTCACCACTTGCTGGCTATGACCTTTGTAAGCAATTAGGCTTAGTTTTATTCAATTTTTGTAATGGGTCTTGTAGTCCTTGGGATTTGCTGAGAGCTGTTATGGACAAGGCTGCTGCCTTGAGCAATTTCATTGTAAGTATCGTTTGATCAATGAAATTTATATTTTAAATGCTTATTCAATTTGTTATTTTCCTATTTGTCCACAGTTTTATTCAATCTATGCCATACATTTAGGACTTGAGCTGATTTGAAAACCCCATGGAAGCTTGAGCTTGTAGCCCTGTAACCATGGTGGCAACAGCAATTTTCATGTTCTATCTTAGTCCCCTGTGGTGTGGATAACCTCTGTGGATAGCCTGTGACCATTTAAGTGGACAGACTATAGCCCTAGGGTGATTCCAAGTCACAGATCTGAGAGGGATTCTTTTCCTCCGCACTTGAGCCTGTAGCCTCGTGAGAGGTTGTTACAGGAACAAGCTCCCTCTATTTTACTTGACCAACATCAGATGTTAGATCTGATTTCTCTGTAGAGATTGCAGACTTGTGAGCTGAGTCGTTGCAAGCCTGTTGTAACAATGACCGACTGCATTTGAAGTCTCTAAATAGCCTTTCAACAACTGTAGTTTTCACTAATTTTTCAAGAGCTATGTGCCCCCATGGATGTCTGTGCTTATAGCCTGGCATACATGGTGTCAGCAATGGTTTTAATGTTCTAATTTGAGCCATTGGGTAGAGGACATCTATTGGATAATCTGTGCCCATTTAAGTGGACAGGTTATAGCCTTAAGATCAGTCCATGCCCTTGGGTCAGATTGGTTTTCTGATTTAACTCATATGGTGTGATCCTCTCTTTTGGATAGCCTGTGACCATTGAAGTGGATAGGTTATAGCCTTAAGAGAACAGGTCAAACCATAAGAGTTGAGTTGGATACTTCTTCCTTGCTGATGTGCTTGTAGCCATCTAAAAGATTGATTTAGAGACAACCCTAAATCTCAGTTACATAATTGAATTAACCTTAGCTTAATTGCCTACTTCCCATCAATTTCATCTTTATTTCATCACACACCATCACCACCTTCTTCATGACCCTTTCTTTAGGATAGGGCTGTACTTTCTTTCTCTTGTTTTAGTATTGGTTAGTGTAGTTGTGACACCCAACTCCCTTTCTTTAGGATTGCCGGATCTGTATCCAGATCTAGGGGCCTATTAATACAACCCATTTTGAGTTCTAGATCAATTTGTCTATGGGACAAACTCTTACTTACTCAAAACTTGCTACAACAGCCCTGTATCTTGTAGGCTGTGTACTTCAGACTTGTTGTTTTAACTAATTTCCATCTCTTCACTTTTTGATTTATTTTCCTTCACTACTGTTTTCTCTCCAATAACATAGCAACACTCGGAGATAATCCAACAAGTTTTTGGCACCGCTACTGGGGATATTGATCTATTTAGTAGACCTGAGTTATATTGTAATTTAGAGTTAAAAATTCTTTGTAGTTCTGCCTTTAATAGAATTAAAAGTACTACTGATTTTTGTTGGAATTTGTGTAGATTTGGACAACAGCAGTAGGGAAAAGCTAGAGCTGCATCTAGAGTTTAGCTAGCTCTGTTTGCACTTTTTTTACCCTAAAACTTAGTCCATTTGTGTTGAATTTCCTATCATTATTTTAGTTGTAAATTTGTTTACTTGTAAATTTTGTTTGCAAAATTTTTGAGTGCTGTGAGTATTTTCTTTACTTGTTGATTTTGTGTGTGTATGTTTGGTAGAAGGTCCCTTAACCCTGAGTTTGAACCCCCAAATCCTGAGGTTGAAAGGGTCCTTAGACTGAGAAACAACACATCAGCCCCTATTGTTGAAACTGAGCCAGCTGTAATGGCTGAGAGGCAAAGGACACTGAAGGAATATAATACACCTGGGGATTACACATCTCTCTTTTGCAATCAAATTCCTTCAGTTGAGGAAAATTATGAAATTAAGTCCTCCACCATTAACATGTTGCCATCTGTTAAGACTTGAAAAGTATCACTTTTCACCCCTTAACTTAATCTTTGTTGGACCCTTAATCATTTAATAAAAGTACTTTAAGCCTGTTCTGCAGGTAATAAATAGCAGCTGCAATAAGGCCTTAATCCTGCTAAGGAGCCCACTTTTGCCCCAGAAGTCTCCGAGAAGAATGGAAGACAGAGAGCCTGACTGCATGAAGGCAGAGCACAACAGCAACAAAGAAAGAAATGAGCCTCGCGTAGCTGTCGCAAGGTTCACATGACTCAGAAAGCCTGCCTCGCGCAATCCTCACGAGTTTCCCATAACATCATACCAATTGTCCACGCCGTTCTGGCGTAGTTTAGTGATAGAAGAGCTCCTGCAGCATAGTTCGCACAGCTCTCATAAAGCTCAAATAGAAATGATCGTGCAACTCAAGAAAGCAGCTCTCAAACCTCACGCAGTTCACTTAGATTAGCTGAGGAGAGAGAGGTCCAGGTATCTCTGCGCGCAGTTGTCGCGCAGTGGCCGCGGGATGTAAAACTTCAGAAAAACCTCTCGCGCAGTTTAGAGACCAATGCACATCACGTTCTCACAAAGATCCATTGAAAAACAAACTGCTCACGCGATTCTCGCGCCATTCAGAAGGAAAGTGCAATCCCGCGAAGACCAGAGCAATCCAGCGAGGATTCAATGCCCTATCGCACGACTGCTTCAGCTGCAACTAAGACAACCCCGCGACGGCTAGAATTTCAAGCTAATTCAATTTCACGAACACTGTGCTACCACGCGACAGTCTTGGAAACCAGTGCTACCTGGCGAGGCTCTGAACTCTAATTCTCCCTCACTTCTGCAGAGGATATTTTGGGAACTTCCAGTAATTAGGGCACACATTCCAATGCTCCAAGTTTCATGCACGCGCCTTGAGGCATCCAAGGAACAGTATTAGGCCATGTGGCATCATTAAAATTAGGGTTTCCTAACCCTAATGCGCCGCCAAACTAACTACTATAAAAACCTAAGCCTGGTTTAGGTTTAGGGGTCTCTTTGCTTAGAATAGAATTTTGTCTATCTTCTTCTTGCAGTAGCTTGTAGATCTCTAGTAAGGTTTAGGTAGATTTCTTTTTACTTTTTCTTCTCTTCATAGTCTAGCATTTGCTGGCTATGCCTTTGTATGACTATTTGGAATAGATTAATGGAGTTTTATGATAGGGTGTTTTACATTTATGGGATTTTTGTTTGTGAGTTGTTCCATACAAGGCTGTTACCTTGAGATCCTCCATTGCTAGGACGTATTGCAAGCAATTGAGGACTGATTTTAAGGTTTACTCAGATCCAAGTGACCTGTGTGTCTGGGCTAACATGCTCCCATACAGGCCTAGCCCCACCACAGGACCCACTAGATCTGAAGTCCCCATGGGAGTAATGAGGTTTTGTAGCCTTATAAACATGGTGGTGGCAGCAATGTTTCTTATTCTATCTTGAGCTTTGTGAGGAGGATAACCTCTGGGATAGTCTGTGACCATTTAAGTGGACAGGTTATAACCTTAGGGTGAAGCCAACCCACAGACTCAAGACAGATTATTCTTCTCTGCACTTGTGCTTGTAGCCCTGTGAGAGATTGTGCTGAGACAAACTCCCCTGTATGTGTATAGACCCGCCATCAGATGGCAGATCTGGTTTGGTTATAGAGATTGTAGGCTTGCGACTGGATCACTGCAGTCTCTCTAAAGCAGTGGACAGTTGGATCTAAGGCTGCACTCAAACTCTTGCTGGTTCTATGTGTCTGGGCTAACATGCTCCCATACAGGCCTAGCCCCACACATAGCACTTTAGAGGTTGAGGTTTCCTATGGATTCTTGTGCTTGTAGCCTGGATGAAGTAGTGCCTACAATGATAAACTTGTTCTGACCCATCTCTGGACTGTGGTTCCCCAATTGGATAGTTTGTGACCATTTAACTGGACAGGTTATAGCCATAAAGGGATTGGATCATGGCACAGAGATGAGTTGGATTCTTTCTCCTCAGTGGTGATAATGTAGCCATTGGACAGGACTTCTATAGCAGCAGATTTGAATTTGAGTCATGAAACCCATCAGATCTGAACCTAATAGCATACTTCTCACCCTTTTATATTTATTTTCTCACTCCATCTTCTTTCTTAATCCTTTCTATAGCTTAGACATTAGGATACCTTAGAATTTAGATTTTAGTGACCCTAAATCCCCTTCCATGTAGGATTGCCAGATCTGTAGTCAGATCTGGAGGGCCTACTAAAGATGGCTCCCTTGGAGCTTAAGATCAACTTCCTTGTGGGACAAACTCTTACTTATCAAAACTTGCTACAACAGGCCCTGTATCTTACAGGATGGTGTATTTTTAGGCTTGCTGCTCTGTCATTTTCAATCCACATTTCATTCATTTTTATTCATCCCATTCTTATCACTGTCTTCAATAAAGTCAGTAGCAAGCATTCAAAAATTGCCTAACAAGTTTTTGGCGTCATTGCCGGGGATATTGATCTTTTAGTAGACTCTAGATTTTTGATTCTTTATTCTTCGGTAGCTGTACTTGTGAATAATTGATACTGCTGATTTACATTTGAAATTTTTCTTAGAGATTTGGACCGTAGCAGAGAAGGAGAGTAGAATTGCACTGGGAGTCTAGCTACCTCTGTTTGCACTTCTCTAACCCTCAAAACTTAGTCTATTTCTCATTTGAAGATTCCATAGCATAGCAGTTGATTAGGATAGTTGTATTTTTTTTTTAAGTGCAATGTGCCTGCAAATAGTCTTCCCTGTTGTTGGTGTGTGTGCATGTTAGGAAGGAGGTCCCTCAGTCCTACATTAGAGCTTGCTAACCCTGAGATAGAAAGGGGTAGAAGACCGAGAAGGCATAGACACACCACAGTTGAGCCCCCTATTGAAATTGAGATAGCAGTTATGGGTGAAGAACAACCTAGAACATTGAAGGAATTGAATGCTCCGGATGATTACAATTCTCCATTTAGCATCCAATTCCCTGATGTTCAAGGAAACTACGAAATTAAAACTTCCATCATCCAAATGCTTCCCTCTTTCCATGGGCTTAGCAAGGAAGACCCTTACAAGCACATTGACCAGTTCTTGGCCCTGTGCACGACATTCTCCATTGCTGGTTTGGGACCAGAAGCGACTAGGTTAAGGCTGTTTCCTTTCTCCCTAAAGGACAGGGCCATGACCTGGTTATCTACTCTCCCAAACAACAGCATCACTTCCTGGAAAGACCTCTAGACAAGATTTCTGTCTAAATTTTTCCCAGAGACCAAGACCAGCCAGTTGAGGACAGGCATACTTTCTTTTGCCTAGTCCCCAACTGAAGATTTTAACCAGTGCTGGGATAGATTTAAAGAGATGCTTAAACAATGTCCCCACCACAAGATCCCTGACTAGCAGCTTGTCCAGAAGAACAGAGACATGGTAGATGCCTCTTGTGGTGGAACGTACATGCATAAAACAACTGATGAGGCATGGGACTTGTTCGAGGTCATAAGTGAAAATGCTTTCCAGAAGATGTCCTCTTCTAGAACTGTTCAAGAACCTTCTCCTAAGCTGGGACTTGCTGAGACTTCTAAAGGAAAAATGTATGAAGTTAGGGGAAATGATGATCTGAGAACGCAAATGGCCAATCTTACTGAAAGATTTGATAAACTTTTGACTGTGGTGTAGCCCAGAATGGCTGCACAAGTGATGGAGGCATGTCTGATATACCAATCTCCATAGCACACAGTAGAAGAATGTCCAACTGCGGGGCAATACCCTGAGTTTGTAATGGAACAGGCTGCTGCTCCCCAATCTTTTGGATAGCAACAATCTGGTGGCTACAATAAACAACCATATGGATACCAGCACCACAATGCTAGATACCAATGGAGAGACCACCCAAATTTGAGGTGGATGCAAGACAATTATATGCAGTCACAGTAAATGTTGGCTTTACCTCAAAGGCCACAACAGCAGTTTAACTAGGGTTATGCCCAAAGGTTAAATTTCCAACAACAGCAGCCCCAGCAATAAAATCAACTGGTAGTTCCACCACCCCAGCCCCGGAGTGCTTCCTTCGAGGACCAGGTGTTAGCCCAATTGCAAAGCCTTGGACCCTTGAATCAGACTGTGACTTCTTACAGTCAAAGCATTAAGAAAATAGAAGAGCAGCTTAGCCAAATAGCCAATGCTCTGGCTAAAAGAGAGGAGGGCAGGTTGCCAAGCCAATCAATTGCCAACCCTAAGGGTAAGTATTCCATCGGAGAAGGCTCCTCCAATTTTGAGGGAGCCAATGCCATAACTGCCCTAAGGTCTGGTAGGATGGTAGACAACCAGGTGGGAAAGGAACAAGGAGAGGTCTATCCTAAGGAAATGTCATGTGAAAGTGATAAGGATTTTGTTAAGGCACAGAGTAAAGAACTGCCTGCTGCCCTTCAACAAGGGAAAAATAAAGAGGTTGTAGTTGAGCCTCAGCAGGAGATAAAAATAGAAAAAAGAAAAAAACAAAAGTTCAGCCATGGGCTTGCAGCTGAGGAACCAGCAGTACCTCAGCTGCCATTTCCTCAAGCTTTGAGTGGCCTTGCCCCTTTTGATAAGGGTCAGGCACAGATCAAGGAAATGATGGAGACCTTTAAGCAGGTCAAGATAAATTTACCCCTGCTTGATGCAATCTGACAGGTCCCAGCCTATGCAAAGTTTCTGAAAGACCTCTGTACTCAAAAAAGGAAGGCCAGAGGCCATTTGTCCAAGAAGGTCTTTGCGACTGATACAGTGAATTCTGTATTAACCATGACAATACCTGAGAAGTTACAAGACCCAGGGATACCCACTATTCCCTGTATTATTGGTGACGACACGATTGGAAGGGCCCTTTTGGACCTTGAAGCCAGTGTTAACCTGCTGCCATACAGTATATATCAGCAGTTAGGTTTGGGGGAGCTGAAGCCCACCCCCATTGTTCTATTGATGGCTGATAGGTCCGAGAGGAAACCCATGAGAGTGGTCGAGGATGTCCTAGTGGGGGTAGACAAGTTCTTCTATCCTGCAGACTTCCTTGTCTTGGACATGGGCTGCAACAAGAGTACATCTCCGATAATTATTCAAGGCATCCATTCTTGGCCACTACCAATGCATGCATTCGATGCAGGTCTGGAATCATGGAGGTCACTTTCGGACATATGAAAGTTGAGCTTAATGTGTACAATAGTGCAAAGCACCCTCAGCTAGACAATGAGGAATGCTTTGCAGTGGATGTACTAGAAGAAATTGTTGAAGAAGAACTACACACTCTGCTAGAGTGGAGCAACATTGCCACTGATTTAACTGAAGTTTGGAACTTGGTGGTGGAAGGAAGCCTAGCTTTGATGCCAGAAGACATACCCCTAGTGAAGTCTTCTGTGGGCTTAGTGCAGCATTCCAATTGGAAACCTACATTGCTGCCCCTTCCTCCAACCAACAATACACCAATCCTGCCATCCATACAACAAGCCCCTAATCTGGAGCTCAAGAAGCTGTCAGAGACATTAAAATATACTTTCCTCAAGAAAGAAGAGAAACTTCCTGTGATTATCTCCTCTTCTCTTACCAGTGAGTAAGAGGAGGAGTTGCTAACAGTTTTGAGGAAGCACAAGAAAGCAATTGGCTGGACCATTGCTGATCTAGGAGGAATTGATGCATCAATATGTATACATAGGATTCATCTAGAGGAGGGTTCATCACCCTCCAGGGAAATGTAGAGGAAACTTAATCCTCACATGCAAGAGGTGGTTCTGAAAGAAATCATTAAGTTCTTTGGATGTCAGTAATTTATCCCATCTCTGATTCTGAATGAGTGGCACCAATCCAGGTGGTACCCAAGAAATCTGGCATAACAGTGATCAAAACTGACTCTGGAGAGTTGAGACCAGCCAGGGAGACCACTGGCTGGAGAGTTTGCATCAATTATCGAAAACACAACTCCCTTTTATTGATCAAATTTTGAACAAGTTGGCTGGGAAAGCTTTTTACTATTTTCTTGATGGGTACTCAGGGTATAATCAGATCCCTGTGCACCCCCTTGATCAAGAGAAAACTACATTTACTTATCCTTTTGGCACCTTTGCTTACAGAAGGATGCCTTTTGGACTGTGTAATGCCCCTGCCACCTTTCAAAGGTGTATGTATGCCATTTTTTCTTATATGATTGACAAATTCTTAGAAATTTTCATGGATGACTTTTCGGTCTATGGGGATAGCTTTGACCAATGTCTACAACACCTCCATCAAGTCCTACAAAGATGTGAAGAGACCAATTTGGTCTTAAGTTGGGAGAAGAGCCACTTCATGGTAACACAAGGAATTGTGTTGGGCCATGTAGTCTCTAAAGATGGAATTGTGGTAGACAAGGCCAAAGTTGACCTCATTAAAAATCTGCTCCCTCCAAGAACAGTCAAGCAAATCAGATCCTTCCTTGGCCATGCTGGATTCTACAGGAGGTTTATCAAAGACTTCAGCAAAATTGCTAAACCATTGTGCCACCTGCTCTGCCAGGATGTGCCCTTTGACTTCTTCGCTGAATGTCTGAAGGCTTTTGAAACTTTGAAAATTTGCCTCACCCCAGCCCCTGTACTCCAAACACCTGACTATGCCTTGCCCTTTGAGTTGATGTGTGATGCATCTGACTTGGAAATAGGTGCTGTCTTGGGCCAGAGAAAAGATAAGCTGCCTGTGGTCATTGCATATCTCAGCAAATCACTTGCTGAAGCTCAACTGAACTACACAGCCATTGAGAAAGAGCTTCTGGCAGTGGTTTTTACTGTGGACAAGTTTAGACCTTACCTACTTGGGTCTAAAACTGTCATCTTCACTAACCACTCAGCATTAAAGTACCTACTATCCAAGAAGGATGCAAAGCCCAGATTGATTAGATGGATACTCCTGTTGCAAGAGTTTGACATCGAAATCAAATACAAGAAAGGTGTAGAAAATGTGGTGGCTCACCACTTGTCCAGAATTATGTTGGAGAAAGGTGTTGATGACCTCACTACAAATAATGTATTCTCGGATGAGCAATTGTTTGCCATCCAATCTTTAGTTCCTTGGTATGCACATATTGTCAATTATCTAGTTATAGGCAAGATCCCTTTCCATTGGACAAAAATGGATAAAGACCTATTTTTCTCACAGGTCAAATTCTTTTTCTGGGAGGAACCTTGCTTGTACAAGTATTGTGCAGACCAAATTATTCGGAAATGTGTTCCCGAAAGTGATATCCCCAGTATTCTGGCCATGTGCCATGAAAATGCCTGTGGAGGTCACTTTAATGGGAGAAAAATAACTGACAAAGTGTTGCAGTGTGGTTTCTATTGGCCTTCTCTTTTCAGAGATGCCCATACACACTGCAAGGCCTGTGAAAGATGTCAGAAACTAGGAGGGCTGTCTAAACAAAATTCAATGCCTTTACAACCCATCCTTGTTGTAGAACTGTTTGATGTGTGGGGTATTGATTTTATGGGCCCCTTTCCTCCTTCAAATGGTTTTCATTTTATCTTAGTGGCAGTGGACTATGTTTCCAAATGGGTAGAAGCCATTGCCACAAGAACTAATGATAATCAGGTGGTCCTCAAGTTCATAAAACAGAATATCTTCTCCAGATTTGGTACCCCTAGAGCTATTATCAGTGATGGGGGAAGCCATTTCTATAAAAAAAATTTCGAGAGCTTGCTCAAGAAATATTCTGTCACCCATAGGATTGCTACTCCCTACCACCCACAAACCAGTGGGCAAGTTGAAATTTCAAATAGGGAGATCAAGCATATCCTTGAGAAGACTGTGAGGACTGATAGGAAGGATTGGGCTGACAAGCTTAATGATGAACTGTGGGCTTATAGGACTGCCTATAAGACCCCCATCGGTATGTCCCCTTTCAGACTGATCTATGGCAAGGCTTGTCATCTCCCAGTGGAGTTAGAACACAAGGCCTATTGGGCCATCAAACATTTAAATTTAGATCTAACTTCTGCTGGTCATCACAGGTTGCTGCAGCTGTCAAAATTGGAAGAACTAAGGATGGATGCATATGCCAATGCAAGGATCTATAAGGAAAGGTCCAAAACTTTCTTTGATAAAGGGCTGTTGAGAAAGAGTTTCACTGCTGGTGATAAGGTTTGGTTGTTTAACTCCAAACTTAAATTTTTTCCAGGCAAATTGAAATCCAGATGGGAAGGTCCTTACATTGTCATGCATGTTTCCCCATCTGGTGCTGTGGAAATCAAGGATCCTAAATCTGGGAGACACTTGAATGTGAATGGTCAAAGGCTTAAGCCTTGTTTCGAAAAACCTCCCGACCTTTTGGACACCATTCACTGTCAAGGGGATCCTTCTTCAAACTGATTCCACAGGTGTGTCATTACTGTAGCATATGTACTTCATTTTTGGTTGATTTATCTTGCTTTCGTTAGTTTCTATTCTCTAGGATTTGCTAGTGGCCTTATCTGAATTTTGCCCTATCTGTTTTGAACTTTTGATGCTTGGCTTGATTCTTACTGCTTTTGAATTGATAGCTTCTGTTGAATGCCTAATATGGAAGGTCATTTTTGTTGTCCTTGAGTGTATGATTGAGTTTACATATGACTAAAGACAGTCATAGGAGAGGGTCATGCCCAGGATTCAACCACAGCAAACATGCAAAAGGGCATAACAGAGAGCACATGCTCTCTGTTTTATACCTTACTGTCGCTGGGTCCAAAATGGAAGCCTGGGAGACTATCGCGAGATTCATATGCTCTCCGAGGTTAAAAAAGGAAGCCTAGAAACCTATCGCGAGGATTGTATCTTAGGTTTTTCTTCTTGTCATTCCACTTGTAACTATTTCTATTCCACTTTAATCGAAATTCTAGTTTTATCTATTGCTTTGTTCTGTGTGTTTCTTTCTGATTGTTTGTTACTTGTGATTTTATTCTTTTTGCCATTCATGGAGAAGAGTTTTTGGGGGGGATATTTTTCTTTGAACCAGTAATCCATGTCGTGGAGATGGTGTTTATATAAATTTGTGCAATTACCTGCTTCCGGGATTGCAATGGCTCCTTCTTCAAATTGATGTGCCATCATAAGTGTACCTCGCGAAGATCCTCAGCTCAGCTGTGTGAGAAATGTCCTTTCTTCATCACTTATTGCTCCTCGCGAGGATCCCCGCGCGCTACACTTACCTCTTTAAATACCATGCCTCTCTTTGGACATTCATTTAATGCTACTTCTCTTTTCCAAAGAGCCAGTTGTGTATTTTCTTCTTTCCCCACACAACACTCATTTATTGCCAAGTGTGAAAACGGGCGCCATTTCAATTCCGCCGATTCATGTTCCCTCGTCCCTCTCTTTTAAACCGACCCTCAGTCCCTTTTCATCTCATCCCTCCTCTTCTAACCATAGAAGTCCATACCTCCTCACACAAATGGCAGATGACAGCCCCTTTGGCTTCCCAATTAAATTTTACCCCATCTGGGACGATCCCCTACCGCCTAAGGAGCCGGACCCCTTGCAATTTCTCTGGGATGAGTATGACGAGGTCCAGCGGATCCTGGCCAAGGAGGAAAAGAAAAAGAAAAAAAGAGAGAAGTTAGAGGATAAGAAAAAGAAAAGAAAAAAAAAGGGAGAAGCGAGAGAAAAAGAAAAAGAAAAATATGGCACCACCTGCATCTCCCCCTCTATCCTCCTCCAACCCTCCCCCGGCTACACCTTAACCCCCCCCCCCCCCCCCCCCCCCATTTTCTCTTTTCTTTTTTTTTTCTTTTTTCCATCTTTTTGTCATATTTTCTTTTTCTTTTAATGAAAGTTTTCTTTTAGTTCCATACTGTTCAGTTTTGCATTTTTATTTTTCTCTCTTCTTCTGTGTTTGTTTCTGTATGTTTCCTTGGATTCTACCGTTTATTCTCACCTCTGAACCAGTGAGGACACTGCTCCTCCTAGGCTTGGGGGTGTGGCAAGTAGGTTTGCCAATAACATAGTTAACTTAAAGTGCAACAGAATCATGTGAGTAACATAGAAATGGAGCTGTGTTCACTTAAGAAGTATGAAAATTAAGGAATTTAAAACTTTTTGCAGATCTTTAGATATCATAAATTTCTAAATTTTCACATTTCCATGATGAGAACACCAAGAAAACTCACTGGTATCAGCACTTAGTGAATCATTGAAGAGAGAAAAATGTAAGGACATACTTAAAAGTTCAAAGGAAGACCATCACCAGTGAGAATTGGGCCTACAAAATTTTTTTATTTGAGGAGTGATTGAGGCAAATTTCTTCTAGCTTTAAGGACTGGTTGAGTCAATGTGTTCACTAAAAGTTAGGTAACTCCAAGTTGAAACAACTGACAGCACTCATGACACTTAGGAAAGGATTAAGACCTTCTCTTGGATAGTTTGAGCCTAAACAGACCAAACCCTAAAGCAACTTCCCTTGTTTATACACTCTTTGAGCTTCAAAGTCCAATTTTCTTCAAAACACACCTGAATACTTGTACCTGAACCTATGGATCTGATTTAACCATACCCTCACTCTGAGAAGTCAGAAGGTAAAGGAGAAAGAGATAAAGATGGACTAGCTAGGGTTAACATTGGATGAGTGGAGAAGAATTATCTGAAGTTCTAGCAGTGTAACAATTGAGGAAAAAGGTGGCAATTCATCAAAGCAAAAATAAAAATAAAATAAAAAGAAAACTGCACCAGAATGAAAAGAAAACAATAATGAAGAGGAGTAAGAGAGGAATCAAGAGGAAACATTCGTTGGAAAAAAATCAAACAAGAAGAGAAACTGATCACTTCAAATTTGAAGATTTCAAAGAAGATGAAAGGAGCTGAATTAAAGAAGGTGAAGTCATGAATCACCTCCTGCACCTACTGATTTCTGAATTTCAAACCCCCTTTTCAACCTTCTAATTCTTTTTATAACCCAATACCATAAGCCGCATTACAGCCCAGTTAAAGCCCTTGTGATCCAAAGTTGAATGAGCTGTCATGTAGAGATAATGAGTTGTCCAATCTATGGTAAAAATCTGCCAATGATGCCAGAACTTGAATGCTATGCCTATGCTCATGCTTATAGACCCATTTGGGGGATGTAACTGCTCTTGAGCTTGAGAGATAATGAAACCCTCAAAAGTTCTTTGTGAGAATACGCCTTGGAGAGTTTTGGGTCTGATATTAAATGTATTGGGCATGACCTACAACCTAATTTTTAATTTAATGATGAGCTCAGTGCTATCACACATGCGCAATTTCCCTGTTGTGAACTGATTGGAAATGTTGTGCTATCATGTAAAGTTTATGTTGCTTAAACATCTGTGAAGACAATGTATTTTAAATTTCCTATATTTTTACCGATTCAAGGGTGAACTGATACTCTGTTTCTTGACTGCTAACTTGACAATCTTGCACTACTATTAACTATTTTATTGAGAAGTTTGTGGGTATCTTAACTGAAAACCCTCAGGAGACTTCACTCCTCCACTAGGGATGACCTAGGGGTTTAAAAGGCTTGGTACATATGCTAAATGTATCCGTGCTCCCTACGAAAGTGGCATTTAATTTCTGTAGATTTTTAGTGTAGCTTTGCTAAGGGACTAGTAAAGATTAGGTTTGGGGGTGTGTTAAGACCTGAAAAGTACCACTTTTCACCCCTTAACTTAATCTTTGTTGGACCCTTAATCATTTAATAAAAGTACTTTAAGCCTGTTCTGCAGGTAATAAACAGCAGCTGTAATAAGGCCTTAATCCTGCTAAGGAGCCCACTTTTGCCCCAGAAGTCTCCCAGAAGAATGAAAGACAGAGAGCCTGACTGCATGAAGGCAGAGCACAACAGCAGTAAAGAAAGAAATGAGCCTCGCGCAGCTGTCACAAGGTTCACATGACTCAAAAAGCCTGCCTCGCGCAATCCTCGTGAGTTTCCCATAACATCATACTAATTGTCCGCGCCGTTCTCGCGCAGTTTAGTGACAGAAGAGCTCCTGCAGCATAGTTCGCGCAGCTCTCGTGAAGCTCAAATATAAATGATCGTGCAGTCTTGCGTAGCTCAAGAAATTAGCTCTCAAACCTTGTGCAGTTCACTCAGATCAGCTGAGGAGAGAGAGCTCCAGGTATCTTTGCGCGCAGCTGTTGCGTAGTGGCCGTGGGATGCAAAACTTTAGAAAAACCTCTCGCACAGTTTAGAGACCAATGCACATCATGTCCTCATGAAGATCCATTGAGAAACAAACTGCTCATACAATTCCCGCGCCATTCAGAAGGAAAGTGCAATCCCGCGAAGACCAGAGCAATCCAGCGAGGATTCAATGCCCTATCGCGCGACTGCTTCAGTTGCAACTAAGACAACCCCGCGACGACTAGAATTTCAAGCTAATTCAATCTCGTGAACACCGTGCTACCACGCGACAGTCTTGGAAACCAGTGCTACCTAGCGAGGCTTTGAACTCTAACTCTCTCTCATCTCTGCAGAGGATAGTGTTGTCGCTCCAAGTGTGCCATAATTGTGTGCATTATGAATCAAAAATTAAAGAATTAAAGAATGCTAGGTTATATGGATGTTAACTTATGAAAGGGATATCAGCACATTGGGGCTAACACTGGCCTGCAAGATCAGGGCCAATTGTAGCAAGTTTTAAATGTAAGTGAGTAAAAGATCGTCCACAGGGAATTGATTTAAAATTTAAGATAAACCTCCAGATCTGAGCTACCAGATCTGGCCTCTGATCCTATCTACAAAGCACATAAGATGGGAGGTTGAATTTGTCACGTTTAACTATAAGCAAATAAAGAAAAGAACTAACTACATGATCCAGATCCGAGTTGGGGAGATGTTTAAAATAAGACAAATGCAGAAATAATAACTTCATGTACTTTAGCCTCTGAATTTTAATGGAGAATCTGTAGTTCAACAGAGCAGATTCAATCTTCATCTGGCTACCAGCACAGATGTAAGAGAAATAAATCCGAATTAAGGAATAGGTTTAGACTTATGGCCAATAGTTGTGGCCTATTCTTTAGTTCAGAACATGAACATCACTGTAAATGCTGCTAGAATTAGGTTACCAACGCTAATTCGCACAGGGGTGATGAATTAAGGGAAGTTGCATGCGGATGAGTGAATCTAAAGAAGTCTAATGCACTAAGGTGAACATTCAGAACCCTCGACATGACTCCAATGGAGAAGACACAAATTACAAAGAACCTTTTAAAATCCAAAATTACAATTACAGGCACGGCTTTAGAGAGCCCTCCTGAGCTTCTTAGAGAGCCCTCGACTTCTGATCTTGAATCCGAACTTGGAAGTACAAATCACTCACAATGGCTCTCAAAGGTAAACTACAAGAAGGATTACGGGGGTTCAGATAAGCTATCCGACGAATGAGGGAAACAGAGATGAAAACTCTAAAATCTGGATGCCCAAATTGGGCAAATGGTTCTATTTATAGTTTTCCCTAAGTCCTCGGATGTGTATCAACCAATTAAATTGGATAGATCTATCAACCAATAGGAGTCAAGCACAAGGATCCGGATCTATTTTGGCCAATCAGGCTCGCTTGATCTGGTTGACCAATCAGTGAAAAGGCATCAATTCTTATGCATTTTGAAAGTTTGCTAGAGTTTCTAGAAGTTCCCGCCAAGTTATTCCCTCTCTAGGTGCTCACGTGGGGTGGAATATTCCTTTGCTTTATGCTTAGAATCTTAGGAATGTCTGGGCTTTTCAATGCATTGGGGGCGTGCGATTCTTGAATTGCCCTTGTTAAAGCTGCGAATCTCGAATACCTTTTCGCAGTGAGTTCGAGGGCCTTTTAAAGTAAGTTCAATGACTTCAAGCTCGTCGCAAAGTTCAATCTTCTTTTCGAGTGTTTCTTCTTTTAAAAGTTCAAGGTTCTTTGCGAATAGTAGAAGTTCTTCTTGAATTGAACTCTAGGCTCCCATTCTTCTTCTTGAATTGACTTTTAACTTGATTTTCTTTGAATGGCTCTCTCTCTTGCTTGGTCTTTATGCGCTCTTTTAGACCCTCTTTAGCCATTCTTTGAGGCTGTTTCTTTACTCCTTCTTTAAACTTGACATGAGTCGACTTTTTGATCTTTTGGGATGCTTTTCGGATTTGGACTGTCGATTGGTTAGTAAAATGCACACTAAAGCACTTATTTAGTCTTCTCAAGGGTCTTTCAAGGCTCATGTTTAGGGGTGAAAATGGTATTTTCACTACTTAACACACCCAAACCTAAGCTTTGCTAGTCCACGAGCAAAGAAACGTAAAAGCAAAATAAAGAGCCACTTTTGTAGGAAGCAGTGCATTTAGCATATGCAACAAGCCTTTTAAACCCCTAGGTGATCCCTAGAGGAGGAGTGAAGTCTCGAGGGTTTTCAGTGAAGGTACCCACAAACTTCTCCATGGGACAGCTTGGCATTAGTGCGTCATCCCATGAGCAATCAAAGATCAAAATTAGTTACTCTTGAATCAATGTTTGAACAGAAATTTAGGTTTATTGTTTGCAAGGGATTTCAACATTTATAAACCTTATGAATGTTTCACTCTTTCCAATCTGTGAGCAGCCATAGAAATCATGCAAATGTGTCAGAGTTCATCATTTGAATAAAATTAGGTTATAAGTCATACTTAATGTGCTCAAGTTCCAACCCAAACACTTACCGGTGTACTCTCATCAAGATTTTTGTTGAAGGGTTCATTTTCACTCAAGCTCAAGAGCGCTTACATCTCCCAAATGGATTTGTAAGCATGAGCATAGGCATGATTCTCGTCTTGGCATCCTTGACATCTCCTCACCATAGATTGGGAAACCGCTTATCTCCACATGACAGTTCACTCAACTTTGGATCACAAGGACTTTTAGGGTTTGTTGTATGGCTCGTGGAGTGAGGTTTGTGGATAGGAAGGTTGAGCAGTGTTTGGATTTTTGAGAAGTCAGAATTGAAGGAGGTGGTTCATGACTCCACCTTCTTGAGTTTAGCTTCTTTGAGATTCTCGTGTTCAAAGTACTCAGTTCTTCTTCCTTTGATCTTGAATTTTCAACATAAAGTTCCCCTTTTGCCTTTTTTTTGCTTGCTTCTTTTCACATTGTTTTTCTTTTACTTTCTCCACCATCGCCCATTTTTGAGGTATTTCTTCTTCATTTATTTTGATATTTGCCCGTAAATGTTCCATCTTTACTTTTTCTCCTTTAACTCAATTCTCAAGGTGAGGAAGGTCAATTGGTTCTATTGGTTCAAGAAAATGGGTGTTTTGATGAAGCATTGTAGGATTTATAGCTCAATTGGGGTACAAACAAGGGCGAGATCTTTCTTGGTTGGTTACATTAAGCTCAAGTGTCAAAGAAGGCCTTGATCTTTTCCTCGGTTCATGAATCTTGTGTTTGTTTTGATTTGGAGTTTCCTAATTTCTAGTGGATCTAATGCCTCACCATTCCTTTGAATCGTAAAAGGGTTGCCTCACCTCTTCAACAGAGATGTAAAACATATAGGCTCAATTCTCATTTTATGGTTTTTCCTTGAGCTTTTAAGTATATCTTTACCTTTTTCTCTTCCTGTGGACTTGCTATGTGCTAATACAAGTGTATTTTCCTGGTGTTAACATCATGGAAATGTGGAATATTGTAGGGTTTAGAATGTCTAAATTCTTGCAAAGAAAATTTTAAAATTTCCACATTGTCATGATTCTTAAGTAAATTGATTCATTTCCTGATTACTTTGGTGATTGTGATGCCCTTATGCTAATTATCCCATGAACAGGACCTGTTTGCCATACCCCCAAACCTAAGATGAACATTGTCCTCAATGTTCTAGACAATGAGAGACTAGGGGCAACAGGGTAAAAGAAGAAAGAAAAACTAAGAACAGAAAAAATCTAAACTATATGCAGCAGAAAATAAAAATGTAGAACTGAAGATATGAGCAAGGAAATGGAAAACATGATATACAAATGCAAGAAAAATCAACAAACCAACGCTAGAACTGCTAAATAAATTCTAAAAACTAGAAGGATTACTATGCAAATGAAAGGAAACTAATGCTAATAACAGAGAAATAGTAAAAGCAAGGTAAGGGACTGAATACAAAGTTAAAAAAGAAAAAGAAAAGTGTTGATACAAAAACTGAATTTGTGAATGCAAAATAGGGAAACAAAGTTAGAAACTAACTGTACTCACAGAAAAATGACGAAAATTAGTAAAACTGGCTCCAGAAAGATCTTTTCGCAAAGGACTTCTCCCCAGATTTTCTATTCGAAAAGGAAATTTTAACTATTCGAACAGAACATGGTTCTTTTCGAGTAGTTCATTATGTACCCGTAATCAATTCAATAGAACTTTGAACTTTTCAAAAGTACTTTTTACTTTGTGATTTGAACTTTGAAGTGTATTTACACTATGCGACAAGAAAAATAGATGTAAACAAAGAAAAATCGGAAAAACAATGTTGTACAAACATATTATACACTTTTCTACCATCGATTTTGGAGATTCATGATGATAGGTGGGCAAGAAGGGCTCGGTGTTTTCAATGCATGGTTTGAGCCTCGACCATTTACCTTGAGTATTCTTCCATCCTTGGGATCTCAAATATCCACAGCTGAGGGGAGGCCTTGATGATGTATGGCCCTTCCATCTGGATCTCAATTTGCCGGAAAGAATTTAAGTTTAGAGTTGAATAACCATACCTTGGGGCCGGTATGAACTCTTTTCTCATGAGGCTCCTATCATGGAATGATTTAACCTTTTCTTTGTACAATCTGGAGCTAGTGTAGGCATCCATCCTCGGTTCTTCCGATTCGGTGAGTTGAAGCTTCACTGTGGTTACCGACAGCAGTTAGATCCATATTAAAAGTTTTGATTGCCCACAAGGCCTTATATTCTAATTCTCTTGGTAGATGGCATGCCTTGCCATAAACCGATCGAAAGGGACATCCTATAGGAGTCTTGTAGGCGATTCAGTATGCCCACAAAGCATCATTAAGCTTAAAGGACCAGTCCTTTTCTGTCCTTCTTCAGATTTTTTCAAAATGTGTTTGATCTCTATTTGAAATCTCCACCATCCCTTGGTTTGTGGATGATAGGGAGTGGCTACTCTGTGAGTGATGAGTACTTTTTAATAGAGAGTCAAGCCACTTTTGTAAAGTGGCTTCCCCATCACTAATGATGGCTGGGAATCAAATCTGGAAAAATGTGGTCTTTGAGGAATCTTAAAACCACTTTGTGATCATTGGATTTGGTAGCTATGGCCTCAATCCACTTGGAGACATAATCCACACTACCAAGATGAAATTGTTTCCATTAGAAGGGGAAAGGGCCCATAAAATCTATGCCCCAAACATCAAACAACTCAACTACCGGGATTGGCTGCAGGGCATTGAGTTTCTTTTGGAAATATCTTGCCCAATTTTGGCGATTACGGCAAGATTCTGATCTTGTAAGGCATCTTTAAAGATTGTGGGCCAATAGAAACACCTGCTGCAGAATTTTTGCAATCTGTTTTATTACTGAAATGGCCTCCACAGCTGTTCATGACACATTGACAATATGCCGAGAATTCATGGTCAGGACACACTTTACGATCACTTGGTACGCACAATTCTTGAATAGATAAGGATCTTCCCAAATGAAATGTTTAACTTGTGAGAAGAAAAGATCTTTATCCATTCTATTCCAATGTTGAGGAATCGTCAAATAGCCAAGAAGTTGACTATGTTTGCAAACCAAGGATGTGGGTATTGATGGCAAAAGTTGTTCATCGAAATGATTCATTAATGGGTAAGCTATCATCCTCGATTGAGAATTCGGATAAGTGATCACCACCACATTCTCCACTCCTTTCTTATCCTTAATCTATAGATCAAACTCACCGTAATAGGAGGATCCACGATTAATCTGGGCTTGGTATCCTTCTTAGGAAGAAGGTACTTTAGGCGAGTGGTGAAAACACCACAATTTGTGAACCTAAAACATAAGGCTGAATTTTCCAATGCAAACACAATGGCCAGAACTCTTTCTCGGTTGTTGTGTAGTTGAGTGGGCATCTATCATGGATCTGGCATAAGCTATGACATGGGGAAGCTTATCCTTTCTCTGCCCTAGGACATAGTCCGATGCATCACACATCACTCAAAGGGCACCGAATAGTCGGGACGCAAGATGGGACCAGAAATCAGACATTTGTTAGAGACCTCAAAGGCTGTCATGCTTACATTAGTAAACACAAAACTAACATCTTGACACAGTAAATGAAAGTGTGGCTTGGAAATATTACTGAAATCTTTGACGAACCTCCTATAAAATCCTGCATGCCTAAGAAACTTGATTTGCTTAATGATTACGAGGAGGCACATGTGCAATTAGATCAATTTTGCTTGGTCCACCTCTATGCCTTTATGGGAGACCACATGTCCTAGGACAATGCCTTGGGTGACCATAAAATGACTCTTTTCGACTTAGAACCAAATTGGTTTCTTCACATCTTTGCAACACCAACTTGAGGTGGTGTAAGCATTGGGAAAAGCTGTCTCCAGAAATTGAAAAGTCATCCATGAAGATCTCCATGAATTGATCAATCATGTCAGAAAAGATGGCATACATGCATCTTTGAAAAGTAGCAGGGGCATTGCAAAGACCAAAGGGCACCCTCCTATAGGCAAAAGTGCCAAAGGCGGTGAAGGTGGTCTTTTCTTGGTCCTGTGGGTACCTGAGGATCTGGTTGTAACAGTACCCATCAAGGAAGCGATAGTAAGCTTTGCTGCAAGCTTATCAAGGATTTGGTCAATGAAGGGAGGAAATGGTCTTTCCTTGTCATGGTATTTAATTTTCGTAGTCTATGCAGGACCCTCCATCCGATTGTTTGTCTGGTGGACATAAGTTTACAGATTCAATTTGCTACTTGATGATGCAGTTTCTTAGGCACCACACTGTGGGTGCTACCAAGCAGAATCTGAAATGGGGTAAATGACCCAGATCTACTTGACAACTTCCTTCATTACCACTTCTTGCATGTGAGGATTCAACCTTCTTTGCATTTCTCTAGAAGGCTTGGCATCCTCTTCCAGTGGATCTTATGCATGCATACAATGGGTTTATTCCTCCTAAATCAAAATGGTCCACCAATTGCTTTCTTGTCTTGTTTAGAACTACCAATGCTCCTCTTCTTGCTCCTTTGTAAGGGAGGAAGAAATAATCACAGTAGTGTTTGATGATCTCCCAAAACACATATTTCAGATTTTTGGGGAGCCTGTTTGAGTTCAATTGGTGGGTTGAGACAAGAGGGCAAGCAAAGGTACCTTGGTAACTTGTGGAAGAGGAGAGGAGCGGTCTCAGAGAGAGAACTTGATGATGTTGGTGAGTGCCTTGCACAAAGCGGACTCCGTTGAATTTGATCTCCCTTTTCCTTCTTTCTCGGTGGATCCCCAATCATTTTAAATTCGTGGTGGAGTCTTTACCTTGCGAAATGTTTGTAAAGACTCCTCCACCACTCATCAATGATGTCAACATGGAAACATTCCTCAGAGAGAATTGAGGTTGAGTAACACATTATACATTCAATTTAACTTTCATATTTCCAAAAGACACCTCCATGATGCTGGACAGCATTGAATGCATGCATTAGTCAGAGCTGTGAATGGTCTTCCCAATGACAGGGATGGCAAGGGTACTTTTGGTTGGTTCCATGTCCAACACCAAAAAGTCACGGTAGAAAAACTTGTCTACTCCTACCAAAACATCTTCAATCAACCCCATAGGTTTCCTTTCGGATCTATTCATGTAACACCACTTGAGTGGGTTTCAATTCTCCCAAACCTAGCTTCTCATAGGCGAATAGGGAAGCGGGTTGACACTAGCACCAGATCTAGCAAGGCTTTCTCAATGGTGTGCTCCCCAATGATGCAGGGATTGTGGGGATTCCGTGGTCTTGCATCTTAGGTGGTGTTGCAATTGATAGCACTTGGTTGATTTTCTCCTGAAAGGCCTTCTTGGATAAATGTATCCTAGATTGCCTTTTGTGGTGCACACCTCTTTGAGAAATTTTGCATAAGCGAGGACCTGCTTGATTGCATCAAGCAGAGGTAGATTAATTTTAACTTGCTTGAATGTCTCCATCATTTCCTCAATTTTGTGTTTCCTTTGTCAAAAGGAGAAACCGACTTCATTGCATGGGGAAATGGGAGGTGAGGAACAAATTTCTCCTCCTCATCTTTTTCAACAATTTTGTTATTTTTCCTGCTTTTCATTTTTTGAATTTTCATGTAAATCAATGTACCATATTGCTATCCAAATTGTTGTTCTGCACTTGTTCTTCATCTTTTCCTCTTCACTACCCATCGTGTTGTTTATTATTCTTCCACTTCTCAAAGTAGTCACGACTTTGATTTCCTCATGGCCATTTGAGGATTCTCCAACCATGAACTGTCCCTTAGGATTGTTCACGGGTTGGTCGTAGTTTACCCTCTTCTCTCTTAGCCAATGAATTTGAGAGTTGGCCCGAGTTTCTTCAATTTTTTAATGCTCACGTGAAGGTTCACACCGAGATGTAGTTCAAGATTTTGAAGTGAACTCAAGATCTGCTCTTCAAAGGTCGTGGATCAAGGAGGGGCGGTCGGCTATTTGCATGGCTTGTTGTTGGTTAGACTGCTGAAAATAATGAGAAACAACTCAGAGATTTTCTATTTGTGTTTTCAGCTTCTTTTATTTTGTATTTGGTTTTGTAAAAAAAAAAAAAAAAAAAAATCAAGATAAAACAAATATTAAAACATGCTTAATTGCTGGTTCTCAAGAATTTAAAATAGAAAATGAATACAAAGGAGAAGGATGCAAACTCAAGCGAGATCTGCTCGACTTTGGTCCAGATGCTCCTTGTTGACTAGCTCCGGATCTGCAAACATCCAAAAGCTGCAGTACCTTATTCAAGTATTGACAAAATAAAAGAAAAACTCAAAGACTCGCCCAAATTTGACAAAAAGACAAAAGAGTGGCGATTTATTCAAATAACTAGAAGGCAAAGAATAAAACTTCGAAAATAGAAAAATTTTCTTTAAAGAAAGTTTTCTATACAAAGCGAGACATTTAATCAAGCACTTGGAATGCAAAGTGCAGTTTTAAAGCAAAAATTAAAATGAAAATCAAATCTACAAAATTGAAAAACTTAGGTCTACCAATTTTAAAATCTATTCCCCGGCAACGGCGCCAAAAACTTGTTGTCGCTCCAAGTGTGCCATAATTATGTGCATTATGAATCAAAAATTAAAGAATTAAAGAATGCTAGGTTATATGGATGTTAACTTATGAAAGGGATATCAGCACATTGGGGCTAACACTGGCCTGCAAGATCAGGGCCAATTGTAGCAAGTTTTAAATGTAAGTGAGTAAAAGATCGTCCACAGGGAATTGATTTAAAATTTAAGATAAACCTCCAGATCTGAGCTACCAGATCTGGCCTCTGATCCTATCTACAAAGCACATAAGATGGGAGGTTGAATTTGTCACGTTTAACTATAAGCAAATAAAGAAAAGAACTAACTACATGATCCAGATCCGAGTTGGGGAGATGTTTAAAATAAGACAAATGCAGAAATAATAACTTCATGTACTTTAGCCTCTGAATTTTAATGGAGAATCTGTAGTTCAACAGAGCAGATTCAATCTTCATCTGGCTACCAGCACAGATGTAAGAGAAATAAATCCGAATTAAGGAATAGGTTTAGACTTATGGCCAATAGTTGTGGCCTATTCTTTAGTTCAGAACATGAACATCACTGTAAATGCTGCTAGAATTAGGTTACCAACGCTAATTCGCACAGGGGTGATGAATTAAGGGAAGTTGCATGCGGATGAGTGAATCTAAAGAAGTCTAATGCACTAAGGTGAACATTCAGAACCCTCGACATGACTCCAATGGAGAAGACACAAATTACAGCAACCTTTTAAAATCCAAAATTACAATTACAGAGCACGGCTTCTTAGAGAGCCCTCAGACTTACAGTCTGAGCTTCTTAGAGAGCCCTCAGACTTACAGTCTTGAATCCAAACTTGGAAGTACAAATCACTCACAATGGCTCTCAAAGGTAAACTACAAGAAGGGATTACAGGGGGTTCAGATAAGCTATCTGATCGGAATGAGGGAAACAGAGATGAAAACTCTAAAATCTGGATGCCCAAATTGGGCAAATGGTTCGTCTATTTATAGTTTTCCCTAAGTCCAGCTCAGATGTGTATCAACCAATCAAAATTGGATAGATCTGTATCAACCAATAGGAGTCGAGCACCAGGATCCAGATCTGTTCTGGCCAATCAGAATCGCTGATCTCGTTCACCAATCAGTGAAAAGGCATCAATTTCGTATGCATTTTGAAAGTTTGCTAGAGTTTCTAGAAGTTCCCGCCAAGTTATTCCCTCTCTAGGTGCTCACGTGGGGTGGAATATTCCTTCGCTTTATGCTTAGAATCTTCCGGAATGTCTCTGGGCTTTTCAATGCATTGGGGCGCGTGCAGCAGATTACTGAATTGCCCTTGTTAAAGCTGCGAATCTCCAGAATACCTTTTCGCAGAGTTCAGGGGCCTTTTCGTAAAGTTCAATGACTTCTGAAGCTCTGTTCGCAAAGTTCAATCTTCTTTTCGAGGAGTGTTTTCTTCTTTTCGCAAAGTTCAAGGTTCTTTGCGAATAGTAGAAGTTCTTTGCGAATTGAACTCTAGGCTCCCATTCTTCTTTGCGAATTGACTTTTAACTTGATTTTTTCTTTGCGAATGGCTCTCTCTCTTGCTTCAGGTCTTTGTCTGCTCTTTTAGACCCTCTTTAGCCATTGCTGAGGCTGTTTCTTCACTCCTTCTTTAAACTTGACATGAGCTGTCAGCTTTTTGATCTTTTTGGGATGCTTTTCGGATTTGGACCTGTCTGATTGGTTAGCTGTAAAATGCACACTAAAGCACTTATTTAGTCTTCTCAAGGGTCTTTCAAGGCTCATGTTTAGGGGTGAAAAATGGTATTTTTCACTACTTAACAGATAGTCTAGGAACTTCCAGCAATTAGGGCACGCATTCCAATGCTCTAAGTTTTATGCACGTGCCTCGAGGAATCCAAGGAACAGTATTAGTCCATGTGGCATCGTTAAAATTTGGGTTTCCTAACCCTAATGTGCCGCCAAACTAACTGCTATAAAAACCTAAGCCTGGTTTAGGTTTAGGGGTCTCTCTGCTTAGAATAGAATTTTGTCTATCTTCTTCTTTCAGTAGCTGTAGATCTCTAGTAAGGTTTAGGTAGATTTCTTTTTACTTTTTCTTCTCTCCATAGTGCAGCATTTGCTGGCTATGCCTTTGTATGACTATTTGGAATAGATTAATGGAGTTTATGATAGGGTGTTTTACATTTATGGGATTTTTGTTTGTGAGTTGTTCTGTACAAGGCTGTTACCTTGAGATCCTCCATTGCTAGGACGTATTGCAAGCAATGGAGGACTGATTTTAAGGTTTACTCAGATCCAAGTGACCTTTGTGTCTGGGCTAACATGCTCCCATACAGGCCTAACCCCACCACAGGACCCACTAGATCTGAAGTCCCCATGGGAGCAATGAGGTTTTGTAGCCTTGTGAACATGGTGGTGGCAGCAATGTTTCTTATTCTATCTTGAGCTTTGTGAGGAGGATAACCTCTGGGATAGCCTGTGACCATTTAAGTGGACAGGTTAAAGCCTTAGGGTGAAGCCAACCCACAGACTCAAGATGGATTATTCTTCTCTGCACTTGTGCTTGTAGCCCTGTGAGAGATTGTGCTGAGACAAACTCCCCTGTATGTGTATAGACCCGCCATCAGATGGCAGATCTGGTTTGGTTATAGAGATTGTAGGCTTGCGACTGGATCACTGCAGTCTCTCTAAAGCAGTGGACAGCTGGATCTAAGGCTGCACTCAAACTCTTGCTGGTTCTATGTGTCTGGGCTAACATGCTCCCATACAGGCCTAGCCCCACACATAGCACTTTAGAGGTTGAGGTTCCCTATGGATTCTTGTGCTTGTAGCCTGGATGAAGTAGTGCCTACAATGATAAACTTGTTCTGACCCATCTCTGGACTGTGGTTCCCCAATTGGATAGTCTGTGACCATTTAAGTGGACAGGTTATAGCCATAAAGGGATTGGATCATGGCACAGAGATGAGTTGGATTCTTTCTCCTCAGTGGTGATAATGTAGCCATTGGACAGGACTTCTATAGCAGCAGATCTGAATTTGAGTCATGAAACCCATCAGATCTGAACCTAATAGCATACTTCTCACCCTTTTATATTTATTTTCTCACTCCATCTTCTTTCTTAACCCTTTCTATAGCTTAGACATTAGGATACCTTAGAATTTAGATTTTAGTGACCCTAAATCCCCTTCCATGTAGGATTGTCAGATCTGTAGTCAGATCTGGAGGGCCTACTAAAGATGGCTCCCTTGGAGCTTAAGATCAACTTCCCTGTGGGACAAACTCTTACTTATCAAAACTTGCTACAACAGGCCCTGTATCTTGCAAGATTGTATATTTTTAGGCTTACTGCTCTATCATTTTTAATCCACCTTTCATTCATTTTTATTCATCCCATTCTTATCACTGTCTTCAATAAAGTCAGTAGCAAGCACTCAAAAATTTCCTAACACCATCTTTTCATGGGCTCAGTAAGGAAGATCCTTACAAACCCATTGATCAATTCTTGGCACTTTGTACCACATTTAACATTGCTGGTCTGGGACAAAGCCAGCACCTGGCTCTCTAAGCTCCCAACCAATAGCATCCAGACATGGAATGACCTCTAAAGCCAATTTCTGGCAAAATTCTTTCCCATGAATAAAACTAGTCAGATGAGGACAAACATACTATCATTTACTCAATCCTCAACTGAAGATTTTTATGAAGCATGGGAGAGGTTTTAAGAAATGTTAAAACAATGTCCCCATCACCAAATTCCATAGTCGCAACTTGTGCAAGTCTTTTACCAAGGAATTAATCTTAAAAGTAGAGACTTGGTGGATGCCTCATGTGGAGGTAGTTACCTCCACAAGACAGCTGATGAGGCATGGGAGTTGTTTGACATTATAGGTGAGAATTCCATGCAGCAAGAGTCACTGTCTGGCAATGAAAGGCAGACCCCAACTAAATTGGTGAAAGAATCCACCCCCAAAGGTGGCATGTATGAGGTTAAGGTGCAGAGTGAATTAGAAAGGAAGGTGGACAATCTAAGTTTAAAGTTTGATAAATTGATGAATATGATGCAGCCTAGGTTGGCTGCACAGGTGGAAGAGGTATGCCTGATATGCCAATCTCCTACACATTCACTTCAAGAATGTCCATCAGCCAACCACTTCCCTGAATTTGTTATGGAACATGCCAATGCTGCCCAAGCATATGGGCAGCAACTTATTGGGTACACATGGAGAAACCACCCAAATTTGAGGTGGAGATAAGACACATACGAACAGCCCCAGTAGCAATAGTTGGCAGTTCCATACAGACCTCAGTACCAATTCAACCAAGAATATGCACCTAGGCAAATATTTTGGTTGCCTGCCCCACAGCCAAATCAGTTGGTTGTGCCCCCACCATAGCCTAAATCCTCTTCCTTTGAAGAGCAAATGCCGGCATCAATGCAGAATCAAAGAAATTTAGTACAAACTGTAAACTCTCATGGGCAAAACATTAAAAAAATAGAAGCCCAGCTAGGTCAAATCTGTAATGCTTTGAATAAGAGAGAGGAGGGCAGATTACCTAGTCAACCCTTGGCAAACACTAAAGGGTAGTACATGATTGGAGAAGGCTCCTCTACCCATAAGGAGGCTAATGCAATCACTACCCTGAGGAGTGGAAGAGTGGTTGGCAATTTAGTGGGCAGTGCAGCTGAGGAGGCTATGGAGAGTGAAAAAGGAGAAAATGTGAATGTTGAAGAAACAGTGAATTTATCCCTTACTGTGGAGCAGCAAGGACAAAATAAAGGGGCTGATGTTGAGCCCCAACAACAAGCAATAAATGAAGAAAAGAGAAAAAATAAAGAATTTGACCATGATGTTGTTAGGCATGCAGCTGTGGCACCAACAGTCCCACAGCTATCATTTCCTCATGCACTTGCTGACCCATCTCCTTTTGATAAGCGGAATGCTCAGATGGAGGAAATTATGGAGACCTTCAAGCAGGTCAAGATCAATTTGTCCCTACTTGATGCTATAAAATAGGTTGCCTATGCCAAATTCTTGAAGGACCTCTGCACACAGAAAAAGAAAGCAAGGATTTAGCTGTCCAAAAAGGTTTTTACTGTTGAACATGTGGAATCAGTTCTGTCCATAGCCACACTTGAGAAATTACAGGACCTAGGGGTACCTACTATCCCCTACATAATTGGAAACCACACCATTGGTAGAGCCCTCTTGGAGTTAGGGGCCAGTGTGAACTTGCTCCCATATTCTATATATGAGGAACTAGGTTTGGGGGAGCTAAAATCCACATCAGTTGTGCTCCAGTTGGCTGATAGGTCAAAGAGGAGACTTGTGGGTGTGGTGGAGGATGTTTTGGTAGGGGTGGACAAGTTCTACTATTTTCCTGATTTCTTAGTTTTGGATATGGACCCTTGCAAAAGTAAAAGCCCAATTTCTGTCATCCTTGGTAGGCCATTCTTGGCCACTGCCAATGCTTGCATTCAACGCAGGTCAGGGGTGATGGAGGTGACCTTTGGGAACATGAAGTCCCAATTAAATGTGTATAATGCTACTAGGTAGTCTTAAATGAACATTGAGGATTGCTCTGCAATAGATGTACTAGATGGCCTTGTGAAAGAAGAATTATCCAATTAGCTGGATAATATTGCTGAAAATCTGAAAAATATTTGGAGTATGCTTGAGGAGGAGGCCCAAGCTCCTATGACAGAAGACAACACCAAAATAGAGTCTTCTGTGGGCCTAGTGCAACATTCTAGCTGGAAACCTACATTGTTGCCCCTTCCTCAAACCACCAAGGCATATTTGTTGCCTTCCATTGAAAGTTTCCCTGATCTAGAGCTGAAATAGTTCGCAGACACATTAAAGTATGCCTTCTTGGGGCAATATAAAAAGCTTCCAATGATTATATCTTCCTCTCTCTCTACTGACCAGGAGGAGGAATTATTGAGTGTTCTCAAAAAGCACACAAAGGCTATGGGGTGGACAATTACTGATCTAGGGGGCATTGATGCCTCAGTTTGCATGCACAAAATTTACTTAGAAGAGAGTGCAAAACCCTCTAGGGAGATGCAGAGAAAGCTTAATCCTCACATGCAAGAGGTGGTCTTGAAAGAGATAGTAAAACTTTTTAATGCAAGGGTGATTTACCCCATTTCAGATTTAGAGTGGGTGTCACCTATTCAGGTGATACTCAAAAAGTCAGGCATAACAGTTATTACTTCTGATTCTGGAGAGTTGATGCCTGCCAGGGAGACCACTGGCTGGAGAGTTTGCATAGATTACAGAAAACTCAACTCCAAGACCAGGAAAGATCATTTCCCTCTCCCTTTCATTGACCAAATTCTAGATAAATTGGCTAGGAAGGCATTTTATTGATTTCTTGATGGATATTCAGGGTATAATAAAAGCCCTATGTATCCTCAAGATCAAGAGAAGACCACCTTTTTATGTCCCTTTGACACTTTTGCTTACAGGAGGATGCCTTTTGGTCTATGCAATGCCCCGCCCACATTTCAGAGGTGCATGTATGCAATCTTCTCTGATATGATTGACAAGTTCCTGGAAATCTTCATGGATGATTTCTTTATCTATGGGGGCAGTTTTAGTCAGTGCTTGAGTCACCTTGACCTGGTTTTACAAAGATGTGAAGAGACCAATTTGGTCTTAAGCTGAGAAAAGAGCCACTTCATGGTAACACAGGAAATTGTGTTAGGGCATGTGGTCTCCGACAAAGGTATAGAGGTTCACAAAGCTAAAGTGGACCTGATCTCACACCTACCCCGACCCAAGACTGTCAAACAAATTAGATCCTTTTTAGGACATGCTGGATTCTACAGGAGGTTCATTAAGGACTTCAGTAGAATTGTAAAGCCACTGTGCTACATGCTGTGTCAAGATGTGCAATTTGAATTTTTGTTGAGTGCCTTGAGACCTTTGTGGTCTTAAAAAAGTGCTTTACCACTGCTCCTGTAATTCAAGCCCCAAATTACTGACTCCCCTTTGAACTGATGTGTGATGCATCAAACTTGGCAATAGGTGTTGTCCTAGGACAGAGGAAAGATAAGCTGCCAGTAAAACACTAGCAGAGGCTCAACTCAACTATACCACAACTGAGAAGGAGCTGCTAGCTGTTGTGTTTGTTGTGGACAAGTTTAGACCCAACTTACTTGTGTCTAAAATTGTTATATTTACTGATCATTGTTGTCGCTCTAGATGGGCTGATTTATTATGTGGTGTTGGAAGAGAATTAAAATCTAAGTGACACAGAGGATAAAGATATGGTGAAAATAGCAATCCTAAAACATTCTAGACCTATAAGATACAGGGCCTATTGTAGCAAGTTTTGACAAGTAAGAGTTTGTCCCACAGAGAAATTGATCTAGAATCCATAATGGGCTGTAATAGTAGGACTCCAAATCTGGCTAAAGATCTGATAATCCTAAAGGAAAGGAGTTGAGTGTCACGACTACACTAAATTAACCCTAACAAAAGAGAAATAAAGTGTAGCCCTATCCTTAAGAAAGGGTTAAGAAGAAGATGGTGATGGTGTGTGCCAAAATAAAATATAAAAAAGAGAGGAAGTAAGCAGGTTAAGCTAGAATTAAGGCAGTAATATAACTCAAATTTAGACAGTCTCTGCCATGGTCCTTGCTGAGATGCTATCAATAACCTCAACAAGGTAGAAGAATGCAATTTAACCCATGCCATTTGGGGTGCTCTTAGAGATATATTCTATCCACTCAAATGGTCACAGAGTATCAATAACCTCATTCAATGGACCAGATCAGGCCATGAATATTATTGCAAATACTATGTAATGCCAGTGCTACAAGCTCCTCAGATCTGCACACAAATCTGGTTGACATCCATAGTTATTCCAACCCATAAAGTCCTAAGTGCTTTGCCATGGCCAACGGCTCATTGTGCCCACACAAAGGACCAGCAATAGGTTGAATAAGGATTTAGATTTAGCTGGTCATTACTACAAAAGGTCTGTTATGACTTAGCATCAAGCTACAATTACTACAGAGAAATCAGATCTAACATCTGATATCAGTCAAGTAAAATAGAGGGGAGCCAGTTCCTGTACAAACCTCCTCACAAGGCTCTAGAAGCTCATGTGCAGAGGAGAAGAATTCTTCTCAGACATGTGGCTGGACACCACCATAGGGTTATAATCTATCCACTGAAATGCTCACAGGGTATCCGATTTGTTTGTCCATACTACAGAGATCTGAGAAAGAACATGTAAACTGCTGATGCTACCATCGAGTCCCAGGGCTACGAGCTCTTCAGATCTGGCTACAAATCCAGCTTGCTATCCATGGGTCTATTAAACCAAGGGAAATTAGATGGTAAATAATAGATCTACTAGAAACTGAATGGGCTAGTCCCAAAGCATGTATCCTATAAACATCTAAGGAAACCACAAGATCTATAGATCATTAGTCATTAAAACAACAATCCATTGATAAAAGCAAAACTTACAATGAACTGTCTCAAGGCTGCAGCCTGTACACAACTTCTCATCAAAAGATCCCAATGTATACAAAACCTATTACCAAACTAAAATAAAACTAAACCTAGTTGTTTACAAAAGGATTAGCCAGCCAATGTTGGGCTAAGAGAGAAGAAAAATAAGAAAAAGAGATAATCAAACCCTAACCCTAGCCTGCTGGAGCTCTCAGTCAACAGAGGATGAAGGAAAGATGAAAATACGAAACTCTAAGTATAGCTTATATACTCTGTCCATAAGGCCTAGGCTCTAAATAAAGTAACCCTAATTTTTTTAGCAGATGTGGCACTATTACAACCCTTGAATGCTTTGAGATGTGCACCTTGAATTCTATACCTCGGGAAGTGTGTCCTAGCCTTGGGAAATTCCCAAAAGGTCCTTGAGTTAAAACTGAGAAGTGGAGAGCCCGAGCTTTGTGGGGCTGGCATCGCATTAATCCACTCGCGCAGTTGCTTTGCCTTCGCAGAGGAGCGTTTGGCATAGGAGGTTTATTCATTCGCGCAGTAGGGCTTCAGTTGAGCGCACAGTTGCTTTGCGTGTAATGCTATCACGAAGGTGATTTGGAACGCCTAAATTTCTCATGCAATAGAGTTTCAGAAGTTCTCTCTCACTGAATACTCACGCAGGTAGGCTCCTGTGCTCACGTAGTAGCTGGTTAGGCTTCAGAGTGTGCGAGAGTTGCACAAGGAGAATTCTGGGCGTCTCTATTAAGACCTGAAAAGTACCACTTTTTACCCCTTAACTTAACCTCTGTTAGACCCTTAGTCATTTAATAAATGTGTGCTAAGCCCATTTTGTAGGTAATAAGTAGCAGCTGCAGATAAGGCCCTAACCCTGCTAAGAAGCCTACTTTTGCACCAGAACTCCAAGCAACTAGTAGCCCATTCACAGAGGAAAGAAACACCAAGGTAGAACACACCTGAATGTACACATTGAATGCCCAAGTGGGCCCCAGAAGTTCCTCAGAAGAAAGGAAGTTAGACCCAGACAGAGAACTTGATTGCAGCATAGGCAAAGCACAGCAGCAAGTCAAGAAGTGAGCCTCGCACAGATGTCGCAGGGCTCAATTGATTTAGAGAAAAATGCTTCGCGCAGTTGTCACGAGATTCTTAAGGCAGCACACCAACTGCTCACTCCATTCTCACGCAGATTAATGACAGAAGGGCTCAAAAAGCAGACTTCACGTAGTTCTCGCGAGGCTCAATTGTAAGCGCTCGCGCAGTCTCGCGTAGCTCAAGAGAGGAGCATTTAATCCTCGAGCGATTCACTGAGGAGAGAGAGCTCCAGGCACTTCGGTGCACAGCTATCACGCAGTAGCCACGGGATGCAGATCTCCAGGTAACTACTCGCGCAATCCAGAGACCTATGCACATTGCTTCTTCACGGGGATCCCCGCGAGATTCACTAAGCAACTAATCTTACGCACAATTCTCGCGCCATTCAAATGGAAAGCCTAATCCCATGACGATCAGAGCATTCCCGTGATGACCAAACTATCTATCCCGCGACTGTAAGAGCTTCAAGTCAATTCAATCCCGCGATGACAACTCTATCACGCGACAATACCTAAAAATCCTTGCTACCTAGCGAGGCTCGGGATCTTAACTTTTCCCCCCCCCCACCTTCTGTAGGGGCAGTCTGGGAACTTTCAGCAACTAGGGCATGCGCTCCAATGCTCCAATCTTCGTGCATGCGCCCCGAGGCATCGAAGGAACATAAATGGGCCATGCTTGCATCGTTAAAATTAGGGTTTTCCTAACCCTAATGCTCCCACAGCCGACTGCTATATAAGCCTAAGCCTACTTTAGGTTTGAGGAGACTGAATTTAGGGTGGATCTTCTTGAATCAGCTATAGAGTTTCAGTAGGTTAGGTTAGGGTTTAGGCAGTTTCTTTTTTCTTTTTCTTCTCTCCATAGTCCAGCACTTGTTGGCTATGCCTTTGTATGTTTATTTGAAATAGTTTTAATGAAGTTTTATAATAGGATCTTATGCATGTATGGGATTGATGTTTGAGGGTTGTTCTGTACAAGGCTGCTACCTGGAGATCCTCCATTGCTAAGTTGTATTGTAAGCAATGGAGGATTATTTTTAAGGATTTATTTAGATCCAAGTGACCTGTGTGTCCAGGCTAGGCACATTGCAGGCCTATGCCCCACCACAGGATCCACTAAATCTGAATCCCCATGGGAGCTTGAGCTGGTAGCCTTGTGAACATGGTGGTGGCAGCAATCTACTTGTTCTGTCTCAGACCTCTGTGAGGAGGATAGCCTCTATGGATAGTCTGTGACCATTTGAGTGGACAGGTTATAGCCCTAGGGTGAGGCCAATCCACAGATCTAAGACAGATTCTTCTTCTCTGCACTTGTGCTTGTAGCCCTGTGAGAGATTGTGTAGAGACAGACTCTCCTGTATTTGTATAGACCCACCATTAGATGGTAGATCTGATCTGGCTGTAGAGATTGTAGGCTTGTGATTGGATCACTATTGTTTCTCTAAAGCAGTGAATAGCTAGACCTAAAGCTAATACTCAAATTCTTGCTGGTCCTGTGTGTCCAGGCTAGTGCACATTGCAGGCCTATGCCCCACACACAAAACTTTAGAGGTTGAGGTTCCTATGGATTCTTGAGCTGATAGCCTGGATGAAGTAGTGCCTACAATGATAAACATGTTCTGACCCATCTATGGACTGTGGTTCCCCTATTGGATAGTCTGTGACCATTTGAGTGGACAGGTTATAGCCATAAGGGATTGGATCATGGCACAGGGGTGAGTTGGATCCTTTCTCCTCTTTGGTGATAATGACTTCTCTTGGCATCGAGATGAGTCTGAGTTATAAAACCCATCAGATCTGTACCTAATAGCCTACTTCTCACCCTTTTTATATTTATTTTCTCACACCCCATCATTCTTCTCAACCATTTTTATAGTTTAGGTATTAGGTTACCATAGGATTTAAACAATAGTGACCTTAAATCCCCTTCCATTTAAGATTACAAGATTTGTAGTCAGATCTGGAGGGCCTACTAAAGATGGCTCCCTTGGAGCTTTAGACCATTTTCCTTGTGGGACAAACTCTTACTTATCAAAACTTGCTACAAAGGACCCTATATCTTACAGGTCTGTGTATTTTTAGACTTGCTGCTTTGTATTTTTCAATCCACCTTTGATTTATTTTCACTAACACATTCTTATCACTATTTTCAATAAAGTTAGCAGCAAGCATCTAAAATACCATAACAGTCTCTCTCTTCCACGGCTTCGCGAGAACTCTGTGAGGTGACAAATTGTTCCTTATACATATGGGCTTGCTATGTTTTACGCGCAACTGCTTTAAGGCTCGTTCTCCATGAGAGCTTCACGAGCACAAATTCTGAGGATTTTAAGACGCGAGATCTTCACGATGTCTTTACTGCTCTCCTCTTGACTACGCGTCCTATCTACGCGAGGGCAGCTTTCACTGCATCCTCAACTCTGCGAGATGGTTCTTTTGATCCTCTGATGCCTTGCACTTGCTGCTATTGCAGCTTCCTCCATTCTCATCTAACTTCTTTCATCAGCTAGACTTTTGGTCAATGATGACCAGCAAATGAGTCATCATGGTAAGCACTACCAGGGTGTTCCATTAGGCTTTGGCTCCGCTGTCATCTTTGCATGTATTCTTTCTCTTCTTTAGACTAAAGAGCAGGGATTTTGTATTTAGTTGCGCAGTTTATTACTAACAATAAAATACACTTAATAAATGATTATTAGTGAGCTTCAAGGTCTAGCAAAGGCTAGGTTAAGAGGTGAAAAGTGATACTTTTCAGTGAATAACAATCACTCAGCCATGAAATACCTATTGGCCAAAAAGGATACTAAACCTAGGCTGATCAGATGGATCCTCTTGTTGCAGGAGTTTGATCTTGAGATCAAGGATAAGAAAGGAGTGGAGAATGTGGTGGCTGACCACCTCTCTAGAATTGTGTTAGATGAATGTGCAGTTGAACCAATCAATGAATTGTTCCCTGATGAGCAGCTATTTGCTGTCCAGTCTAGTGTGCCCTGGTTTGCACACATTGTGTATTTTCTTACTATTAATAGGATCCCCCTTCATTGGTCTAAGATGGATAAAGACCTATTTTTCTCTTAGGTCAAACATTTTCTGTGGGAGGACCCATACCTTTACAAGCATTGTGCAGATCAGATTGTTAGGAGATGTGTGTCTGAAAGTGAGTTTCACATCATTCATTCTATGTGTCATGAGCAAGCATGTGGAGGTCACTTTAGTGGCAAAAACACGACATCAAAAGTATTACAATGTGGGTTCTACTGGCCCTCTTTATTCAGAGATGCACACATACATTGCAAAGCCTGTGCAAGATGTCAAAGGTTAGGAGGCATTTCTAAGAAAGATTCAATGCCATTGCAACCCATCCTTGTGATAGAACTGCTTGACATCTGGGGGATTGATTTTATGGGCCCATTTCCTCCTTCTATGGGTTTCAATTTTATCCTTGTCGCAGTGGACTATGTGTCCAAGTGGGTTGAAGCCATTGCCACAAGGGAAAATGACCACACAGTTGTCCTGAAATTTCTAAAGGATAATATTTTCTCTAGATTTGGCACCCCCAGAGCTATCATTAGTGATGGGGGGACGGGAGTCATTTCTGTAACAGGCCTTTTCAGAATCTGCTCAAAAGGTATTCTGTTACGCACAGGATTACAACTCCTTACCACCCACAGACTAATGGGTAAGTTGAAATTTCTAACAGGGAGATTAAGCACATCTTGGAGAAGATTGTGAGGACGGATAGGAAGGATTGGGCATAGAAGCTGAATGATGCATTGTGGGCTTATAGGACTGCCTATAAGACCCCTATTGACATGTCCCCTTTTAGATTGGTTTTTAGCAAGGCATCACCTACCAGTAGCGTTGGAACATAGAGCATACTAGGTTATTAAAACACTGAGTTTTGATCTAACTACTGTTGGTTCACAAAGGAAATTGCAACTGTCAGAGCTTGATGAGATGAGACTGGAAGCCTATACAAATGCAAGAATTTAGAAGGAGAAATCCAAGGCATTTTTTGACAAGAAATTGATGAGGAAGGACTTTAATGCTGGTACCAAGGTTTGGTTGTTTAACTCTAAATTAAAAAAATTTCTAGCGAAGTTAAAATCTAGATGGGATGGACCTTATACTGTCATCCATGCCTCCCCATCTGGTGCTATGGAGATCTTGGATCCCATTTCTGGGAAGATCATGAAAGGGAATATTCAAAGGCTAAAAATTTGGATAAAAATTTTTGTGAAGCCTCCTCAGACCATCCACCTACATGAACTTCTCACTGATTAGTGATCCACAGCTCTTTACACTATGTACCATACTTTATAAATTTGTGTGTTGTTTTGTTTAAAAATCTGTCACATGTTATTTGTGTTGTGTGCTAATATGCATGTTTTGTTTGGGTTGTGTTGTTGTTGATGTGATGTGAATGTTTTGTCATCTGAATTTAATGAGCATGTTCCTTGCTGAGATTGAAATGTGCATTAATGTGCTGTCATTTAAATGTGTATGAATCTGTTGCAAGTTGAAATCATTTGAATGCTAGGAAATTTATTCTGTGCATATGTTGGTAATGGGCATAGGCTTATCAAAGGTGAAATGGATGAGATGTGAAGAAAGTTGGTACTGATGCACAATGGCAAGGTGCATGTCAGTATTGATGCACAGGCCAATGTGTAGCACTGAGAAAGAGTGAGTTTTACTTTGTCGCGAGGCTCAATGGCCTCCATCTTACACTCGGGCACCATTTTAGGCTTTCTCGTGGGGCTCTGTAATGAATTATGTTGCTTCGCGAGAACCTCGCTAGCAAAAGAAAGCCTACGCTTGAACCCACAAGGCTTTATCTTCTCCGCGACACCTTAGTGCGTGAAAATTGAATATCCTGCAATTTGTACCTCGCAAGAACATCGCAAGCAGAATTTCTGAAGCATGAACCTTGCGAAGCCCTTGATTCTCTGCTTTAATGTTTCTCACGAGTTAAAAATCTAAGCTGCGAGAGGGATGCAAAAGTGCTTTGCGCCCCATGACCCAACTTCAGCCCCACGACTGACCTCGCGAGACTCCCGGGTCTCTTAAAATGCATTCCTCGTGAGGCATCTTTCTTCTTCGCGACTTCATTTCTCGCGATATCTCACCTTAGCACGCGAGAAGATTTTGCCTCGCAAGTACCTGGTGAGAACTGCGCGAGGCATAGGTTCATCCACTTATACCCTGCAAATTTTTTCATTTCCTTCATTCACTTCTCTTTGCCCTAGTTCCCATTGCGCACCACCGAGCTCCTTTCTCCCTTCTTTCTTCTCTACTGCCAAAACCACTGCAACTCAGCTACTCTTCTCCCACCACTTTATGCCCCAACAACTCCCGATCAATTTGAACTTGGTTTGGGGAGATTTGATCCACTGAGCAGCAATTGGACTGAAACCCTAGCAATTTGGTGGTAAGTTTTCTCACTCTCCCTTGTGGTATGAATTAGTATTCTATTTCTGTGTTGAGTAGAGAGGAATTTGTGTGCCATATTGTCTTTGGAGTGTGCACTAGCCAATCTATGAGTTTAAAGACCTAATTTGAAGAATTTGTGTAGTCATGGCCACTGGTTCAAAGTTTATTGATACTTTGGTTGCCATGTTGAACCCTTCCCCCACTGGCAGCCCTGTGGCCACACGAAAATCTGTGAGGATTGCAGAGGCCTCCACTATGGAGACCTCTGAGATACCTACACCAACTGTGGAGCCCCAAGTGGAACAAACTAAAAAGAAGGTTGCCCCTGTGAAGAAGGACAAGGTTGTGGCCACTAATGCCTCTGTTGTCAAGAAGAAGTCAGCTCCTAAGAAGAGGGCTAGAGACCACCCACCAACTAAAATCCCTGAGAAACCAAAGAAAAAACAAAAGAAGGGCAAGGAGGTAGTGCCTGAGGAGGATTCCCAAGAGGATAAATCAGATGATGAGTCACTCAGAATTCCCTTTGAGTTTGTGGCTACAATAAAGTTTGAAGTTGAAACTGCCTTTGATAAGGCATTCTTTGAGGAAGAGCTAGAGATAGCTGCTTCAATCGAATACCTAACCAAGGCCTCGCTGCTATCCCTTCTTAGGCCCCCACTGCAGCTAGTCTTCCCTAGACTAGTGTAGTTATTTTACCAAAACATCAGGGTGAAGACTGGGGATGATGGCAACCCTGAATTGCTGGTTTTGTTAGATGATTTTGAGATGCTACTTAAGTAAATAGCAATTGCTGAAATCCTTAGGATACCAGCAACATACAGCCCAGAGTGTGGTTTGGGTGCACCATTGATAGCCACTATCCCTAAAATTTCCAAAGAAATCACAGGAGGGATCACAGCCTCAGGGGTATCAATAAGGAAGAGAGACCTGCCTCCCAGACTGAGATTTATGGATGGTGTTTTAAGAAAGAATGTCTATTGCTCAGGGCACCAACAAGAGAGGAGGTCCCCAATTGCTGATGCCCTCTACTCCTCCTCCCTGAACCACTACTTTTATGCTGCCAAGCTCATTTTTGAAGGGATGAAGGATATCCATGAGAAGGTTAAGAGAGAGTAGAAGCCCCATGCCTTGCCCTATTGCAGGCTCATTACAACTCTGCTGCAGCTGGGGGGCTACCATTTTCAGATGAATGAGGAGACCCTCAACCTGGCCCCCAGCAAATGTGGAAAGAAGTAGTGGGGGATTAGTGGAACATTGATTGAGAAGAAGAAGGAGGAGGAGGGAGAGCTGCTAGCTCAAGCAGCCCCCACAATTCAAGAGGGAACTGCCACCTCTGCAGTTGCCACCACTGCTGCAGTCACCACTTCTGCCCCTATAGCTGTCAGCTCAGCTATCCCTACCATCTGTTGTCGCTCCAAGTGTGCCAAAAATGTGTGCAAAAAATTAAAGAATTAAAGAATGCTAAATTATATGGATGTTAACTTATGAAAGGGATATCAGCACATTGGGGCTAACACTGGCCTGCAAAATCAGGGCCAATTGTAGCAAGTTTTAAAAGTAAGTATTTCAAGATCGTCCACAGAGAAGTTTGTCTAAAATGAGAGATAAACCTCCAGATCTGTGCTACCAGATCTGGCTCTATAATTATCTAAAATAAAGAATAGATAAAAGAGAGTGTTGGGTTTTGTCACGTTTAACTAAAAGCAAATAAAGAAAAGAACTAACTACGTGATCCAGATCCGAGTTGTGGAGGTGTTTAAAATAAGACAAATGCAGAAATAATAGCTTCATGTATTTTAGCCTTTGAATTTTAATGGAGAATCTGTAGTTCAACAGAGCAGATTCAATCTTCATCTGGCTACCAGCACAGATGTAAGAGAAATAAATCCGAATTAAGGAATAGGTTTAGACTTATGGGCGTGATTTGTCACGCATCATCGCCTAGCCGTGGCCTATTCTTTATTTGAACATGAACATCATCGTAAATGCCGCTGAATTAGGTTACCAACGCTAATTCGCAGGGGATGATGAATTAAGGGAAGTTGGATGCGGATGAGTGAATCTAAAGAAGTCTAATGCACTAAGGTGAGCATTAGAACCCTCGACATGACTCCAATGGAGAAGACACAACAAACCTTTTAAAATCCAACGTTACAATTACAGAGCACGGCTTAGAGAGCCCTCGACTTACAAATGAGCTTCTCGAGAGCCCTCGATTCTGATCTTGAATCCGAACTTGAAGTACAAATCACTGCAATGGCTCTCAAAGGTAAAATACAAGAAGGGATTAGGGGAATCGGATGAGCTTTCGACCGGAATGGGGAAGCAGATGAAAACTCTAAAACTGGATGCCTCAATTGGGCAAATGTCTTCTCAATTTATAGCTTTCCTCTATCCCGCACAAGGCTGAATTGACCAATCGAAGTGCTCGGATCCGGATTGCCCAATGGTCGTTGAGCACGGGATCCAGATCTGTTCCGCCAATGAAAATGCTCGATCCGTTCAAATCAAAGCGTTAGAAGCATCAATTTGTATGGGAATTCAAAAGTTTGTTTGAGCTTCTAGAAGTTCCCGCCAAGTGATTTCATCTTTGGGTTTTCACGTGGCGGAATATGCCTTTGGTTTGTGCTTGGAATCTTCCTAATGTCTCGGGCTTTTAATTACATTGGGGCGCGCAGAGTTTACCGAAATGCCCTTCAAAGTGGTCAGAATCCTCAAAGATGCCATTTCGCAGAAGTTTAAGGGTCTTTTAGCAAAGTAGTTTGGCTCCGGAAGTTCTTTCCGCAAAGCATCTTGTCTCCAGAAGTTCTTTTCGCAAAGGACGTTGGCTTCAGAATTTCTTTACGCAAAGGACTTTGGCTTGAGAAGTTCTTTTCGCAAAGGACTTCTCTTCTTTTCGCAGAGGTAAATCTTCTATTCGAGGAGTGTTTTCTTCTTTTCGCAAAGTTCAAGGTTCTTTGCGAATAGTAGAAGTTCTTTGCGAATTGGACTCTAGGCTCCCATTCTTCTTTGCGTAATGGCTCTCTCTTTTTTCGTGTCTTTGTCCGCTCTTTTAGACCCTTTTTAGCCATTCTTTGAGGTTGTTTCTTCAATCCATCTTTCACTTGACATGAGTTGTCGACTTTTGATCATTTTAGGATGCTTTTGGACTTGGACCTCTAATTGGTTAGTCAGAAAATGCACACTAAAGCACTTATTTAGTCTTCTCAAGGGTCTTTCAAAGCTCATGTTTAGGGGTAAAAATGGTATTTTCACTACTTAACACACCCCAAACCTAAGCTTTGCTAGTCCCCGAGCAAAGAAACATAAAAGCAAAATAAAGAGCCACTTTTGTAGGAAGCAGTGCATTTAGCATATGCAACAAGCCTTTTAAACCCCTAGGTGATCCCTAGAGGAGGAGTGAAGTCTCTGAGGGTTTCGATGAAGGTACCCACAAACTTCTCCATGAAACAGATTAACATCGGTGCAATATTATCAAATGAGCAATCAAGGAGGGTTAGTTACTCTTGAATCAATGATGAAAGAAAATTTGATTATTGTTTGCAGGGATTTAAACATTTATAAACCTCATGAATGTTTCAATATTTCCAACTGTGAAGATCATAGAAACTCATACAAATGTGCCAGAAGCTCATCCTATGGATAAAAATTAGGTTATAAGTCATACTTAAGGTGCTCAAGTTCCAACCCAAACACTCACGGGGTATACTCTCATGGTGTTTTTGTTGAGGGTTCATTTTCACTAAGCTCAAGAGCGATTACATCTCCCAAATGGATCTGTAAGCATGAGCATAGGCATGATTCTTAGGCAATGGCATCATTGACATCTCCTCACCATAGATTAGGTCACTTCTTATCTCCACATGACTCACTCAACTTTGGATCACAAGGGCTTTTAATCTAGGTTTGTTTGTATGGCTTATGGAGTGAAGTTTCAAGGAAAGGCGGTTTGAACAGAGGTTTGAATTTGAGAACTCAGGAAGTGCTGAGATGGTTCATGACTCCACCTTTTGAGTTTAGCTTCTTCTTCTTCTTTCGAGATTCTCACATTCACTGTGATCGGTTCTTTCTTTGATCTTGAATTTTCAACATAGAGTCCCTTTTTTGCCTTTTTGCTTGCACGTTTTTCACATTGTTTGTCTCTTCTTTTCTCAGTCACCATATTGCCTGTTTTTGAGGTATTTTGTCTTCATTTTCTTGATGTTGCCCAGAAATGGTCCATCTTGATTTTTTCTCCTTTACCTCCTGAATTCTCGAGTGAGGAAGGCTGAATTGGTTCCATAGGTTCAAGTACTTTTGAGTATTTTGATGAAGAATTGTAGGATTCTGACTCAAATGGGGTACAAACAGGGCAGATTTTTCTTGGTTGGTTACATTAGGTTCAAGTTTGTCCAAAGAAGGCCTTGATCTTTTCCTCGGTTTTCATGAGTCTTACTTGTTTTAATTTGGAGTTTCCTAACTTCTAGTGGATCTAATGCCTCACCAATCCTTTGAATCGAAAAATTGCCTCACCACTCTTCAACAGAGATGGAAAATATATGGGCTCAATTCTCACTGGTTATGGTTTTTCCTTGAGCTTTTAAGTATATCTTTACCTTTTTCTCTTCCTTTGACTTGCTAAATGCTGATACCAGTAGGTTTTCATGGTGCTAGCATCGTGGAAATGTAGAATATTGAAAGGTTTATGATGTCTACATTTGGCAAAGAAATTTTAAATTTTCTAGTTGTCATGATTATAAAGTAAATTAATAGATTTCGTAATTACTTAGGTGATTCTGCTGGCCTTATGTTAACTATTCCTAGGCAGACTTGTCTCGCCATACCCCAAACCTATGGGGAATAAAGGTGTCATCACCGGTTCAAAGGTGGTGGACAATTATTAGGGGAAGGCAATGAAACAACAATAATCTGAACGATTCTGACAAGCACATCATAAATTTGGATAGAAAATAAAAGGAAAAAAGGGAAAGGGAGTAGGGGAGGGGTTGTAAGTTTTTCAAATAGGGAGAATAAAAGCAAGTTAGGCACAAATTTTATAACAAAAAATTGCAATAGAATAAAAGCGTAAAATAAGAAAATAAGAAAGAGACAATTGATGAATTGGGCTTGTAAACTAGCTACCTCAGTGTGGACTAAGTGCAAAGAAGTGGTGCTAACTAGCTGGTCACCACAGGAGTTGGGCTTGTAACCGGTAGGGGTCGGCTGATTCTCCTACTTCCTCATTCTTCTTAACATGGCGACTTGTGGTCCGTGCTTTCTTGCCAAAGTTGTGAGGAGTGAGTACCTCAAAGGGCTCTTCCTATCAATGTCAAACTTGGCTCTTAAGAGGGTCAGTAATGAGTCTTCCAAAGGGAGGCCAGAATCTTACATTCCTTTTACCTTGGCACTCACATCAGCCATTGCTTTCGAGGATCGATGGGGGCATTGAAGAATTGCCCCTTAGAGAAGTGAAAGAGGGCTTCTAAGATGGGGTTCGCCTCTTGGTGTGCCCGAAACAAAAAACTCTCTGAGTATGGAATCCATCAAGAGATATTGCAGATCTCTTCTCACTATTGATTGCCCAACCCACCATGCCCTCGTGTCAAATGGGCACCATATCTCGAAAGAGGCAACTTGTGAGCGATCAAGGGTCCATCATTGAATTGAAAAGGTATCCCTAGGGCATGTCCAATGTCCTCGTGATCCTGATTAAGTCACAGCTTGTCTATAAAATAACTAGGGTTGGCACATCAAGATGTTCCTCTGTGACTGTGGTGAGGTTCGATACCACGACTTTGTCATCCTTGGGTAAATTTTCTCGTAATGGAGTGAGGATGGTGCCGAGGGAAGCCTCCACGAGATATCTTAAAGATAGCACGCAATCGTTTGGAGGAGAAAAGTTTCATCCACCAATAGCTGTATGAGCTTCGGGCATCAATGAATGGGTTAGGCAAAACCAAAGGAATGGGTAATGGGGACAGCAGACTACGGGCTCGAGGCAGGTAAAAGAAGAAAGAAAAACTAAGAAGAAAAAATCTAAACTATATGCAAGAGAAAATAAAATGTAAAATCAAGATATGAGCAAGGAAATGGAAAACATGATATACAAATGCAAGAAAATCAACAAAACAATGCTAGAACTAAATAAAATCTAACAAATAGAAGGATTACTATGCAAATGAAAGGAAACTAATGCTAATAACAGAGAAACAAGAAAAGCAAGGTAAGGGTGAATACAAAGTTAAAAAAGAAAAAGAAAAGTGTTGATACAAAACTGAATTTGTGAATGCAAAATAAGAAAACAAAGTTAGAAACTAGCTATACTCATAGAAAATGAAAAATCAAGAAACGAGGACACATTAACCTAAGAAAGAAAAAATTCACATCTAAAAGCGAATTTGAAACTAAAATTCCTAAAACCGAAAATCTAATGCCAAATGATTCATAAGATTCATAAGATTGACCCCTTTGTTGATGATGGGTATGAAAAAAATAATGAATCATGGGAGCACATATTAAAAAGCAGGGGTTCACACACAAATGAGACCCATTTATGATGAAGAAATCTCAAGGAAAATAAAATTAGTGAGTCCATTGAATATACAAAACCTATGATCCACTACTCATAATCCTACATGATTCCTAAAAAAAAAAATGATCTCAGGTCGGATGGGAAAAGTGGATGCAAATGGAGAAAACAAATTCCCATCCTAAGATATCTATATTGTTTTTATAATTTTCTAATTTTTTATTATACTTTTTTTTTTTTTACTTGTTTTGATCGGGGCTCAACAAGAGCCCTTATTTACTCTTCTGAAAATAATGAGAAACAACTCAAAGATTTTCTATTTGTGTTTTCAACTTTCTTTTATTTTGTATTTGGTTTTGTAAAAAAATCAAGATGCCTAAAAGAGAGAAATTATAATCAAAACAAACATTAAACACAGAAGCTGGTTCTCAAGAATTTAAAATAGAAAATGAATGCAAAGGAGAAGGATGCAAACTCAAGCAGATCTGCTCATTTTGGTCCAGATGCTCCTTGTTGACTACTGCTGAGATCCGCAAACATCCAAAAACCGCAGAAGACCTTATTCAAGTATTGACAAAATAAAAAGAAAACTCAAAGCACGCCCAAATTTGACAAAAGACAAAAGAGTGGCAAGAAAGATTTATTCAAATAACTAGAAGGCAAAGAATAAAACTCGAAAAATAAAATAAAATAAAATAAAAAAAAAATTTCATGCAAAGAAAGTTTTTCTATACAAAAGCTCAGAGACATTTAATCAAGCACTTGGAATGCAAAGTGCAGTTTAAAGAAAAATTAAAATCAAATCTACAAAATAGAAAAAAAACTTAGGTCTACCAATTTTAGAACAAACTTCCCCGGAAGCGGCGACAAAAACTTGTTGGCGGCCCAAGTGTGCCAAAAATGTGTGCAAAAATTTAAAGAACTAAAGAATGGTAAATTATATGGATGTTAACTTATGAAAGGGATATCAAGACATTGCTAACCGGCCCGCAAGATCGTGGCCAATTGTAGCAAGTTTTAAAAGTAAGTATTTCAAGATCGATCACTGAGAAGTTTGTCTAAAATGAGAGATAAACCTCCAGATCTGTGCTACCAGATCTGGCTCTATAATTATCTAAAATAAAGAATAGATAAAAGAGAGTGTTGGGTTTTGTCACGTTTAACTAAAAGCAAATAAAGAAAAGAACTAACTACGTGATCCAGATCCGAGTTGTGGAGGTGTTTAAAATAAGACAAATGCAGAAATAATAGCTTCATGTATTTTAGCCTTTGAATTTTAATGGAGAATCAGAGTTCAACAGAGCAGATTCAATCTTCATCGGCTACCAAAGACAGATGTAAGAGAAATAAATCCGAATTAAGGAATAGGTTTAGACTTATGGCTATGACCTGTCCAATGGTCACAGATCACCCAATAGTTGTGGCCTATTCTTTATTTAACATGAACATCATCAGAATGCCGCTGAATTAGGTTACCAACGCTAATTCGCAGAGGATGATGAATTAAGGGAAGTTGGATGCGGATGAGTGAATCTAAAGAAGTCTAATGCACTAAGGTGAGCATTCGTAACCCTCGACATGACTCCAATGGAGAAGACACAAATTACAAAGAACCTTTTAAAATCCAACGTTACAATTACAGAGCACCTTTTAGAGAGCCCTCAGACTTCTGATCTGAGCTTCTCGAGAGAGCCCTCGATTTACGCCTTGAATCCGAACTTGGAAGTACAAATCACTGCAATGGCTCTCAAAGGTAAAATACAAGAAGGGATTACGGGAATCGGATGAGCTCGACCGAATGGGGAAACAGAGATGAAAACTCTAAAACTGGATGCCTCAATTGGGCAAATGTCTTCTCAATTTATAGCTTTCCTCTATCCTCGCACAAGGTCGAATTGACCAATCAAGTGCTCAGATCTGGATTGCCCAATGGTCGTTGGAGCACGGGGATCCAGATGCTCGCCAATGAAAATGCTCTGATCTGGTTCAGCCAATTAGGCGTTAGAAGCATCAATTCTATTATGGGAATTCAAAAGATTGTTTGAGCTTCTAGAAGTTCCCGCCAAGTGATTTCATCTTTGGGTTTTCAGGTGGGGCGGAAAAAGCCTTTGGTTTGTGCTTGGAATCTTGCGGAATGTCTGTGGGCTTTTAATTACATTAGCGTCAGAGTTTATCGAAATGCCCTTCAAAGTGGTCAGAAATCCCAAAGATGCCATTTCGCAGAGTTTAAGGGTCTTTTCAAGAAAGTAGTTTGGCTCCAGAAGTTCTTTTCGCAAAGCATTTCTCTTCTTTTCGCAGAGGTAAATCTTCTATTCGAGGAGTGTTTTCTTCTTTTCGCAAAGTTCAAGGTTCTTTGCGAATAGTAAAAGTTCTTTGCGAATTGGACTCTAGGCTCCCATTCTTCTTTGCGAATGGCTCTCTCTCTTTTTTTCAGGTCTTTGTCTGCTCTTTTAGACCCTTTTTAGCCATTGCTGAGGTTGTTTCTTCAATCCATCTTTCAGCTTGACATGAGTTGTCAGCTTTTTGATCATTTTAGGATGCTTTTCGGACTTGGACCTGTCTAATTGGTTAGCTGTAAAATGCACACTAAAGCACTTATTTAGTCTTCTCAAGGGTCTTTCAAAGCTCATGTTTAGGGGTAAAAAATGGTATTTTTCACTACTTAACACCATCCTATTCCCATCACAATCCATTCCACCATCATCAGCTGCACAAACACCTTCCACACTCACTTTTATTCCCATACTAGCTATTGTGCCAACCAGCACTACCATACCCACCACCACACCAACCTCACAACCCTCCACAGCTACATCACCTACCCCTGAGCTAATCATATCTATTACCTCAGCCACCCCTACCTCAGCTACATCATCAATCCTTGAGCCAATTCTACCCATTTTCCCTACACACCCCAGCCCACCTGTCAAGGTCACATACACCAAAAAGAAAATCTCACAGACCACCAAAGCCCCCACTCAACATCTCTAGCTCATTACCTTACCAGCCCCTACCCCATTACCTTAGTCCATTCAACTTTAGAAGCCCTCAACCACCACTTCCACTACCATGCCAGACCTTATGCCCACTGATCTACCATCACCATCACCTCCATCTCCATTCCACTAAGAGTGAGCCTCAGGTCACTGACATCCCACACAGTTCCCCTGCAACCACAACCCATCCCACTAAACCCCCTGCGATACTTGAACCCATTGTCCAATCTATTCCATTTTCCCCTTCCCATGACCAAGAGTCCTTCTCATCAGAGGGATACTCAGTCATGACGGATTCTATTATAGGGGACATCAATTATGTGTTCACCCCTCTCTCGGATTCCCCACAATCACATCACGTTACCCCTACCCCTACTTCACCACAGCCAACTAACTCCATCATGCACCCACTTCACCATTTCAACCAATTCCAACCACCCAACCCACAACACCTATCATACCTGATCCCTTCCCCCAGATCCTCAACCTCCTCATTTCCTTTCAAACCCAAACATCCAAACATCCATAGAGGCCAACCTTCAAGCCATGCACTCCACCCTCCAAAACCAGGCCACCATTCAATCTAATTTACAAGCCATCCATTCAACATTATCAACCCTAACCCTTCCCTCACAACAACCATTTATCCCTCCACCTACCCATATACTTACACCACCCCCATCTCCCCAACCCTTAACCTTAGCAGCAACAACGGTTGCTACTTCACACATTGAACCTATTCAGGAAGCCCCTCCAATTACATTTACCACTGCCTCAACCCAAACTAACCTGAACCTGAACCTCAACCTGACCCTATACAGCCAACCATTATTGCCCCATCGCTGGCACTTACCCAACCTGCAGTTGCAACAACTGATGTTGCCACAGATGTGGATAACCTAATCCCCACTTCCTCCATTGCCTCCCAAACAGACCCTGAAGTAATAGACCGTACCCAATCTAAACTTGAAGTCCCCTAGCCAATACCCTGTACCTCCACACCACCCCATTTGTTGGCTTGTTGTTCCTCCCCTACTGAATATTCAATCCTACTTGCCTCTTCCAACCCCATGCCTCCATTCTCCACACTCCTTAGAGCCATGAAGGAAAATGCCTACACCAAGAGGGATGTTATAAGAGGCACGATTGACCTCAAAACTACAGTCCAGCAGCCTCTCCTCGATCAAATCAAGTTTTTAAAGCTAACTCACAAGATGGAGAGAAAGAGGATCAAGCATGGTTGGAGGGAGATATTGCTAAAATACAATGAAGAGAAAATTAGAGTTGATGGGATGGAGGATGTGATCAAGAACTTGCAGGTGGCACTTAGATTGGTGGAGGAAAGAGCTAATGATTATGCTAGGACTGCTGTAGCATTACAGCAGACCTTATATGAGAATAGTGACAGAGACTTAGCAGAAGCAGCTGCCAAACTCTTCACTGCTGCACCTCCAATGACAACTGCCCCTAAACCTCAAGAGCTAAGAAAAATCAAACCTAGAATCAACATGAAGGAGCTTGCATCAAAGCCTAAACCCACTCCCAAGAAGAGGAGCAACACCAAGCAGAAAATTCAGATAATAAAACTGTACATGTAATTAGTTAGGCTATTTTTGTATAATCCTTTTATAGTTATTTTCACCTGCATTGTACAAATTCTTGTTTTATAAATGAAAGTTCTCTTTGGTAGCTTTTGTGTGAATTTTGTTTGGTTTACTTCATTTCTGTTATTTACTTGTTTGTTTTACTTGTGTGTGATAGTTTGTTTGTTACTTTTACTTGCCCTGTTTTGTGTCTTATTTTTATCAAAATACTCTGCTGAACATTTTCTTTATTTTTGAATCAGTGAGGACACTGTTTCTCATAGGTTTGGGGGTGGGGCAAGGTATGCCAATGATGTAGTCAACCTAAGTGTAGCAGAACCAAGTGAGTGAGATAGAAATAGAGCTAAGTTCACCTAAGAAACTTTAAAAATGAGGAGAGTTAAAAATTTTGCAGACCTTTAGGCATTAAAAGTTTTTAAAATTTAACATTTTCATGAGGTGAACACCAAGAAAACTCATTTGCATCAACACTTAGTAAACCATTAAAGAGAGAACAAGGTAAGGACATGCCTATGAGTTCAATGGAAGACCATACCTAGTGAGATTTGGGCCTACAAAATTTTTTTTCTCCTTCAGGAGTGTCTTAGGTAATTCTTTTTGCTCTAAGGACTGGCTGAGTATTTTCATCACTAGAGGTTAAGAATCTCCAAGTTAAAATAGTTGACAGTACCCATGACATTTAGGAAAGGATCAAGGCCTTCTCTTGGACAGTTTGAGTTTAAAGATATCAAACCCAGTAAAATGCCCTTGTGCATACACCTTTGAGCCTTAATTTCCAGTTTTCTTCAAAACACACCTGAGTATTTGCACCTAAACCTGTGGACCTAATTCAACCCTACCCCCACTTTGAGAATTCAGAAGGTAAAGGAGAAGAAGTTGAAGAGGGACAAGCTAGGGTCAACATTTGGTGAATGGAAAAGAAACACAAGAAGAGGACAATAGTGTAGCAGTTGGGAAGAGGGTGGCATTTCAGAAAAATAAAAACATAAAGAAAAGAAAAAAATATATATCCAAAAGAAAAGAATAATAATAATAATAATAATAATAATAATGAAAAGGAATAGAGAGGAGTCAAGAGGAAATTTCATTGGAAAAAGTAAAAATAAGAGGAGAAGCTGGCCACTTCAAGCCCGAAAAATATCGAAGAAGTATGTTGAACTAAAGAGGTGAAGTCATGAATCACCTCCTTCTCCTGCTGATTTCTCTATTTTGCATCCTTTTCATCCTTTCATTCTTTGTAACCTACACCCATAAACCACATTACAACCCAGTCATAAGACCTTATGATCCTAATTTGAATGAGCTGTTATGTGGGGATGAGGAGTGTCCAATCTATGGTAAGAAATATTCAATGATGCCAGAATTTAGGAGCCTTGCCTATGCTCATGTTTGCAGCCCCATTTGGGGACTGCAATTACTCTTGAGCTTGAGTGAAAATGAATACCCTCAATTTTGTTTGTAAGAGACTGCCCTGGTAAGTATTGGGTCTGACATTGAATGTATTGGCCATTGTCTAAACCTAATGGTTGAGCTAATGGTAAGCTCAATACTAACATACACTTGCTATTTTTCTTGTTGTAAGCTAATTGGAAATGATGTGTATACATGTAAGAATTTTTTATGTTAAATAGTCCGTGCACTTCATATGTTTAAATTCCTCACATTTTGAAAAGAATCAAGGGTGGACTGATGCTCTATTTATTGAAAGCTGACTTGATAATGTTTGCACTTTTGTTAATTGTGTCATTGAGAAGTTTGTGGGTACCTTCACTGAAAACCCTTAGGAGACTTCACTTCTCCACTAGGGATCACCTAGGGGTTTAAAAGGCTTGATGCATAAGCTAAATGCATTTATACTCCCTACGAAAGTGGTGTTTACATTCTTAGAGTAGTAGTTTAAATTTTTCTTTGCAGGTGTGTTATTCACTTAAAGTACCATTTTTCACCTCTTAACCTAGCCTTTACTACACCTTAGAGCTGACTAATAACTCCTTGTTTTGCATGTTGTATAGTTAGTAATAATAGGTGCAGCTTAAAACAAAGTGCATGCCTTTGATGCTAAAAAGAGAGAACTCAAGCCAAGGATGACTATTGAACCAAAGACTGATGGAACACCATGGTGGTACACACCAGGGTGACTAATTTGTATGTCAAGGTGGACTAAAGAAGTTCAGAGAAGTATGGATGTGAGTGGAGAAAGCTGAAACAGTAGCATATGTATTGCAGCAGAGGATCAGAGTTATTATTTCGCGCTGTCAGGAGTGTGCCTCACACCATTTAAGTCCACAGCAGAGTTACCTCGCATAGCTAATACATGCAGCATAAGTGAACTCATGAAGAACTCGAATAGCTTAGTGAAGGATTAATTTCAGAGAACTACTTTATATAGTAGTCGCGTGCCTCAATTGCGCTAGTCACTCCAAAACCTCGTGCAACACTAGCGCACTAAAGCCTTCAGAAATCTAGCTCGCAAAGCTCTCGCGAGGATCAAGTCTTATATCAACCACGCACGCAGACTCGCGAGACTAATTTACACAAAAGAATTAAGAAAGCTCACGCAACTCAAGAGGAGAGAGAGCTCCAGAAATTCTCTCGCACAGCTCTCGCACACGTAAAAGCTAAAACTTTACCTAGCGAGCTGTGTTATGCATTACACATGGAGCCGAGCGAGATCAAAGCTTTACTTCGCAAGACCCTCACAACAAAAATTTCTAAAGCTCCACTACACGAGCAAAGCCAAAGCATGCAAATTCTACCTCGCGACAGTATTGCAGGGCAGAGCAGCTGCGCGACAAGCTAAAGTCTTCTGCGGGAGCAAGGAGCTTTTCAAGCCAAATTTTATCTCGCGAGCACTCTGCAATTGCATCAATAAATTAAAGAATTAAAGCCAGCCCTGCGAAACTCGAGCTCTCCACTTCCCATTCTATACTCAGGGACCTTTTGGGGATTTCCCTAGGTCCAGGGCACACATCCCGAAGCCCTCCTCTCGATTCACAATTCCCAAGGCATCCAAGTATTGTAACCAAGCCAGATTTGCTAGAAAATTAGGGCTTAATCTTCTTTTGGCCAAGGCATTAGTGATGGAGTATATAAGCTATAATTTTAACTTAGAATATCTTCTCTCCTTCATCCTCAGTCGACTGTGAGCTTGAGCTGATTAGGGTTAGGGTTTGATCACCTTCTTTTTCCTTTCTTCTTCTTCCTTAGTCCAGCACTTGCTGGCTATGACCTCTATAAGCATTTACACTTAGTTTTATTCAATATTTGTAATGGGTCTTGTAGTCCTTGGGATTTGTTGAGAGCTGTTATGGACAAGGCTGCTGCCTTGAGCAATTTCATTATAAGTATTGTTTGATCAATGAAATTTGTATTTTAAATGCTTATTCAATCTGTTATTTTCCTATTTGTCTATATTTTTGTTCAATCTATGCCATGCATTTAGGACTTGAGCCGATTTGAAAACCCATGGAAGCTTGACCTTGTAGCCCTGTAACCATGGTGGCAGCAACAATTTTCATGTTCCATCTCCATCCCCTGTGGTGTGGATAACCTCTGTGGAGAGCATGTGACCATTTAAGTGGATAGACTATAGCCCTAGGGTGATTCCAAGCTATAGATCTGAGAGGGATTCTTTTCCTCTGTACTTGAGCTTGCAACCTTGTGAGAGGTTGTTGCAGAAATAAGCTCCCCTCTGTTTTACTTGACCAGCATCAGATGTTAGATCTGATTTCTTCGTAGAGATTGGAGACTTGTGAGCTGAGCCTTTACAAGCTTGTTGTAGCAATGACCAGCTGCATTTAAAGTCTCCAAATAGCCTTTCAACAACTGTGGTTTCCACTAGTTTTTCAAGAGCTATTTGGCCCCATGGATGTCTGTGCTTGTAGCCTGGCATACATGGTGTCTGCAATGGTTTTAATGTTCTAATTTGAGCCATTGGGTGGAGGACACCTATTGGATAATCTGTGACCATTTAAGTGGATAGGTTATAGCCTTAAGATTAGTCCATGCCCTTGGATTAGATTAGTTTTCTAATTTAACTCATGTGGTGTGATCCTCTATATTGGATAGCTTGTGACCATTGAAGTGGACAGGTTATAGCCTTAAGAGAACAGGTCAAACCATAAGAGTTGAGTTGGATACTTCTTCCTTGCAGATGTGTTTGTAGTCATATGAAGGATTACTGCAGAGATAGCCCTAAATCTGAGTTACATAATTGAATTAACCTTAGCTTAATTGCCTACTTTCCATCAATTTTATCTTTATTTCATCACACACCATCACCACCTTCTTCATAACCCTTTCTTTAGGATAGGACTACACTTTCGTTCTCTTGTTTTAGTATTAGTTAGTGTAGTTGTGATACCCAACTCCCTTTCTTTAGGATTGCCAGATTTGTATCCAGATTTGGAGGCCTACTAATACAACCCATTTTGGGTTCTAGATCAATTTCTCTGTGGGGCAAACTCTTACTTACTCAAAACTTACTACAACAATCCTGTATCTTACAGGCTGGGTATTCCAGACTTATTGTTTTAACTAATTTCCATCTCTTCACTTATTGATTTATTTTCTTTCATTACTGTTTTCTCGCCAATAACATAGCACCACTCTGAGATAATCTAACACTTATCATTTAAATGCATAGATTCAATGACAGAATTTCAAAACAATTTCGTATAAAAAAGAGTTGCAAATATTTCATTTTCATTTTCAAAACAAAGCGAAGCAGAAATAGAAAATATCGGAGACGAACATAGATTAGAACAAAACATAGCTGGAAACAGAAGCAAATCAAAAGCAAAATATATCAAAACAGAAACACATATACATCAGAAGGCCAAAGCATCCCATCATGGAAACAATGTAGAAACCTCTGGGACTCAACCCTTCTTTGCACATAAAATAAAATCAAGGCACAATTACATAGGCATCCCGTATGCGAGTAACAAAACATATCGAAAGCCAAACCATCCCATCACGAGAACAAGGTAAAAACCTCGGGGACTCAACCCCTCTTTGTACACAAGGTATAACCAACACATCCCATAAGTGGGGAACAAAACATATCGAAGTTAGAATGTATCACGAACATAACATATCATTGGGCCAAAGCATCCCATCGCGGTAACAAAGTAAAAACTCCAGGGCCTCAACCCCTCTTTGCCACTTGATTTTAGATTCACACAATTCTCAATTCAAATTCCCAAGCGGAATATAAACGAATTCGAAAACTGAACGGAACACAGACGGATACGAAATGAAACACAAATGGATAGATAAATGAAACGAAAATCGATACATAGATGGAACAAACACACACATGCGTTCAATTACAAATTCATATTTCAAAGCTTTCATATTTTCTAAAACAGTTATAAAACATTCACTTATATCACATTATCTATGAATAAAAATCATAAATGCAAATAGATGGTGAATTTCCCCTACCTTGTTCACGAGACACGTAAAACGATGAAACTTTTCCTTATAAGCATTCTCGATAGTTTACCTTAATTACTAACAATTCCTATGTATCTAAGTGTTTCCTCAAAATCGAGGTGGAAAGGGGCAAGTTCGTGCTAACATAGAACTTGACCCGCTTCACCCTAAATTTAGATCTCTAAAAATTTTGATTCATGTAATTGTTAATTTATATAAGTTATAGGTCTCGTTCTCCTCTTGCCAACGCTGCAAGAATCATATCAATCAGAGTTCAGAGCTGAAAGTTACAATTAAAATACCGAAGTAGTGGTGGCACGCACAGTCAAATTCGACCGATCGATTTCCAATTTTGATAGATCGAATTTCTTTAGAATTTCTTACATATCCTTGCCTTGTCAAAATTGATTGAGAATTTGATCGATCAAATTTGACAGATTCAGAAACTCGTCGGGTTTCTTTTTCTTCAATCCAAAACATCCAAAACTCATTTATATGCATTCTAATCACCCATAAATCAAATCTAAACTAATTCCAACCAAATTAAATCAAATCTCACCTTTTGATCACGTGCACGCACGTTCCACCACGATCAAAACCGATGGAATTGACGTGAAACCTTCTTATTCCTCCAACACATTTTCTTTCAAATTTACATCATTTTTTTCTAATCGTTCAAACCCGACCCCCTGCACTCGTATCGCAAAACACCCGTGACAATTTCCTTTCTCTTCTTTCTCTCTTCCTCTCTTTTTCACTCTCTAGAAACCTAAAAACCACTTAAAATTTGCAAACGGTTTTAGCTTCCAATGGAAGCTTGCCTTTTTATAGAAAAAGGGACTTTTCCCCTTATGAAGCACATACACCCATTTGGGTGTTAGCCTTATCTATTTGACTTTGTTCCATCGCGGAACCCATACACCTAAGCAAGACGTTAGTTATAACAGAATTAATCTTTTGGCTTGGGGTGGAGTGCACACACACCACTTGTGTGTTCTAATTCTTATTCAAGGACTTAGGCTTGGTGTGAGGCGCACATACATACCTTTTTCACACCAACTAAGGCCTAGAGTCGGTCCAACTGTCGGCCCATTAGTCAGCCCAATATAGTTGACCCAAATCGTCGGCCCAACATGATCAATATTTTTTTTATCATTAATAAACTTCTATTTTCCAATAATTTTGACTCCAAGTTGCATACTCGCACGTGGTGTCATCCCAGATACGCACACTTAGTCAGCTCGCGCGATTTCAAAATTTGGGGATGCTAAACATGGAATGGATGTTCTTGCTCTCCTCTTTCTGTTTATTATCTCCCCTCTTTTTTGGATGCGATATGCTTGATCTCTCGTAGGATGGGCCATGAATTTTAGCAAGTGGGGAATGACCCTTAAATTCTATATTGGCTAAAATCGTTGAACTCCACGTGTTTGTTCTGCATGCATGTGGTACCTGAAATAAAAAAATAAACAGGTAGATAGCTTAAGTGGTGAACTTTGGCATCCCAGCTCATGGTCTGGGGTGTTAAAAAAGAAAAGAATGTGTGCAGGTAGACTGGTCCAAGGGATGGGGAAAAAAAAAGTTTCTCTCCCTCCTTTTTTTTTTTTCTATTTGGCCTAGCGTGTATAATATACACGCTAGGCATTTTTAGGAATTTTTTAGCTCAGCATGTGTAATATACACGCAAGGCAAAATTTGGGGAATTTTTAACTAGCGTGTATATTACATATGCTAGTTGCTTTCTTGTCAGTGGGGGGCCTTTAAAGCCCAAGAATGCACTCCTTTTTCATTGTTTTGAATTGGGTTTTGAGTTTTGCTCTCATATTTTTTTCTTTTCTTCCTGAGGGTGGGTCCATTTTCCTACATCAAATTGTGATTTTGTAAATGTCCTTGTATGACCATGGACCCGCTTTCTGACCTCGTCTCTCTCGGGGGGCCCGAGAACTTTACAGTCCCTTCCTTGGGTGTGGGACCCAGTTTTATGAAAAAATGGCTCGATAGCTTGAACGAGAGCGAGCTTGCAGGTTTGGATCAACTCAGGTTGGCCCGTCTCTCATCTTTCCTAGATGTTCCTCTGTTGTGGGAGCTCTTTCACGCAGCGGTCTCTCATTGGGACGTGGAAACCCATATTGTCCGTTTTAGGACCCATGAGCTAACTCCAACACTCGAAGAGCTCTCCATTTTATAGGGCTTAAGGCTACACCAAAGCCTTGCTAAGGTGGTATCGAAATCGGGTTATGCTAAGGTCATCTACATGACTTTAGGCTTGAAGAAAGATGATTATGAGAAAAGCCTTGCTGGTGGGCCCACTAGGTATTTGATGAAATTCCTGAGAGGACTTTTTGGTGATGAAAATTTACAAAACATCTCGGTCAAGAATATCCATAATGTGAAAGCTTTAGCTCTTTTCCTTCTATCAGAGGTCATTTTTTACATTGGGGGGAGAGCTCTCATGCATTCAGCGACGTATTGGCGGAGCTTGAAGGGGGTCGAACCGTGATGCATCTAGTATTGACTGAGCTTTATCACTGCCTTGACGCCTTTGCCTTGGGCAAGGTGGAGTGCCTCCAAGGATACCTCATTCTGCTTTACGTATGGCTTGGAGAGCATCTTGCCATTTTGGAGTCCGTGCCCCATTTTTATATTGTTCTAGGGGAGGTGGCTAGCTACTTTTTAGGTCGATACCATAAGTTGCCACAGGGGAACACACGTGAGCTGAATCTTTAGCTAACAAAGGCCGAGCTGGTATGGAGGCTTTCATGGCTTGATGAGACATTCCCGATAGTTTGATCCAAAGACCATGAGGGCATCATTCTTCTTGGCTTGACAGGCAATACCTATTACTTCCTATTTAGACTGTTGCGCCAATTTTGTTGTACTTAGCAGGTGCCCTGTGTATCAAAATCACCCCTATGCTCCTTGATTTTTTCTTGTGGGTCCTCTGGGAATTTGGAGAAGATAGCCGCTCTTTGGGAAATGTGTCAGTTGACACATATGTGCGGTCTGAAGCAAGGTGACTCTTTTTTGACTTCTCCAAGGCATGAGGCTTGGCTACTATCAGAGAGGCCTTTTGCCTGTTACTTGGATCAGGTGGGGAGAAATGATGCAGAGGGGCCTTGGCTAAGGAAGGAATCGGTACTTTGTACCCTGATTGAGCTGTTGATAGATGAGAAGTGGGTCTTGCACGAGCGTCTAGAGAAAGAATATGTTAGAGCTGATGTTGCAGAAGCAATAGTCGGTGTTGCTGAATGTGAGGTTCTTCATCTCGAAGGAGCCTTGAGTTATGCTCCTGGTGCTACTGATGCTTCCTGGAAGCGATATAAGGTTCTTCATGGCCACTGGAAGACCGATCGAAATGTTCGAGAGGATGCTTTACGTGCAAAGATTCATGTCTTGATGTGCGAGTTGGGTTGTTGACCTGACCCTGGACATACTTTTTGCACAGATCCAACATCATAGGAAGGGGCATAAGAACCCCTGCCAGATATCTTTTTTTGGTATATATATTTTCTTAATGTTTTTATTACTTTTTCAATTTTATAAAAGGGGAAGTGTTGGGAGTGTTTGCCTTCCCTCAAAAGAGGGTCTAAAATTACTAATCAAACTAGGCAGAGCACACTCACACAGACCTGCAAGTAATCAGGGTCTGTTGTAGCAAGTTTTACAAAGATGGTGAGTAAGGGAATGTCCACACGGAGGTTGGTTTAGAAATGTGATAAATCTCCAGATTTGTAAGAGATTTGGCACCCTAACTAATGCTACGTTAGCTAAAAGACAGGGGAGAGGTTTAAAATGGATTGTCACTGAAGCTAAGCTAAAATAAAACATAGACTAACTTGGATCGAGTTTGGAAACTTAGATCTTGTAGGGGGAAAGAGTAAAAAGTAGAAAATGGAGAAGAGTAGCTTGGAGATTGGTCTTCACTGAAATCAGATTCAATTAATCAGGCTACAGAGGTTCAGAGCACAAAATTCTCTCAACTGGCTATAAGCACAGCTGTAGGGTAGAAAGCTCCACTCTAAATCACAGGATCCACCTGGTCTTAAGGCTATGATTTGTCCACTTTAATGGTCACAGACCATCCTATAGACTTTATCTAATCCATGGATTTGCAGCAGACAAATCCAATTGGAGCCTGAGCTTGGACTAATCTTAAGGTTATGGTCTGTCCACTTTAATGGTCACAGACCATCCTAGGGATCTCCTCCAAAGCTAAAGAATCAATTAGAGCAATTAAAACCACTACAAATGTTGTAATTCCTAGGTCACAGACTCAAGGAATCACAGGAGCATTAGATCCAGGGAGATCGGGTGGTATCCAAGAGGCCTACCAGTTAAGTGGGTGAGCTGATTTACAGACTCCTCTACATAAATCCGATGGATCCCCAAATGAAACCAAAGGAACTTTAGATCTAATTAAAGAATTAAAAATAGTATTTACATTGCAATCAAAATCACTCTACAATGGAAATACTCTCAGATCTGTAGTCTGTGCAGCTGGGAATCCCCAATAGCAATCTTAACCTTACCTAATTACAGATCTAACCTCTCTCCTCACTATTCCAGGGGAATTAGCCAACCATTTTTACACTAAAGGAGGGAAAATGGAATTGCTTTGCATGCTTTAATCTCTAGAATTTGGCTCAGACCTCGATCCCCCCTCAATTGCAATTGGGGGTCTGTATATATGGCTTTCTCCTCTATTTTTCCTGCCAAAAATCCCTTCTAAAAAGTCCTCAGAGTTTGTTAGAGTTCTGTTAGAGCACATGGGTCGGTTAGGGTTTCCTAGGGCATCTTTTGGAACCATCGTGCCGGTAACCAAGTGCCTCGGGCTGCGTGCAGTAGGTCATCAAGTCACAGCGTGTGCATAGCTAAATTTCTGAGAAGTTCTGCACATGATATCGACAGCTTCAGGAGGCTTTCGACAGGTTGGAATGGAGCTTTTTGGTCCTTTCGCTAGGTTCTCAGATCTCTTCGATAGGTTCTGATAGGATGATCCTTCTCTTAGAGCTTCAGCGTTCTCAGCCCTTGGCCTGGAGCATTCGACAGGTTGGAGAACCATTTCGACATGTTCCATTCTGCATGTCATCATTTCGATAGGGTTGCTCTCCCTCCTATCGAAAGGCTCAAGCACCCTTCGATAGGATTTCTTCTAGCGTCTCCATCTCGATAGGCTCAGGAAACCATTCAATAGGTTCCTTTTACACCTTAGACAAGTTTTCGATAGGATGGTCTCTTCCTTTCTTTTAGCTGTTCGATAGGTTCTTGCACTACGTGAAAATGCAAAAAAAACAACTGTCTAAAACAGACGTTTTCCAAAACAACGACAGTTTTTGACCGTCGAGTGAGCCGTCCTAAAAAAAGCAGTAGTATTTTTTAACGACATATTTAAACCGTCGTTGATGTCATCAAAATAACGACTGTCTTCGACTATCGACCACAATCGACTGTTTTGAGCTGTTTTTTTTTTGTCGTTTTATTGAAAAAGACATGACGTATTCCCCCCATAATTGACATATTATGGCTGTCGTTTCGCTTTAGAATAATCACTTTCATGAAACAACCACGGTTTTGAGCAGTCGTATTTTTGTATTTATATATTTTTTTAAATATTTAAATTTTAAAAAACAATAATTTTTTAACGTCATTTTTTTAATAATTTTTGTCTAAAATCTAATGAAATCTATAATCATCAAAATACATAAATTTCTAAATTCACCATAAGAAAATTCACATCTTCAAATAAATAAATTGATAATCATCATCCTTAATTACAACTTTCAACTTTCAATTTTGAAATAATCATAAAAAACATAAAACTTAAAATTCCCAAAAAAAACTACTAAGCATCCAAATCCATTAAATGTCTATAACCAAATAAATCTAATTTATATTATGCCTAACAATAATCATATAAATTGGATAAGTCCCTTTGGCCAGATAATTGTATCCCCAATTGTAATATCTGGTAATGTCCCTTCACTTGCATACAGCTCGACGGTGATATCATAAATATCATCTACTATGATGCTAAATGAATCTGTTGATATTGTCGTCTCTCTATTAATATGTCCTAGTTCAACAAGTTTTTTCCTGAAGTTCTTTAATAAGCAGCGCGTGGATGATTGATCCACTGGTGAATTAGGAAGAACTGATGAATGTCATTGTGCCTACGAAAATAATGATAATTGATTAGTATTAAAAAAACTATAATTTTGAATAGGAATTTGGGCCATCATGAGATTAAAATTTGTACCTGAGAAGAACCTGAATCTGACATATGTGTTCCTTGAGAGAACTTGACTCGATAATGCATTGACTTTTTTCCTCAAGGGTCTTACATGCCTTATGGTCCACATCAGATTGTTGAATAAGTAAATCAAAGTTCAATTCAATGTTTTCACGTGCTCTCTTCTCCCGTTGAGTGTTCTCTCTACAAGGCGTTGATGCTTGAATAGCAGTCTTAGATACACCCCTACCCATGCCCCGTACTCAACCTCTTCCATCACGGCCACAAACCTAAGCAACAAAATAGTTTAGAACTATAAATTCCTTACAAGGAAAAGAAGAAACAAAAAAGGGAGGTGAGCATCATTTACTTTAGCAACAGGGTCAGTATCTAAATCGTTATCCCCTAGAAGAGGATTGTTCATAATGATTCTTCTAATATCATCCTGTAAAAAATAAATATTAATTAAATATTTCAATACTAAAATTCTGAAGTAAAATGAACTAAAATAATAGTCTTACTAGTTGATTGCTCATAGCGGGAAAAGGACAAGTCCCATCTTTCTTGGTATGAGAGGCTATATATATTTGTGTCCTAGTGACTCTACCATAAGAACTCTGTTTTTTCTATACAACAAAAAATTTATGTAAATATTAATATTTCAAATAATTATATATAAATAGAATATTGGATATATATTACCAATTCCTCTGCCATGTTAGCTACTCCTCGTCTACCAGTAGTGTATGGATTTTTCATCTTTTCCCTGGAAGACTTTCCTTTTTCTCGACGTGCTTGCTCTTGTTCCGTCGAACACATATCAACAAAATTTTTCCAGTCTTCTTTCTTCACACGATTTGGTATATCATTTTTCCGTTCCACATTTGCCTGATGTTTATTGTAGTATATGTGCAGGTCATGTTTCCACTGTTTCCAAGAAGTATTAGCTTTCGATAAGACCATGCTTTTGTGACTTGTTGAAATATCATATTTAGCCTGTGATAATAAAAAAAAGAATAAAAAAATTATTAGTAAAATAATTAAATTTGATTTTAAATGATTTACTTCCACTCATAAAGACTTTACTCCATATAATAAAAAAAAGATTAAAAAAATTATTAGTAGAACAATTAAATTTGATTTTAAATGATTTACTTCCACTCACAAAGACTTTACTCCATATTTGCTCTTTCACGATAATTGGTACGTCACGCCAAGTACTGTATGTAGGTGGGCAATGTGCCCTCGCCATTCAACCTACAAACGTAGAGAATTCTGCTGAACCTTCTCCCACAGGTTGCCCATATTCATTGAAATGCAGTGATTTTTTAGGCTCACCTAAATGAATAATATCTTATTAGTAATCTATTCATAATAATTATTATATAAAAAAGAAAAAGCAAACTAACCAATCCCTTGAATATCGCTTTGTTCAGACTGATTTTCTTGAGCGTCGTTTTGTTCAGACCCATTTGGTCGAGACTCAAACCCACTTGTTTCAGATTCAGATTGTTCCATCAATTCTTTGCTAAAAATAAAACAAAAAGATCTATTCATTGGTTGCTTGCTTCATAGTCGCAAACAGAACATGTACATTCATTGTCTTCACAATAAATATTTCAGAAAAAATGTAATTATTCTTTTTAATATTGAACAAACAATTATATTGAATGATATAAACCCCATTTCTGGTGAATGATATAGTGTGCATCGATATCAAGTTGTCAATATGTGAATGATATGTGTGGATAGAATCATAGAAGTATATAGGTATGAGGCATTGACGCAAGTTACAGTAAGTTTGTATTAGTTTTATTAAAAAAAGAAATAAATGCAAACTACTACTTTTCAGATATTGTGCTAAAGAATCCAAAAAACGCTAGATAAAAGAGTGTGCTGCATATGACATTATTCTCTTCAAATCTATTTCTAAAACAACCTAGCTAGATTGAAGCAATATATTGTAAGTATAGTCGGGATCTCTCTCACAAAATTTGTCGCATTGCTGTAAAATAAAAAATAAAATAAAATAGATTTAAAAAAAATATATACGATCCAGTTGGAATCATGGATCGTATCGGATTGTACGATCCAGGGGCATTTCCGATCCGGTCCTAGGATCGGATTGGAAATGTCCCGATCCAATTCAATAATCACATAAATTGGTTGCAAATTTGACAGAATTCAATAATCATACAAATTGTTTGCGAACTTCACACAATTCAATAATCACATAAATTGGTTGCAAACTTCGCACAAATAAGTAATCAAATGCCAAAAAAAATAAAAAACAATCTTGTTAAAGTGAAAACATGAATGTCAGCTTCAGATGTGGTACAAAATGAAATAAAAGTAGAACTCAAAATAAATTTGGTATCCATAGAAAAGTTCACCTAATCAGAATAGATGAATCTATAGACAATACCAAGTACATGAATTGAGATATTACAAGAGAAAATAGATAGAGGATGGTAGAAGATGTATTCTTGTCTATTTAGAGGTTGTGTGCCAACCCAAGTAGATGGGAGCTTCAGTAGTAAGGCCATCTCAAAGAAATGGACCAAACACTTCTAGGAAAATGGTTAGGGTGGATTAAGAATGAAGGCGAGGTTCTTCTTTGTTGATAGCTAACTGTAAATATCTTATCAAATCCTTTTGACAAAACATTATGTGAATCTTTCTTCATTGTAAGTAATTGAGGTCAGGGGTTCAAATCCCATGCTTACTAATAAAAATTAAAATAAAATAAAATAATAATAAAAATCTACAGGGTCTTGCCACAAAATCAGGCGGAAGAGGTTGCGATTTGGGGGTGGGGGGTCTGTTTATCAGCCCAAAATAGGGCACTACCACAAAATCAGGCCAAAGAGGTTGCGGTTTGAAATCGAGTTATTATCCAATAACAATTGCATGTGCTTGAGAAAATAAATTCTTGAGTGAACTGAATCATTGAGTGAAATGAAGTTTTTATACACATTCATAAATGATAAAAGGAAACTGAATACTAAGACGTAAAATGTCAATCTAACAATAAGAAAAAAGACACCGAAGAGATAGTGCTATAAACTAATCTCCATCTTCTTCCACAACATCAGTCACTAATGTTAATGCTAAAGCATCTGTTGTTGTTGTTGCCTCAAATACTAAAGGATCTTCATAAGCATCGACATCCTGATTCAATCTCTTTGGAGCATCTAAGATGACATACCAATCATCCCTGGTTTGATCTTTGCAGTAAAATACTTGAGTGGCTTGAGAGGCAAGAATAAATGGCTCATTATCCTCATGCGAAGTCTTCATAAGCCTTCGAAGATTAACAAACACTAAGCTTGTTTCTGGATCAACTACACATCCATTTGTTTTATCCTCAATACGCACCCAATCACAATAAAAGATGGTATCCTTAAAGCCATCATAATCCAATTCTAGTATTTGTTTGATAATGCTATAATAAGTAACTTCTTCTCCAATGATGTTCTTATCCTTCGCACTGGATATGAAACTAGTTAAAGCCTTCATGGAGACCCCACTATTTTGTGTGCTTGTACTCATTTCTGACTGTGATGTACAAAAAAAGATATCCATTGACTGCGTAGGCACTATATGATATGACATTAAAGTTCGGACCATCAACAAGCCTCTTTAGCATAGTAGGTTGTTCATTTTGTAATTGTTCTCTTAACCAAGGAATATAGTTGCCCCTCTGATGCTTATCGCTTGACTTGTGGCGTTGAAGATAAGCTTGATACTTCCTATAAATGTTAAAATTTAATTAGATTAAATTTCTACGTATGAAAACTAAATATACAATTAAGAAGATGTAAAAAATATATTACTTACGCCTTCCATTCAACATTTTCTGGTGAATGTTCTAGAACCCATCTACGCACTTGCTGATATTGCACGTTTTGAAGACAATAGGTTTTACCCCTTTTATCGATTGGGTACCCACAAGAAACATTGAGGCCCACGAACAACATTTCTCCTCGCTTATGGCTTCCTTTGCTACCATCTAGCATGTACTCCATGCAATACTTCATACATTCTTCCATGAGATATTGCTCTGCAATAGACCCCTCTGGGTAGATCTGATTCTTTACATAATGCTTATATGTCTTCATCATCCTACACATTATTATTTTTATTTAAAAATTAGTATTTATACTGTTAAATAAAATAATTTACCAATTATATAATTTAAATTTTCCTCTCAAAGGGATACATCCATCGATATCGAACGGGTCCACAAACCAGTGCCTCCTTTGCCAAGTGCACAACAAGGTGGGTCATAGAAACAAAAAATGAAGGTGGAAAGTACTTTTCAAACACACACAGTGTTTCGGCTATGCGTGCTCTCATGTTCAATAGCTCAGCACGTGTTATAACCTTAGAACATAGGACATTGAAAAATAATAATAATTGTCGAATAGCGGCTCTCAAAGGCTTTTCTTTTTTGAAAGCATGCGTCAAAAGCACTGGCAGCAATTGTTGCATAAGAATATGGTAGTCGTATGACTTCAGACCCTTGAGTTCAAAATCCTCCAAGCTTATGCTATATTTCCAATTTGCACTGTATCCAATAGGAACTTTAAGGTTATGCAAGGTTTTACAAATTATTTCTTTTTCCTCTCGAGATAAGAAAAATGGAGCTTTAAGGTAATGCCACTTGTCATTCTTTTGCACGGGCCAAAACTTCTTCCTTATTTTCATATCCTTGAGATCAAAATGGGCTTCAATACCATCCTTAGTTTTACCCTTTGTGTCCATAATAGTTGCAATTAAGTTTTCTGTAACATTTTTTTCCATGTGCATTACATCTAAATTATGGTGAATGGGTAGATCCTACACATATAAAGTATTTATGTTAGTATTCAAGGGATGTACATAAGAGATCACATTAATATAATAAAATATTTTATTTATTACCTTCCAATATGGTAAGTCATAAAAGATTGATCGCTTTGACCATGCACTATTCTCAATCATGGACCTCTTTCTCTTCTTTCCTGCTACCTTTCCAAAGTTGGTCTGAATAGTTTCTATTTTGCATAGTACTTCAGAACCTCTCAAACGACGTGGATGTCTTTCATGTTCTTCCTTCCCATTAAACTGTGACTTTTGGGTCCTAAAAGGATGACTTAGATCTATAAGAAATCTTCTGTGGCCCATGTAAGCAAATTTCTTCCAATGTGATAACCATATTGAATCAACTCCTTCACTGCAAACAGGACAACCATAATGTCCTGATGTCCTACAACCTGAAAGATGGCCATATGCTGGAAAATCATGTATAGCTCACAATAAAATTGCTTTCATATTGAAGTTAGACTTTGTATATGAGTCATAAGTGTCGACTCCGGTAGACCATAATTCAGTCAACTCTGCTACCAAAGGCTGCAAGTAGATATCAATTTCATGACCAGGACTTTTTGGGCCAGGAATCAATAGTGTTAGCATTGTAAATTCCTTTCGCATGCACAAAGACGGAGGAAGATTGTAAGGAACAATCATAACGGGCCAACAACTATAAGAATTGTTTTTGTTCCCAAAGGGATTAAATCCATCCGTTGCAAGTCCTAGACGAATATTACGCGTCTCTAAAGAAAAGTCATTCCAGCGAACATTGATTGATTTCCAACATGAAGAATCCACAGGATGACGCATGTAATTGTCATTTTCAGCTGACATTGCATGCCATCTCATTTGCTCTGCAATCCACGGAAAACTAAACATTCTTTGCAGCCTATGAGATAATGGAAAATATCTTAACTTTTTCCACGGTAACTGTTTAGTCTTCAGCTTCGAAGGATCCATTGGTTTCCATCTACTTTGATCACATGTAGGACATTTGTCCTTATTTGCATGATCTCTCCAGTATAATATGCAGTCATTGGGGCATGCATGAATAATTTCTTGCTGCAGGCGCAATGACTTGATTAACTTCTTCGAATTGTAAGTGCTATCCAGCAAAGTATTTTCTTCAGAAAGAATTTTTTTTATAAGATTCAGTAACTCCGTAAAGCTATTATTAGACCATTGATGTCTAGCCTTCATGCTCAATAACTCAATTGTGATTGACAATTTCGTATGATTGGGTTGACATGAAGGATACAGGGGTTCTAATGCAGATTTCATGAACTTATCGTACTCCATATTCTCTTGTAATTCATGTGGTGCCTGACCATCCTCTTCATCATGAGCTTCATTTAAGCATGCATCTAGGTCTTCAGGACGAACACGTCCAAATGTATCATCATATCCTGGTCCTTGTGGATGTATTTTCATTTTGGTTAGTAGTTGATGCACTGGGAGCCCCAACGTTGACCTTACTTTTCAGAAATTGTTTCCCGTGATAGTTCCATGTTGTGTATGACTTATCTATGCCATCACAAATTAAATGCTCTGATATGATTTCTAAGTTATGTTTTCTAAGATTACGACAGTTGACGCAAGGACAAAAACACCAATCAACATCTTCTTCATTTTGTTTTGCGAATGAAATAAAGGATTGGACTCCTTCCATGTATTCTTTAGTCATGCGATTTTCTATAGCCATCCACTCTTTGTTTGGAATTGTCGAAGCCATCTTCTACAAATAAAAATACACCGTAAGACAATATGAGATTAGTTAGTTAAATAAGAAGATACATAATTCTATTATCATCCTTGATATCCCTACATTGGAAACAACTATCCATAAGTGATCAAGTGAGGCAGAGAAAATGCTGAGATTATAATCTCGGCACCACCCCTCACCTAATCATTTAAGTGATCACATGATAGGGAGGATTATCAAGATTAAACACTTGACCTTAACATCATGTGCAAGCTCAATATTGATTTTAAGGTCACTTTTTTGGGTGTGTACCACATGAAATAAAAAATCAACCATCTGATGGTACTCCCATGATCTCAAGATCCATCATGTGAAAGATTGACATGATAAAAAAATTCCATCATATGATTCAATGAATTCAATGTGTTCCAACGTGGGTGAACTCAAAGATTGGGTGATGGATTTAAAGGTACTCTTATTTAGAATCTTTTCTTAGTGCAACCTACCCTATTCCCAATCTATAAAAAACAACCTACCCTATTCCCATCATGTGCAACCTACCAACAGCAGTCGCAGTAGGCCAAGATGGATAGATACCCGATAACGTATCTGTCTTGGCCGATATGCATCTGTTCAAGATGAACCGATTCCCGATACCTGATACCGAGATCGATTAAAAATTTAGCCATGTTTTGGCTTCAATTTTAGATAATATTTAGTGTTTATTTTCATGTGACTGAATAGGCTTCAAAAAGAGTCATACATTTGTATTTAAAAAAAAACACCTTCAAGGACTAATTATAGTTAAAAGAGGTCTCTAAGTCATCAATGTCCCTGCCCAACCTGACCTATAAGAATGAATAAAACAGAAATGGGTCCTAAGTGACCCATTAATTTCTAATTAAATTTAAATTGGATTTAACTAACCTGTTAATATCCCCTTATCCATGGAATTTGAGATTGACCTTATCGGCCCATGTAATTTTTAACTGGGAACCCAAACCGGGCCTCACCAAACCTATTAGCTTTAAATAAAGCAGAATTTGGCCCGGATAATAAAGTTGCATTGATTCTAATTATGGAACTGAATCTGATTAGAATGGGACCTGAGTGATCCTTTAATGTCAATGAAACCGAATCAGACCCAAACTGGTCCACTAAATAAAAAAACAACATACTTATGACTAGATTCAACCTAAAAATTCAGCCATACGTGGCCCAAATGGCTTAAACACCATGAATGCACAACTATTTATAAGAACAAACAGATCCTAACTTATTTCAAACACGAGAACAAAACTCTATGGTTTACCAAAATCAGAATGCTAATATAAAAATCTAGATTCGATAAAAGGATTAGAATACTTGCGAGCAAAGATCACAAAAAGAAACCGACTATCCACACATTTGCTTGATTATATTCAATGAGGATCAGATACTTGCCTGGATTTCGACTCAGCTTGGAACCCCAATGTGAGCTTACAGAAGGTGATCTACCAATCAGTGATTGCCTTGGCAGGAGGTGTGTGCTAGCTGAAGGACTCTGTCAATAAATAAATAAACAAATAAAGCCCTAAAATATACAAATAAACAAATAAATAAAGCCCTAAAATATACAAATAAACTCTAGAAAATAGAATAAACGTTAGAAAAATACAAAGAAACTAAAGCCCTAAAATATTGAAGAAGAATCACTCCCTATTATATTTTTTTGATAGTAGAATCACTCCCTGGCTATTTGGGACAAAGTTGACATTACAATTCAAGATCCCTACCAAATAAATAAACCGTAGACGGTTATTGGCCCAACATATTTTTATTATGATTCTTTAAATTTTTTACAGAGTTTTTTTTCCCGATATTGAGGTCGGTTTTGTCTCCCTACTCAACCGGTTTTCAGTTTGCAGCACCCAAAACTGAACTGATCCAAAATAGGTTTCGTTTTTGGGTCTGTTTTTTCAGTTTGGTTTCATCATTTTTACCATTTTTTTTTTTCCATCCCTAGCTCTACATGGCCTGAAACTGTAGCTTGTAGGTTTGGGTTTTTAACCTAGCTTGCCTTAGTTGCCAAATTTTATAGTGGGCACCAATTGTCAAATGGAAAAGTCACATATAACAGATAGGGGGATCATGCCTTGTTTTGCATGAACACTTAGAACTGCCAGCTTATAATGAAAATAAGTAAAGTATAAGATTTTTCTGCATAAACCCCCTAAAGCACTTTACTTTCAACACAGAAAAGAGAATAAATCAGAAAATAAGTAGGAAGACATGATGTGAATGGCCAGATTCATCCAAATAGGAAAAAATGAAAACTCATGAATTTTTTTATCAAGCAAGATCACACTTGTGAAATAAGAACCTTCTAATCCAAGTGAGAAAAATGGCCAATGGGCGACCAAAGCAGATGGGAAGATGCTTGTGGAGCAACAGATGGAGCTTCAAAAGCGTGATTGCCATGGAAGTGGGTTTAGAGATGAAGACATTGAGTTTGACTGGGATGAGATACTTGAAACTTTGAAAGTATATGATTATCACTTTCGCTGGAATTTTTAAAGAAATATAGCACAATTCTATAAGATGTATATGATGATGTGGACCATTCAATTAATTGACTACTTGGGTATGCAAAAAAAAAATAGCACGATTCTATAAGATGTATATGATGATTTGGACCGTTCAATTAACTGACCATCTGTTGGACACCAATGGTCTGAAGATCCACTGGGTGGAAGATTGGGACGAAAATGATGTCTATCGTTCGTCTGATTCATAGCAGTCAATGGTTTTTAGCGTAGATTCCCTCAGTAATTCAGTAGGTGTGAATAGAGATACCCTTATAATTATTCTCCTATATAGCAGTCAATGGTTTTCAGTGTAGATTCCTCAAGAATTGAGGTGTGAATAGAGATACCCTTATAATTATTCTCCTATATTATTCCTACATCAAACAATTCATGCTACATTTGTATGCTTTAAATTATATGAATAGGAACACTTATATTTTTATGATTTTATAATATTTCTTTTTAAATGGAAATTCAATGCATTTCATAGACCATTGTTGTCGATTGTCTTTATACATTGATTAGTTAAAATTTCTGATCTTAGTTCTTAAATATTCTTTGATTTGATTCCATCCCTATTCCCATGATGGTGTATTTATGTTATTGCAATTGATTTTAAAGGCTGAGGATAGAGCTCACAGGCGAGGGCAAAGCAATGCAGTCAACATATACATCTTCTGTGCAAAGGTCCTTCACCCTCCTAGTCTACTTCATGTTTCTCTGAAGCATTTGCTACCTTATTACACTTTGCTGGTTAAAATGGTTAATCAGGATACTTTAGATGAATCACATTGGCAGAATTTAAACAAGAGTCTATACCGTGTTTCATCTTTGATGAATGGAATAAATGATGTAATACAAGAGATGGAGGTAATAGGTTTTTCTAATCATTTCATGGTTTTTGTTTTCCTGCTTTGGCATTCATTTACTGAAATGACAATTGCTTTGCAATAAAGTTCCGTGGATACTTTAACAAATAGTCTCAAAAGTCTCTGACTTTTTCAAAAAATCGGAAAAAGTCGGCGACTTGCAGTCATCCCAACATTTATTGCAGATTAATCAGCCAAGACGCGACTCGACTTGCAATCATCCCAACATGAGCTAACCTTTTATGAAAAGCCCAAGCCATACAAAGTGAAATTTCCCAACAAGTAAATGTATTTATCAACCCTTTTACTCTGTAATCTCAAAAATGTTCTCTTTAAATAGGAATTTGTACCATCCTAGTATAGGATTTCATAGAGTCCCCCTATGGTCATATCCTACCTCTATGAATGCTTTTGCACACATTATTTGTATGGGCCCGGTAACTTAAAATAGAAAAGTACTTTTGTTTCTCGCCTCACTTTTTGTCCTTAAACTGCATTTTTACTGGATTAACAGGTTGACAGAGTTTTTTATCTAGATCTGGCAAGGGAGTCTTCTCACTATGCAACTTCAGAATGCAATGCTGCTGGATGATAGGAGTTGGAACTTCAGATCTGAATTGTATTAGTACGTCTGGAAATGCCTCTGGTGACAATGGTTTGTTGGACAACACTGTCAGTGATGTGAGCCCATTCTTGATAATAAACTCGTTGAACTCCCAAGATACTGCAATAATTTGGAGCAAGTAAGCTATCAAAACATGTTGTGTAGCATCTGAAGAAAGTGAAGCTAGAAGTAATGAGAAGATCGAAGCTCAAGCAAGCTTGAATCAAATCGTTTCACAGAAATTTGAGGTAAAGCCTAGCATTTAAATTATTTCTTGCCTCTAAACCACATTAGCATTAAATTTTGGTTCTTGCCTCTTATCATTAACTTGTATTACACAGTTTTTGGGGATTTTTGTCAGATACGTTAATCATCTTTCTTTGATTTTGAATTTTTCTGAATAAATATTCATTGGATTTGCAGGTGGATATGGTTGATGATCCGGACACAGTAGAGCACTCTCCATATAAAATTTTAGAAATCAATTTTGCAGCTATTGAGACTAGAAAAATACAAAGAAACTAAAGCCCTAAAATATACAAATAAACAAATAAATAAAGCCCTAAAATATATAAATAAACAAATAATTAATGCCCTAAAATATACAAAGAAACCAGAGAAAGAAAACCTAAATAGTGACAAAGAGACCCTAGAAATTTTGGATGACATAAGAAATAAAAAAAAAAAAACCTCTAACCTCTGTATGCTCGGCTGAAAGGATACCTGTTAAAGAAAATGGAGAGAAAAAATAATCGACACTCCAATGGAATGCTTGGAGAGAGTTGGAGAAGTTGGGGATTCGAAGGGGGAAGAAAGAGAGTTGTTGGAGAAGTTGGGGATTCGAAGAGGTTGAGCGTGCGTGGAGAGTTTGTTAGGAAGGTTTAATAAAATAGAATCTTTTTTATTTGCAGCCACAATCTTTGAGAGCATTGCAACCAGTCTTTTGAGGGCAGCTTCGCCCAAACACATTGATTGGTTTGAATTGAACGTTAGAGATCATTTGTTAGGTCCATCTTCCACTCACTAGATCTTGACATAATGAGTATACCATCTGACGGTAAATTTTTTATTTCTATTTTGAAGGCATCCAAAAAAATTGAATAAAACTCATATTCATGATATCAATCTCAAACACGATTTTCATGTAACTTATGCCATATGAAATTTAAAATGCACCATCTGATGATAAGTGTATGATGTTAAGATTAATTTTATGAAAGATTGGGGCAAAATATGATCTCTATCATTTGATTCAAAACAGTCAATATGTTTTTGGCTTAGGTGCCCAAATATTTAATAAGTGCACATAAAAGTAACCTTTCCTTTATTTGTAATGGAGCGTATAGCCACAAATTTCTCCGACGCGAAGTAACTACAACACAATAAACAACAGTTTTAGATAGTGGATTTATTTACAAGTGTTTTTGGCCGTGGTTCTTTAAAACCTATTAATGTTGTTTTTTCCTTGTTTTCACGTAGTGTTGGATCCTATTGAACCCCTTAATCCACACGAATCCATCTTTCTTCTGCCTTCAGATCCTATCGAAACCTTTTCAACTACACGAATTCCTCCTTTCTTTGCTTTCAGCTCCTATCGAAGTCTTCAGGTGACCTCTCGATAGGATGTTTTTCGCCTGTTTTCACTTCCTTTGCCTTTCCCTGCTGTAGCCACGTGCTCTAAGGGTTCAGTGATGTGCTACCCTCTGGTGTGCTATTGCTGGGTTTGTCCTGTGCTGAGAGATGGCCCCTGTTTGAGCATTCTTGAGTGATTTTCTGTATTAGTGTCATCTTTTATTGTTGTCTACAAAATGCACTCGACAGAGGCTTATTAGTGTGCTCACAGGTCTATAATGGTCAGGTTAAAGGGTGAAAAGTGGCATTTTTCACCATTTAACACACCCCCAAACCTAAGCTTTGCTAGTCCCTGAGTAAAGGAGAATTAAAAAGGAATTAAAAATGCCACTTTCGTAGGGAGCACAGATGCATTTAGCATATGCACCAAGCCTTTTAAACCCCTAGGTGATCCCTAGTGGAGGAGTGAAGTCTCCTGAGGGTTTACAGTGAAGGTACCCACAAACTTCTCCAATAAGGTTAGTTAATCATAGTGCAACCTGCTAAATAGAGTTTCAGTAAAATAGAATAAATTCACATTGCGTCTTTTCAATTCATTAGAGGAGTTTCAATCAGAAAGAAAATCAGTTCCAAACTTGAAGGTCTGCTGCAATCCTTCACCATCACTCAACTCATGTCAAGGCATTGCTCCAAAGAATTAAGGCATGGCTCACCTTTCACTTGAGAATTCTATTTTGATACTACCCTCACCAAATTTGGATTTCAGACCCAAGTCTCACCAGGGCTGTTCACTCACAACAAAAAGAATGAAGGGTGTAGAATTGCACACAGCTCAAGAGCAGTTACAGCCCTCAAATAGAACTGTAAGCATGAGCATAGGCATTGCTCTAGTATCTGAAATTTTCTAACTCTTTTCACCATAGATTAACCAGATCCTTATCTCCACATTACAGCTCAATCCATTTCAGATCAGTGAGGTCTTTTTATTGGGTTGTAATGTGGCTTAGGGATGAGGTTTGTAAAAATAAAATAAAAGGGTGAAGGGGATTCAAAATTGAGAAATCAGTAAAGGTAAAGAGGTGATTTGCAACTCAACCTTCTTCATTTCAGCATAGTTCCATCTTCTTTTTGAATTTTTAGAGCGAAAGTGGCCAGTTTTTTCCACTCTTTCAAAATGTCCAATGAAGTGACTTCTCTTTCTCATTCTTTTATTTTACTTTTCTGTTTTTCTTTTCTTTTTGTATGCTTTTTTGCACTTTTTCTCCATTTTTTAAAATAAAAATAAAAATTGGGATGCCACAACTATACATCACACTAGTTTTCAAATATACTTTCTTCTTCTTTTGCCAGACATCGAACCTTGCATCTCTAACCTCACTTCTCCTCTTATTTTCTGATTTCTCAGGTTGAGGGTGAACTGAAATAGGTCAAAAGGTTTTGAGTTCAAAATTTCTGGTTTTCATCAAAGAAAACCTGTGATTTTAAAGTCTTAACTGGTGTGTATCAAGGCAGTTCAAAGGTGGAGCATTTTAGGCTCAAACTGTCCAAGGGATGACCTTACTTCATGTCTTCAATGTCATGAATGCTGTCAAGCTGTTTCAACTTGGAATTGCCTAACTTCTAGTGATTAAAATTAGATCCCATCAGTCCTTATAGCAGAAAAAAAATTGCCAAGACACTCTTCAAAGAAATTTTTCAGGCCAAAATCTCACTGGGTATGGCCTTCCATCAAACTTTCAGGGCTGTATCTTCACAATCTTCTCTCATTTCAAGTTTACTATACATCAAAATTATTTTTCACAACTTGTTGACATTTGCCTCATGAAGTCTATTGGACTACAACTTATTTTAGTTTCAAACAATTTTTTAATTTCCTCTTTTCAAAAAAAATTCAGGTGAGAATTTACTCTAATTAATTTCAAACACTCCTTTTTAGCCTAGCTGTACTGAGATTAACTAATTTATTGGCATACATGCCACACCCCCAAACCGAAACTAAACAGTGGCCACACTGTTTTATCACATAGAGGGTGTAGCTGTGCAGTCGGGAAGAATAAAACAAGTAGATAAGCAGAGAAAAAGAGAAAGAAAAAATAAAATGGCATAGACAGTGCAATTTATTGAAAAGAGACTAAACAGAGAATAAATAGAGCATTTTATTACATGGTCAAGCCCAAGGATTGGAAGAGTATGACATTCATATGGGCAAAACATCCTTGGCAAACGAAAAAGCCTCCCCCTGGCTCAGGGATATCCTTTGCCTGCATCAGGTGGAAGAGGAACTGTAAGCCAGGAGGGGAGGAAGAAAAGGAAAAAGAACTGGATCAGGGGGAAGGGGGAGGGGTGGCGGAGGAGGATGGTGGCTGAGAAGCCGGTGGCTTGGTCTTCAGCCTCTTCTTCTCCCTTCTGTCTTTTTACTTTTCCTCCTTAGCGAGGATTCGCTGTACCTCCTCACATTCATCCCAGAGGAATTGCAACAGGTCTGGTTCCTTGGACGATAGTGGCTCCAGCCAGAAGAGGTAGAGTTGAGCAGGAGTGAACGTTGGTTTATCATTTGCCATAGTTATGAGGAGGAGTGCAGAGGGTAAAAGGAGAGGAATGGGCCGAAGTCGAGTCATCTGCATCTATTTAAGGTGGCAGTATGAGGGAATATGAAGCGGTGCATTCAATATCGTCGCCGTCGATGAAAAGGAATGAATGGTTAATTTGACCAATCAGCATGGGGAATGAAATCGTGCATTAACTGGCAACCTATATTTAGCGCGGGGAGTTACGGCGTGTGGCAGAAACCCAGGGGGTGCAGAGTTTAAGGCCCATGCTATGCGCAGTTGTACATGGTACACGTGGGGTAAAATTTTTGCGCAGTGTAGGTGCACAACAAGCATGGAAGGAGTGAGGGGGTGATTTTGATAGGATGAGTGTGAAATGTCGACAGGTTAAGGCTTCCTATCAAAGTCGCACAAGTATGGGGCTGGCAGTTGAATGCTCTCGATAGGTTCAACTCATCCTGCCGAAAAGAATAAACATTGCATTCGATAGGCTAGGATGGCTGCTTGCGATAGTTCGGTGTCCTGTCGAACGGAGGGTAGATAAAACATTCACTTTGTTAGGATGTTGATGGGTGAAAACAGCCTTTTGATAGGTTGGGTAGTACATTTGTCACTCTTGTCGATGGGTTCCGGGCAAGAGTCCAGAACTATCGCAAAGTTGTTCTCACCTATCGAGAGGTCTCAACACCTATTGAAATCCTCACCAATCCTATCGACATCAGCAGCTGACCTAGCGAAAGGTCCAAATGACCTATCGAGAGGTTCAATGAGCTCAATAACATGGCTTGTGTGCAAGGTATTTAGCCTTAGCACCCAGCAACTCATCTACTGTGCTACCAGTCAGCTAATTGGCCTCTGACCTTATGCCTTTGATTCCTAGACTGCAGGCGATATTGAAATGAAGCTTGATCTTGACATGGCCATTTTATTGCAAAAAAATATCGTGAGAAAGAATCGAGGTATAAATCAAATATAATACATATGATACAAATTGAAGTCAGGTATTAACCTGGAGGATCCTGAAGATCAATGGTCCCTTTAGGTTCACAAATGTTATTGACGCAAAGTTTCAGCCTCTGACCATTGACCTTAAGGATTCTGCCATCTGTAGGATGCATGACTTCGACAGCTCCAGATGGAGAAATGTGCACCACTGTGAAAGGTCCATCCCATCTGGACTACAGCTTTCCTGGAAAGAATTTCATTATGGAGTTAAACATCCATACCAGGTCATTTGGCTTGAACTCTTTTCATAGCAAATGTCTGTCATGGAAGGCTTTGGTCCACTCCTTGTAATTTCGGGCATTTGCATAAGCTTCTAGTCGCAATTCATCCAGCTCGGATAACTGGAGTTTCCTGTGAATACCAGCAGAGTGTAAGTCAAAATTTACTGCTTTAATGGCCCAATATGCTCTGTGTTGCAATTCAACAGGCAAGTGACATGCTTTGCCATATACTAGTCTGAATGGGGACATGCCTATGGGGGTTTTATAGGCTATTCTATAGTCCCATAAGGCATCCACCAATTTGGTGGACCAATCCCTTCTGTCAGTTCTCACAGTCTTCTCGAGAATATGTTTGATTTCCCTGTTGGAAATCTCTACTTGCCCACTGGTTTGTGGGTGGTAGGGAGTGGCTACTCTGTGGGTGATAGAGTATCTTTCCATTAGCTTATCAAAAGGTTTATTACAGAAGTGGCTTCTCCCATCACTAGTAATAGCTTTAGGAATGCCAAATCTTGAGAAGATGTTGTCTTTCAGGAATTGAATGACGACCTTGTGATCATTTGTCCTCGTAGCTATGGCCTCTATCCATTTGGATACGTAATCCATAGCTACAAGGATGAAATTGTATCCAGCAGAAGGGGGAAAAGGTCCCATAAAGTCGATTCCCCAAATATCAAACAGTTCAACAACGAGTATAGGTTGCAAGGGCATAGAGTTTCTCCTTGTAATACTGCCCATTCACTGGCATCGATGACAAGCTTTACAGTGCTGTCGGGCATCTTTGAATAGGGTAGGCCACTAGAAACCACTTTGAAGAACCTTGGCCGCAGTCTTGTTACCACTGAAGTGGTCCCCGCAAGCCTATTCATGACACATGATTAGGATGTTTTGAAACTCCGTTTCAAGTACACAACGTCTGATCACCTGGTCTGCACAATACTTAAAAAGGTAAGGATCCTCCCACATGTAATATCGAATCTGTGTAAAGAACAGATTGTTGTGATCCTTAGTCCAATGTGGAGGGATCCTACCCACAGCAAGGTAATAGAAAATATTGGCAAACCAGGGCATACTTATCTGGACAGTCAGAAGTTGCTCATCTGGGAAGGAGTCACTGATGGGCAAGCTTTATGTGTCAGTTGCTGGGATCCTTGACAGATGATCAGCCACCACGTTCTCAACTCCCTTCTTGTCCTTAATCTCTAAATTGAATTCCTGCAAAAGAAGAATCCATCTGATTAGTCGTGCTTTAGCTTCCTTTTTAGACGAGGTATTTTAAAGCTGAGTGGCCAGTGAACACAATAATTTTTTATCCTAGCACATAAGACCTGAATTTTTCTAAGGCAAAGACAATAGCTAATAACTCTTTCTCAGTTGTAGTGTAATTCAATTGAGCATCAACCATCGATTTACTGGCATATGCTACCACAGAAGGTTCCTTGCCTTTTCTTTGACCCAACACTACCGCAATGGCAAAATCTGATGCATCACACATCAGCTCAAATGGCAGAGAAAAATCAGGGGATTACTAGATGGGAGCTATGGTCAAACAAGTCTTTAATAGTTCAAAAGTTGTTCGGCATTCATCATTAAAGTTAAAAGGAATGTCCTGGCACAACAGGTGATAAAGGGGTTTGGAGATTTTGCTGAAGTCCTTGATGAACCTCCTGTAGAACCTAGCATGACCCCGAAATGACCTAACTTGTTTGACATTTTTTTGAGGGGGCAAATGAGCAATTAAATCAATCTTTGCTTGATCAACCTCGATTCCTTTATGAGAGACAACATGTCCTAGAATAGTGCCTTGAGTCACCATGAAGTGACTTTTCTCCCAACTCAGAACTAGGTTGGTCTCCTCACACCTTTGCAGTACGGAGCTGAGGTGGTGTAGGCATTGGCTAAAATCATCTCCATAAATGGAGAAATCATCCATAAAGATCTCCCAAAACTTATCAATCATGTCAGAGAAGATAGAATACATGCATCTTTGGAATGTGGCAGGTGCATTACACAACCCAAATGACATCCTTCTGTATGTAAAGGTTCTAAATGGGCAAGTGAATGTGGTTTTTTCTTGGTCCTGGGGGTATTAGGGATCTGATTTTACCCTGAATATCCATCAAGAAAACAATAATAGGCCTTGCCTGCTAGCTTGTCCAAAATTTAGTCTATGAAGAGCAGTGGGAAGTGATCCTTGCTAGTTTTTTCATTCAGTTTCCGGTAATCTATGTATACCCTCCAACCAGTGGTCTGTCTGGTTGGGATCAACTCACCTGAATCTACTTCAACAACTGTAATGTAAGATTTCTTGGGTACTACCTGGGTAGGTGCTACCCATTGTGAATCCGAGATGGGATAAATTATCCCAGTATCTAGGAGTTTGACTACCTCCTTCATCACAACCTCCTGCATGTGTGGGTTGAGTTTTCTCTACATCTCTTTGGAAGGTTTGGATCCTTCCTTGCGATGAATTTTATGCATGCACACAACAGGATTGATTCCCCCAAGGTCTGCAATGGTCCATCCTATTGCCTTCTTATGCCTTTTTAGTACACAAAGTAGTTCCTTTTCCTGCTCAAGAGTGAGGGAAGAAGAGATTATCACAGGCAATTTGGTGTTGTCTCCTAAAAAGGCATATTTTAAAGATTTTGGGAGTTGCTTTAACTCCACCTCTGGGGGACTGATGAGGGAGGACAATAGGGGTGCCTTAGAGGGGGGTGGCAGAGGTAACAAAGTAGGCCTCCATGGATGGTGCTGTGCTGGTGCCGCTTCAGAAGAGACAAGTTTCATATGTTCAATCTCAGAGGTGGGAACCTTCTCTACCTCTGTTTCCTTCCATACTTCAGCTAGCTCATTAAACCATTCCTTACCATGTAGCAGCATATTTACATTTTCCTGGACAACCTTATCTATCACATAAAAAAAAATAGTCCTCATCGGGATGAGGTTGATTTGCTGCTTTGTACACATTCAATTTGTCCTTCATATTTTCAAATGACACTTCTATGATTCCAGACCTGTATTGAATACAAGCATTAGCTGTGGCCAAAAATGGTCTGCCTAGAATCACAGGTATGGAAGTGGCACTCCTACCTGGTTCCATATCCAGCACCAAAAAGTCAGCAGGGTAGAAGAATTTATCAATTCCAACCAAAACATCTTCAATTATCCCCACAGGTTTCCTTTCAGATCTGTCAACCAGCTGTAGGACCACATGTGTGGGCTTTAATTTGCCTAAGCCCAGCTTCTCATATATTGAATATGAAAGCAAATTTACACTGCCTCCCAGATCTAATAAGGCTTTGTCAATGGTATGCTCCCCATTGATGCAGGGGATAGTGGGGAGGCCAGGGTCTTGAAGTTTGGGGGGAGTTGCAATGGATAGGACTTAACTTTTTTTGCTGCAAAGACCTTCTTGGATAGGTGTATCCCAGGCTGTCTCTTATGGGTGCACAGGACTTTTAAAAACATGGCATAGGCTGGGACTTATTTAATTGCATCAAGTAAGGGCAGATTGATCTTTACTTGCTTGAAAGTCTCCATTTCCTCAATTTTTCCTTGCCCTTTATCAAAAGGAGAAGGTGCTTGTAGTGCCTTAGGGAATGGAAAATGTGAGATTGCTCCCTCACTTGCAGCCTTAGCCAATGGGGCCTCTTTGTTGTTTGATTCTAAGTGTGCATGATTTATTTGTGTTTTGAAAATAGACTTACAAATAATGAATTGTACTGAATTTGGAAAACTAAAAAGAATAAAGAAATATCAGCACAGAGAGAAGTAAATTAGCCTGCAAGATCAGGGCCAATTGTAGCAAGTTTTAAATGTAAGTGAGTAAAAGATCGTCCACAGAGAATTTATTTAAAATGTAAGATAAACCTCCAGATCTGAGCTACCAGATCTGGCCTCTGATCCTATCTACAAAGCACATAAGATGGGAGGTTGAATTTGTCACATTAACTAAATGGTAAAAGTAAAGATTAAACTAAATGATCCAGATCTGAGTTGGGGGGATTTTGATGTAAATTAATAAGAATGGAGAAATAATATCTAACTTTGATTTGGTTCTTGAAACCAAATGAGAATAAAAGTAGATCAAATGAGAGATGTTCCAATCTTCATCTGGCTACAAACACAGATGCAAGAGAAAGTAATCTAACTCAAGGATTAGAGTTAAACTTATGGCTATGGTATGTCCACTTCAATGGCTACAGACCATCCAATAGTCTTTAATCTGAACCCTCAATTCAGAACAAGAAGCACCACTACAAATGTTGTGAAAGATTAGGTTACAAACACTAATTTCCATAGGGATAATGAATCAAGGGAAATTGCTTGAAAAATAGTAAACCTAAAGGAGTCTAGTGCAATAAAGAGATCACAGGGAACCCTTAACACGAATCCAATTGAGAACGTACGGTTCACAGCAACCTTTTCAAATTCACCATTACAATTACAGAGCACAGCTTAAACAACTCTCGGATTTGTAGTCTTGAATACAATTCTCTTTTGAATTACAAAAGTATCTCATAGCTCTCAATTGCAAGTAAAAGTTAGGCTATTACAAGAGTTTCAGATAAGCGATCTGAATTGGAAATGGAGCAACAGAAATGAAACTCAAAATCTGGATACCCAAATTGGGCAAATGGTTCATCTATTTATAGTTTCCCCCAGGTCTAGCTCAGATGTGTATCGACCAATCAGCAGTGCTTAGATTTGTATCAACCAATGGTAGTCGAGCACGAGGATCCAGATCTGTTTTGGCCAATCAGAATTGTTTGATTTGTTTCAGCCAATCAGATGACAGAGGCATCAATTCTGTTATGTAATTCGAAAATCTGTTAGAACTTCTAGAAGTTCCCGCCAATTGATTTCATCTTCGGGTGCTCACATGGGGTGGAATATGCCTTTGGTTCGTGTTTAAAATCTTCTGGAATGTCCCTAGGTTTTTAAATGCATTGGGGCGCATGCAAAAGATTACTGAATTACCCTTGCAGATGCTAGGAATCTCCAGAATACCATTTCTCATAGTTTGGGGAACTTTTCGCAAGGTACTGTGACTTCTGAAGCTCTTTTTGCAAAGTTCAGGTTCTGTTCTCAAGGAGTTCTCTTCTTTTCGAATAGGTCAGAAATCCTTTCGAAGAGTTCAGGTGCTCTTCAAAAACTAAACCTGGAGCTTTTAGCTCTTTTCGCAAAGTTCAGGTTCTTTTCGAAATGTTAAGATTCTTTTTGAAAAGCACTTTGTAATGCATTCTTCTGTTCGAATAGCTCCACACTCTCCAGGTTACAACCAGGCCTTTGTCTTCTTTAGTTTAGGCATTTTGACAGCTCCTGAGGTTGTCCCTTCTCTTTCTTCCTTTGGATCAACATGGATTATCATCTTTTTGGCACTTTTAGGCTGCTTTCATGGTTAAGCCTGTCTTTATTGTTAGCTGTAACACAAGCACTTAAAACACTTATTTAGTTCTCTCAAGGGTCTATCAAGGCCCAGGTTAAAGGGTGGAACATGGTATTTTCTAGTTCTCAACACACCCCCAAACCTAAACTTTGCTAGTCCCTGAGCAAAGACAGAATTAAAAATAGAATAAAAAGCCACTTTTGTAGGGAACACAGTTGCATTTAGCATATGCAACAAGCCTTTTAAACCCCTAGGTGATCCCCAGTGGATGAGTGAAGTCTCCTGAGGGTTTTCAGTGAAGGTACCCACAAACTTCTCCAATAAATCAGTTAATATCAATGTAGTTCTGTTTAAGGCAGACTTTTATCCAGTCAGGTTATTCACACCTGCATTAGTCAAGCTGTAAAAAGATCTCCAGGAAAACATTAGTTTAAAACTAAAATTCAGCTGTAATTCCTTTATCATCCACTTAGTTGGTGTCAAAAAGCTTTTATAAGAAATATTAATGAAAAGCTTGCCTTCTATTTGAAAATTCAGTTTATGATGTTACCTCAAATAATTTGATTTCAATCTCAACTCTCACCAGGGTTTTCACTCACCATGAAAATATGAGGGTTGCACTATTTCACACAGCTCAAGAGCAATTACAGTCCTTAAATAGGATTGTAAGCAGGAGCATAGGCTTTGCTTTTTAGTTCTGAATTCACTGCTCTTTTCACCATAGATTACACAAATCCTTATCTCCATGTGACAGCTCAATCCATCATTGATCAGTAAGGACTTTGACTTGGGTGGTACTGTGGCTTATGAGTGAACTTTATCAAGAATAAAGAGGTGGAATGGAATTCAGAATTGAGAAGTCAGTCAAGGTAAGGAAGTGGTAGACACATCTTCTTTATTTCAGCACTATTTCATCTTCTTCTTTGAATTTTCAGAGCCAAAGTGGCCATCTTTTTCTCTTTCTTTTTCATATTCCCAATGAAATGACATTTTCTGACTTTTTTCCTTTTCGAAGCAACATTGACTGGAGTGCAACATTTCTTTTGTTGATACATCATTGCCTTCAATTATTTTTCTTCTTCTTTTACCAATTTGTTACCCAACTCTCCTTTCTTGAGCTTCCTTTCCTTTACCTTCTGAATTTTCAGAGTGAGGGTTAGGCTCAATGAGGTTGATTAGGTTGGTTGATGAGGTTACAAAGAAATCTTGGGTTTATAAGGCTCAACTGGTGTGTATCAAAGGCAGTTTCAAAAGGTGGGGCTTTTTGAAGTTCAAACTGTCCAAAAGGACGCCTTACATCATGTCTTTAATATCATGATTGCTATCAAGTTTTTTCAATTTGAATATGTGTAACTTCTAGTGAAAATAAGCAGGTTCAAACAGTCCCTAGAGCAGAAAAATTGCCAATTCATATCTCCTAAAAATACATTTCAAGCCCAAGTCTCACTGGGTGTAGTTATCTATCAACTTCCTGAGGTATATCATCACTGTTTTCTCTCCTTTTAGGTTTACTAAAACATCAATTTTTATATTTTGAAAATTTTCTGACATTCCCTTCATGAAAGTATTGGAATTACACTGAAAATCAGTTTTAAAAGTTTTAACTTCCTCATTTTTCAGGTGTGAAATCACTTTATTTTCAAAAATTCTACTGATGATCAGCTGCATTAATGTTAACTTAATTATTGGCATTTCTGCCACACCCCCAAACCTATGGTGAGCAGGGTCCGCACTGGTCCAAAGTGTATTAGCAAAGAAAAGAAACAAGCAACCAGAAATCATAATGAAAAGAAAAAAGAAAAGAAATACACAATGTATGTACAATGTATTAACACAAAACCAAAATTTTATATTATAGACCCATAAAACAGATATGTACAATGTATTCTAATAGCTAGGGTCAAAGTCTGTATCATAAGTTGGTTCAATGGGATCAGAACTGGAGTCACTGTCAGAGTCAGAACTAGAAGCAGTGTTGGAGTCTGAACTTGATTTAGCCTTCTCCTGGATTGTGTTTTTCAGCTCGGTGTATTCCTCAGTTTTGATCTTTTTGGTGAGGCCAATATACTTTTCAAGTCTAGTAGTCCTCAATTTTTCCTGTTCAAGCTGTGCTTGCAACATGGTCACCTTGTGCTGCTCACTCCTAGCCATCTGAAAAGTTTGACCCAGCAGGTCCTGCATCTTCTCTCTCTCAAATTTCATGAATAACTCTAATTTTCGAATCTGGCTTTCGTAAGGGGTTCTAATGTAAGCTTGCAAATCAGCTAACCCCTTGAGGACATCTCGACAGATATATGGATTCTCTTCCATAGCCCTTTTAAGAGTGGCAAATCTGGGGATGGGAATGGAGTGGTAGGGGACCAAAGGTATCCCAACAGTGGGAGTGGGAGAAGAGGAGTCCAAAAGAATGACCTCAGGGTCTTTCTGAGTGGCTTGATCAGAAGAAGTGAGGAGAGGTGAAGGGGGCTCAATAAGAACTACTTCAGGTTCTGTTTGGGTAGCATGGGCAGTAGTGGTGAGGGTGGGTGGATCAACAAATACTACCTCTGGTTCTGTTTGGGTAGCATGATCATCAACAGCAGGTACAGTGGCTAAGGTATTGTGTGGGATGTGGAGGCTAAGGTTTGGAGAAGGGCATTGGTCACAAACTAATTGTTTGTGTTGATCTGTAGTTGGGCTTGGATGGATTGGAGAAAGGTAAATATTTGGCTAATTGATTCAGGTGTGGGTGTGGTATGCATAGTAGGGGCTGGTAAAACTGAAGTAGATGGTTGAGGTGCAATGGGTGAAATGGTTGTAAAGGGTGAAGTAGCCAAATGAGTGAAATGAGGAGGGTCAGGTATAGGTACAGATTTAAGCCGAATATTCTCTAAAATAGATCCTATCAGTGATGAATAAGCCTCTGTAGTGAATATCTCAGGTTCAGTTTGGGTATGAGTTACTTCAGGTGTATTAGTTGAATTAGCAGGTGAACCTGAGAAGCTTTGGAGCAGAGGAGTACTAGGAGCTTGTTCAACAAAGTCAGGGGCTAAATCTTGGATATTGTTGAGAGAGATTGGTGGTGTGAGTATGGCTGGAGTGGTTGGTGTAGAGGAGGAGTCTGCAACTGGGATTATGTTGGTTATGGGAGATGGGATTGCTTGAAGGGGTGCAAGAATAGGAGTTGGGCTAGGTGAGGTGGGTAAGATGACCACTTCTTCAAGAATGGGTGCAGCTGAAGAGCTGGTCACCACAGGAAGGACAACTTGTTCAATGTCAGCTGCAGTTGAAATAGGTGCAGCTAAAGAGCTGGTCACCTCAGGGTCTGGCAAAGCAGGTTCAATAGTAGCTGCAGGGGCAGGTTCAGGTATGGCAGGTTCAGGTATGGCAGGTTCAATAGCAGCTACAGGGGCAGGTTCCACTTCCTCCCTCATTCTTTTCAACATTGCTTGACTTGTAGTCCAAGCCTTTTTCCCAAACGCATGAGGAGATATCACTTCAAATGGCTCTTGCTCATCAATATCAAACTTGGCCCTACCAAATGGTATTCCAGCTAATTTCTATTCCTTTTTCAGCTTGGTACTAATATCAGCCATGGCTTTAAAAATCAACATAGGGGCATTGAAAAATTGCCCCTTAGAAAAATGGAAGAGAGCCTCTAAAATTGGTGTCCTTCTTTCTTGGCTGTGCCCAATGACATAAAAACATCCCCTCAAAATGGAATCCATCAGTAAAAATTGAGGTGTTAGGTCTCTCCTCATTATGGATTGTCCAGTTCCAACGATGCCTTGTGTTAAATGTGCAGCCATTTCTCTGAAAGAGGCAGTTTCTAGTGCGGCTAGTGGACCAGCAGGATCATGTTGAAAAGGTATCCCCAAAGCATTCCCAATGTCTTCATAAGTGACAGTTAAATCGCAATCATCAATGAAAATAATGAGAGTAGGGACATCAGCATCCTTCTCTGTCACTTTTACCAAGTTTTGGTACCATAATTTCACCATTTGTGGATAAATTTTCTCTGGAAGAGGGGTTAAGATATTGCTCAGTGAGGCATCCCTAATGTATTTCAAAGATAACTGACATTCAGGTTTGTTGTAGAAAAAGGTCTCATCAACAATAAATTCTGGAATTAGCTTCTGAGCTTCGATAAATGGGTTCGGCAGTACCAAATGAATAGGCAAAGGAGGAAGCTCAGACTCAGGGCTAGTGTCAGCTGTTGGGGTGGGTTCCTCATATCTCACCTTTTTCCCCTTCTCAATCATTTCAGCTTTATCCATTGAAAGTTTTCTTTTAGCTGAAGCTTTGGTTTTTCCTTTTTTTGACGGTTTGCTAATTTTCTTAGCAGAAGATTTTTGGAACATTTCAGCCAATGATTTTTTAGCTTTCCCCATTCTAAAGCTTTGTATAAAAACTCTCACAATAAATGCCGACACCAAATCAAACTTTGCAAATGATAAACAGAGGAAATGCACAGAAAAATACCGAAATCTAGGGTTTTGGTTGAACTTGTTGCTTGCTCGCTGAAATCCACCAGAACCAGAAGCTAAAATCCCTCTCTTCAAGCTTAAATGAGCGAACAAATGTGAAGAAAAGTGTGGCTGAATTCTAAAATCATGCAAGGAAAGAAAGAAAAAGGGTTTCTGTGAAACAGGACGTTCTCAGAAGGCTTTCGAATATGAAACCCTTACTTCGAAAGGGTTTAAATATGCTCAAAATGATTTTCGCAAATATCTTTGAAGTTTTCGAAAAGTTCAAAATAGTCCTTTTTTACAAGTGAGAATGGCATCAGTACCATTCGTAAAGCAAATGGCTTCAGAACCAACTATTCGAACAACAAATAGCTTCAGAACTAACTTTTCGAAAAGCAAATCATTCTGAACTAACTATTCGAAAAGCAAATCATTCTTTTCAAGCAGTTAGTTACAGGTTCAGCTCCTTTTCGAAAAGTTAATTAAACTTTTCGAGAAGGATTTTTTTTTCTTTGCGAGTTACTTTTTTACATATTTAAACTTCTCGAATTGAAAGTAAAATGACTAAAAACAAAGAGCAAACAATTATGCAAAAATTATAAAACAAGCACTGATAAAATACATATTATACAGTTGGTTATCCTCAGGTATGGGACGGATCTTGATGATAGATGGTTAGTACAGGCTCCAGGGTATTTTCAATGCATGGTTTGAGCCTCTGACCATTTACTTTCAAGATTCTTCCATCACTTGGGTCCAAAATTTCAACAGCCCCAGAAGGAGATGCATGAATGACTGTATATGGCCCTTCCCATTTGGATCTCAGCTTTTGCAGGAAAAAACTCAAGTTTTGAGTTAAATAGCCATACCTTAGAGCCAGCTATGAACTCTTTTCTCAACAAATTTTTATCATGGAAGGCTTTGACTTTCTCTTTGTAAGATCTTGCAGTGGTGTATGCATCCATCCTCAGCTCTTCTAACTCCTCAAGCTGCAGTTTCCTGTGATTACCAGTAGTAGTAAGATCCATGTTCAAGGTTTTAATAGCCCAAAAGGCCTTATATTCTAACTCTACTGCTAAATGGCATGCTTTGCCATAGACCAATCTGAATGGGGACATGCCAATTGGGGTTTTATAGGCTATCCTATATGCCCACAATGCATCATTCAGCTTAAAGGACCAATCCTTTCTATCCTTCTTCACAGTCTTTTCCAGTATATGTTTGATTTCTCTATTGGAAATCTCCACTTGTCCACTGGTTTGTGGATGATATGGAGTAGCTACTCTATGAGTCACAGAGTATTTTTTTCAATAAAGCTTCAAAATGTTTATTACAAAAATAGCTTCCCCCATCACTGATAATAGCTCTGGGAAAACCAAACCTGGAAAAAATGTTATCCTTTAAAAATTTCAGAACCACTCTGTGATCATTGGTTTTAGTGGCTGTGGCTTCAACCCATTTGGATACATAATCCACAGCTACTAAGATAAAATTACACCCATTGGAAGGAGGAAAGGGACCCATGAAGTCTATCCCCCAAATATCAAACAATTCAACTACCAAAATAGGTCAGAATGGCATTGAGTTTCTCTTAGAAATGTTGCCCAATTCTCGCGATTCTGCAAGACTTACTGATCTTTGAGCATCTTTGAAAAGTGTAGGCCAATAAAATCCACACTGCAAAACCTTTGCAGCAGTTTTGTTTCCACTAAAATGACCTCCACAGGCCTGTTCATGACACATAGAAAGTATGCTATGAAAGTTTTCTTCAGGAACACATCTTCTTATTATTTGGTCTGCACAAATCTTGAATAGATAAGGATCCTCCCAAATAAAATATTTAACCTTTGAGAAGAAAAGATCTTTATCCATTTTATTCCAATGTTGAGGAATTCTTCCAGTAGCCAAAAAGTTGACTATGTTTGCAAACCAAGGGGTGTGTATACTAATAGCAAAAAGTTGCTCATCAGGGAAAGATTCATTGATAGGCAGCATATCAATCTCAACAGTTAAAATTCTAGACAGGTGATCAGCCACCACATTCTCCACACCCTTTTTATCTTTGATCTGTAAATCAAACTCCTATAATAGGAGGATCCACCTGATTAATCTTGGTTTGGTATCCTTCTTAGACAGAAGGTATTTCAGAGCTGAGTGGTCAGTGAATACCACTATTTGTGAACCCAAAACATATGACCTGAATTTCTCTAAAGCAAAAACAATTGCCAGCAGCTCCTTCTCAGTTGTTGTGTAATTGAGCTATGCATCAATCATTGATCTACTGGCATAAGCTATGACATGAGGCAGCTTATCCTTTCTCTGCCCAAGAACAGCTCTCAAAGCATAATCTGATGCATCACACATAAGTTCAAAAGGCAATGAATAATCTAGAGACTGTAATATTGGAGCTGAAATCAAACAATTTTTTAAGAATTCAAATGCCTTCAAGCATTCATTGTTGAAAACAAAAGGGACATCTTGGCACAATAAATGACAAAGAGGCTTGGATATTTTACTGAAGTCCTTAATGAACCTTCTGTAGAATCCAGCATGTCCCAGAAAACTTCTGATTTGTTTAACAGTTTTGGGAGGTGGCAAATGTGTAATTAAATCAATTTTTGCTCTGTCCACCTCAATGTCCTTGTGGGAGACAACATGGCCAAGGACAATGCCCTGGGTGACCATGAAATGGCTCTTCTCCCAGCTCAAAACTAGATTAGTTTCTTCACATTTCTGTAACACCAATTTGAGATGATGTAAACACTGGGCAAAACTGTCTCCATAGATTGAAAAATCATCCATAAAAATCTCCATAAATTGGTCAATCATATCAGAGAAAATGGAGTACATGCATCTTTGAAAGGTAGTAGGAGCATTACAAAGACCAAAAGGCATTCTCCTATAGGCAAAAGTGCCAAAAGGGCAAGTGAATGTGGTCTTTTCCTGATCTTGTGGATATACAGGAATCTGGTTGTAACAAGAGTAACCATCAAGAAAACAGTAATAAGCTTTTCCTGTTAGCTTATCGAAAATTTGATCAATGAAGGGAAGAGGGAAATGGTCTTTTCTGGTCATTGTGTTTAGTTTTCTGTAATCAATACAGACCCTCCAACCAGTTGTTTGTCTGGTTGACATAAGCTCACCAGAATCTGAGGTTACAACAGTGATCCCAAATTTCTTAGGTACCACCTGTGTAGGTGCCACCCAAGCTGAATCTAAAATGAGGTAAATGACCCCTGCATCCAACAGTTTAACAACCTCTTTCATGACAACTTCTTGCATATGAGGATTCAGCCTCCTTTGCATTTCCCTAGAAGGCTTTGCATCTTCTTCCAAATGAATTTTATCCATACAAACAGCTGGACTAATTCCTCCCAAATCAGCAATAGTCCAGCCAATTGCTTTCTTATGTTGTTTCAATACAATCAGCAGCTCTTCCTCCTGCTCCTCAGTGAGGGAGGAAGAAATAATCGCAGGCAATGTTTTATGGTCTCCTAAAAACACATATTTCAAATTTTCTGGCAACTTCTTTAGCTCTACATCCGGTGGGCTGAGAAAAGAAGGTAACAAAGGTACCTTGGCTGTTTGTGGAAGGGGAAGACTAGCAGGTTTCCATGAAGAGAACCTTACAGATTGATCATGAGTTCCTTGCACAGCATTTACTTTCTCAGACTTTCCCCAAGCATCTTTAAAATTTGTGGTTAAATCTTCACACTGCAAAAACTGTAGTAGAGTCTCTTCCACCAGCTCATCCAATAGATCAACAAGAAAACATTCCTCAGAACTGAATTGAGGCTGTGTGACTGCATTATAAACATTTAATTTCACCTTCATATTTCCAAAAGAGACTTCCATAATACCAGACCTGCATTGAATGCAAGCATTCATCAGAGTGAATGGTCTCCCAAAATGATGTGGATGGAAGTTTTGCTTTTTGTAGGTTCCATGTCCAATACTAGAAAATCAGCAGGGTAGAAAAACTTATCTACTCCTACCAATACATCCTCAATCATCCCAACTGGCTTTCTTTCAGATCTGTCTGCTAGTTGTAACACCACATGAGTGGGTTTTAATTCTCCCAAACCTAGTTTCTCATATACATGTATTATGGAAGCAAAGTTGACACTAGCACCCAAATCTAATAAAGCCTTTTCAATGGTATGTTCCCAATAATGCAAGGGATTGTGGGGATTCCAGATCTTGAAGTTTAGGAGGTGTGGTAATGGACAACACCGATTAACTCTTTTCCACAAAGAAAGACCTTCTTGGATAATGATATCCTAGATTGTCTTTTGTGAGTGCAAATCTTTCAGAAATTTTGCATATACTGGAATTTGTTTGATTGCATCAAGCAAAGGTAGATTTATCTTGACTTGCTTGAAAGTCTCCATCATTTCATCTATTTTTGTGTTCCCTTTATCAAAAGGGGATACAGATTTCATGGCATAAGGAAATAGTAAATGAGGAACTAGTCCTTCATCTACAGCTCTAGAAGCATTATCAGAATCTTTTTGATTTTTTTGTTTTTCATTTTTTTGATTTTTCAGAGGTACATCAGCACCCCCAATGCTAACATCATGTTGCTCCTATTGCATATCTTTATCATTTTCCTCAATTTTTTCTTCTTCCTTGTTAGTACCCACTTTGTTATTTACAATTCTTCTACTTCTCAAAGTAGTGACAGTTTTTACTTCTTCATGAGAAACAGAAGCCTCTCCAACCATGAACTGTCCTTTGGGATTGTTCAAAGGTTGGCTGGGTAACCTTCCTTCCTCTCTTTTGGCCAAAGTATTTGAAAGTTGACCCAATGTTTCTTCAATCTTCTTTATGCTCTGACTGTGAAAGTTCACAGTCTGAGTTAAAGACCCTAAATTCTGGAGTGAATTTAGAACTTGATCTTCAAAAGAAGGAGATCTGGAAGGGGCTTGAACTGGAGCAGATTGCTGTACAGGTTGTTGTGGAATGGGCTGCTGAAAAGTTGGCTTGGTATAAAAATTCTGCTGATAAGGCTGAGCAGTTTTGAAAGGTACTTAGTTCTTTGATTGTTCTTCTTTGTTGATTGATAATTGCCTGGCTCCACCTTAAATTGGGGTGCCTCTCCATGCATTTTCATTTGACGCATTTGTCCAAATGATTGGGCAAAGATGAGCTTGTTCCACCAATAGATCTCGAGAAGCGTGTGCAAGGGACAATGATCATATGAATGAGTAGGGGACTGGCATATCAGACATGCCTCCTCTACTCTTGCAACCATTGGATTTTTAAGTGAGTCCATCAATCTATCAAACTTTGTGGTTAAATTATCCATCTTCCTTTCTAACTCATTCACCTTATAAATCTTTCCTTTGGTGGTTTGCTGAGTGTTCAACCTAGCAGGATTCTCAATATCTCTTGACAAAGATTCCTGTTGAGTTGAATTTTTACCAATTACTTCAAATAAATCCCAGACCTCCTCAACTGTTTTTTGCAAGTAAGTGCCTCCACAGGAAGCATCTACCATATTTTTGCCCTTTTGATCAATTCCTTGATAGAAGCTTTGAACAAGCTGCCATCGGGGGATTTGATGATGAGGACATTGGCTTAAAAGTTCTTTAAATCTTTCCCATGCTTCATGGAAAGTTTCAGTTGAATGTTGTGAGAAGGAAATAATACTTTATCTCAACTGACTTGTTTTAGACATAGGGAAATATTTGGCTAAAAATTGACACTACAAATCATTCCAAGAAGTGATACTATTTGGTGCTAACATAGACAACCATGCTCTAGCTTTGTCCTTTAATGAAAAAGGAAAGAGCCTAAGCTTGGTTGCTTTTGGACCAAGTCCAGCTATGTTGAATGTGGTGCAAAGAGACAAGAATTCATCCACATGTTTGTATGGATCTTCCTTACTCAACCCATGGAAGGAAGGAAGCATTTGGATAGTTGATGATTTGATCTCATAATTTCCTTCAACAGTAGGAAATTGAATGCAAAATGGAGAATTATAGGCACCAGGTGCAAAGTAATCCCTCAAAAGTCGAGGTTCTTCACCCATAGTAGCTGTTTCAGCAGAATTCTGTGATGATTGTCTTGTTCGTAGTAGCCTTGAAACTTCTAAATTTAGAGGGACAATCTCAGGGCTGAGAGTCCTCCTACCAAACATACAACACAGAACAGAGAATCAGATTATGCACAGCAAACCTTCAGAATTCCTTTTAAAGTAGATTCCACGCTTCAAAATGTATATGAATAACTGCACAGATTTAAACAATAGAATAGTTTAGCACTGATGTAAAGATAAAAAACAAAATGAAAACTTAGGTCTACCTATTTTAAAACAAATTTCACAACGTGCCAAAACTTGTTGTTTGATTCTAAGTGTGCATGATTTATTTGTGTTTGAAAATGCTAAATTATAATGAATCTAGAATATTAAAAGAATAAAGAAATATCAAGACAGAGAGAAGTGAATTAGCGCAAGATCGTGGCCAATTGTAGCAAGTTTTAAATGTAAGTGAGTAAAGATCGCCCAAGAGAATTGATTTAAAATTTAAGATAAACCTCCAGATCTGAGCTACCAGATCTGGCCTCTGATCCTATCTACAAAGCACATAAGATGTGAGGTTGAATTTGTCACATTAACTAAATGGTAAAGTAAAGATTAAACTAAATGATCGGATCCGAGTTGGGGGATTTTGATGTAAATTAATAAGAATGGAGAAATAATATCTAACTTTGATTTGGTTCTTGAAACAAAATGAGAATAAAAGTAGATCAAATGAGAGATGCTCCAATCTTCATCGGCTACAAGCAGATGCAAGAGAAAATAATCTAACTCAAGGATTAGAGTTAAACTTATGGCTATGGTATGTCCACTTCAATGGCCACAGACCATCCAATAGTCTTTAATCAAACCCTCAATTCTAGAACAAGAAACACCACTACAAATGCTATGAAAGATTAGGTTACAAAACTAATTCCCAGGGATAATGAATCAAGGAAATTGCTTGAAAACAAGTAAATCTAAAGGAGTCTAGTGCAATAAGGAGATCACAGAACCCTCAACATGAATCCAATTGAGAAGCGCACGGTTCACGACAACCTTTCAAATTCACCATTACAATTCTGAGACGCACTTAAAAACAACTCTCGGTTGTAGTCTTGAATACAATCTCTTTTGAATTACAAAAGTATCTCATAGCTCTCAATTGCTAGTAAAAGTTAGGCTATTACAAGAGTTTCAGATAAGCGATCTGAATTGGAAATGGAGCAACAGAAATGAAACTCAAAATCTGGATACCCAAATTGGGCAAATGGTTCATCTATTTATAGTTTCCCCAGTCTAGCTCGGATGTGTATCACCAATCGAAGTGCTTAGATTTGTATCAACCAATGGTAGTAGCACGAGGATCCGGATCTATGTTTGGCCAATCGTAATTGTTTGATTTGTTTGACCAATCGGATGAAGGCATCAATTATGTAATTCGAAAATCTGTTAGAACTTCTAGAAGTTCCCGCCAATTGATTTCATCTTCGGGTGCTCACATGGGGTGGAATATGCCTTTGGTTTGTGCTCAGAATCTTTCAGAATGTCCTTGGGTTTTTAAATGCATTGGGGGACGTGCAAAAGATTATTGAATTACCCTTACAGATGCAAGGAATCTCCAGAATACCATTTCGCATAGTTTGGGGAACTTTTCAGGTGACTTGAAGCTCTTTTAAAGTTGAGTTACATTGAGGAGTTCTCTTCTTTTCGAATAGGTCAGAAATCCTTTCGAAGAGTTCAGGTGCTCTTTGAAAACTAAACCTGGAGCTTTTAGTTCTTTTCGTAAAGTTCAGGTTCTTTTCGAAATGTTAAGATTCTTTTCGAAAAGCACTCTGTAATGCATTCTTCTGTTCGAATAGCTCCACACTTTCCAGGTTACAACCAGGCCTTTGTCTTCTTTAGTTTAGGCATTTTGACAGCTCGTGAGGTTGTCCCTTCTCTTTCTTCCTTTGGATCAACATGGATTATCATCTTTTTAGCACTTTTAGGCTGCTTTCATGGTTAAGCTTGTCTTTATTGTTAGCTGTAACACAAGCACTTAAAACACTTATTTAGTTCTCTCAAGGGTCTATCAAGGCCCAGGTTAAAGGGTGGAACATGGTATTTTCTACTTCTCAACACTCTTTCTTTTTTATTTTTTATGTTTCTTGAGGATCCTCAATATCCTCTTTATTCTCGGCTGATGGCTCCTTCAGATCCACCACTGGTGGCCTTTGTTGTGTTCTTATAGGATTCTCTTCATTTTCTTCCTCCAAGCTCCTCACAGGCCCACAGCCTACTTGGTTGTCCACTAGCCTATCACTTTTCAAAGTTGTAACAGATTTTGCTTCCTCATAAGTGGAGGAAACATTGTTTTCTTGTGGTTCTGGCAGGCCTCCTCCAGTCAAGCAAAGGATCGGTTGACCAAGATGGTCTTCTATCTTTATGTTGTGCTATGGTAGAAATAGTTTGAGTTAGGGGCGAAATTCTGGGTGAGGCCGGACTTGTTCCTCGAAAGAAGTGCTCTCAAATTGTAGGAGGAAGTGTCATGGGGGGTTGAGGCTCATAGGTTGGGCCATGGCTTTAGACATAACCTTCGATAAGCTCTTTGGAGAGCATGGTGGATTTGCTCCACCTCATATTGGGATGGTTCCTCCATTGATACCTCAATTGATGGGATACTTGGGTAGCAAAGTGGTGATATACATATACGTATAAAATGGCCAGTTCTGATGGATCTTTAAGGGGGGTGGCATATGGCACATGCCTCCTCCACCCTAGCAGCCACAGGTGACTGCATTGCTCCCATCAACCTATCAAATTTCAAGGCTAGGCTGTCCACTTTCCTTTCCAAATCACTTGGCACACTCACTTCATATAACTTCCCTCTTAAAGTATTCTCCTTCACCAACCTAGGAGGATCTAGATCTCTAGCCAAGGTTTCCCTTTGCATAGAGTTCTCACTAACGATATCAAAGAGCTCCCATGCCTCCTCAGCAGTTTTATGGAGGTAGGTGCCACCACAGGAAGCATCTACCATGTCCCTGCTCTTAGAATCAATTCCTTGATAAAAGCTTTGAACCAATTGCCATTCAGGGATTTGATGGTGGGGACATTTCTTTAAGAGTTCCTTGAATCTCTCCCAAGCTTGGTGAAAATCTTCAGTTGGATCTTGGGCAAATGAGATGATGCCTCCTTCAATGCTTTTTGACATAGGAAGAGTTTTGACATAGGAAGAGTTTGACATTGAATCACTCTATCTGAATCTTTGTTGGGTGGAAGCATGGACAATGGTGATTTGTCCTTTAATGAAATAAAAAAAGTCTCATCCTTGTGGCCTCCCCCAAACTGTGATATTAAATGTAGTGCAGTCCATGAAATGAGGCGACATTTGAATTGATAATTGATTTTATCTCATATTTGATTGGAATTGAATTGAAAATTATGGGGTGCATTAAATTCCTTAAAGAGTTCTTGTTTGCTTTGACCCATTTCTCTGAGGATTACAGGATGATGTGGGTGTAGTTGGTTTGGATCAAGTCTTTCAACCTCTGATTTAGTGGAATAATCGAGGTTGGAGAGTTCTCCTACAAAACTTTGATTACAAATGTGAACATATTCTCAACACAACAAGTAGAATAAACCAGACTTTCTAAATACTCTAACAAAAATATCAACAGATCTGAAAAATAACAAGGGAGTGGAGGGATGCAAACTACAGAGCAGTCTCCAGCACAATTCTCCTCTCACTGGTAGCCTTAGATCTGATGAAATGCACACAAAATATTGAAAAACAACAAGACTTACAAATGCAGTTAGTAAAATTAAATAAACAACTACAAAAATTTAGATCTACCAATTTCTAAACACACCTCCCCGGCAGCGGCGCCAAAAACTTGTTGGGAGTGCTTGCCTTCCTCGGATTTCTGACCAGCTAGCGTCGTTAGCCATGGTGGAAAGGGTTAAATAAAAAGGTTTTAGGTGAGAAGATCAATAGGATAGATGAAATGAACAAGATGGGGGCTGGTTTTATATTGGAGGGTGGTGGAGAAGACGAAGGGTCGTGTTTTAATGGGGAAGGTGGATGGTTGGAGGATGAAAGGGCGCTCGCCAAAGTTTAAACGTCACACACATGGCTCAAGGAAGAAGAAAACTGTTAGGGAAAACTAGGGAAAGACCAGTCGAAAATAGATTTTGATCGGTCAGAAGGGCTTTAAATATCCCTACGCTTACTACTCGACCAGTCGAAACCGTTTCGACCGGTCTAAAAATTAGAGCAAAGGAATTGCTCCAGCTCTGCTTTAGATTTGAAGTGTAAAATCTCCATTTTCAATCGGTCAAACTCTTTGAACTGGTTTGAACACAACAAAAGTTGTTAACAGCTTCTTCGAGCTTTCCTTTAAGAGACCTGTACTTTCTATTTTTTGTCAAAATATTCGAGTAGTCAAAATTGTTTGAACTCTATTTCAAACGATTTTATTAACACGAACCTAAACCCTGAAACTAATAATTTACAATTGCTTGGGTTGCCTCCCAAGAAGTGCTACGGATGTGTCAGTAGCTCGACAAGGTTAAAGTGCTCATCAGAGGATTGGATAATTAAAGGAGGACGAAGTCTCCCCAGCCATTGCTTTGCCTTTCTATGCGACCAAGGATTGTGGCGATGCGCTCGCCTTTGATGAAAATGATGAAATGACTAGAGTCGCTTTTGGTGACAGAAACCTTCAAATCGATATGAGCTAAATATTGTAATAACTTCTTTGCCAAAGGCTCTAGGGTAGGGGCTTCGGTTATCGATCGGGAAGGGTTTAAGCACCCGATCAATCCGCATGTAGTGGTCTTTATCTATGGCCAAAATGAAAATAAAAAAGGGCGGAGTTTCCCCTTGCTTGAAAACAGGTCCTATCATTTGAGAAATTCTTCCTTGGACTTGGAGACACCAAGAAGGTAGAGGAAGAGAGGGTGAGGCTCACGGGTGGAATGGATTCTAAAGTAGGAAGTGTAATAGCTAAAGAATGGTGGAAAAGGTGGGATATGAGAAATATTGGCATTTTTCTCACTAGGTTTTCTCTTAAGCACTCTCTAACCTTTCAACCAAATTTTCAACCTTTTCTCTATTTATAGAGAAGGGATTGGTTAGGGCTTACTTAGAGCTAATGGGTTTAGTAATATCTAAGGTTTTCTAGGTTTTCAAGGTCCTAGGATTTTTGAGACCATGGTGACTTAAGGGTTGCCAATAAGCTCAAAGGGGCAAAGGGATGGTCAAAGGTCAAACTAGATGAATACCTTGGGAAGATGAAGTGGTGGGTCCCACCTATTATATACAAATTTCTCAAAAAAGGATATTTAAAAGTTTTATGATTTTATCTGAAACTTCAATCGACCATAACTTTTGAACCGTAGCTCCAAATTAGGAGATCTTTGGCTTGTTGGAAAGCTGGAGAAGTTCTCTTTTTAATGGTATATGGCGCATCCTTAGTAGTGGATTGTGTAAAGTTTTGCATCTCTCCTCCCATCAATTGCTCAGAAGGGTTTAAGTTGAGTCTGGGAAGGGATCCTAGGGTTTAGGGGTGATCTCTAAGGGTTGGAGGAATGGTTCTAATGGGTTTTAGGTGATTCCTATAGGTTTGGATTGATTTCCAAGGGTTCAAGGGTGCCACAATTCTCAAACATTCATGGTGATGGTGAGTGTACGTAAGCCCTCTCATTTCGGGATATCGTCCGTACCTCAATGCTAACAGTCCCCAAGCGCATTGCGACATTACTAGGCATAACTGAGATGATAACAAAAACTGTAAGCTCACTAGCTGGGATATCGTCCACTTCCTGAGGGAAATTATAGATTTGTGATGTTGAGTATTAATCTGAACCAGACAGCTCCATGAAATGGGATGATCGATCTATGCTTCGGAATTGATGCGAAGCACAGAAAGAGAAGGCCTTCAAACTGTGTCCAATCCTATGGGATATTGACAGCTCCATTGGATTGGCCATGGGTGCCCTTACCTAGGTAAGGCTCGGAGTCTTTGGGCTAACCCATCAACCTCGATGTTGCTTTAGCATGATTTACCCAAGTGTAGCGAATATTGATGTCGCAACACTTCTTGGGAATGCATGCCCATTTTCTGAGTAATTTTTTTGTGTCATTTTCTAAATTTTCTTTTGTTTCGAGGCCTCTAAGCAAAGCTCAAGGACCTCTGACAACTTTATTCTTACACAACTCTTTAAGTGGATCAAATGCCAGTTGATACGCTTTTAAGAGTGCGTGCGCCATGCCGGGGATAGGTACACCTTGGGGATGTGCTCGTTCTGGTGGCGAGGTGATCCTAATTCACATGAACCAGAGTGCCTTAACTTAAGACAAAGCTAAAGATCGGGCTAGGACCGATTATCCTTTGAAAGAGATGGTCAATTCTAGCCTCCATCCCTAATGAAATCACATCTTAATATCTATGCACAGACAGACACCCATTAGGGGCGATAAGGAGCAAAATAGGCGCGAATGGGAGCCTCGACCGTAAGGTACAATTTACGAGGATAAACAACCATCCTGCGGATACCCAGACGCAAGTGCGTACATTCAACAGGGACACCGTGCCTATACAGGTTTTAAGCCTGTGTAAAAGGAAATAAAAGGGAATGAGCCCTTCCGTCTGTATGTTTGCACATAGTTTGGTTGGTGGTAATTTCATTTTTGACGGGTCAGTTTCAACTGACAATAGACTTTTCGAATGGTCTGAAGTCGGGGGCACTCTTGGTCAACATAGATTCGAAGGGGGGGGACCAGAGTGAATGCTTGGAAGGTGGCGTCAACCCACTCAGGATTTTTACTAAGCAGCAACAGGTTGTTATTTCTTCTCCCCTATTTTTTTTTTTTTTTCTTTTTTTTTTCATGTCAGGTTGAGACTCTGGGCATGCTCAAATTGCCTTTATTTCTGCACGTATCCTTAGGCGAATCAACTTACCATGTTGATATACCTTAGGGACGTGCTGATTCTCGTGATGGGTTCTTGGTTTGCCTGCCAGATTAGGCCTCGACCTCTGCTGGGGGAGATCTGGGGCTAAGTGTATGCTCCCAGGAGTGACCGGTGATGAATGAAATTCATTTGCCTGCCAGATCAGGTATGGGGTGTCCCTATGTAAGACGGGGTTCGAGAACTTTCGGGTGGACCCTGATCATTCCGAATTGATTAAACACGGTTCTCGGAGTGGTGCAAATGGTCATTGCAGCGCTCTTTTGAGAACTAGTGTCACTTTCGGCATTTTCTTTCTTCTTTTTTTTTCTTCTTTTTTTTTTTATTTGTTTGATTTTATGGGTGCAATAGGTGGGCGCCTACGGACTTAGATCCGTTTATTGTTGCACTGTCCCTTTGGGCCAATCGAAGGGAACTTGATGGGTCATTTGGGGATGCGTGCACCCTTGCCCGATGATACGTGGGCCTCTAAGGGGGGGCTGGACCAGGGTTTATAGCATACAAGGGGGTCCGTCGGGCCTCAAAATCGAAAATAATGGTAGTTAAAACTACCATTTCGTGATATATATATATCGCTGACCAAAATAACAAATAATGGTGTATATATTATATCGCTTTGTCTAAAATTGGCGATTATAAAACCGCGAGAGCACAAAAGGGGCCCCCCTTTTCAAATTCTGTCTTTCTCCCTCCTTCCTTCTTGAGTTCGAGACAGCCCCCTAGGGTTTTTGCATTTGATTTGGCTTGAGTTCTATTACCAGCGGTTGTGGGTGTGGATCGAAAGACGCTTATCCTCCATCGATATTTGTTTTTCTCTCTCATTGAAGGTAATCATTACCCTTCCTTTATTTTTCTTTTGAATTTTTGATGATATTGCCTCTCTTTTTTTATTTATTTATTTTTATATGGTGAAATGCTCTGTGATGCCTATATTCCTTTTTCTCTCTTTTTGTTTTTGTTGTTTTCCCCCTTTTTTTTTTGAAATATTTGATTCCTTAGGCCTATTTTCCATCCATCATTCATTTATTTTATTTTTCTTTCTCTTTTTTGTTTTTTATGGATTAGTGCATTTTATTTGATGGATTGGTGCCTCTCCTTTTTTTTTTTTTTTTTTTTTTTTTTTTTTTTTTTTGGGATTAGTGCATACATATATTAGTATACGTATATATGTATTATTTTATTTTACTATTTTTTTTGTTTGGTGGATTAGTATACACACACACACATTTTTTTTGCTTGTTGATGGGTTAGTACATTTATACACACATTTTTTTGGGATTAATACGCACACATTTTTTTTTGGATTAGTACACACTTTTTTTTTTTTTTTTGACGGGTTAGCATACTCGTATATATTTATTATATATTTTTTTTGTTTTTTTTTTTTTGATGAATTAGTACATACACACATGGTTTTTTTTTTTTTTTTGATGAGATTTTCTTGTCTTTGGATTAGTGCATATATATATATATTTTTTTTCTTTGTTGGCACCTTCTCATATGCGATCGTCTCATATTTTCGGGATGTCCGGTGAAGAAGGGCATGATCGAAGAAGGGCGGAGATGGCCTATGGTCCCAGTGGAGAAACGTTCATTGTGTCTCGGTCTCCTCCCGGCCTTGATGAAATGCAAAGCGAGGCGCCCATCGGCCTCCTCTCACGCCTGACACAACCCACATGTCCAACTTTGGGATCGTCGTGGTCGAGTAAGCAGATGAGCCCCTCCTTTTCGCTTTTGTTTTCCTTTGATGTCTTCATTATACCACCTTGCCTTATCGATTGATGCTTCTTGTTTGCAGCCCTTGCACACATTATGTTATGTTCCAGGCGGTTGGTTTGACCTCCAGCGTCTTGTGCTTTACCTTTCCCCAGTGGTGCAGGACACCTCCTTCTTTGCCGGTTTGGGATTTCATTTGTGTCCCTTGGTGAGGGCGATGACTATTTGAACTGATAGAGCATTTTCGCCTGAGACCATGACATTTCACATGGCCGTGGCGAGATGGCCTTTACACTGGGTGGTCTATGATCACTTTGGGGTCCATATTGGAGGGTGCCGTGGTACCTACCACTCAAGGAGGAGGTGATTCGACTAATAGCTTACCCAACCTCTCGGGAATATTCGGGGTTACGAGGTCAAGCTATCTGGCTGGTTGATCGGTTTAGCCTCACTAATGAGTTAGTGGACCGAGCCCGCTGACATGGCCATATATCTTGAGCGCACCTTATATGTTGGCATCTCCATTGCTTTGTTCCTCTGGGCAGACTCTCCTCTCCAACACCGGTGGAGGCGAGTCTTGTTGTCCTACTCGGCTGATGGTGTGGCCTGGGAACCGTGCATCGATTCGATTAGGCGGCTGGCTATCGTACTCATGTCCACCTAAAGCGTTCTTGAGTCTAGCTCCATTGTGGGTTTCGGCACACAATTGAGGTATTTTATCCTTTGGTTTTAGCTTGTCCAATTTTCTTTTATAGCATACATCTTTATCTTGCTCTCTCGGATCGGGGTATCTTCACTTCAGCAAGATTCGCCCTGCTTTAGTCGAAATTGCTACGTTCCCCTCATGAGTAATGGCCTTGCGTGAGTGCTGGTCGGGGACGTGGGTATGAAGCATTTGGAGTTAGGGCTGCGCTCTCGATTCGACTGTTGATCCAGGGCGGGTAAAATAATTCCTTTAAATAAATTTGTGACTCTGTGTGCTATGGGTTACGACCAAATGTGTATCCTTCCTCTTTTCTCTCTTCTTTGCGGTCATCCTCGACCCTACATAGGATCTCCTTGGAACTTGGCTCGTGGGTCCTTCTCACTTTTTTCTTGGACCGTCGCATCATCTTCCTCTGGGTCTAGACTAGGGCCTACTATTTAGGAGAGAGTGGTTCATCAATATCGCCTCTCTTTGTACAAGCTCCTCCTTGTGTTGGCTTCAGGAAGGCTCCATTGATGAGCTCTTTGCTCACTTTCTTCACCATGGGGTTCCTATTGATGACCTTTTCTTGCCGGGGGGTATCATCTTGATACGATTCCTGCCCTATCATTTCTTCTTTGCTGCCCTGCTTAGTGCTAACTTTTTAGCTTTAGCGGCGATCTCAGTGAATGCCCTTTTCTCTTTTTATTTAGCACTTCCTTGTGATTACTTTGATTACCTACCACCTTTAATGATAAAATGTTTCTCTCTCTGAGTTTGAGTGACAACTTAGATGAGGGGATGAGGCGTTGCTCCTTATGATGCTGGTGTTGGACCTTGATCCTTCCGCTGGTGCTTGGCGTGGCTTGGTCTTGGACCCTCGACCCTTCTAGTCTTGGTGCTTGACGGTAGCTCTACCGTGGTCGAGGGGACCTTCAAGCGCTGGATGATGCCTTTTGTCCGCGTGTGTGTGTGCCGATGTGGGTAGAAGGCACGATCTCTGAGCTATCCGAGGTCCCACCTCTGAGATTCACTGGGGTAATCTCTATCTTGTTGCTTTGTTCTCTTTCCTTTGAATTATCTTGATGGCACTGTGTGACTAACACCTCCTTTTCTTCTTGGCGGGATTATGAGTCGGGTGGAGTCAAGCCAAATATTATCGTAACCTTGTTGGGCTTAGGGAGACCGAAGTGGTGAGTGAATCTTGACCCAACCTAGTTATTTTCTTTATTTACTTTCACTTTGTTTCTCTCCGATGGCTTTTGGTGTGTTCCTACAACGTGCTCGTGAAAAGGAGTCGCGTTCCCTTCTCAGCCGTATTTCTCAAGTGTGGACTCGGGTGGGGGAGACTCGTACCTTTCAAAGTGCGAGCCGGCGCCGGAAGAAGTCGAAGGGGGCTGCCCAGGACTAGTTCATTCTCTGAAAATTTGAAACAATGAAACAGTTTAGAGTTGGCTTTATTGGGGATATGTAATAACTTTTAAACAACAATTTTTTTTTGGATGGTTTATAATTTTGATGCTTTATATGAATGTTTCATTTGGTTATCCCCTTGCTTTGATGGTTTCCCTTTTTTATTTTCTGTTGGGCCGGACACAGGCCGGCACCCCTCCAATGATGGAGTCGATCTTGCAGGTGATTCTTCATATATAACCTACGGGTAGTGCGTCCTCCGGCGGCTTCCCACGGGTGTGTGAGTATGCCCTCCTATGGATTTCCCCGAGATGAAAGAGTGGGCCAACCAAAAAATAAGTTCCTCCTTAGGGAACAAAAATGGACCACTGTGAGAGGGGGCCTTGCCAGCCCCGACTTTAAACTAGGCGTATATATTATATACGCCCGACAAATTAAATCAATATGGCAGCGTATATAATATATCGCTTTGACCAATCATATTAAAATGGCCGGGCGTTTATATTATATACGACTGGCAAAATGTTTCAAACTTTTCCCTTGGCGTATATAATATGCTCGCTATAATTAGGCTAGCGGGCTCTTTATAACCCGAGCACTCCCCCTTGTCCTCCTCCATCCTGGTTTGGCCTTTTTGCCCTTCCTTTCATCTTTTCCTTCCCTTTCTTTTTTCTAGTGGGTCCATCGTCATACAGTGACTGATTTTATAAAGAACATCTTTGTACGTCGATGGACCTGCCTTCGAAAAGGGTCCCAAGCTCTTATACGGGGGTTGGTATACTTCCTTGTTTGGACCCGGGGCCCAGTTTTTTGCAAAAATGGCATGATAGCTTGGCTGAGAGCGAGCTTGCTGTTACAGGTGCCTCGGGTTGTCCACCTTTCCTCTCACCTTGCTATCCCTCTGTTGCCCAACCTACCAGCGGCTTTGGCATCGATGGGACCATAGGGCCCATGTCTTTAAATTTGGGTCTAGGGCTAACCCCAACCTTGGAAGAGTTAGCCTCCATTCGGCTTGAAGATGCATCGAGGCCTTGCCAAAAGTGGTGCCCAAAGCGGGTATGCAAAGCGGTCCACGCGGTCCTCGGCTTAAAAAGGTGGATATGAGAAATGTTTTGGAGGGCCCACAGTGTTGTGAAATTCTTGAGAGAACTTTTGGCGACTCGAGCCTTGAATTGCCCATTCGAGATCCCTTCAATGTAAAGGCCTTTGCCCTTTATTTGCTATAGGAAGTTCTCATCTTTATTGGGGGCGAGACCTTTTCCCTTGGGCTGTGCAACGTCTTGACTGAGTTAGAGGGAGGTGCTCATTGGTGCACACAATCTTGGCGGAGATATGAGGCTTGGATGCTCTCGACCTCGGGCAGGTTGGGATTCTCGGCAGGCTCCTTGTTCGATCTGGCTAGAGAGCATTTGGCTATCATGGGGCTGTCAAGATTGTGTTTGATAAGAGGGGCGTGGCTCGGGGCTTTCGATCCGGTGTTCAGATTGCCTCATGGGGCGTCGAGAGGCGAGTGCGTGGCTATCGATCTGGTGATCAGCAACTTCCACGGTTGGATGGTACCTTTCCGATTGTCGCTCTCGAGATTGTGAGGTATCACACTTTTTAACCGGTAGCACATATTATTTCCCATCTCGGTGCTTGCCAATTGGGTATACTCAACATGTGCCATGCTCTATGAGGCCACCTTTGTGCTCTCGATATTTTCTGGTTCTCTGTGATCTTGACGCATAACGCCCTCTGGAGACCCGCCAATCAAGCGCACATGTGTAGCTTAGTTCGAGGCGTTGTCTCTCGATTATGAGGTTTGGCATCGAGAATTACCTACCCCTAGCCCATTTGATGATGTGGATAGAGGCAGGGCCTTGGCCTGTAAGGAAGCGATGCTTGGACCGGATCGAGTCTCTTTTTTGTAGAGAGAGGCTTTGACGAGGCTTTGGAGAAAGAAAAGCGGAGATTGCAGTGAGAGTTGTCATAGCGAGTGAGGTTCTTGATTGGTGGCTTTTAGTGAGTCTCGCGCGTGAAGCTTCACGGAGAAGGCAGAAGAGTCTTCATGGTAGGTGGATGTCGATCGAAATGCTCATGAGGACTCTCTTCTTCGAAGATTAGCGCTTTAAGCGTGCCCTTGATGCACTGCACATATCATAGATCATATACAGAGGGAGAATGCCCTATAATAGAGATCTCTTTTGGGTTATCTTTTCTTCTTTTTTTCTTCTTTTTCATATATATATATACATTTTGGTTTTGTTTGTTGTAAAAGCAGCAAAATAGAAAGTGTGTCATGTCGTTATCTTTTGGGATGTGACACTCATGCAGTATATCAGAAATGGAATGAAATCTATACATATATATATATATCTTTTTTATTTTCATTTTGACTTTTTTATGGGATTTTCTTTTTCACGGGGTTTCTCTTTTTTTTTTTTTTTGGAATTTTCTCCTCCACAAGTGTGAGGCTTTTTATGGAAGGAAATCTAATTTCTTTTTGAATTTTCTCCTCCACAGTGTAGGCTTTTTTATGGAAAAGGAAATCTATTTTCTTTTTGAAATTTTTCTTCCTCACAGTGTGAGGCTTTTTATGGGAAAAGGAAATCTATTATCTTTTTGAAATTTTCTTCCTCCACGATGTGAGGTTTTTTATGGGAAAGGAAATCTATTATCTTTTGAATTTTCTCCTCAGGTGAGGTTTTTTATGGAAAAGAAATCTATTATCTTTTGAATTTTCTTCCTCACGGTGAGTTTTTTTATGGGAAAGAAATCTATTATCTTTTGGAATTTTCTTCCTCGGTGAGGTTTTTATGGAAAAAATCTATTATCTTTTTGAATTTTCTTCCTAGTGAGATTTTTATGGGAACCGGTGGGTCCTATTTTGAGCATGGTGAACCACATTGGTGAGGCAGTTTTCCTTAAACATGGGAAGGTTAGCCTTATTGGATTGTCTTACATCTTTCCTTTTGGTCATCGTCGAGCCTTCTGATAGAGGCGACATACTTGATGGGATCGATCCAATTTCACATGAGTGGCCCATCAAAGGAGAAAGAACTTAAGGGTTCAAGCTGAAATAGGCGGGAGAAGTCTTCTCTAATCTCTCTTTTCTTGACATTTTGCTCATAGCGGCCAAGCGGGTTTTCATGCCCGTCATTCTGTTTTACCGGCACCCTTTCGGGTTTTCACTACGTCCATGGGTTGCTTTCTTACCCAGGTGCCTTCGAGTTTTCTGGCGTGAGCTGTTGTTTTACCGTGTGCCCTTTCGGGTTTTCACCACGTCCATCTTGCTTTGAACTCAAATTAATTTCTTTTTTTCTTTTTTTTCTTCTTTTTTTTTCTCTTTTTCTTTTTTCAAGAACGGACCACGACATGGACGTCGATTCCGTCATAGCCTTGAATGAAGTTCTGTGGTTTGTTAACTCGACTTATTGTGATGTAGTAGATGTTATAACGCTTGTGGACCTTCAAGGGCTTTCTTCCGAGTTGTAATGTGTTTGGGGTTCAAGCAGGTTGGGTTTTTTCTGGGAATTTGGATCTAAGTTTTGAGTGAATTCTAGATTCGGGGACTCCTCTTTCTTTCAAGAGGCTTTTTATGCCCGATCATCATTTTTTTTCTTTTTTTTTTTGGGTACCCTCTTTTCTTTGTTGTTTTTTTTTTTTTCTTCTTCTTCTTCTTTTTGGTTTGGATTTTCCTCCTCCTTTCTCTCTCTTTTTGGAATTTTGGGTGGGGTATATGAAAGTTGTTGGCGTGTGTAGCAAAAAGGGTAAAGGTTTTAAGAATATTCTTTGGGCTACTTGACTTTGAAATGATGGCCTCTTTTATGGGGCTTACCTTGTCCCAAGACCTATGAGTAGAACTTATGGAGGTATCCAGCGTTGATGGGCTCAGGAAAGTGGTATCCATCCATGGTGGCGAGGCGAATGGTGTATCTTGGCAAAACCTCTTAGATGACGTAGGGTCCTTCCCAATTTGGCCTAAACTTCCCTCTTGGATCGGCTTGGAGAGACGGGAAAATTTTCTTGATGATGTCTCCTACCTTGAGGATCTCGCTGGACGCTTGCTTATTGCAAGCACGTGCAATTCTCCTCTGATAGATCTGGGCAAGGCTAGGAGTCTTTTCTCGTCAATCAAGTCTAGTTGTTCAAAACAGGCTCTTTCCCTCTCAGCTTCAGGTAGATGGGATTCCAAAAGGATACGGAGCGACGGTACTTCGACCTCCACGGGTAGCATGGCCTCGGTCCCATACACAAGGGAGAATGGTGTTGCCCCTGTTGCGGTACGGATAGACGTTCTATAGGCCCAAAGTGCGAAGGGTAACTGCTCACTCCAATCTCTGTAAGTAACTACCATCTTCTCCAAGATGCGGATCAGAGTTTTGTTGGCTGCCTCTACAGCTCCATTCGTCTGTGGCCTGTATGGGGATGATCGATGATGCTTGATCTGGAACTGCTCACACAAGGCCCGGATGCGCCTATTAGCAAAATTAGTGCCGCTATCAGTGATGATATATTTTGGTACGCCGAATCTACAAATGATGTTGTTCTTGATGAATTTCTCAACATGACTGGCCTTAATGCTCATATAGGAGGCTGCTTCTACCCATTTCATAAAATACTCTACCGCGACGAGGATGAACTGATGCCCGTTGGAAGCCTTAGGATTGATTTTGCCGATGACGTTGAGACCCCAGGTGGCGAACGGCCAAGGAGTGGCCATGCTGTGCAAGTCAATGGCCGGAGCGTGTATTAGACTGGACTGTTCTTGGCATTTGTAGCACTTCTGCATGTGCTTGCAGCAATCGGTCTCCAAAGTGGTCCAAAAGTATCCTTGCCTTAGAATTTTCTTCGCAAGCATGTGTCCACTGACGTGGGCCCCGCAGACTCCTTCATGGATCTCCTTCATGATCTCAACCGCCTCTTTCCTGGTTAGGCATCGGAGCAGAATATTGTCATGAGACCGTCTATACAGGAGATCGCCGTAGATGATGTAGTTTGTTGCCAATCGCTGGATGGTGCGTCTGTCTACCTTCGATGTTCCTTCTGGGATAGTTCAGGTCTTGAGGAAATTCTTGATGTCCGAGAACCAGGGTCGTTCATCATCTAACTCTGTAGGTCCTTCGATTAGGTGACAGAAAGCCGGTTCGTCCCTTTGCTCTATTATGATCGGCTTCATCACAACTCCGTATGGAATCTCAACCATAGAGGCCAGGGTGGCCAAGGCATCATCAAACCGATTTCTTGCTCGTGGCACATAGGAGAAGGTGACCTCCTCAAAGCAGGTTATTAGATCCTCAAGATGTTCATGGTATGGGATCAGTTTCTCATCCTTGGTCTTCCAATCTCCGTTGGTCTGGCATATAATTAACTGCGAATCTCCAAAGACCCTAAGGTGAGTTATATTTAGATCAAGAGCACTGTAAACCAGGTATACTCATATGGTGCATGGGAAGTTCAATTTGATTGAGATGGGTATATGTGATCATCTGGGCGAGATAAGAATGGTGCCAACTCCTTGGCCCTCAACATGCAATGCTCCATCAAAGTGCACTACCCAGGACTCCTCTGTTTCCTCTGTATCCTCGTCAGTCATGAATAGAATGTCCTCATCGGCGAATTCGGTCCTTAGAGGCTCATAGTCTGGCAGAGGGTTCTCAGCAAGATGATCAGCAAGTGCCTGCCCCGTGATTGACTTCTGGGTGACATAAGTAATGCCAAATTCGGATAGGAGTAGTTACCATCGTGCAGTTCGGCCAGTGAGTGCAGGTTTCTTGAATAAGTACTTTAGCGGATCCATCCGTGCTAGAAGTAGGACAGATTGGGATAACAGGTAGTGTCGAAGTCTTTGAGTAGCCCAAACGAGTGCCATGCATGCTTTCTCCAGATGAGAATAGCGCGTCTCGTAATTAGTGAACTTCTTGCTCAGGTAGTAGATGGCCTGCTCTCTTCTTCCTGTCTCATCATGTTGTCCTAACACACAGCCCATAGAAAACTCTATTATTGATAGGTACATTATCAGAGGTCTATCAGGTACGGGCGGTACCAATACCAGAGGTTTCAGGAGGTAACTTTTAATCTTATCGAATGCAGCCTGGCAGTCATCATTCCATTCAACCGGTGAGTCCTTTCTCAGTAGTTTGAAGATTGGTGCACAGATCGGAGTTAATTGTGTGATGAATCGGCTGATGTATTGGATTCTGCCTAAAAAGCCTCTGACTTCCTTCTCTGTAGACAGTGGCGGTATTTTAGTGATGGCCTTGATCTTGGTCGGATCGACCTCGATCCCTCTCCTGCTAATAATAAAGCCCAACAACTTCGGCGCACTTCTGGGGGTTCAATCGCAACCTGTACTTTCTCAACCTCTCGAATAGCTTTTGAAGGTTTATCAAGTGGTCCTGGTGATTTGGCAATCATGTCGTCGACATATACTTTGATCTCTTGATGCATCATGTCGTGGAACAGGGCCGTCATTTCTCTTTGATAGGTTGCCCCAGCATTCTTTAGCTCGAATGGCATTACTTTGTAGCAGAAGGTTCCCCAGGGGGTAATGAACGCTGTCTTCTCGCGATCAACCTCTGCCATCTTTATCTGATTATATCCTGAGAATCCATCCATAAATGAGAGCATTCCATGCTTTGCAGTGTTATCGACCAGGATATCGATGTGGCGTAGCGGGAAGTCGTCCTTAGGGCTTGCCTTGTTGAGATTGCGAAAACCGATACACATTTGAACCTTTCCATCCTTCTTCGGTACGGGGATGATATTGGCCAGCCACTGCAGGTACTTAGATACCATGAGGAAACCTGCGTCATACTGTTTAATGACCTCGTCCTTCACCTTCAACATCCATTTGGGTCGGAGGTGTCTCAGCTTCTGTTTAACCGGCTTAACATCGGCGTAGAGTGGCAACTCATGCTCAACCAGATCGGTATCCAAACCAGGCATGTCTTCATACACCCATGCAAAGATGTCTTGGTATGACCGAAGGAAGTCTATCATGCCTTTCCTCTCCGCAGGGGACAACGATGTTCTAATTTTGGTGATTCTAGGGGCCTCTTTGGTGCCCAAATTGACATCCTCCGTCTCTTCGACGATCGGGGTGGGGCCATACTCAAAATCGGCAAATTGTTTGAGGAGCTCATTGGGGAGCTCATCGGTTTGACCTTTCTCGTCCAGACTCATGACTCCTACCTCTTATTGTATTTCTACAGGAAAGGGGTCGGCTTCACGCGGGACGGATATCATGACATCAATTTTAATTTTATTGGGAATTTTAAAGGACAATATTTTTGGAATTGGTATTTTTTCTATTTTTATGGTCTTTTGCATTTTTTCGGAGGTCGTGGATCTCTATATATACAAGGTAGAGTGGTCGAGGCTAACCTCACTTTTTATAGTTGTTTTTTTGGGAGTCGGTGCCATTTTCACGGCATTTGGCGGCTCCTCAAGAGTTGGGGCAAGGATGCCAGATTACTCACTTGAGGCTTGGCCTTTACCTCTTTGATCATTGGGAGCGCATCGGTAGGCTCTTGCATTTCTTCCCTCAACATATTTATAGAGATCCTCTGGGACCTTATCCTCTATGGTTAGGAGGGCCCAGAGTGGTCTGTTGAGTGATGGTGGATGGGGCACTTCTTCCTCAAACAAGGAAAGGGCGGCTAAGTCCATTTCGAAGTCTGGGGGGATGATGTAGGGATTGGTGGGGTGGATTGAAGTAGGCTTCTGCGGGATTACCCTCGTCTCCCCATTTAGATCAATTATTACTACCCTGGCGCTCACAAATGTATCGCGGATGTGGGGGCGAGCGTGAGGTTCCACTTCCAAGATGATTCCTCTGGCCTTGGCGGCTGCTGCGGCTCTCATCTTCTCCTTGGCTTCTCATTTCCTCTTCTCTGGGCACGTAGCCTAAGGAATTTAGTTTGTTGCCCTTGGCCTTGAGAGTCTCTTCTTCCTTGAAGGCGGGCCCGATCCTTTCCCTTTTGATGGCCCCATCATGGAGCATGAACACAGCATCATTCCTCCTCCAGATTTTATCGGGTCTTTTCGGTTGGTTCGAGGGTAACATTGAGAAGTCATACTCAAATCGATGGAGATCGGCGTCCTCTGTGTCTTGTATATTCAACACTTTCAGTTCTCAATGTGAGCGCTCTTCCCCATGTCTTCTGCTCTCACCTAAGATGGTGACAATTTTTCTTCTAAATGAATCGAGCTTTTGGTGTAGAGTAGATGGTATTGCTTTCGAGCTTATGTATCCATGGCGGCCCAATAAATTGAAGGTAGACTTGATGTCCATCATCACTTGAAAGGGGTGGTGAAGGTTTGCGGTCTGAGGATCAGGTCAAGGTCTACTTCTCCTATGATTTCCCTTCTAGTGTTGTCGAATCCCCTTGCGCTTGATATGGATGGCCGGAAGGTGTCGAGGTTCGCCCCAATTTTGATTGCCGTCCTTAGAGGGCATACGTTCAGCGCCGACCCGTTGTCGATCAGGACCAACGGTACCACCAAATTCCCTACTTCACTTTGTAATATTCAGGGGTTTAGAATGGTCATTCCCCTCGATCGGTAGGTCTGCATCGATGAAAGAGATGGCATTTGGGGCCAACACCTGCCCTATTATTTCCCCTACTTCATCTGGAGTTACATGGGTGGAGACATGCATCCTTGGCGCTCCCATTAGGGCTTGAAGTGGAGTGGAGCGTGATTAATAAATCCTACGGTAATATGTGGCGTTCTCTTGAGGGTGTCTCGATATATGTTCCTGGCCATTTTTTCAAAGGGATTTCTGTGGCTGTTCTTTCTTCTTCTTTCTTCTCCTCTGCCGATGCTTACATTTGTAGAAATCTGGCCCGATCGGTGACAAATTCAACGACCTCTTCTTGGTTGCACCGGCATTCATGTTGCGTCTGTTCATAGCTCAATGGCACTGATGCGGGTCATAAGCGTTTGGGATGAGAAAGGGTGCATGAGGATTCGGGAGGATTGGGCGGATATGGTTTCGAGTCCACCAGGTTAACTCAATGAGGGTGGAATGGTGTGGGAGGAATTGGCGAGAATTTGAGTTATGGGCATGGAGGGGCTTGTCTTGTATTACGGGCATGGTAGACCAGTGGTGATTGGGTGATCGGGGATTGGGTGAGGGTTGCTTGCTTGGGTGGCGGTGGAGTTGGGTTGGGGCCAAAATAACGAAGGGATGGTGGGAGTGTGTGACTAGGATGGAGGGATGGGAGAGATATAGGTGTGGTGGCGCGGGGTGATAGGGATATGAAGGGTTTGTATATGGGGTATGGTGGGATGATGATGGGTTGTGGATGAGTGTAGTAAATTAGGGGTGATGGAGTGGTGCATGGAGGCGGGATGATTGGGACATGGCGGGGTAGTAGGTGGAATAGGGGATATGAAGGGTTTGTGGCATGGTGGGATGATGATGGGTTTGTGGATGAAATGGGATAGATTGGGGATGATGGAGTTGTGCATGGGCCAGGTGATTTGGGGGTGATGGAGGTGTATGGGTAAATTGGGTGGTGGGGACTTGAAGGCGTGTATGGAATGGGGTAACTCGGGGATGGCGGAGTAGCGTATTGGGTGGAGAGATTTGAGGGCGTGTATGGGGTAGGACAATAAGGGGATGGCAGAGTTGTGTATGGTGTGGGGTGATTTGGGTGTGACGGAGGGGTGTATGGGGTAAATTGGGCGTGGGGTGGATATGCGTATGATTGTGGCGGGGCTGTGCTTGTTTGGATTTGATAGGCGGGAGAGGGGTGGAAAAATACTGCCCTAAATCTAAGGGCTCCTCTTGGTAAGCCGGTGTGGGAAAATAATCGGCAAGATACAGTGGCTCGATCACCCCAACAAATAGTTCATCTTCGTTTAACCTAGGGAGTGAAAATTCCTCCTCGATTGCTAATATAATTCGAAGGTCAAACTCTTCTTCTTCCTCTCTATCCAATGTATGTTAGGCTGGGGCCTCAGGTGCATGGTAGAGGGGCTTGATGGATATTCTGTTACGCCCTTGAGGAAGTGGCGGGGAATGATTTTTCTCGCCTCTATCGGATCTTGGACACGTGCTTTGGGAAGCACCGGTCCGGAGGGTTACCCGGCCCCTGGTGGGAATTGCAATGCAGATTCGTGTCATAGTTCCTTGGTATTGGGTGGGGTGGGGGTGAGGTTGGAGTAAATTGACCGGGCCTTTACAGAGTAACACCGCTAAGACACTCAAGGATTGCCCCAGCAGTGAACACTCATTCAAAATGTGCTTTCATCCGTTCCGGTAGCAACGGGGCTCTTGGTCCGTTGCTTGGCCTTGGTACTTGCTCGAAACGGGTGGGGGTTGTGTAACCTGGAGTTGTATCGGGGGGCGTTGGTATTGGCCTGGGGGTAAACAATGTTCTGCACCTCTGTCCCTGGTCTTCTTTCAATTCTTGGTTCGACTTTCGAACCCTGGCCCCGTTGGCCGCATTCCTTCCTAGCCTGCCCTCTCTAATGGCGTCTTCGCAACGGTTGGCATTTGGACGGATCAAGAAAACTTAGCTGATATACTAAAAAATCTGCGATGACAGGGAGGGTCCCTTGGTTATCAATTCAATCTGCTCATCATCGAATCCGATGAGTTACTGGCTAAGGCCTCCACCTCCTAAGTAAGCGTTTGAATGTTTCATCATGTCTTTGCTTTAATCGGGCCAAATCTGACTTCCTTGGCTCTATGTCCATGTTATAGACATATTGTTCTTGAAATAAGCGTGTCAGATCTTTCCAATTTTTTATCATGGATGGTTCTAGGGATGTGAACCATCTTAGGCGGGCAACTCTTTTGGAACACTTTGATGAGGAGTCGTTCATCTCCGCGATACTGGCACATATCTCCACAGTAAGATTTTAAGTGGGCGATGGGGTTGCCAGTGCCGTTATACTTATCAAATGATGGCATCTTGAATTTCGTGGTAGGGGACATGGAGAATGACATATAAGTCTGAAAAGTCATTGAATGTAGTTCCATTCCTCCCATCTTCATCTGCTTATACGTATTACATCTGTCATGTTCTTTCAACTGCTCTGGTTCCTTTGAGGCTGCAGCGGGACTGCTTCCCCCTGATTTTGTTCGACCCTTGGCGTGATGATGGTGGGCCGGGAGGGTTAAAGCGGCAACTCCTCCCTTGCGGATCTCATCCTCCTCACTATTGTTGGTCATGGTATTGGTGAGGCGAGTTCGCTATTTGGACTTGGGGGGTGAGGGGTTGGACGACCTGGTGGGGCCATATGGTTTGTAGGGGATGAGAAGGGATAAATGGATGAGCGGTTTGTGGGTAAGTGATGTGTTGAGCTAGGTGCACATTCTGGGGGTGAGGGAGGTGTGGTTGAGGTGGCAGGATGTTGTGGGTTTGAGGAATGGGATGGATTGGATTTCCCGTTGGAGGCGGAATGGGGGCGTAAGGGTATAGGTGAATGAAGGGTACTGGTGGGGGGGTATGGGGTTAGTGAATGGGCCTTGATGAGCGTGGGTGGATGGGCCCTGGGTTTGAGGGATTTAGGTTCGATGGGTTTGGAAGGCTTGGATTGATGGGCCTTGGGCTTGGGTGTGGGGGTTAGTATGACTCTGGGTCAATGGGCCTTGTTGGGTTTGGGCTAATGGGTCATGAGGGGGTTGGGTTTGGATCTGAGCCTGATGGGCTTGGGTCCATGGGCCTTGGGCTTGATAAGTTTGGGTCCAAAGGCCCTGGGGCTTGGACTTGGGCCTGGGTCTGATGGGTTTGGGCTTGGGCCCATGGGTTTTGAGGGTTTCGGGTCTGGATCTGAGCCTGATGGGCTTGGGGTCCATGGGCCTTGAGGATTCTGGGCCTAGGTCTGATGGGCTTGGGCCCATGGGTTTTGAGGGTCTTGGGCCTAGGCCTGATGGGCTTGGGCCCATGAGTTTTAAGGGTTTTGGGCCTGGGCCTGATGGGCTTGGGCTTGGGCCTGGACTTGAGGGTCTTGGGCCTGGGCCTGATGGGCTTGGGCTTGGGCCCATGGCTCTTGGGCATGGTTAGGAGGGAATGGGGTATGGAGGTTTTGGAAATTTGGATGCGGGGTTTGAGATGTAGGGTTCCGAGAAGCAGCCCACAGGGCGTACATCGTTCTCATGTCCTCCATTTAGGGCATGGATTCAGGTGTGAGATTGGGGGGCGATGGCTCACTTAAGGATGGAGGGGGTTGGGAGAAAATGGGCATAACCCGAGTAAATGGGGGGGTATGTTGGGATGTGGATGGGCCAGGTGGTGGGAATGATATGTGGGATGAGGTGGATGGGATGAGGTGTGTTGGGGTCATGGATGATGAGAGGGATGGAATGTGGGAAGTAGGCGCGGGATGGGGCTCCACAGGGGTCTTTGGAAGTATGGGGATCAGTGAGGGTGTTTGGATGGGAGATGGGGATGTAATGGATTGGTTGAGAAATGAGGGGTTTTTGTGGGGATGAAAAGGGGTATGTTGGGAGAATGTAAGGGAGGGGATGGGGTGGAGGTGAACACGGCGCCCCAAATGGGACCCGTGATATCGAACTGGTTTGGGTGAAGGTGTCGAGATCGGGTCTTCTCCTATGGGAATGGGATGGGGATGAGTGGGGATGTATCGGCTCTTGACATGATCCGCCGACGAGTGTTGTATTGATGTCTGGATAAGGGCAATACCTTCACAGTTCTCCTCTACGGGCGAGTTTGAGGTTGCCGTAGTGATGGTCACACCAAGGTATATTTTATTGTTTTCTTTTTATGGTTTTTTGGTTTTGGAAAATGATTTTTGGTTTTGAAAAGTGAATTTTTTTTTGATTTTGATTTTTGATTTTTTTTTCTTTTTTTTTTTTTTTAAAGGTGGATTTTTTTGAAGATGAGGATTTTTTTATCTTTTCTCTTTTTTTTTTTAATGGAAATTAACTCCTCTCTACCTAGAATGATGACCTGGTGCCCAGGGTCAACTCCTGTTTCGGGTGATATATGTACCTTTAGTGGGTCCCAGGAGATCGACACACTTCGGAAGAAGCGAAAGGGAACCCTTCGTTCTATTGAAGGCGAGGGAATCCACGCAAATGACCCGATCCCCCGGAGCAAATCAATAAGAAGTCGCCTTCTTTTGACTGGGCGGGGGCATATTGGGTGCTAGAGAATGTGGGAGGCTACCGCGGACACTAATACCGCTAATCGGGGGATTGGGGTGGTGGATTGGGCCTCAGGTCGGGTTCTTTGCCCGATATATCTGGCAGTATATATGCCGACCAAAAAAATGCAGATTTGGTAGGCGTATATATTATATCGCTTAAATCTGAGATTTTAGGGCGTATATATTATATACCTATTTATCTGAGGATTTTGGCGTATATATTATATCGCTAGCAAAAATAGTTCACAATTAATTTTGTGATGAGACAAGCCGAATGTGGGTCTTTGAAGCTGGTTTCTTGGGAGAAATGCTCCGGTGTATGTTATCGGGTCCCTCCTTTCCGTTTCCTAGGGATACACGACTGAATTTTGGGTTATCTACGCTCTCACCAATGCGGGTTTTACTGCTTGATCGGAATTGGCAACCCAACCGATATACCTCCGGCGCAAGCGCCTTCTCAAGTACTGGAAGGGGTGGTTCTTTTCAAGATCATCACCACTAGGGCTGCCGCCTTCGGGAACCTAAACCCCAAAACTACCCAAAATGCAAAAATAAATTCAATTATGTCCCCATACCGTTGGTTCACTTTTAATTATACAAATTTTTAAAGGGAGTGAAATTAAGTCCAAAATCAATTGGGATGATGACAAGCCGTGCCGCCTCAACGGCGTTCAAAGGTCAAAGGTGAAATATGATGACCGAAATAAAGTGCATAAAGGCCCGTAATGGCTAAGGCTTGTAAATGACCGAAATTTAAATGACGTGAAAAGTAAATGCTGGGGGCAAACGGCTAAGCGGCTTAAATGACAAGAATCGTAAAAGCTGAAATTTAAAGCGCAAGTAGGCCAAAATGGCTAATGCACTTACAGGACTGAATGGTAGGGGTGAGTACGTTAGTAAAAACAACAAAAATAAAAAAAAAATAGCAGAAAATAAGAAAAAAACAATGGTTAGTAAAATAACAAAATAAAGGAAAGGCCAACAAGAGGGGCGCTAGGGTGATATCCCAGCAAAAGTCGCCATCGTGCGATCGTGGATCCTCTCGAACCCGTCAGCGATTTAATAAAATGTAGAGTACCAGAGCTTTTGGTGACGAAACCTTCAAATCGATATTTTGAGCAAGTGCTAAATATGACTCTGATTTACGGTCTTTGCCAAAGGCTCTAGGGTAGGGAGCTTGATTATCGATCGGGAAGGGTTTAGGCACCGATCAACCCGCATGTATATCTATGGCCAAAATGAAAATAAAAAGGCGGAGTTTCCCTTGCCCGAAGGCAATATGGTCCTATCAAGCTTTGAGCCAAACCAAAATTTTGGCGGTAATGTGGCTTGAATCCTTGGATCGGAGGAGACACCAGAAGGTGAAGGAGAGGGTGAGCCGAGCTCACGGCCCTGTTGTTGCACCATGGAAGATCTTCGCATGCGTGCTTCGATGGCTTAAACGGTATGGAAATGGATTCTAACACTAGGATTCGTAAATAGGAAGTGTAGGTGAGGCTAAAGGCTAGGCTTTAGCTAAAGGGAGTGATCTAATGGTGGAAATGGTGAAATAGGTGGGATATGCATCGGAATTCGGAAAATATTGGCATTTTTTCTCACTAGGTTTTCTCTTAAGCACTCTCTAACCTTTCAACCAAATTTTCAACCCTTTGGGAAGAGGGGGGCCTCTCTATTTATAGAGAAGGGATGGGTTAGGGGCTTACTTAATAGCTAATGGGTTTAGCAATTAGGTAATCCCCCGTCTAAGGTTTTCTAGGTTTTCAAGGTCCTAGGATTTTGGGAAATTGATTTTAATGGCGGATGATGGGGTGAGAGCATGGGTGACTTAAGGGTTGCCAATAAGCTCAAAGGGGGTGCAACCAACCTCAAGACACCCACCCCAACAAAGGGGATGGTCAAAGGGTCAAACTAGATGAAGGAAATTTGAGCAACTGATGACAATTACTGTAGCTAAGCTGGGCGTATATATTATATACGCCCAGTTTAGGAACAGTGAAATTCACCAAAAATAGGGGAGCCTTGGGAAGATGAATTTCCCCCCAAAAAGGCAGGCGCATATAATATACACGCCTGACTAATCTGGGGCCAAATTGGCTAGGCATATGTAATATACACGCCTGAGTAAAAGTTTTATGATTTTATGTGAAACTTCAATCGGCCATAAAGTTTGAACCGTAGCTGCAAATTGGGTGATCTTTGGCTTGTTGGAAAGCTGGAGAAGTCCTCTTTTCAATGGTATATGGCTCATCCTCAGTAGTGGATTTTGTAAAGTTTTGCAGCTCTCCTCCCATCAATTGCTCAGAAGGGTTTAAGTTGAGTCTGGGAAGGGATCCTTGGGTTTAGGGGTGATCTCTAAGGGTTGGGGGAATGGTTCTAATGGGTTTTAGGTGATTCCTAGAGGTCTAGATAGATTTCCAAGGGTTCAAGGGTGCCATCAGAAGCACAAGGGTACATCTCTCCCGAAGTATAGATTGATCGGGCCTTGGGCCGAATTTGGGTGTCTACACTTTCCTTACATCAATCGATTGCGTAGGCAATTGAGCCTCCTCTCTTTTATTTAAAGCTACAACTAGTTCCTCAATTTGAGTTGCTAGCGTAATTCATGAATCTGTGAAAGCGTGGAGTAAATGCTCATGGTGTTAGCTCTATTGCTGCCAGGTCCGAACTACCTGCAATATATCTTCCTCCAGAAAGTTACTCCCATGAGGCGTATGATGTTGCTATCCCAAAAATGGTGGAGCATTCATCGGCCTGAAACGATGATTATTTATCCGCATACCATTGTGCTGCCGGGATAGACTTGGGTGGTTCCTCCAGCTTGGATTATAAATATTAACGCATCCATAATTGTTATCCAAATGCTGGAAGGAACATGCAGCAGCTGAATGATTTTGGATTACTATGGAAGGAACATGCTGCAGCTGGATGATTTTTGGTTACGCTGGAAGGAACATGCAGCAGCCGGATGATTTTGGGTTACTATAGGGGCCAACAAAATGCATAGGAAGCTCTTGGGCAGGGTTCTGGTTAAGACCATGAACCTCACCTCCTTGTGATGTTGGGTGTAATTTTATACCCAACATGGACAGGAATTTCATCTTCCAAAGTTTCAACTTTGGAAGAAAAGTCATCTTTGACTTCAAGTTATACAACCCTCCTCGCTTAAGAGGTGTGCTTCTTAAAATTTTCGGACCAGTCCGTCTCGGTGCCAGGTGTGGTACTAATTCCACACTGAGGATCCCTAAAAATTCCCATGCATTTATTACGGTATATGATAGAAACATACGCCCGTAGGTGTCATCAATCCAATGTCGGGTTTGTTCATTTAGGCCTTTGTAGAGACTAAGCACTATTTCCCAGTACGAAACCCCATGATTAGAGCAACTCAACTGAAGCTCGTTGAACCATTGACTCATCCTGGTATTGATAAAATGTTGTTATTACCTTTCGAAATCGACTCATTTTACAAGTTGGGAAGTACTTATTATAGAAAGTGTCTTGCAACTCTTTCTAACTACTATTCGAGTCAATGGTCAAAGAGTGTAGCCACTGCTTTGCCTTATCTCTTAGTGAAAATGGGAAAAGCCTCAACCGAGTGGCCTCTTTTGTCAAGTTTTTAATTTTAAATAAGGCATAGAACTCTAGAAAGCACATTAGATGCATATGGGGATCTTCGTTACCATGGCCATGAAAAATTGGAAGTAGTTGAATTACGTTGGGCTTGATCTTGAAGACTGCATCCCCGGTGGTTGTAAGTACACGAATACATGAGGGAGGTGCAAGACTAGTCGGCGTATAATACTCTCTCAATGTCCTAGCCATCTTATTCTCTCCTGCCATAATGAATTTTAACTAAGGGCGGGGCAGGGTGGCTAGTGTATTCGACATTTCGAGAAAAAAAGAGCTAGCATGGATATGCCTGTTTGTTCTCTAAACCTCAAAGAGTGGTTGCTCGAGGGAAGACAAGAATTGCAACCACACCTTGACCAAAATAGAAAGAAAAAACAAAATTATTAACCTAATTAATGAAAATTGGAAGCACACACCTTTGCCTCTCGCAGCATCCCGTGACAAGCCTTGAGTATGTCTGAGCCTTTGATTTCCAAACAAATAAAACAAACTACAGTTAGTATAATCTTACAAAAATTAGTGAAACAGAGATCAAATATGAAATAAAGTCGAAATCCCTGGCAACAACCCCAAAAACTTGATCGTTTTATTTCAAAATCTTGCAAGGGCACAAGTTTGAATGTACTAGGGCAAGTACAAGGGCGTTGAACCACATGGATTTGTCGTTTATCTCTTATTTAACTTCTATTTTATGAAATATTTCGTAGCATTAGATTCCCTAATTTATTCTAAAATAAATAAAAGAAAACGTAAATAGTTGGAAATAGGAAAAGAGAAGGCAGTCAGGAATCCCTCTTGGATTTCAGATTAGCAGCCAATAAAACCTACTACTTTCCTATAATAAATCCCTGGTACCCCAGCTCCTGGCTACAAGCTCAGTTCCATCATTTATGACTTAGCGAGATCTAATTGCGAGTTAGATAACCTAATCATTAAGCATCATTGCACGTAACCATCTAAGACTAGCCTACAAGGTCATAGCCCGTCGGCGAGTATCCTATCTAATCTAGTTCCTAAGCCCTACCAAGCCAATAAGAGTAGATTAAATAGAAATAAGCCATTACAATCGCTCGTTCTAAATGATTCTCAGAACCTCCAACATGCAATTGTACCATTCTAGGGATTAAAAAATAGAAAAAGAAATAAAACTTTATTGAATACTCATATGATGTTTACAAGAGATCCCTGACCGAAGCTTTACACACGCATCGATTCAGACTATTCATAACCTAATCAATGATCACAATCAATCTCTCTCCATTCCAGACTATTCCTAACCTAATCTATGGGAACTCACGTCAGAGCCCTCTAGAAAAGTTTCGACATGCGAGTCCCCTAAAACCTAATCCTATGGTCCTTGTTTATATATTCCAAGGCCCTAGAACAAGTATACATGGCAAGAAATTTCTATAGATCCTAAAAATCCTCTAAGGGAATGAATCTGGAATGAAATTTGTGCAATTTAGAGTTATCCAGCTTGTTGAAGAGATTCCTAGAGAAGATCTCGATGTTGAAACTCATCAATAGCTGTGCATTCCCTGAGTTTTCACTTAGAAACTCTATTGGGACTGGTCGAGTTTGGAGAACCGACCGTTCGACTTTAGTTTCCTTCTCCAGGAAGAAGATGATCCGTAGGGCTTCAATTTCACTTGTTTTCCTAACCGATTGACATCGTTTCCTGACTACTCAAATAATTCTCTAAGTGTGTGTAATACCTAGAATGTCGACCCTAATAATTGTGTTGTGTATGTGCATGTGCATGTGCCCAGTGACAAAGTACAAGCGACACCTTGGATCGAAATTGATCATTGTACGTAGATGCAAATGTACCATTGCAATTGACCACGCATAATAAGTCACATTGGTACTGACACAACCCTTTAGAACAACCCTGATAAAGAGTTGAACTGAACTAGTAAGCATAAGGTCATGAAATCAAGACCTATTATGAACATTGAGACCTTAACTTTAATATTTGTCTTGGGCACTTTAATTTTTATAATTGTCTTGGGAGCCTACACACCAAGCTCCGCATATAGGCTACACACCCAATCTAGACCATCTAGTATATATATAAACTATTTACATGCATTACTCGTGGGATCCTCTTTGTGGAGAGAAAATAACCATTGAGAAACCATTTCCGCCCTTAGATCTTTATCCTCATGACATCACAGCCACCCGACCTTCTTGAATTCCCTTCCTCTCTGTAAACTCCACCCAACTGAGCTTCGATCTCGACTTCATTACAATCCAAACGAGGGAAGTTTGAACGATCAAATAGTTGATCACTTGCGTGCCGAAAATCTCTACACATCGATCGGAGAACTTCACATGTGTAATACCATGGGAAATTGAGCACGTGTAATTCGAAGCACATGTGATCTCACAAACTGCGTATGGAACGGAGGCGTGGACCATTAGCAAGAGCCCTATTTGGAAGCCAGTTCACTAGGGACCCATTCGAAAGCTAGTCAATTGAGACCCATATGGGAACTATTTTATTTGAGATTTATTGGGACCCAACCCACAGATCCTTTTGAACCTAACCCATTTAAGATCTATTTGGGAACTAAAATCCCCTTAGGGCCACTTGGAAAGAAAATGCAAGTGGAAGACAGGTCACTTAAGACCCATAAGGACCAAAATTCTGTTAGGACCCATTTAGAAATCAGATGGGTTAAGACCCATTAGAAACAGGGAACTTGGGCCCTTGAATTGTGAGCCAAGTGATGGAATTGTACACAACATTAGGATGTCTGAGCTACACACCCAATCTATATCACTTGTATTAAGCAACTACCTCACGTAACCATGCAAACCACTTGAAGAAAGGGAAGAGCCAGCTGTTTGTGTTAGAGGAAGAAGCTGGAAAGAACCCCTCCTTCTTTCTATCCCAATTCTGTTTCAAGAGATCCCCAGCCAGTAGATCTCTCTCGAAATCGCTCCTGTTTTCTCAAACAAAATCCACCTTCCACCATGTTTCAATCCTTATTTAATTTTGATTGGAGTTAAAGACATCAAACATTCAATAGAATACTCAGACGTCGTTAAAGTCGACACCGACGAATTGTAAATCTTCGCATGCATGGAAACCGAGAAAGGTAATCTTCATAACGCATGCACATTATGCTAGAACTTCAGGTATTGTTACCGATTACTGAGAATCGGGGGCCGCATGCAGAGATTTCGAGGATCGGACGCGTGAGAATCGTGACATCCGATACATATTGATACGATCATTGAAATTCTTGCATGTGCCTGAAATGTTAGGAGTAAATGTCTTTTCTTTAAATTGTATGTGTGTGAGATAATTTATGTGTGAATTGGATGTGTTTGAACAGGGATTTTTTGAAAGAGAAAGGCAGGCCAAGTCTTGAAGGTAGGCATGTGTTGAGTCAACTCGAGCTGCCTTCGAGGCCAACTCGAGCTAGAGGTTAAGGCCTTAGAAAAGCCAGGCCTGAAGGGCCCGCCCGAGCATAAATTGAGCCCGCTCGAGCACACTTGTAGGTGCCACTGGTAACCGCTCGAGCAGGAATGAACCCTGCTCCAGCGACCAACTCTATTTTGGCTTGATTTTGTCTGTGTGCTTGTGAGCCCATACGTATTTGAGCATACTAATTGCCAATGATTAAGACCTATACTAGGCCTTTTAATTGAGGAGAAAACACGGGGAAACAGCCTTTAGTGAGCTCATTGGATTGCGACATGTGTGTTTGACCGTGACATTAGGTTATTGTCAAATCGTATGTTTGACTTGACCATGGGATACTACACTTGATTTGATCGTAATTGAATTGTATTTTAGCGATGTACTTAATCACTTGAAAACTCTGCATATGACATAAGATTGGATTTCGTGCATGAAGTTTGCATTGGTTACTTGACATTTTGTTTGAATTCAATTCATAAGCTCTTCCATGAATTTGAATCTAATTTCGTAATATAAGCCGTTCTCGATTTCTATTTTGTGTAAATGGTATATGTGCTGAGATTGTGTGAAATTGAGGAGTGGAGCCTCCATGAGAGGGGTGGATTCCCCGGGGCTTTAACCCTCTATCCGCTATGGACTGCTCAGTTCCCGTTACGGGTTGCTTTGTCACAAGACTCTTCTCAATCTCGTGATTAATTGTGAGTGGAGTGGAACCCCCAGTGGAGGGGTGGAGTCCCTGGGGCTATGGCCCTGTGTCCGCTATGGACTGCTCTATTTTCGCTATGGGATACTCACGCTAATATTATATGATCCGTGATGTGATGTGATGTGATACGTTTGTATTATACTCTGTGTACTCCATCTCGCATAAGCTTGCTTCTCAAATATGATATGAAATTCAGTTCTGCTATCTTATTTCGATAGTGCTTAATTTCATACACCCTGGCATCATGACATGGCGTGTTTTAAGATCATGTTTTCAAGTATTTTTTTTTGCTAATATGATTCGACACACATGAAATTGCCAGATTTAGTCTATTTGTGCATCTATGCATGAATGAGAATGATTATGTATTATTTTGCACTGTTATTATATCCCTACTGAGCTTAGAATATAGCTTATTCCCCAACTATACGTCACAGCTACAGGAGCTGACACTGAGAAGAATCTGGAGCAGGAAGAGGATCCAGATTACGCTCCTGGGGACGAGGAGGAATTGCCTGAGGACTACTATTGGTAGCTGGCTTGGGTTGAGCTTGAGCACGTGATAGTTTTTTTGGAATTTTTGTCATACGGTATAGTACTTTGATAAACGAGAATACAATGATGTATATTTTTGGCTCCACTGTTTAGGTAAAGGACAACCTTCACTGTTGGATGCTTTGTATAGTCTTGGATAGCTATGGATAGTTAGTTTTTGGATGCTCATGTGCTATTTAGATTACTTGTTTCACTATGCTATCCGCTTGCATACTTTGTTTTAGCACGAATGTATGCCAACCAAAATAATAGATGGCACGGTCCTTCCAAGCATTTAATTTGGAAGATCGAGCTGTTATGAAGTGAAGTAAACCCTTCGCTACCCTTGTAAACTATGATTCAGATCTCGCAATTTGATCTGACGGCTCGAGTTTTGGGGTAAGGAAACCCGGTCTGTCATAGGCGGTATCAAAGCCTAAGCGCTAGATTAAATGCACTATGATAGAGCAGATCCAATGTCACACCGTGTGTCACTTGGAGTAACAAAGACCTAGTCTGAATACCTATAGGACTAAGGTTCTGTATACAGAACTATGATCTAAGTATAAGTAAGGGTCTCAGGATCAGAGCTGAGACTCAAAGCTTTAGAATCTATCTAACTTAGAGTTGATTGGCCGTGACAGGTCAATATGCCTCCACGATGGGGAAGACCTAGGACCGTCAATATAGAAGACACCACAAACGGTGAGGGAATTGCCTCTGGAGCAAATGAAATCCCCCAAAACAATAACAATGCATCTGGAATGGGGAACAACACTGATAATGCTCCAAGAGATAATAACAACCAACAATTGTTAGAGACTATGGTAAATGCAGTGGCGTTGCTTACGGAGAGTCGTCACCCACCGGGTTTTCAGGAGTTCAGGAGGATGAGGCCTCCAAGTTTCTATTAGCAGACAGATCCGATGGAAGCAGAATAGTGGTTGATTCAAATAATGAAGATCCTACAGAGAATCAGGTGCACGGAAGAAGAAAAGGTGGATTGGGCCTCATTCCAACTCGAGGGTGAAGCAGACCCTTGGTGGAAGTCTATAGAGAGGACACGAACACCAGGGACACCCTGGACTTGGGAAAAATTGTTAATCAATGAAAAATACCATTTTTCACCTCCTAACCTGACCTTTGATGGACCTTTGAGTTGACTCATAATGTGTCCTGAGTGTGTTTTATAGTTAAGCAATAAATTGCACTCATGGTGTAGACATCCATCTAAAAATGCCAAAGAAGGGACTTGCTGCTTCAACATGTGCTAAGGCAGCCCAAAAGGACAGCCAATCAAGCAGTTCATAGAGCCTCAAAGGTCTATGGGAATGGCATGTGTCCAACTGGGCACATATGGGAGCAAGAGAAAATGCATTGGATGAAGATTGAACCCTTAAGAGGCTATTGTGTGCTGGACAGATGAAGGACAACACCCCAAAACTGTGTGCCAGCTATGGAAGCAAAGAACAGGACATGTCGAGAAGTTAATTCAACCTGTCGACAGGTTTGTGTGCTTGAATATGAAGAGGTTGAGAGGTTCCCAGAACCTATCGAGGAGTTGAAATTGAATGAAGCAACCTGTCGAGAAGACCTGAATCTGAATTATAACCCATCGACATGTTCTGATGAAGAAAAATGAATATGTCGAGAGGTTGATAGAACCTATCAAAGGGTTGGAGCAGAGAAAGGGCAACCCGTCGAACAATGCATAATAATATGTCGAGAGGTCACCTGATGCAGAGTTTTCTCGTGAGTTTCAGAAAGCTAGAATTAAACTTGTCGAGAGGTTCCCCTGAACCGATCGAATAGTCAAAGTGAACATAGCGAAGACTCACCTAGAGCTGGATTGGACCTCGCGAGGCTGAATTATACTGTCAAGAGGATGGCTGAAGCTAGTGCAACATTTACACATTGAATCCATCCTGTCGAGCAATAAAAAGATCCTATCGAAGGCTACACCCAACCTGTCAAATGGAGCACCAATGAGACTCAGAACCTGTCGAGAGGTTCTCTGAACCTCTCGAAGCACGATCTAGGAACTTCTCAGTTCCAGCCACATCAACAGCTCACTTTAGTGCTCTATGCACATGTTTCGAGGCATATTAACAACCCTTAGGGGTATTTTTGGAATACATATCGGCATGGATGGGAACCTTCTAACCACCTCACATGTACTTGTCTAGTTTGAACCAATTGGGGGGAGTTTCTAGAAGAAAAATCAGCCACATCAGTAGCTCAAAATAACATAATTATTCCCTTGAGTTCTGATTGGCTGAAACATATCTGAGGACAGAGGGAAAGACTACTAATTGATGAGAAGTTTCATTGAAGAACCATCTAGAAATTGAGAGACCTCAGACCAAATTCGAAATTCCCCTTTCCCTCTAAAATTTGAACCCTCTTCCTTCTTCCCCATTCTCTCTTTAGTCCAACTATGGTTGGCTAAACAGTTTTAGTAGCTAGGGTGAGGTTGAGAGCTATAAATTGAGAGGTTCAAGGCTTTGTATGGGATTAGATGTTGTACAGATTACAAATATGCGAATAATATACTATAAGTTTGTATTAAATCAGTAATTGTTGGCTGTAAAGTTATATTTGATCTACAGATGTCTTGATTGGCATTTGATTTTCCTAGATTGAATATCCCTGTGGATGCCTGAGCTTGTAGCCTTGCGTCCACATCATTTGCAATAATTTAATAATTCTGATCAACACCCTTGAATTGGAGGAAATCTCTAGGATGATCTGTGACAATTAAAGTGGACAGATCATAGCCTTAAGATTAATCTGATTCTTTGGTTTAGGTTGAATTTTTATACCTTGCATTTGAGCTTGTAGCCAGATGAAGGAGAGTTATAAATCGATCTCTTGCATTGCCTCTGAACCAATAAATTTTCAGTGAAGACCAAAATCCCCAGCTGCTATTCCCCCCCTTTTGATTTTAATCCTTTTCTTTATCTTTTTAAATCTGTGTTTTAATCAGTTCTGGATCATTTGCATCTTACATTGTGTTTCTGTAGTTTTTAGTAAAGTGACAATCCCTAAAACCTCTCCTCTTTCCTCTCTTCCCTTAGTTTAAATTAGGATAGGATAGAGTGCTAGATCTGTTCTAGATCTGGAGATTTACCACATTTTGAATCACATTTCCCTGTGGACATACCCTTACTTACCCCTTTAAAGCTTGCTGCAACAACCTTGGTTCTTGTAGGTCAGATTGTCTTACCTTTGGTTCTATTTTGTTGTAATTTTTCCTCTAGTTAGTTTGCTATTTTTAACCCTTTAATAATTGCAAAGTAAGCAATACAGTAAGTTTTTGGCACCGCTGCCGGGGATCTATATTTTTAGAATTGGTAGATCTATGTTTTTCTTATTTTAGATTTAGATCTACAATTGCCTATTTTGTGTTTGACTAATTGCTGCTGTAGTTTTTTATAGTTTAATTTTGTGTTGCAGATCTGGATTTGTTCTCCTGAGAGGAGCATTGTGCTAATTTGAGGAGTAAGCTGTGCTTAAAGTTGCATTTCCTAACTCTTTTACATTTTTAGATCTGTAAATTTTTAGATAAGCAGCAATAGTTGTTTGTTTTTGTGATTATTTTGTTGAAATCTGTGCTGTAATTTTGTGTGCTATATTTTGTTTCTGTTGTGTGTATGCTTGGTAGAGGATCTCTCAATGCTGAGATTGTTCCTTTACATCTTGAAGTTGAGAGGCTTCTCAGACCTAGGCAATCCCTACACACACCTGTGGTTAATTGTGATATTTCTACAATGGGTGAGCAACCTAGGACATCGAAAGAATTCAATGCACCAGGGGTATACAATTCCTCCTTCTGCATTCAATTCCCTGCTGTCCAAGGAAACTATGAAATTAAATCTTCCATCATACAGATGTTGTCCTCATTTCATGGCCTGAGTAAGGAAAACCCATACAAGCACATTGATGGATTCGTAGGCCTGTGTACTACTTTCAACATTGCTGGTTTTGGGGAGGAAGCAACTAGGCTAAGGCTCTTTCCTTTTTCATTAAAGGACAGAGCCAGAACTTGGCTGTCTATGCTCCCAACCAATAGTATTTAGTCATGGAATGACCTTCAATGTCAATTTCTGGCCAAATTTTTCCCTATGTCCAGAACAAGTCAGCTGAGGAAGAGCATAATTTCATTTGCTCAGTCCCCAACTGAAGACTTTCAACAAGCATGGGAGAGATTTAAGGAGCTTTTAAAGCAATGTCCCCATCACCAAATTTCTGAATGATAACTTGTTCAAAGTTTCTATCAAGGAATTGATCCCAAGAGCAGAGACATGGTGGATGCCTCATATAGGGGTACTTACCTCCACAAGACAGCTAAAGAGGCCTGGGACTTATTTTATATAATTAGTGAATATTCTATGCAAAGGGACACTCTGTCTAAGGACATTGAGACTCCTGTTAGATTACTGAGAGAGAACACTACAAGAAGAAAAATGTATGAGGTCAGTGGCTAGAATGATTTGAAGAGAAAGGTTGATAGCTTGATTCATAAATTTGATAAGCTCATGGGAGCAATGCAATCTCCAATGGCTACCAAAGTAGACGAGGCATGTTTGATATGCCAGTCCCCTACTCACTCCCTTGAAGAATGTCCCTCTGGTGCCCAATTTCCAGATCTAGTTATGGAGCATGTGAATGCTGCTCAGTCCTTTGGACAACAGCCAGCTGCTGGTTATCATTGGAGAAACCACCCCAACTTGAGGTGAAGACATGATAACTTTCAAAACTAGTAGCAGCAGCAACCACAACAGCCAACGCCATATAGAAATGCTCAGCCCTACCAGCAGAATTACTTCTCAAGGCCTTAATACCAGCAGCCTATGGCCCAACCTATGGCACAACTTGTACATCAAAGTGCACCAGCCCCAACACCCGTTAGATCCCTCACATTTGAAGAGCAAGTTCTGGCTTCATTATAAAATTTGGGCTCTTTGTCTTAAACAGTTAACTCCCATAGCCAAAGTATTAAGAAGATAGAGGACCACCTTGGTTAGCTATCTAATACTTTGACTAGGAGAGAAGAGGGAAGGCTGCCTAGTCCGCCTATGAACAACCCAAAAGGGCAGTATATGGTAGGTGAGACTTCTTCACATGAAGAAGCTAAATCTGTAACCACTTTGAGAAGTGGAAGGCTAGTTGATAATAAGGTTGGTGTTGAGCCTGAGAAGAGTGCAGGAAGAGAAAGAACAACCCATGATGATATGCAGCAGGAGCAACATATGAGAAATAAAGGAGATGTTGATGAACCCCAACAGAAAAATAAAAATAAAAATAAGGAAAAAACTGATGAGATTGCTAAGGCAACAAATGGGAGATCAGTCCCCCATTTACCATTTCCCAATGCACTTCAAGCACCTTCTCCTTTTGACAAGGGGAATGCTAAAGTTGAGGAAATGATGGAAACATTTAGACAAGTGAAGATTAATTTTCCTTTACTTGATGCAATCAAACAAGTGCCAACCTATGCAAAGTTTTTAAAAGATTTGTGCACACACAAAAGACAATCTAGGATACACCTATCCAAGAAGGTCTTTTGTGCTGAGAAGTGAACCAAGTGCTATCCATTGAAACTCCAACAAAGCTCCAAGACCCTAGAGTTCCCACAATCTGTTGCATCATTGGGGATCACACCATTAAAAAAGCCTTGTTAGATCTGGGAGCCAGTGTGAACCTACTTCCATATTCAATTTATAAGAAGTTAGGCTTGGGAGAATTGAAGCCCACACAGGTGGTGTTATAGCTTGCTGACAAATCTGAAAGGAGGCCAGTGGGAATGATAGAAGATGTGCTAGTTGGGGTTGACAAGTTTTTCTATCCAGCAGATTTTCTGGTTCTTGACATAGAACCAAGCAAGTGCACTACTTTCATTCCTGTAATTTTGGGCAAACCTTTCTTGGCCACTACCAATGCTTGTATACAATATAGATCAAGTGTAATGGAGGTATCTTTTGGTAATATGAAAGTTAAATTGAATATTTACAATACAGCAAGTCAGCGTCACTTAGATAGTGGGGACTGCTTTAAGATTGATGTGTTGGATGAGCTTGTGGAAGAGACCTTGCCTAAGCTGTTGCATTGTGATGACATGTGTTATGTTTTGAAAATGTGTGGAATGAAATTGTAGAAGAAAAGGCCCCCACACCTGTGATTCAAGAGGTAAAAGCCTTAAATTCTGAAGTGGGGCTAGCAATAAGGTATCTTCCTTGGAAACCAACTGTGCTGCCTCGTCCACCACCTTCTAAGGTACCTTTGCTGCCTTCACTCATAAGTCCACCTGATGTGGAATTGAAACAACTGCCCAAGTCTTTGAAATATATATTTTTGGGGGCAAATCAGAAGTTGTCTGTGATAATTTCTTCTTCCCTCACTGATGAGCAAGAAAAAGAGTTGTGGTGTGTGTTGAAAAAGCCTAAGAGACCAATAGGTTGGATTATTGCTGATCTGGAGGAATCAGTCCTACTATTTGTATGCATAAGATCCACTTGGAAGAGGGTTCCAAACCCTCTAGAGTGATGTAGAGAAAGTTAAATCCCCACATGCAAGAAGTAGTGAGTGGTTAAATTTTTAGATACAGGAGTCATCTATCCCATTTTAGATTCTGAATGGGTGGCACCTACTTAGGTGGTACCTAAGAAATTTGTAATCACTATGGTTAAATCAGATTCTGGTGAGCTAATTCCAACTAGGGAAACTATTGGTTGGAGGGTTGCATTGATTATCGAAAGCTCAATTCAAAAATCTGAAAATACCATTTTCCTTTACCCTTCATAGACCAGATTTTGGACAAGTTGGCAGGTAAAACTTTTTATTACTTTCTTGATGGATACTCTGGGTATAACCAGATTCTTGTGTATCTACAAGACCAAGAGAAAATAACTTTCACATGTCCATTTGGCACCTTTGCCTATAGAAGGACGCCATTTGGATTGTGCAATGCCCCTGCAACATTCCAAAGGTGTATGTATGTCACCTTCTCGGATATGATTAATTAATTTTTAGAGATATTCATGGATTATTTTTTTATCTTTAGGGATAGTTTTAGCGAATGTCTACATCATCTTAGCCTAGTGCTACATAGATGTAAAGAAATCAACTTAGTTTTGAGTTGGGAAAAGAGTCATTTTATGGTCAATCAAGGCATTGTCCTTTTCCATGTTGTTTCCACAAAGGCATAGAGGTAGACTAGGCTAAAATTGATTTGATTACACATTTTCCCCCACCTAAAACTGTCAAACAGGTTAGATCTTTTCTGGGGCATGCTTGTTTTTATAGGAGATTCATCAAAGATTTCAGCAAAATCTCAAAACCTCTTTGTCACCTGCTATGCCAAGAGGTTCCTTTTATACTCAATGATGAATGTCTCACTGCTTTTGAGTTTTTAAAAGGCTGTTTAACCTCCACACCTGTCCTTCAAGCACCTGATTACTCGTTTTCATTTAAGCTGATGTGTGATGCATCAGATTTTGTTATAGGTGCAATTTTGGGGCAATGAAAGGAAAAGTTACCTTGTGTGATTGCTTATGCAAGCAAGACAATGATTGATGCTCAGTTAAACTATACCACAACTGAGAAGGAATTGTTAGTCATTGTCTATGCTTTGGAAAAATTCAGGCCTTATGTGTTAAGATCTAGGATTGTGGTGTCCACAGACCATTCAGCCCTGAAGTGTCTTTTGTCAAAAAAGGATGCCAAGCAAAGATTAATCAGATGGATCCTCCTATTATAGGAGTTTGATCTTGAGATTAAAGACAAAAAAGGGGGAAAATGTGGTAGCAGACCACCTATCCAGGATCCTAGCTGCTGAGTTTGATAGGATGCCTGTCAATGACACATTTCTTGATGAACAGCTGTTTACTATCAGCATGACCGCACCTTGGTTTGCAAATATAGTAAACTACTTGGCAGTGGGTAGGATTCTCCCACATTAGAACAAAATGGATAAGGAACTTTTCTTTGCTCAGATAAGATATTACATGTGGGGGGATCCATACCTTTTCAAGCACTGTGCAGACCAAGTTGTGAGAAGGTGCCTCTGAGAATGAATTGCACAACATGCTAACCATGTGTCATGAATAGGCTTATGGAGGCCATTTCAGTGGAAACAAGACAACTGCAAAGATACTTCAAAGTGGATTTTATTGGCCCACTATCTTCAAGGATGCATAGCAGCATTGCAAAGCTTGTGAGAGATGCCAGAAAATGGGAAGTATTTAAAAAAGAAATTCCATGCCTATACAGCCTATACTTGTTGTTGAATTATTTGACATTTGGGGGATTGACTTCATGGGTCCTTTCCCTCCTTCCTATGGATATAATTTTATTCTTGTGGCTGTGGACTATGTGTCCAAATGGGTTGAAGCCATAGCCACAAGAACCAATGATCACAGAGTTGTCATCAACTTCTTGAAAGATAACATTTTCTCTAGGTTTGGTACCCCAGAGCTATCATTAGTAATGGGGGTAGCCACTTCTGTAATAGACAGTTTGAGAACTTGCTTAGAAAGTTCTCTACGACACACATAGTTTCCACCCCATACCACCCATAGATTAGTGGGCAGGTGGAAATTTCTAATAGAGAACTCAAACACATTTTAGAGAAAACTATGAGCAGAGATAGGAAGGATTGGTACCTGAAGTTAACTGATGCTCTTTGGGCTTATAGAATTGCCTATAAGACCCTAATAGGGATGTCTCCCTTTAGATTGGTGTATGTTGGTCCTCTTTCGAGACTCTTGCTGCTATTTTATTAAGAACAGTAGAAAGAATAAATCAAGAGTGGGGAATTGGAGATGGGTCAGCACAGCAAGTCTGAAATAAATACAGCCATGTAAGATACAGAGTCCACTGTAGCAAGTTTTGATAAGTAAGAGTTTGTCCCACAGAGAAATTGATCCAGAACCCAAAATGGACTATAATAGTAGGCCTCCAGATCTTGCTATAGATCTGACAATCCTAAAGAAAGGCAGTTGGGTGTCACGACTACACTAAATTAATCTTAAAAATAGAGAAATAAATTGTAGCCCTATCCTAAAGAAAGGGTTAAAAGGAAGATAGTGGTAGTGTGTACCAAAATAAAATACAAAAATTATGAGAAGTAAGAAGGTTAAGCTAGCTTTAATGATGTAGTAAAGTAACTCAGATTTAGTATGTCTCTGCAGTGCTCCTTGTTGAGACACTATTAATAGCCTCAACAAGGTATAAGCTCTAGTTTAACCCATGCCATTTGGGGCGCTCTTAGGGCTATACTCTGTCCACTATAATGGTCACAGGGTATCCGATAGAGTCTGTCAAATCCTATTAGTTAAACTAGAAATTTGCTAGTCTAATCTAAAAGAGTGGACTGATCATTTCTATAGCCACTGGACCAACTCTAGCCATGAATACTATTGCAGCACTATGTAATGCCAGTGCTACAAGCTCCCCAGATCTGTGCACAAACTTGACTGACATCCATAGGTATTCCAACCCATAAGATCCTAAGTGCTTTGCTAAGGCTTACCGCTCACTAGTGCCCACAAAAAGGACCATGCAATAGGTTGAATAAGGCTTTAGATTTAGCTGGTCATTGCTACAAAAGGCATGCAATGACTCAGCCTCAAACTACAATTACTATAAAGAGACCAGATCTAACATCTGATATCGATTAGGTAAGACAGAGGGGAGCCAGTTACTGTACAAACCTCCTCACAAGGCTCTAGAGCTCATGTGCAGAGGAGAAGAATCCTTCTCAGACATGTGAATGGACACAACCTTAGGGCTATACTCTGTCCACTTGAATGGTCATAGGGTATCCCATTAATCGGTCCATCCCATAGAGGTCTGAGAAAGAACATGTAAACTATTGCAACCACCATGGTCAGTAGGCCTCCGAGCTCTCCAGATCTCACTAGAGATCCAACATTGCTTTCCATGTGTCTATCAAACCAAGGGAAATCAGATGGTAAACAATAGATCTACTAAAAATTGAATGGGCTAGTCCCAAATACATGAATCCTAGAGACATATAAAGAAACCATAAGATTCTAGATTTGATTAAGCATTAAAATAGCAGTTCATTAATAACAGCAAAACTTACAATGAATTGTCTCCTGGCTATAGCCCATACACAACTGCTCATCCAAGATTCCAATATATACAAAAATCTATTACAAAACTGAAACAAAACTAAACCTAGCTGCTTACAGGGGGATTAGCCAGCAAGTGCTAAGCTAAGAGAGAAGAAAAATAGGAGAAAGAGGTGATCAAATCCTAACCTTAACACGCTAGAGCTCTCAGCCAGCAGAGGATGAAAGAATGATGAAAATAATAAACTCTAAGTACAACTTATATACTCTATCAAAACGACCATGGCTCTAAAGAGATTAACCCTAATTTTTCTAGTAGACGTGGCACTGTTACAACCCTTGAATGCCTCGAGATGTGTGCTTCAAAATCCATGCCTCGAGAAGTGTGCCCTAGCCTAGGGAAATTCCCAAAAGGTCCCTGAGTTAAACTAAGAAGTAGAGAGCCTGCGTTTCACGGGATTGGAAGCTGTTTTAGTTTACTCGCACAGTTGCTTTGCTCTTGTAGAGTTGCCTTTGGCTGATGGAATGGCTCATTCGTGCAGTAAACCTTTAGTGAATCACGTAGTTGCTTCACATCGCAATGCTGTTGCGGAGATGATCTGAAGAGCCAGGGTGTTTCAGACAGTAGAGCTTCAGGAGCTCTCTCTCGCTAAGTACTCGCACAGGTGGGCTCCTACGCTCGCATAGTAACTTGTAAGGCTCCAGAGTGCGCAAGATCTGCGCGAGGGGAATTATGGGCGTCTCTCTCTTCTAGGGCCACGCGAGAACTCCGCGAGGTGACTTTTTGTTCGCTATGCATATGGGCTCGCTAGGTTCCTCGCATGACTGCTTTGAGGCATGATCTCTGTGAGAGCTTCACAACCATGAATTATGAAGGTTTTACACCACGAGATCTTTGCGATGTCTTTACAACTCTCCTATTGACTATGCGGCCTATCTGTGCCAGAGCTTCTTCCACTGCATCTTTAGCTTCGTGAGGAGGCTCCTCCACTCTGCGAGGTCTGTTTCTTGACACTCTGATGTATTACACTTGTTGTCGCAGCATCCTTCCTTCTTAGCTGACTTCAGTCATCTGCTAGACTTTAGGTCAATGATGATCAACACCAGTGAGTCACCATGTTGAGCACTACCAAGGTGTTCTATTAGGCTTTGGTTCAGCTATCATCTTCGCTTATATTCTCTCTTCCTTGGGCCAAAAAGCTAGGATTTTGTATTAAGCTGCACATTTTATTACTAACTGTAAAACATACTTAAATGATTATTAGTGGGCTTCAAGGTCCATAAAAGGCTAGGTTAAAAGGTGAAAAGTGGTACTTTTCAGTGCATAACACACCCCCAAACCTACTCTTTGCTAGTCCTTAAGCAAAGGATAAATTAAAACAACTACTCTAAGAATTGAAATGCCACTTTTGTAGGGAGTGCGGATACATTTAGCATCTGTACCAAGCCTTTTAAACCCCTAGGTGATCCCTAGTGGAGGAGTGAAGTCTTCGGAGGGTTTTCAGTGAAGATACCCACAAACTTCTTAATGAAATAGTTAACAAAGGTGCAACATTCTCAGGTCAGCTGTCAAGAAATAGAGCATCAGTTCACCTTTGATTCAATAGAAATGTGAGGAATTTGGACATGAAAAGCACAGAATCTAATCATCACAAACTCTACCTGAGTGCACAATTTTTCCAATTAGCTCACAACAAGGGGGTAACACATGTATATCAGCACTGAGCTCATCATTAATTTAAAACTTAAGTTATAGGCCATGCCTAATACATTCAACTTCAGACCCAATGCTCACCAGGGCATACTCTCACAAGGGACCTTGAGGGTTTCATTTTCTCTCAAGCTCAAGAGAAGTTACATCCCCCAAATGGGTCTGTAAGCATGAGCATAGGCAAAACATTTAAGTCTTGACATCATTGGCAAGTCCTCACCATAGATTGGACAACTCCTTGTCTCTGCATGATAGCTCATTTAACTTTGGATCACAAAGTCTTTAGCTGGGCTGTGATGTGGCTTATGAAGTGGGTTATGAAGAATGGAAGGTTGAAAAGGGATTCAAAATTGAGAAATCAGTAAGTGAAGGAGGTGATTCATGACTTCGCCCCTTTGTAGTTTTGTCCCTTTCATTTTCTTTCAAATTATTTATTTATTTATATTTCTTTTCAGATTTGAAGTGGCTAGCTTCTCCTCTTCATTTTGATTTTTTTTTTCTTCAATGAACTTGTCCTCTTGACTCCTCTCTCTCCTTTTCATTATTATTTTTCTTTCTTTTCTTGCATTCTTCTTTCTATTTTTTTTTTAATTTTATAATTTTTTGTATTTTAGTGTTTGTGACTTGCCACCTCTTTCCTCAGCTGCTACACTGCTCATCTTTAGGTATCTCTTCTCCATTCACCCAATGTTGACCCTATCTTGTCCATCTTCAGCTCCTTCTCCTTTACCTTCTGAATTCTCAGAGTGAGGGTAGGTTTGAGTCTGGTCCATAGGTTCAAGTGCAAGTACTCAAGTATATTTTGAAGAAAATTAGAGATTAAGGCTCAACAGGTGTGTGCACAAGGGCAGTTGATTAGGATTTGGTCTGTTTAAGCTCAAACTGTCCAAGGGAAGGCCTTAGTCCTTTCCTAAGTTTCATGAGTGCTGTCAGTTGTTTCAACTTGGAGGTGCCTAACTTCTAGTGAGGGCATTGCCTCAGCCAATCCTTAGAGCTAGAAGAATTGCCTTAGTCACTCCTCAAAGGAAGGAAATTTTTTTGTTGTAGGCCTAACTCTGACGGGTTATGGTCTTCCATTGAACTTTTAAGTATATCCTTACCTTTTTCTCTCTTTAATGATTCACTCAGTACTGATACAGGTGAGTTTACTTGGTGTTCACATCATGAAAAAGTTAAAATTTAAAAGCTTGTAATGCTTAAAGGTCTGCAAAATTTTAAACTTCTCATTTTTATAATGATCCTTAGGTAAGCATGGTTCTATTTCTATCTTACTCACTTGAATCTGCTACACTTAGGTTAACTATTTTATTGGCAGAACTTGCCACACCCCCAAACCTATGAGGAGCAGTGTCCTCACTGATTCAAAGGACAATGGGTGTGCAGCAGTGAACAAATAGAGGTACATAAAACACTACACTAAAGTAGAGAAAATCAATAAATGGACACAAAACACATTGACAAACACACAAACAGGCAAACAAAGATGAAACAAAGTAAGAGGTACACAGAAGTAAGAAAAAGAAAATTCATTATATTGGAAAATGTATTTACAACACACTACTCCAAACTCAAAACATGTGCACGATGCTAACCATCTAAAGGTCAGCTGGTTCATTCTTAATTTTAACCCCTTTTCCTTTGTCTTTCTTCTGCTGTACAGTTGGTGGTGGGGGTACTCTCCTAGTTGCTATAGCCAGTTGCCTCTCAAGGATTTCAGCCTTTTGTTAAGCCAATTTAGCTCGATTTCATGCAAATCATGATCGGGGTTTCTCAATCATTCATCAACAAACACATAGCCGATTCAGATGATACAAAGGCAGAAGCTTTCATTCAAAAATAATTAAAATATAGACAAAGCAAAACAATCAAACCAACATAACACACAAAATACAATGACAGAATTCTAAAGAACATAATTCAACACAAAAATTTCATACATATGATACAATTATAACCAATATTTGGCTCACTGGGCACTAACTTCCTCCTGAGTAGAGGATGCATCACCAATCATAAACTGACCTTTCGAGTTTGTCAGGGGCTGACTAGGCAATTTTCCTTCCTCCCTCTTGTTCAGAGCATTACAGATCTAACCAAGCCGGTCCTCAATCTTTTTTATGCTCTGTCCATGAGAATTTACAGTCTCCACCAAGTTCCCCAAATTCTACATTGAAGCCAGCATCTGCTCTTCAAATGAAGAGGACGAGGGGCACGCATTGAGGGGCGAAACCAATTTTACCTTGGTGGGTAACCTTGATTAATCTGGAGATGGGGTCTGTAGGGAGCTACCATTTGCTACTGCTGGGGTTGAGGATATGAGTCTTGTCTCCACCTCAGATTTGGGTGGTTCCTCCAAGAATACCCAGCAGGCTACTGCCCAAAGGTTTGAGCAGCATTGGCATCCTCCATAACAAAATCTAGAAATTGGTTGGCAGATGGACAATCATGAATAGAATGTGTGGGGGATTGGCATATCAGACATGCCTCCTCCACTTGTGTAACCATCTGAGGCTGCATCACATTCATCAATTTGTCAAACTTCAAGCTCAGGTTGTCCACCTTCCTCTCCAGATCACCTTGCACCTTCACTTCATATATTCCACCTCTAGGGGTGGCCTCTTTCACTATTTTAGCTAGAATCTGACTGTCATTGCGTGGCAGAGACTCCTGCTGCATGAAATTCTCCCCTATTATATCAAACAACTTTCAAGCTTCCTCAGCTGTCTTGTGGAGGTAGCTACAACCACAGGAAGCATCTACCATATCCCTGCTCTTGGCATTAATTCCTTGATAAAATACTTGAACAAGCTGCCACATTGGGATTTGGTGTTGGGGGCATTGTTTTAACTTCTCTTGGAATCTTTCCGAAGCTTCATTAAAATTGTCTGTTGAGGACTGAGTGAATGACAAATTTTTTTTCCTCATTTGGCTTGTTTTGTTCATAGGGAAAAACATTGCCAACAATTTGGTTTGAAGGTCACTCCATGACTGTATGCTGTTGACTGGGAGCTTTGATAGCCATGTGCTGACTTTGTCCTTTAATGAAAAAGGAAAAAGCCTCAATTTAGTGGCCTTAGGCCCCAAGCTAGAAATATTGAAGGTAGTGCAAATTGCTAAAAATTGGTCAATATGTTTGTAGGAATCTTCTTTAATCAGCCCATGAAATGAAGGCAGCATACTGATGGTGGAGGATAATTTCACAGTTCCCCTCAACAGAGGGAAACTGAATGCAGAAGGGAGAGGTATACTCCCTAGGTGCATTATATTCTTTTAATGTCCTCTGCCTCTCAACCATGATAGCTGGTTCAGTCTCAATAGCAAGGCCCTGGGTGGTGTGTCTAGGTCAAAGGATCCTTTCCACCTCCAGATTTGGGGGTTCCAAGTCAGGGTTTAAGGACCTTCTACCGAGCATACACTCACCAATAGTAATAAAAATGCTTACAAGCACACAGAAATAATTTCAATAAAAAAAAAAGTAAAAACTACACAGATTTACACTAAACAAAATAACAAGAGATTCAACATAAATGGCATGAGATTTAGGGGAAAGAAAGTGCAAATAGAGCTAGCTACACTCCACTTGCAGCTCTAGCTTTTCCCTTCTTCTGCTGTCCATTTCTGCAAAATTCCACAAAGAATCAGTAGTACTTTAATTCTAGATTAAACACAACTATAAAGAATTTGTTAGTCTAAGTTATAGTACAACTCAGGTCTACAAAAAAGATCAATATCCCCAGCAGCAGCGCCAAAAACTTGTTGGTCCTCTTTCGAGACTCTTGCTGCTATTTTATTAAGAACAGTGGAGAGAATAAATCAAGAGTGGGGAATTGGAGAGAATTAAGAGTTTGTCCCACGGAGAAATTGATCTAAAACCCAAAATGGGCTATAATAGTAGGCCTCCAGATCTGACAATCCTAAAGAAAGGGAGTTGGGTGTCACGACTATACTAAATTAGTCATAAAAATAAAGAAATAAAATGTAGCCCTATCCTAAAGAAAGGGTTAAGAGGAAGATGGTGGTAGTGTGTGCTAAAATAAAATATAAACATTATAAGTAAGCAGGTTAAGCTAGAGTTAATGATGCAGTAAAGTAACTCTGATTTAGTCTGTCTCTGCAGTGCTCCTTGCTGAGAAGCTATTATTAGCCTCAACAAGGTATAAACTCCCAATTTAACTCATGCCATTTGGGGCGCTCTTAGGGCTATACTCTATCCACTATAATGGTCATAGGGTATCCGATAGAGTCTGTCAAATCCCATTAGTTAAACCAGAAATTTGCTAGTCTAATACAGAAGAGTGGACTGATCATTTCCACAACCACTGGACCAGCTCTAGCCATGAATACTATTGCAACACTATGTAATGTCAGTGCTACAAGCTCCCCAGATCTACGCACAGACCTGGCTCACATCCATAAGTATTCTAACCCATAAGATCCTAAGTGCTTTACTAAGGCTTACTGCTCACTAGTGCACACAAAAAGGACCATGCAATAGGTTGAATAAGGTTTTAGATTCAGCTGGTCATTGTTATAAAAGGCCTGCAATGACTCAGCCTCAAACTGCAATTACTACATAGAGACCAGATCTAACATCTGATGTCGATTAGGTAAGACAAATGGGAGCAGTTACTATATAAACCTCCTCACAAGGCTCTAGAAGCTCATGTGCAGAGGAGAAGAATCCTTCCCAAACTTGTGAATGGACACAACCTTAGGGCTATACTCTATCCACTTGAATGACCACAGGGTATCCCATTGGTCTATCCATCCCACAGAGGTCTGAGAAAGAACATGTAAACTGCTGCAATCACCATGGTCTACAAGCCTCCGAGCTCCCCAGATCTCACTACAGATCTAGCATTGCTTTTCATGTGTCTATCAAACCAAGGGAAATCATATGGTAAACAATAGATCTACTAAAAACTGAATGGGCTAGTCCCAAATACATGGATCCTATAAACATCTAAAGAAATCATAAGATCTATAGATTTAATTAAGCATTAAAAAAGTAGTTCATTGATAACAGCAAAACTTATAATGAACTGTCTCATGGCTGCAGCCTATACACAACTGCTCATCCTCGATCCCAATGTATACAAAATCTACTACAAGACTGAAACAAAACTAAACCTAACTGCTTACAGGGGGATTAGCCAGCAAGTGCTAGGCTAAGAGAGAAGAAAAATAGGTAAAAGAGGTGATAAAACCCTAACCCTAGCCTGCTAGAGCTCTCAGCCGACAGAGGATGAAGGAAAGATGAAAATAATAAACTCTAAGTACAGCTTATATACTTTGTCGAAACGGCCTTGGCTCTCAAGAGATTAACCCTAATTCTTCTAGCAGACGTGGCACTATTACAACCCTTGAATGCCTCAAGATGTGTGCTTTGAAATCTATGCCTTGGGAAGTGTGCCCTAGCCTTGAGAAATTCCTAAAAGGTCCCTGAGTTAAACTGAGAAGTGGAGAGCCCGCGCTTCGTAGGGCTGGCAGCTATTTTAGTTTACTCGCGAAGTTGCTTTGTTTTTATGGAGTTGCCTTTTGCTGATGGGAATGGCTCATTCGTGTAGTAAACCTTTAGTGAATCGCACAGTTGCTTCATGTCACAATGCTATCGCGGAGATGATCTGGAGAGCCAGGGTGTTTCACGCAGTAGAGCTTCAGGAACTCTCTCTCGCTAAGTACTCACGCAGGTGGGCTCCTGCACTCGTGTAGTAACTTTTAAGGCTCCAAAGTGAGTGAGATCTGTGCTAGGGGAATTTTAGGCGTCTCTCTCTTCCAGGGCCATGCGAGAACTCTGCGAGGTGACTTTTTGTTCTCTATGCATATGGGCTCGCTGAGTTCCTCACACGGCTGCTTTGAGGCTTGATCTCCGCGAGAGCTTCGCGACCATGAATTCTGAATGTTTTACACTATGAGATCTTCGTGATGTCTTTACATCTCTCCTCTTGACTGCATAGCCTATCTACGCGAGAGCTTCTTTCACTGCATCTTTAGCTTCGCGAGGAGGCTCCTCAACTCTGTGAGGTCTATTTCTTGACACTCTACTGCATTACACTTATTGCTGTTGCAGCATCCTTCCTTCTCAGCTAACTTCAGTCATCTGCTAGACTTTAGGTCAATGATGATCAGCAACAGTGAGTCACCATGGTGAGCACTACCAAGGTGTTCCATTAGGCTTTGGCTCAGCTATCATCTTTACTTGTATTCTCTCTCTTCCTTGGGCCAAAAAGCCAGGATTTTATATTAAGCTGCACATTTTATTACTAACTGCAAAACATACTTAACAAATGATTATTAGTGGGCTTCAAGGTCCATCAAAGGCTAGGTTAAGAGGTGAAAAGTGATACTTTTCAGTGCATAACAGTGTATGGCAAGGCATGACATTTGCCAGTGGAGTTAGAACACAAAGCCTATTTGGCTATTAAATCATTGAATGTTGATCTAACTTTTACTGGTATGCACAGGAGGCTGCAGCTATCAGAATTGGAGGAGCTGAGATTGGAAGCCTACTCCAATGTAAGGATCTACAAAGAAAAAGTTAAAGCTTTTTATGATAAGCACTTGCTAGGAAAAGAGTTTGTTGCAGGCAATAAGGTATGGCTGTTCAATTCCAAATTAAAATTTTTCTCAGGCAAGTTGAGATCTAGATGGGAGGAACCTTACATTGTAATGCATGTATCCCTATCTAGAACTATTGAAATCATGGATCCAAAGGATGGTAGGATCATGAAAGTCAATGGTCAAAGGCTCAAACTCTTTGTTGAAAATGTAGTAGAGCCTGTGGTGACCATTCAGCTTCAAGAACCTCCAAAGTGTGACTGATTTTCAGCATTGTACACTATGTATCATAACTGTCAGTTTTATTGTTGTTGCTATTTTCAAAACTGTCTGTCATTGTATACATGCTGCCAATTTTGCTTAGTTTTATTTTCATTTATAATCATGAGTCATCTATAATAAGAGTAGGAAGGTCTCCAAGGCATGAGAAATTAAATAGGAACAGAGTAGGATTGATATATCTATGTGGAAGTTGGATTGGGAACTAATGAGAAATAAGTTTGGACTGAAAAACAACCTGTCGAGAGGTGTTGAGAGCATTTCAACAGGTACTGAGAGTTCCCAGTGTGCATTTCGACATGTATTGTGACCTGTCGAGAGGTGTGAAGAGATTCTCGACAGGTACTGAAGGTGTACATCTGAGATTCGACTGGATCTGTGTACCTGTCAAGGAGTTGAGGGAAGAAGTTGAGAGATAGTAAAGGTTGTTGGCTGCATTTTTGACAGGTTCTGATACCTGTCGAGACCTTAATTGCTGAGAAAAATAAACCTGTCGAGAGGTTGGATGAACCTCTCGACTTACAAATTATGAAGCCTATGAACCTGTCGAGAGGTTAAACAACCTCTCGAAACCTTCAGCCTAAGAAGTTTACAAATCCAAATGGTTTTGACTATTCTACAGGTTGTTTCAACATGTCAAAATCTTATTTCCAATCCTATCAAAATAGATTTTTACTTATTTTAAACCTATCGACAAGTCACTTTATCCATTGGACACCTTGTGCTCAGAGCCTGGTTCCTCCTCTGCACGATTTTTCATTTTCTTCTTTCTCCTCCATCTCACTGGTCCCAATCCCAAGTGCCTTGCCATTGTTCCAAGTGCATTAGCTTTGCAAGGTCAACATTTCGCACCTGGTTTGAGCTGGTTTGGTGTCGTGTATAGCAAGTTCTGAGAAACCCTAGGTTCTGTGGGTAAGTTCTTCTTCAATTTCCACTCTATGATTTTCCAGCTTTGTACTTCCCTATTTTTGTGTGTGTGGTTAATTTGATTGAGAAAGGAAGATTGTTGTGGGTTGTTGGGAGTTGATTGTGTGGATTGTGTGGCTCATGGCTGACCATGACGATACCCTAGCCGATCTTTTCAAACCCCCTTCCAAATCTGCCACAAAATTCACCAGGAAATCTAGTAGGGTAGCCACATAGCCAAAAGATGACCCACCTGCTAAAAGGAATCTCATTATGGAAAAACCCAAGAAAGCCAAAATAACTAAAGAGGTTATTGAGGATGTCCCTGTGCTTGAACCTCACCTTGAGGCTGAAACTGAGATACTTGAGAACCTGACAACCCCAAATGAGTTTGTGGATGCCTTAGACCTAATTCCTGAGACAATTTTTGACCTACCTTATTTTTCTAAGGTGGAGGAGTGCAAGGAAACCTTGGACTACTTGGTAAAGGCATCCCTGACACCTTTGTTGACACCATTACAAGAGTAGGTCTATCCCAGACTAGTCAAATTGTGGCATCAGAACTTCAAAAAAAGATGAAGCCAGGGTCAACTGATCCTATCCTTGTGGTTTTGATTGACAATTGGGTGCTAGTAGTGGACTACAGTGATATTGGGTTGGCATTAGGGATCCCATCCATTTTTTATTCAGCTTATGGCCTAGGAGCACCTGATATTGTGTCCTTCCGAGCAATGGCCAGACATTTGACTCAAGGCATTGTGGGCTCTGGGGAGTCATTGATGAGGAGAGACTTGGACTGTAGCCTGCTTTTCATAGATTCAATCTTGAGGAAAAATATTTATGTCAGTGAACTTAAGCAAGAGAGAAGAACTCCTATAGTGGATGCCCTTTACTTTTTCTCCAAGGGCTAGTTTTTAAATGCCTCTCAGTTGATATTTGAGGCCATGGTAGATGTGAATGAGAAAATAAAAAGAGGACAGTTGTTGTCAGGGTTACCCTACAGCAGACTCATCACTACTCTGTTAAGAAAAGGGAAATATGTTGTATAAAAGGATGAGCCAATGGATAAATTGAGTCCAAAAGTGTTTGGGAAAGGGGCTTGGTTAACAAGCATGACCCTGATTGGGAAAAGCAAGAAGAAAACAATGGGGAGTCCCGTCAGGCGACCAACTCAGCAGCTGCACCTGTGATTCCCACAGCCCCATCAGCCAGCTAAGTGGCTATACCTGAGATCTCTATAGCAGCCAGCTTAGATCCTCTGCCTACATCTGTTGATACTAGCTCAATACCTCCACCTGTGACCTCTGCATCCATACTCCTCCCTTTCACTGTCGTGACCTTGCCTATTGTCACCTCTATTGTTGTCAGCATCCCCATTCCATCACCTTCCATTCCATCCATTACAGTTCCCATACCTTCCAGCAGCTCACCCCTTCCACCATCACCTCCATCACCCTTGTGTCAACTCCTCCCACCACAGACCCAATTGTCACCTTACCTTCACTTCCCATCACAACCACCTACTAGAGAATATCCAAATCAGCCACAACCCCTCCAACTAGCCCATCCATCCCATCTATTGAACCCTTAAGCCCTGCACCTGTAGCTCCTTCTACATCATTTGGCCCAATCTCCTCTCCACTTTCCATACCTTTTGAGACTGACCTCACTACTTCCATGTCTCCTACCCAGGATGTGGAACACTTGACCACTAAGGGGTATTCATCCCTAATTGACTCCATTGTGGAGGACATTGGGCATGAGTACTCCCCTTTACCTGCCTCTCCACACCCTATCCCTTTCCACCATGCTTCCACATCCCCATTCTAGTCCATTATATTCACTCAACCTGTTACCCAAGCTCCTACATTACCTGATGCCTCTACTCAGATCCTTTCCCTTCTCACCTGCATCCTAGCCCAGCTGCAAACCAAAACAGCTAACTAATATGTGATGGCCACTTGCTTACATCCCATTCAAGCCACCCTACTTCCATCTACCTCAACCATTCAACCTCTTCCAACTCCAACTCCTACACCTACTCCGATACCCACTCCTCCTTCCCCTCAGTTGCCCCCGATAGTGGTGGCTTCCACTGCAGAGGTGGAAGAACCAATCCCTGCCCCTTCTACCCGAGACTCCTCTACTCAAACTGACTTTGAGAAAGTGGATTTGTCCATCCCTGTCGCAACCCCAACTGACCCCTTGGAGGCTGACCTACTCTTTTTACCTTTTACCTACCCCTCCACCCCACCTGAGTCAATTGCTGTGGAAGAGGAGCTGCCAGTGACCTTCATTTCACCATCACCAACACTTCCTGAGCTGCCCATCACGCCCTCCTCCATGGATGACCCTAACCATTGGGCCATTGTCCCATATGGCACCAACACCTTTTCACCTCTGCCATCCCTCACTAAAGCCATTGAGACCAACCCATATGTCAAGGAGGATGTGAGATTCCTAATGGATGTTGTCATGGATTTGCTACAGGAAGCCCATGAGGAGGATATTGACCCTATTTTGGAGGCCCATAGGAAAGAGGAATGGAAATTATGGAAGATGGTACTCAATTCCCTCGATCTTTACAAGATGTACAAACAGAAATCTGAAATGCTAGCTAGGTTAGTAAAAACCCTCTCCCTTTACTCAGCCTTGGGTTCTTCAGAATCCAAAGGCATTTTCATCAAGGAGCCTGGCACAAAGCCCAAGAAGAAGAAGCCAGCTACAATCAAATCCACCCCTGATGCTTCTAGTGCAGAGCCAGTGAAGAAGGACAAAAATCCTTATGAAGAAAAATATGCTTGGGACCCTCCTTTTATTTTAAGTTCAGATTCTGACTCTGATTAGGTGTAGAGTAGTTTGTGTTTAGCTTCTGTAGTCCTAGCTAGTTTAGTTGTATATAGTTTTCATTTTGTATTTTGCATCTTTGTATTCCTTTTGTATACTATCCATTATAATAAAATGTTCCTTTTCTGTGCAAATTTCATATATCTTTGTTGCTCATGTATCTCTTACTTTGTATAGTTTCATTTTACTTTTACCCTGCTGTTGCCTTTTGTTATACTTCAAAAGCAGTGAGGACACTGTTCCTCATAGGTTTGGGGGTATAGCAGGGTAATTATATATATAATTTGTATGAGATACTTCAGCCAAGTGCAATGGTATGAATGAGATCAAAACAAATTTAGCAGAATTTCAAACTAAGCAATTTTGAAAAAGGAAGATTTAAAAATATATGGTAGACTGTTTAAATTTTTGGATCTTTTTGAAAAGTCATCATTTCCATGGAAAACATCATCAAGAAATTTTTGTCATAATCAGTGTAGTGAACCATTAAGGAGAGAAAAAGTAAGAACATGTCTTGAGAGTCCTAAGGAAGACCAGACACAGTGAGAATTGGGCCTGTGAAAATTTCTTTTGAAGTGTATTTTTGCAAAAACTTTTTGCTCTAAGGACTGTTTGAACCTGCTTTCTTTCACTAGAAGTTATGCACTCCAAGTTGAGACAAATTGACAAAACTCTTGAGATTGAAGACATGATATAAGGCCATCTCTTGGACAGGTTGAACTAAAATTCCATTCCCTTTGAACTGCCTTTATATACACCATTTGAACCTGAAAAATTCCATTCTTCTTTGACAAAAACCTAAATATTTCTTTTTCCTTAACCTCTTGACCTGTTTCAGTTCACCCTCAATCTGAGAATTCAGGAAGTAAAGGGAGAAGTGAGGTTAGAGGAGCAAGATTTGATATTTGGTGGAAGAAGGGAGAAAATCTAAGAAAAACAGTGTTCAGTTGTGGAGTTGTGGCATTCCAGCCCATAAAAAAAATATATATTTGAGAAAATGAAAAAGAAAAACATACAAAAAGAAAAATAAAATAAAATAGAAAAAATAAAACAAAAAGAGAAAGAGAAGTCACTTAATTAAAAAATTGAAAAGAAGATTAGAAACTGATCACTTCAAATATGAAAATTCAAAGAAGATGAAGATTGTGCTGAGATGAAGAAGGTGTTGTTAGGACCACCTCCTTACCTTTACTGATTTCTCAATTTTGAATCTCTCTTTACCCCTTTGTCCTTATAAACCTCACCCATAAGCCACATTACAACCCAATAAAAAGACCTTGCCGATCTGAAATTGATTGAGCTGTCATGTAAAGATGAGGAGCTGTGTAATCTATGTTGAAGAAAGTTAGAAGATTTCAAGAATTAGCGCACTGCCTATGCTCATCATGCTTACAGTCCCATTTGAGGGCTGTAATTTCTCTTGAGTTGTGTGAAATGATACACCTTTGAAATCATTTGTGAGAGTATGCTTGTGAGATAATTGGGTTGGAGATTGCACTTGTTTAGGCATTGTTTGAACCTAATTCTTAAATTAATGGTAAAATATATACTGTTATGCACATAGCATTCCCTTGATGATTTCATATTAGTTTTGATGAGTTTAAAAAAGGATTTAGGTATTAAATTTGTTTACATTTAGTGTTTTGAAACTTCAAAAGTCAAAAGGGTAAGGTATGGAATTAAACTAAATTTGTTGGGACCTAACTTGTAACTATTTACACTTGGTTTAATCATGTTCATATGGAAGTTTGTGGGTAACTTCACTGAAAACCCTCAGGAGACTTTACTCCTCAACTAGGGATCACCTAGGGGTTTAAAAGGCTTGATGCATATGCTAAATGCATTTGTGCTCCCTACAAAAGTGGCCTTTTTTATTTTCAATATTTGTTTTTAATTTCTCCTTTACTCAGGGACTAGCAAAGCTTAGGTTTGGGAGTGTGTTAATCAGTGAAAAATACTATTTTTCACCTCCTAACCTAACCTTTGATGGACCTTTGAATTGACTAATAATGTGTCTTGAGTGTGTTTTGAAGTTAAGTAATAAATTGCAGTCATAGTGCAGACATCCATCTAAAAATGCTAAAGAAGGGACCTGCTGCCTCAACATGTGTTCAGACAGCCCAAAAGGCCAGCCAATCAAGCAGTTCACAGAGCCTCAGAGGTCTATGGGAATGGCATGTGTCCAATTGGGCACACATGGGAACAGAGCAGATGCATTGGATGAAGATTGAACCCCTCAAGAGGCTACTATGTGCTGGACAGATGAAGGAAAACACCCCAAAACTGTGTGTCAGCTATGGAAGCAAAGAACAGGACATGTCAAGAGGTTAATTCAACCTGTCGACAAGTCTGTGTACTTGAATATGAAGAGGTCGAGAGGTGTTCAAAACCTATCGAGGAGTTGAAACTGAATGAAGCAACCTATCGAGAACACCTGAATCTGAATTATAACCCATCAACAGGTTCTGATGAAGAAAAATGAATATGTCGAGAGGTTGACAGAACCTATCGAAGGGTTGGAGCAGAGAAAGAGCAACCTGTCGAATAGTGCAGAACAATATGTTGAGAGGTCACCTGATGCAAAGTTTTCTCGCGAAGTTCAGAAAGCTAGAATTAAACTTGTCGAGAGGTTCCCCTGAACCTATCGAACAATCAAAGTGAACCTAGCGAAGACTCACCTAGAGCTTGATTGGACCTCGTGAGGCTGAATTATCTTGTCGAGAGGATGGCTGAAGCTAGTGCAACATTTACACATTGAATCCATCCTGTCGAGCAGTAAAAAGATCCTATCGAAGGCTACACCCAATCTATCAAGTGGAGCACCAATGCGACTCAGAACCTGTCGAGATGTTCTCTGAACCTCTCGAAGCACGATCTAGGAACTTCTCAGTTCCAGCCACATCAGCAGCTCACTTCAGTGCTCTGTGCACATGTTCTGAGGCATGGGGGGTATTTTTTGAATACATATGGGCACGAATGGGAATCCTCTGACCACCTCACATGTACTAATCTAGTTTGAACCAATTAGGGGGAGTTTCTAGAAGAAAAATTAGCCACATCAGTAGCTCAGAATAACATAATTATTCCCTTGAGTTCTTATTGGCTGAAACAAATCTGAGGACAGAGGGGTAGACTATAAATTGAAGAGAAGTTTCATTGAAGAATCATCCAAAAATTGAGAGAGCTCAGACCAAATTCGAAATTCCCCTTCCCACCAAAATTTCATCCCTCTTCCTTCTTCCCCATTCTCTCTTTAGTCCAACCATGGTTGGCTAAACAATTTTAGTAGCTAGGGTGAGAATAATGTACTGCATGTTTGTATTGAATCAGTAATTGTTGGTTGTAAAGTTAAATTTGATCTACAGATCTCTTGATTGCCATTTGATTTCCCTAGATTGAATGTCCCTGTGGATGCCTGAGCTTGTAGCCTTGCATCCACAACATTTGCAACGATTTAATTATTCTGATCAACTCCCTTGAATTGGAGGAAATCCCTAGGATGATCTGTGACAATTAAAGTGGACAGATCATAGCCTTAAGATCAATCCAATTCTCTGGTCTAGGTTTAAATTCTTATACCTTGCATCTGAGCTTGTAGCTAGAAGAAGGAGAGTTGTAAATCAATCTCTTACATTTCCTCTGAACCAACTAATTTTCAGTGAAGACCAAAATCCCCAACTGCTATTCTCCCCCTTTTGATTTTAATCCTTTTCTCCATCTTTTTAAATCTATGTTTTAATTAGTTCTGGATCATTTGCATCTTACATTGTGTTTCTATAGTTTTTAGTAAAGTGACAATCCCTAAAACCTTTCCTCTTTCATCTCTTGCCTTACTTTAAATTAAGATAGGATAGAGTGCCAGATCTGTTCTAGATCTAGAGATTTACCTTATTTTGAATCACATTTTCCTGTGGACATACCCTTACTTACCCCTTTAAAGCTTATTGCAATAGCCCTGGTTTTTGCAGGTCTGGTTGCCTTACCTTTGGTTCCATTTTGTTGTAATTTTTCCTCTAATTAGTTTGCTATTTTTAACCCTTTAATAATTGCAAGGTAAGCAATACAAAAAGAATTCACCACAGTCTTCTACAAGAAGTATTTTCCAGCACCAGAGAAACTCCAATTGGAAATATAGTTTGCAAACTTGATGCAAGGATCAATGAGCGTGCGAGAGTATGAGACAGAGTTCACCCGCTTGTCCCGTTTTGCACCTGCACTAGTAGCCAACGAGTTGATGAAAACACAAAAAATTGAGTATGGTTTGAAGCCGATTATCAAAGGAAGGATAGCTCTGTTTGAGCCAATGGCATACGAGCGGGTAGTAAGATTGGCCCTCATCGGGTAAAGGGAGGTTGAAGATACATATAGAAGGAGGGATGAGCAAGTAAGAACTAGGAAGGCTCAGTCCCCAACAGTTACCTCGGAGCAGGCCAGCAAGAGACCTAGGAACTTAATGCCGCCACCACCACAACCTACTCTTGCGGCATCGTGGAGGTCATTTGATTCGGTAACCTTGCTGCCTTTACCTCCAAGATCCCCAAGGCCTTTCCAGATGTCAAACCCTACAACCACAAGTGGGTCAAGAGTACAACAAACCTCTCACACTGCTTCCTCTGCACTGAAAGAATCATGTGTGAAGTGCGGGAAGGCTCATAAAACTGAAGAATGTTGGAGAGCAAAGGGAGCTTGCTTTAAGTGCGGAAAAATGGGGCACCAGATAAGGGAATTCCCAGAAATGAAAATGGACGTAATAGCAAGGACCACTACTCAAAGACCTTTACGGCCTACAATACAAGGTCGGACTTATGCCGTGTCAGCTAAAGATGCGCAGGCTAGCAATGACGTGATTCAAGGTATAAAAGTTCTTTATATTAGTCAAATTAAATTTTTCGCATTTTAGATGAAGAAGGTGCATTAGATAAATTAGTCGTTGTTGTTCCATTAACTGATAGTACTAGGATATTTGTGTACTCAGCACGTAAATACTTACACAACTACATGAAACTCAGGTACTATATCAATGTAGTTGAAGAGTGATGCCATGATGGATATCTGCTCTCACAAAGCTCGAGTGTTGATAGACCCTGGGTCTACCCACTCTTTTGTTACTCCTCAGTTTGTAGTGGAACTGTTCATCGAGCCAGAACCTTTGGAATTTGTCCTGACAGTTTTTATTCTGACTGGGAAGTCTATGAAGCCATATCACGTATGTAGATCAGTGGATCATGAGACCAAAGTGGATCTAATTTTATTGAACATGCAAGGATTTGATGTGATCGTTGGCATGGATTGGTTATCCAAGCACCACCCAATGTCGATTGTCTTCGAGAAATCATCACCTTTCGGCCCAAGAAGGGAAAGTCTTTCAAATTTTATGGTGCCCAACTGAACGTCGCACCCTTGATATTACCTGTTAGAGCCGAAAGACTACTGAACAAGGGATGTCAGGGTTATCTAGCCTTTTACAAGACTAAAAAGAAGGGGAAGTCAAGATTTCAGATATTCCTATCATGTGTGATTTCCCTGATGTGTTCCTTGAGGAACTACCAGGTCTACCACCTGATAGAGAGGTGGAATTTGCAGTAGACTTAGCTCCTGACACTGAACCGGTATCAAAGGTGCCATACCGTATGGCACTAGTTGAACTAAAGGAGTTGAAGGAACAACTACAAGAGCTTCTTGACAGGGGATTTATTTGGCCAAGTGTCTCCATGGGGAGCACCTGTGCTATTTGCCTGAAAGAAAGATGGTTCTATACGTCTATGCATCGACTATAGACAATTGAACAAACTGACGTTAAACAACCGATACCCACTTCCAAGAATCGACGATTTGTTCGATCAATTGCAAGGAGAGAAGTTCTTCTCCAATGTCAATTTGAGGTCGGGTTACCACCAAATGAAAGTGAAAGCCGAGGACATTCCAAAAATAGCTTTTCGAACCTGATATGGCTGTTATGAGTTTCTCATCATGCCATTATGGCTAACCAATGATCCTGCATCTTTTATGAACCTCATGAACCAAGTGTTAAAACCATATCTGGGTAAATGGGCAGTTGTGTTTATTAATGATATTCTCATTTATTCAAAGACAGGAGAAGAGCAAGAGCAACACCTATGGCTAGCACTTCAAACACTTTGTGAATCTCAATTGTATGCTAAGCTTAGTAAATGCAAATTCTAGCTAGAGCAAGTGAGTTTCCTTGGGCATGTTATCTCAGAGGCTGGAAACAAGTGGACCTTCCGAAGATCGAAGCAGTAGAAAAATGGGAGTAGCCTAGAATCATAACCGAAGTCTGTAGTTTTATGGCTTAGTTGGATACTATAGGAGGTTTGTTGAAGGGTTTGCGAAGCTTGTTGAACCACTCGCGCGTCTCACCTGAAAGACTTCTAAATTTGAGTGGACCGAGTCATGTGAGCAGAGTTTTGAAGAGTTGAAAAGGAGATTGACCTCTGTACCCATACTCACCCTACCATCAGGCAGTGGGGGATTCACTGTATTTAGTGATGCGTCCCATAGTGGGTTAGGTTGCGTATTGAATCAGCACGAGAAATTTGTGGCATATGGATCAAGGTAGCTAAAAGACTACGAAAAGAACTACCCTACGCATGAGATTTTCACCAACCACAGGAGCCTTAGGTACTTATTTATATAGAAAGACCTGAATCTAAGAGAAAGGAGATCGATGGAGTTCCTTAAAGACTATGACTGCGCCATCCAGTACCATCTAGGGAAGGCAAACGTGGCAGTTGATGTACTTAGCCAAAAATCACCTACTCAGCTGTCACACCTGGTGGCCAGAATACATAGGTGGATAGTACTTGAGGACATAACCTCATGCGACACTATGTTTGAAGTTAAAATTTCAGGACTTCCGTTAACCAATGTTAAGATAAGATCAACTCTCTTCGATAGGATCAGAGAAAGCCAATTGACTGACGCAAATCTGATAGCCATCAAGCAGGGAGTAGTCAGTGGTAATCAACCAGAGTTTTCTATAAAGGACAACGGGTCCTTATTGTTCAAAGGCCGATTTTGTGTACCGACCGATGTTGAGTTGCGACACGAGATATTAAAAGAAGCCCACAAGTCCGCATATGCTATACATTCGGGCAGCACCATGATGTATCACTACTTAGAGAAGAAATTTTGGTGGAAAGGACTGAAAAGAGATGCTGCAGAGCATGTAGCAAAGTGCTTGGTTTGTCAACAGGTCAAAATATATCGTAGACACCCTGCTGGTCTATTGCAGCCCCCTACCAGTTCTCGAGTGGAAATAGGAGAACATTTCGATAGACTTCATACTTGGTTTGCTGAGAACTCAGAAGGGGCATAATGTTATTTGGGTGATTATCGACCAACTAACCATGTCAGCACACTTTCTTCCATACAGCACACGCTACACCGCAAGCAAACTAGGTAAATTATATCTAAGGGAGATAGTGAGATTGCATGGCATACCTTCGAGCATCATTTTAGATGGGACCCACTCTACACATCTCAGTTTTGACAGCGATTTTAAGAGGGGATGGGTTCTAAATTAGAATTCAGCTCGACTTTTCACCCTCAAACTGATGGACTAATTGAAAGGGTGAATCAGGTGATTGAGGATATGCTATGGGCCTGTATGTTGGACTTTCAAGGATCATGGGATAAGCACTTGCCCTTGATCGAGTTCGCGTATGATAATAGCTATCAAACGAGCATCGGGATGGCTCCTTTTGAAGCACTCTATGCCTGCCGATGTAAATCTCCACTCAATTGAGGAAAGGTTGGAGAGCATGTTTTGTTGCGCTCGGAACTCATCGAGAGCACCAATGCAATGATTCGACTTATTCGTGAATGTTTAAAGGCTGCTCAGAGCCGTCAGAAGAGTTGTACTGATCTTAAAAGATCAAACATAGAATTTCAGGTTGGAGATCATGTACTTTTAAGGGTCTCACCGACCAAAGGCGTGATGTGATTTACCAAGCGAGGAAAGCTCAGCGTATTATATATTGGCCCTTTTGAGATTTTGGGTTGGGTTGGGTTGGTGAGGTGGCCTACCGCATTGCTTTACCCCCACAGTTGTCAAGCATCCATCACGTGTTCCACGTGTCGATGCTGAGGAAATATGTGAGAGACGCACGTGGAAGATCTGACGAGGCTATTGGATCGCAAAGAACATATTTTGAGAACCAAGCGTATTCTACTCGTTCTAATTCAGTAGTGCAACCACTTGATCAGTCACATAATATACCAATTTATCACCCTTAACTTAGTGATGCTCAGACTTAGTTTGCTACTAATAAGTTAACGATGTGCCGATATTAAGGAAAATCAGTAAAAGAGAGCCATAATGTTAATCTTTGTCAAAATGAACTCAATAAAGCAGTGAAAAGATGATTAAGTGAAGAAATATGATTCGCTCAATGCTAAAATATAAGAAATCGTATTTTACGATTGAGCGCTGAAGCTAAAGAGGGAAATGAGAAATCGTAATTTACGATTCTCCAGAAGACATTTAAAAGTAAGGCAATACAAAGAACAAAACGATCAATCGTATTCCAGAGAATCATCAACTGAGAGAAAGCTATGTGAAAAATAGAAAATTGTGATTTACAATTTTCTAAGGAAAACCATAATAGAAGAAAGAAAATCGTGATTTATGATTTTACAGCTTCTCGTTGCTGATACCACTGCTGCTGATCATGTGAAGAATTCCATTGCCATGAACAAAATTAGAAGAAATCTTAAAATAGATGTTTGGCATATCACGGATCTGAGAAGATTGATGAAGATAGACTCCAGAAGATCTCTACTACTGAACAATCTAGAAGTGCATCAACTAAAGAAAGCAAGGAAAGATAAAATTAGAATTAGAATTATATTAAGATAGTTTTTTTTTTAGTTATTTCTTTTATTAGATTTAGAAGACTTGTAAACCGACTCCTTATGATCTATAAATAAGAGAGCCCGATATAGGAATAAGCATTGATGAAATTCTCATCATCAATTGACGACTGAGGTTGAATTTTCTTTCGATCAATTTAGAGTAGATTTTTATTACTTTGTAGATTAGATATCCAAGGTTTCTCAAGAACAATTGATGACTGCAATTGGGAGCTGAAGATTAGAGTAGATATTTGTACTTTCTCATAAGCAATTGACGATTGCGGTTGAAGAATTTTTATTACTTTTCTAGTTTAGATTTTATTTTCTTTTATTTCCTGCTTTGTAAACATCTTCAAATTTTAATTTGAATTGGCGACTCAGATTAAGGTTTACAGATTAGTGTAACGATTTTTACTTTTCCATCTTCAGTTTTCTAGGATTTGATTGACGCCCAAGTTTAAAAGATTATTGATTAGATTAAATCTATATTGAATGAAGCTAGTTTTTGATTGACGCCCAAATTCTAGAAGAGTGATATATAGTGTAATAGTACTGTTTAAATTCATAAATATCCGATAGCTAAAGATTGTGATTGATGACCATAATCTGAAGGAGGATTTGAATTTATTTTCTACAATTTAGATCAAGAACCAATTCTTTTATTCATATTTCTCCAGTAGTTTAGGAGCTTAAAAGATAAGTGTACATTTTCATAAAAATTGAATTAATATAGTTTAACCTATCTCTGTGGGAACGATCCTTTGCTAGTACTATAATTTCCATTGTGCACTTGCAATAGGTTAAGCCTTAATTAGATGACACATACAAGCCACTAAGAATTTTTTGGCGTTGCTGCGGGGGATAGCATTTGAATATATTAATTTAAGAAAATGAGTATTTATTTTTCTCTTTTTATATTTCTTTATATTTTTAATTTTCTTTGATCACTTCTTAAATCTTTTGCAGGTTTATTCGGAGTGACGAATCAGAGTTTCAACTTCCCCTGATCAGAAAAGCTCGAGGCTTATATTTGTTCTTTCTCCCTATTTTCTAGAATAAAAATTAAATAAAGTTAAAAATATCAAAAACAGAGTTTTTCTTTTTGTATGCATCACACCCGATCTTGATGTCTAGATTTCTTCGAGTGTGATACAAAATTTGAGAGGACTTTTCGACGTAATTTGGTAGCAAACCAAATTTCTGCAAGAGAATCCTTTACCATGGTTGATAACTTGTCAATCTAGGCATATTTCAGCCCCATAGCTTTGACCGAGCCCTCTTATATAGTTATACCGAGGTGCCTGCGGGTCAAAATTATGAAATCAAGCTTCATACACTTCAATCTGTACCAACCTTTCATGGGCTTGATCGAGAAGATCCTTAGCAGTATCTCGGGGACTTCATAGAGCTTTACACAGTGCTGCAATTATTGACTGCTAATAAAGAGGCCGTAAAACTATGTTTGTTCCCATTCTCTCTCAAGGATAGGGTGAAGGCATGGTTAATTTCATTATCTACCAAGAGTATTACCACATGGGAAGAATTGCAGTCCAAGTTTTTGGGCGAATCCCAATTGGTAAAACTAATAAAATTTGCCAAGCGATTCAAGACTTTAAGCAAAAGCTAGGAGAATTATTTCATGAGAGCTGGGCACAGATGAAGGATTTGTTATGGAAGTGTCCTCATCACGAGGTACCCAATTGGTCGATAGCATAAAGCTTCTACCAAGGGTTGACTGACACTAACCAGTCTACAGTCGATGCCGTGAGTGGAGGAGCCTTTATGGCCTAGAACGGTTGGCAGTCATGGAATTTATTCAAGAAACTGGCCAATAACTCAAAACAGAAGCAGACTCTGCTTAGATCTGATCCAGATGTCACTCGCCACACCCCCCGCTTGCAAGGGGTGAATTTTACGATATCAGCAATGATAAAATAAACAAGGAGGATGACATGAGTGCGAAAGTTTTTACCCTCAAACAACAAATTGCAACATTAATGGCTGCTAAACCTAGTACCCCGGATAGATCTTTGGCAAGCCATTCTAATTGCCAGACTCAGACATACACTGAAAACTCAGCTGCGCCATTCCACCAAGAGGTGGTGGAAAGTGAACAAATAATGACTTTTCAAAGGGGAGATTATGGAAACACATATAATCCAGCATGGAGGAACAACCCTGGATTTAACTATGGTTCCATAGGCGAAGCACAACTAGTACCATAAGTTGTGCAACCTCGATTTCCCCAGACTCAAGCTTTCCACCAAAGACCTCAACTGTCCACTACACAGACCCAATTTGGACTACAGAGCAACACACCTAATGCCACAATTATTCAAATCCTTCGAGATTTACAGCAACAGTCGCATCAGCTCTCAAAAGACTTACATCAGCTTCCTCAATTCTCTCAAGTACTCAACTCACATACCCAATTCATCACGAAGCTAGAAAGCCAGATAGGCCAACTAGCTTCTCAAGTGGTAAGAAGAGAGAGTGGACATCTTCCTATGTAGCCGGTTAATAATCCTAGAGGACAAGTACTCCTGGGGGAGACATTGGCTCCCCAAAATCAATTATAGATAGCTCATGGATTGTTGGTCTACCAATTCATCCGTAGCACCAATTGTAAATTATGTAAACTATGCTTTTCTCTTTCTTTTTAGTTTAGGTATCATACTATGACCCACATCATTGAAAGATGACGAGTCGTAATATCCTACCTATTGTACATTATAGCGAACAATCGTATGGATGTACGATTGATCATCTTTAGGTCTATCAGTGAAGAGTAGTAATTACGATTCACTGATACGAGGGTTAATACTAGAATCAATTGGCGATTCTAGGTCAAACCCAATTGACGACTAGTTCAGCAAGTCATAATTGAAAACATGGCCTATATATTCGAAAAAAGGATATGTCGGCCCCATTTTCAACTTCTCTAGTTTTTCCCTCTTAACTTCCCTCTCTTTTTCAACAGGCTCTTCATGCTAACCGTTCTCCTACTCAACCCAACCGTTTGGTTTTTCTATACATCCCTTACTTCCCTTGTTTTATTTTGGAAACCCTACGTGCATTTCATTCTACATTTACAAGTTAGGGTTTCAATCATCAAGAGGTAAAGTGACAATTTTAATAATTTTAATGGAAGGGTTTCTGCTAGAAAATTTTTACTCAATGCATGGAATTCATATAATGCTTTATTGATTCTAACAGAAAAGGAGAAGAGAAATAGCATGGCTAATGAGACGGGCAAAAGACAAAGGGTAGAGGAAGAGGAAGAGGAAGAAGAAGGTAATTGCTCTGATAACACTCTAATCATTAACCGTATTGCACGGTCTGTTGCCCTTAAGGCCAAATCAAAAGCAGCAGACCCACCCAAGAAGAAACCCAAATCTTCTGGGGTAGTTATCAGAGAAAAGCCTAAGGACACAAATGAGACAAAATTTGTGTCTATCCCTAAAAAGGGCTGAAATTAGATAAAGGTAAAAAGCCAGCTTCCCCTGCCACACCGGCGGATAGACTCCCTACATCAATGAAGCACCATATCGTGGGAGCCAAAATTGCAGTAGATGTTGAGTCTTTAGAGAAATTAGAAATGAGTGGAGAAGCCATTAAATATTTTAAGGATGTCGGGCTGAATTATTTCTTAGAGCCAAGAGTCACACCAGTCTATCCTAGATTGGTGAGGTTGGTTTACAAAAATAAGACCAAAAGCAGCTAGGAATCATCCCCAATCCTCTCCACTAGTATCGATGGACTTCCGATCCATATTATAAAGGAAATGGTCGCCAGGGTGATGCATGCCCCCTTGGAAATACCACAATTGTCCAAAGATAATGTAGAGGCCAACCTTTTGAGGATGCCATCGAATACCCTCCCTGACTTTGCGTAAATGGTAACAGAATTATTAGAAAAACCTTCACAGAACAGGTGCTTTTTCTTTTGACAGGACCAGGAAGCAAGGAGTTTATCACTAAAATTCTTCGACGTGCTAATTCATAAGACTATTCACCCAACGGGTCATGGAACATAGAGAAGGGCACTATTTGTCAAGACATTGTAATTAATGGAAAATCACTATTGGTTCAATGTGTCCTCTTATCTTTTTGAAGTAATTACCACCATGAGGGAGAAACTAAATCAAGAAAATAATCAGACGAAAAAGTTGACCCTGCCATTTGGAGGCCTTATCACAAATCTGCTGATGAAAGTGGGGTATAGTATAGACCCTAAGGAAAAAGTTTTACCAAGAACAAAGGAAGACTTAACAATCATAGCCTATATGAGAACTTTAGGTGCTGAAAATAAAAACAAATCTCACTCACTCCTCGCACCAAAAGCACCTCCTCTACACCACAAGTCCCACAAATTCATGAGGACCGAGAAGAGACTGCCATAGAGCAGCCAACAAAAATTCAAGCCCCAGAAGAAATAGTTATGGAAGAAGGTGTGAGTACTTCTACTCCACCTCATGAGGGAGTAGAGATTAACTCCCCAATATCATAAAGAATAACCGAGTCAGGAGTTCCAGCAGCAGACCAAGCCAGCCTCTGTGACCCTGCTTAGGACTCACCAGTAGGACCTTCTATGGCCCACTCCAAAGTGGCAGACACACTGGCACCTATTACAGAAGCAGACTTGGTGAGCCCAAATATAGAAAGGATAGAAGAAATTCCTTCCACATTTGACCTACAGATTGTGGCTACTTCTAGCCATACCCCAATAGAACTTATTGCTCGGCCTACAATTGCAGCCACACAAAGCAAACCTCACAGACCAAGCTGTTGAAGCAAAACCAAGCTATGAGTTACTAAGAGGGGGATTTACAGAATTATTAAATGGAGAAAAGTACCCCCAGTGGATCCTCCAGTCACCACCACATTAATGCTCGAGTTAGAAAGGAGATTGACGGTAGTAGCGCAATGACAACTTACACATGAACCAACATTATTGTCATTCCAAGAGGTAGTAAACAAATTAGGGGAGTAGAACAATGGTTAAATGAATTTGGCCCAAAATTAGCACCAACTATCGAATGTGGTAAAGAAATGGATGGAGGAATATCACAAATTGAAAATGAGAGTCCTTGATACTATGCTGACGATTCAAGAGTGCGCAGAGATAATGGATGGCTTGAGACAAAAAGCTGTGCAAGAAGATCATGTGAGATGGGTAGCAAACATAGAGAAAAGTGTCCAAGATGCCACTTCAACTCTTCAACATCAGATCACTTAGCTACAAGCAGAGAATAGAAGACTGAGTGAAAATCAACAAGCTTGGGAACAAGAAAGAAAGGTGTATGAAGATAAAATGGTAGCTATACTTGAATAGTTTGGAGGGTTAATGGAACCATATGACAATGTAGAAACTATAAGAGAAAAAGCCCTTAAAGACTACCAGAAAAAAGTTCCATCAACAGTTGAGTGAAAAGGATCATCTACTGACCATAGCTGAAGGAAAAATGCGGCAACTGCAAGAAGGTCAAGACTCCCTAAACTCAATCAATGCAGAACAACAATAGATCATTGAGTCTATAACAAAGAACAGCTTGGTCACTATAACAAAAGAACAGGATAATGCAGAAAAGCTGAGAAGAGAGATACGACTTAAATTTGTTGTGATAAAGAAGCTAACTGCGGATTTAATAGAAAAGGTTGACAAAGAGCAGCAGTTTAAGGATGGAACTTCTTGCCAAAGTATTGATGAGAAGGAAAACACAGACGCGGCTGAACCGTCAACACATGAGGATTTACCTTCAGATGAAGATCAAGATGGTTATTCTACTACTGAGGTATCTGACTTGGAAGATGACCCTACTACTTCTATCTATGAACCATACAAGTCATCACCATGTGAGTAAAAATATAACAGCAAATCATAAACATCACAGGTATGATCTCAATAGATTTTTTCTAGGTTTATACTTTTCTTTAATTAGTTTTTAATATTTTTTTTCTTCTTGTTTATTGTAAATATTCAGTAATATATAAAATTTTCTTTCTTTTTAATAATTGTGTAATTGTTACTAACACCACAAACATTTTTATTATTTTTGTCTCTGAGAAGTAATACCATTGTGTTTTCCTCAAGTTTGGGGTTCTTTACAGAATTTTTTTTTCCACAACTAGTAAGCAATCAGAGATATCAATAATTTTTAGGTAAATAATTTTTTTAGTGTCCCCTATTTTTATGCTAATGAGGACATTGTCCGATTTTAGTTTGGGGGGACACACAATTTATGTGTACAATAGTTTTATAAGTAGTATAACAGTAAATTGTTTAGTTTTAGTGAATTTGTTTTTGTAGAAATTTTTTCCAAATTTATGAATTTTAGTTGATTATTGCATAAGAATTATGATAAAAAAAAAAGTATAATTGTTGGAAACTTACGATTCATTATAGTAGAAATTCAATAATCAGAAAAAGAACAGTACAATTCATGCCTAGCTCATTGAACGCTGTATTAGAATGGATGTTTGAAATAATAGATTAATCTAAACTGCAAAAATTTTAGACTATAGTTTTAGAATTATAAACCAGTGAGCATTTGAGCCATATTTCCTCTTTTTTTCAAAGAGACTTTCTTTTATTCAAATCAGAAATTTTCCTTGAACTTCTATACTGATATCAAATCTCTTACTGCTGAATTTAGAATCAAAATATTCTATGATAACCTTATTTTTTTGTCTAAAACTATCTATTAGAAATATTAAAACAATAAGGCATCTATGCTAGTAAATCGTAAAGATGATTAAAGGCCATCTTTTGTTAAACCAGAGCTAAAAAGCCAAAATCTCAGAAAAATTTTTATCCATTAAGCCCATATTAAAAGCCTAACAAAATGTCTTTATACCAAAAATCAGATAAACCCTTCACCATATGTACTACCCAAAGCTTTCAACCTTTAACCCTTATATTTTCTAAGAATTTAGAATACAAAAGAAGGGAAGAAGAGGGAGTGGAAGGAGTAAAAAAACCAAAACAAAAAAAGCAGAATGCTAAAAAGGGCACAACTGAAGAAATCAAAAGAAGTATATGGAAAAGAATGAAAAATCATGAAGAATGATTTCTGAAAAAAAGATTACGATTCTTTAGCAAAAAGCTTTCAAAGAGAAGAAAAATTGTCAAATACGATTATATAATTGAAAAAATGGTATTTACAATAAAAAAAAAAGGGAAGAAGTTATCCAAATTATGAATACTTATTGAAGAAAAGAAGAAAAAGCTGAAAAGATAGGAGAAAGAAGAGCTAAATTCTCAGAAAAATTTTGAATCATTTTCTACCTTTCTTTGACACCTTCGGAAACCTAAAGCCCCATTACAAGCCGAAGGAAAGACCTTTCTGATTTACGATTTGTAAAAGCATAAGCCTAGTAGAGATATGGATACTAGATACTATAGATTATACAGGGATTCATATGAATAAAGTAGATTATCCTTTTCTATGAGATTGACAATTTTATATTTGACTAAATTTTTCTGAAAAATATATTGAGAGAACCTAAAAAGTTTCGATATTTTTTTGTGAGTATGTCAATAGTGAGTTTTTGAATGAAAATATTTTCTAAATCTGCAGTTTTGAAAAATTTAGGAAGAAAAAATTGTTTACTAATACATATATCTCCTGCTTATTATGAATTGAAAGTTTTGGTGTTCTAATCAAAGATAACTATTGTAATGGAAAGTAAGGACAAAAGATTGGAAATTTTATAAATTCACAATAAACTATGTAGTGAACAATTTGGCCACTTAGGTAATTTAGTTAATATAAGTAGTGTACAAAATTAGTTTAGAATTTTTATTTAAAATTTTGAAAAATATTTGAAAAATCCAAAAATATTTTGAAGTTTGTAGGTAACTTCACTGAAAACCTTCTGGAAACTGCAACTCCTCCATTAGGGATCACCTAAGGGTTTTAAAGGCTAGTTGCATCTGCTAAATGCAATCATGCTAAAAAGTGGTAATTTAATTTTTAATATAAGATATTTTATGTTACCTTATTTGCTAGGGACTAGCAAAACATAAGTTTGGGGGTGTGATCAGTCACATAATATACCAATTTAATACCCTTAACTTAGTGACGCTAGGACTTTAGTTTCCTACTAATAAGTTAATAATGTGCAGATATTAAAAAAAATTAGTAAAAGAGATCCATAATGTTAATCTTTGTCAAAATGAATTCAATAGAGCAGTAAAAAGATGATTAAGCATATAAAGACGATTCACTAAATGCTGAAAGACAAGAAATCATGTTTTACGATTGAGCGTTGAAGCCAAAGAGAGAAATGAGATATCGTAATTTATGATTCTCCAAAAGACATTCAAAAGTAAAGGCAATACAAAGAAGAAAATGATCATTTGTAATCCAGAGAATCGTCAACTGAGAGAAAGCTGTGTGAAAAATAGAAAATCGTGACTTACGATTTTCTAAGAAAAATCATAATAGAAGAAAGAAAATCATGATTTACGATTTTACAGCTTCTCGTTGCTGATACCATGCTATTGATCACATGAAGATTTCCACCGCCATGAACAAAATTAGAAGAACTCTTAAAATAGATGTTTAGCATATCACATATATGAGAAGATTGATGAAAATAGACTCCAGAAGGTCTCTACTACTGAACAATCCAGAAGCGCATCAACTAAAGAAAGTAAGGAAAGATAAAATTAGAATTAAAATTATATTAAGATAGTTTTGTTTTTAGTTATTTCTTTTATTAGAATTAGAAGTCTTGTAAATCGACTCCATATGACCTATAAATAAGAGAGCCGGATATAGGAATAAGCATTGAAGAAATTCTCAACATCAATTGACAACTGAGGTTGGGTTTTCTTCCAATCAATTTAGAGTAGATTTTTATTGCTTTGTAGATTAGATATCCAAAGTTTCTCAAGAGCAATTGATGACTGCAATTGGGAGCTGAAGATTACAATAGATATCTGTAGTTTCTCGGAAGCAATTGACGACAGATATAATTTTTATTACTTTCTAGTTTAGATTTTATTTTCTTTTATTTCCTGCTTTGTAAACATCTTCGAATTTTAATTTGAATTGACGACTTAGATTGAGGTTTGTAGATTAGTGTAACGGTTTTTACTTTTCCCTCTTCAGTTTTCTAGCATTTGATTGACATCCAAGTTTTAGAAGATTGTTGATTAGATTAAATCTATATTGAATGAAGCTAGTTTTTGATTGATGCCCAAATTATAGAAGAGTGATATATAGTATGACGGTACTATATAAATTCATAAATATCCGATAGCTAAAGATTGTGATTGATGACCATAATCTGAAGAAGGAGGATTAGGATTTATTTATGTAATTTATATTAAGAAACAATTCTTTTATTCATATTTCTCCAGTAGTTTAGGAACTTAAAAAATAAGTATATATTTTCATAAAATTATATTAATATAGTTTAACCTATCTCTGTGGGAATGATCCTTTGCTAGTACTATAATGTCCATTGTGCACTTGCAATAGGTTAAGACTTAATTAGATGGCACATACAAGCCGCTAACCCCACTCTGCCGTGGAAGTGACATGGGAGCGGGAGGCACAGATTTGAGACCAATACTCGAATCTATTTGTTTAGAATTGTTGAGTTTTAAGACTATTGTGATCCATCAAAATAGGCTTTGACTATATGGGGACCTATTATGTATAGCAAATGTACCTTTTGATATATTGTAAGGAAAGAATTTTTTTTTACAGATACAAGCATAGGTAATATAACCACAGGCAACCTAGTGACAATTCAATCATGCTCTCACCATAGAATTGAGATCATAGTGTTAAAAGGAACCCTGCTACATCTAGACCGTCACTTCAAAATTTTGAATTTGGAAACTTACAAATTAAGTAGAAACTAATGGAGAAGAGTGAAAGAAAAACCTCAACCTTCAAAACATGAACAGAATGCAAGGGGGAGGGTCTTCAAAAGACCAGCCCTAACTTCAATACACCCTAGCTCAGGCTACCCCACCTGAGTTTGGCTCGCTCAAGCATGAGAATCCCGTTCAAGCAACCACTTAAAACCTACTTGAGCGTCCTTCGAGCCTGCTCGGGTGGTTATCAGCCTTATAAAAGGGGCGGAAAGCCCCATGTCTATTTCCTGTGAGGTTTTAAACCTTCTTGAGACCTTTTCTTTCCTCTCCCGCAAGAAAGAAGCCTTGTTCTTCCTCAAATCCTTGAGTTCTCTTCTTGTTCATGTCAAACCTCGCTGAAATCGACTACTTGGACGCATGCATACATCTTCTTCGAGATCGGTAAAGCCCTAAACCCTCTCATTTCACTTCGAATTCAGTTTTTCCCTATTTTTTTTAATGGCTTTTAAAAAGAAAAGTGCTCCTAAATCCTCTTCTTCACCCCAATCTTCGAGACATTAGAGGGATGACCCTCCACCGACTTGGGAGCTGCCCATTCTGTGGTGGGGTTCTAAGGCTTTAGAGCCGGAGTGGTCATTTGTTCAAGATCTGTTCACCAATGAGGATACAACCTCATGGGTGATCAATTACATTTGGCAGGCAATATTGGAAGTCTTGCTTCAGCCGTTTCATACTCATTACTACCCCCTGACTTGTCCGACTCTTCTACCAAAACATGAAAGTCGGCGTAGAAGAACCCGTTGAAGAATTCACCACACAAATCGATAGTTTTGCATCGAAGTTCGTGGCATCACCGACGCTATGGGTTGTTGCGTCGAATTCCCAGGAAATCAGCACCTATTACCTCTGTGCCCCTAGGAAGTGCCAGTTCATCACATTGCCTCTAAGATGGCTGATGACGGTATCATGGTAAACAAAGCAATAAGACAAGCACAACTACAGACCGAAATGTGGCCATTGGACAACGTCCTTAGGAAAAATTTGTACCCACTCCAACACGAACAAGAATGGAGAGGCTCTCTCCTTCAAGCACTATTTGCTGCACATGAGGGCCGATGGTTTAACGCGCCCAGGATAGTTTTTGATGGCATCATCTATGCCTCTGAGCATCTGCTAAGCATGGCCCCCAAGCCCCTGCTTTTGATGTCGTACTCCCGTCTCATATCCCGACTCCTTGACGGGCATGAAGGCATGGAAAATGATGAACCGTATGTGGTGCCGGCCAACAAGGAAAGGTGCACCAATAAAATAGGCACATGGACCATGCGTGATTGGGGTTGGAGCCTCAAGACATTGAGACTTAGCCCAACGAACCGCCGCCTTAGAAGACTGGCTGAGGGTGCTCAACAAGGACCGGAGCAGCCAGCTCCTATGGGTGAGGGTGCTTAGCAGGTACCAGTTCAGCCACAGCCGACACCTCATGGAGATGTTCTAACCCTCTCTGAGTTCAACCGACAGATGGATTGCTACATAAGTTACATCAGTGAACGTTTGCCCAACTGACGACTCTGTAGGAGGACAACCATATGCTTCATCAACGGCTCGACTACCCTGAAGAGATCCTCAACCACCTGATAGAAAAGGCATACCCGATGGTCTACACACCCTTCATAGCTCATGCAAGGATGTACACGTCGGTGTATACATCAAGGTTCACTACGGGAGCCTCTAGTTTTGGTGCTGGCCCATCTGCTACGGAGGAGGGAGGTAGCGAGGAGCAGGCCACTGAGCAGCAAGGTGAACCTACGGTTCATTAGTACACTCAATCTTTTATGTCGTCATCTTGTGTGGGTATTATCCTCAGATAAAAATATGTTTGTAAATGACTAAATAGTACAAAGTAGCAATCGTATAATTTTGTGGTGCACAAATCAAAGATGTATGACCTGTAAATTTTGCAAACTCAAGTTACTATGTCTGTAAATTCCATTTTGATGATTACAATGATATAGAGTACCCAGTTGGTTATCATGTGCATTTTTAGCTTAGCTGTATATTTTCTGTGCATATGGAATGTTTTGAACTATGTACTTTACACTTAGTTAGATCGTTCATAATGTTATGTTGGGATTGTGAATGGCATCGATAATTGAGATATAGAGAGTGAATTGCATCACCATTTATTGGTATTCCACTAACCGACAACGTATGTGCCTCTTTTAGAAATGATACCATTCCAGAAATTCGGCCTAGAACAGGAAACAATGTAAGATTATTTTTTTTGAATCTTGAATACTCAATTATGCAAAACTGCATAAGTGAATGTCTAACGACATGAGCTAGAGCCGTAAAATATATATTGACTGCCAACGCACCTTCTATACCCAATCTCTATCGCTAATTTTCGAGGATGAAAATTCTCTTAAGGGGGGGAGGATGTAATACCCTGGGAAATTAAACATGTGTAATTCCGAACACGTGTGGTCTTACTAGCCGGGTATGGAATAGAGGCCTGGACCGTTAGCAAGAGCCCTATTTGGAAGCCAGTCCACTGGGGACCCATTCGAAAGCTAGTCAATTGAGACCCATATGGGAACTATTTTATTTGAGATCTATTGGGACCCAACCCATAGACTTTTTTGGACCTAACCCATTTAAGGTCTATTTGGGAACTAAAATCCCCTTAGGGCCACTTAGAAAGCAAATGCAAGCGGAAGGCAGCTCACTTAAGACCCATAAGGACCAAAATTCCCTTCGGACCCATTTAGAAATTAGATGGGTTAAGACCCATTAGAAACAGGGCACTTCGGCCCATGAATTGTGAGCCAAGTGATGGAATTGTACACAACACTAGGATATATGAGCTACATAATCCATATCACTTGTATTGAGAAACTACCTCACATAACATTTCAAACCACATGAAGAAAGGGAAGAGCTGGCCATTTGTGTTAGAGGAAGAAGCTGAAAAGATCCCCTCCTTCCTTTTGTCCTAATTCCATTTCAAGAGATCCCCAGTCATTAGATCTCTCCCGAAATCGCTCCCATTTTCTAAAATGAAATCCACCTTCCACCACGTTTCGATCCCTGTTTAATTTCGATCAGAGTTAAAGACATCAAACGATCGTAAAACAGAATACTCAAACGTTGTTAAAGCCGACACCGACGAATAAAAAATCTTTGAATGCATGGAAACTAAGAAAGGTAATCCTCGTAATGCATGCACATTATGCTGGAACTTTGAGTTTCGTTACCGATTACTGAGAATCGGGGGCCGCATGCAGAATCGTGACATCCGATACATATTGATATGATCATCGAAATCCTTTCATGTGCCTGAAATGTTAGGTGTAAATGTCTTTTCTTTAAATTGTATGTGCATGAGATAATTTATGTGTGAATTAGATGTGTTTGAACGGGAGATTTTTCGAAAGAGAAAGGTGGGCCAATTCTTGAAGGAAGGCGTGTAGTCAAATCGAGTTGCCTTCGAGGCCAGCTTGAGCTAGTAGAAAAGCCAGGCCTGAAGGGCTCGCTTGAGAGTAAATTGGGTCTACTCGAGTGGGAAATCACCTGAAGCTGCCCGCTCGAGCGGGATTCCTAGGCCATTTCTGTTCGGGTAAAACCCGTTGGAGCGTACTTGTAGGTGCCACTGGTAACCGCACGAGCGACCAACTCTGTTTTGGCCTGACTTGGTCTGTGTGCTTGGGAGCCCATATGTATTTGAGCATATTAATTGCCAATGATTAAGAGATGTACTGGGCCTTGTGATTTAGGAGAAAATTTGGGGAAACCGCCTTTAGTGACCTCATTGGATTGGAACATGTGTGCTTGACTGTGACTTGAGGTAGGGAGATCGCACTGTAAAATCGTATGTTTGACTTGACCATGGGATACTATACTTGATTTGACTGCAATTGAATTGTATTTTAGCTATGTACTTAATCAATTTAAAATTCTGCATATGATATAAGATTGGCTTTCGTGCATGAACTTTGCATTGGTTACTTGGCATTTTGTTTGCATTCGATCTGTAAGTTCTTCCATGAATTTGAATCTAATTTCATGATATTAGCCGATCTCGACTTCTATTTTGTATAAATGTGATATGTGGTGAGATTGTGTGCAATTTAGGTGTGGAGCCTCCATGAGAGGGGTGGAGTCCCTGAGGTTTTGGCCTTGTTTTCGCTACAGACTGCTTTAGTTCATGCTATGGGATGCTTTGTCACAAGACCCTTCTCATTCTCGTGATTAGTTGAGAGTGGAGTGGAACCTCCAAGAGAGGGGTGGAGTCCTCGGGGCTACGACCCTGTATTCGCTACAGACTGCTCTATTCCCGCTACGGGATACTCACGGTAATGTTGCGTGATCCGTGGTGTGATGCGATGTGATACATCTGAATTACACTCTGTGTACTCCTTCTCGGATAAGCTTGCTTCTCAAATATGATATGAAATTCAGTTCTGCTCTCTTATTTCGATAGTGCTTATTTTGTACGTCCTTGCATCATGACATGGCATGTTTTAAGATCGTGTTTTCAAGTATTTGTTTTTTCCAATATGTTTCGACACACATGAAATTGCCAAATTTAGTCTATTTATGCATCTATGCCATGAATTGGAATGATTATATATTATTTTGCATTGTTATTATATCCCTACTGAGCTTGGACAGTAGCTCTTTCCCCAACTTTATGTCACAACTGCAGGAGCTGACACTGGGAAGGATCCGAAGTTGGAAGAGGATCCAGATTACACTTCTGGGGACGAGGAGGAATTGCCCGAGGAGTGCTATCGATAGCTGCCTTGGGTTGAGCTTGAGCATGTGATAGTGTTTTTGGAATTTTTGCCATACAGTACAGGACTTTGATAAAAGAGAATACAATGATGTATATTTTTGGCTCCACTGTTTAGGTGAAGGACGACCTTCGCCGGTTGATGCTTTGTATAGTTTTGGATAGCTATAGATAGTTAATTTTTGGATGCTTATGTGCTATTTAGATTACTTGTTTTGCTCTGCTATCCACTTGCATACTTTGTTTCAGTACGAATGTATGCTTACCAAAATAATAGATGGCGCGGTCCTTCCAAGCATTTAATATTGAAGATCGAGTTGTTATAAAGTGAAGTAAACACTTTGATACCCGTGTATACTGTGATTTAGATCTCGCAATTCAATCTGATGGCTCGGGTTTTGGGGTAAGGAAACCCGATCTATCACAACATGAGTCTAGGCTAAGAAGGTAATCCACATAACGCAAGACGTGAATTTAGAATTCTAAATTGGGACCGATTTCCAAGAATCTGGGCCGCATGGAATATTTCGAAGATCAGATGCATAAGAGGACTGGTAGCTGAATTCCTCCGATTCCGATGTTCTCGGATGTTGCATGTGTATGGAATTAAAGTAGAAGTCATAAATTACGTTTAGAAAATGAAACTAGGATATATTGTGCAAGAAAAGTTGGATTTTCGGGCTTGGAAGAAAGAGCCAGAGACATGTGAATTTTGTTAGAATCGTCGTGGCGACCCTGAACCTTGTTGCAGTGAGGGGAGTTCTAAAGCACTCACCACGGTGAGGCAGTGTGTGCAACATGGAACCTGTATACATCGCCATTGTGACACTATAGGTCACCGTAGCGAGATGCTCTATTCATGTGAGCCTTTGTTTTTATCCCTTATGAGCTTTGGAAACCTTATTTTATGCTATGTACTGTTCATTAACACTTAGTACACGAATAATGTGTGTTTTAGGATAAACACGGGAGACCATCGGTGGGAACTCCGCTTTGATTAGAGTGTTTGTATTCACCAAAATTTGGCATTAAGGTAGTGAAGATTCTCGATGCTTGATTATATGTTCTCTCGATTCATGAGTTCAGATGTGATTATCAAATGAAATTATATGTTTTCAGCAACGTGCTATATGCGTATAATGAAACTCTTTGAAAGGTTAAGTTTTGGTTTTCGCACATGATCAGCCACTTTGTACCATGACATATTAATGCATTCAACTTGTTGAAATCCAAATTCTCGAATTCTAATCTGTGTACATGTGATTTAAACTCTCAATGTAGACACCCAAATTTGGCCAAAGGCCCGATCGAGACATACTTCGAGAGATGCGCACCCTCGAGCTTCCGATAGCATCTCCCACACCCTTAGGACCCTTCTCAAACCCTTAGGAATTACCCCCAACCTTTAGAAACCTCTCTGAACCCTTAGTTAACCCTCCAGGCAATGGTTAATGAGAGATAGACGAGGGCTGACAAGAACCTCCACTGAGACTGAATATTATGCCATTAAAAAGTAAAGGTTCCCAGCTTTCCAACAAGCCAAAAATCACCTCAATCCGAGTTGTACTTCAAAAGTTACGGCGATCCAAAAGATGTCCGAAAGCTGCACCTACTTAAGGCATGCATGGCGTGTATATTATACACGCCAAGCCAATTTTTTCCAGAAATGGCTTGGCGTGTATATTACAAATGCCAAGTATAGGTGGCCCCCCTGTGGGCTCTGGACTTCCAGGACATTGTAACTAGGCTTAGCGTGGATAATACACACGCCAAGCTTAGCTACAGTAACCTCTGGGTTTTGCTCAAAATTCACTTTTGAGGTTTGACTTGTTGACCATCCCAATGTTTAGGGTGGGTTTCATTAGGACTGCTGCACCCCTGTTTACCCTATTTGCAACCCTCTAGTTATTTCAAACCTCACCCTATCATCTACCATTGATCCTATCGTCACACATATCAATGACCCTAAAATCCTAGGAAACTTTAGATGTTAAGATTACCTAATTGCTAATCCTAATTAGCCTCTAAGCACCCCCCTAACCCTCTCTTTTTCTATAAATAGAGAGGCACCCCCCCTTGCAAATGGCTTGAAATTTTCTCAAGAGAGAGAAAGAGATTAAGCAATCCCCTCCTCCCCTTTTGTGCACCAAATACCCATACAAATTCAAGAATTCTAAACCACTTTAGAAACCTTACCCTCCATCAAAAACCCTTGAGCTTAGGAGAGAACTACCCCTTAGCCTTCTTCCTCTATCCTTTAGTTATCAAGACTTTGTGGTTAGAACCTTAAAATCCTAGGAAACCTTAGATGTTAGGATTACCTAATTTCTAACCCTAATTAGCCTTTAAGTCCCTCCTAACCGTCTCTTTTTCTATAAATAGAGAGGCATCCCCCATTGCAAATGACTTGAAATTTTTCCAAGAGAGAGAAAGAGATTAAGAAATCCCCTCCTCCCCTTTGGTGCACCAAATACTCATACAAATTTCAGAATCCTAAACCACCTTAGAAACCCTATCTTCCACAAAAAACCCTTGAGCTTAGGAGAGAACTACCCCTAACCTTCTTCCTCTACCCCTTAGCTATCAAGCCTGAGAGGTTAGAACCCATTCTCTAACCACTCAAGCTACCGAAAGCTCGTCAAGTGCACCTATGCGAAGGTCCATAGCTATGCTATAAGGGTCCGAGAGTTCCGGCTCTCCCCTCTACTCCTCTACCTTCTTAGCTTTTCCTTTATCCTCGAATTTGTGTCATTACGCCACTGAAATCTCAGTAATGGCGGAGGGGCACAAATAGGATCGACGTTCCTTCGAGCAAGAGGAAGTGCTCTTTTCATTTTTATTTTTCTTTATTTTGGCCACAAGTAGAGACCACATTTGAGCAGGTTGATCAGGTGCCTAGCACCATTCCGATCGATAACCGAAGCCCCTACCCAAGAGACTTTGGCGTAGACCGATGAAGCAGAGTAATATTTTTGGCACTTCGGTGCTCATAAAATTGATTTAGGTTTCCTGAAACACCAAAAGCTCCAGGTGGCGACTCTATATTTTTTGCAAGTGCACATCATCGCGATGGGATAGTCAAAAATCTGCGGTTGAACAAATGGCGACTCTGCTGAGGCGTAGCTAGTAAATCTTCCACTTGAAAGTTGGCATTTTCCTTTTTTTTATTTTTTTTTACTAACACTTGGCTATTTTTTCTTAGTTTCACTCACCCCTACAATTATGTTGATTTTTACTCACCCCTACTTTTCCACAATTTACGTGCCTTAGCCGATTGGCGGGCCTATTTGTATATCATCTTTACTTTCTCATCATTTTCATGCCTTAGCCGATTAGCTGGCTTACTTGGGCATTTACATGCCTTAGCCGTTTGGCGGGCCTACGTGAGATTTTACTTTTCACAATCATATCTTATCAGTGGATGCCAGCTCGTAGAGGCAGCACAGGACAAGCACTCCCGATTTTTGAACATTAAGCAAACTCCCTTAAAATTGAAATTAAAATTGAACCAAGAAGGGGACTTAATTGAATTTTTACATTGGGTAGATTTTACAAAAGTGTGGAAATTTAGGGAAAGATACAAACATCCCGGTTCTTATTACGGCGGCAGCCCCTAGTGGTGATGATCTCGAAAAGAACCACCCCATCTAGTATCTGAGAAGGTGCTTGCACTGGAGGTATATCGGGTGGGTGACCGAGCAGATCACAAAGCTTAAAACCTTGGGGGAGTGCATTTAGTTGCCTCGAATCAACCTTGTATCCCTAGGATTGGAGAGGAGGGATGCGTTATAATAAGAATGCTAGTCCTCGAAAGCATCGCTTCCAGAAAACCACAAAAAAGGACCAATTTTGGGCTTATTGTTCTGCTGTCACCATAGTTATAAACTATGTTTCTGCCTAGCGTGTGTAAAATCCATGCCTAGCATTTTTTACCCAGAATTGCTCTAGCGTGTATATTACACACGCTAAACCAAAACTGAACAGAGTTAGCCTGGCATGTATAATACACACGTGAAGTCAAATTCTCCAGAATTTGGCCTGGCACATATAATACACACACCAAGTCTGTTCTGGGTTAGGCAGCCCGAATCTGAGGCCAATCTTCACCTCCCTGAGTTCCCTGCTTAGTGGTTTTGCACCCTGGAAAAATCTCGCACTCTTCGACACCCAATACGCCCTCGTCGGTCAAGAGAGATTACCTTCTCATTGACTCACTCCAGGGGATCGAGTGGTTTGTGTTGATTCCCGTGCGTCGGGATTCAGCCGTGGGAGATATTTAAGGTACGAACACCACCATAAACAGGAATTCCAAGGCCTCAAAATTTTTCATTGTAAGGTATTCACTTGCCATTTTCAAAAAATAAATAAAAAAGAGTCATCACCAAAAAACAAAAAAAGAAAAAATATTGTGGTGTCGGCACAATGGCGTCACCTTACCTTTCGTCGTCTTGCAGAGGGAGAAGGAAAAAACTTTATGGGCCCCATCCGAGGCACCCATACCCTAGTCACCACCAAGCCATGTCGTGGGTAGTGGACCTGTCATACACCAATCTCGATTCATCCCCATGCATTCCCCAACTCATTCCCTTTCGGAAGAGACTTTTACATCCATCCCACTCACCCAACCAACATTTACTGTCACCGAACTCTTCGGTGCACCAATCTTCCCATCTGCACCCGTCCAAAATTTATCCCTCTCCCCACCCACATCCACTCAAGATCCATCCACATCCACCCTGCATACTCCCCATTTTTTACCCCATTTCCCCTCAAATCCAAACAACCCTAATTTTCCCCCCTCCACCATCACCCAAAATCCACCCTATGTTTCATCATATTCCTTTCCTACCTCAACCCAAAATTCACCCCATCATCCTGCTACATCCAACATACCTCCATCCCAATCTAATCCAAACATACCACATTCTTTCACATACACCCAAGCCATGAACAATCCTCCCATAACCATTCCGCATCCTTCCCCTGATCCCTCCATCATCCATCCCCCCATCAACCCAGGTCATGCCCAATTTTTCCCATATACCCACCCCATCAAGACCACATGCTCCCACTCCATCGGATGTGCCCTTTGCAGCCACCCTACCACCCAATCCGATGTCCATGATAGATGAGATGTGGAAGGCCTACACTATATGGAAGGCCTCAAAAGATAGCCTCCCTCATCCACCCCTCATAAACCCATCCCATACCTTATCAAGTCTCCACGCCCCTTTCCCTCATGACCCTCATCAACCCCCCATTATCCATACCACCCAAGACCCTCACCCACCATGGGGTCATCGGAGCAGGCCTTAGGTCCCAATGGGCCAGACCTACTAAGGCCCAATGGGGCAGACCCATCAAGGCCCAATGGGCTAGATCCATCAAGGTCCAACGGGCCAAACTCACCAAGGCCCAACTAGCCAAACCCATCAAAGCCGCATGATCCCAACCCATCCGAATCCTATGGTCCAAACCCATCCAAGTTCCTTACCCTATACCCAAGCCCAACAAGACCCAAGCCTTGGATCCTCATACCCATACCCTCCACAATTCCCTCAATATCTCACTCACCCACAACCCTCATACCTGGCCCCAGACAGGAACCTGCCACCTACCCTTCATCAACCCCAATTCACCCATCCTCATGCACCTCAAGGCAATCCTCAAGTATCCCTCCAAACCCAATGGCTTCATCAAGTCTTAACCCAAAATCCAACTTCCACTCATCCTATCACTCCACAGAATTTCCCTCACATACAATGGTCCCACCCAGCACCCATTCAGTCAGTTCCGCACCAACAAGAAAATCTCACCCTCACTCCACCATATGTAGACCCACAAAATGAGGAAGATGAGATCAGGAACAATGGAGCTTATGCAGGGGCACTCAACAACATCAATCCTCCACCCGTAATAACTAACCCCCGGTAGCACAAAGTGAATGGAGACTGACCGTTGAAAAGTTGGCCACACCGTCTAAGGAATCAGAACAACTAAACAAAATCTAAAAACAATTGATGAAAATGGGCGGAGCTGAGATCCACACCACAGACTTTTCTGATCTGTGCCTATTCTCCGAAGTCCCCTTGCCCATAAAATTCAAAGTGTCAGTCTTCGATAAATACAATGGCATAGGAAACCGCATAGCACATCTCAAATCCTACTACGGGGACATGTGCCAGTACGGGGGAGATGAGCGTTTGCTCATAAAGGTCTTCCAAAAGAGCCTTATGGGTCCAGCTTTAAGGTGGTTCACATCGCTTGAACCTTCCATGATCAAAACGTAGAAAGACCTGACCCATCTATTCCAAGAATAATATGTCTACAACATAGACATTGAGCCCAAAAAATCTGAGATCTAGCTCGATTAAAGCAGAAGCCCAACGAAGCATTTTGTGATTATCTTTGGCGATGGAGGGCACTGACATCTCAGGTCAGGAACAGAATACCCGATGATGAGCAGATTGAAATGATATCAAAGAACACCCTACTAGTCATCTTGAACTTTTTGGTATATCAACACCAATCCAGTTTTGCTGATTTGGTTAGGAACGCCAATCGCTGTGAGGATGTGATAAGAAAAGGGCGTTTGAATAAAACTGTAAACAACGGGGTCCAAGAGTTCCCCAATCAGAGAATTGAAAGAAGAATCAAGCAGATGTGCAGATAGTTGGCAATATGCGACCCATTATTAGCACGACCCCATTCCAATTTAGGGCAGCTCAGCCAACCCACCCAGAAGCGAGCTGATACAGAGAATAAAAAATGGCCAGGGAGCACAGATGACCCCGGAATAAAGAAAAGCCCATTTTGATTGAGTCTTCACACCCTTGGGGTAGTCACTGAATATTCTATTTCCATTATTAATTGAAAAGGGTCTGGTCACAGCACTCCAGCGACGACCACCGCTGAATCTGATCCCGAGAAATTATGACCCTAACACCCATTGTAACTTCCATCAGGGACTGGGCCACCCGACTAATCATTGTTTCCCTTCAAAACATGCAATACAAGACTTGATAGAGGCCAATATAATCATCCCTCTCGCACTTCCCCAGGCCAACCAGCATGTCAATATACATCAGGTACTGCTACCCCGCACCCACTAAGAGGGGTAGGTCTGAGACCAACTGTACGCATAGTAGAGGAGGATGACGAAGAATTTGACCCGTCTGAGTATATTCGCACCCAGGAAGAGTTGTAACACCACGGCAAAGAGACAAGGAACATAGAATTATTGGGGTGATTGAACCCTTGAATTTTGCTGATTACTTTCCTAACCCCACACCATAAATAGAACCCTTATATCTTAGGGCATATTTTCTATCGCTCGCTCTCGTCAACGATGTACAAATCAATTCCTATCAACCGTACACAGCCACCCCCACCAACTACCCATTAACTGATTGTGTCCCGCATCCCCCTCCATCACCCATTAGTTATCAATGGCCCACCCCCATCATATCACCCCCAATTCAGTCATCCATAATCCTCGCCAACCCCATTTGGCCCACCTTCTCCACCCTTCCAGAAGTTAGTCATGTGATCTCCACCCATCCCAATCCATTGGCACAAGCATCTTCGATACCCCCTTTTGCCTCGTTCTAGATCCCGAGACTAACCTACGATCCCCATCAGGTCCCACTCAGTTATGATCAAATAGATATCAATGTCGGCAACAGCAGGGAGGGGGCAGTGGATTTCATCACTAGGTCAGGATAGATCTCCAAGCAACCAGATGCACCAATACTAGTGCCAGCCCAACCAAAGGGAAAGAATGATACTACTGCGATAAACCCATTTGAGAAAATGAGCCGAGAGCACATACTTGAAACCTAGCTCAGGAGAATGTCGTCCCATATCACTGTCTGGGATCTGCTAATGACTTCCCCGCTTCACTTCCAAGCCCTGATGGGGGCATTAAAGAATGCACATGTGTCTCTCCAAGTAAGCCCAGATGAGGTCGGGTAGGTGATGGCTCCCAATTCCATTTCTTTTTCGGATGCTGATTTATTTGAGGAGAGAAATAATTATTCTAAATCCCTCAATATCACTGTGGAGACTGGAAATATGATAATCCCATTAGTAGTGATCGACAATGGGTTTGCTTTAAATGTGTGCTCTTTGAGAACCGCTACCAAAATAGGGGTAGATCCATGTATGTTGAGACCGACAAAAACCAGCATCAGAGGTTTTGATAACACAAGAAGAGAGATAATGGGGGAAGTTGACCTTGAGCTCGTAATTGGGCCAATGACCTTTTCCATACCGTTTCAAGTAATGGACATCAAGTCCTCCCTCAACCTATTATTAGGGTGCCCTTGGTTACATGAGGTTGGGGCAATTTCGTCAGCATTGCATCAAAAGCTTAAATTTGTATTTGGGTAGAAGATCATCACCATCATAGATGAAGGGCATGAAAAAATAGAAAAAGCCACCCACAGCATTGAGAAACCCAAAATACTAGATGTTTAGCACATGATCGAAGATACAGACCTCCACAACTTTGAATATGAGGTATCGACGGTAGTCCTAGAGCCCCTAGAAAGCATGACCTTGAAAAGTGGAAGCAGAATGGTGGCGGCTGTAGCCATGCTCTAAAAATGGGGCTATAAAAAAGGAAAGAGATTAGGACCTCGATTACAAGGAGAGAGCAAGTCAAGGCCAAAGGCAGGCATCAAATCAGATTTGGGTTAGGCTATAAGCCCACAGAAGTAGAAGTGCGAGAGGCTAAGAAAAAGGCCTAAACCATTGCTGCAACAAGGGCCAGGGAAATAAACCTAGAAGAGGAACCCCGCTCTAGACCTCACATCTGGAACACCTTTGTGAGCATCGGGATTGTGAAGATCGATCAGAATGGGGCAACACATTTAACCCCACACAAACCGGCAACCCCTGTCTACCCCACCAATCCCCAAATTATCCCTCCCAACCTGAAAATAGCCCTAGCCACTCTGTTCCTTTTTGAGGAAGAGTTTTCCATACCTGCACAATCTCCCCCTGTGGTAAACCACCACAGGACTTTGCTGACGTTTGAGGATAAAATCTTAGATGAACCCAGGATCAATATGATGGAGCCTGACTCCGAGGAATCCTATCAGCCAACCCACTCCATCCGATCAGGTAAAGCTGAAGCACAACATGTAAGGAATTGGGCATCCATGCTGAAAATTCTAGAAGCGACAAGTGGCCTGAAATTCGTCACCTACTTCCTAAAAAAAAAACCTATAAAAAGTGAGGTTAGCCCTTGGTAAGCAATACCATGTATGTATAGAGACCCGCCCTGCCAAGGGCCGATCGCCAAAGAAAAAGAAAAAACTAAAAAAAATAGAAAAAGTAAAAATTAAAAACATAGAAAAAATATAAAATCCAAAAAAATAGTCTTTCAAAATTCTTAAGAAAATCAAAGAAAAAGATGCCTTAATTGAATTACCCGTCCAATGTGAAATCGACTCCTTTCCTATAAAAATACAAGAAGAGGTAGGAGTCATGAGTTAGGATGAGGAAATCCCTACTGAGTAGCTTCCTAATGAGCTCCTTGACCGGTTTGCCAATTTTGAGCATGGCCCTATACCGATTGTTGAAGAAACAGAGGACATTAATCTAGGGACTGAGGAGATCCCCAGAATCACTAAGATTGAAACATCGCTACCTCCCTAGGAAAGAAGTAGCATGATTGATTTCCTTCGATCATACCAAGACGTCTTCGCATGGTCGTATGAGGATATGCCTTGTTTGGATGCCGATTTGGTCGAGCATGATCTACCGCTATATCTAAATGTTAAGCCAGTCAAGTAAAAGTTGAGACGCCTCAAGCCAGACTGGATGCTGAAAGTGAAAGATGAGGTCATCAAGTAGTACGATGCAAGATTTCTCATGGTCTCAAAGTACTCGCAATGGCTAGCCAACATCATCCCTGTGCCGAAGAAGGATGGAAAGGTTTGCATGTGCATTGATTTCAGAAATCTCAACAAAGCAAGCTCGAATGATGACTTCCTGTTTCTACACATCGACATCTTGGTCAATAACACTGCAAGGCATGAAATTCTCTCATTTATGGATGGATTCTCTGGATACAATCAGATCAAAATGACAGAAGCGGATCGAGAGAAGACAACATTCATCACTCTATGGGGAACTTTTTGCTATCGAGCCTTGCCATTCGGGTTGAAAAATGCCAATGCAATGTATCAGAGACCTATGATGGCACTATTCCATGACATGATTCACCGAGAAATTGAGGTGTACGTTGAAGACATGTTCACCAAGTCAGTAGAATGAAGTGACCATTTGGTAAATCTCCAAAAGCTATTTGAGAGGCTGAGACAATAAAGGTTGCGCCTGAACCCTCAGAAGTGTGCATTTGTTGCCATGTCAGGAAAACTATTGGGCTTCATTGTCAGTAGAAGAGGCATCGAGGTTGAGCCAATCAAGGTAAAAGCCATCGTCGAAATACCATCGCCATCTACAGAGAAAGAAGTCAGAGGCTTCTTGGGCAGAATACAGTACATCAGTCGGTTCATTACACAGCTAACTCCTATTTGCACACCGATCTTCAAACTACAGAGAAAAGATTTGCAAGTCAAATGGAATGATGACTGCCAGGCAGCATTTGATAAGATTAAAGGTTACCTCCTCAACCCCACCAGTTTTGGTGCCGCCCGAACCCGCGAGACCACTCTTAATGTATCGCTCCACAACGGAAGTTTTGATGGGATGTGTCCTAGGGCAACATGATGAAATGGGAAGAAGAGAGTAGGCCATTTATTACTTGAGCAAGAAATTCACTGATTACGAGACACACTATTCTCATCTGGAGAAAGCATGCCTAGCTCTCGTATGGGTTACCCAGAGGCTCCACCACTACTTACTATCTCAAGCTGTTCTACTCCTAGCACGAATGGATCCTTTGAAGTACCTATTTGAAAAGTCGGCTCCCACTGGCTGAACTGCACACTGGCAACTTCTCCTATCAGAATTTGACATCACATATGTCACCCAGAAGTTGATCAAGGGGCAGGCACTCACCGATCATCTTGTCGAGAACCCTTTACCTAATTATGAGCCTTTGAGAATTGAATTCCCAGATGAGGACATCTTGTCCATGATAGAGGATGATATGGCGAGACAAAAGAATCCTGGATAATGCATTTTGATGGGGCAGCGAATGCCGAGGGTTAGGGAGTCGGTGTTATTCTGATTTCACCAAAGGGGTCTCATGTACCTGTATCCATCGAACTCAACTTCCCATGCATGAACAATATGGCCGAATATGAGGCATGCGCAGCAGGCCTACAAGCAGCACTTGTCCTGAAAGTAACTCATCTCAGGGTGTTTGGCGACTCACAATTGATCATATGTCAGACAAATGGAGATTGGAAGATGAAGGATGAAAAGTTAATCTCATACCATGAGCACCTCGAGGATCTAATAGCATGATTCGATGATATTACTTTCTCTTATGTCCTGCGAGCAAGAAATCACTTTGCCGATGCACTAGCAACGTTGGCATCGATGGTTGAACTTCCATATGGTGTACAGATGAAGCCGATGATGATTGAGCAGAGGAGTGAGCCGGCCTTCTACCTCTAGATTGAGGAACCCCTAAAGTTAGATGATGAGCCTCCATGGTTCTCAGATATCATGAATTTCCTTGAAACTTGAACTTTCCCTGAAGTTAGATCCAAGACGGACAGGCAGACCATCCAACATTTAGCGGCCAATTACATCATCTGTGGTGAGTGCCTCTACAGGTGATCATATAATAATATCCTTCTCCGATGTCTAACTGTGAGCGAGGCAGCCAACATTATGAAAGAGATCCATGAGGGAGTATGCGGAGCCCATGTCAACAGCCATATGCTTGCTAAAAAGATCCTACGGCAAGGACATTTCTAGACTACCATGGAATTTGATTATTGCAAGCATGTGCAGAAGTGCTACAAATGCCAAGAACACTCTAGTTTGATACATGCTCCAGCCATAGATCTACACAGCTTGACCACTCCTTGGCCATTCCCCACTTGGGGCCTCAACATCATCGAAAAAGTAAATCTGAAGGCTTCGAATGGGCATCAATTTGTCCTCGTCGGCATTGAATATATCACCAAATGTGTAGAGGCGACATCCTATACAAATATCACGGCCTATCATGTCGAGAAGTTCATCAAGAATAACATCCTTTGCCAATTTGGTGTACCCAAGGACATCATCATGGACAATGGCACTAACTTTACGAACAAGCGCATCATATCCTCTGTGAGCAATATAAAATCAAACATCATCGCTCGTCACCATATCGGCCGCAAACCAATGGGGCCGTAGAGGCTGCTAACAAGACAGTCGTCCGCATCCTGGAGAAGATGGTCATCACTTACCAAGACTGGGGCGAAATACTACCCTTTGCACTATGGGCCTATCGAACATCGATCCGTATCACCACAGGGGCAACACCTTTTTCCCTTGTGTATGGAACTAAGGTCGTGCTTCCAGTTGAGGTTGAAGTACCTTCACTCTACATTCTCATGGAGTATAATCTACCCGAAGCAGAAAAGGAGAGGTCCCACTTTGAGCAGCTTAACTTTCTGGACGAGAAAAGGCTCCTGGCCTTATGTCGCACCCAAGTTTACCAAGGGCGAATCACACGCACTTATAACAAATGTGTTCACATTCGAGATCTGAAGGTGGGTGATACTATACTCAAGAAACTCTTCCCATCTCTTCACGCCGATCCGAGAGGGAAATTCAAGCCCAACTAGGAAGAACTTTACGTCATCCGAGAAGTACTCCCTGGATACGCGCTCCGCCTTACCACTATGGATGGAGATCACTTTCCTGAGCCCATAAACACTAGATATGTCTGACGATTTTATTCCTAAGTCTCCCACAGCAAGATAAGTACTGATAAAAATGGATGCATGACTGCTTAAGGATACTTCAAAAAGAGGCCATCATTTCAAAGTCAAGTAGCCAAAAAGTGTCCCTGAACACTTATACCCTTTGCTATCCCTTCTTGAGCCAATGGCATTTTCTTTCATTACGCCCTCCACAGAAAAAGAGAAAGTGTATATACCAACCAAAAAAAAAAAAGAGAAAAAGTGTTACCATCAAAATCCAAAAAAAAGATCAGAAAAGGAAAATCCTAAAAGATGATAAGCAAAAAGAACACAAAATATAGAAAAGAAAAATGGGGCATGTACAGTCAAACTCCCCCAAGGAAGAGGTGTATTATGGCAGCTAGAACCCACTCAAAGAAACCTTTTAAAAACCTAGAATACCATCAAAGGTCCTAACCTATCCCATGGCCAAGATAAATCCCACGAAAAAGCCCTTTTTAAGGTCTACAAACAGTCATAATATCTATTGAGTCAGCGCGAGCCAAGCTGAGAGACGACAAAAGAACTCCATCCAGCTGGCTATGACGAAATCGACGTCCATGTCGTGGTGTTATTCACTGAAAAGTATCACTTTTCACCTCTTAACCTAGCCTTTGCTGGACCTTGAAGCTGACTAATAACTCTTGTTTAGCTTGTTTATAGATTAGTAATAACTTGTACAACTTAACACAAAGTCCATGCCTTTGGTACCAAGAAGAGAGAATTCAAGCCAAGGATGATAGTTGAGCTAGAGATTGATGGAACACCATGGTGGTACACACCATGGTGACAATTTTACATGTCATAATGGACCAAGAAAGTCTAGCAGAAGAAAGAAGCATAGATGTGAGTGGAGAGAGCTAAAACAGCAGTAGTTGCATAGCAGCAGAAGAGAAAATGAGCTATCTCGCACAGTTGAGGCACTACCTCGCGTGGCTAAAGCTGTAGCAAAGCTTCATCGAACAGCTAAGATATGCAACACAAGGGAACTCGCGCAATAGTCACGCACTTCAGCTATAATTAATGCTTAAGGATCAAAGATTATATTAACCGTGCGCACTATCTCGCGAGGCCACTTTACATAAAGAGCAATAACTAATTCATGAGGTTCTCGCATGGCTCTGGAGGAGAGAGATGCCCAAAAAATATCTCGCGCCCCTAGAAATTCAATCTTGTACCGAGCAAGCTGCGTGATCATGTGAAAAGAAGATGAGTGAGAGTTAAAATGTAGCCTCGTGACACCCTCGCGAGAGGAACTTTTGAAGCCCTACTGTGCGAGCAAGCCAAGCAGTACAACTCATCCTTGTGATAGCATTGCAGTGCAAAGTAGCTGTGCGACCATTTGAAGATCTGCTGCACGAATCAGGGGCCTCCCAAGCTAAAATCTTACCCCGCAAGGACTCTGTAAACTGCGTGAAAGACTTAAAATGCAGAAGGCAGCCTCGTGAAGCTCGAGCTCTCCACTTCTCAGTCTTAACTCCATGGACCTTTTAGGGATTTCCCCAGGTCTAGGGCACACATCCTAAGGCTCGGATATCAAGGTACACATCCTAAGGCATCCAAGGGTTGTAAAAGTGCCACATCTACTAGGAAATTAGGGTTAATCTTCTCTGAGCCAAGGCATTAGGGACTGAGTGTATAAGCTGCAGTTGTAACTTAGAATTTTCATCTCTCCTTCAGCCTTTGTCTGTCATGAGCTCAAGCAGGCAAGGGTTAGGGTTTGGTAATTTCTTTTTCCCATTTTTCTTCTCTCTTAGCCCAGCACTTGCTGGCTAAATCCTCTATAAGCAATTAGGTGTAGTTTTATTTATTTTTGTTATAGGTCTTGTAACCTTTGGGATTGTATGAAGAGTTGTTGTGCACAAGGCTGCTACCTTGAGAAATTTCATTGTGAGTAGTTTTGATCAAAGGAATTGGTACTGTAACTGTATACTCAATCAGTTATTCTTCGATTTACCCATAGTTTTATTCAGGCTAAGCATGCATTTAGGATTTGAGATGATTGAAAGGCCCATGGAAGCTTGAGCTTGTAGCCCTGGGACCATGGTGGTAGCAACAGTTTACATATTCCTTCTCAGACCCTTGTGGTGAGGATAACCTATATGGATAGCCTGTGACCATTTAAGTAGACAGACTATAGCCCTAGGGTGATTCCAAGCTATAGATCTGAGAAGGATTCTTCTCCTCTGCACTTGAGCTTATAGTATTGTGAGAGGTTGTTGCAGGAACAGGCTCCCCTCTATTTTACTTGACCAATATTAGATGTTAGATCTGATCTCTTTGTAGTGATTGCAGACTTGTAAGATGAGTCATCACAGGCCTTTGTAGCAATGACCAGCTACATTTAAATTGCCAAATAGCCATTGAACAACTGTGGTCTCCACTAGTTTTTCAAGGACTATTTGCTCCAATGGATGCTTGAGCTTGTAGCCTTGCATACATGGTGTCTGCAATGGTTTTCATATTCTGATTTGAGCCATTGGGTGGAGGACATCTATTGGATAGTCTGTGACCATTTAAGTGGACATGTTATAACCTTAAGATCAGTCTACTCCATTAGATTAGATTGGTTTTCTGATTTAGTCCATATGGTTTGATCCTCTCTATTGGATAGTTAGTGACCATTTAAGTGGACAGATTATAGCCTTAAGAGATCAGGTCAAACCATAAGGGTTGAGTTGGATACTTCTTCCTTGCAAATGTGCTTGTAGCCATCTGAGGGATTTGCTACAGAGACAGTCCTAAATCTGAGTTACAAGACTGAATTAACTTTTGCTTAATTGCCTACTTCCCATCAGTTTTATCTTTATTTTCACACGCAGCATCACCACCTTCTTTATAACCCTTTCTATAGGATAAGATTGCACTTTATTTCTCTTCTTTTAGTGTTAAATTAGTATAGTTGTGACACCCAACTCCCTTTCTCTAGGATTGTCAAATTTATAGCCAGATCTGGAGGCCTACTATTATAGCCCATTTTGGATTCTAGATCAATTTCTCTGTGGGATAAACTCTTACTTACTTAAAACTTGCTATAATAGCCCTGTATCTTGTAGGCTGGGTGTACTTTAGGTTACTGTTTTCATAGCCATTTCACTCCACCTTTGTATTCTGATTTTTACCATCTCATCACTTTAAATAACATCAACACTCCTAGACAACCAACAAGTTTTTGGCACCACTGTCAGGGATATTGATCTTTTTAGTAGACCTGAGTTATATTATATTTTAGCTTCGAAAATTCTTTGTAGCTGTGCCTTGAATAGAATAAAAAGTACTACAAATTTTTGTGAAATTTTGGAAAATTGGGCAACAGTAGCAGGGAAAAGCTAGAGCTGCAAATGGAGTTTAGCTAGCTCTGTTTGCACTTCTTTTGCCCTAAAACTCAGTCCCTTTTTGTTAAATTCCCTGTCATTAGTTTAGTTGTAAATATGTTTAGTTGTTAATTTTGTTTCAAAATTTTGTTTATGCTGTGAGCATTTTCTTTACCTACTATTTTTGTGTATGCTTAGAAGAAGGTCCCTTAACCCTGAGTTGGAACCTCCAAATCTTGAGGTTGAAAGGGTCCTTAGGCCAAGAAACACCACACAAGGTCCTACTGTTGAAACTGAGCCAGTTGTCATGGCTGAGAGGCAAAGAACCCTGAAGGAATACAATGCACCTGGGGATTACACATCTCCCTTTTACCTATAATTCCCTTCAATTGAGGAAAACTATAAAATCAAGTCCTTCACCATTAACATGATGCCATCTTTTCATGGGCTCAGTAAGGAAGATCCTTACAAGCACATTGACCAATTATTGGCATTTTGCACCACTTTAAATATTGCTGGCCTGGGACCTGAAGCCGCCAAACTGAGGCTTTTTCCTTTCTCCCTAAAGGACAAAGCCAGCACCTAGCTCTCTAAGCTCCCAGCCAATAGCATCCAGACATGGAGTGACCTCCAAAGCTAATTTCTAGATAAATTCTTTCCCATGAATAAAACCAGCTAGATGAGGACAAACATATTGTCATTCACTCAGTCTTCAACTAAGGATTTTTATGAGGCATGGGAGAGATTTCAAGAGATGTTAAAACAATGCCCCCACCATCAAATTCCACAGTGGCAACTTGTTCAAGTATTTTACCAAGGAATTAATCCTAAGAGTAGGGATATGGTGGATGTCTCATGTGGTGGTAGTTATCTCCACACGACAGCTGACAAGGCTTGGGAGTTGTTTTATATTATAGGGGAAAATTCCATGCAGCAGGAGTCACTGTCTCACAATAACAACCAGACCCCTGCTAAATTGGCGAAAGAGTTCACCCCTAGAGGTGGAATGTATGAAGTTAAGGTGCAAAGTGATCTAGAAAGGAAGGTGGACAATTTGAGTTTAAAATTTGACAAATTGATGAATGTGATGCAGCCTAGGATGTTGCATAAGTGGGGGAGGCCTATCTGATATGCCAATCTCCCACACATTTACTCCAAGATTATCCATCAGCCAACTAGTTCCCTGATTTAGTTATGGAGCATGCCAATGCTACCCAAGCCTATGGGCATCAACCTGTTGGGTACACATGGAGAAACCACTCAAATTTTAGGTGGAGATAAGATACATACCAACAACCCCAGTAGTAGCAGTTGGTAGCTCCATACAGACCTCAGCACCAATTCAACCAAGGTTATCCACCAAGACAGAATTTTCAGTTGCCTGCCCCATAGCCCAATCAGTTGGTCTTACCCCCACAAAAAACCTAGATTCTCTTTCTTTGAAGTGCAAATGCTGGCATCTATGCAGAATTTTGGGGGTCAAATCTGTAATGCCTAGATAGAACTTGGTCCAAACTGTGAACTCTCATGGGCAAAGTATAAAAAAAAATAGAGGACCAATTGGGACAAATCTGTAATGCTTTGAACAACAGAGGGGAGGGCATTCTACCTAGTCAACCCTTGGCTAATCTAAAAGGGCAGTACATGATTGGAGAAGTATCCTCTACCCATGAGGAGGCTAATGCAATTACTACCCTGAGGCGTGGCAGGGTGGTTAACAATTTAGTGGGCATGGTGTTGGCCACCTACCTTGTGTTCAAAACGGTGTTTAAAATCACACAATTAAATGATCTATTGGTTGCACACACCAAGGCAAGTAGACATAAAGACCTGTAACTATTCAGGGCCTGTTGTAGCAAGTTTTAAAGAAGGATAAGTAAGAGTATGTCCATAGGGAAATGTGACTAAAAATTAGGCATATCTCCATATCTAAAGCAGATCTGGCACCCTTCCTAATACTAAAACAACAAAAGAAAGAGGAGAGGTCTAAGGGTTTGTCACTTTTAAACTAAACTACAAAAAATAATAATTAAAATTATAGAAATGGATCCAGAATACAACTCTTGCAGTGAAGGGAAATTTAAAATAAAAAATGGGAAGAAGCAGCTTGGAGTTTGGTCTTACTGCAATTGGGTTGAGTTGTCAGGGTTACAGAGAGTTTAGAGTGCATTAATCCTTCATCTGGCCATAGGCACAGCTGCAGGGTAGAAGAATCTGATCTAGGCTAGAGATTTGGCATGGTCTTAAGGCTATCATCTGTCCACTTCAATGGTCATAGATCATCCAATAGATTCACTCCATTCACATGCTTCCATCAGAACATTATAACCACTACAAATGTTACAATTACTAGGCCACAAACACAGGCAATTACGGGAATATCAGATCTAAGGAGATCAAATGGCATCCAAGAGATCTACCAGTTAAGTGGGTGAGCTATTCCCATCTACATAAAGTCGATTGAGCACCAAATGAAACCAAAGGAACTATAGATCTAATTATAGCAGTTAAACCAACATTACATTGAATTAAACTAACCATACAATGAAATGCCCTCAGATTTGTAGTCTATGCAACATCCAACCCTCAATAAAACTCTCAGCTTTCCCCAATTACAGACTAAACCTCCCTCTTTGCTGCTCTAAAGAAATTAGCCAACCATGGTTGGGGTAAATGGAAGAATAGAGAATTTCGATGCAAGCTCTGATTTCCAGAATTGATCCCCTTTTTTTGGCGTCTTTCCTTCCATTTATAGCTTTCCTCCTCTGCCTCAGATCCATTTTTCCTGCCAATTACAGCTTCCAGAATAATCCTGTTATTCCCTCCAAGAAGGCTCTTTCAGTTAGTTAGAGTTGGGGGAGAGCAGGTGGGTCGGTTAAGGCTTCCCAAGGCACTTCTAGAGACTTTATGCTGGTCACCAAAGTGCCTCGAATTACGTGCAATAGGTCACCAACTTGCAGCATGTGCACAACAAATTTTCTGAGAAGTCCTTTAGCCGATTTCGATAGGTTCCTGAGGCTTTTGATAGGTTCCAAACAGGCCTTCTGTTCCTTTCGCTAGGATTCAGGATCCTTTCGATAGGTTCTGATAGGTTGGGGGCTCCTTTCGATAGGTTTGGCTTCTGCTCACTTCATTTCGACAGGTTAAGCTATGTGCAATGAGTTTCGATAGGTTTGCTTCTAGTTCCTGTCGACAGGTTCCATCAGCTTTCGATAGGTTCACCAACTGAGTTGTAACAACCATTCGATAAGTGGCATTTGCGCGATAGGTTCCAAGATCCTTTCGACAGGATCTCTTTAAGCTCTAGGGGACCTTTCGATAGGATGCTTCCTGCTTGCTTTCAACTACCCGATAGGTTCCAGATCCTATCGAATACTCAGATCTCCATGACTTCTTCCTTTTCAGCCTTTAGATCCTATCGATAGGTTGCAATAACCTATCGACAGGTTGTTTTCAGCCTGTTTTTCCTTCTTCAGCGCTACTTTGCTGTTGCTGCATGTCCCAAGTGGGCATTAGTGTGGAGCCCTTTTGTGTGCCATAGTTGGGTCAGAGCTGTAGTGAGAGATGGACCTTATTGTGGGGCACTTTTGGGTGGATTTCTGTACTATGACTGCTTTTCATTGCTATCTACAAAACATGCTCAACATGCACTTGTTAGTCTATTCACAGGTCTATCAAAGGTCAGGTTAAAGTGTGAAAAATGGTATTTTTCACTGATTAACACACCCCCAAACCTAAGCTTTGCTAGTCCCTGAGCAAAGGAAAGATAAAGAAACTAAAATGCCACTTTTGTAGGGGGCACAGATTCATTTAGCATATGCATCAAGCCTTTTAAACCCCTAGGTGATCCCTAGTGGAGGAGTGAAGTCTCCTGAGGGTTTTCAGTGAGGTACCCACAAACTTCTCCAATAAAATCAGTTAGTACTAGTGCAACATGCTAAAACAGAGTTTAAGTGAGATAAAATAAATTTCACACCATGTGCATTCAATTCTAGAGGATTTTTAGCAGAAAAATCATCAATTTAAAACCTAAAATTTTGCTGTAATTCCTTCATCATCAACCAGTTCATGTCAAGGCATTGTGCCTGAAAATTGATGCAAAGTTCACCTTTAATTTAAGAATTATGTTTTTGATAATGCTCCAAACAACTAGATATTAGACCCAAGTCTTACCAGGACTGTTAACTCACAATAAGAATAGAAGGGTACATCATTTCACACTGCTCAAGAGCAGTTACAGCCCTTAAATAGGACTGCAAGTATGAGCATAGGCATTGCTCTGACTTCTAAATTTTTTTAATTATTTTCACCATAGATTAAACAAATCCTCATCTCCACATGGTAGCTCAATCCATTTCAGATCATTAAGTTCTTTTTATTGGGTTGTAATGTGCCTTATGAGTGAAATTTGTAAAAGAATAAAGGGGTAAAATGAGATTCCAAATTGAGAAATCAGCCAGGTAAGGAGGTGATTTGCAACTCAGCCTTCTTCATTTCAGCACAATTCCATTTACTTCTTGAACTTTCAGATTTGAAGTGATCAGTTTCTAATCCTCATTTCAATCTTTCAATGAAATGACTTCTCTTTCTCATTCTTTTTCTTTGATTTTCTGTTTTTCCTTTTCTTTTTGTATGTTTTCCTTTTTGTATTTTTCTCCATTTTTCTTTTTACTGGCTGGAATGCCACAACACCACCAAATGTGCTTTCCTCTTACTAAATCAAATTTTAAACCTTGCTCCACTAACCTCACTTCTCCTTCTATTTCCTGATTTGTCAGATTGAGGGTGAACTGAAATAGGTCAAGGGGTTTTGGGTTTAAATTTTTTGGTTTTTTTCAAAGAATAACTGGGATTTTCCAAGGGATGGCCTTACTTCATGTCCTCAATGTCATGAATGTTGTCAAGCTGTTTCAACTTGGATTTGCCTAACTTCTAGTGGGAAAAATTAGATCCAATCAGTCCATAGAGCAAAAAAAATTGCCAAGACACTCTTTCAAAAATATATTTTTTTTCAGGCCCAAATCTCACTGGGTATGGCCTTCCATCAAATTTTTTGGGGTGTATCGTTACAGTTTTCTCTCATTTCAACATCACTAAATATCAATTTCTGAAAATTCTTGACATTTGCTTCATGAAGAATGTTAGACTACAGCTCATTTTAGTTTTAAAAAGTTTTTAATTTCCTCTTTTCAAAAAATCAGGTGGGAACTCATTTTATTTTCAAAAACTTTTTTTTTTCAACATAACTGTACTAGCATTAAATCATATATTGGCACACCTGCCACACCCCCAAACCTAAATTAGACATTGTCCTCACTATTGTAAAGTACATCGGGTGTGCAGTAGGGAATAAATAAACAAAGAGAAACAAAAACTGAAAACACACAACAATGAAACAGAAAATCAAAAAGAGCACCAAAAAGGCATTCCATTAAAAGGGTAATTCGTTGACAGATTTGAGCATAAGCTCTACATATTAACAAAATACTTAGTCAAAAGCAAAATTCTTCTTCCCCCCGGAGCAGGGATATCCTCACCCAGCTTCAGGTGGAAGAGGAACTGCAAGCCAAGGGGGGTGGGAAAATGAAAGATCAGGGAGATGGAAGCTGAGCAAGTGGTGGGGGGGTTGAAGAAGATGGGGGTGGAGATGCAGATGGCTCGGTCTTCTGCTTCTTCTTCTTTTTCTTTTCCTTTTTCTTCTCCTCCTTAGCCAGGATTCTCTGTACCTCTTCGTATCCATCCCAAAGAAATTGGAGAGGATCTGGCTCTTTAGGCGGTGGCGGTTCTGACCACATGGGGAAGAATTTGATTGGTAAGTTGGTAGGTTTGTCGTCCGCCATGGTCATGAGTCGGGAAGGACTGCTGAATTTAGAGGAGGGTGAATGAAATGAAGACGAGCCATTCTTGCATTTAAAGTGGATGGATGCTGGAATATGAATCGACATATTTAATTTTTACTTCCTTCCAAGGTTAGGAATAAATGATCATTCTCATGGGGCATGGTTAAGTGCACAATTCATTATGGGGAGCGAAATAGCACAATAAATGGTGGTCTAATTATAGCGTCGGGAGTTGGGTGGCGAAAAGTCCTTAGAGGATTTAGCGGAAAATGAGGGTAGCGAGAAATGAGGAAGAGAGAGCTAGAGTTTGCAACAGGTGTCGAATGACCTAATGATAGGTTTATAAAGAGGGAAAATTGATTTCGATAGGATGAATTGAATGAATTTCATAGGTCAAAGCGTCTTGTCGAACGCTATAAAAGTACAACGTGCAGATGAAATGTTTCGATAGGTCAAACCCTTCCTATCGATAGGTTCATGTAGCGCATGATTTATCCTTTCAGTAGGTTCTCGATAAGTATCCAGAACCTATCGAAAACTTCTTTTCGACCTTTTGAACCTATCGAAAAGTTGTTTTCACCTATCGACAAGTCTCAGAGCCTATCGAAATCCTCAAATGACCTATCGAAAGGTCCCAAATGCCCATCAAAACTGCATTTTCGTGCAGTGCTCAGCCTCAGCACCTGGCAAACTCTTTTGCTATACTTCCATTCAAATTGTTCTCATTATGTACACACTCGCATGGTCCTTGGATTGCTGGCATGATTGACATGATGAATAAAACATAACAAAATAGAACAAGATCAAACTACAGTACATATGATACACACGGAAATCATGTATACTTTGGAGGGTTCTGAAGATCAAAGGTCTCCTCAGGTTCACACATTTTTTCAACACAAATTTTTAACCTTTGTCCATTGACTTTCATAACCCTACCATCCTTAGGGTCCCTGATTTCTACAGCTCCAGATGGGGAAACATATAAAACTGTGTAAGGCCCATCCCATCTGGACTACAATTTTTCTGGAAAGAATTTTAATCATGAATTGAACAACCATACCTTGTCACCTATTTTGAATTCTTTTCGCAACAAGTGTTTGTCATGAAAGGCCTTGGTTTTGTCCTTATAGATCAAGCTCAGATAATTACCATTTCCTGTTCACACCAATAGAAGTTATGTCAGAATTTAATGTTTTAATGGCCCAATATGCTCTATGTTCTAACTCAACAGGCAAGTGACACGTCTTGCCATACACTAGCCTGAATGGGGACATCCCTATGGGGGTCTTATAGGCAGTCCTATAAGCCCACAAGGCATCTGATAGTTTTATGGACCAATCCCTCCTATCAGCTTTCACAGTTGTCTCTAGGATGTGTTTGATTTCCCTATTGGAAATCTCTACTTGCCCACTAGTTTGTAGGTGGTAGGGAGTAGCAACTCTGTGGGTCACAGAGTATTTTTCCAACAGTTTTTCAAAAGGTTTGTTGCAAAAGTGGCTGCCTCCATCACTAATAATAGCTTTGGAGGTGCCAAACCTAGAGAAGATGTTTTCTTTTAAGAACTTAATGACAACCTTGTGGTCATTTGTTCTTGCAGCTACGGCCTCTACCCATTTAGAGACATAGTCCACAGCTACAAGGACGAAATTATATCAATAGGAAGGGGGAAAGGTCCCATAAAATTAATTCCCCATATGTCAAATAATTCAACAAGCATAGGTTGCAAGGGCATGGAATTTCTTTTTGTAATACTGCCCATTTGCTGGCATCTAGGACAAGCTTTGCAATGTGTATGGCATCTTTGAACAGAGTGGGCCAGTAGAAACCACTTTGACGCACCTTTGCAGCAGTCTTGTTTCACTGAAATGCCCCCCACAAGCCTGTTCATGACACATGGTTAGAATGTTCTCAAACTTAGTTTTAGGTACACATTTTCTTATCACCTAGTTTACACAATACTTGAAGAGGTCAAGAGCTTCCCACATGTAATATCGAATTTGTGAGAAGAACAAATCCCTATCATACTTACTCCAATGTGGGGATAAGTATGCCCAGATAGTTCACTGTGTTGGAAAACCAGGGCATACTTATCCCCATAGCAAAAAGTTGCTCATCTGGGAAAGAATCATTGATGGGTAAACTCTCTATATCAGCATCTGGAATCCTTGACAAGTGGTCAACAACCACATTTTCAACCCCTTTCTTGTCTTTGATTTTGAAGTTGAATTCCTGCAAAAGAAGAATCCATCTAATTAGTCTGGCTTTAGCCTCCTTCTTAGACAAGAGGTATTTTACGGCTGAATGGTCAGTAAACACAGTGATCTTAGATCCCAACACATACGATCTGAACTTTTCCAAAGCAAATACAATGGCTAGTAGCTCCTTTTCAGTTGTAGTGTAATTCAATTGAGCATCAACTATTGATTTACTAGCATATGCCACCACACATGGTGCTTTGTTTTTCCTTTGTCCCAGCACTGCACCAATGGCAAAGTCTGATGCATCACACATCAGCTCAAATGGTAGAGAAAAATTAGGAACTTGTAATATAGGAGCTGTGGTCAAACAGGTTTTCAGAAGTTCAAAAGCAGCTAGGCATTCATCATTGAACATAAATGGGACTTCTTGGCACAGCAAGTGGCAAAGAGGCTTGAAAATTTTGCTAAAGTCTTTGATGAACCTCCTGTAGAAACCAGCATGGCCCAAGAATGACCTAACTTGTTTGATAGTTTTGGGAGGGGGAAAATGTGTAATTAAATCAATTTTAGCTTGATCAACCTCTATTCCTTTATGGGAAACAACATGCCCTAGGACATTACCTTGAGTCACCATGAAATGACTCTTTTCCCAACTCAAAACTAGGTTGGTCTCCTCACACCTTTGCAGCATAAGGCTGAGATGGTGCAGTCATTGGCTAAAATCATCCCCAAAAATGGAGAAATCATCCATAAAAATCTCTAAAAACTTGTCAATCATGTCAGAAAAGATAGAATACATGCATCTTTGAAAAGTGGCAGATGCATTACATAGTCCAAATGGCATCCTTCTGTATGCAAAGGTTCCAAATGGACAAGTGAATGTGATTTTTTCTTGATCTTGAGGATAAACAGGAATCTGGTTATATCCTGAATAACCATCAAGAAAATAGTAGAAAGCCTTACCTGCCAACTTATCTAAGATATGATCTATAAAAGGCAATGGAAAGTGATCTTTGTTGGTTTTCTCATTAAGCTTGCGATAGTCTATGCACACTCTCCAACTAGTGGTCTGCCTGGTTGGAATCATCTCACATGAGTCTGCTTGAACTACTATGATCCCAGATTTCTTGGGCACCACCTAGGTGGGTGCCACCCATTGAGAATCTAAGATAGGGTAAATGACCCCAGCATCAAGAAGTTTAACTACTTCCTTCATAATAACTTCCTGCATGTGTGGGTTGAGCTTTCTTTGCATCTCTCTAGAAGGTTTAGAGCCCTCTTCAAGATGAATTTTGTGCATACACACAGCTGGATTTATCTTTCCCAAATCTGCAATAGTCCACCCTATTGCTCTCTTATGCCTTTTTAGCACACAAAGTAACTCTTCTTCCTGCTCAAGAGTGAAGGAAGAAGAAATTATCACTGGCAGTTTGTAATTGGCTCCTAAAAAGGCATATTTTAGAGATTTTGGGAGTTGCTTTAACTCCAAATCTGGGGGACTGATGAGTGAAGCAATAGAGGTGCCTTACAAGGTGGTGGAAGAGGTAGTAAAGCAGGAGTCCATGGATGATGCTTTGCTAGCTCTGCTTCAGAATTTACCATATCCACTTGCTCAAGCTCAGATGTGGAAGCTTTCTCTTCCACTATTTCATTCCATACTTCTTCAAAAACATTAAAGAAATCATTACCATGCAGCAGCTGAGGTAGACTTTCTTGCACAAACTCATCCAGCGCATCAATGGAAAAACAGTCCTCATTTTCTAAGTGGGGCTGGTGAGCTGCATTGTACACATTCAGCTTGACTTTCATATTACCAAAAGATACTTCCATGACCCTTGATCTACATTGTATACAAGCATTTGCAGTGGCCAAAAAGGGCCTGCCTAAGATCACAAAGATAGAAGTAACACACTTGCTTGGCAGATACTGAATATGGAAGACCACATGTCTGAGCTTCAACTCTCCTAATCCCAGCTTCTCATATACTGAATATGGAAGAAAATTTATACTAGCTCCTAGATCCAACAAGGCTTTTTCAATTGTATGATCTCCAATGATGTAAGGGATAGTGGGGATTCCAGGGTCTTAGAGTTTTGTTGGGGTGGCAATAGTCAATATCAGTTTTACTTTTTCTGTTGAAAAGACTTTCTTGGACAAATATATCCTTGATTGTCTTTTGTGGGTGCAAAGGTCTTTCAAAAATATGGCATAGGCTGAAACCTGCTTGATTGCATTAAGTAGAGGCAGGTTGATCTTCATTTGCTTAAAGGTTTCCATCATTTCCTCTATTTTGGCATGCCCTTTATCAAAAGGGGAAGGCGCTTGCATTGCCCTAGGAAATGGCAAATGTGGGACTGCTCTCCCATTTGCAGCCTTAGCCAACTCATGATCTCTTTTTTTGATTTTATTTTTTTCTCAAGAATCATCATTATCCTTCTTATTCAACATGGGTTGCTCCTGTTGTACCTTCTCTATTTCTTTTTCTGAAATTTTCAAAGGCCCACAGCCTACTTGATTGTCCACCAACCTTCCACTTCTTAATGTGGTAATAGATTTAGCTTCCTCATGGGAAGAAGAAACCTCACCTACCGCATATTCTCTCCTTCGGTTGTCCATGGGTTAGCTAGGCAGCCTCCCTTCCTCTCTCTTGGTCAAAGCATTAGACAACTGACCAAGATGGTCTTCTATCTTTTTAATGCTTTGGCTATGAGAGTGCACAGTTTGAGACAATTGTCCTAAGTTCTGTAATGAAGCTAGAACGTGTTCCTCAAAAGAAAGTGATCTAGCAGCTGGAGGGGGTGCAGCTTGCTGCATAGGCTGAGCCATAGGTTGAGTCATGGGTAGGGTTGAGCATTTTTGTAAGGCATGGGCTGCTGTGGCTACTGCTACTGGTTTGAAAACGTATCTCATCTCCACCTCAAGTTGGGGTGGTTTTTCCATTGGTAACCAGCAGTAGGCTGTTGCCCAAAGGACTGAGTGGCAGCCACATGCTCCATCACTAAATCTGGAAATTAAATAGCTGAGGGGCATTCCTCAAGGGAGTGAGTGGGGGACTGGCATATAACGCATGCCTACTCCACTTTAGCAGCCATGGGTGACTGCATTTCTCCCATGAGCTTATCAAACTTCTGGGTCAAACTGTCCACTTTTCTTTCCAAATCATTGTGCCCATTCACCTTATACATCTTTCCTCTTGTGATATTTTCTTTCACCATTTTAGGAATGTCCAAGTCTCTTGACAATGTCTCTCTTTGCATGGAGTTCTCACTGATAATGTCAAACAACTCCCAAGCCTCATCAGCAATTTTGTGGAGGTAAGTACCACTACAAGAGGCATCTATCATATCTCTGCTTTTAAAATCAATTCCCTGATAAAAACTTTGAAGAAGTTGCCATTCAGGGATTTGATGATGGGGACACTTCTTCAGGAGTTCTTTAAATCTCTCTCAAGCTTGGTGAAAGTCCTCAGTTAGATCTTGAGCAAATGAGATAATGCCCTTCCTCAACTGGCTTGTCTTGGACATGGGGAAAAACTTGGCTAAAAACTGACATTGAAGATCACCCCAGGACTGAATACTGTTGGGTGGAAGCATTGACAACAAGGTCCTGGTTCTATCCTTTAATGAAAAAGGAAAGAGTCTCATCATGGTTGCTTCCTCCCCAAAACCTGCAATATTGAATGTAGTGCACAGTCCTAGAAATTCATCAATGTGTTTATATGGGTCTTCATTGGTTAGGCCATGGAATGAGGGTAGCATTTAGATTATGGAAGACTTCATCTCATAATTCCCTTGAATAATAGGGAATTGAATAATGAAGGGAGAATTGTAAACCCCTGGTTGAGAGTTCTCCTTCCAAACATACACCACTCACAATCTTAATACACACACAATGCAGAGCAAATTTAACACAACAGTCAGGAACAAACACAATTAACTGATAAATCTACAAATCCACGGATCAAAAAATAAAAGGAGTAAAGGGATTCAAACTTTATCGCAACCTCTAGCACAATGCTCCTCTTTAGAAACAGCTTTCGATCTGATAAAAATAATAGAAACTATTCCAAAACAGTAAAAGCTTTCAAAAGTAGTTAGTGAAAAAACTAAATAGTCTATTAGAGATCTACAATCTATACTAAAAACAAAAAACTTAGATCTACCAATTTTAAGCACACAGATCCCCAGCAGCGGCGCCAAAAATTTGTTGGCCACCAACCTTGTGTTCAAAAAGGAGTTTAAAATCACATAATTAAAGGATCTATTGGTTGCACACACCAAGGCAAGCAAACATACAAACCTGCAAGTATTCAGGGCCTGTTATAGCAAGGTTTAAAGAAGGGTAAGTAAGGGTATGTCCACAGGAAAATGTGACTGAAAATTAGGCAAATTTCTAGATCTAAAGTAGATCTGTCACCCTTCCTAATGCTAAAACAGCAAAAGAAAGAGGAGAGGTCTAAGGGTTTGTCACTTTTAAAGTAAACTACAAAAAAAACAATTAAAATTGCAGAAATGGATCCAGAGTACAACTCTTGCAGTGAAGGGAAATTTAAAATAGAAAATGGGAAGAAGCAGCTTAGAGTTTGGTCTTACTGCAATTGGGTTGAGCTGCCAGGGTTACAGAGAGTTTAGAGTGCATTAATCCTTCACTGGCCATAGGCACAGCTGCAGGATAGAAGAATCTGATCTAGGCTAGAGATTTGGCTTGATCTTAAGGCTATGATCTGTCCACTTCAATGGTCACAGATCATCCAATAGATTCACTCCATTCTCATGCTTCTATCAGAACATTATAACCACTACAAATGCTGCAATTACTAGGCCACAGACACAGCCAATTACAGAAATATCAGATCTAGGGAGATCAAATGGCATCTAAGAGGTCTACCAGTTAAGTGGGTGAGCTATTCCCATCAACACAAAGTCAATCGAGTACCAAATGAAACCAGAGGCACTATAGATCTAATTATAGCAGTTAAACCAACATTTCATTGAATTAAATTAACCATACAATGAAATGTCCTCAGATTTGCAGTCTATGCAACCTCCAACCCTCAATAACACTCTCACCTTTTCCCAATTACAGACTAAACCTCCCTCTTTGCTGCTCCAAAGAAATTATCCAACCATGGTTGGGCTAAAAGGAAGAATAGAGAATTTCGATGAAAGCTCTAATCTCCAGAATTGATCCCCTTTTTCTGGAGGCTTCCCTTCGTTTTATAGCTTTCCTCCTCTGCCTCAGATCCATTTTTCTTGCCAATTACAACTTTCAGAATAATCCTGTTATTTCCTCCTTTATTCCCCTTCTAGAAGACTCTTTCAGTTAGTTTGAGTTGGGGGAGAGCACATGGGTTAGTTAGGGCTTCCCAAGGCACTTCTACAGACTTCATGCCAGTCACCAGAGTGACTCAGATTACGTGCAACAGGTCACTAACTTGCAACGTGTGCACAACAGCTTTTCTGAGAAGTCCTTCAGTCAATTTCGATAAGTTCCTGAGGCTTTCGACAGGTTCCAAATAGGCCTTCTATTCCTTTCACTAGGATTCAGGATCCTTTCAATAGGTTTCGATAGGTTGGGGGCTCCTTTCGACAGGTTTGGCTTTCGCTCACTTCATTTCGATAGGTTGATCTATGCACAATGAGTTTCAATAGGCTTGCTTCTAGTTCCGGTCGACAAGTTCCATCAGCCTTTGATAGGTTCACCAACTGAGCTGCAACAACCATTCGATAAGTGGCATTTGCGCGATAGGTTCTAGGATCCGTTCGACAAGATCTCTTTAAGCTCCAGGGGACCTTTCGATAGGATGCTTCCTGCTTGCTTTCAACTGCCCGATAGGTTTTAGATCCTATCGAATACTCTGATCTCCACGACTTCTTCCTTTTCAGCCTTCATATCCGATCGATAGGTTGCAATAACCTATCAACAGGTTGTTTTCAGCCTATTTTTCCTTCTTCAATGTTGCTTTGCTGTTGCTGCATGTCCCAAGGGGGCATTGGTGTGAAGCCCTTTTGTGTGCCATAGTTGGGTCTGAGTTGTAGTGAGAGATGGACCTTCTTGTGGGGCATTTTTGGGTGGATTTCTCTACTATGACTGCTTTTCATTGCTATCTAGAAAACATGCTCAATATGTACTTGTTAGTCTATTCACAGGTCTATCAAAGGTCGAGTTAAAGGGTGAAAAATGACATTTTTCACTGATTAACACAGGGCAGCTGAGGAGGTCATGGAAAGTAAAAATAAAAGAAATGTGGGTGGTAGAGAACCAAAGAAGTCATTGCCTGCTGTGGATCAGCAAGGGAAAAATAAAGGGGTTGATATTGAGCCCCAATAGCAAACAATAAATGAAGAAAAAAGAAAAAATGAAAAATTTGACCACGATGTGGTTAGGCATGCAGCTGTGACACCAGCAGTCCCACAGCTGTCATTTCCTCATGCATTTGCTGGGCCATCTCCTTTTGATAAGGAGAATGCTCAGATAGAGGAAATGATGGAGACTTTCAACCAAGTCAAGATCAATTTGTCCTTGATTGATGCTATAAAACAAGTCCCTGCCTATGCTAAATTTTTTAAGGACCTCTGCACATAGAAAAGAAAGGAAAGGGTGCAATTGTCTAAAAAGGTTTTTACTATTGAGCATGTTGATCCAGTTCTGTCCAATGCCAAACCTAAGAAATTACAGGATCCAGAGGTACCTACTATCCTCTACATAATTAGAAACCATACAATTGGTAAAGCCCTCTTGGACTTAGGGGCCAGTGTGAACCTACTCCCATATTCTGTGTGTGAGGAGCTAGGTTTGGGGGAGCTGAAATCCATATCAGTTGTGCTCCCACTGGCTGATAGGTCTGAGAGGAGACCTGTGGGTATAGTGGAGGATGTTTTGATGGGGGTGGACAAGTTCTACTATCTTGCTAATTTCCTTGTTTTAGACATGGACCCTTGCAATAGTAAAACTCCAATTCCTGTCATCCTTGGCTTACCATTCTTGGCCATTGCAAATACTTGCATTCAATGCAGGTCAGGGGTGATGGAGGTTACCTTTGGAAACATGAAGGCCCAATTAAATGTGTATAATACTGCTAGGCAACCTCAGATGGACATTGAGGACTGCTGTGCAATTGATGTATAAGATGGCCTTATAGAAGAAGACTTATCCAATCTGCTAGATTGAGGTAATGTTGCTGATGACCTGGAAAATATTTAGAGTTTGGCTGAGAATGGAAGCCTATACAAATGCTAGAATATACATGGAGAGAGCAAAGGCATTCTTTGACAAGAAGCTAATGAGGAGAAACTTCAATGCTGATACTAAGGTTTGGCTTTTCAACTCCAAATTAAAGTTCTTTCCAGGGAAGTTAAAATCCAAATGGGATGGACCTTACACTGTCATCCATGCCTCCCCATCTGGTGCTGTGGAAATCTTGGATCCTATGTCTGGGAGGATCATGAAAGTGAATGGTCAAAGGCTAAAAATTTGTAAAGAAAATTCACTGGAGCCCCCTCAGACCATTCACCTACATGAACGTCCCACTGCTTAGTGATCCACAGCTTTGTAAAATGTATACCAGATGTGTTGAAAATTTTGTTTTGTTTTGTTTTGCTTAAAAATATGTCAAGTAGAGTTTTTAATGTGATGTTGATTTGTCTATTTTGTTTTGTTGTTTTGAATTGTGTGTTGAAAATGTCATGTGCATATTTGTCATCTGAATTTAATGTGCATAGACTTGATGTTGATGTGCATGATTGTTGCTGCTATGGTTGAGGAGCTGTCCTTGTAATGGTCAGGAATCGGATTTAAATGAATCTCTTTATCATTCTGAATTTGTGATGTACACATATTGGTGATGGGCACACAATTAGCATGATGAAATGGAGTACATCTGAAGGGGTTGGTGTTGATGCACAATGGATAGGTGCATGTCAGCATGGATGTATTGGCAAATGTGGAGGATTGAGAAAAATGTTAAGTGTTGCTTTCTCGCGAGGCTCTAGGGCCTCATTTTTAAATTCGTGAGCCAGTTGTAAGCTTTCTCGCTGAGTTATGATGGAAGTTTTGTGCCGCGCGAGAGCTTCGTGAGTAAAAGGCACTTGCTGAAGCCTAATAGTGAGCCTCATGAGGCTCTATGTTGGTAGCAATATGGAACTGCATGAAGAATAGCATTCACACATTTTAGGCCTCACGAGGCCTTGCTACTCTAGCTGCACGAGGGATATCAAACTGCCTTGCACGCTAAGGCCCAGATTCAGCTCCGCAAATGACCTCGCGAGGCACATAGAGCCTCTAAATCTGTCCTCGCGAGCCAACTTTCTTCTTCGCAATAGCACTCCTTGTGAGACTGAATTTTTACTGCGCGAGAAATGTATCCCACGAGTACTTGGGGACAGTTGCGCAAGGAGCGGGATCAGCCTTATAAACCCTGTGATTTTTTCCATTTTATCCATTCTATCTCTTTACCTTAGCCTTCACTAAGCACTTTCGAGCTCTCGCTTTTCTTCTTTCTTCTATACAACCTAATGCACTTCACCTCAGCTAGTTTTCTCCTACAATTTTATTCCCTGACACCTCTTGGTCACTTTGAACTTGGTTTGGGGGGATTTGAACCATTATGCAACGTGTGAGGTGGAACCCTAGCAAATTGTTGGTAAGATCTCTCACCCTCTTATTTGATTTCATTTGCTACTATTTTAGAGTTAAGAGGTGAGGGATTTATGGGCATTTTCTCCATTGAAGTGTCAGCTATCTCTATCTGTCAGTTTAAAGCCCTAGTTTTGAGTGATTGAGTAGCCATGGTCACGGGGTCGAAATTTATTGATGTGTTGGCTACCATGTTAAACCCTCCACACACTGGCAGCCTCGGGGCAACTCATAAATTAGTGAGGATTGCATAGGCCTCCACTGTGGAGCCCCAAATGGAGCAAACTGAGAAGAGGGCAGCCCAAGTGAAGAGGGCCAAGAGTGTGGCCTCTGATGCCCAAGCTGCCAAAAAGAAATCTGCTCCTCAAAAGAGGGCCAAGGAGCACCCACCTGCCAAAAGCCCTAAAAAATCTATGAAAAAGTAGAAAAAGGGCAAAGCTGTGGACCATGAGGTCCCTGAGGTTGACCCTGAAGAGGAAGAAGATAATGAGTACCTCAGGGTCCCCTTTGAATTTGTGACAGCAATTAAACTGGAGGTAAAGACAATTTTTGATAAGGTGTTCTTTGAGGAGCTATCAGAGACAATAGCCTCCATTGAGTACCTAACCAAGGCAACTTTGTTGACCCTATTGAGGCCCCCACTACAGCCAATCTTCCCTAGACTAGTGCAGTTATTTTCTCAGAATGTTAAAGTGAAGACTGGGGATGATGGGAATCCAGCATTGCTGGTGTTAATAGACAAGTTTGAGATATTATTCAATCAGGCAGCTATAGCTGAAATACTTGGGATACCAGCCAAGTACAGCCCTAAGTGTGGCTTCGGTCCCCTTTTGATAGCCACCATCCGAAAAATTGCAAAGGAGCTAACTAGAGGGATCATTGCATCAGGGGTGTCCATCAGGAAGAGAGATATGCACTCCAACCTCAGATTTATGGATGGATTGTTGAGGAAAATTGTCTATTTCTCTGGCCATGAGTAGGAGAGGAGGTCTCCCATTACGGATGCACTCTACTCATTCCATATGAACCACTACTTGGATGCTGCCAAGTTAATTTTTAAGGGGATGAAGGATATTCATGAGAAGGTGAAGACAAAGAAGAAACCCCACTCACTCCCCTACTGTAGGCTTATTATAGCCTTGCTGAAGCTTGGAGGATACCCATTTCTGATGGATGAGGTGACTATTACCCCGGCCCCAGAAATATGGAAAGAAACAATGGGGGATCAGTGGTACTTTGATAAAGAAGAATAAAAAGGAACACTATTCAAGAAGCGATTGTTGCTACTCTTGTTGATATTCTATCTTTGCTACCTCGTGACCCCACCTCTGCAACCACTATTTCAACTTTTGCTATGCCAGCCAGCCCTTCCATCCATATTCCCATCCCTGAGGCAACCACCTCAAGTGTACCAGTCAGCACTCAAGCCATTGCCTGACTACCCCCATAGTTCAACCATCCTTACCTCAGCCAACTTTATTCTCAGCCACAACCACCTTAACCTCATTACCATACACCATACCAACTGAGACCCGACCCATACCTGTACCCTTGCCTACTTAACCAGCTCACCCTAGCCCACTTGTGAAGACCACCTATAAAAAGAAAAGAAAATTAACCAAAGCCCACAAAGAGCCCAAACCCACCTATATATCCCAAACCATCCCAATTCCTGACACCACAATTATCCCAGACCCAACCATAGGCATACCACCACCCTCACCAACCCAAACCTCCCTATCCCAAGCCTTTGAACCTGAGCCTCAGACCCTTGAAATCTCTCACAGCTCTCCAGCTACCTCACATCAGCCCATTGAAACCTCCACACCTTTTCAACCTGATTTCCTTGAACCCTTGGGCCAATCTATGCCATTTTCCTCTACGCATGACCAAGACACCATCCCAATAGAGGGGTTCTCAGCCATGATGACCTCTATCATAGGGGAAATCAATTATGAGTTCCCCCCTCTCCCAGACTCCTTCACCCTCCTCATTTCACCTCTCCTCCAGATTCACCACAGCCTCATCAATTTGCCCCTACACCTCCATCACCACAGCCCACCACCTTTCAACATGCACCCACTTCCCCATTTCAACCAATTCCACCCATCACCCCTGATTTCCAATCCCAAATCTTAAACCTCTTACTCTCCCTTCAATCCCAAGTGTTAGCCAACTTCCAAACTCAATCATCCATTGCGGCCAATCTCCAATCCATGCACTCCACCCTCCTAAACCAGGCCTCCATTCATAATAGTTTAAAAGCCATCCAATCAACCTTGTCACTTCTAACCCAACCATCACAACAGCCACCTATCCCTACACCCACCCATTTATCTAATCCACCCACTTCTCTCCAACCCATAACCTTAGCTGTAACATCCCCCATTGCTACACCCATTGAACCTATCCCAGAAATCCCTCCTACTACCTTCACCAATGCCTCCACTCAAATAGAGCCTGCCCAAGCCACTGCCCCTCCAGTTCGTTCAACTGTTGCTGCTGATAAAAATGAGAAAGGAAAAGGAGTCCAAGTCAAGGATGAGCTAGCAGATAATTGAGATGATTAGACTTGCACATGTCATTAGTTAGGATGCTTTTGTACAATCTTCTTGTAGTATTTTCCCTGGCATTGTATAATTTGTGTTATAAATGAAATCTTACTTTATGTCTTTTTGTTTGTTTGTTTGTATGTTTTGTTCGATTCTACTACTTGCTTTATTTTGTGTCTGATTTTGTGTATGATAACCTGCTGCACATGCCCTTTATTTTTGAATCAGTGAGGACACTACTCCTCGTAGGTTTGGGGGTGTGGCAAGGTTTGCTAATGATGTAGTTAACTTAAGTACAACAAAATCAAGTGAGTGAGATAGATATTGAGTTGTGATCACCTAAGAAACTTTGAAAATGAGGAAATGTAAAAATTTTACAGACATTTAGGCATTAAGAACTTTTAAATTTTAACATTTCCATGAGGTGAACACCAAGAAAACTCACTTGTGTCAGTACTTAGTAAACCATTAAAGAGAGAAAAGGTAAGGACATGCCTAAGAGTTCAATGAAAGACCATACCTAGTGAGATTTGGGCCTACAAATTTTTTTTTTCTTCTCTTTGAGGAGTGACTGAGGCAATTCTTTTTTAGCTCTAAGGACTAGCTGAGTCCATGTCCTCACTAGAAATTAGGCATCTCCAAGTTGAAATAGCTGACAGTATCCATGACATTTAGGAAAGGATCAAGGCCTTCTCTTGGACAGTTTGAGTTTTAAAATATCAAACCCAGTAAACTGCCCTTGTGTATATACCTTTTGAGCCTTAATTTCTAGTTTTCTTCAAAATACACCTGAGTACTTGTACCTAAACCTGTGAACCTGACTCAAACCTACCCCTACTCTGAGAATTCAGAAGGAAAGGAGAAAGAGTTGAAGATGGATAAGCTAGGGTATACATTGGATGAATGGAGAAGGAACAGAAAAGGAGGATAGCAGTGTAGCAGCTGGGGAGAGGGTGCCATTTCAGAAAAATAAAAAATAAAAAATAAAAAAAAATTTATCCAAAAGAAAAATTGAAAAAGAATAATGAAAAGGAAGAGAGAAGAGTCAAGAGGAAATTTCATTAGAAAAAATAAAAAAATAAGTGGAGAAGCTGGCCATTTCAAGTCTGAAAAATCTCAAAGAAGATGAAATGTGTTGAACTAAAGAAGGTGAAGTAATGAATCACCTCCTTCACCTACTGATTTCTCAAATTTGCATCCTTTTCACCCTTCCATTCTTTATAACCTACACACATAAGCCACATTACAACCCAGTCATAAGACCTTGTGATCCTAAGTTGAATGAGCTATTATGTGGAGATGAGGAGTTGTCCAATCTATGGTGAGAAATAGCCAATGATACCAGAATTTAAGAGCTTTGCCTATGCTCATGCTTGCAGACCCATTTGGGGGCAGTTGCGTTTCCCAGTGTGCTTACGTTATTTGTTGGTGGTAAAAGCAATTTAAAATCAAAGTAAAATAGGGGATGGAATCAGCACAACTGAGAAATCCTAGACCTGCAAGATACAGGGTCCATTTGTAGCAAGTTTTGATAAGTAAGAGTTTGTCCCATAGGGAAAAGTTGATCTACGGCTCCAAGGGAGCCATCTCTAGTAGTCCCTCCAGATCTGACTACAGATCTGGCAGTCCTAAAAGGAAGGGAGTTTAGGGTCACTTATTCTAAATATCCTAAGGTAGCCTAATGAATTAACTACAGAAAGGGTTGAGAAGATGGATGGAGTGTGGAAAAATAAATAAAAAAGGGTGAGAAGTATGCTATTGGGTTCAGATCTGTTGGAATTTATGACTCAGATCTAGGTCTGCTGTTATAGAAATCCTGTCCAATGGCTACATTATCACCAAAGAAGAGAAAGAATCCAACTCATCCCTGTGCCATGATGCAATCCCTTAAGGTTATAACCTATCCACTTAAATGGTCACAGACTATCCCATAAGGGAACCACAATCCAGAGATGGGTCAAAACAAGTTAATCATTGTAGGCACTACTTCATCCAGGCTACAAGCTCAAGAATTCATAGGGAACCTCAACCTCTAAAGCTCTATGTGTGGGGCTAAGGCTGTATAGGACCATGATAGCCCAAACACATAGAACCAGCAAGGGATTGAGTACAACCTTCGATCTAGCTGTCCATTGCTTGAGTGGGACTACAATGGTCCAGTCACAAGCCTACAATCTCCATAACCAGATCAGATCTAATATCTGATGGCGGGTCTATACAAATATAGGGGAGTCTGCCTCTGTACAATCTCCCACAAGGCTACAAGCACATGTGCAGAGAAGAAGAATCCATCTTGGATCCTACGGATTGGCTTCACCCTAAGGCTATAGCCTATCCACTTGAATGGTCACAGACTATCCCAGAGGTTATCCTCCTCATAGAGTCCAAAACAGAACAGTAATATTGCTGCCACCACCATGGTCACAAGGCTACCAGCTCAGGCTCCCATGGGGATTTCAGATCTAGTGGGTCTTGTGGTGGGGCTAAGGTTGTATCGGACCATGATAGCCCAGACACACAAGTCACTTGGATCTGAATGGATCCTTAGAATCAGTCCTCCATTGCTTTGAATCACAGCCAAAGCAATGACGGATCACAAGGCAGCAGCCTTGCACAGAGCAACTCTCAAACACATGAATCCCATAAAAGTACAACACCCAATCACAAATTCCATTAATCTAATCTCAATAATCATACATAGGCATGGCTAGCATGTGTTGGGCCATGGAGAGAAGAAAAAAAGAAAAAGGAAAACTACTTACAACTACAGAAGAACAGAAAAGAAAATGTTCTCAGATCAGTGATAAAGTCTGGACTATTCCCAAGTGTAAGTCTTTTTCCCCGTCCCAAAAGTCTTTCTAAAACTAAACCAGGCTTAGGTTTATATAGCAGTGGGTGTGGCGACACATTAGGGTTAGGAAACCCTAATTTTAGCGACTCCACGTGGCCTATTAATGATCCTTGGATGCCTCGGGGCACATGCACAGAGATTTGAGCGTGGGAATGCGTGCCCTAATCCTTGGAAATTCCCAGAAAGTCCTCTGCTGGAGCGATGGAAGGTTAAAGTTTAGAGCTTCGTTAAGTAGCCATCGTTTCCCAGACTCGTCGCGTGGTAGCACTGACTTCACGAGGATGAGTTAGCATTAAAACTTCAGACGTCGCGGGGTTGCAGCTTCTTGATGCTTTGAGCAATCGCGAGGTAGATATTTAAGATCTCGCTAGATTGGGCTTCGCTAGGTTGGATTACTACTTGTGAATAGGGCGGGAACTGCGTGAGCATTCCATTTCACAATAGATCTTGACGTGGCTAACTCTGGCTTCGCGAGGCTGCTTTCTTCCTGAATAGCGCAAGAACTGCGCGAGAAGTTCAGTTCTTGATATATCTTCGTGAGGATCCTCACGATAGCTTTGAAGCTTTTCTGAACTACGCGAGAGGTTCTCTTGACATTTGCATCCTGCGGCTACTGCACGAGGCAGGATTCTGAAGCTCTTCTGTCACTCAACTGCGCGAGAAGTTGTTGTGAAGTCTTGGGACTTTGCGAGGACTGCGCGAAGCATATTTTTCTGAATCCTCTGAAGCTTTGGGAAGCTGCGCGAGGCTTACCTCAGGTCTAGATTTTATTCTCATTCTTCTGAGGGACTTCTGGTGTCAAAACAGACTCCTTAGCAGGATTTATGGCCTTATTGTACTACTGTTTATTACCTATAAAAATAGCTTAACAAACATTTATTAAAGGGCTAAGGGTCTAATCAAAGGTTAAGTTAAGGGGTGAAAAGTGGTACTTTTTAGGTCTTAACAGGGGCTGTAACTGCTCTTGAGCTTGTGAGAAAATAAAAGCCCTCAAAGTTCTTTATGAGAGATTGCCCTAGTGAGCATTAGGTTTGTTATTGAATGTATTAGGCATTGCCTAAAACTTAATTTTTGAGTTGATGATGAGTTCAGTACTGACATACATGTGTTGTTTCTCTTGTTGTAAGCTAATTGGAAATGATGTGCATACATGCAAAAGTTTTAATGATTAAATGTCTGTGCATATCCTTTGTTTAAATTTCTCATATTTCGAATCAAAGGTGGACTGATGCTCTGTGTATTGACAGCTGACTTGATAATGTTGCATTTTTGTTAACTATTTCATTGAGCAGTTTGTGGGTACCGTCACTGAAAACCCTCAGGAGACTTCACTCCTCCACTAGGGATCACTTAGGCATTTAAAAGGCTTGATGCATAAGCTAAATGCATCCGTGCTCCCTACAAAAGTGGCATTTATATTCTTAGAGTAGCTGTTTAAATTTTGCTTTGCTCAGGGACTAGCAAAGATTAGGTTTGGGGTGTGTTATTCACTGAAAAGTACCACTTTTCACCTCTTAAACTAGCCTTTGCTGGACCTTGAAGCTGACAAATAGCTCTTCTTTAGCTTGTTTTGTAGATTAGTAATAACTTGTGTAACTTAACATAAAATCCATGCCTTTGGCGCCAAGAAGAGAGAGAATTCAAGCCAAGGATGATAGTTGAGCCAGAGATTGATGGAACACCATGGTGGTACACACCATGGTGACTATTTTGCATGTCATAATGGACTAAGAAAGTCTAGCAGATGAAAGAAGCATAGATGTGAGTGGAGAGAGCTAAAATAGTAGCAGCTACATAGCAGCAAAAGAGCAAATGAGCTATCTCGCACAGTTGAGGTGCTGCCTCACATGGCTAATGCTGCAGCAATGCTTCATTGCACAACTAAGATATGCAGCATAAGGGAACTCGCGCAGCAGTCCCACACGTTAGCTGCAATCAATGCCTAAGGAACTCGCGAGGCTCTCACACACTAAGCCTTCAAAAATCCAATTCATGAAGTTCTCGCAAGGATCAAAGATTATATTAACCACGCATACTATCTCACGAGGCCACTTTGCATAAAGAGCAACAGCTAATTCGTGAGGTTCTCGTGTGGCTTTAGAGGAGAGAGACACCCATAAAATATCTTATGCAGCTCTTGCGCACCTAGAAGTTCAACCCTGTACCGAGCGAGCTACGTGATCATGTGAAAAGAAGTCAAGCGAGAATTAAAATGTAGCCTCGCGACACCCTCACGAGAGGAACTTCTGAAGCCCTACTGCACAAGCAAGCCAAGTAGTGCAACTCATCCTCGCGACAACATTACAATGCAAAGTAGCTGCGAGACCATTTGAATATTTTCTATGTGAACCAGGGGCCTCCCAAGCCAAAATCTTACCCAACAAGGACTCTGCAAACTGCACAAAAGATTTAATATGTAGAAGGCTGCCTCGTGAAGCTCAGGCGCTCCACTTCTCAGTCGTAACGCTATGGACCTTTAGGGGATTTTCCTAGGTCTAGGGCACACATCCCAAGGCATCTGAGGGTTGTAATAATACCACATCTGCTAGGAAATTAGGGTTAATCTTCTCTGAGCCAAGGCATTAGGGACTAAGTATATAAGCTACAGTTGTAACTTAGAATTTTCATCTCTCCTTCAACCTCTGTCTATGGTGAGATCGAGCAGGCTAGGGTTAGGGTTTGATCACTTATTTTTCTCATTTTTTTTCTCTCTTCACCTAGAACTTGCTGGCTAAATCCTCTGTAAGCAATTAGGTGTAGTTTTATTTAGTTTTGTAATAGGTCTTGTAACCTTTGGGAATATATGAAGAGCTGTTGTGCACAAGGCTGCTGCCTTGAGAAATTGCATTGTGAGTAGTTTTGATCAATGGAATTGGTACTGTAATTGTATCCTCAATCAGTTATTCTTCTATTTACCCATAGTTTTGTTCAGGCTAAGCATGCATTTAGGATTTGAGCTGATTGAAAGGCCAATGGAAGCTTGAGCTTGTAGCCCTGCGACCATGGTGGCAGCAGTAGTTTACATGTTCCTTCTCAGACCCCTGTGGTGAGGATAATCTTTGTCGATAGCCTATGACCATTTAAGTGGACAGACTATAGCCTTATGGTGATTCCAAGCCACAAATCTTAGAAGGATTCTTCTCCTCTGCACTTGAGCTTGTAGCCTTGTGAGAGGTTATTACAGGAACATGCTCCCCTCTGTTTTACTTGACCAATATTAGATGTTAGATCTGATCTCTCTGTAGTGATTGCAAACTTGTGAGCTAAGTCATTATAGGCCTTTTGTAGTAATGACTAGCTACATTTAAGTCCCCAAATATCCATTAAACAACTATGGTCACCACTAGTTTTTCATGGACTATTTACTCCCATGGATGCTTGACCTTGTGTTAAGTAGTGAAAAATACCATTTTTCACCCCTAAACATGAGCCTTGAAAGACCCTTGAGAAGACTAAATAAGTGCTTTAGTGTGCATTTTACAGCTAACCAATCAGACAGGTCCAAATCCGAAAAGCATCCCAAAAAGATCAAAAAGCTGACAGCTCATGTCAAGTTTAAAGAAGGAGTGAAGAAACAGCCTCAGCAATGGCTAAAGAGGGTCTAAAAGAGCAGACAAAGACCTGAAGCAAGAGAGAGAGCAATTCGCAAAGAACTTCTACTATTCGCAAAGAAGAATGGGAGCCTACAGTTCAATTCGCAAAGAACTTCTACTATTCGCAAAGAACCTTGAACTTTGCGAAAAGAAGAAAACACTCCTCGAAAAGAAGATTGAACTTTGCGAGAGAGCTTGAAGTCATTGAACTTCTGAAAAGGCCCTGAACTCTGCGAAAAGGTATTCGGAGATTCGCGGCTTTAACAAGGGCAATTCGAATCACGACGCGCCCCAATGCATTGAAAAGCCCAGAGACATTCCGGAAGATTCTAAGCATAAAGCGAAGGAATATTCCACCCCATGTGAGCACCTAGAGAGGGAATAACTTGGCGGGAACTTCTAGAAACTCTAAACTACTTTGCGAAAAAGCCCTTAAACTATGCGAAATGGCATTCTGGGGATTTGCAGCTCGTCCGAAGGGTATTTCAGGAAACTTTGCACGCGCCCCAATGCAATCAAAAGACCAGAACATTAGGAAGGTTCCAATCAAGATCCAAGGCATATTCCAACCCATGTGAGCGCCCAAAGTTAAATTACGGCGGGAACTTCGAAGCTCAAGCGAGAATTTCAAAATGCAATTGATGCCTCTGTTTCTGATTGGTGAACCGAGATCAAGCGATTCGATTGGCCGAGCAGATCCGGATCCCGTGCTCGACTCCTATTGGTTGATCAGATCTATCAATTACGATTGGTTGATACACATTTGAGTGGCTTAGGAAAACTATAAATAGACGAACCATTTGCCCAATTTGGGTATCCAGTTTTAGAGTTTTCATCTCTGCTTTCTCATTCGGTCCGGATAGCTTATCCGAACCCCTGTAATCCCTTCTTGTAGTTTACCTTTGAGAGCCATTGTGAGTGATTTGTACTTCCAAGTTGATTCAAGATCAGAAGTCGAGGGCTCTTCGAGAAGCTCAGTAAGTCTGAGGGCTCTCTAAGAAGCCGTGCTCTCTAATTGTAATTTTGGATTTTAAAAGGTTGCTGTAATTTGTGTCTTCTCCATTGGAGTCATGTCGAGGGTTCTGAATGATCACCTTAGTGCATTAGACTTCTTTAGATTCACTCATCCGCATGCAACTTCCCTTAATTCATCACCCCTGTGCGAATTAGCGTTGGTAACCTAATTCTAGCGACATTCTGATGATGTTCATGTTACGAACTAAAGAATAGGCCATGACTAGTGGCGATGCATGACCATTTAAGTGGGCAGATCACGACCATAAGTCTAAACCTATTCCTTAATTCGGATTTATTTCTCTTACATCATCTTGGTAGCGGATGAAGATTGAATCTGCTCTGTTGAACTACAGATTCTCCATTAAAATTCAGAGGCTAAAGTACATGAAGCTATTATTTCTGCATTTGTCTTATTTTAAACACCTCCCCAACTCGGATCTAGATCATGTAGTTAGTTCTTTTCTTTATTTGCTTATAGTTAAATGTGACACAATCCAACACTCTCTTTTATCTATTCTTTTTTTTAGATAATTATAGAGCCAGATCTGGTAGCACAGATCTGGAGGTTTATCTTAAATTTTAAATCAATTCCCTGTGGACGATCTTTTACTCACTTACATTTAAAACTTGCTACAATTGGCCTTGATCTTGCAGGCCAGTGTTAGCCCCAATGTGCTGATATCCCTTTCATAAGTTAACATCCATATAACCTAGCATTCTTTAATTCTTTAATTTTTGATTCATAATGCACACAATTATGGCACACTTGGAGCGACAACAAGTTTTTGGCGCCGTTGCCGGGGAATAGATTTTAAAATTGGTAGACCTAAGTTTTTCTATTTTGTAGATTTGATTTTTATTTTAATTTTTGCTTTAAACCTGCACTTTGCATTCCAAGTGCTTGATTAAATGTCTACGATTTTGTATAGAAAACCTGTTTCTGTAAATTTTATTTTTTTTATTTTTCTGAGTTTTTATTCTTTGCCTACTAGTTGTTTGAATAAATGCTGCTTCCACTCTTTTGTTAGTCATTTATTAATTTTGTTGTTATTTTTATGCAGCGTACAGCTGTGTAAAAGGAAAGGAAAGTTCTTAAATAGACAGGTTCTTTGTCAAACTCTCTCGAGTTGTATGTTTGGCGAGAACCCTCAATCGAGATTCTCCCGTTAAATTCGTGGTTGAAAGACTCCTAAGAAACCGACATACATCACGATATCTGCTGAAATGGGTGAAGAACAGATTGTTAAGAGACTACTTTGCCTCGGTGCTTATAATTCCCATTTTGCATTCAATTTCCCACAGTGGAGGGAAATTATGAAATTAAGTCCTCCACCATCCAAATGTTGCCTTCATTCCATGGATTGAGTAAGGAAGACCCTTACAAACTCATTGATGAGTTTCTGGCTTTATGCACAACATTTAACATATGATTTGGTCCAGAGGCAACCAAGCTTAGGCTCTTTCCTTTTCATTAAAGGACAAAGCTAGAGCATGGTTATCTATGTTAGCACCAAACAAAGATCACATCATGGAATGATTTGCAATGTCAATTTTGTCAAAATATTTCCCAATGACTAAAACCAGCCAATGAGACAAAGCATCATCTCTTTCTCCCAAAACTCAATTGAAACTTTCCATGAAGCATGGGAAAGGTTTAAAGAATCATAAGGCAATGCCCTCACCATCAAATTCCTAAATGGCAGGTTCAAAGCTTCTATCAAGGAACCGATCAAGGGCAAGAACATGGTGGATGCCTCTTGTGGAGGTACCTACTTGCGTAAAACAGTTGAAGAGGTTTGGGACCTCTTGAGGTGATTGGAGAAAATTCAACCCAATGAGAATCTCGCCAAGGGACACCGAGAATCCACTAGGATGAATAATCCCCAATTCACAAGAGGGAAAGTTTATGAAGTCAATGAGTGGAAAGGAAAGTGGATAATTTGACCACAAATTTGATAGACCGATGGACTCATTTAAAGCTCCAAATGGGTCAAGAGTAGAGGAGGCATGTCGATATGCGAGTCCCCACTCATTCCATTGATTAATGTCCTACGCATCACAATTTTAACTCATGATGGAACAAGCTCATGCATTTCGATCTTATGGATGAGATGCAATCGAATGACTACCCATGGGGATCTCATCCTAATCTCGTGGAATCGTGGAAATTACCAACAAAGAGAAGAGCCCCAAAAAATCAATTACCTTTCAAACACCTCACCATATCGAAATTTTTATAATAAATCAAATTTTCAGACTAACCAACAACAAGCCATGCTGATGCACCAGCCCCGCCGCCCTCCTAGATCCCCGACCTTTGAAGAGCGGTCTTGAGTTCACTTCAAAATCTTGAACTCATTCTCGCCGTGAACCTTCACAGTGAGCATTAAAAAATTGAAGAAACTCGGGCCAACTCTCAAATTCATTGGCAGAGAGAAGAGGGTAACTACCACCAACTGTGAACAATCCTAAGGGGCAGTTCATGGTTGGAGAATCCTCAAATGGCCATGAGGAAATCAAAGCTATGACTACTTTGAGAAGTGGAAGAATAATAAATAAACACGAGGGTAGTGAAGAGGAAAAAGATGAAGAACAAGTGCAGAACAACTGGATAGCAATATGGTCGTTGATTTACATCGAAAAATTCAAAAATGAAAACAGAAAAATAAAAAATTGTTGAAAAAGATGAGGAGGAGAAATTTGTTCCTCACCTCCCATTTCCCCATGCAATGAAGTCACTTCTCCTTTGACAAAGGAAACACAAAATTGAGGAAATGATGGAGACATTCAAGCAAGTTAAAATTAATCTACCTGCTTGATGCAATCAAACAGAGTCCCTCGCTTATGCAAAATTTCTCAAAGAGGTGTCCCACAAAAGGCAATCTAGGATACATTTATCCAAGAAGGCCTTTTGTGGAGAAAATCAACCAAGTACTATCAATTGCAACACCACCTAAGATGCAAGACCCCGAATCCCCACAATCCCTGCATCATTGGGGAGCACACCATTGAGAAAGCCTTGCTAGATCTGGGTGCTAGTGTCAACCTCGCTTCCTATTCGCATCTATGAGAAGCTAGGTTTGGGAGAATTGAAACCCACTCAAGTGGTGTTACGCAATGACAGATCCGAAAGGAAACCTATGGGGTTGATTGAAGATGTTTTGGTAGGAGTAGACAAGTTTTTCTACCGTGACTTTTTGGTGTTGGACATGGAACCAACCAAAAGTACCACCGCCATCCTCATATTCGGGAAGACCATTCTGCCAGCTAATGCATGCATTCAATGCAGTCCTGCATCATGGAGGTGTCTTTTGGAAATATGAAAGTTAAATTGAATGTGTATAATCTGTTACTCAACCTCAATTCTCTCACGAGGAATGTTTCCATGTTGACATCATTGATGAGGTGGAGGAGTCTTTACAAACATTTCGCAAGGTAAAGACTCCACCACGTAATTTAAAATGATTGGGGATCCACCGAAAGAAGGAAAAGGAGATCAAATTCAACGGAGTCCGCTTTGTGCAAGGCACTCACCAATCATCAAGTTCTCTCTCTTGGAGACCGCCCTCTCCTCTTCCACAAGTTACCAAGGTACCTTTGTGCCCTCTTTTCTCACCACAATTGAACTCAAACAGCTCCCCAAAAATCTGAAATATGTGTTTTGGGAGATCATCAAACACTACTCAGATTATTTCTTCCTCCCTTACAAAGGAGCAAGAAGAGGAGTCATGGTAATTCTAAACAAGACAAGAAAGCAATTATCGACCATTGTCGATTTAGGAGGAATAAACCCAATTTGTATGCATGCATAAGATCCACTGGAAGAGGATGCCAAGCCTTCTAGAGAAATGCAAAGAAGGTTGAATCTCACATGCAAGAAGTGGTAATGAAGGAAGTTGTCAAGTCGCTAGATGTCAATCATTTACCCCATTTCAGATTCTGGTAGCACCCACATGTGGTGCCTAAGAAACTGCATCATCAGTAGCAAATTAATCTGTAAAACTTATGTCCACCGCATAAAACAACTCGGATGGAGGGTCCGTGATAGACTACAGTAAAATTAAATACCATGACAAGGAAAGACCATTTCTCCCCCTTCATTGACTAAATCCTTGATAAGCTTGCAGCAAAGCTTACTATCGCTTCCTTGATGGGTACTCGTTACAACCAGATCCTCGTGGTACCCATTGTGACCAAGAAAAAGACCACCTTCACCGCCTTTGCACACTTTTGCCTATAGGAGGATGCCCTTTGGTCTTTGCAATGCCCTGCTACTTTTCAAAGATGCATGTATGCCATCTTTTACGACATGATTGATCAATTCATGGAGATCTTCATGGATGACTTTTCAATTTATGGAGATTTTTTCCCAATGCTTACACCACCTCAAGTTGGTGTTGCAAAGATGTGAAGAAACCAATTTGGTTCTAAGTCGAAAAGAGTCATTTTATGGTCACCAAGGCATTGTCCTAGGACATGTGGTCTCCCATAAAGGCATAGAGGTGGACCAAGCAAAATTGATCTAATTGCACATTTGCCTCCTCCAACTCATAAGCAAATCAAGTTTCTTAGGGCATGCAGGATTTTATAGGAGGTTCATCAAAGACTTGATAAGAATTTCCAAGCCACTCTGTCATTTTGTGTCAAGATGTTCCTTTTGTGTTTACTAATGAATGCATGACATTTGAGGTCCTTAAGAAATGTGATTTCAGCTCCCATCTTGCACCCCCGACTATTCAGGTGCCCTTTGAGTGATGTGTGATGCATCAGACTATGCCCTAGGAGCTGTCTAGGGCGAGAAAGGATAAGCTTCCCCATGTCATAGCTTATGCCAGCAGATCCATGATAGATGCCCAGCTCAACTACACAACAATCGAGAAAGAGTGCTAGCCATTGTGTTTGCATTGGAAAAATTCAGCCTTATGTTTTAGGTTCACAAATTGTGGTGTTTCTTGACCACTCGCCCTAAAGTACCTTCTCTAAGAAGGATACCAAGCCCAGTTAATCGGTGGATCCTCCTATTACAGGAGTTTGATCTACAGATTAAGGATAAGAAAGGAGTGGAGAATGTGGTGGCTGATCACTTATCCAGAATTGTCAATACTGAGGATGCTAGCTTACCCATTAATGAATCATTTCGATGAGCAACTTTTTGCCATCAATACCCACAATCCTTGGTTTGCAAACATAGTCAACTTCTTGGCTAGTGGATGATTCCTCAACATTGGAATCGAATGGATAAAGATCTTTTCTTCTCACAAGTTAAACATTTCATTTGGGAAGATCCTTATCTATTCAAGAATTGTGCGACCAAGTGATCGGAAAGTGTGTCCGGACCATGAATTCCACGGCATATTGTCAATGTGTCATGAACAGTGTGGAGGCCATTTCATGCAATAAAACAATGCAAAAATTCTGCAGGTGGTTTCTATTGGCCCACAATCTTTAAAGATGTATCATCAGAATTGCCGTAATCGCCAAAATCAAGCAAGATTTAAAAAGAAACTCAATGCCCTACCAATCCTCGGTAGTTGAATTGTTTGATGTTTGGGGCATAGATTTTATGGGCCCCTTTCCCCTTCTAATGGAAACAATTTCATCTTGGTAGTGGATTATGTCTCCAAGTGGATTGAGGCCATAGCTACCAAATCCAATGATCACAAAGTGGTTTTAAGATTCCTCAAAGACCACATTTTTCCAGATTTGGATTCCCAGCCATCATTAGTGATGGGGAAGCCACTTTTAGCAGTTTGACTCTCTATTAAAAGTACTCGTCACTCACAGAGTAGCCACTCCCTATCATCCACAAACCGGTGGGATGTGGAGATTTCAAATAGAGAGATCAAACACATTTTGAATAAAGCGTGAAGAAGGACGAGAAAGGACTGGTCCTTTAAGCTTAATGATGCTTTGTGGGCATACAGTAATCGCCTACAAGACTCCTATAGGATGTCCCTTTCGATCGGGTTTATGGCAAGGCATGCCATCTACCAAGAGAATTAGAATATAAGGCCTTGTGGGCAATCAAAACTTTTAATATGGATCTAACTGCTCTTTGGTAACCACTGTGAAGCTTCAACTCACCGAATCGAAGAATCGAGGATGGATGCCTACACTAGCTCCAGTTGTACAAAGAAAAGGTTAAATCATTCCATGATAGGAGCCTCATGAGAAGAGAGTTCATAGGGGTCCAAGGTATGGTTATTCAACTCTACACTTAAATTCTTTCTGCAAATTGAGATCCGGATGGGAAGGGCAATACATCATCATCAAGGCCTCCCCTCGGGAGTGTGGATATTCAGATCCTAAGGATGGAAGAATACGCACGGTAAATGGTCAGAGGCTCAAAGCATGCATTGAAAACACCCAGGACCCCTTGCTGCCCACCTACCGCCATGAAACTCCAATAATCTGATGGTAGAAAAGTGGATAATATGATTGTACAACATTGTTTTTCCGATTTTTCTTTATCTATTTTTCTTACGCATAGTGTAAATACACTTCAAAGTTCAAATCGCAAAGTAAAAAGTACTTTTCGAAAAGTTCAAAGTTCTATTCGAATTGATTCTGGAGCTGTAATGAACTACTCGAAAAGAACCATGTTCTGTTCGAATAGTTAAAATTTCCTTTTCGAATAGAAAATCTGGGGAGAAGTCCTTTGCGAAAAGATCTTTCTGGAGCCAAATCCATTTCGAATAGACATACTGAAGCTCAGTTCTTTGCGAACTACACTTTCTCAAGATTTTTTTTACCTTTCGAAAGACACTTTTGCTATTCGAAATAGAGAAAAGGACTCTGTTGGAACTTTTCGAACACTTAAAGGTGCTTTGCGATTTTACTTAGTATATTAGGTCATTTTGAAAGTCACTGGATATCTGCAAACACCCAGGAGCATCTGGACTAAAGCTGGAGCAGATCTGCTTGAGTTTGCATCCCCTTCTCCTTTGCACTCATTTTCTATTTTTAAATTCTTGAGAACCAGCAGTTCTGTTGTGTTTAATGTCATAATTTCTGCTGTCTTTTAGGCATGCTGATTTTTTTTTATTTTTTTTTACAAAACCAAATACAAAATAAAAGAAAATGAAAACACAAATAGAAAATCTCTGAGTTGTTTCTCATTATTTTCAGCAGTAGTAAATAAGGGCTCTTGTTGAGCCTGGGCTGATCCAAAACAAGTAAAAAAAAAAAAAAAAAATTATAAAAACAAAAAAAATAAAAAATAAAAAATAAAAAATAAAAATTATTATATACATATATAGATATCTTCCGGATGGGCTGTTTTTCTCCATTTGCATCCACTTTTCCCATCTGGACCTGCTGAGATCATTTTTCTTTTTTAGGAATCATGTAGGATAATGAGTAGTGGATCATAGGCTGTTTTGAATATTCAATGGACTCACTGATTTTATTTTCCTTCGAGATTTCTTCATCATAAATGGGTCTCAAATTGTGTGAACCTGCTTTTAATATGTGCTCCCATCTTTTGCATTATTTTTTTATTCATACCCATCATCAACAAAGGGGTCAATCTTATGAATCTTATGAATCATTTGGCATTAGATTTTCGGTTTTAGGAATTTTAGTTTCAAATTCGCTTTTTTAGATCGATTTTTTTTCTTTCTTAGGTTAATGTGTCCTCGTTTCTGATTTTCGTCATTTTACGTGAGTATAGTTAGTTTATAACTTTGTTTTCCTATTTTGCATTCACAAATTCAGTTTTTGTATCAACACTTTTCTTTTCTTTTTTAACTTTGTATTCAGGTCCCTTACCTTGCTTTTCTTGTTTCTCTTTTATTAGCATTAGTTTCCTTTCATTTGCAGTAATCCTTCTATTTGTTAGATTTTATTTAGCAGTTCTAGCATTGTTTTGTTGATTTTTCTTGCATTTGTATATCATGTTTTCCATTTCCTTGCTCATATCTTCTTTTACATTTTTTATTTTCACGTATATAGTTTAGATTTTTCGTTCTTAGTTTTTCTTTCTTCTTTTACCTCACGCCCTAGTCTCTCATTGTCTAGAACATTGAGGACAATGTTCATCTTAGGTTTGGGGTATGGCAACAGTGTCTGCCATGGGATAATTAGCATAAGGGCATCACAATCACCAAAGTAATCAGAAATGAATCAATTTACTTAAGAATCATGACAATGTGGAAATTTTAAAATTTTCTTTGCAAGAATTTAGACATTCTAAACCTACAATATTCCACATTTCCATGATGTTAACACCGGAAAATACACTTGTATTAGCACATAGCAAGTCCACAGGAAGAGAAAAGGTAAAGATATACTTAAAAGCTCAAGGAAAAACCATAACCGTGAGAATTGAGCCTATATGTTTTACATCTCTGTTGAAGAGTGACGAGGCAACCTTTTTCGATTCAAAGGATTGGTGAGGCATTAGATCCACTAGAAATTAGGAAACTCCAAATCAAAACAAGCAACGACATTCATGAAACTAAGGAAAAGATCAAGGCCTTCTTTGGAGCTTGAGCTGAGAACCAACCAAGAAAGATCTGCCCTTGTTTGTACCCCAATTGAGCTATAAATCCTACAATGCTTCATCAAAACACCCATTTTTCTTGCACCTGAACCAATGGAACCAATTCAGCCTTCCCTCACCTTGAGAATTCAGGAGTTAAAGGAGAAAGAAGTAAAGATGGAACATTTCTGGGCAAATATCAAAATAAATGAAGAAGAAATACCTCAAAAATGGTATGGCGTGAGAAAGTAAAAGAAAACAATGTGAAAAGAAGCAAGCAAAAAGGGCAAAAAGGGGAACTTTATGTTGAAAATTCAAGATCAAAGGAAGAAGAACTGAGTACTTTGAACACGAGAATCTCAAAAGAAGCTAAACTCAAGAAGGTGGAGTCATGAACCACCTCCTTCAATTCCTGACTTCTCAAAAATCCAAACACCTGTTCAACCTTCCTATCCACGAAACCTCACTCCACGAGCCATACAACAAACCCATTTAAAAGTCCTTGTGATCCAAAGTTGAGTGAACTGTCATGTGGAGATAAGGGTTTCCCAATCTATGGTGAGGAGATGTCAAGGATGCCAGACTGAGAATCATGCCTATGCTCATGCTTACAAATCCATTTGGGAGATGTAACGCTCTTGAGCTTGAGTGAAAATGAACCCTTCAACAAAAATCTTGATGAGAGTACACCACGGTAAGTGTTTGGGTTGGAACTTGAGCACATTAAGTATGACTTATAACCTAATTTTCATTCAAATGATGAACTATCACGACACATTTGCATGATTTCTATGGCTGCTCACAGATTGGAAAGAGTGAAACATTCATAAGGTTTATAAATGTTGAAATCCCTTGCAAACAATAAACCTAAATTTCTGTTTAAACATTGATTCAAGAGTAACTAATTTTGATCTTTGATTGCTCATGGGATGACAAAGTGCACTAATGCCAATCTGTCCCATGGAGAAGTTTGTGTACCTTCATTTGAAAACCCTCGGGAGACTTCACTCCTCTAGGGATCACCTAGGGGTTTAAAAGGCTTGTTGCATATGCTAAATGCACTGCTTCCTACAAAAGTGGCTCTTTATTTTGCTTTTACGTTTCTTTGCTCGTGGACTAGCAAAGCTTAGGTTTGGGGTGTGTTAAGTAGTGAAAATACCATTTTCACCCTAAACATGAGCCTTGAAAGACCCTTGAGAAGACTAAATAAGTGCTTTAGTGTGCATTTACATTAACCAATCGAGAGTCCAAATCCAAAAAAGCATCCCAAAAGATCAAAAGTCGACAGCTCATGTCAAGTTTAAAGAAGGAGTGAAGAAACGGCCTCAAGAATGGCTAAAGAGGGTCTAAAAGAGCGACAAAGACACAAGCAAGAGAGAGCAATTGCAAAAGAACTTCTACTATTCGCAAAAAAGAATGGGAGCCTAGAGTTCAATTCGCAAAGAACTTCTACTATTCGCAAAGAAGATTGGGAGCCTAGAGTTCAATTCGCAAAGAACTTCTACTATTCGCAAAGAAGAATGGGAGCCTAGAGTTCAATTAAGAAGAACTTCTACTATTAGAAAGAACCTTGAACTTTGCGAAAAGAAGAAAACACTCCTCGAAAAGAAGATTGAACTTTGCGACAGCTTGAAGTCATTGAACTTCTGAAAAGGCCCTGAACTCGCGAAAAGGTATTCGGAGATTCGAGCTTTAACAAGGGCAATTGATGTCTGTTGCACGCCCCAATGCATTGATAAGCCCAGAGACATTCCGGAAGATTCTAAGCATAAAGCGAAGGAATATTCCACCCCACGTGAGCACCTAGAGAGGGAATAACTTGGCGGGAACTTCTAGAAACTCTAAACTACTTTGTGAAAAAGCCCTTAAACTATGCGAAATGGCATTCTGGGGATTTGCAGCTCGTCCGCAGGGTATTTCAGAAACTTTGCACGCTAATGCAATCAAAAGACCAGAACATTAGGAAGGTTCCAATCAAGATCGAAGGCATATTCCAACCCATGTGGCGCCCAAAGTTAAATTACAGCGGGAACTTCCGTAAGCTCAAACAGAAATTTCAAAATGCATAATGTAATTGATGCCTCTGTTTCACGATTGGTGAACGGATCAAGCGATTACGATTGGCGAGCAGATCCGGATCCACAGTGCTCGACTCTATTGGTTGATACAGATCTATCCAATTACGATTGGTTGATACACATTTGAGCTTAGGGAAGACTCTAAATAGACGAACCATTTGCCCACTTTGGGCATCCAGTTTTTAGAGTTTTCATCCCTGTTTCCCTCATTCGGTCGGATAGCTTATCCGAACCCCTGTAATCCTTCTTGTAGTTTACCTTTGAGAGCCATTGTGAGTGATTTGTACTTCCAAGTTCATTCAAGATGAGAGGGCTCTCTCGAGAAGCTCGATCAGAAGTCCGAGGGCTCTCTAAGAAGCCGTGCTCGTAATTGTAATTTTGGATTTTAAAAGGTTGTAATTTGTGTCTTCTCCATTGGAGTCATGTCGAGGGTTCGAATGATCACCTTAGTGCATTAGACTTCTTTAGATTCACTCATCGCATGCAACTTCCTTAATTCATCACCCTGTGCGAATTAGCGTTGGTAACCTAATTCTAGATTTACGATGATGTTCATGTTCACGAACTAAAGAATAGGCCACGAATAATACAGTGTCTGTGACCATTTAAGTGAAGATCACGACCATAAGTCTAAACCTATTCCTTAATTCGGATTTATTTCTCTTACATCTGTCTTGGTAGCTGATGAAGATTGAATCTGCTCTGTTGAACTACAGATTCTCCATTAAAATTCAGAGGCTAAAGTACATGAAGCTATTATTTCTGCATTTGTCTTATTTTAAACACCTCCCCAACTCGGATCTAGATCATGTAGTTAGTTCTTTTCTTTATTTGCTTATAGTTAAATGTGACACAATCCAACACTCTCTTTTATCTATTCATTTTTTAGATAATTATAGAGCCAGATCTGGTAGCACAGATCTGGAGGTTTATCTTAAATTTTAAATCAATTCCCTGTGGACGATCTTTTACTCACTTACATTTAAAACTTGCTACAATTGGCCCTGATCTTGCAGGCCAGTGTTAGCCCCAATGTGCTGATATCCCTTTCATAAGTTAACATCCATATAACCTAGCATTCTTTAATTCTTTAATTTTTGATTCATAATGCACACAATTATGGCACACTTGGAGCGACAACACCTTGTAGCCTGGCATACATGGTTTATGCAATGGTTTTCATCTTCTGATTTGAGCCATTGGGTGGAGGACATCTATTGGATAGCCTGTGACCATTTAAGTGGACAGGTTATAGCCTTAAAATCAGTCTACTCCATTAGATCAGATTGGTTTTTTTATTTAGTCTATATGGTTTGATCCTCTCTATTGGATAGTCTATGACCATTTAAGTAGACAAGTTATAGCCTTAAGAGATCAGGTCAAATCATAAGGGTTGAATTGGATACTTCTTCCTTGTAGATGTGCTTGTAGCCATTTGAGGGATTTACTGTGGAGACAACCCTAAGTCTGAGTTACATAACTAAATTAACTTTAGCTTAATTGCCTACTTCCCATCAGTTTTATCTTTATTTTCACACACACCATCACCACCTTCTTTATAACCCTTTCTTTAGGATGTGATTACACTTTATTTCTCTTCTTTTAGTATTAATTTAGTATAGTTGTGACACCCAACTCCCATTCTCTAGGATTGTTAGATCTGTAGCCAAATCTGGAGGCCTACTATTATAACCCATTTTGGGTTCTAGATCAATTTCTCTGTGGGACAAACTCTTACTTACTTAAAACTTGCTACAATAGCCTTGTATCTTATAGGTTGTTTGTACATTAGGTTGATGTTTTCATAGCCATTTCACTCCACCTTTGTATTCTGATTTTTACCTTCTCATCACTTTAAATAACATCAGCACACCTAGACAACCAACATGTGGACTTTGAGAACATAAAGAAGAAAAGAAAAAGAAAAAAATAATACAAGCTAAAAGCAAAATGGACGCAATGAACACTTGAAAGGGCTCTATGGGTAAAAACAGCGAGCTTTTGCGGACTAGGTAAAAACCTGAAAAGGTGCTTGGGGGTAAAAATGCATACCCATGGATGTAGTAGAAACCCGAAGGGGCGCTACAGGTAAAAAGATGAAAACAACAGGCATAGTAAAAACCAGTCTTGGGCACTGTGAGTAAAAATGTTGTTAAAAAGGTAGAAGGTGAGAGTCATCAGTTACTCCCTCGGTTACAACCCTGATCCATCTGATCCCCCTGGGCCGCTCATGCTTACTCAAAATGAGTCTGGGCCAAGCATATCATCACGATCGCACCATCAAACGCACGAGCCGAGGCAAAGATAAAAGGTTGATTCGATCCAAGGGATGGACGTTCTGGACCTCACCCAGATCTGACCTTGAACGGGTTCGACTATGCTCAAATTTTGACCCGCTACTTCCCCTCGCGCCTAAGGCATAAAAAAAAAACAAAAAGAAAAATCATTTGCAAATGATAATAAATTTTCCTTTCCCATTTTCAGGCCAGCACTGTGCACCCCCCTCTCCGGGATGATTGGTTTGATGATCGGGAAGACCATATTTGCAAAAGATAATAAATTTTCCTTTCCCATTTTCAGGCCAGCACTGTGCACCCCCCACTCCGGGATGATTGGTTTGATGACCGGGAAGACCACATTTGCAAAAGATAATAAATTTTCCTTTCCCATTTTTAGGCCAGCATTGTGGACCCCCCAATCCGAGATGATTGGTTTGATGACCGAAAAGACCACATTTGCAAAAGATAATAAATTTTCCTTTCCCATTTCAGGCCGGCACTGTGTGTGCCAAATCTCCAAAGGAATAATCGGCACAATCCCCCCTTTTTTACAAAAACAGAGAAAAGATAAAATTTTTGTAAGATAATAGATTTCCCTTTCCCATTTGCAAGTCTGTACTTTGCTTACACAACATCTCCCAAAAAATAATCCGTGTGATGTCTCACACCCTTTCCTTTTTTACAAAAAGCAAAAAAATAAAAACATAAAGAAAATACATATACCCAAAACAAATCTGGCAAGGGTTCTTATGCCCCTTCGAGTGGTAATTTGATCTATACAAAAGGTATGTGTAGGATGGAATCAATGACACAACTCGTGCTTTAGGGCACGGATCTCCACACATAAAGCATCATCCCGCACAACCCGCTCTGTCATCCAACGGCCATGAAGACTCCTATACCATTTCCTAGAAGCATCAATAGTGTTATTCACTGAAAAGTACCACTTTTCACCTTTTAACTTAGCCTTTGCTAGACCTTGAAGCAGACTAATAACCATTTGTTATGTGTGTTTTAGAGTTAGCAATAAAATGTGTAGGTTAATACAAACTCCTTTCTTTTTGGTCCAAAAGAGAGAGAGAATGCACTCAAAGATGACAGCTGAGACAAAGCCTGATGGAACACCTTGGTAGTGCTCACCATGGTGACTCATTATTGTTGATCATCATTGACAAAAGTCTAGCAGATGAATGAAGTTAGCTGAGAAAGGAGGAGACTGTGATAGCAGCAAGTGCACTGCACCAGAGCAGCAAAAGATATACCTCGCAGAGTTGAGGAGTTTCCTTGCAAAGCTAAAGATGCAGTGGAAGAGGCCCTCGTACAGATATGCTGCGCAATCAGGAGGACAACTAAAATGACCTCGCGAAGATCTCACAGGTTAAAACTCTCAGAATTTGCCCTCGTGAAGCTCTCACGAAGATCAAGCCTCAAAGCAACCGTGTGAAGAACCCAGCGAGTCCATATATACAATAAATAGAATATCACCTCGCGTAGTTCTCATGTAGCCCTGGATGAGAGAGATGCCCAGAATGCTCTTCGCACAGATCTCGCACACTCTAAAGCCTTACCATTGACTACGTGAGTGCAGGAGCATAGCTGTGTGAGTGCTTAGCGAGAGAGAGAGCTTCTGAAGCTCTACTGTGCGAGAAGTCTAGGCATTCCAGATAATCTCCACAACAACATTGCAGAAAAGTCCAAAATTTAGATTCATCAGCTGTATGGCTAAATGAAATTTGCCACTCAGCAATACGTAACCTCCATGAAGGTAAAGTAGCTGCACGAATGAGCTAAAAGCAGATACCAGCCCCGCGAAGCATGGGCTCTCCACTTCTTAGTTTTAACTGAAGGACTTTTTGGGAATTTCCCAAGGCTAGGGCACACTTCCCGAGGTGCATATCTCCAGGCATCCAGGGGTTGAAATAGTGCCACGTTTGTTAGAAAAATTAGGGTTAATCTATTTAGAGCTAAGGCCGTTTTAACAGAGTATATAAGCTATACTTAGAGTATAATATTTTCATCTTTCCTTCATCCTCTGTCGGCTGAGAGCTCCAGCAGGGTAGGGTTAGGGTTTGGTCACCTCTTTTTCCTTTTTTTTCTCTCTTAGCTCAACACATGTTGGCTAATCTCCCTATAAGCAGCCAGGTTTAGTTTTGTTTCGGTCTTGTAATAGATTTTGTATACATTGGGATCGTGGATGAGCAGTTGTGTGTAGGCTGCTGCTAGGAGACAGTTCATTGTAAGTTTTGCTGTTATCAATGAACTGTTGTTTTAATGCTTAATCAAATCTATAGATCTAATGGTTTCTTTAGATGTCTATAGGATCCATGTATTTGGGACTAGCCCATTCAGTTTCTGGTAGATCTATTATTTACCATATGATTTTCGTTGGTTTGATAGACACATGGAAAGCAATGCTGGATCTCAAGTGAGATCTGGGGAGCTCAGAGACCTGCGGACCATGGTGGTTGCAGCAATTTACATATTCTTTCTCAGAGCTCTGAGGTATGGGCAGACTAATGGGATACCCTGTGACCATTGTAGTGGACAAAGTATAGCCCTAAGGTTGTGTACAGTAACTGGCTCCCGTCTGTCTTACCTAATCGACATCAGATGTTAGATCTGGTCTCTTTGTAGTAATTACAGTTTGAGGTCGACTCATTGCAAGCCTTTTGTAGCAATGACCAACTAAATCTAAAGCCTTATTCTACCTGTTGCATGGTCCTTTTTGTGGGCATCAAGTACCGCTGGGCTTGGCAAAGCACTTAGGATTTTATGGGTTGGAATACCTATGGATGTCAGCCAGATCTGTGCGCAGGTCTGGGGAGCTTGTAGAACTGGCATTACATAGTGCTGCAATAGTATTCATGGGTAGAGTTGGTCCAGTGGCTGGGAAATGATCAGCCCACTCTTCTAGATTAGACTAGCAAATTTTTAGTTTAACTAATGGGATTTGACAGACTCTATCGGATACCCTGTGACCATTATAGTGGAAAGAGTATAGCCCTATGAGCGCTCCACATGGCATGGGTTAAATTGGGAGCTTATACCTTGTTGGGGCTATCAATGGCGTCTCAGCAAGGACCACTGCAGAGACAGACTAAATTTGAGTTACATTATTGCATATTAACTCTAGCTCAACCTGCTTACTTCTCACCAATTTTTGTATTTTATTTTGACACACTCCATCACCATCTTCTATTTAACCATTTCTTTAAGATATGGCTGCACTTTATTTTCCTTCTTTAGTGTTAATTTAGTGTAGTCGTGACACCCAACTCCCTTCCTTTAGGATTGTCAGATCTCTAGCCAGATCTGGAGGCCTACAATTATTGCCCAATTTGGGTTATTGATCATTTTCTCTATGGGACAAACTCTTACTTATCAAAACATGCTACAATAGACCTTGTATCTTGCAAGACTGTGTGTATTTCAGACTTGCTGTGCTGACCCATCTCCAATTCCCCACTCTCAATTTATTCTCTCCACAGTTCTTAATAAAATAGCAGCAAGAGTCTCGAAAAAAGACCAATAAGTTTTTGGTGCCGCTGCCGGGGATCTTGATCTATTTAGTAGACCTGGGTTGTACTATAACTTAGACTAACAAATTCTTTATAGTTGTGTTTAATCTAGAATTAAAGTACTACTGATTTTTTGGGAAATTTTGCATAAATGGACAACAGAGGAAGGGAAAAGCTAGAGCTGCAAATGGAGTGTAGCTAGCTCTGTTTGCACTTTCTTTCCCTAAATCTCATGCCATTTATGTTGAATCCCCTATTATTTTGTTTAGTGTAACTCTGTGTAGTTATTATAATTATTTTTTTTAATTTGAAATTCTTTATGTGTGCTTGTAAGCATTTTCATTACTGTTGGTGAGTGTATGCTCGGTAAAAGGTCCTTAAACCCTGACTTGGAACCCCCAAATTCGGAGGTGGAAAGGATCCTTAGACCTAGACACACCACGTAAAACCTTGCTATTTGAGACTGAACCAGCTATCATGGCTGAGGTGCTTAAATTTGCTGTGCGAGCCATCATTTGGCTTCCTTGCATACTAGAACAATAGAACATTGGCTAAAAATGTGCCTCGCGGAGCTACCTTTTACACCGCGAACCCAATCTGTGAGTGAAGTGTGTGTTGTGTTGTTCTGCACGAGCACCACGTGAGGTACAGTTCTGAAGCCAAATAAGGTCTCGCACAGCTAAGCCACTGTTTCTAACTCTGCAAAATTCACTAGGTGTCAGTTGCTCTACTGCGCGACAGAATGTCTCGCGGACTTTAAAACCAACTGCGTGAGAAATCTACTCCGGGAGGACTTTTTTCCAACTCCGCGAACCGCAGGATTTGCTCTATAAACTTAGTGAAAACCCTCATTTTCTTCATTTTCGCTATCTGCCCTAGTTTCTGGTGCACTCCACCAGAGCTCCCAGTTATTTCTTTCTTCTCTACCTCTGAAGCCTCTCCACCTAAAGCTTTTTCCTCTTACCATTTTGTTCCCCAATACCCTTTAGTCTCTTTGAACAAGATTTAAGGGGATTTGAGCCACTGTAAACACGTTGAGGTGGAACCCTAGCTCTCAAATGGTACGATCTCCATTCCCTCTCTGTGCTATGATTGATTTGAGTTTCAGATAGTAGTAGGACTAAAATTTTGTGTTTCTGAGTTTACTCATTGCGTTCTGCATTTTCCAAGATTTGTGAACCCTAATTTTAAAATTTTCCATGGCCAAGAGTTCAAAATTCTTCGATACATTGGTGGCTATGCTAAACCCTACTCCTAGTGGCAGCCCTGTGGCCCCTAGGAAATCTATAAGGATTGCAAAGGCCTCCACATTAGAGACCTCTGAGGTGCCCTCACCTGGTGCTAACCCTGCAATTTTGAAGGAAAAGAAGAAATCTACCCTAAAGAAGAGAACCAGAGAGCACCCACCTGCTATGAGCCCCGAAAAATCAAAGAAAAAGCAGAAAAAGAGCAAGGTTGTGACCCTTGTGGCCCCTGAGGTTGAGGAGGAAGAAAATAATGAATACCTTAGGGTCCGTTCTGAGTTTGTATCGGCAATTTCGCTGGAGGCTGAAACGATTTTTTATAAAGCCTACTTTGAGGAGCTAGCAGAGACCTCTGCCTCCATTGAGTATCTGATCAATGCGTCTCTGCTTCTCCTGTTGAGGCCCCCTATGCAGCTGGTGTTCTCAAGATTAGCCAAATTGCTTTATTAGAATATAAGGTTGAAGACTGGTGTGATGGGAGCCCAACACTGCTGGTACTGATTGATAATTTTGAAATGCTGTTTAACCAGTCTGACATTGCAAGGGTACTAGGGATACCAGCTGGGTATGACCCTATGTTTGGCTTGGGACCCCCTCTGACTGCCACCATTACAGAGATAGCCAGGGAACTAACTAGAGGAATCATGGCTTCAGGGGACTCAATTAGGAAAAGAGATCTTCATTCCAACCTCAGATTCATGGATGGGGTGCTAAGGAAAAATGTGTATTACTTGGGTCATGATCAATAGAGGAGGTACCCCATAGCTGATGCCCTTCTCTCATTTCACTGAAACCACTACTTGGATGCAGCCAAGTTAGTGTTTGAAGGGATTAAGGATTCGTGTGAGAAAGTGAAGTTTAACAAGAAACTGCATGCCCTTCCCTACTACAGGTTGATTATTGCACTGCTGAAAGATGGGAAATACCCCTTCAAAAGGGAGGAGGAGACAGTGGCCCTGAACCCCAAAAATAGTGGAAAGAAATAATGGGGTATCAGTGGCACAATGATGGGAAAGAGGGAGAAGAGGAAGGAATTATTGAGAGAAGCAGCCCCCACCATTCAGGAAGTGGCTGCTACTGCCATTGCTGAGGCAGCAACCTCTGTTGGACCAGCTAGGCCACCAACCTCATTGCCAGCACCAACCCCCTCTCCCACAACTTTATCTACACCCATTGCCCCACCACCTCCACCCTTCATCCACGCATCACAACCCCTCATAGGCATAGTACCCTTACTTGAGCCACTCCAGCCCACATCCACCATGGCCACCTTACCCATTTCCACACCCTTACCTATTTTTCCAGCCCATACCAGCCCCCTGTAAAAGTTGCCTACACTAAGAAAAGAAAATTCACGAAAGGCACAGCCCCCACAGCACCCATCCCACCTACATTTCCCAAACCATTCCAATCCCTTATACCACCTTCATTTCAGACCCAATACCCATAACCTATGCACCAGAACCCCAAACCTTTGACACCCCCCAGCAGTCCATTGAGACTTCCCCACCTTTTGTACCTATCCCTAGTGAGCCTATAGACCAATCCATTCCCTTATCCCATGATAGTGAGCCATTTTTAGGAGAAGAATTTTCCACTATGAATTTTACTATCCTAGGAGACATCAACCTAGAGTATACCCCTCTCCCCGACTCACCTCCCCCCCCCCCTCCCCACACTTTACACCACCACAGGCCACTACCTTCACTCATAGACCCACATCTCCCTTCCAGCCAGTTTCACCTATTCAACGCACACCCAATACCATACCAGACCTCTTACCCTAAATCCTACACCTTCTACTATCCCTCTAATCACAAATACTGTCAAATACCCAAACCCAATCATCAATGGAAACATATATTAATTCCATAACCTTCACCCTCCAAAACCAAACCTACATTGAAACCAGCCTACAAGCCATCCAATCCACCTTAGCCACTTTACCCCAACCATCACATTCACCAACTATCCCTACCGCCCAACCTTTACCTACTCCACCCCTTTCCACTTTCACTGATGCCATTACCCAAACTGAGGATGAACCTATTCCAGAGAGCCCACCTGTTGTAGCTATCTCTGATGCTATGACAGATGTTGATGACTTAATACCCATCTTCGCTAAGTCAATCCAAACAGATTCTGATCTGGAGCCCCACCCTGAGCCTCCACAGACCATTCCCCAACCCACCGACCTTTCATCCTTGGCTGGCCCTTCTTCAAGTGGGGACCTCCCCTTAATTCTTGCCTCTTCTTTTTCCAGTCCTCCATACTCCACCCTCCTTCATGTAATGCAGTCACATCCTTACATTAAAAGGGATGCGATTAAAGGAATGACTACTCTTTGAATTTCCTATGAAGCACAGATTCAGCACCTGAAATGGGATATCGAACAGCTGCTTAGGGACATAGGGATGGGCTAGAAACAAATGTTGCGTCTATACAAAGCCCACGAGAGTTTGGCTGTAAAAGAGAATCTCAATGTTGAACAAGAAAAATTAGCTGTTGCAACAACACAGTTGAAAGCTGATGGTTTAGAGAAGAGGTTAAAGGCCTCAAGGGAGATTAGGGAACTCCTTATAGCCCGAGCTTAATTGGCTGAACAAAAGGCTGCAATCCAAGAGAGGCAGCTAGCTGAATCAACTGGAAGAGTACCCCCACCACCAACTATACAATAAGGGAAAGACAAAGGAAAAGGAGAAATTAAGAATAAACCAGCTGACCCTTAGATGGTTAGCATAGTGCACATGTTTTGAGTTAGGAGTAGTGTGTTGTAAATACATTTTCTAATATAATGAACGTTCTTTTTGTTACTTCTTTGAACCTATTACTTTGTTTGTGCGTTTGTGTGTTTGTTAATGTTTTGTGTGTTCATTTCTTGATTTTATCTGCTTTAGTATAGTATTTTATATATCTCTGTTTGTTCACTGCTGCACAACCATTGTCCTTTGAATTAGTGAGGATACTACTCCTCATAGGTTTGGGGGTGTGGCAGGTTCTGCCAATGAAATAGTTAACCTAAGTGCAGCAGATTCAAGTGAGTAAGACAGAAACAGAACCATGTTCACCTAAGAATCATTAGAAAAATGAGAAATTTAAAATTTTGTAGACCTTTAAGCATTACAAGCTTTTAAATTTTAACTTTTTCATGATGTGACCACCAAGTAAACTCACTTGTATCAATACTGAGTGGATCATTAAAGAGAGAAAAAGGTAAGGACATACTTAAAAATTCAATGGAAGACCATAGCTAGTGAGAGTTGGGCCTACAAAAAAAATAAATTAAATTTCCTTCCTTTGATGATTGACTGAGGCAATTCTTCTAGCTCTAAGGACTAGCTGAGGCAATGCCCTCACTAGAAGGTAGGCACCTCCAAGTTGAAACAACTGACAATACTCATGAAACCTAGGAAAGGATCAAGGCCTTCTCTTGGACAATTTGAGCTTAAATAGACCGAATCCTAATCAACTACCCTTGTGCACACACCTGTTGAGCCTTAATTTCTAATTTTCTTCAAAACACACTTGAGTAGTTGCACCTGAAACTATGGACCTGACTCAAACCTACCGTCACTCTGAGAATTCAGAAGGTAAAGGAGAAGGAGCTGAAGATGGACAAGATAGGGTCAACATTGGGTGAATGGAGACGAGATACCTAAAGTTGAGTAGTGTAGCAGCTAAGGAAAGAGGTGGCAAGTCACAAACATAAAAATAAAAATAAAAACAGAAAAAAAAATACAAGAAAAGAAAGAAAAACAATAATTAAGAGGAGTGAGAGAGGAGTCAAGAGGAAAAGTTCATTGGAAAAATCAAAATGAAGAGGAGAAGCTAGTCACTTCAAGTTTGAAATTTTTGAAAGAAAATGAAAAGGTACTGAACTAAAAAGAGGTGAAGTCATGAATCACCTCCTTCACTTACTGATTTCTCAGTTTTGAATCCCTTTTCAACTTTCCAATCTTTATAACCCACTTCATAAGCCACATCACAACCCAGCTAATGACCTTGTGATCCAAAGTTAAATGAGCTATCATGTAGAGACAAGGAGTTATCCAAATCTATGATGAGGACCTACCCATGATGCCAAGATTTAGGTGCTTTGCCTATGATCATGCTTACAGACCCATTTGGGGGCTGTAACTGCTCTTGAGCTTGAGAGAAAATGAAACCCTCAAGGTCCCTTGTGAGAGTATGCCTTGGTGAGCATTGGGTTTGATGTTGAATGTATTAGGCATGGTCTATAACCTGATTTTTGAATTAATGATAAGCTCAGTGCTGATATACATGTGTTGTCCCCCTTGTTGTGAGCTAATTGAAAATGTTGTGCACTCAGGTAGAGGTTGTGATGATTAAATGCCTGTGCTTTTCATGTCTAAATTCCTCAAATTTTTATTGAATCAAAGGTGAACTAATACACTATTTCTTGACAGATGACTTGATAATGTTGCACCTTTGTTAATTGTTTCATTGAGAAGTTTGTTGGTATCTTCACTAAAAATCCTCAGGAGACTTCACTCCTTCACTAGGGATCACCTAGGGGTTTAAAAGGCTTGGCACATATGCTAAATGTATCCCTACTCCCTACGAAAGTGGCATTTCAATTCTTAGAGTAGTTGTTTTCATTTTTCCTTTGCTTAGGGACTAGAAAACATTACGTTTGGGGGTGTGTTATTCACTAAAAAGTACCACTTTTCACCTCTTAACTTAACCTTTGTTGGACCTTGAAGCAGACTAATAACCATTTGTTAAATGTGTTTTGTAGTTAGCAATAAAATATGCAGCTTAATACAAACTCCTTGCATTTTGGCCCAAAAGAGAGAGAGAATGCACTCAAAGATGACAGCTGAGAGAAAGCCTGATGGAACACCTTGGTAGTGCTCACCATGGTGACTCAATATTGCTAATCATCATTGACCAATGTCTAGAAGATGAATGAAGTTAGCTGAGAAAGGAGGAGACTGTGACAGCAGTAAGTGCAATGCACCAGAGTAGTAAAAGATAGACCTCGCAGAGTTAAGGAGCTTCCTTGCGAAGCTAAAGATGTAGTGGAAGAGGCCCTCGTGCAGATATGCCACACAGTTCGGAGGACAGCTGAAATGACCTCGCGAAGATCTCGCAGGTTAAAACTCTCAGAATTTTCCCTCATGAAGCTCTCGCGGAGATCAAGCCTCAAAGTAATCGCGCAAAGAACCCAACGAGTCCATATGTACACTGAACAGAATGTCACCTCACGTAGTTCTCGCGTAGCCCTGGATGAGAGAGATGCCCAGAATTCTCTTTACGCAAATCTCACGCACTCTGAAGCCTTATCATTGACTATGCAAGCGCAGGAGCATAACCGCACGAGTACTTAGCGAGAGAGAGAGCTTCTGAAGCTCTACTGCGCGAGAAGTCTAGGCACTCTAGATAATCTTCGCGACAGCATTGCAGGGTAAAGGAACTGTGTGACGAACTGTAGATTCACTGCACGAGCATGCACTTCCCACCAGCCAAAGATAACTCCGCGAAGGCAAAGTAACTGCGCGAATGAGCTAAAAGCAGATACCAGCCCCGCAAAGCACGGGCTCTCCACTTCTTAGTTTTAACTGAAGGACTTTTTAGGAATTTCCCAAGGCTAGGGCACATTTCTAGAGGTGCAGATTTTGAGGTGCATATCTCCAGGCATCCAAGGGTTAAAACAGTGCCACGTCTGTTGGAAAAATTAGGGTTAATCTCTTTAGAGTGAAGGTCATTTTGACAGAGTATATAAGCTGTACTTAGAGATTATTAGTTTTATCTTTCCTTCATCCTCTGTCAGCTGAGAGCTCTAGCAGGCTAGGGTTAGGGTTTGATCACCTCTTTTTTCTATTTTTTTTCTCTCTCAGCTCAGCACTTGCTGGCTAATCTCCCTATAAGCAGCTAGGTTTAGTTTTGTTTTGGTCCTGTAATAGATTTTGTATACATTGGGATCATGGATGAGCAATTGTGTATAGGCTGTAGCCAAGAGACAGTTCATTTTATGTTTTGCTATTATAAATGAACTTTTGTTTTAATGCTTAATCAAATCTATAGATCTTATGATTTCTTTAGATGTCTATAGGATCTATGTATTTGGGACTAGCCCATTCAGTTTCTAGTAGATCTATTGTTTACCATCTGATTTCCCTTTCTATGATAGAGACATGGAAAGCAATGTTGGATCTCTAGTGAGATCTGAGAAGCTCGGAGGCCTGTGGACCATGGTGGTTACATCAGTTTATATGTTCTTTCTCAGAGCTCTGAGGTATGGACAGACCAGTGGGATACCTTTTGACCATTGTAGTGGATAGAGTATAGCCCTAAGGTTGTGTCCAATCACATGTTTGAGGAGGATTCTTTTCTCTTACACATGAGCTTCTAGAGCCTTGTGAGGAGGTTTGTATAGTAACTGGCTCTCCTCTGTCTTACCTAATCGACAATAGATGTTAGATTTGGTCTCTTTATAGTAATTGCAGTTTGAGGCTGAGTCATTGCAAGCCTTTTGTAGCAATGACCAGCTAAATCTAAAGCCTTATTTAACTTGTTGCATGGCCCTTTTTGTGGGCATCAAGTACCGTTGGGCTTTGTAAAGCACTTAGGATCTTATAGGTTGGAATACCTATGGATGTCAGTCATATTTGTACGCAGGTATGGGGAGCTTCTAGCACTAGCATTACATAGTGCTGCAATAGTATTCATGATTAGAGCTGGTCCAGTGGCTGGGGAAATGATTAGTCCACTCTTCTGGATTAGACTAGTGAATTTTTGGTTTAACTAATGGCATTTGACAAACTCTATCAGATACCCTATGACCATTATAGTGGACAGAGTATAGCCCTAAGAGCGCCCCAAATGGCATGGGTTAAACCGGGAGCTTATACCTGGTTGAGGCTATTAATGGCGTCTCAGTAAGGACCACTGTAGAGACAGACTAAATCTGAGTTACATTATTACATCATTAACTCTAGCTCAACCTACTTCTCACCAATTTTTGTATTTTATTTTGACACACTCAATCACCATCTTCTGTTTAACCATTTCTTTAGGATAGGGCTGCACTTTATTTCCCTTCTTTAGTGTTAATTTAGTGTAGTCATGACACCCAACTCCCTTCCTTTAGGATTGTTAGATCTGGAGGCCTATTACTATTGCCCATTTTGGGTTCTTGATCATTTTCTCTGTGGGACGAACTCTTACTTATCAAAACTTGCTACAATAGACCCTGTATCTTGCATGACTGTGTGTATGTCAGACTTCCTGTGCTGACCCATCTCCAATTCCCCACTCTTAATTTATTCTCTCCACTTTTCTTAATAAAATAGCAGCAAGAGTCGCAAAAAAAGACCAACAAGTAGCACCAAGAGCGTCACTCAAGGCTCCTCCCAGACAAAGGACCTCACACTCAACTACATCTGCTCTTGCTTTTGCCACCTTTGCTCTAACCGTTTGTTTCTCTAAATGCTCATGCAGGGTTTGCTTCTTGTCCATCAGTAGCTTAATACGGGTTCAAAGCATCGACTCCTTCCTCAGCCAAGGCCCCCCTACATCACTGCTCTCTGCCTGATCCAAGTGACAAGCAAAAGACATCTCAGGGATTAGCCAAGCCTCATACTCTAGGGAGGACAAAACCAAAGTCCCCTTCTCTAGATTGCACATGAGCGTCGATTGAAGCATTTCCCAGAGGGCAGCTATCCTATCCATATCCCCAGAGGACCCCCGAGAGAAAATTAAGTCACACAGGAGTGGCTTTATCACACAAGGCACCTGCTTAGAGCAACCAAACTGGTGTAGCACCCAAAATGGGAAATAGTAAGTGTTGCCGGTCAAACCAAGGAGAGTGATGCCCTCATGATCTCTGGAGCGAACCACTAGAAAAGTCCTATCTAACCAAGGAAGCTCCACACTAACTCGACTTCAACCAGCCAGAGCTTCAGCCCTTGTATATCCCCTCAAGAAAGCATGGGGCATCTACCCAAAAAGCAGTGGCCACCTCACCAGGAGGAACATTGAAGTGAGGTACGGGTCCCAAAATGGCAAGGTGCTCCCCCAGCCAGACCTTGAACAGAAATGGACATCCCCTAAGGCACTCCACTTTTCCCAATGCAAAAGCGTCAAGGCAGTGATAGAGCTCTGCCAAAATCATATGCATCACGGATCGACCCCCCTCTAATTCCACCAAAACATGGCAAAGGGAAATCAAGAAACCCTCCCCCCAGTGTAGAAAAGGACCTCAGAGATGAGACAGAGAGCGAAAGCCTTCACGTTACGAACATTTCTAATCGGCAATTTCTGTAGGCTCTTGTCGCCAAAAAGTTCTCTTAGAAATTTCATCGAACACCTGGTGGGCCCACCAATGAGACTTCTCTCATAATCAGCCTTTCTCAAACCCAAAGTCATGTGAACAACTTTAACATAACCCAGCTTCGACACTACTTTGGCAAGGCCCCTGTGCAGCTTCAAAGCCGACAAGCTGGAGAGTTCCTCAAGTGTAGGAGTCAGCTCACGATTCCTGAAACGGAGGACATGGCTGCCCACTTCCGAAAAAGAGGCCTCTGCATATATAAAATTCCAAAGTAGAGGGACTTCAAGAAAAAATGAGAGATGGGAAAATCCAAGCTGATCCAAACCCGCGAGCTCGCTCTCATTCAAACTCTCAAGACACTTCTTCAAAAAAATGGGCCCCACACCCAAAGAGGGAAGTATGGTGGTCTCGGACCCCCCACGAGAGGTGGGGACGGAAAGCGAGTCCATTGTCGTACAAAGATGTTCCCAAGATACAATTCAATGTAGGACGATGGACCCATCTTTGGGCAAGCAAAAAAAAAATGGCAGCAAAAAAATATCAAGTCAAAATCAAAGGATGAAGAAAAGAATGCATTCTTAGGCTTAAAAGGCCCCACATTCCCCAGGTGGCACCTGACGTGTGTATTACACATGCCAGAGAAAATTTTCTCAGAGTTGCTCTTGTGTGTATATTACAAATGCCAAGCCACATTTTCTCATGATTGCTCTGACGCGTGTATTACACACACCAGACCATTACTGACATCCAAGGAGCAAAGGAGGGGGTAGGGGAGGTAATTTTGTTGATCCCCTAGATAGCCCACCTGCATTTCCTGTCATTTGCTTAAAAAACACACTAGCCCACACACAAGGATACAAAATTTTTGGGTCACATCCAACTTACATATGATTTTCTATGCAGGAAAAATCCGCATAGACATGAAAATGGTGGCCAAATGTTAACCGAGTGCATGGCCCCAAGGCCCCAAGGCCATTCTTTAAAAAAAAAAAAATGATTGAGTCCGCCCTACAAAAGAGAGCCTATATATCACCACAAAAAGAAAAGAGAGAGGAGAAAGAGATGGAGCACGCAATAAAGAGGGAAAAACAGTGACATTCATTCAAAGAAAGAAAAGTTGTCTAAAAATATATTCTCCGATACATCTTCCCAAAATAAAAATAGAAAAATCCCAAGAGTTCAAAAGTGTCCAATCAAATCAGAGCAAACACTTAATCATTGGCAGCACCCTTCGATTTCTTGCAACGGCACGAGGTACTATGGTACGTCCGAACGTCCCCCACCCGGGACCACGCCTGAAAGAGTCGGCTAAGCAGGGAGAGCGATTCCTTCTCACGAGCACGCTACAAGTTATATCCAAAGTTATCAATCACGATCGGTTGAAAGATAAAAATAGCAAGGCAATGATCGGAACCAGTCAATATGACACTCACCAATTCCACACCCCTAAGGCCGCGATATTGCAATAGTACTCGGCTTGATTGATGGCTGACTCATAGTTCTACACAAAAATAGATATCAGTTACAGGGGCCGCAAGGGCAAAAGCAGGCATATCTCTGAAAAGAAAATGTACGAGAAAGAAAAACTCACCCTTAGGACCAGTTCAGGTGGGGGGACCTGCACCGCTTTAGCAGATAGGCGGGCCCACTCGTCTACATTAGCGCATAAGTTCAAAAGGAAGGCATCATCACGGCGTCTAAAGGTCCCTTGAACCTCAGCGGTCGAGTTACCAGAAGCACCCGCGCCAGAGGGGTCTAAGGGACCAGCTCTCGTAGCCTCAGTAGGACCCGCTGCCGCCACATCATCGACGTCAGAACTGTCTTCTTGGTCGAATTGTGAAAAGAAGCAGGGTTTCAGTTAGTAGAGGTAAAAATTGAATCAGAACCATTAGAAACTTGCCTAAAAGAGGAACTACCTAAGATCGCGGGCTGCCAATGCCCAGGAAGTTAACACCAGGTACAAAACGTGATATAATGGACCGGTAGGGCAAGGACTCATACCACCGCTGGTATACCCCAGGCATGAGAAGACCATCGATGGGGAACCCATGATGGAGAAACCTGGCAGAAACTCCTCAATAGTACCCCCAAGAGCCATAACATTTGCAGGAGGAGCCTGCGGTATCGCAAGGTGGTCGCGATACTGATGGACCACTCTCTCTCCCAGATAGTATTCCCGAGCCTAAGCCCCGTAAAAGAAAATAATGCGGCGGTCAATAAAAAAGCTAGACGGGCCTATGGCAGCTCGATCTCAGAAGGGAGAACCAACATAAGGGTCATAGATGACCTGCCTACATAGAAAAGTGTCCCATCAGCCAAACAAGTAACAGAAAAAGAAATGCTAAGAAAGAGAAACGAGAAATGGCCGTACATGCTCCGAGATCAATGGGTCAAATTGGGACGTCAGGCCCATCTCTAAATGCTTCATTCCGACATCCCTGCGGTGATTCTTGTGCCAATTACTCATAAACGGTTGTGTAAACATTAGAGAAAATGAGTGGGCGGCCAGGCTGGAAGTGCAAGTACCCCCAAATCTAAAAAGAGCGGTAAAGGTAAAGGACGCGTCAGATGCAAGATGAATGACTAGCCAATGATCCAAGGAAAGTGTGAGAGTCAAGGGTTACCTCAATCACAGGCCAGAAACCGACGAAAGAAATTGTGTTCCCAACTGAGGCTCGAGCCAGGCTAGACATCAACATGACATATCTGGCCCCACCCCAGTCGTACCGATGCACATCGTCCCAATTTTCCATGAGATTGAGCATGGGCAATGAAACCTAGCCTCCGCTGGCATTTGCAAAAAGGGTCTTGCCAAAGATGAAGAGGAGCGAGATGCGAGCCAACATCTGGGCACACTCAGGTTCAAGGAAGATATCTGCATCCGGCTGACCCAGATCCACCAACTCGTCGTCATTAAACAAATCGGTTAGCCAAGATAATTTAACCTCAGAGCCATGCTTGTTGTGGGAAGAGGGGTAATCCCCGATTAATTGAACCACCTTGTCCCGACCTAGTACGCGAAGGTTGGTCACCGGTGTGCCTCCTATCCTTATCCCCATAATCATTGACCAATTGACAAGGGTAATAGCCATCTCCGTCATTGCCATGTGGAAGGTCATAGTCGCAGGCCGAAAACGTTCAATTAGGGCCTTCACATAGGCCGAGTCACCCTCATGGCAGGGGACGAAAGGAAATCCCTTAAACCAGCCGAGGCAAGGAGAAACTTCACCACTAGAAGGAGATAGCGGTAAAGGTGTTGGAGGTCAAGCCAACCTCCACAGAACATAATTGGTGGGAAGTCTTGCATCAAGATAAAGAGGTGTTAGATCATGCAGGGAAAGCAAGCTTGTAAAAAGAAAGGACAAGGCGGCAAAATAAAACTCATTTTCTTACCTTGCCAGCAATCCCGAAATTCGAGATATGGGTGTACTGTTGATTAAGCAGACCAATACGGGCTGCCTCGCCCTTCATTTCATACCAAGGCTAGGAAAAGAGATGCACTATAAAAAGTTGCTCCCCCCGGGGACCATAGAGCACCTCTGGTCCCTCCTCTTGCCCATGCTCTTCCTCACTCGACATTCTGAGATGAACACAAGCAACAATATCAAAATATGTCAGTAGTGAGAAATCGATTGTTGCAAGCCAAAAGAAGGTAAGTATGCCCCTCTTATTTTCCATCAATCTGAATTCCCCATCATTTCTAAGAAATACATCAAAAAAGAGGGTGTGGCCCAAAACCCCCACATCTCGAAAAAGAAGAAGAAAAAGCACAAAAAATAATAAAAACAAGCAAAACCAAAAAGAAAAGAAAACAAAAAAAATGTATACACATGCAACAAAAAAAAAAAAAAGAGAAAAGCAAAACATGGATAAACATGTAAAAAAAAGAGAGTCTTTCTTTTTCCAACAAACAAAAACAAAAAACCAAAAAATATATATGTTTATATATATATATATATATATATACATGCATACATAATAAACATGCAAAAACAAAAAATATAATTAAAAAAATAAAATCATCATCATCATCATCTTGCATGACACAAACAAAAGAAAAAATAAAAAATAAAACACGTCATCTAGATCCCAACAAAAGAGAAGAAAGAGAGACCCCTAATCACATCAACAAATGTAGAAAAAGAGTAGGGCATCACTAAAAAATCATATTTTTGCTCAAAATCAAGGCCAGAGCATATGGAAGAAATCAAATGAGTTGTAAATAATCCTACTTGCAAGAAGAATCACTCATTCATCATCTAAAAAAGCAAAAATCCTAACCACATTGCAAATTATTCAAGAAAAATCAAAAGGAATGGGGGTAAACTTTGATTACGTTCAAGAAAAAATGGATCCCTGATACAGCGTAGAGCGTGTGTTTGATTGGCGGGAGCAAACTCCAGCGATAGAACAAGGTTCAAAGCAACTCAAAAGAACCCTAGGAGGAGGTTACGTTTCGGTTTGGAGGGGGGGAGGAATAAATTTTAAAAATAGCCCCTTTTGGCTCGGGCTCGAGTGTTTTAAACCCACCCCCCCCCCTAGTATTGGCTTGGCGTGTATAAAATACATGCCAAGCATGTTTTGACCCCGATGTGGCTTGACGTGGGAAATATACATGCCAAGCCAAACCTGGCCCGATTTGGCCTGGCATGTGTAATACACACGCCAGGCTCTTCCTGGCCAAGTTTGGCTTTACATGTGTATTGTACACGCCGAGCTTGATCCTCCTTGGACCCGAAGTGGTGCACATGCCCCCAGAACGGCATGTCAATATCCATTTAATCTGCTTGGGAGGCTATGCTAGAATAAGTGGCTCAGGATTGATGAGCATGCTCAAAAATCCCGAACATACAAAAATTCACATAAAATAACAAAAAAATTCACATAAAATAATAAAAAATTCACATAAAATAATAAAAAATCCACATAAAATAACAAAAAATCCACGTAAAATAACAAAAATATATGTACACAAAAATTAACAAAAAATAATAACATACACATATACATATGTGTCTTTCAAAAAGTAGCACGTACTCCTAAAAAGTGTTGCGACATCAATTCGCTATGCTCGGGTAGTCATGCTAAATTAACTGAGATTGTTGGGTTCGCCTAAAGATCTCATACCCTGCTTCACGCAGGGGCACCTGTGGCCGATCAAAATGGGGCATTCAATGCCTCATAGGATCGGATACAAACTGTGGATCTCCGCGTATTTGCTTCGCACCTATCTTTAAGTATGGGTCGATAATCCTCTCACTCACCGAGCTGTTATATTCATAATGAAACTTGAACATCGTACATCTTCAATCATCTAGAGAAGTGGATGTTTTTCCCAGCATATTGGACTTTCGTAACTCGCTCCATCTTGATTATGCCCAGTAATGTCGCCAAGCGCTTGGGAACCAATAACTTTGAGGAACAGACCTTTTTCCCAACATACAGGGCTCCTATTTACTCACCATGTTGCCCACCTGATGTTTGAGGTTTGTTCTAAATATGGCAGACCGTCAGTGATGCGTTGGGCCTCTTCGGATGTCTCATGTCTTTGGCACTCGATCATTAGTGATTGGATACCAAAGAGGGGCATCTGTAGACACCCAAATTTAGTCCAAAGCTCGATCGAGACATACTTCGAGAGAGGCAAACCCCCGAGCTTACGATAGCATCTCCCACACCCTCAACCCTTCCCAAACCCTTCGGAATTATCCCCAACCTTTAGAAACCTCTCTGAACCCTTAGTTAACCCTCTCGGGCAATGGTTAATGAGAGATAGACTAGGGCTGATAGGTACCTCCACTAAGATTGAATCTTATACCCTTAAAAAGTAGAGGTTCCCAGCTTTCCAACAAGTTAAAAATTACCTCAATCTAAGTTGTACTCCAAAATTTACGGCGATCCAAAAGATGTCCGGAAGCTGCACCTAGCTAAGGCATGCATGGCGTGTATAATATACACGCCAAACCATTTTTTTCCAAAAATGGCTTGACGTGTATATTACACACGCTAAGTATAGGTGGGCCCCCTTGCGGTCTCTAGACTTCTAGGACACTATAGCTATGTTTGGCGTGGATAATACACACGCCAAGCTTAGCTACAGTAACCTCTGGTTTTTGTCAAAATTCACTTTTGAAGTTTGACTTGTTGACCATCCCAATATTTAGGGTGGGTTTCATTAGGACTGCTGCACCCTTGTTTACCCTATTTGCAGCCCTCTAGTCATTTGAAACCTCACCCTATCATCTACCATTGATCCTATCCTCTCACATATCCATAACCTTAAAATCCTAGGAAACCTTAGATGTTAGGATTACCTAATTGCTAACCCTAATTACCCTTTAAGTCCCCCATAACCCTCTCTTTTTTTATAAATAGAGAGGCACCCCCCCTTGCAAATGTCTTGAAATTTTTCCAAGAGAGAGATAGTGATGAAGAAATCCCCTCCTCGCCTTTGGTGCACCAAATACTGTTGGGGATTTTCAGTGTGCTGACTATTGTGTAATGATAAAAGCAAAATAAAATCAAAATAAGACTGAGATGGATTCAGCACATCTAAAATATCCTAGACCTGCAAGATACAGATCTGTCCCACAGGGAGTAGTGATCTAAAACTAGAAGGAGTATAGTAGACCTCCAGATCTAGCTACAGATCTGGCAATTCTAAGAAGAAAGAGAGCTTTTCGGGTGTCACTAGATATAACTCTACAAAACTGAAATAAAACTAAACTAAAAGATGGAGGAAGATGGATGGACAAATAAAGATCAAATGGTGAGAAATAGGCAGCTAGGACCTGGTTCTTATTGCAAAACAGATCAAGATCTGAGGATATGTAACCATCCCTCAATTGGCTATAAGCACAGCTTTAGGGTAGAAGGCTCCACTCCAAATCACAGGATCCACCTGGTCTTAAGGCTATGATCTGTCCACTTTAATGGTCACAGACCATCCTATAGACTTTATCTGATCCATGGATTTGTAGCAGACGAATCCAATTGGAGCCTGAGCTTGGACTAATCTTAAGGTTATGATCTATCCACTTTAATGGTCACAGGCCATCCTAGGGATCTCCTCCAAAGCTAAAGCACCAATCGGAAAAATTAAAACCAGTACAGATGCTATAATTCCATGGTCACAGACTCAGGGAATTACAAGAGTATCAGATCCAGGGAAATCAGATGGTCATCAAAAGATCTACCAGTTAAGTGGGTGAGCTGATTAACAAACTCCTCTACACAAATCCGATCAAGAATCTAATGGGACCACAAGATCTTTAGATTTAACTAAGCTTTAAAATCAACAATTTATTGCTTCAAACAAAGGAACTTACAATAAACTTGTTCCCAGATCTGTAGTCTGTGCATCGATCCGCATTTCTTCATGCCGAAATTACAATTACAAACTAGATCTGAGCTACTATATAGATCTAATCCAACAGGCTGGATTAGAGAGAGAAGAGGGAAGAGAAAAATAAAAACCTAAACTAAACCTAAATGAGCTAAGGAGAACTCAGGCTATTCCTTTGTTCCTACTTTCCTTGCTAAAGAAAAATAGCAGAGTAGATGGATATTTATACATATGCATCGATCCATGTGCCTTGAGTTGCAGCCAATCAGAAAGCAGAGGACTCAGTTCTATTATGCACAGCTGAGGTGTCTTCATTTCGACCAAGGAAAATCACATGTGGACTACTGTCCCATGTGTAGAAATTTATGCCCAGCTGATGTGTTTTTATAGCTCTCGAAAATGCCCCCGTCGGCTACTGATATTTGCTAATGGAACTCGAGATAAATCCCTGAGATGTGTGGGACATTGGGATGTGTGCCCTAGAAGCATTGGAATCCCTAAAATGTCCCTAAAGTGTGAAATAGATTGCTGAAACCCGTGCCTTGATAGGTTGGAGCTTCAGAACTTCGATCTCGACAGGTTCAGGCATCTATTCGATAGGTTGGAGCTTCAGAACTTCGATCTCGACAGGTCCAGGCATCTGTTCTATAGGTTGGATGGGCTTCAGGTGTGCATTCAACAGGATCTCAACAGGTTCATTCAACCATTCGACAGGATGCTCGATAGGTTCATTTTCAGCATCAGAACCTCTCGAGAGGTTCTCGACAAGTTCAAACAACCATTCGATAGGTTGCGACAGGTTCAAACAACCATTCGATAGGTTGCGATAAGTTCAAACATCCATTCGATAGGTTGCGACAGGTTCAATTTTAGCCTTTTTTCACCACTGTAGCTTGATTTCAGCACATACCAGCTCGTGGGGTTCAGAACAACCCCTCGTGGAGTCTATTTTCAGCACATAACAACTCTACAATCGACATTCTATCTTTGACATCATCTCTAGTCCTTCAAATACAGCAGTTGTGCTACTAATGTGGCTCATTTTTCAGCAATAAAACTGCTTGAAGGCTGCTTTGAGTGCGTGATGATACTTCAATGTTAGAGTTCTTCAAGGGCTATGCATCTTTGGCTTCTGTTTTATGGCTTGGTGCATCAGCATTTAAGTGCTCACATCTTTAATGATATCAGCTGCTCTTATGCTTCAAAGATTGCTTTAACCAAAGCTGCACAAGTGCCACTTGAACTGCTGCACGCTGAATATATAAATTGTTGAATTGCTGATTTGCTCAATTCGTTGCAGCAGCATTCCATAAAACTTGGGCTTCACCACTCTCTCTCAGCAGGTCTTCAAAGGCCCCCAAAGCATGCTAAAAATCCCCAATGGTGTGAACCACCATGGTGCCTTTTCAATAAATGCATCAGCTCCACTGCTAAACACAAATTTCCTTCTTCTTGGATTCAAAAGCATGGATTGTAGCATTAAGCTCTTATAGATTGTTATCTATAAAAATACACTTAAAAGACATTATTAACATGCTCAAAGGTTAGGTTAAGGGGTAGAAAGTGGTATATTTCAGTGCTCAACAAATACTCATACAAATTCTAGAATCCTAAACCATCTTAGAAACCATATCTTCCATCAAAAACCCACCCTTGAGTTTAGGAGAGAACTATCCCTTAGCCTTCTTCCTCTACCCCTTAGCTATCAAGCCTTAGAAGTTAGAACCCATCCTCCAACCACTCAAGCTATCGGAAGCTCGTCAAGTGCACCTACACGAAGGTCCACAACTGTGCTATAAGGGCCCGAGAGCTCTGGCTCTCCCCTCTACTCCTCTACCTTCTTAGCTTTTCCTTTATCCTCGAATTTTTGTCGTTACGCCGCTGAAATCTCAGTAATTGCGGAGGGGCACAAATAGGATCAACGTGCCTTGGGGCAAGAGGAAGTGCTCATTTCATTTTTATTTTTCTTTATTTTGGCCACAAGTAGAGACCACGTTTGAGCGGGTTGATCGGATACCTAACACCTTCCTGATCGATAACCGAAGCCCCTTCCCAAGAACCTTTGGCGTAGACCGGTGAATCAGAGTCACATTTTTGACACTTCGGTGCTCATAAAATTGATTTAGGTTTCCCGTGACATAAAAAGCTTCGGGTGGTGACTCTATATTTTTCGCAAAGTGCGCATCGTCGTGACGGGATCGTCAAAAATCTGCTATTGCACACTCAAATTCGGATCTATGTATATGTGATTTGATATGTTTGATTATGAAATCATGTGCAACAAGGAATGGAGCCTCCATGAGAAGGGTGGAGTCCCCGGGGTTATGACACTGTGTCCGCTACAAACTACTCAGTTCCCGCTACGGGATGCCTTGCCATGAGATTTGTTCTAAATCTACATTAGTTGTAAGGGGAGTGGAGTCTCCAAGAGCGGGGTGGAGTCCTCATGATTACGACCCTGTGTTCGCTACGGACTACTCTGTTCTCATTACAGGATACTTACACTAATGAACCCCGATATGATATGCTCTCAATTTTCTATAATGTGATATGACATGTTCCGATTCTCTGTTGTCTGATATGATATGTTTCAATTTTTTCCTATGTGATCTGATATGTTTGATTTTCTACTATCAATACTCCTACCTTTTATAATCTTGTTTCCATCGATATGCTATGAGTTCTATTCCGATTTATTACATCTGATTTCCATTGTTTCCGTATGTTATCCACATCCTGACATGATATGTTTTAAGATCATGGGTTTAAATTCTTTACTATATTCTAATGTAATTGATACGATATTTATTTGAAATTGTTTTACTTATGCATCAATAACATGAAATAGAATGATGAAGTATGATTTAACACTGTTTTCTCCCTACTGAGCATGGACTATAGCTCATCCCTCGACTATACGTCACAGCTGTAAGTGAAGATCTTGAGAGGGATCCTGAACAAGAAGAGGCTGATTACAATCCGGATGAGGAGGAAGAACCACCCAAAGAGTTCTTCCCTTAACCTATTTTCTTTGGACCTTCGCGGAGTGTAGGTTGTTTTATTTCTTTTGATACTCGGTACAATATACTATTTAGACTCACGTACAGTTTTGTATAGTTTTGTCCACTGTTTAGGCGAAGGTCGGCCTTCACTGGTGGATTGTATAGTTTAGTTATTTTATTAAGATGGAATAATGGGAATTTCTTGTTAGTTTATGATGCCATATGTTTTGCCTTATAGCTCTGCTTTCGCATCTGCGCACTTTGCTTCTGCATTTAAGTAAACTTACCAAAGATCAATGGCCCGATCTTTCATATCTTCTATTTTCGAGGAAGATTGAGTTATTACAAAAGGAATAAAGTATCTCGATACCAATAATGACTCAGTAATTCAAATCGTGTGTATGATCTGACGAATAGATTTTGGCTAAGGAAATCCAGGCTGTCACAATGTGTTTGCATTTCGATGTTCCAATTCTGATCGGTCGGTTTAGTCTTGACCAATCTGCCTCTAAATTTTTGAAGCCTTTGGAGTCCTGACTGGTCAAGAATAGCTCTTCGACTGGTCCATTTTGGACCTGTTCTCTTTCCCTTCAACTCTACTTTGCTACGCTATCCCGACCGGTCGAAATTGCATTTTCGACCGGTCCATTTGACCTTTTAAAGCCTTCCCTCCAGTTGCTCCCATTTTGGGTTCTTGCCTTTGCTTAGGTTCCTTCCTATTTTTTCTCTTTTAACACTTCTATCAATTAACCAACTTTTACACCTGTTGCAACACAACAAGAACTAAAAGAACTCATTAGTAGTTAAATGAGGATTAGCTAAGCCAAGATTTGGGGATAATTTATACAACTTTTGAGTCTATTCAATTTGTATTCTTGAACTCTGAATTTGAAAGAATTCTAAATTTGGAAATACTATTTGTATACTTGAACTCTGAAAAGAACATTTGTATACTTGAACTTTGATTCTGAAAGAATTTTGAATCTGAAAAGAGTATTTATATACTTGAACTTTGAATATGAAAGAATTCTGAATCTGAAAAGATTATTTGAATATATGAACTCTGGACCTAAAATGGGTATCTAAATTTTTTTGAACTCTGGACTTGAAATGGGTATCTGAATATTTGAACTTCAAACCTGAAATGGCTATTTGATTATAAATCTAGACCTCAGAAATGAGGTGATAGAAGGTGAAAGATAGAATCTGAATTATATGAAAGAATATAAAATTTGAAAGATAATGCAATGAATGCTGAAAATTTGAAAGTGGAAAGATGATACCATTATGTTTTGTTCTGCCCTCACATAGTTGATCAATGTTCTCATGAACGGGCTCGTATGAGCATTCTCTATGTAAAAGAATTCTGAAATGTCAGCTGAGGATTGGGTCTAGTTAGACCAACAAGGTCATTGATCCTTGCCTAAGATTGACTAAACGGCGGACATTGCCAACCCTTGTTTGACCAACATTGGCATCTGAATTCTGTTTGGACCATGGTTGGTGTTTTGGTATCAACACCAAATTAATTAAAAGATACTAATAATTAACTCATATTTCACAACTTACTAATAATTAATTAATCTTTAAGACAATTAAAATATCACTTAATCATATTATGCTTAATTTGGAAGAAATGTAACCTATGCTTAATGATCTTATTGAAATTCTTTTTTTTTTTCATTTATTTGTGCTTAATGAGAGTATTGAAATCCCTCTCTTTTCATATTGTTGTGGTAGACAATTTGTAATTGTAATTTAGTACTTGGCACTTTAAATCATGTTGTTTATTATTTAATGATAAATTAAATATCATTAACTGCCATTACTTCTGTAAATGTGTGTGTTATTTAGCATCAATTATAATTAAAATTCTTGTTTAATAATTAGTTATACTCACAATAGCTGGAAACCCCACTTGCACATGCACCTATGGAATATCTATATGCTATATGTACTAGAATACTAGGACAATGCTAGATAAGATTTTATTGTGCTTCATCATTTGCAATCGTTTCATGACCAAAACCTTCTAGAGGCTAGCCACCAGCCCCCCAGTCAGGATTGAAGTAGCTAGACGCGGAAGGATGCAGGAGTAACAACGAGCTGATAGATTTGAAACTCCTTTTGGCTAGTAGAGCTACCAACACCTACACTTAGTTTTATGTGGATCTTTCCTTTCTGTTTTCTTTTAGCATGGTTTAACTTTCAAGGTCTTATTTTGATGGAAAGAAAGTTTTACAAGCTGCCTTCATTATGTTATTTTACTCATTGAAAACCGTTTATGATCAAATAGTAATTCTGAATATGCTCGTCAGATTAACGAAATTGGGAGCTTAAATCGATAGTGCTTAACTCATAGTTTCTGTGCATACTTTGATAACTATAATAATCGTCTCCATACTCAAAAGTAATTTCCGCGAGATGTATTATAAAATCCCTAAAAATCAGCTGAAGGAAGAAGAATCCGGAAGGAAACTGATATGCTAGAGAAAATCCCGCTGGAAGACTGATTTCTCACTCAAAAACTCTGTTGTGACCGATCATAACTGGATTCTTGACTGGTAAGAAATCAGATTAATTCTCTAGGTTGAGAATGTTTCACGGGCTTCAGATTTGCTTGAATTCCTGACCGATCGAGCTGGTCTTGACCGGTCAACTTTTATATTTGTAGAGCTCGTCTGCATTTGACTAGTCGAACTAATACATCGACCGGTCCAACTGGATGCATTTCTTCTTCTCTGCTTTCTTCCTAGACACCTCGATGCTGAGCGATCCTGACCGGTCAAGAATGCAGTCTTGATCGGTCAGAGTGACCTTTCAGGGCCTTCTTCAACTATTTTCCCAAGGATAACTTGCCAAAGCTTTGGGTTTCTGTTTGGGCTTTTATCGTACTAAGTCTTAACCTATTGAAAGCGCACAATAGAAATAGCAACACTACTATAGGATCGTTCCCACAAGGAAGGTATTTTTCTTATATCTTTTCTTTTATTTTAAAAACTTGTACAGATCTTATAAGATCTGAAACTACTTGAGAAATATGAATAAAGAATGGGTTATTTAAAACTAATTACAGAAAATAAATCTAAATCCTCCTCCTTCCAGATTATGATCGTCAATCACAATCCTTCAATTCTCGGATGTTTACAAAATTAAAGTATCATTATACCGTATTTTAGTCTTGTAGAATTTGGGCATCGATCAAACTCTAAAATTCCTCAACACAGATTTATGTGAATAAACAATTTTCCTAAAATTTGGTTGTCAATCAAACTCAAGAAAATTGAAGATGGAAAAGTAAAACCATTATAGTAATATGCAAATTCTCAATCTGAGTCGTCAATTCAAATAAAAAACTTTTACAAGTTTACAAAGCACTAAAGTGCATGAAAATAAATCTAAACTAGAAAGCAATAAAAGATCATTCATCCCTCACTCACAGGCGTCAATTACTTCTAAGAAACTATGGATACTCTACTCTAATCTTCTAGCTCCCAATCGCAGTCATCAATTGCTCTTGAGAAACGTTGGATATCTAAACTACTTTAAACTAAAGTTGATCAGAAGAAAACCTAACCTCAGTCGTCAATTGATGTTGAGAGTTCCTTCAATAATTCTTCTCCTATGCCGAGCCCTCTTATTTATAGATCATAAGGAGCCGGTTTACATTATTCTAATTCTAAGAAATTTCTAAAAATAAAAGTTTCTTAATATAATTCTACTTCTAATCATAGTTCTTCCTTTCTTTGATTGATAGATGAGCAGGATTGTTCCATGATTTCAACAGCAGCGTCCTTTAGGAGTCTCTCTTCACCAATCTTCTCGGATCTGTCAGACTTCTACTTTAAGTGGCCTTCTAATTATATGCATGGCGGTATAGATCTTCGTGTGATCAGCAGCAACAATGAGCTTTTATTTTTGTAAAATCGTCATCACGATTTTCTCTTTTAAGTGCATCTCTGTTAATCACTAAAAAATGCCACTTTTCACCTCCTAATCTAGCCTTTACTACACCTTTGAGCCATATAATAATTTCTATTTGAGTATGTTTTTGTAGTAAGAAATAAATCATAGCTTAGTGCAACAGTCCACATAATGGATGCCATGAAGAGAGAATTTTAAAGTCAAGTCTTGAAGCTGATAGAAGAACAAAGAGTGCACCATAGTGGTCCACACCATAGGGGTCATTTGTCATGCTTGGTGCCCCTAAAAGTCCAATAGTGAAAAGAAAGGTGGGCCCAAGAAGTGAGGAGTGTTGTAGCAGGCTGTGCGCAGTAGCAGACACTCAGAAATGCATGCTCGAGTGGCTGTCGAGTAGTTGAACCTGTAACAAATAAAGCTCGAGCAGATCTTAAGCACTTCAGGTCTGCAACAGATCAGCATCTAGGGCTACTTCATGTAGTTCAAGCAAATACAACTTTAGATTTTCAACCTCGATCAGTTCTTGAGAGGTTCACAGCTCCAAAAATCTAGGTCGAGCACATCTCGAGAAGATCAAGCCTTTTAAATAATATCTGCTCTAGTGGTTATCGAGCAAATGCATCTTCAGAAAATCATCTCAAGAGGATCTCGAGCAATTGATGACAACTGTAATTTATCTTGTCGAGCAGTTCAAAGTCAACTTGCTGAGCTGTTGCTGAAGCAATCAGACCTGTCGAGCTATAGTTTAAAGCTTAAATTCAGTCCGTCGACAGCCACTCGAGGAGCTTTTGAAACAACCTATCGAGCAACTAAATCCAACCACTCGAGCTATGTCAAGTACTAAAAAATACCATTTTTCACCTCTTAACCTAGCCTTCACTACTCCTTGGGGCCATTTAATAATCCTCTTTTGAATTTGATTTGTAGTTAAGAATAAATTTGTAGATTAGTACAACAATCATGTTTTGGAGGCCAACAAGAGAGGGATTTAAAGCTAAGGGCTATAGCTGACGAAAGAACAAAGGATACACTAGGGTGGTACACACCATGGTGACTATGTTGGCTGCTAAGGTGGGCCCTAGAAGTCAAATGGATAAAAGAAAGGTGGACCAAGCAGAGAACACTACTGCAACAGCATGTGCACTGCAGCAGAGAAGAAAACTATTGAGCTTGCATAGTTCAATTTGGCTTGAAAAACCCCCTCACGTATCTCTCACTTAGCTCAAGCTCGCAATAGTAAAAGAGCTCACGCAGTGCACTATAGCAGACTTAGAGCTCGCACACAACTCGCACAACTCAAGAGGAGAGAGAGTCCCATATATTATTCTTGCAAAGATCTCGTGAAGACCTCACGCACTTCAAATATAGAGCCAGCCACGTGAGATGTGCATCCCATCCTGGTGAGCAACCCCGTGTTGCTTAGAAGATCCTCACGACAGCGTCGCGAGATGCAAGTTAGCCCAGCGAGATCCTCGCAAATTGAGCCACCTAGAGAACCAGCTGCGCGAGCTATGCTACTCAATGCAAAAGGGACCTCATGAAGCTCATTCAACTACAAAATCAACCCCGCAATAGATTCGCACGAGGGCAAATTACAACACTCATTCACGTGAAGCTCAAGATCTCCAATTCTCAATCCATACACAGGGACACTTTGGAGATTTCCTAACTTCTAGGGCACACATCCTGAGGTTCTAACCTATTTCCCACTTCTCGAGGCATCCAAGGGTCACAATTGGTCAACATCTTCAAGCAACAATTAGGGTTTTTCCCTTCTATTTTCTTATTTTCCAAGGCAGTATGAGACTTTGTATATAAGTTGTGCTCATAGATGAAATAAACATCAGATCTTTAACCTAAATTGGTTGTGAGCTCGAGAGTGCTTAGGTCATTAGGGTTGGAGTTAGATCATCCATTTTTCTTTTCTTCTTCCTTAGCTCAGCATTTGCTGGCTAAGTTCTTTATAAGCAACTAGGTTTAGTTTAGTTTTACAATGGGTTTTGTATGACCTTGGGGGTTGATTTAAGCTTCTACACTTACTGTTGCCTTGAGAGCAAACATTATAAGTTTTATTTTTATCAATGCAATGTCATTCTTATAGCTTAATTGAATCTGTATATTTTCTATGTTTTACACATGAATGTCTATGGATTTGATGCACCCATAGCTACTTGAGCTTGTAGCCCTGCAAACATGGTGGCAGCAGCAGTTATCCTGTTCTATTTCATCATCTATGAGGAAGATAACCTCTGAGATAGCCTGTGGCCATTTAAGTGGATAGACTATAACCCTAAGGCTGGTCTAAATCACATATCTGAGATAGATTCTTCTTCTCTGCACTTGAGCTTCTAGCCAAGTGAGAGATAGTTGCAGATCTAAACTTTCCTTTGTGTTGTAATGCCATTTTTAGATTTAGATCGGATGTTCTGTAGAGATTATAGACTTGTGTGCTAGGTCATTGCAGGCCTTTTGCTGTAATGACTAGCTAAGTCTAAATCCCCATTCAACCTCTGATTATCTGTGGTTTCCACTAGATCTTCAAGGGTTGTTTACTCCTATGAATGTAGGAGCTTGTAGCCTTGCAAACATAGTGCCTGCAATGGTATTCATTAAGTGATTTAATTCATTGGTTGGAGGAAATCTCTAGGATAGTCTATGACCATTAAAGTGGACAGATTATAGCCTTAAGGTCAATCCATTCCCATGTATTAGGTTAGTTTTCTGAGTTTAATCCATGTGAGTTGATCATCTCCCTAGGATAGTCTGTGACCATTTAAGTGGACAGATTATAGCCTTAAGAGAGCAGTCTAATTCACAGGGGTTGATTTGGATTCCTCTACCTTGCAGATGTGCTTGTAGGCATCTGAAGAATCATTGCAGAGTACCTCTAGATCTGAATTGTATAACTGACTTAATCTTACCTGCATACTTCTTATCATTTTACCTTTATTATACCACATCATCAGCACCTTCTTTAAAACCCTTTTTATAGTATAGGATTGCATTTTATTTGTTAGTTTTAGTTTTAGTTGTGACAACCCCAAAACACTCCCTTTCTGCAGGATTGCCAAATCTATAGTCAGATCTGGAGGCCTACTAAATAACCCTTGTGGTTCTAGATCATTCATCCCTATGGGACAAACTCTTACTTTCAAAACTTGTTACAACAGGCCCTGGATTCTTGTAAGACTATATTTGGTTTATGTTGTGTTCAATCCATTCTATTTTGTTTTTGCCATTCTTCATTTTCCTCACGTTATTCTTTATCATTTTGATAATAAAAAGAAATAGCAAAAGCCGTCCTACAAGATGCAGAATTGGAAAATCATCTGCTTGAGCAAGAATTCCAACCCATCGAGATCCTCTCGAGTTAAAATACCTGAAGCTCCATCTTATCGAGATGCACTGCCTGAACCACTCTAGCCTATCGAGCAAGCTTTAGCAATTAGTCAAGCCACTGAAGAACCTCTCGAGGTTCATATTCTGAAGCGTCATCCACTCGAGGCTCGGGTTCTAGCCTTCCCATTCAACATGCAAGGGAATTTTTTGGGATTCCACAGCATCTAGGGTACACATCCCAGTGTGCTGAGTTATTCCCCACTGACCAAGGCAACACTTGGGTATAATTGGGCCACATCAGCAAGATCCTAACTAACTTGATTCTTCTTCCTTCTGATTGGCCAAGGCACAAAGATATTTTGTGTGGATTATCTATAAGTTGTAAAAATAGACAAAAATAGGCATCTAACATAACCTAATCTGAGCTGAGCCTGGAGAATAGTCTGTGCTTAGGTCATTTCTAGGGTTAGGTCATCTTTTCCCTTTTTCTTCCTTACTTAGCTCAACATTTGCTAGCTATGTCCTTTGGTAATAGTTAGGACTGATTTCATGTTGTAAAAAGGACTGTGTAAGCTTGTAAAAAGTCTTAGAGTTCTGCAGGACTGCAGTCTTGAGGGCTGACATTTGTAAGTACATTTTTATGCAATGAAAGTTATTTTTCTTGATCCATTGAATCTATAATCTCTTATGCTTGCATATAGTTTATAGGCTTTCTACACCTATGGATGCATGAACTTGTAGCTTTGCAAACATAGTGGCTGCAGTAGTTTTTATGTTGTGATTTTAAGCCCATGACTAGAGTATATCTTTGGGATAATCTGTGACCACTCTAGTGGACAGGTTATATCCCTAAGACTAGTCCATATCTCATGCTTGGATTGGATTCTTCTTCCTTACATTTGTGCTTGTAGCCAAACAAAGGATAGCTATAGATCTAAGCCCTGCTCTGCTTAACCATCCCTTTTTCAGTGACAAAATCAATCCCTTACTTATTACTTCTCACCCAATTTCCATTTGTTTTTCCAAATCTATTTCCATCCTTTTCTAAAACCATTTCTTGTAAAGTAGATCTGTAATTTTCTTTTCTGTTTTACTTTAATTTTGTGACACCCCAAAACTCCCTTTCTTCACCATTGCTTTCATAGTATAGGCTTGGGCTACCAGATCTGTAGCTAGATCTGGAGGTCTACTATTCAACCTTGTGTTCTTAGATCAAATTTCTCTGTGGGACAAACTCTTACTTATCAAAACTAGCTACAACAGCCTTGGATCTTACAGGACTGTGTGTTTAGATTGCCATGTGCCTGTGTTCAACTGATATTGTAACACCCGGTCTAGCCCGTTTCGTTACCACACTAAGACCGAACATATCAGGCCAAATAATCAAACTGGACCCTTTGGATCCAAGGAAATAGATGGAATGGGCTATGTATGAGACTTGTTTGGTAGCACTAATGAGTTGACCTATTAGTCATAGGTCTATGGTAGAGACCCATTAGTTAACCGATGGAATTAAAACCCATTATACAAAAAGGGCCATGGGCCGAGTCCGTTAGGAAATAGACCTCTAACTAGGAGGGGGGAATATCCATGACCCATGAGTTAAGTGATCAAATTAGCATGCGTATGGGTTCCACAGCCAAGACCACCCAAGGGAATGACCCATTGGCAGAAGAGCCAAGTATGGGGTCGATAGACTTAAAACCCCTGTGTCGAGACGGTGTTGGTACTAGACCAAGGCCCTTCTGAACCCTTGAGGATTGGCCCACGATTCCAAGTATACCAGATCTAAGGCTTTTAAACCAAATCTATACACCCAAAGGTGTGTATAAGTTTCACATGTGAGTCAGACTAGCAAAATATGAAACCATGCACACAAAGTCTCTGCGTGAGGCTTGTGTGTCTGTTAGAATGGCGAAATAAGGAGCTATACCTTCTCCTTCCTTCTTCATTTTCATTCCATGAAACTTCAAGCCTGCCTGTTGAACCTCTCGGTCCTAGAAAATCACCCCTTGTAGCGGAAAGATCCTTCCAAAATCGCTAAACCCTTGTGATAAAGACTCATTAGGCAAGGATTGGTGTGATCTGGGCCATTTTCACAGACAAAAACTTATGCGAAACTTCGTAGCCCTTGTATGCCGGAATTCTCTACGGTAAACTCGAAATTCCCTCTAGTGACTGTGTGGTCGAATGCCTCAATTCGTGTGCGTATACTATCACACGAGTGTTTTGAGGACTACGTTGTGCAAGCAGACCCGATCTGGGTCGCATTCTCGCCTCACATGCTTTGAAACCTGAAAAATCAAGCATAAGAGGAACTTAACCTTTAAACCAATCGATTTTCGAAGCTTTGAAGCATGACTCGTGTACTGCATTGAGATGAAAGTAATGTACATGCAAGAAAGCGTACCCTTGTGCTCGAACTGGTCTATGTAGGAGAGGATTTCACATCAAAATGGACTCCGGACCCCATATGAGCAGGTCTGAGAATTGGCGAGTCTGTCAGGCTTGCCGCAGCGACTTTTAGCGTCGTCATGGCGAGAAACCTCCTGCAGTGCTCACAGTGGCAAGATTTCAAGGCAAAATGTTCTCAAGAAAAACTTGCCATGGTGAGTTTTTTCCTCCTTGTGGCACCTCAGCTTGTCCCTACGGCAGTCATGCATCTGACCGCGGCGAGAGGCCTGTTTTGTTGGGTTTGGGGATTTTAAGACCCGTGTTGCCTTGCAAGGCCATGTCTTGTGCTTAGTTGATTCGTTAACACGTAAAGCATATGCAATGAGTGTTCTAGGTTATATATGAGGAACATTTGAGCAGAAATCAACCTCGATTAGCTCATGGTTGCTTACTTGATACGACACTTAAGGTAGGGAAAAACTCGTACCTAATTGCTTGTTTTTCTTGAATTCATGGCACTGATGCAAATAGAAATTATTTGATATCTTCTAGAATTCATATACGAAAAGCTTTAGCATGTTTTGAAGATTATAACCTGGAATTCGTACATGATTTACATGTTTTTGCATATGACATCTTGATATATTATTGTGTTGATTTCATGAGTGCATGTTCTGTTAAATCAAGTGCATTTTCGCTATCTGTCTTGTATAGATGTGAAATTTTGTACCCATGTTGAGTCTCTGATCAAGTGACCCTGTTAACGTAGCTCAGGGGCTTGATGGTCTCAATTCAAGTGACCCTGTTAATGTAGATCAGGGGCTTGATGTCTCGCCTTAAGCAAGCTTGTTAACGTAGCTCAAGGGCTTAAATTCTGGGTTCAAGTGACCCTGTTAACATAGCACAAGGGCTTGACCTGTCTCGTTTCAAGTGACCCTGTTAATGTAGCTCAGGGGCTTGCCCTGTCTCTTTTCAAGTGACCCTGTTAACGTAGCTCAGGGGCTTGACCTGTCTCATTTCAAGTGACCCTGTTAATGTAGCTCAAGGGCTTGACCTGTCTCGTTTCAAGTGACCTTGTTAACGTAGCTTAGAGGCTTCACTTGTCTCGTTTCAAGTGACCCTGCTAAGATAGCTTAGGGGCTTGACCTTGTATTTCTCTGTCAATTTTGTACATCCTCTCTTGACTTGCTTAATTCATATGATTCTAAGTTCTAGTTTCATTTCGTTGATCCAATATGCATTACCCTGAAGCATGATAAAATACACTCATGAGTGAACATGCTCTGACATCTTATTTAAAGTTTTTCTTTTATTTTAAATTTATTTATCTATGCATTGAGGATTATGACTGATATTAGTTGAAAATAAGCAATTTAGTTCTGTTATTCCCGATTGAGCTTTGATGGTAGCTCACTCCTCGACTATAGGTCACAGCTGCAAGAGCTGCCGTTGAGAGGGATCCAGAGCAAGTTGTTGATCTAGATTATAACCCAACAGAGGAGGAGGAGAATTCAGAGGAATATTATTTGTAGTGCCTTGAGATACCCGCTGTGTGTGGGAGTTATTTTGTCTTTTTGGATATTGGTATAATACTTGTACCTCCTGGAAAAAAATTTGTGTAAATATTTCCACTGTTTAGGTGAAGGATGGCCTTCACTGATGAACTTTTGGGCTTATTATGCGATATATAATGGTATATGCTAGTTTGTTTTTTTGCTTACTACTTTATGTTGTAGCTCAACTTCCGCTCGACGCTACAATTGCTTTATGTCATAGTACACTTACCAACTGATGATGGACCAAATCTTTCAAAACACATTTTTTAGGTAAAGAACGAGCCATCAAGAAGTGAGATACACACTTCGATACCATAAGGAAACTATAATTCAGATCATGACATGATTTGACAGCATGGGTTTTTAGGTAAGAAAAACCCGGGCTGTCACAGGTGGTATCAGAGCGCGCATTTTTTGAAACATCCATGGGACTAAGAATTTGCATTCTGAGCTATGACGTAGTAGAAAGCAATAACAGTAGAGTCTGTGAGTTTTAGCTTAGACTCCTAGAGTGATTACATTTATCTGATGAACCTCCTTGTGTGACCGCCGCAAATCAACATGCCTCCGAGAAGAGGAAGACCGAGAACAGTAAATACCAGAGGCGTGAACAACGATCAAGGGTTTGTCATGGAGCCAAACAACACTGCACTTGGCAATAATAATAATGCCTCCAGAGTGAATAACAATTTTAGAAATACTCCCAAAGTTGAAGGAAATGCTGGAACCAACCTGTAATTATTGGAGAACGTGGTGAATGCCATAACCCTACTCACGGAAAGGCATCACCCATCTGGGTTTTCGAAGTTTCGGAGGTTGTGACCTCCAAGCTTCTACGGACAAGTTGACCTGATGGAGGCCGAGAAATGGCTAAATCAGGTGGAGAAATTACTACAATGAGTTCAATGTACTGATGAGGAGAAGGTGAGTTGGGCCTCGTTCGAACTCGAGGGTGAAGCAGATCCCTAGTGGAAGTCTATTGAAAAGATACGAGCACCGAGAATGCCGTGGACCTGGGCTGAATTTACCGACACGTTCAATCAAAAGTATTTCCCCGCAATAGAGAGACACCGAATGGAGATTCAATTTGCAAACCTGGTGCAGGGACAAATGAGTGTCCAAGAATACGAAACTGAGTTTACACGCTTATCGCGATTTGCACCAGCCCTGATCGTCACCGAGTTAATGAAAACATAAAAGTTTGAGTACGGTCTCAAACCGGCTATCAAGGGGAGAATCTCACTATTTCAAGCAATCACGTATGAGAGAGTGGTAACGTTAGCTCTCATCACGGGAAGAGATTTAGAAAAGTTGCAACAAGCGAGAGATGAACAAACCAAAAATAGAAAATTTCAGTATCAGGCACCTAATGCAGAGCAGGACAGCAAGAGACCAAGGTATTTGATGCCTCCACCATCTCATTCCACCGCTACGGCAGCATCCCGACCACCTTACTCGACTTCTTTGCCACCGTTACCACCTACACCTCCAAAATCTTTCACTACCTCCAATACTACAACAATCAGAGTACAAAGAGCCCAATCGACAGCTTCTCGCACTGCCTCCTCCATATCTCAGATGTTATGTGCAAAATGTGGAAGGCCACACAAGACTGAGGAGTGCAGAAAGACTACTAGGGCTTGGTTTAAATGTGGCCATATGAGTCACCTTATCTGGGATTATCTGAAATTAAGGGAAGCTGTCAACGCTACAACACCAAACGCGGGCTTTACTCGAGCCACAATACAAGGATGGGACTACGTAGCTTCGGCACATGACCCCCAAACAAACAACTACAGCATCCAAGCTATGGTTTTCATTGAATTATCAATTTACTAACTCGTCTTTTAGATAAAGAAGGTGAATAAATAGGAATCCTCTAGAATCACTATACTTTTTCCTATAACAAGTTCCATACATCCTATTAATGCCATCGTAAATACCATAAATCTAGGTTTCGTTCGGTTGAGTAAAAGCTGCGATATATGTGCCTATCTAGCACGTGTGTTAATAGACCCGAGGTCTACACACTCATTTATTACACCGACTACCAGGGGAATAGAGTATACCCCAAAACCATTGGATTTTGTCTTGGCCATTTTTACACCAACGGGGAGTCCAAAGAGTTTAGATACAGTGTGTTGATTTGTTGTTGTCACAATGGAACACCGCTAAACGACGGTCGATCTCATTTTACTCGAAATGTAAGAATTTGACATCATTGTCAGCATGGATTGGCTGACTAAGCTTCGAGCTAAAATTGATTGCCAAGAGAAATCAGCCACTCTTTACCCCAAAAAGGAGAAGCCATTCAAAGCCATTGGGATTCGACTAGTCGTAGTACCCTTTATATCAGCAATTTGAGCCGAGAGGCTGATTAGTAAAGGATGCCAGGCATACCTTACCTTTATTAAAGGGCAAGAGGGTGAGAAGATTGACATTGCCTATGAGTTTCCCGATGTATTCCCTGAAGAATTACTAGGATTACTACCAGAAAGAGAGGTCAAATTTACGGTTGACTTAGCTCCAAGCACGGAACCAGTGTCAAAGGCTCTATACCGAATGGCACCGGCCGAGTTAAGAGAATTATAGGAACAATTACAAGAACTACTCGATAAAGGATTCGTCCGACCGAGTGTGTCTCCATGGGGAGTACCCATGTTATTCATTAAGAAGAAGGATGGTTCTTTGAGGTTGTGCATAGACTACCAGCAATTGAACAACTTGACCATAAAGAACCGGTACCCATTACCGAGGATAGACGACATCTTCGATCAATTGAAGGGGGCAAAATTTTTATCCAAAATAGATCTATGGTTTGGTTACCATCAGATGAAGGTCAAAGATGAAGATGTCTCTAAAACAGCATTTCGCACAAGGTATGACCATTACGAGTTTCTTGTAATGCCATTTGATTTGACCAATGCACCTGCATCCTTTATGGACCTTATGAATCGGGTGTTCAGACCCCATCTAGATCAATTTGTGGTGGTCTTCATAGATGATATACTCATCTATTCCAAGATGAAAGAAGATCACGAGCAACATCTGCATTTAACACTTCAAACACTTCGAGATCATCAATTATTCACGAAACTCTGTAAATGTGAATTTTGGTTGAACCAAGTGAGCTTCCTAGGGAACATCATCTCAGAATCAGGTATAAAGGTAGATTCGTCCAAAGTCGAAGAAGTAGTGAATTGGAAACAACCCATGACTGTCACCGAGATTCGTAGTTTTCTCGAACTCGTTGGCTACTATCGTAGATTTGTAGAATGATTTTCAAGGATCACCGGACCCCTAACACAACTCACAAGGAAGGACGTCAAATTTGTGTGGACTGAGGCATGTGAGAAGAGCTTCCAAGAGCTCAAGAAAAAATTGAATTCAACACCCGTCCTCACTTTACCTGATGGTAGCGGAGGTTTTGCAGTATTTACAGATGCGTCACACACGGGTTTAGGCTATGTACTGAATCAGCATGAAAAAGTGGTAGCATATGGGTCCAGACAATTGAAAGACCATGAGAGAAACAATCCTACTCATGACCTCGAATTGGCTGTAGTTATCTTTGCTCTAAAAATTTGGAGACACTACCTATACAGTGAAACATTCCGAATCTTCACTGATCATAAGAGCTTGAAGTATCTCTTCACACACAGAGATCTAAATCTAAGATAGAGGAGATGGATGGAATCTTTAAAAGACTATGAATGCTCAATACAATACCATCCGGGAAAGGCCAATGTCATCGCCAATGCATTAAGCCAAAAATCATCTGCGCAAGTAACACAACTTGTTGTAAGAATGCACAGATGAAAATTGCTCGACGACGTGACCTCTTCTGACACCATTTTTGAACTAAAAGAATCCAGAGCTTTAATGGCCAGTATTAAAGTCAAATCAATAATCTTCGAAAGAATCAGAGAACTCCAAGGGTTCGATGTAGAACTCATGGCTATCAAACAGGGAGTGCTTAGTGGAAATCACCCTAATTTCTTGATAAAAGATGATGGGTCTTTGACTTTCAGCGGACGAGTATGTGTGCCGGCGAATGAAGAGTTGAAGCGTGAAGTGTTAGAAGAAGACCACAAATATGGATACACCATCTATCCGGGCAGCACCAAAATGTATCACGACCTCAAGAGAAACTTTTGGTGGAGCGGAATGAAAAGAGACATCGCAGAATATGTCGCTAAATGCCTTGAATGTCAACAAGTCAAAATCGACCATCGACACCTAGCGGGCCTACTTCAGCCACTACTGATTCCCGAGTGGCAATGGGAAGATATCTCAATGGATTTTATACTTGGGATGCCAAGAACACAAAAGGGTTACAATGCAATATGGGTTATTGTCGATCGGCTAACCAAATCAACCCATTTCATACCATATAGCACAAAGTATATGGCTGATAAGCTGGCAGAGATATACTTGAAGGAAATAGTCCAGTTACATGGGATACCCTCAAGCATAGTCTCAAATCCCCTTTTTACATCAAAATTATGACAATGGTTTCAAGAGGGAATGGGTTCCAAATTAGAGTTCAGCTCAGCCTTACATCCTCAAACTTACGGGCAAACAAAAAGGGTGAATAAAATCATCCAAGATATGCTTCAAGCCTATATGTTGGATTTTCAGGGATCTTGGGATAAGTACTTACCCTTGATCGAGTTTGCGTACAACAACAGTTACCAGGCGAGTATCGACATGGCATATTTTGAAGCATTATACGGCCGTCGATGTAAATCTCCACTCAACTGGGAAGAAATTGGTGAACGTATACTGTTGGGCCCAAAACTCATAGAATGTACAAATGAGACTGTCCGTCTCATCTGCGAACGATTGAGAGTAGCTTAAAGCTGTCAGAAGAGCTATGCTGATCTTAAGAGATCAACTATCGACTTTTAGGTTGGAGACCATATATTTGGGAAGATCTCACCGACTAAGGGTGTGATGCGATTTGGACGACAAGGGAAGCTCAACCCTCGATATATTGGACCTTTTGAGGTTTTAAGGCATGTTGGTGAACTAGCTTACCGTATAGCATTGCCACCACAGCTGTCTAGCATCCACAACGTCTTTCACGTGTCGATGCTTAGGAAATACGTAAAGGATATGACACACATACTGGACTATCAACCAATTGAAGTGTAAGAAGACCTGATGCTGGTTGAAGAACCAATCAAAATATTGGACCGAAAGAAGCAACTGCTAAGAACCAGGAAAACTGCGCTAGTATTGGTCCAATGGAGAAATTACTCTCCTTCCGAAGCAACATGGGACCGTGAGCTGGAAATCAGGGAACAATACCCTTCACTGTTTGACTAAGGTAAATTCATGGCATTGTGTTACCATGTTTTGTAGATTAGTGAGGTTCTCGCATAAACGATAGTGATCAGAAGGTTACCGCATATTAGAACTCAAATGCCACAGTCATCTATACTGTCACACATATATATACTACTCAAAACTCATACGTACTGATCAGGTGTGGTCGAACTCAATCCGATTAGTACTTAGCGACATAATTTACATCATGCCTAAAATGGCTCAACCACAAACACGTGTGTAACCTCTGAACTTATGAGCAAAAACGATCACTAAAATCGTTTGAAACTAGATAAACCACACTTTGATTGCCTAATATTACACTGAGATACAATCTAACCAACTCACAGCACATAACGGGACAAAATAATCAAAAATCAGAACCAGCTATGTTCGGTTTTTCTTGCCGCAGCAAGATCTTAACCTCGCCGCGATGAGATTTTCTGAAGGTAACTCGCCGCGGCGAGATCTTAAGTCACCGCGACGACTGAGAAAGTTTTAAATGGGGCCCGAGAATCCCCATTTTTCATTTTCGAGCATTTTAAACACCTGGGTCCCCTCTCTCGTCATCTCTCCCGTGTGAAGGAAGGGTTTTTACGTTTAAATCTTCGGATTTTTCTACGCCCAAGCTCTTAAACTTTGCCGATCGACGTGCATAAAGCGTCATTGAATCTGATTTTGCCTTTTTCAAGCTAGTTTGAGGTAAAAACCCTAGAACCCCAATCTCAATTTCATTTTTGATCTCCCTTCCATTCCCATGGCTTCAAAGAAGCAAGGTGCTTCTAAGCTCCCAACTGTGCGACCCAAGGCTTCTGCCAAGGCCAAGGGCAAAGCCACTGCCACTTCGGAACCTACGCCGCCCCCTAGAGAATAGTTGACACAATGGTGGGCCAATAAAGCCTTTGAGCCTGAGAGGTGGTTCGATCCCGAAATGTTTACCGACGACGATATTGTCTGGTCTGTAAACCACATTAGGTGGGAAAAATTAGAAACCCTGCTGCAGCCCTTTCACTCCCACTACCACCCACGCCTCGTTCGACTATTCTACCAAAACTTCAAGCTCAGTGTCACCTACAGGACGTTTACCATGGAAATCAAAGGGCGCAAGTTTCACATGGACCTCTACGACCTTTTCACAGCCATGCACTGTCCTCTAATTACAACAATACCCACGACTTACAAGCCCCGCGACCCATGGAACCTCAAATTCATCAAATCTCAGAATCAATGACCGGGGGACTCTAAGCATCTGGTAGAGCCGTCACTCAGACCCAACTGTAGGAACAAATGTTGTTCTTAGATGTCATCTTTTGTAGTAATTTATACCCCCTCGCACATGAAAGAGAGACGAGACTCATTCCTTCAAGCCCTCTTCGCCATCCCCGAAGATAGATGGTTTTCCACCCCACGAGTTCTCTTTGAAGGCATTAAGTATGGCCACAATGAATCGCTTGCCATGGTCAACAACCCCTTGCCTACCTTACCCTATGCCCGACTCATATCACGACTCTTGGATGGCCATGAGGACGACGACAACGAAGAGCCATATCAGATCCTGGCGGGCGAGGAAACTAAAAAGGACAATATTGAGAAATTCTCATGGAAATAGTGGAATCTGATTTTGAAGCGATGCTGTTTGAGTGTAAGGAACAGGGTATTGAGGCAACCAGCCATGGCCCCTCAGTAAGAACAATCAGATCAAGCGGCCCCTGCAGTAGAACAGGCCGACCACGGACCCCAACAGCAACCACAGATGCCCACGCAACACCAAATGCCACGCATGCCACACGATTAATACCTTACCATAGTAGAATTCACCTGGCCGATGGAGTTGCATCAATTGGAGATGCCGCGCCTGCTACAAACCCAACACCCACAGAACATGGAACAATTCGAACTCCTCCACCAAAACAACTACGCTATGCATCAAAGATTAGACTTTCAGGACGAGGTTCTTGGCCATTACATGCTAAACACATACCAAACCAGGCATGTCCCGCTCACTGCCCAAGCCTGGGAATTCATCTCCCACTATACCAAGAACGTAGCTTGTTCAAGAGTTGTTCCTTCCGAGATGGAGACACGACGAAGCCACAAACCCCCAGCTAAACATGCCGCTAAGCCTTCTGGTAATCCCTTCGCACGAATCCTTACCAAGTTCATTTTAAGTTGAATTTAGAAAAAGTCACATCAATATGACATACTTTAGGCACATTTTGTATACCTTTGCAATGCTTTCGTCATCTCACACGTTAGGCACATTTGGTATACCCTTGCAATGCGTTAAATACTCAACCACTGGAGTTAATCTTTACTTTAAGTCACATTTTATATACCTTTGTAATGACTTAAACACCCATGGGCAGCCCCACACTGGTAGATACTAACAATACACAGTAAAATGCACCCAAACACTCGGTACACCATCAATTCTCGTAACATTTTATGCGTACTAGACAAATATGCCACGCTTCATAGGTCTATGGTAGAGACACATTAGTTAACCAATGGCATCAAAACCCATTATACAATAAGGGCCATGGGCCGAATCCTTTAGGAAATAGACCTTTGACTAGGAGGGGGCAAATCCATGATCCATGAGTTGAGTGAACAAATTAGCGTGTGTATGGGTTCCACGGCTGAGACCACCCAAGGGAACGACCCATTGGCAGAAGAGCAATGTATGGGGTCTATAGACTTAAAACCCCTATGCCGAGACGGTGTTGGTACCAGACCAAGTCTCGTCTGAACCCTTGAGGATTGGCCCACGACTCCAAGTATACCAGATCTAAGGCTTTTAAACCAAGTCTATACACCCAAGTGTGTGTATAAGTTTTGCATGTGAGTCAGACCAACAAAATATGAAACCATGCACGCAAAGTCTTTGTGTGAGGCTTGTGTGTCTGTTAGAACGACAGAATAAGTAGCTATACCTTCTCCTTCCTTCTTCGTTTTCATTCCAAGAAACTTCAAGCCTGCCTGTTGAACCTCTTGGACTAAGAAAATCACCCCTTGTAGCAGAAAGATCCTTTCGAAATCACTAAACCCTTGTGATAAGAACTCATTAGGCAAGGATTGGTGTGATCTGGGCCATTTTCACAGACAAAAACTTACACGGAACTTCGTAGCCCTTACATGCAAGAATTCTCTACGGTAAACTCAAAATTCTCTCTAGTGACTGAATGGTTGAATGCCTCAATCCGCGTGCATATTTTATCACACAAGTGTTTTGAAGACTACGCTGTGCAAGCAGACCTGATCCGGGTCACATTCTTGCCTCACGTGCTTTGAAACATCAAAATTTGGGCATATGAGGAACTTAACCTTTAAACCAACCAATTTTTGAAGCTTCGAAGCATGACTCGTGTAATGCATTGAGATAAAAGTAATGTACAGGCAAGAAAGCATACCCTTGTGCTCGAACTGGTCTATGTAGGAGAGGATTTCACATCGAAATGAACTTCGGACCCCATATGAGCAGGTCTGAGAATTGGTGAGTCTATCAGGCTCTCCACGGCGAGAAACCTCCTGAAGCGCTCGCCGTGGCAAGATTTCAAAGCAAAATCTTCTCAGGAAAAACTTACCGCGGCAAGTTTTGTCCTCCTTGTGGCACCCAGCTTGTCACTGTGGCGACCCTGCATCTCGCCGCGGCGAGATGCCTGTTTTGTTGGGTTTGGGGATTTTAAGACCCGTGTTGCCTTGCAAGGCCGTGTCTTATGCTTAGTTGATTTGTTAACACGTAAAGCATAAGCAATGTGTGTTCTAGGTTATATATGAAGAACATTTGAGCAGAAATCAACCTTGATTAGCGCATGGTTGCTTACTTGATACGACACTTAAGGTAGGGAAGAACTCATACCCGATTGCTTGTTTTTCTTGAATTCATTAACTGATGCAATTAGTAATTACTTGATATCTTCTAGAATTTGTATACGAAAAGCTTTAGCATGTTTTTAAGATTATAACTCGAAATTCATATATGATTTACATGTTTTTGCATATGACATCTTGATATATTAGTATGTTTATTTCATGAGTGAATATTCTGTTAAATTGAGTGCATCTTTGCCATCTGTCTTGTATACATGTGAAATTTGGTACCCTTGTTCAGTCTCTGATCAAGTGACCCTGTTAACGTGGCTCAGGGGCTTGATGGTCTCAGTTCAAGTGACCTTGTTAACGTAGCTTAGGGGATTGACGTCTCGCCTCAAGTGGCCTTGTTAATGTAGCTCAAGGGCTTCAATTTTGGGTTCAACTGACCCTGTTAACATAGCTCACGGGCTTGACCTGTCTCGTTTCAAGTGACCCTATTAACGTAGCTCAAGGGCTTTACCTATCTCATTTCAAGTGACCATGTTAACGAAGCTCAGGGGGTTGACCTGTCTCATTTCAAGTGACCCTGTTAACGTAGCTCAGGGGCTTCACTTGTCTCATTTCATGTGACCCTGTTAACATAGCTCAGGGGCTTGACCTTGTATTTGTCAGTGAATTTTGTACATGCTCTCTCGACTTGCTTGATTCATATGATTCTAAGTTCTATTTTCATTTCCTTGATCCAATATGCATTACCCTGAAGCAAGATAAAATACACTCATGAATGAATATTCTTTGACATCTTATTTAAATATTTTTTTTTACTTTAAATTGATTTGTCTATGCATTGAGGATTATGAATGAGATTAGTTGAAAATAAGCAATTTAGTTATGTTATTCCCTATGGAGCTTTGATAGTAGCTCACTCCTCGACTATACGTCACAGCTGTAGGAGCTGACGTTGAGAGGGATCCAGAGCAAGTTGCTGATCCAGATTATAACCCAGTAGAGGAGGAGGAGAATCTGGAGGAATATTTTTCATAGTGCCTCGAGATACCCGCTGTGTGCGGGAGTTATTTTTTTTTTTTGGATATTGGTATAATACTTGTTCCTCCTGGACAAAATTTTGTGTCAATATTTCCACTGTTTAGGTGAAGGATGGCCTTCACCGGTGGACTTTTGGGCTTATTATGCGATAGATAATGGTATATGCTAGTTAGTTTTTTTGCTTACTGCTTTATGTTATAGCTCAGCTTCCGCTCGACGCTATAATTGTTTTATGTCAGAGTACACTTACCAACTGATGATGGCCTAAATCTTTCAAAACATGTTTTTCTGGTAAAGAACGAGCCGTCAGGAAGTGAGATATACTCTCCGATACCATAAGGTAACTGTAATTCTGATCATGACATGATCTGATAGCACGAGTTTTTGGTAAGAAAAACCCGAGCTGTCATAGATTTTCATCCCCTCTTTAACATGCATTTATTTTGCTTTATTGCTGCCATATTTTTACCATCACTTTTTATTAAAAAGCATAGCACAATCAATCTAAACCCAAACAATCTCTCTCTATCTCAGAACGATTCTACGAACGATCGCTTTTTCTCATTGTATCGCATTCCACTGGAACATATTTTTCAAGATTCATAATTTAGGATTTCTTATCTCTTTCTTTCACTACATTCTATCGTCTTTTATGATTTTTGGCTTTCACTAGCGTTCAAGAGTGAATTGAATCGTCCTTGCGTTCAATCGTGTTTCTAACTGCTTTTTGAGTTCATTTTGACGAAGATTAACAATTTGGCTCTCTTTTGCTGTTTAACCTTAATATCTGCACATCATTAACTTGTTAGTAGTGAATAGGGGTCTAGCATCACTAAGTTAAGGGTGATAAAATGATATATTCTATGACTAATCACACCCCCAATCTTACACTTTGCTAGTCCCTAGTAAACAAGGAAAATAAACTTCTTTAAACTACAAGGTTAAATGCCACTTTCATATGGAGCACGATTGCATTTAGCAGATGCAACAAGCCTTTAAACCCCTAGGTATCCCTAGTGAAAGATTTATAGTCTCCTGAAGGTTTCCAGTGAAGTTACCTACAAACTTCAAAATATTTTTGGATTTTCAAAAAAGTTTTAAAACATAAGTAAAGCTAAAAATTCTATCCTGCTGTTGGTACACTAATTAGTTAAAACATCACATGGTTGTTATGATTTTCAAAAAGTACAATTCCATCATCCTTACTTTCCATTCCAGCAATCATCCTTTATTTGAACTCAACAATTTCAATTCAGTAAAGCGTGGAGTGTGTGTGTACCAGTGAAAAGTTTATTCATCATAGATTTTTCTAAACTGCAGATTTAGAAAATATTTTCATTCAAACTCTCACTGTTGGCATGCACTCAGAAAATATTGAAATTTTTTAGTTCTCTCAGTATATGATATATCAGAATTATTTCAAAGGATAATTAAATAGATAAACCTCATGGAAATATAATCAATTCTATTTATATGTTTCCTTATTTTTCCATAGTATTCATTATACACATCTCTACTAGGGTCATGCTGTTGTAAACCTCAAATAAAAAAGGTCCTTATTCAGCTTGTAATGGGCCTTTGGGTTAAAAGGTTCCAAAGAAAGGTAGAAAGGATTCAAGAATTTATGAGAATTTAGTTCTTCTTTCACCTGTCTTTTTTTTTTTTCTTCTTTACTAAGTATTGGATAACTTCTTCCCAATATTCTCTTGTTTTTGTAAATCCCATTTTCTTTTGAAATTTTTTTCTTAAGATATCCTTTGAATTTTCACCTTGGATGCTTTTTGCTTCTCAACTTTTCAAGATCGTAATTACGATATCTTGATTCTTTCTCATATTTTCTTCATTTTATCTCTTCTCAGTTGTACCCTTTTTCGACATATCCCTTAACTATTATCTTATACTCCTTTCACTCCCTCTTCTTCCCTTCTTGCATTTTAAACTCTCAGAAATAAAGGTTGAATGTTTTGGGTAGTATATATGATTAAGGGTTTATAAAATCTTGGTACAAAGAAATCCGGTTTAAGCTCTAATATTTGTTCAAAGGGTAAATATTTTATGAGATTTTGGCTTTTTGGCTCAAACTAAACAAAAGATGGCCTTAAATTATCTGCATGATTCACTAGCATGAATGCCATATTATTTTGATGTATCTAATAAACAGTTCTAAAAAAATAAGCCATCATAATTATAGAATAACTGATTTTAATTACAACAATATGAGATTTCATTAACAACACAGTCATGAAGTTCAAAGAAAAAATTAAATTTGAATAGAAGGCAGTCTCTCTCTCAAAATAAAAGAGGAATTATGGCTCCAAAGCTCACTGGTTATATAATTTTGAAACTATAATCTAAATATTACAGTTTAAATCAAAGTATAGTTTCAAACATTCAATCTGATACATTTCTCAAGAGGGTTGTCATGAATCGTAACTGCTCTATTTTGATTGTTGAACTTTTACTACAATGGATCTTAAAGCATTTGGAATCATTATTTTTCCTATCATAATTCACATAAAATGGTTAGCTATTCAAAAAAGAAAATCTACCATTAAAATAAAGAAACTAAGGACTAATACACTAAACAAAAGCTCTAAACTAAACTAATATACACAGAAAGGTGTATGTTAGCGATTTTCAGATGTGCTTGCTTTATTTATTTGTGGTAAAAGCAATTTAAAATCAAAGTAAAATGGGGGATGGAATCAGCACAACTGAGAAATCCTAGACCTACAAGATACAGGGTCTTTGTAGCAAGTTTTGATAAGTAAGAGTTTGTCCCACAGGGAAAGGTGATTTACAGCTCCAAGGGAGCCATCTCTAGTAGTCCCTCCAGATCTGACTACAGATCTGGCAGTCCTAAAAGGAGGGGAGTTTAGGGTCACTTATTCTAAGTATCCTAAGGTAGCCTAATGAACTAACTACAGAAAAGGGTTGAGAAGATGGATGGACTGAGGGAAAATAAATATAAAAAGGGTGAGAAGTATGCTATTGGGTTCAGATCTGCTGGAATTTATGACTCAGATCCAGATCTGCTGGTATAGAAATCCTGTCCAATGGCTACATTATCACCAAAGAGGAGAAAGAATTCAACTCATCCCTGTGCCATGATCCAATCCCTTAAGGTTATAACCTGTCCACTTAAATTGTCACAGACTATCCTATAGGGGAACCACAATCCAGAGATGGGTCAAAACAAGTTAATCATTATAGGCACTACTTCATCCAGGCTACAAGCTCAAGAATCCATAGGGAACGTCAACCTCTAAAGCTCTATGTGTGGGGCTAAGGCTGTAAAGGACCATGATAGCTCAGACACATAGAACCAGTAAGAGATTGAGTACCACCTTAGATCTAGCTGTCCATTGCTTGAGTGGGACTACAATGGTCCAGTCAGAAGTCTACAATCTCCATACCCAGATCAGATCCAACATTTGATGGCGGGTCTATACTAATATAGGGGAGTCTGCCTCTGTACAATCTCCTACTAGGCTACAAGCTCAGGCTCGGAGAAGAAGGATCCATTTTGGATCGGCGGATTGGATTCACCCTAAGGCTATAACCTGTCCACTTAAATGGTCACAGACTATCCCAGAGGCTATCCTCTTCACGGAGCCCAAAACAAAACAAGAATATTGCTGCTACCACCATGGTCACAAGGCTACCAGCTCAGGCTTCCATGGGGATTTCAGATCTAGTGGGTCCTGTGGTGGGGCTAAAGCTGTAAAGGACCATGATATCCCAGACACACAGGTCACTTGGATCTGAATGGGTCCTTAGAATTAGTCCTCCATTGCTTTGAATCACAGCCAAAGCAATGGCGGATCACAAGGCAACAGCCTTGCACAGAGCAACTCACAAACACATGAATCCCATAAAAGTGCAACACCCAATCACAAATTCCATTAATCTAAACTTAATAAGCATACAAAGGCATGGCCTGCAAGTGCTGGGCCATGGAGAGAAGAAAAAGAAAAAGGAAAACTACTTATAACTACAGAAAAGAAAATGATCTTAGTCTAAAAAAAAGTATTCTAAAAGTCCAGAGATAAAAGTCTGGATCCTTAAACCTAAACCAGGCTCAAGTCTATATAGTAGTGGGTGTGGTAGCGCATTAGGGTTAGGAAACCCTAATTTTAGTGATGCCACGTGGCCTATTAATGATCCTTGGATGCCTTGAGGCGCGTGCATAGATATTTGAGCGTGGGAGTGCATGCCCTAATTCTTGGAAATTCCTAGAAAGTCCTCTGCAGAATGATAGAAGTTGGAGTTCAGATATTCGCCAGGTTGCAGTCGATTCCCAGACTTGTCGCGTGGTAGCTCTGTTCTTCACGTGGTTGAGTTTAACGTTAAACCTTCAGACGTCGCAGGGTTACAGCTTCTTAATGCTTTGAGCAGTCGCGCGGTAGATAGTTAAGCTCTCGCTAGATTGGGCTTCACGCAGTTGGATTGTTGCTTGTGAATAGCGTGAGAATTGCACGAGCATTCCATTTCACTTCGCGAGGCTAACTTTGGCTTCACGAGGCTGCTTTCTTCCTGAATCGTGCGACAGCTTCTTTTCTTGATAGATCTTCACGAGGATCCTCGCGATAGCTTTGAGGCTTTTCTGAATAGCGCGACAGGTTCTCTTGACATTTGCATCCTGCGGCTACTGCGCGACAGCTGCGCAAGGTTGGATTCTGAAGCTCTCTCTCCTCAGCTGTTCTGAGTGAACTGCGCGAGACTGCGCGACCATTTATTCCTGAACTTCGCGAGAGCTGCGCGAGGTAGTGCTTCTGAAGCTCTTCTGTTACTCAACTGCGCGAGCACTTGTTGTGAAGTCTTGGGAAGCTCGCGAGGACTACATGAAGCATAGTTTTCTGAATCCTTTAGAGCTTTGTCAGCTACGCGAGGCTTGCTTCAAGTCTGGATTCATGGCTCATTCTTCTGAGGGACTTCTGGTGCCAACACAGGCTCCTTAACATGATTTCTGGCCTTATTGCACTGCTGTTTATTATCTATAAAAAACACTTAACAAAACTTTATTAGATGGCTAAGGGTCTAATCAAAGGCTAAGTTAAGGGGTGAAAAGTGGTACTTTTCAGGTCTTAACACACCCCCAAACCTAATCTTTGCTAGTCCCTTAGCAAAGCTACATTAAAATAACTACGGAATTTAAATGCCACTTTCATAGGGAGCACGGACACATTTAGCATATGTACCAAGCCTTTTAAACCCCTAGGTAATCCCTAGTGGAGGAGTGAAGTCTCCTGAGGGTTTTCAGTGAAGACACCCACAAACTTCTCAATGAAACAGTTAACAGAAGTGCATTATTATCAAGTGAGCAGTCAAGAAACAGACTTAGTTCACCCTTGAATTAGTAAAAATATAAGAAATTCAAACACATTGGCTGCACAAAAATTTAAACAGTATAAGCTTCTCATGAAAGCACAGCATTTCTAATCACTTTACACCAAAGAATAATTTATATGTGTGTTAGCACTGAGCTCATCACTGGATCAACAATTAGGTTGTAGGTCATACTTAATGCATTCAATATTAGACCCAAAACTCTCTAGAGCATACTCTCATAAAGCACTGTTGAGGGTTTCATTTTCTCTCAAGCTCAAGAGCAGTTACATCCCCCAAATGGGTCTGTAAGCATGAGCATAGGCATAGCTCTGAAGTTCTGGCATCATTGACAGATCCTCACCATAGATTGGATAACTCTTTATCTCCACATGACAGCTCACTCAACTTTGGATCACAAGGGCTTTAACTGGGCTGTAATGTGGCTTATGGAGTGGGGCTAAAAAGAAATGGAAGGTTGAAAAGGGGTTCAAAATTGAGAAATCAGTAGGTGAAGGAGGTGATTCATGACTTCACCTTCTTTAATTCAGCTCCTTTCATCTTCTTTGAGGTTTTCAGATTTGAAGTGATCAATTTCTCTTCTTAATTTTGAATTTTCCAATGAAAGTTCCCTCTTGACTCCTCTCTTTCTCCTCTTCATTATTATTTTTGTTTCTTTTTTATGCATTTTTCTTCTTTTTATGTTGTTTTTTTTTTCTGAAATGCCACCATTTTCTCAGTTACCATACTGTCAGAATTTGAGGTACTTCTTTATTCACCTAATGTTGACCATAGCTAGTCCATCTTTAACTCTTGTTCCTTTACCTTCTGAATTCTTAGAGTGAGGGTAAGGTTAAATCAGATACATAGGTTCAGGTGCAAGTACTCAGATGTATTTTTGAAGAAATTTGGATTTAAAGCTCAAAGGGGTATGGACAAGGGTAGTTGCTTAAGGTTGGTCTATTTAGGCTCAAACTGTCCAAGAGAACGCCTTGATCCTTTCCTAAGTCTCATGAGTACTGTTAGTTGTTTCAACTTGGAGTTGCCTAACTTCTAATGAGCACAGTGACTTAGCCAGTCCTTAGAGCTAGAAGAATTTGCCTTAGTCACTCCTCAAGGAAAAAATTTTGTATAGTAGGCCCAAATCTCACTGTTTATGGTCATCCTTTGAATTCTTAAGTATGTCCTTACCTTTAACTTTCTCTAATGATTCACTAAGTGCTGATATAAGTGAGTTTCCTTGGTGATCTCTTCATGGAAATGTGAAATTTTAAAAGTTTATACTGTCTAAAGTCTGGAAAATTTTTAAATTTCATTATAAGTCTGGAAAAATTTAAAATTTCATTATTGTTCTGATTCTTCAGTGAACATGGTTCCATTTCCATATTACTCACATGATTCTGCTGCACTTAGGTTAACTATTCCATTGGCAGGATCTACCTGCCACACCCCCAAACCCATGAGGAGCAGTATCCTCACTGGTTCAAAGGTAGTTGTGCAGCAGATTTATGAAGGGCAGAATAAAAGGAAATAACATGGAGCAAAACAGACAGAAGACAAAGAAAAATAGCAATGACAAAAGAAGAAAGTCTATGATATAAGAGAGAAATGTACAAAATGAAGGACAAAAGGAGAAAAAAGAAAATGCAGAAACAACAAAAATCCTAGGTACAAGCTAATCGGAGCCTGAATCAAAACCGGTCCCAACCCATCTTCTTGGCATGCTCTTGAAGGAGAGCCTCTTCCTCTTTCTTCTTTCTTTCCCTCTCTTCCTTTCGTTGGGCATCAGTTTTGGGCATGGTTGATGCCCTGACTCTCATTTTCCGGGTCTTTGGTTCAGGAGGGATCACTGAAGATTTGCCTTTGGTTTCCTCAGGTGATTTGATAGGACTTTTTCCTTTAGGACTCTTCCCTTTTGAGCCCTTCCCTGTTGAGGCTGGCCCTTGCTAAGTCTGAGGGGGAATAAGAGGAGATTTAGCTTTTTGTGGCTCAGGAGGGACAACCGGGCTCTTGCCTTTATCTTTCAGTGGTGGTGCCTCCTCAGACTGGGCAGATTGTTCTTTACCAATTTTGATAGAGGCAGCTGTGTGAGTAGACCTCTTAGCTGTAACTTTCCTACTCTGAGGATAAGTTTGCTCAGCAGGGTCAGAAGAAGGAGAAGCAACAGGATTTTTAACATGAGTCGAATCAATCGAGGGAAAGAGAACAGGGGGTCCAATCCGAGGGTGAAATTGCCTATGTTCTTCTTTTGAAAGCAACTGACCATGGGGGTCATCCTAAGCAGAAGCTCTGGTGGCCTTTGGGGGTGGGGATGGTGGTGCAGGCTTTTTTCCTTTTTGGGCAGCAGTGGCTCTTTTGGAGGGAGAAGGTTTCGTTGGAGGAGCCCGTTTTCTCTTAGGTGCAGGAGATTTGGCAGGGGAGGCACTGGAGCAGGAGGTGGTGGAGGAGGAGATGTAGATGTAGGAGCAAGGGGAGTGGAAGTAGATGGCCCGGGGTGTGTGGAAGGTGGGGCCTCAGGGGTGTCAGAAAAGAGGGTGGCTTCAATTGGTTGGCCTGTCAGAGATGCAATCCTTTTTTGCAAAATTTCAATCTATTTTTCAGCATAAAGGAGTTTGGCATTAGAAAGCCCCTTAGTGAGCCTGTGGATCTCCTCAGCATTGTTCAGCCTCTTTTCAAACATCCGGGCTCTCTTGTGCTCCAGCTCGGCATTGGCTTTCTCCATCTCTGCCTACAGTTTATAGTAAGTGGCATCAACCTTTGTCACAGTGAGGGTTTCTAAAATAGACTCCCATCCCTTTGAAACATCTCTCAGCTTTTACCTGTGAGCAAGCTTCAGGTCACTCATCTTCTGCAGCAAAGGGTACTCAATGGACTGTCTGAGTTGGGCCATTCCCCTGAGAACATCCCTCTTGATGTAGGCATTGTCCCTCATGGCATGGAGGAGGGTGAAGTAAGGAGGGGTGTAGTAAGAATGTCTGGGTAATATTGGAAGAAATAGAGTGGAAGAAGTAGAAGGTGATTGGTCCTGTGGGGGTAAAGTGGAAGTTGTAGTGATGAAGTCTAGTTGAGGGGGAGGGGTAGAAGGTTCTGGGTCAGTTTGTGCTGAGTGGTCAATGAATTGAGGAGGGGGTAGGATAAGAGGTGGGATGGAAGGCATGGGTGGAAAATTAAAGGAAGGGGAGTCACTGAAGGTGGGTGGTTTTGGGGAAGGTAAAATGAGTGGGGGGAGGATAGGTAGGGTGGGGAAGGAGTGGTGGGGTATGGTGTCTTGGAGGGTGAGGGTTGTAGTTAAGTCAATGGGGGGGAAATCTGGTTGCACTGTGGAGTCAGAGGTGAAAGGGGACTGGATTTGTGGTGTAGGAGGTGTTTGTGCAGAGATGGGTGATTTTGTCAATGTTTGAAGGGTGGATTTGATGGTGGTGATGTTAGTCTACATTTGGTCTTGGGTGTGTGTTGTGGTTGAAAGTTGGGTTTGAATGTCATGTATTAGGGAAAGGATATGGGTAAGTGTGTCTGAGTGGGGTTAGGGTGGAGTATGAGAAGAAGAGGGAACAGGTTGGAAAGGGGAAGTAGGGGCATGATGGAAGGTTTTAGGAGGAGGAGATGGAGGTTCTGGTGAGTGATGTGGGGAAGGAAGTGGGGAATCTGGGAGAGGGATATCATGGGTTGGCATGGTGTCAAGCAAGGTAGTCATGAAGGCCTGATATCCGAAAGTAGTGGCAAGGTTAAAGTCAAGGTCTGTGAGTGGAGATGTAGTAGGGAGGGTCTAGACTGGGTTTTGATCAATATGGGGGGTTGTTGTGGGAATGATAGGGGTGGTTGGTGAGGGTAAGGATATGGCAGGGGTGGAGTGAGAGGTTTTCTTTTTAATATAGGTAATCAGGGGAGGACTGTCAGGGTTTAGTTCAGATGATGGGAGAATTGGGGGTGTGTACTGAGGTAATGTAGGTGAAGGTAAAGGGTTGTCATGGGGGTCAACACTTTCCTCCCAGGAATGAATCACAGGGAAATCTTGAGTGGGTATGGAAAAGGGAGATAAAAGAGGAAAAGGGAAAGATGGAATAGGCAAAGAAACTAATGGATGGGCAGGTGTGGTGGATGGAGGTGTTGCTGCAGAGTCAGGAGCGACAGGAGCTTGCACCACCTTCTTGGGAACAGGAGCTTTAGCCACCTTTTTGGGCGCAGGAGCTTTAGCAACAGCAGTCCCCTCTCCTTACTCTGTAGCAACCTGGGCCTCAGCCTTCTTCTTCTTCTTTTGGGGATCCATTAGACTCATGCTGATCCCCCATTGCCTCTTTGCAAAAGTTGTAGGGGTGAGGTCAATGGTTAACTCCCCTACTAGTATCTTGTACCCTCCCCTCAAAAGTAATTTGGTAATGAGTCTCGCATAGGGGAGGGTGTGGAGCTTCTTTTTCTGTTCTAGTTTCACCATCACATCCTTTATTGCTTTAAAAATCAACCTTGCAGCATGAAAACCGTGGCCCCGAGAAAAGGAATAAACAGCATCAGCAATTGGGGTCCTCCTCTCCTGTTGATGATCGGCACAATAAATGTTCTTCCGCAGAACTTGATCAATGAACAGAAGTCTAGGGTCCAGGTCTCTTCTCCTGATGGAATCCCCGGTGGCCTTCAATCCTCTGGTTAGGGCTTGGGCAATTGTATCAATGGGGGCACACACAGGGGGGCCATATCCATAGTTGGGGTCAAAGATAGCAAGGATGCCCATCACTTCGGCAATCAACTTAGGGCTTAGTAACATTTCAAAATTGTCAACTAACACAAGGAGGCCTGGCTGCCCACGGTGGTCTAGTCTAGCCCTAATGTGCTGGTAAAAGAGTTGCACTAGTCTAAGGTAGGCTAGTGCAGGGATAGCTTGCAGCAAGGGGGTCAAACCAGCCTTGCGCATGAATTCAATGGCAGGGGCTGATAGAGGCTCCGTTTCAAAGAAAGATAGGTAAAAAACAGCTTCAGGTTCCAAGGGAAGGGGAGTCAGGAGCTCAGAGGGTGTAGAGTAATCAGGGGTAGTTCAACCTCTTTCTGAACCACTTCTTTCCCTTTTTACGGCGCTATTGAGGACTTGGCCTTCTTGGGAGTGGGCTCCACGGGAGCCTTATCCCTTGCTGTTTTCACAGGTGCGCTCTTAGCGGCCATGGAACTTCTCCTCTGTGAATGTGTAGTTTGAAAAATGAAAAGCAAAGGTTGAGAGCTGAGTCTTACCCTAAAACTTAGGGTTCTGTTCAATCGGATGCATGAAAGACCGTGAGAGCTCCAATCAGAGGGCAACTGGTGGAGGAGGCTTTTAGGAGCAAATCCCCAAAATTTAAAGGTGAATGATGGACTATGGAAGGGATGCTGGAGGAGAGAGATTAATGGGAGGCAGAGCTAGGGTTTCGCTGGCTGGAGAAGCTAGAGAAAACAGAAAGGAAAGCAGCGTGGGGTTGGATTATATAAATCGCGGGGCTCGGCGCGCTTTGAAAATATCAGCTTGCTGGATAGAAATGAGTGGGTCGCGAGATTGGACTTCCATTTGGATTGCGCGAGAGAGTCTACACAATTGTATTGAATCTCGTGACAGCTTAGCAGGCTAACATCTTATGAACTGCACGAGAAGAAATCACGCCTATTTTCAGAACCTCGCGACAACTAAAATAGTGACAAGGATCACACACCCATTAGTCTGTCCTTTTCCTTTGTTTTGTGGGTGGATTCTCTCACATTCTCTTTTCCAGGGACACCCACAGTTATTCTAAAAGGGATTCCCTCAGGCGTTCCCAACATTTAAGCATGTAAGTACTCCAAAAGCATTTAATCAAAACATCATATTCCAACAGCATTCTTATTATCAAAACAGTACAATCATAATTCATTTACTCAAAATCATCACTTCAAAGGGAATAAGAACCAAAGCAGGCAGAATAATTCTCAGGTCATATACATTCAGACTCCGACGAGATCACTTGAAATTCCTATAAGTAGAAAAAAAATGAACCATACTAAAATACATAACATACACAATGCACAATTCTGTGAATCAAGTCAATGAAAGATCCCCTTGCCCCTCAAGGTTTGAGGATCCTTCACCAATCAAAAATTGGCCCTTGGGATTAACCACTGGTTGACTGGACAGCCTCCCCTCCTCTCTTTTAGCTAAGGCATTCGCTAGCTGGCCAATCTGCTCTTCCATCTTCTTTATGCTCTGACCATGAGAACTCACAGTCTGACAGGTTTTGCAGTGAGGTCAAGACCTGGTCCTCGAAAGAAGTATTTATGGATTGAGATGGGGGTAAGACCAATTGATTTTGTTGCTGATAGGGCTGCTGCTGGTGTTGGAAATTAGACCTGGGGGCATATCCTTGGTGGAACTGCTGCTGTGGCCTTTGGGGTGAGGCCAACATTTCCTGGGGCTGTATATAATTGTCTTGTTTCCACCTCAGATTTGGGTGGTCTCTCCATTGGTAACCAGCATTTTGGTGCTGGTATCCATATGGCTGTCTGTTATAGCCACCAGATTGTTGCTCGCCAAAAGATTGGGTAGCAGCAGCATGTTCCAATACCGATTCAGGATATTGCCATGCAGATGGAAATTCCTCTACTGTGTGCTATGGGGACTGGCATATCAGACATCCCTCCACCACTTGAGCAGCCCTTCTGGGTTGCATCACAGTCAATAATTTGTAAAACTTCAAAGAGAGGTTTGCCATCTGCAGCTGCAGATCATTGTTCCCAGACACCTCATAGACTTTTCCTCTTGACGATGCAGCAGGTTCCACTTTTGACACAGACTCCTGACCAGTTCTTGCCAGGGATAGCTTTTGAAAAGCATTTCACTGATTACTTCAAACAATTCCCATGCCTCATCAGCAGTCTTGTGCATGTAGGTTCCACCACAAGAAGCATCAGCCATATCTCTATTTTTTTCATCAATCCTATTGTAGAAGCTTTGTACAAGCTGCCAGTTTGGGATCTTGTGGTGGGGGCATTGTTTGAGCATTTCTTTAAACCTATCCCAGGCTTGATTAAAATTCTCAGTTGGGGATTAGGCGAAAGCAAGAATTTCTTTCCACAACTGGCTCGTTTTGGTCTCAGGGAAAAACTTTGTCAGGAACTTGGTCTGTAGGTCTTTCCAAGATACAATGCTATTGTTGGGGAGAGTGGTCAACCAGGTACTAGCCCTATCCTTCAGAGAGAAGGGAAAGAGCCTGAGCCTAATAGCCTCAGGTCCCAAACCAGCGATATTGAATGTGGTGCACAAGGCCAAAAATTGGTCAATATGCTTGTAGGGGTCCTCCTTGCTAAGCCCATGGAAAGAGGGCAGCATCTGGATGATGGAAGTTTTAATTTCATAATTCCCCTGAACATTAGGGAATTGAATGCTAAATGGAGAGTTATAGTCATCCGGAGCATTCAACTCCTTGAGAGTTCTGGGTTGTTCTTCACCCATGAGTACTATCTCAGCTTCAATTGGGGGCTCTACTGTGGTGTGTCTGTTTCTTCTAAGTCTTCTACCCCTTTCTAGCTCAGGGTTGAAAGGCTCTAAAGTAGTACTGAGAGATCTCCTACCTAGCATACAAACACACCACCATTAGGGACAACTCCTTGCAGGCACATTGCACTTGACTCAGAGAATTTATCTAACAAATTTACACTAGTTAAGAAAATATAGATTTACAACTATCCTAAATACTGCTGTGGAAATTGTAAGAGAAATAGACAGAGTTTCAAAGGTTTGAGAATTTGCAAACAGGGGTAGCTAATCTCCAAATGCAGTCCACTGTCCTCCTCTGCGCTGTCTAGATATGCAAGAAAGAATCAAAATTACATCAGCAGTATCAATTATTTACAGCTACAAAGAATATTAAAAATAGAAAAACTCAGGGTCTACTAATAGATCATCTATCCCAGGCAACGGCACCAAAAAATTGTCGACGATTTTCTGATGTGCTTGCTTTATTTGTTGGTGGTAAAAGTAATTTAAAATCAAAGTAAAATAGGGGATGGAATCAGCACAATTGATAAATCCTAGACCTGCAAGATACAGGGTCCATTTGTAGCAAGTTTTGATAACTAAGAGTTTGTCCCACAGGGAAAGGTGATCTACAGCTCCAAGGGAGCCATCTCTAGTAGTCCCTCCAGATCTGACTACAGATCTGGCAGTCCTAAAAGGAGGGGAGTTTAGGGTCTCTTATTCTAAGTATCCTAAGGTAGCCTAATGAACTAACTAAATAAAAGGGTTGAGAAGATGGATGGAGTGAGGGAAAAAAAATATAAAAAGGGTGAGAAGTATGCTATTGGCTTCAGATCTGCTGGAATTTATGACTCAAATCCAGATCTGCTGGTATAGAAATCTTGTTCAATGGCTACATTATCACCAAAGAGGAGAAAGAATTCAACTCATCCTTGTGACATGATCCAATCCCTTAAGGTTATAACCTGTCCACTTAAATGGTCACAGACTATCCTATCGGGGAACCACAATCCAGAGATGGGTCAAAACAAGTTAATCATTGTAGGCACTACTTCATCTAGGCTACAAGTTCAAGAATCCATAGGGAACCTCAACCTCTAAAGCTCTATGTGTGGGGCTAAGGCTGTAAAATACCATGATAGCCCTGACGCATAGAACCAGCAAGAGATTGAGTACCACCTTAGATCTAGCTGTCCATTACTTGAGTGGGACTACAATGCTCCAGTCACAAGCCTACAATCTCCATACCTAGATCAGATCCAACATCTGATGGCGGGCCTATACTAATATAGGGGAATCTGCCTCTGTACAATCTCCTACCAGGCTACAAGCTCAGGCTCGGAGAAGAAGGATCCATTTTAGATCGGCGGATTGGATTCACCCTAAGGCTATAACCTGCCCACTTAAATGGTCACAGACTATCCCAGAGGCTATCCTCTTCACGGAGCCCAAAACAAAACAAGAATATTGCTGCTACCACCATAGTCACAAGGCTACCAGCTCAGGCTTCCATGGGGATTTCAGATCTAGTGGGTCCTGTGGTGGGGCTAAGGCTGTAAAGGACCATGATAGCCCACATACACAGGTCACTTGGATTTGAATGGGTCCTTAGAATCAGTCCTCCATTGCTTTGAATCACAGCCAAAGCAATGGCGGATCATAAGGCAGCAGCCTTGCACAGAGCAACTCATAAACACATGAATCCCATAAAAGTGCAACACCCAATCATAAATTCCATTAATCTAAACTTAATAAGCATACAAAGTCATGGCCAGCAAGTGCTGGGCCATGGAGAGAAGAAAAAGAAAAAGGAAAACTACTTACAGCTACAGAAAAGAAAATGATCTCAGTCTAAAAAAAAGTATTCTAAAATTCCAGAGATAAAAGTCTGGATCCCTAAACCTAAACCAAGCTCAGGTTTATATAGCAGTGGGTGTGGCGGTGCATTAGGGTTAGGAAACCCTAATTTTAGTGATGCCATGTGCCCTATTCATGATCCTTGGATACCTCGAGGCGCGTGCACAGAGATTTGAGTGTGGGCGTGCGTGCCCTAATCCATGGAAATTTCCAGAAAGTCCTCTGCAGAATGATAGAAGTTGGAGTTCAGATGTTCGCCAGGTTGTAGTCGATTCCCAGACTTGTCGCGTGGTAGCTCTGTTCTTCACGTGGTTGAGTTTAACGTTAAAACTTCAGACGTCGCGAGGTTGTAGCTTCTTAATGCTTTGAGCAGTTGCGAGGTAGATAGTTAAGCTCTCGCTGGATTGGGCTTCGCGCGGTTGGATTATTGCTTGTGAATAGCGCGAGAACTGTGCGAGCATTCCGTTTCACTTTGCAAGGCTAACTCTCGCTTCGCGAGGCTGCTTTCTTCCTGAACCGCGCGACAGCTTCTTTTCTTGATAGATCTTCGCAAGGATCCTCGCGATAGCTTTGAGGCTTTTCTGAACTGCGCGACAGGTTCTCTTGACATTTGCATCCTGCGGCTACTCCGCGACAGCTGTGTAAGGCTGGATTCTGAAGCTCTCTCTCCTCAACTGTTCTGAGTGAACTGCGCGAGACTGTGTGACCATTTATTCCTGAACTTCGCGAGAGCTACGCGAGACTGTGCGACCATTTATTCCTGAACTTCGCGAGAGCTACGCGAGACTGTGCGACCATTTATTCCTGAACTTCACGAGAGCTGCGCGAAGTAGTGCTTCTGAAGATCTTCTATTACTCAACTGCGTGAGCACTTGTTGTGAAGTCTTGGGAAGGTCGGGAGGACGCGCGAAGCATAGTTTTCTGACTCCTTTGAAGCTTTCTCAGCTGTGCGAGGCTTGCTTCAGGTCTGGATTCATGGCTCATTCTTCTGAGGGACTTCTAGTGCCAACACAGGCTCCTAAACATGATTTCTGGCCTTATTGTACTGTTGTTTATTATCTACAGAAAACACTTAACAAGCCTTTATTAGATGGCTAAGGGTCTAATCAAAGGCTAAGTGAAGGGGTGAAAAGTGGTACTTTTCAGGTCTTAACAGTGTATCCCCCCCAAACATGAATAAGACAATGTCCTCCTTGTGCATAAAAATATGAGATACTCAAAAAAATTTATCAACCTATGAGGTTCGTGATATTCTGGAATATTTTATACACTTGGTGATGAAGGGTATGTACAAGTAATGCAGATAGAGTTGGTATTAATCCTGTTAAGAATAGCAGTGAGGAAGGGTTGCCTGACAATTCTTCCTTAGAGTAGGACACCACATCTGTAGAGCATTCTAATTCTTTGTCAGGTACGGGCTCCAAATGTAATTCCGGCCCAATTTCCTTGTAACATGCCTCGAAACTTTCTTTCCCTACTATCAATGTATTATATTTTTCATTCAAAGCTCTTATCTCTTCTTCAACTTTTTCTTTCTTTCTCAAGTCCTCTTTCAATTTGCAAATCACAGCTAACTTCTCTTGTATCTCAACTCTCAGTTTTTCAACTTCAGCTTGTAATCCTGTTACTGTGACCCAGCATTGTTCGCAATGGATTCAATCTTCTTCTTCTATTTAGCACAAGTTAGGACTAGGGGATTGTTATCATCTTGAAGTCTTAACATTTTCCCTTCTGCTATTGTAAGCAGATGGTTCTTCTCATCCAATTGATTAATGAGTTCTTGCTAGTACTTTCGGTGAGCATTTTCTCTCATATCTGGGTCTTCCATCAACTCTTCGAATTGCTCAATTAAATTGGCTATTTTGTCCTCATACTCCTTTTTCTGACCTTCCCATACCTATTGGTTATCTCTTAATACTCTGTTTTGTTCTTGCAGCTACATAATTTATGCTTGAAAGGCTGCAGTGGCCTCCTGGACATTTCGTGCAATTTCTGTTGTCCAATGGGCCTAGTGATCCCTCACAACCTTCCGCCTTAATTTTTCCACTAGCTGTAGGTGTTCTTGTGTCGTGGGCATTTATTTAAGGACCCTACTCTTCAACTTGTGAAATTCTTCCAACAATTTTCTCACTACACCTAGCAATGGTGTTAAGTTTGATGCATTTACATTCTACCGCTGCTCTACTTCTCGCAGTCCCCTTTCCCAATCAGGTTGTTCTCCTGAGGCCGTGGGAACTGTTATAGTGGTGATTGGAGGAGATGTCTCTTAGTTCATTAATTCCATGAATCCCACTCGTAGAGTTTCAAAACTTTGTCCAGCTTTTGCTGCTTGGAATATAGGAGTCTGCTCTGCATTTGATAGAATTATGGGTGGAGCAATAGACTCAATAAGTGCAGGGACATGGCTAGAAGTGGCCATTTCAGTAATTTTCTCCTCTCTGTGAAGTAATTTCTTCTGCTATAGGCGCAATTGAGCTCTCCTGAGCTGCTTCAAGAATAATTGGTTGTGTGTCTGCCATAGTGGAAGTTGGAAATGCAGGCCCTGTTGGTGAGTCTAAAGCTGAGTCATAAAGATTGATGTGTTCTTCAGTAGGTACTGATGCCAACGTTATTTCCCACTCAACTGATCTGTCATGTTCTGGAGAGCTAGACTCTAGTCTTTCTTAGGGAAGAATAGAAGTACTAGTTCCCTTTGCTAGAACTGAGTCTCTTGGGACTGCGGTTATTTCAACAACCGACTTTTCAGGACCTCTGTATTTGCTATAAGTTCTTGCGTGGTCTCTGGTATAGAAGAAGTACCGATTGTTTGTGTAGAAATAGGGATCTTCTTTTTGTTTTCAGAGCTTAGGGTTCTCCTATAAGACATGGCTGTTAGGCCTTCTTCTAGTCTAGGTAAGGCCTTTTCCTTGGGATCAAATTTATATCCCACATTCATCAATAGGTTTTTAATCACATCTCCAAAAGGCAGACACAATTTATTTGTTTGATACTTTTCTTGACTCGGTTTCTATCTCACGGTGTTAATGACTTCCAAAAACTTGTTCGTGCTTTTATCGTACTAAATCTTAACCTATTGCAAGCGCACAATAGAAATTGTAACAATAGTATAAGATCATTCCCATGAGGAAGGTATTTTTCTTATATATTTTCTTTTATTTTAAAAACTTGTATGTCTTTTAAGATCCTGAACTACTGGAGAAATATGAATAAAGAACAGGTTATTTAAAACTAATTGTAGCAAATAAATCTAAATCCTCCTTCTTCCAGGTTATGGTCGTCAATCACAATCCTTCAGTTCTTAGATATTTACAAAATTAAAGTACCGTTATTCACCGTATTTTAGTCCTCTAGAATTTTGGTGTCAATCAAACTCTAAAATTCCTCAACATAGATTTATGCTAATCAACAATTTTCCTAAAATTTGGGCGTCAATCAAACTCAATAAAATTGAAGATGGAAAAGTAAAATCGTTACACAAATCTACAAATTCTCAATCTAAGTCGTCAATTCAAATTAAAAACTTTTAGATGTTTATAAAGCAGTAAAGTGCATGAAAATAAATCTAAACTAGAAATCAATAAAAAAATCTTTCATTCATCAGTCACAAGCGTCAATTGCTTCTAAGAAACTACGGATACTCTACTCTAATCTTCTAGTTCCCAATTGCAGTCGTCAATTGCTCTCAAGAACCCTTGGATATCTAAACTACTCTAAACTAAAATTTATCTGAAGAAAACCCAACCTCAGTCATCAATTGATACTGAGATTTCCTTCGATAACTCTTCTCCTATGCCGAGCCCTCTTATTTATAGATCATAAGGAGTCAGTTTATATTATTCTAATTCTAAGAAAATTCTAAAAACAATAGTTTCCTAATATAATTCTACTTCTAATCATAGTTATTCCTTGCTTTGATTGATAGACGCGCAAAATTGTTCGTTGATTTCTATAGTAGAGTCGTTTAGGAGTCTCTTTTCACCAATCTTCTTGGATCTGTGATCTGCCAGACTTCTAATTCAAGAGGTCTTCTAATTAAATGCATGGCAGTGTAGATCTTCATGTCGTCAGCAATAACAACGAGCTTCTATTTTAGTAAAATCGTAATCACAATTTTCTCTTTTCAGTGCATCCTCTGTCTCAGAATGATTCTATGAACGATCACTTTTTCTCTTTGTATTGCATTCCTCTGGTACATCTTTTTGAAGAATCATAATTTACGATTTCTTATCTCATTCTTTCACTATGTTCCATCGTCTTTTACTATTTTTGGCTTTCACTAGCGTTCAAGAGAGACTTGAATCGTCTTTGCGTTCAATCATCTTTCTTACTGCGTTTTGAGTTCATTTTGATGAAGATTAATACTTTGGCTCTCTTTTGCTGTTTAACCTTAATATCTGTACATCATTAACTTGTTAGTAGAAAACTGGGGTCTAGCATCACTAAGTAAGGGTGATAAAATTGTATACGTTGTGGCTGATCAATTTCTCCTTAACTTTTCTCTTTTAACTCATTTTCTGTTTATCTAACTTTTGTACTTGTTGCAACACAACATGAACTAAAAGTGCATATTAGTAGTTAAGCAAGAGCTAACAAGGCCGATATTTAGGTAAAAAATATACCATGTTGGTGACCAATCACACCCCCAAACCTCAACTTCGCTAGTCCTCGAGCAAAGGCAACTTTAAAACATAACCCAAGAGCTAACTAGCCTAATACTATACAAGCTAATCTATGAAAATAAGATCCACTTTCGTAGGGAGCATGATTGCATTTAGCATATGCAACAAGCCTTTAAACCCCTAGGTGAACCCTAGTGGAGGAGTATTGTCTCCTGAGGGTTTTCAGTGAAGACACCCACAAACTTCCAAAATTGTTTCAAAACCATCGATAAAAGAGTTCTCAAAATCTCATACGATATATATACTTTTAAAATAAAAAACCTATAGTCATTTCATCATGCAAATTTTCATTCTCAAATACTGATGCTATGGCAATTCTATTGTTGCTTATTCCAATTAACCCAATGCTCTGATCCTTAGAAAAATCTTTCATTCATGCCTAGAGTGTTGTGTGTGCATGTGCTAATGCTTAAATCGTTCTATCTCTGAATTAATCCAAATCGGGAATCCTTAGATCCCAAGTCTCGACTCAATCCCCACCTTAGGTATACACTGACAACAAATTTACTCCGATGAATGATTTACCTTTTCACACACATGTGAGATAGAATTATAACACGGATTAAAAGATTCCACATGATATAAGAAATATGGTGCATCAAAGAATTAAAAAGTAATCTCATAAAGAATGATGTTTGTATCCTAAGCAAGTTATACCAAAGCACCTTAAGCATTGCATCATCACTCTACACAAGCATTTATCAGCTGTGATTGGACCACAAAGGTCTTTTTCAAGGTTGTAATGGGGCTCGGGTGGAGGTTATGAAAGAAAGGGAAATTGGATTCAAATTTTCTCTGAGAAACCGAAAAATGAGACACATTTGATTTTCTCATTCTCACTCATTTCTTTTTTCAAATTTTTTAGAATTTTTCTTTTTCTTTTAAGCTTTTCTCAACTTTTCCTTCCTTTTAACTTCTTTCTCTTCTCTTCTTGACATCACCTCATGTTTTTTATTTATTTCTCATTTTTCTACCTCTTGCACATATATATTTTTCTTTTCTTTTCTTTTTCTCTCCCCTTTCTCAAATATATTTCTGTTATATGGTCCTTGCAAGCATTATTGCCATGATTCTCCATTCACTTTCTTACTCTCATCCCTCTTTCCCAATTTCTCAGAGATTGAAAGGTATGGTTTTGCATTTGTGGCACGGGTGTGGGGTATGGTTAATGTAGCTTATCAAGAAACATTTATGAGAAATTTTTTTAACAAGGCTGAAAAGGGGTGCTAAAAGGTAAATCAATAGGAGGTGAGGCACTTTATGTTCAAACGAGCCAAAGACGACCTTTGATCATTTCCTTTCAAGGTGGTAACGATGCCTATTTGTCTTGAGTTCAAACACAATGAGTTATAGTGTGATGATATAAAACATGCAAAATAAGCATACCGAGCTAAAGCAAATGAGATTTCTAACAAGTAAGCATGAATTCCAAAGATATTTAGAATTTATTTTAGCATTCATCAAGAACGAGGAAAAAATTCTAAAGCTCACCGGGTTTAGTCTTTCTTCGGATCCTAAAATTACAAATTTGTATTAATCTTTTGATTTTCAAACCTAAGCATGGCAAATAGTGCAAAAATATTTTTAAGCATAAAATTCAGACTAATCTTTAAATGTTTATAATGGAGTTAATTATCCTAAACAACATCAATTTTAACATGGCATGAATATTTAAAAATTGAAAACTGCGGCAAAAATAACACATGATGGTTTCAAAAACTATGTACAAATTAGGTATGGAGGGTGTTTAAAAACAGTGGCCAACTATATGATAAAATATTAAAAATATAAACCACACATGTAGTGTAACATCCCCAAACCTAAGTGGCCCTATGCCCTCATTGCACAAAACATAAACATTACAATTGGCAATAGGATAAAAAAATATATAATCAAAATAACACAGCGCAAGCACTAAGAAATGCCACTTACCGTCCTTTACACTTTCAAGACGACTAAGGAGGAGGAGGAGGAGGTATGGCGACACCCTTCCCATGAGAGGAAGGAGGTGCGTCACCTTGGTCAACATCATTGGTGTTGAGAACAATGGGGGACAATTGGTTACGTAAGTGTAGACACCCAAATTTAGCCCAAGGCCTGATCAATACATGCTTCGAGAAAGGCACACCCTCGAGCTTTCAATAGCATCTCCCTAATCCCTAGGCACCTTCCCAAACCCTTAGAAACTTTCCCAAGCCCATAGGAATCAAACCTAAACCATTAGAACCCATCCCAGACCCATTTTGAATCCTCCTGAACAGTGGATGTGAGGAGGTGTTCCCAGCTTTCCAACGAGCCAAGAATCACCTCAATCCGAGTAATATATCATGGTTTGAATGCAAGGCTGGGATGCAGGGATTTGGCCTAGCTTGTATAATATACACGCTAGGTAATTTTTTGATTGAATTTTGCCTAGCATGTATAATATACATGTTAGGCAAAATTGGCCTTCTTCCTCTGAATTTGTGCTCCAAAACGGGCTCTGGACTTTGTTAAGCAATGAAAAATACCATTTTTCACCTCCTAACCTGACCTTTGATGGACCTTTGAGATGACTAATAATGTATGTTGAGTGTATTTTGTAGATAAGCAGTAAATTGCAGCCTTAGTACAGACATTCATCTAAGAATGCCAAAGAATAGACCTGCTGTCTCATCATGTGTTCATACAACCAAAAGGCCAGCCAACCAAGTATTCCATAGAGCTTTAAAAGTGCATGAGAAGGTCATGGGCCGAACTGTGGATACTTGGGACCAAGTGCAGTTGCATGGAATGAAGATTGAACCCACCAAGAGGCTGCTAAGTGATGAGAAAATGAAAAACATCACACAAAAGATGTGTGCCAGCTGTGGAAGCACAAAGCAAAACCTATTGAGAGGTTCCATTAAGCTGTTGAGTGGTTTTGAAGATAAAAATCAAACTGTCAAGAGGTTCCATTAAGCTGTCATGAGGTTCTGGAAGTATAGGCCTACATGTCGAGAGGTACTGAGGTGGAAATGTGAAGATCTCGTGAGGTTCCAGGTACTTGTCGAGAGGTTGGAGGTATAGCAGTGGATCCTATCGAAGCCTTACTTGGAGGTGCAGGGGAAGTCGAGAGGTCCCAGCTACATGTCGAGAGGTTCAACTAAACCTGTCGAGCAGTGCGTGGCAACCTGTCGACCACTTAACTGAAGCTATGTCCATTCTCGTGAGGATTGAAGCAACCTGCTGAGCACTTAAATGAAACTATATAACTACTCGATGGGATGCTTTATAACCTGTCAAGAGGATAAATGTAGTTAGGATAGCAGATAAGATTTGGTTGTCAATCCTGTCGATGAGTTTAGCAGAACCTGTCGAGAAGTCAAACAACCTATCGAGAGCCTTCAGCAACCTGTCAACGTGAATACAAAGAGGACTCAGAACCTGTCGAGAAGTCAAACAACCTATCGAGAGCCTTCAGCAACCTGTCAACGTGAATACAAAGAGGACTCAGAACCTGTCGAGAGGTTCCCTGAACCTCTCAACACTCGAATTAGGAACTTCTCAGTTGCTTTTATAGCTGCTACCAAACTCTAATACTTTGTGCACACATTCCAAAGCACGTCAGCGTCCCTTCAGGGTATTTTTGGAACACAACTAGGCATGAATGAGAACCCTAACAACTTCACATGCACTTGTCCAATTTGGATCAATCAGTAAAGAGCTTCTAGAAAAGAAATTAGCCACTTCAGCAGCTCAAAATAACAAAATTATTCTCTTGAGCTCTGATTGGCTGAAATGGATCTGAAGACAAAGGGGAAGAGTATAAAAGCCTGAGGAACCTATAAATCTAGGCATCCAAAAATTGGGAGAACCAGAGTGAAATCCGAATTCCATTTCCCTCCAAAAATTTCCTTTCTCTTCCTTCTTCCCCTCATTCTCTCCTTAGCCAATTATGGTTGGCTAAACCTCTTCAGTAGCTAGGGTGAGGTTGAGAGCTGTAAATTGAGAGTTTCAAAGGCTTTGTAGATGGATTGTCTGGTGGAAAGATTGCAGATCTGAACACAATAGGATTGTAAGTTATTTTATTACAATGTAATTATGGTTTTTAAAGTTGATTCTAATCTAAATTTCACTTTTTCGTATTTGATTGCCCTGGATTAGATATCCCTGTGGATGCTAGAGCTTGTAGCCTGACACCCACAGCATTTGCAATAGCTTATCTGTTCTGATCAAGATCCTTGAATTAGAATAATCTTTGGGATGATCTATGACCATTTGAGTGGACAGATCATAGCCATAGGATTGCTCTAATTCTTTGGTTAAGATTAGATTCTTATACCTTGCATCTGAGCTTGTAGACAGATGAAGGATTGTAGCACATCTGTCCTATGCATTGCCTTTGATCCAATCAATTTGCAGAAAGATCAAAACCCCTAGCTGCTGTTATCCACCTTGTGATTTTAATCTTTTCCTCCACTCCCTTAAATCTGAGTTTCAATCAACTTCTGAATCATTTTGCATTTGATTTTTGTAGTTTTTAGTAAAGTGACAGATCTTAGAAACCTTTCCTCTTTCCTATTTTGATTTGTTTTAAACTAAGATAGGCTAGAGTGTCAGATCTGTTATAGATCTAGAGATTTACTATATTTTAGAACACCTTTTCCTGTGGACATACCCTTACTTACCCCTTAAAGCTTGTTGCAATAGCCCTGGTTCTTGCAGGAATGCTTGCTTACCTTGATCCCATCTCTCTGTGATTCTGCCTTTTATTTTGATGTTTTAACCCTTTAATAGTTGTAAGGTAAGCAAGACAATAAGTTATTGGCATCAGTGCCGGGGATCTTTGTTTTTAAAAATTGGTAGATCTAAGTTTTTCTCATTTTAGATTTTGATTTTTAATTACCTATTTTGTGTTTGACTAATTGCTGTTGTAGTGTTCTGTAGTCTAATTTTGTGATTGCAGATCTAGATTTATTATTTTGAGAGGAGCTTTGTGCTAATTGGAGGAGCAAGTTGTGCTATAGTTTTCATTTCCTAACTCCTTTACTTTATATTTTTTTTAGATCTGTAAATTTTTAAATAAGTAGCAATAGTTGTGTTTTTGAATTTGTTTTGCTGAAATCTGTGCTGTATTTTGTTTATATTATATTGTGTTTCTGCTGTATAAATGCTTGGTAGGAGATATCTTAATCTTGAGATTACTCCTTTAGATCTTGAAGTTGAGAGACTTCTCAGACCTAAGCAACCCATACACACACCTGTGGTTAACTGTGATAGTTTTGCAATGGGTGAGCAACCTAGGACATTGAAAGAATTTAATTCACCAGGGGTGTATAATTCCCCTTCTGCATTCAATTTCCTGCTGTCCAAGGGAACTATGAGATTAAATCTTCCATCATACAGATGCTACCCTCATACCATGATCTGAGCAAAGAAAACCCCATATAAGCACATTGATAAATTTCTAGGACTGTGCACTACATTCAACATTGCAGGTTTGGGGGAGGAACAACCAAGTTGAGACTCTTTCCTTTTTCATTTAAAGATAGGGCCAGAACTTGGTTGTCAATGCTCCCAAGCAATAGTATTCAACCTTGGAATGGCCTTCAATGTCAATTTTTAGCCAAGTTTTTTCCCATGTCCCAAACAAGCCAGTTGAGGAAGAGCATCATTTCATTTGCTCAAGCCCCAATTGAAGACTTTCACCAAGCATGGGAGAGATTTAGATGCACTTGAAGCAATGTCCCCATCACCAAATTCCTGAATGGCAACTTGTTCAAATTTTCTATCAAGGAATGGATCCAAAGATCAGGGACATGGTTGATGCCTCATGTGGTGGTACTTACCTCCAGAAGATAGCTGATGAGGCTTGGGAGTTGTTTGATATCATTAGTGAAAACTCCATGCAAAGGGAGACCTTGTCAAGGGACTTTGAGACCCCTGTTAGATTGGTGAGAGAAGATATTACAAGAGGAAAAATGTATGAGGTGAGTGGATACAATGATTTGGAAAGGAAAGTAGACACCTTGACTCAAAAGTTTGATAAGCTCATGGGAGCAATGTAGTCACCAATGACTGCCAGAGTGGAGGAGGCATGTGTGATATGCCAGTCCCCCACTCACTCCCTTGAGGAATGTCCCTCTACTACCTAATGTCCATACCTTGTGATGGAACATGTGAATGCTACTCAATCCTATGGACAATAGCCTATTACTGGTTATCATTAGAGAAACCACCCCAACTTGAGGTGGAGACAAGATACATTTCAACACCAGCAGCAGCAACCACAACAATAATCCATGCCTTATAGGAATGCCAAGTCATACCAGTAGAACTACTTCCCAAGGCCCCAATACCAATAGCCTATGGCCCAGCCAATGGCTCAACCTGTGCATCAAAGTGCACCAGCCCCAGCACCCTCTAGATCCCTCACATTTGAAGAGTAGGTTCTAGCTTCATTAAAAAAATTGGGCTCTTTGTCATAAACTGTTAACTCCCATAGGCAAAGTGTTAAAAAGATAGAAGATCACCTTGGTCAGCTATCTAATTCTTTGACTAGGAGAGAGGAGAGAAAGCTGCCTAGTCAACCCATGAACAATCCACAAGGGCAGTATATGGTGAGTGAGACTTTCACATGAAGAAGCCAAATCTATCACTACTTTGAGGAGTGGAAGGCTGGTTGATAACCAAGTTGGTGTTGAACCTGATGAGAAGAGTGCAACCCATGATGATATGCAGCAGGAGCAGCATACAAGAAATAAGGGGGGTGTTGTTGTGCCCCAACAGAAAATTGAAAAAAAAATTAAAGAAATATCTGATGAGCTTGCTAAGGCAGCAAATGGGAGATCAGTCCCCCATTTGTCATTTCCTAATACACATCAAGCACCTTCTTCTCTTGAAAAGGGGAATGCTAAAGTGGAGGAGATGATGGAAACATTCAAACAAGTAAAGATCAACTTGCCTTTACTCGATGCTATCAAGCAAGTTCTAGCCTACGCAAAATTTTTGAAAGATTTGTACACCCACAAAAGACAATCTAGGATACACCTATCCAAGAAGGTCTTTTGTACTGAGAAAAGGAACCAAGTATTGTCCACTGCAACCGCAACCAAGCTTCAAGACCCTAGAGTTCCCACAATCCCTTGCATCATTGGGGATCATACCATTGAGAAGGCCTTGTTAGATCTGGGAGCTAGTGTAAACCTACTTCCATATGCAGTTCATTCGTAGTTAGGCTTGGGAGAATTGAAGCCCACACATGTGTTGTTACAACTAGCAGACATATCTGAAAGGAGGCCTGTGGGAATGATAGAGGATGTGTTAGTTGTGGTTGACAAGTTTTTCTACCTAGCAGATTTTTTAGATCTTGACATAGAGCCAAGCAAGTGTACCACCTCCATTCCTATGATCTTGGGCAGGCCTTTCTTGGCCACTACCAATGCTTGTATTTAGTATAGATCAGGAGTAATGGAGGTGTCTTTTGGCAATATGAAAGTGAAATTGAATGTCTATGATGCAGCAAGTCAGCCTCACTTGGATAATGAGGATTCATTTTTAATTGATGTATTTGATGAGCTTGTGGAAGATACTCAACCCAAGCTGCTACTTTGTGATGATTTTAGTGATGTTTTTGAGAATGTGTGGAGTGAGATTGTGGAAGAGAAGGCCCCCCCACCCATGGTTCAAGTGGTGAAAGCCTTAATTTCTTATATGGGGCTAGCAATAAGGTATCTACCATGGAAACTAGCTGTGTTGCCTCTTCCACCACCATCAAAGGCACCTTTGTTGCCTTCTCTCATATGCCCACTTGATGTGGAGTTGAAATAGCTGCCTAAGACCTTGAAATATGATTTTTTGGGGATAAAATAGAAGTTTCCAGTAATCATTTCTTCCTCTCTCACTGATGAGCAAGAGGAAGAATTGTTGTGTTTTAAAGAAGCATAAGAGAGCAATAGGATGAACTATTGCTGAACTTGGGGGCATCAGCCCTGCTGTGTGCATGCATAAAATCCACTTGGAAGAGGGTTCTAAACCCTCTAGAGAAATGCAGAGAAAATTGAACCCCCACATGCAAGAAGTGGTGATGAAAGAAGTGGTCAAATTGTTAGATGCTGGAGTCATCTACCCGATTTCAGATTCTGAATGGGTGGCACCTACTCAGGTGGTCCCTAAGAAATCTAGGATAACTGTGGTGAAAACTGATTTTGGTGAGCTAGTTTCAACAAGGCAAACCACAGGTTAGAGGGTGTGTATAGACTACCGAAAGCTCAATTTGAAAACCAGAAAAGATCACTTCCCTTTGCCCTTCATTGATCAGATTTTGGATAAGTTGGCAGGCAAGGATTTCTATTATTTTCTTGATGAATATTCAGGGTATAACCAAATCCCTGTTTATCTACAAGATCAAGAAAAGACAACCTTCACATGTCCATTTGGCACCTTTACCTATAGAAGGTGCCATTTGGATTATGCAATGCCCCTGCAACTTTCCAAAGGTGCATGTATGCTATATTTTCTGACATGATTGATCAGTTTTTAGAGATATTCAGGGATGATTTCTCTATCTTTGGGGACTATTTTAGCCAATGTCTACACCATCTCAGCCTTGTGTTGTAGAGATGTGAGGAAACTAACTTGGTTTTAAGTTGGGAAAAGAGCCATTTTATGGTCAATCAAGGCATTGTCCTTGGCCATGTGGTTTTCCACAGAGGCATTGAGGTAGAAAAGGCTAAAATTGACTTGATTGCACATCTGTCCCCACCTAAAACTGTGAAACAAGTAAGATCTTTCTTGGGGCATGTTTGTTTCTATAGGAGATTTATCAAGGATTTTAGCTAGATCTCAGAACCTCTTTGTCACCTGTTGTGTCAAGAGGTTCCCTTTGAATTTGATGATGAATGCCTTATGTCCTTTGAGCTTTTAAAAGATTGTTTAACCTCTACACCTATCCTTTAAGCACCTGATTTTTCTTTGCCATTTGAGCTGATGTGTGATGCATTAGATTTTGCTATTGGTGCAGTCTTAGGACAAAGGAAGGATAAGGCTCCTTGTGTGATTGCTTATATAAGCAAAACCATGATTGATACTTAGTTAAATTACATCACAACTGAGAAGGAATTATTGGCAATTGTTTATGCTTTAGAGAAATTCATGTCTTATGTGTTGGGATCTAGGATAGTGGTGTTTACAGACCACTCAGCCCTGAAGTACCTTTTGTCAAAAAAGGATGTTAAGCCAAGATTAATCAGATGGATACTCCTATTACAGGAGTTTGATCTTGAGGTTAAGGACAAAAAAGGGGTTGAAAATATGGTTGCAGATATCCAGGATCCTAGCTGAGGAGTTTGATAGGCTGCCTATCAATGATTCTTTCCCAAATGAACAGCTGTTTACTATCAGCACTTCTACACCTTGGTTTGCAAACATTGTGAACTACTTGGCAGTGGGTAAGAGCCCCCCACATTGGAACAAAATGGACAAGGAGTTGTTCTTTTCACAGATGAAACATTACATGTGGGAGGATCCATACCTGTTCAAGTATTGTGTAGACCAAGTTGGGAGGAGGTGTGTCCTTGATGAGGATTTCCACAACATACTAACCATGTGTCAAGAACAGGCTTATGGAGGCCATTTTAGTGGCAACAAGACTGCTGCCAAGGTGGTCCAAAGTAGATTTTATTGGCCACTCTCTTCAAGAATGCATGCCAGCATTGTAAAGCTTGTGACAGATGCCAAAAAATGGGAAGTATCTCAAAAAGAAACTCCATGCCTCTACAGCCTATACTTGTTGTTGAACTTTTTGATATCTGGGGAATAGATTTTATGGGCCCCTTTCCTTCTTCATATGGATATAGTTTTATCCTTATGGCAGGGGACTATATGTCCAAATGGATTGAAGCCATTGTCACAAGGACTAATGACTATAAGGTTGTCTTAAAATTTATCAAAGAAAATATCTTCTCAAGATTTGGCACTCCTAGAGCCATCATCAATGATGGGGGCAGCCATTTCTGTAATAGAAATTTTGAGAGCTTGCTCAAGAAATATTCTGTTACACATAGGATTGCAACTCCCTACCACCCCCAGACTAGTGGGCAAGTTGAAATCTCAAATAGGGAGATAAAGAACATCCTAGAGAAGACAGTTATGATAGATAGGAAGGACTGGGCCATGAAGCATAATGATGCACTGTGGGTTTATAAGACTGCCTATAAGACCCCAATTGACATGTCCCCTTTCAGACTGGTGTATGGCAAGGCATGTTACTTGCTAGTAGAGTTATAACATAGAGCCTATTGGGCTATTAAATCAATGAATGTTGATCTAACTTTTGCTGGCATGCACAGGAGGCTCCAGCTGTCAGAGCTGGAAGAGCTAAGATTGGAAACATACTCCAATGCTAGGTTCTACAAAGAGAAAACCAAAGCCTTCTATGATAAGCATTTGCTGAGGAAGGAGTTTACTGCATGCAACAAGGTATGGTTGTTCAATTCTAAATTAAAAATTTTCTCAGGTAAGTTGCGATCCAGATGGGAGGGACCTTACATGGTAGAGCATGTATCCCCATCTAGAGCTGTTGAAATCAAAGGATCAAAAAGATGGTAGGATAATGAAAGTGAATGGTCAAAGGATCAAACTTTATATTAAAAATGTGGTGGAGCCTGTGGTGACCATCCACCTTCAAGAACCTCCAAAATGTGACTGATTCTCAACAATATATACTATGTATCATAACTGTGATTTTACTGTTTTAAAATGTGTCTAGCAGTGTACATATTTATGGTAGATTTTGCTTAATGTTTGCATGTACAAATCATGAGTCAGTAGTCAGTTGGTTTGAAGCATGTGTCATCAATTCCAAAGCTAGAGAAATGAATGGGAGATTAATAGAGTGGATAAATTTGTGTGACAGATGAACTAGGAACTAATTAGAAATCTATTTGAACTGAAAAACAACATGTCGAGAGGTTTAAATTGATGTTCGATAGGTTCTGGAGGTTCCGAATATGCATTTCGATAAGATTTGAGAATGTCGAGAGGTTTGAGTCGATTCTTGACAAGTTCTGAAGTTGTAAATGTGAGTTTTGACAAGATCTTTTGAACTTGTCGAGATGTTGAGTTAGCTATCGAAAGGTTCTAAAGGATTAGGCTTTGTCTCGACAGATTTTGAAACCTGTCGAGAGGATTAAATGTTGAGTGTTTCAAACCTGTCGAGAGGATGTTTGTACCTCTCGACTTGTAAGATTTGAAGCCTGTGTACCTTTCGAGAGGTTCAGCCAACCTCTTGACACCATAAGCTCACAAATGATCTCCTCGACAGGTTGAGGCAACCTATCGACACCTTTCCCCCAATCCTGTCAAAACACATTTTGCATTATTTGAAACCTATCGACAAATCATTTCTGCAGTCGACAACTTCTGTGTGCCTGCTTTGTCTCTTATATGCCGATTTTGCATTTCCTTCTTCGTCTCCCTCATTGGTCCAAACTTCCAGTACCTTGCGATTGCTCCAAGTGCTTCAATTTCTCGAAAGCTACATTTTGCACCTATTTTAGACTGATTTGGTGTCGTGCACATCGAGATCTTAGAAACCCTAGGTTTATGTTGGTAAGTTCTTGTTTAGCTCCACTCTGTGATTTCTAAGCTTTGTACTTCAATTTCAAATTTTTGTGGTTAATTTGATTGATCAAAGAAGTCTGTGTGGTTGTTGAGATTGATTTCTGAGGGATTGAGTGACTAATGGTTGACCAAGAGGATACCCTTGCTAACCTTATCAAAGCCCCTTCCAAATCTGCTACTAAAACCACTAGGAAATCTAGTAGGCTAGCCACACAGCCCAAGGAGAACCCACCTGCCAAAAGAAAGCTTGTCATGGATAAAGCTGAGAAATCTGACAAACCTAAGAAAACTAAGAAATCCAAGAAGGCCCAAATCAGTGAGGAAATTGTTGAGGAGGCCCCTGACACAGAACCTAACCCTGTGCCTGAAATTCCTAAGACTGAGGCTAACCCTGAGGAGGAACCTAAAGTCCCTATGAACCTATCCTCTCCCAATGAATTTGTGGATGCTTTAGGCCAAATCCCTGAGATAATTTTTTACCTCCCCTATTTTCTAAGGAAGAGGAGTGTAAAGATACATTGAACTACTTGGTGAGGCAGGCCTGACACCATTGTTGACCCCGTTGTAAGAGAAATCCTATCCTAGGCTGATCAAATTATCATATCAGAACATCAGGAAGACAACCAAGCTAGGTTCAATTGAGCCTTGCCTTGTGATTTTAATTGATAATTGGGAGCTCTTGGTGGATTACAATGATATTGGATTAGCATGAGGGTCCCATCAGTTTTTGATACCACCTATGGCCTAGCAACACCTGAGAATGTGTCTTTTAGAGCAATGGCAAGGTAGCAGACTCAGGGCATTGTGGAGTCTGGGGAGTCATTAATGAGGAGAGATTTACACCCCAACATGCTCTTCATTGATTCAATTCTGAGGAAGAACATATTTGTCAGTGGCCATCAACAAGAGAGGAGAACCCCTATAGTGGATGCCTTGTATTGGTTCTCCAAGGGCTAGTTTATGAAAGTTGCTCAGCTGGTATTTGAGGCAATGGTAGATGTGAATGATATTATCAAAAGAGTACAAGCCTTGCCAGGACTACCCTATAGCAGGCTCATCACTGCTTTTCTTAGAAAAGAAAAATTTGTGTTTCAAAAAGATGAGCCTGTGGAGAAGGTGAGCCCTAAGGTGTTTGGGAAGAGAGCCTAGTCTGCTAGTAGGACCTTGATTGGAAAAAGCAAGAAGAAATCAACTGAGAGTCCTGACAGAGAAGACCCTCACGTGGCCAGCTCAGTAGCTGCACCTAAGATCACCAGCTCTGCAGACTGAATCCTCTACATCTGTCAGATCTTAGCCTTCTTCCACTTCTGTTGGTCCCAGCTCAGTACCTCCACATGTGCCATTTGCACCCATACTCAGCTCCACCACAGATGTGCTTATGCCTATTGTCTACCCTGATATTGCCAGCCCCTCCTTTCCATCACCCTCTCTACCATCCATCTCAGCTCCCCTACCTTCCATTTCAGTTCCATTCACCCCAGCAGCTCAGCCGCCCTTTCCACTATCACCACCTCCACACCTCTGACAGATCCTCTTACCACATATCCCATCCTTATCTTACCTTCATCACCCAGCACATCCACCTACCTAAGAAGGTCAACTACAACCCCCCCAGCCAGCCCATCCATCCCAGCTCTTGAACCCTTGAACCCTGCACCATCTACATCAGCTGATCCATTTACCACTTCTCCATCATCCATACCCTTTGACACTAACCCAACCTTCTTCTCACCTACCCATCCTCAAGAGCTGGACCACCCGACCACTGAGAGATATTCATCCCTAATTGACTCTATTATGGAGGACATTGGGTATGAATATACCCCCCTACTTGACTCCCCACAACCTACCCATGTCCAGCCTACTGCCACCCCACTTTTCCAGCATGCCTCCACATCTCCCTTCCAACCCATTATCCCCTTTCCGCCTATTACCCAAGCCCAAGTCCTACCTGAGGCCTCCACCCAAATACTTTCCCTTCTCACCACCATCCTCGCCCAGCTCCAAATCAACACAGCCAACCAAGCTACCATGGCCACCTGCCTACAAGCCATCCAATCAACCATAAGCCCTATTACCCTTACCTCCCAACCTCTTCTAGTCTCTACTCCTATACCCACCCCACCTCCATCTCCTTTAGTAGTAGTTTCCATTGCTGAGGTGGAACAACCAATCCCTAAACCCCCTACCAGAGGTTCCTCCAACCAAATAGACCCTGACCCTAAAAATGAACCTGCATCCCCACCTATAGTAGTAGGATCTGATGTTGCCACAGATATAGAATACCTAATACCCACCTCATCCAAAGTCTCCCATACATAACCTGAGCTTGAAGACCCTCAGCCTTTACCCTCTTCATCCATCTCCTCTCCATTGCTGGCTGGCCCTTCTTCTAGTGTTGAGCAGCCCATATTGCCTGCCTCTTCCTTCTACATACCTCCATACTTAACCCTCCTACATGCCATGCAAAATAACCCATACCTCAAAAGGGAAGTCATTAGAGACATGGCTGACCTCAAAACCTCAATCAGGATGCCCTATGACGCGAAGATAAATCAAATGAAACTAAATCACAAAATTGAGAGGCTAACAATATCAATGGACTTGAAAGAATTTCTAATTCAATTCGAAGGTCAAAAGCATATTGCAGTAGCAGAGAAATGAGAGTAGATGGACTCGAGAAAAGGTTAGCTGCCTCCAAAGAGGTCATAAAGGCCACCCGAGAACTATATGAATCTCGAATTAAACTTGTTGAAAAGAAGGTTGATATACTCAGGAAAGGAGAGTTACTGAAATGGCTGCCAGAGAGCCTACACAAGCAGTTGGGACTACCCCTCCAGTCACTTCACCTGCTACTACTTTGAAGAAAGAAAAAGGAAAAGGAGTCTAAGACACATCTGAAGCAGCTGAAGATTCTGATGATTAGATTTGCACATGTTATTAGTTAGGGTTTTTCTTGTATAATCTTTTATAGTTATTTTCCCTAGCATTGTATAATTCCCTGTTCTATTAATGCAACTCTTTTTGTTAGCATTTGTTTGATGTTTAGTTGGTCTACTTTAATTATGTTAATTGTTTGTTTGTTTTATTTTATCTATTTCGGTGAGTTTTGTTTGTTATTGTTACTTAGTCTGTTTGTTTCTAATTTTTACACCAACACCCTACTGCACAGGTTCTTTATCTTTGAATCAGTGAGGACACTTCTCCTCATAGGTTTGGGGGTATGGCAAGGTATGCCAATGAATAGTTGATGTTAATGCAGCTATGTTAAATCAAAATTTTAAAAATAAAGTGATTTCCCACCTGATTTTTGAAAAAGAGGAAACTTAAAATTATTTAAAACTGAATATTGTTGTAGCTCTAACACTGTCATGAAACAAATGTGAAAATTTTTTCAAAAAAATCAATGATTAGTGAACTTGAAAAGAGAGAAAATTGTGAGGATACCCCCCAGAAATGTGATGAAAGACCATACCTAGTGAGATTTGGGCCTGAATAAAATTTCTTTGAGGAGTGTCTTGGCAATTTTTCTGCTCTAAGGACTGATTGAATCTAGGCTTGCTCACTAGAAGTTAGGCAAATCCAATTTGAAACAGTTTGACAGCACTCATGACATTGAGGACATGAAGTAGGGCCATCCTTTGGACAGTTTGAGCCTAAAAATTCCCACCTTTAAACTGCCCTTGATACACACCATTTGAGCTTTAAAAAAATCCCAGTTTTTCTTTGATAAAAATCAAAAAATTAAAACCCAAAATCCCCTGACCTGGTTCAGTTCACCCTCAATCTGAGAATTCAGGAAATATAAGGAGAAGTGAGGTTAGAGGAGCAAGGTTTGATATTTGGTTGAAAGAGAAGAAAAACAGCAAAGCAAAATAAAAGAATGAGAAAGAGAAGTAATCTCATTGGATATTTTGAAAAAGAAGAGAAGAAGCTGGCCACTTTGGCTCTAAAAATTCAAGAAGAAGATGGATTTATGCTGAAATGAAGGTTGTGAAGTTGCAAATCACCTCCTTACCTTACTGATTTCTCCAGTTTTGAATCCCACTCTACCCTTTCATTCTTTATAAACCTCACTCGTAAGCCACATTACAACCTAATAAAATGACCCTACTGATTTGAAATTGATTGAGCTGTCATGTGGAGATGAGGATTTGTGTAATCTATGGTGAAAAGAGTTTAGAAAATTTTAAAAATTAGAGCAATGCCTATGCTCATGCTTACAGTCCTATTTGAGGGCTATAACTGCACTTGACCTGTGAGAAATGATGCATCCTTCATGCTTATTGTGAGTGACAGCCCTGGTAAGACTTGGGTCTGAAATCCAATTTGTTTGGGGCAATGTCAAAACATAATTCTCAATTTGATGGTAAGCTCTGCATTAATTTTCATACAAAATGCCTTGACATGAGCAAATTGATTGTGAAGGAATTACAACAGAATTTTAGATTTAAACTGTTGTGTTTCTACTGAGAATCCTCTATAATTGAATGAACAATGTGTGCAATGAATTTTATTTTGCTTGAATTTTATTTTTAACATGCTGCATAGGTATCAACTGAGTCAATGGAGATGTTTGTGGGTACCTTCACTGAAAACCCTTAGGAGACTCCACTCCTCCACTAGGGATCACCTAGGGGTTTAAAAGGCTTGATGCATATGCTAAATGCATCTGTGTTCCCTATAGAAGTGGCATTTTTTATTTTGAATACTTGTTTTTAATTTCTCCTTTGCTTAGGGACTAGAAAATCTTAGGTTTGGGGGTGTGTTAAGCAGTGAAAAATATAATTTTTCACCTCCTAACCTGACCTTTGATGGACTTTGAGATGACTAATAATGTGTGTTGAGTGTATTTTGTAGATAAGCAATAAATAACAGCCTTAGTGCAGACATCCATCTAAGAATGCCAAAGAATAGACCTTCTGCCACATCATGTGTTCATACAGCCCAAAGGCTAGCCAACCAAGTAATCCACAGAGCTTTAAAAGTGAATGAGAGGGTCATGGGCCCAACTGGGGATACTTGGGACCATGTGTAGTTGTAAGGAATGAAGATTGAACCCACCAAGAGGCTGCTGAGTGGTGAGAAAATGAAGAACAACACACCAAAGATGTGTGCCAGCTGTAGAAGCACAAAGCAGAACTTGTCGAGAGGTTCCATTAAGTTGTCGAGAGGTTCTGGAGACAAAATTCAAACTGTCAAGAGGTTCCATTAAGCTGTCATGAGGTTCTAGAAGTATAGGCCTACCTGTCGAGAGGTACTGAGGTGGAAATATGAAGATCTCGTGAGGTTCCAGTTACCTGTCGAGAGGTTCGAGGTACAACAGTGGAATCTGTCGAATCCTTACCTAGAGGTGCAGGGGAAGTCGATAGGTCCCAGCTACATGTCGAGAGGTTCAACTAAACCTGTTAAGCAGTGCACGACAACCTATCGACAACTTACCTGAAGCTATGCCCATTCTCACGAGGATTGAAGCAACCTGTTGAGGACTTAAATGGAACTGCATAACTATTCGACAGAATGCTTTATAACCTATCGAGTGGATAAATGCAGTTAAGACAACGGATAAGATTTTGCTAACAATCCTGTTGATGAGTTCACCAAAACCTATCGAGAGCCTTCAGCAACTTGTCTCGACGTGAATACAAAGAGAACTCAGAACCTGTCGAGGTTCCTTGAACCACTCAACACTCGAATTAAGAACTTCTCAGTTCCTTTCATAGCAGCTACCAAACACCAATGCTTTGTGCACACATTCCAAAGCGCGTTAGCGACCCTTGGGGGTATTTTTGGAACAAAACTAGGCATGATTAGGAACCCTAAACACTTCCCATGCACTTGTCCAGTTTTGACCAATCAGTGACGAGCTTCTAGAAGAGAAATCAGCCACATCAACAGCTTAGAATAACAAAATTATTCTCTTGAGCTCTGATTGGTTGAAACGGATCTGAAGACAGAGAGGACGAGTATAAAAGCCTGAGGAACCTATAGAGCTACACATCTAGAAATTGGGAGAACTAGAGCCAAATCCAAATTCCATTTCCCTCTAAAAATTACCTTTCTCTTCCTTCTTCCCCCCCATTCTCTCCTTAGCCAATTATGGTTGGCTAAACCTCTTCAGTAGCTAGGGTGAGGTTGAGAGCTGTAAATTAAGAGTTTCAAAGGCTTTGTAGATGGATTGTATGGTGCACAGATTGCAGATCTTAGCACAATAGGATTGTAAGTTATTTTATTACAGTGTAATTGTGGTTTTGAAAGTTGATTCTAATCTAAATTTTACTTTTTCATATTTGATTGCCCTGGATTAGATATCTCTGTGGATGCTTGAGCTTGTAGCCTGGCACCCACAACATCTGCAATAGCTTATCTGTTCTGATCAAGATCCTGGAATTAGAATAAAGTCTGGGATAATCTGTGACCATTTTAGTGGACAGATCATAGCCTTAGGATTGCTCCAATTCTTTGGTTAAGATTAGATTCTTATACCTTGCATCTGAGCTTGTAGCTAGATGAAGGATTGTAGCACATCTATCCTATGCATTGCCTTTGATCCAATCGATTTGCAGTAAAGATTAAAACCCCTAGCTGTTGTTCTCCACCTTGTGATTTTAATATTTTTCTCCATTCCCTTAAATTCGAGTTTCAATCAACTTCTGGATCATTTTGCATTTGATTTTTGTAGTTTTTAGTAAAGTGACAAATCTTAAAAACCTCTCCTCATTCCTGTTTTGATTTGTTTTAAACTATGATAGGCTAGAGTGCCAGATCTGTTATAGCTAGATTTGGAGATTTACTGCATTTTAGAACACATTTCCCTGTGGACATTAACCTTACTGACCCATTAAAGCTTGCTGCAATAGCCCTGGTTCTTGCAGGACTACTTGCTTACCTTGATCCCATCTCTTAGAAAGACAACAGACTTCTTAGGGACACTGTTCCTAAGCCTAGCATATATAATATACACGCTAGGCTTACCTACAGTGAATTTGGGATTTTGTCCGAAATTCACTTTTGGGGTTTGAGTTGCTAACCACCCCAATGTTTGGGGTGTGTTTTGATAGGACTATTGCATCGCCCATTTGTTCTATTTGTAATCCTTTATCCATTTAGAGCCCCCCCCTATCATCTACTATTGAAACCCAATTCACACCTTTCTAAAACTTTGAAAAACCAAAAATCCTTAGATTTTCTATTACCTAATTGCTAAACCCATTAGGATTTAAGCATCTCACTAATCCTCTCCTTTTCTATAAATAGAGAGGCACCTTTCCCTTGTTAAAGGCTTGAAAATTTTTCCAAAAGAGAAAATTCTAGTGAGCTCCCCTACCATTTTCCAGCACTAATACCTCAAAAATTCAAGCACCTTAGTTTGCCTTTTGCACTCCAATTTCCACCATTAATCCCATAGCTTAGGTGAGAACTAGCCCCTAGCCTTCTTCTCAAACCTCCTAGCTCCCTAGCTTTAAAGATCAAAACCTGTTTCTCCAACCATTTGCTATCAGAAGCTCCTCAGAACACAACTACAGAAGGTCCATGGTTGTGCTACAAGGGCCCGAGAGCTCTAGCTCTCCCCTCTATTCCTCTAACTTCTTTGCTTTTCCTCTATCCTAGAATTTGAGCCGTTACGCCGCTGAAATTCTAGTGATTGCGGGGGGCTTAAAAAGGATCCGAGTGCCTTTGGATAAGAGGAAGTGCTGCTTTTCTTTTTTATTTTGGCCATAGGTAGAGACCGCTTACGAGCTGGTTGATTGGGAGCCTAATACCTTCCTGATCAATAGCCAAAGCTCCTACCCAAGAGCCATTGGTGTAGACTAGAATCAGAGTTATATTTTTGCACTTTGGCGCTTCTGGTAATGATATAGGTTTCTTGGGACACCAAAAGCTTTACATGGTGACTCTATATTTACCAATAAGAGCGCATCGTCACGACGGATCGATAAAATCCACGGTTGCACAAATGGCGACTCTGCTGGGGACATTTTAGAGCATCCACTTGAAGTTGGCCCCTTTGCTTGTGGTTTTTTTCATTCTTTTCACTAACTTTTAATTTTTTATACTTAGCCCTAAGTTTCTGTCATTTTTTTACTTACCCCTATGATTTGGTCATTTACGTGCCTTAGCTGTTTGGTGGGCCTACTTTTGCATTTACAATTCTGTCATTGACATGCCTTAGCCGATCGATAGGCCTACTTGAGCATTTTTTTCTTTTTGTCATTTTACGCACCTTAGCTGTTTGGCAGGTTACTTGCTAAGCTATGATCATATACCAACAGTGGACGTTGGCCCATAAAGGCGGCACAGGATTGTCACAACCCATTTTTGAAGATTAAGTAAACTTCCTTGAAAAATTAAATTTAAAATTGAACCTTAAAAGTGAACTAAAGGGAATTTAGGCAACGATACAAACATCCTGGTTCTTAGTATGGCGGCAGCCCCTGGTGGTGATGATCCCAAAAAGAACCACCCCATCCAGTATTTGGGAAGGCATTCATGCCGGAGGTATATCTGGTGGGTCACCAATCTGGTTACAAAACCTAAAACCTTTGGGGAAGTGTGTTAGAGTACACCGAAACAACCTTGTATCCTTAGGTTCAGTGAGGAGGGACCCGAAATAACAAGAAAATTAGTCCCTAGAAGCACCACTTCCAGAAAACCCAAAAAATGTAGACCAATTAGGGCTTGCGGTTGCTGTCTACAAAAAAAAAAATATATATATATATATGTATATATATATTTAGCCTAGCGTGTATAATATACACGCTAAGCGAAATCTCCAGATTTTTGGCCTAGCGTATATAATATATACGCTAGCCTATTCTGGCTAGGCAGCTCGAATCTGAGGCCTTTTTACTGTTCCCTGAATCCCCCGCTTAGTGGTTTAGTATCCCTGATAAATACCACAAGTTTTGACACCCAATATGCCCTCTCCAGCCAAAAGAGGTCACCCTCTTATTGACTTTTATCAAGGGATCGAGTCGTCGCATGGACTTTCGTGCCTTCACGTAGAACAAAGGGTTCATTTATTTCTTTCGAAGTGCATCTGGATCCTGCCGTGGAAAATATTTGGGGTGTGAACGCCACCCGAAACGGGAATTTCATGGCCCCGAAAATGCACCGTAAGAAGGTTCAAAATTTTTTTCAAAAAATAAAAATATATATATGTAAAAAAAATCAAAAGAAATCAAAAAATTAAAAAATTTAGAGCGTGTGGTGCCGGAACAACGGCATCGCCTTATCCTCCGTCCTCTCATAGGGGAAGAAGAAGATGGATTTTTGGTCCTCTCACCTGAGGAACCCGTACCCAACCCTCCAACAAACCATGTCATGGGCAATTGATCCAACCTATACCAACCCCGATTCATCGCGACCACATTCCCCATTACACTCCCAATCGGATGAGATTCCTATCTCCATTTCCCAACCCTCATTACCATCACTGGACCCTTCGGTGCACCCATATATCCAACCACATCCTTCACATTCCCTCAAAATCCATCCCACTCTTCCCCCATATCCACTCCAAATTCACCTTCCACATCCATCCCACATACACTCCCATTTCCCTTCACCTCAAATCAAAGCATCCCCAATCCTTCCACATCAAACCAAGATACCCCGAATTTTCCCCAAACCTCCACCCAAACTATGCTGCAATTTTCTCCACCCATGCAAACCATACCCACCTTTTTTACATCCAACCCAAATCCACCACCTGTTCCCCCATCTACCTAAGTCATGACCGATTTTTCTCACCCATCCACCATGCCCAACTTCCCTCCCCCGTCTACCCAGGTCATACCCAATTTTACCCAAGCCGGCCATGCCCATTTTTTCCCACACACCCATCCGATCCATGCCCCATGCCCCCCCTCATCGGATGGGCCATCTATATCCACCTCCTCATCCAATCTCATGGACATGATGGATGAAAAGGTTAGGGCGTACACAATTTGGAAGGCCTCTCAAAGCCTCCCTCATCCATTCCATACATCTCCAAACCCATCCCATACACTCCAAAATCTCTGTACTTCATTCCCCTAAAATCCTAACCAACCTCCCATTGTCCATACCATCCAAGGCTCCCATCAACCATGGGGCCATTTAAGTGGGCCTCAAGGCCAACACCCCATACCCAAGCCCATGAAGGCCTAATACCCAAGCCCTTCAATGCCCGATAGAACAGACCCAAGCCCATCAAGGCCTAACTCCTTATATCCAAGCCCATCACGGCCCAATAGCCCAGGCACAAGCCCATCACTCATCCACATCCCTCACACCGATTCTAGCATGGGAATCCATCCCATATGATCAACCACCCCCGATTCACCCATCCCCCTACCTCTAAAACCTATCCCTAAGGATTTCTCCAAATGCAGTGGCCTCATCAGGCACCGACCCTAAATCCACAACTCACTCATCCCCTCACCCCGCAAGTTACTCATCAGAGCTTCCCCCATGTATAGTGGTCACACCAGCCACCCATCTAGCCCACTCAGAACCAACAGGATAAACTCATCACCCCTCAGCCATATGTGGATCCATAGTATGAGGAGGATGAGATCAGAAATAGTGGGGCCTATGCAGCGGCATTCACTAGTTTCAATCCCCCACTAGCCATGTTCACCAACCCACCGGCAGCCCAAAGTGAGTGGAGACAACCTATTGAGGGGCTGATGCTTCCATCTAGGGAGTCAGATCTATTAAAAGAAAAAATGGATAAAATCAAATAACAGTTGATGAAGATTGGTGGAGCTGAAATCCATGCCATGAACTTTTCTGACTAATGCCTGTTTGCGGAAGTCCCTTTGCCCCAAAAATTTAAGGTACCAATCTTTGACAAAGACAATAGCACGGGCAACCCCATTGCACACCTCAAGTTCTACTGTAGGGATATGTGCCAGTACGGTGGAGATGAATGCCTCATCATCAAAGTGTTCCAAAAGAGCCTTATGGACCCTACTTTGAGGTGGTTCACTTCCCTGAAACCTTTCATGATTAAAACTTGACATGATTTGACCCACCTGTTCTTAGAGCAGTATGTCTACAACATAGACAGTAAACCCCGCAAGTCAGATCTAGCCCGATTAAAGTAGAAGCTCGACAAAGCATTTAGTGACTACGTTGGGCGGTGGAGGGCATTGGCAGCACAAGTGAGAAACAGAATACCAAATGATGAGCAAATTGAGATGATCTCGAAAAATACTCTGCCGGTCATCTCAGATTTCATGGTGTACTAATAACAGTCCAACTTTACTAACTTGGTAAGGAAAGCAAATCGTTGTAAAGATGCTATAAGAGAAGGGCGGTTAAACAAAACCGTAAAGAACGGGGTTCGAAAGCTCACTGAACAGAGGAATGAGAGAAGAACTGGGGTAGATATAATGGCAGTCGTAAATACATGGCCCAATACCAGCATAACCCCATTCCAATTTAAGGCAGCACAGCCAGCCCCAACACGAAGCAAACAGATACAGAGAACTAGAAATGGGCAAGGGGCACAGATGACACCAGAACAGAGAAGGGCTCGTTTCGATTGAGTCTCTACACCTTTGAGACAGTCCTTGAACATCCTATTGCCCTTATTGATCGAAAAGGATTTGGTTACCACACCCTTGCTGCGACCTCTGCCAAATCTGATCCTAAAAAATTACGGCCCCAACATCCACTGTAATTTCCATCAAGGACCAGGCCACCTGACTGATCGATGCTTTCCCTTAAAACATGTGATACAAGATTTAATAGAGGCCAGCAAAATCATTCCTCCAGGACTTCCCCAGGCAAACCAGTATACCAATATACCCTGAAGGGACCTTCAGGGTATATCCTCATCCGGGAAGACTTTATAGCACCGAAGGAGAGAGATTAGGAAGATAGAAGCATAGGAGTAATCGAGCCCCTGAACTTGGCTGATTACTTTCCCAATCCCACACCCCAAGCAGAACCCTTAGTTCTAAGGAGGTATTTTCCAGTGCCAGTTCCCGTCAATTACATCCAACCCAACTTATATCCATATCAACCATTCGCAACGACAACCCCCATCAATTACCCAATGGCCGATTTAGCCCCATTTCTCTCATCGACACCGATTAATCACCAGTGGCCCACCCCCATCACACCACTGCTAATACAGAAATCCATAAAACCCATCAACCCCATTTGGCCCACTTTTGTCTCTCCTCCGACCTATCCATCTCTAGCAGAGGTTAACCAAGTGTTATCTGCCCATCCCAATCAACCAAACCAAGCACCCCCGAGGCCTGCATCCACTCCGTTCTAGATCTCGAGACTAATCTACGATCCCTGTCAGGTTCCCCTTAGTTATGAATAGACAGACATTAATGCAAGTGGTGGTAGAGAAGGGGCAGTTGATTTTGTTACCCAATCAGGAAGAATCTCTAAGCAACCTGAAGTATCGGTACCATCCCGGTCATAAGAGAAGAAGGAACATGTCGCAGTACACCCGTTTGAAAAAATGAGCAAAGAGCACATACTGGAATGTAGTTAAAGAGAATGCCAGCCCACATCATAGTCTAGGACCTATTAATGGCATCTCCACTTCAGTTTCAAGCTTTGATGGGAGTATTAAAAGACGCACATGTGTCCATCCAAGTAACCCGAGATGAAGTAGGGCAGATAATTGGGTTGGTGTTGGCTCCTAATGTCATCTCTTTTTCAAATGCTGATTTGCAGGATGAGGGAAATAATCATTTCAAACCCCTCAACAACATGGTGGAAGCAGGAAACCTGGTGATTCCATTGCTACTAATAGAAAATGGATCAGCCTTGAATGTGTGTCCTCTGAGAACTGTAACCAAGATCGAGGTGGATCCCCCCACGTTTAGGCCAGCTAGAATGAGCGCTAGGGGATTTGATAACACAAGAAGAGAAATAATTGGAGCAGTCAACCTTGAGCTCACTATTGGGCCAATGACCTTTTTCATAACTTTCCAAGTTATGGACATCAAATCCACATTCAATCTGTTATTAGGGCAACCATGGTTAGATCAGGTCAGGGCAATACCTTCAACCTTGCACCAAAAGTTTAGATTCATTTCAGACCAGAAGATCGTCACCATTCTGGGTGAGGGGCAAGAGGAAGGAGAAAAGGTTACTCATAACATCGAGAACCTCAAAGTGTTGAATGTACTACACACGGTCGAAGACACGGACCTCGACATCTTTGAATATGGTGTATCAACAGTAATCCCTGAGCCCCTTGAGAGGATCACCATGAAGACCGAAGGCAGAATGGTCGCAGTTATGGCCATGCTCTAGAAATGTGGCTATCAGAAAGGTAAAGGATTGGGACCTCGTTTGTAAGGCTGGAAAGACCTAGTTAGAGCCAGAGGCAGACATCAAGTCAGATTTGGCTTAGGCTACAGGTCCACTAAGGAAGAAGTTCGGGAAGCCTAGGAGAAGGCCTGAACCATTGTTGTTGCCAAAGCCCGAGGAATAGACCAAGAGGATGAACCCCGCCCTGGACCTCACACCCAGAATATATTCGTGAGTGCAGGGGTCGTGCAAATTGATCAGAATGGGGCAACACAACTGATCCCACACAAGCCGATAGCCACTATTCACCAAACCAATCTCCAAATCATCCCCCCTCCTATGGAAATAGATATGGCATCCCTGTCCCTCTTCGAGGAACAGGGACTCCCATTAATGCACCCCTCTATGGCAAACCGTCATAAACCCATGTTCACTTTGGAGGACCGGGTCCCAAACGAGCCCATGATAAAAATGATGGAGGCAGACCCCTAAAAACCATCTCAATCAGCCTCTTCCACAGGGCTAGGTAAAAGGGTGGAACCTCAGGTGAGGAAATGGGCGTCAATGCCCCTAACTCTGGAAGCATCAAATGGCCGCAAATACGACACCAACTTCCCCAAAAAAAAAAAACCTGTAAAAAGTGAGATTAGCCATTGGCAGGCAATACCATGTATGTACAGAGACCCACGCAACTAAGAACCAATTTTTGAAGAAAAGAAAAATCCTAAAAAAATAGAAAAATACAAAATCCCAAAATATTGTCTTTTAAAATTCTCGAGAAAAAGAAAAATGATGCCTTAATTTAAAAACCTGTCCCACGTGAAATCGACCCCTTTCCTATAGAAATACAAGAATACATAGGATTCACAAGTTTGGATGAGGAGATCCCCGCTGAGGACCTTCCCACTGAGCTCCTTCACCAATTAGCCAATTTTGAGCATGGCCCTACCCCAATCGTTGATGAAATAGAGGACGTCAATCTGGGTACCGAGGCAATTCCTAGAATCACCAAGATTAGAACGTCACTATCTTTCGAGGAAAGAAAAGGCATGATTGATTTCCTTCGATCATACCAAGATGTCTTTGTATGGTCATATGAGGACATGCCTGGCTTGGATACCGATTTCGTCAAGCATGAGCTGCTACTATATCCAGATGTTAAGCCGTTCAAGCAGAAGTTGAGACGCCTTAAGCCAGAATGGATGCTGAAAGTAAAGGATGAGGTCATTAAATAGTATGATGCAGGGTTTCTCATGGTCTCCAAATACCCATAGTGGCTGGCCAATATCGTCGATGTATCAAAGACAGATCGGAAGGTCTGCATGTGCATCGACTTTAAAAATCTGAACAGGGTGAGGCATTCATCACTCCATGGGGAACTTTCTATTACTGAATCATGCCATTCGAGTTGAAAAATGTTGGAGCAATATACCAAAGGGCTACGATAGCACTATTCCATGACATGATGCACCGAGAAATTAAGGTATGCATCGATGACATGATCGCCAAGTCACTAGAGAGAGGTGACCATCTGATAAACCTCTAAAATTTATTCAAAAGACTGAGAAAATATAGGCTACGTCTCCCTCAGAAATGTGTATTCGGTGCCTTGTAAGAAAAGCTACTAGGCTTCATCATCAGCAGAAGAGGAATCGAGGTCGATCCGGTGAAGGTAAAAGCTATCGTCTAAATGCCACCACCATCTATCGAAAAAGAGGTCAAAGGCTTCTTAGGCAGGATACAGTGCATTAGTCGATTCATTGCATAGCTCACTCCTATTTGCACGCCAATCTTCAAGCTACTAAGAAAAGATTCACCTGTTAAGTGGAACGACGACTGTCAAGCAGCATTTGATAAGATCAAGATTTACCTGCTCAACCCACCAGTGTTGGTACCACCAGTACCAGGGAGACCACTCTTAATGTACTTCTCAACAATAAAAGTTTCAATGGGATGTGTCTTAGGGCAGCATGATGAGACAGGACGAAGAGAGCAGGCCATCTACTACTTGAGTAAGAAATTCACTGATTACGAGACATGTTATTCCCATATGGAGAAAGCATGTCTGGCGCTCATATGGGCTACACAGAGGCTCCGCCATTACTTGCTATCTCAAGCCGTTCTGCTCCTAGCATGAATGGACCCATTGAAGTACCTATTCGAAAAGCCGACTCTCACTTGCCGAACTGCATGCTGACAACTTCTCTTATCAAAATTTGACATCACTTATATCACTCAGAAGCTAATCAAGGGACAAGCACTAGCTAATCATTTGACCGACAATCCCTTACCTGACTATAGGCCGTCGAGAATTGACTTCACAGATGAAGACATCTTATTTATGACAGAGGATGACACAAAGGAGATAGAGGAGTCCTGGGTAATGCACTTTGACGGGGAAGCAAATGCCAAGGGTTAAGGAGTTGGCACTATTCTAATCTTGCCAAAAGGATCTCATGTAGCAGTCTCCATATAGCTCAATTTCTCCTGCACTAACAATATGACCGAATAAGAAGCCTGCATAGCAGGTCTACAGGCAGCCTTAGACCTGAATGTAACTCATCTCAGGGTTTTTGGTGACTCACAGTTGATCATATGCCAGACAAACGAAGATTGGAAGATGAAGGGTGAAAATTTGATCCCATATAACAAGCACCTCAAAGATATGATAGCACGCTTCGACGATGTTACCTTCCCCTATGTCCCGCGAGCAAGAAATCACTTTGCTGATGTACTAGCAATGTTGACATCCATGGTAGAAATCCCCTATGGCGTTGATATGAAGCCAATCATGTTCGAACAGAGGAACGAGCCTATCTTCTACCTTTAGATTGAGGGATCTAAAAACCCAAATGATGAGCCACCCTAGTTCTCAGATGTCAAGAATTTCCTCGAAACTTGAGCTTTCTTTAAGGGGACATCCAAGATAGATGGGCGGACCATTTACCATTTAGTGGCTAATTACGTCATCTATGGCAAGTGCCTCTACAAGCGGTCATGGAACAATATCCTGCTCTGATGTCTAACTAAGGGTGCGGCAGCCAACATCATGAAAGAGATCCATGAGGGAGTGTGTAAGGCCCACCACAATGGACACATACTCTCCAAGAAGATCCTACGACAAGGACATTTTTTGACTACCATGGAAGTTAACTGTTGCAAGCATGTTCAAAAGTGTTACAAATGCCAAGAGCACTCCAGTACATGCTCCTGCCATAGATCTACACAACATGACCACTCCTTGACCATTCACCACTTAGGGCCTCGATGTTTTCAAAAAAGTCAATCCAAAAGCTTTGAATGGGCATCATCTTATCCTTGTCGCCATTGAATACTTCACCAAATGGGTAGAGGCAGCATCATATATGAACATCACAGCCAGTCATGTCGAGAAGTGCATTAAGAATAACATCGTTTATCGATTTGGCATGCCCAAGGACATCATCACAGATAACGACACTAATTTTACAAACAAGCGCATCAGAGCCTTATGCAAGTGATATAAAATCAATCATCATCGGTCATCTCCATATCGACTGCAAACCAATGGGGCCGTAGAAGCTGCTAATAGGAAAATCATCCGAATCATGGAGAAGATGGTTGTCACGTATCGCGACTGGAGCGAAATGTTACCATTTATACTATGGGCTTACCGAATGTCGATCCATACCGCTACAGGGGCAACGCCATTTTCCCTTGTGTATGGAACCGAGGCCGTCCTGCTAGTCGAGGTTGAAGTACCTTCACTCCACATTCTCGTCGAATCTGATCTACTGAAAGCTGAAAGTGAGAGGTCCAGCTTTGAGCAACTGAACGTACTAGATGAGAAAAGGCTCCTAGCCTTGTGTCACACTTAAGCCTATTAGAGAAGGATGGCCCGTGCTTACAACAAGCACGTTCGCACTCGAGATTTGAAAGTGGGTGACACTGTACTCAAGAAAAAATTTCCTTCGCTTCATGCCGATCCGAGAGGGAAATTCAGGCCCAACTAGAAAGGACCTTACGTCATCAGAGAAGTACTCCCCGGATATGAGCTCTGCCTCGCCACCATGGACGAAGATCACTTTCCTGAGCCCATCAACACTGGATACGTCTGACAATTCTATTCCTAAGTTCCTTACGACAAGGTAAGTATTGCTAAAATAAATATATGATTACTTAAAGGCCCCCATGAAAGAGGCCATTATTTCAAAGCCCAGTAGCCAAAAAGTGTCCCTCAATAGTCATACCCTTTGCTACACTCGTTGAGACATTAACATTTCTTTCATCAACCCCTCCCAGAAAAAGGAAAAAGTGTATATACCAAAAAAAAAAAAGAAGAAAAAGAGTTACTATCAAAATCAAAAAAAATCTGAAAAGCAAAACCCCAAAAAAAGGTTGGCTGAGAAGAAAAAGAAAAAAAATATATATATATAAAAAAGGAAAGAGGTAGAAATATCATGGGGAATGTACAAAAAAATCTCCCAAAGAAGAAGTGTATTACGGTAGCTGGAACCCAATCAAGAAAACCTTTTAACCTGAGAATACCTTCAAAATTCCTATCCTATCCATTTCAAACCCATGGCCATGATACATCCCTAAAGAATGCCCTTTTTAAGGCCTATGAGCAGTCACAATATCCATTGAGTCAGCATAAGCCATGTTGAGAGACGACAAAAGAATTCCATCCAGCTGGCTATGACAAAATTAACGTCCGTGACGTGGCATTTGAAAAAAAAAATGAAATGATAAAAATATACAATCTCAAAGCAAAATTGATGTGGTAAAAACCCGAAAGGGCACTACAGGTAAAAAGAGCGAGCTTGTACGGACCAGGTGGAAACTTGAAACGGCGCCTAGGGTAAAAATACATACCCACGGACGTAGTGAAAACCCGAAAGGGCACTAATGGTAAAATAGAGGTCAATAACGGGCATGGCGAAAACCCATCTTGGGTGCTGAGTAAAAATGTTCCAAAAGAAAAGAAACAGAAAGAAAAGGAAGAACTATTCAGTTAATCCTTCGATTACATCTCTGTGCTATCTAATCTTTAATTGGGCCGCTCATGTTAACTCAAATCAGGTCCCGACCAGGAATGTATTCATGACCGCACCATCAAATGTATGACCCAGGGTAAGGATAGGGGGTTTGATTAGATCCGAAGGGATGGACTTTCCGACTATGGTAAAAAAAATCATCAAAAGAAAAGAAATATTATACTTGTGTAAGATAATAGATTTCCCTTTTCCATTTACATGTCTGCAATAAATGCCACTTTTCACCCTTTAACCTGACTATTGATAGACCTGTGAGCACACTAATAAGCCTCTGTCGAGTGCATTTTGTAGACAGTAATAAAAGATGATACTAATACAGAAAATCACTCAAGAATGCCCAAACAGGGGCCATCTCTCAGCATAGGACAAACCCAACAATAGCACACCAGAGGGTAGCACATCACTGAACCCTTGGAGCACGTGGCTACATCAGGGCAAGGCAAAGGAAGTGAAAATAGGCTGAAAACATTCTATCAAGAGGTCACCTGAAGACTTCAATAGGAGCTAAAAGTAAAGAGAGGAGGAATTCGTGCAGTTAAAAAGGTTTCGATAGGATCTGAAGGCAGAAGAAAGATGGATTCGTGTTGATTAAGGGGTTCGATAGGATCCAAGAACCTATCGAGCAGCTAAAAGAAAGGAAGAGACCATCCAATCGAAAACCTGCTTAAGGTGTAAAAGGAACCTATCGAAGGGTACTTGAGCCTTTCGATAGGAGGGAGAGCAACCCTATCGAAATGATGACATGCAGAATGGAACCTGTCGAAATGGCTCTCCAACCTGTCGAAAAGCTTCTCCAACCTGTCGAATGCTCCAGGCCAAGGGTTGAGAACGTTGAAGCTCTAAGAGAAGGCTCATCCTATCGGAACCTATCAAAGAGATTTGAGAACCTAGCGAAAGGACCAAAAAACTCCATTCCAACCTGTCAAAAGCCTCCTGAAGCTGCCAAAATTGTGTGTAGAACTTCTCAGAAATTCAGCTATGCACACGCTGTGACTTGATGACCTGCTACACGCAACCCGAGGCACTTGGTGATCGGCACAACGATTCCAGAAGATGCCCTAGGAAACCCTAACTAACCCATGTGCTCTAATAGAACTCTAACAAACTTTGAGGACCTTCTAGAAGGGATTTTTTGGCGGGAAAAATAGAGGAGAAAGCCATATATACAGACCCCCAATTGCAATTGAGGGGGGATCGAGGTTTGAGCCAAATTCTGGAGATTAGAGCTTGGAGAGCAATTCCATTCTCCCTCCTTTAGCCCAACAATGGTTGGCTAATTCCCCTGGAGTAGCGAGGAGAGATTAGATCTGTAATTGGGTAAGGTTAAGATTGCTATTGTGGGTTCCTAGCTGCACAGACTACAGATCTGAGAGCATTTCTATTGTAGAGTGATTTTGATTGCATTGTAAATGTTGTTTTTAATGCTTTAATTAGATCTAAAGTTCCTTTGGTTTCATTTGGTGATTGATCGGATTTGTGTAGAGGAGTCTGTAAATCAGCTCACCCACTTAACTGGTAGGCCTCTTGGATACCACCCAATCTCCCTGGATCTGATGCTCCTGTGATTCCTTAAGTCTGTGACCTAGGATTCATAGCATCTGTAGTGGTTTTAATTATTCTAATTGATGCTTTAGCTTTGGAGGAGATACCTAGGATGGTTTGTGACCATTAAAGTGGACAGATCATAACCTTAAGATTAGTCCAAGCTCAGGCTCCAATTGGATTTGTCTGCTGCAAATCCATGGATCAGATAAAGTCTATAGGATGGTCTGTGATCATTAAAGTGGACAGATCATAGCCTTAAGACCAGGTGGATCCTGTGATTTAGAGTGGAGCTTTCTACCCTGCAGCTGTGCTTATAACCAGTTGAGGGAATTGTGTGCTCTGAACCTCTATAGCATGATTAATTGAATCTGATTTCAGCGAAGACCAATCTCCAAGCTACTCTTCTCCATTTTCTGCTTTTTACTCTTTCCCCCTGCAAGATCTAAGTTTCCAAACTCGATCCAAGTTAGTCTATGCTTAATTTTAGCTTAGCTTAAGTGACAATCCATTTTAAACCTCTCCCCTGTCTTTTAGCTAACATAGCATTAGTTTGGGTGTCAAATCTCTTACAGATCTGAAGATTTATCACATTTGTAAACCAGCCTCCCTGTGGACATTCCCTTACTCACCATCTTTGTAAAACTTGCTACAACAGACCCTGATTACTTGCAGGCCTGTGTGAGTGTGCTCTGCCTAGTTTGATTAGTAATTTTAGACCCTCTTTTGTATCCGGCTGGACGGTCCTGGGATGTCTTGGGTGATCAGTCACATAATATACCATTTTACCACCCTTAACTTAGTGATGCTAGGACTTAGTTTGCTACTAATAAGTTACTGATGTATAGATATAAAGGAAAAACTGCAAAAGAGAACCAAAGTGTTAATATTCGTCAAAATGAACTTATAAAGCAATAAAAAGACAATTGAACCAAAAGACGAATCATCACCTACTGAAAGATGAAAAATCGTGTTTTACGATTTTGTGGAATGATGTAAATATAAAGTAGAAATAGTAATTTACGATTCTTCAGAAAGAAGTCGTTCTAAAGAGTATGATACACGAGAAAGTGACAAATCGTAAATAGAGAATCGTTCAATAGGAAGCTGTGTTTAAAGAAAGAAAATTATGATTTACAATTTTACAAAAGAACACTTTTCGAAGTTGCTGATCATGAGCAAATGAAATCGCAATGCACAAAATTAGAACATCTCTTAAAGAAGAAGTCTAGTGAATCACAGATCCGAGAAGATTGACGAAGGAGACTCTTAAATGACTCTACTACTAAAATAATGGAGAAAATCCAAAAGTTCATCAACAGAATGAAAGCAAGGAAAGATAAGATTAGAAGTAGAGTTATATTAGGATAGTTTTATTTTAGTAATTTATTTTATTAGAATTAGGAGTTTTGTAAACCGACCCCTTATGATCTATAAATAAGAGGCTCGGCACATAGAAAAATCCATCGAATAATTTCACAATATTAATTGACAACTGAGGTCTGTGTTTTCTCCTGTTCAAAGTAGTTTAGGATTTATAAAGTAACATCGTCCACAGTTCTCTAAGGTCTTGCCTGACAACCAAGGCTGAGAAAGTTGAAAGATCAACCCTTTGGATGGTTCTACTTTTACTTTCTCGTTTAAATTTATTTTATTACAATTTAATGCTTTGTACACATCTTCAGATTTTGATTTGAATTGACAACTCAGGTTGGAATTTGCAGATTAGTGTAATGGTTTTTATATTCCTTCTTTAATTTTCTAGAGTTTGATTGACGCCCAAATTTCGAGTAGATAAGAGATTAGTATAAATCTATATTAAAGGGTGCTGGTTTTTTATTGACCCTCAAATTTTAGAAGATTGAAATATAGTGTAACCGTATTTTAAAATTGTAAACATCCAACGGCTGAAGATTGTGATTGACAACTATAATCTGAAGGAGGATTTAGGATTTATTTTCTGCAATTTAATTTAAGAAACCATTCTTTATTTATATTTCTCAAGTAGTTTAGGAACTTAAAAGATAAGTATAAGTTTTCAGAAAATTAATATATATATATACACATACATAAAACTTATCTTCGTGGGAATGATCCTATACTAGCTCTACAATTTTCACTGTGCGCTTACAATAGGTTAAGACTTAATTAGAGATACATATAACCAGCGAATCAAGTTTTTGGCATCGTTGCCGGGGATAGCATTTTAGGTTGTATTTATATTAATTTAAGAAAACAAGTATTTATCTTTCTCTGTTTATATTTCTTTATATTTTTAATTTTCTTTGATCATTTCTTAATCTTTTACAGGTTTATTCCGAGTAACGAATTAAGGTTTCAACTTCCCCTGATCAGAGGAGCTAGAGGCTAAGATTTTTTTCTCTCCCTGCTTTCTAGAATAAAAGTTAGATAAAACTAAAATAAAATAGACATTTACAGTAACTGTTTTAGCCACCTTGCTCTGTCCTAACTTCATTATGGCAGGAAAAGACCAATATGTGGCTAAGACGATGGGGGAATACTATGCATTCACACCTCTTACACCTTCCCCGTATATTCAAATACACCCTACTGCTGGTAATAGGACTTTTGAAATTACGCCCAATGTGCTTCAAATACTTCCTACTTTTCATGGGCTAATGGATGAAGATCCCTATTTGCATTTAAGTTCAAAGAAGTGTGCAACATTATTTGAATTAAGAACTTGACAGAAGTATCCATACGAATAAGACTGTTTGCATATTCCCTTAGAGATGAAGCAAAGCAGTGGATAAACTCTTTGCCTCATAATTCGATTGCTAATTGGGAAGGTCTGGAACGTATGTTTCTTACAAAATTCTTTCCAATCTGCAAAATTAATAAAATCCAGCATCTTATCATAATATCTCACCAATTCCCAGATGAATCTCTGCAGGAATGTTGGAACCTTCTTAAGGATCTTCTACACAAGTGCCCTCACCATGGAATTACGCGCTGGCAACTTGTGCTCACTTTTTATAAAGGCCTTGAAGATGCAACCCGACATATGATTGATGTGGCCTGTGATGGGATGTTTCACACATTGACAGCAGAGGATGCTCGGGAACTATTTGAGACCCTTAGCGAGGAACTAGTGCAACACCACACATCGGGTGAGATTGATTCGGAGCTTTAACAATTATACTTCCTAAGAAAGGAGGATTATATAAATTAAGTCCAATGATAAAAGGTTTTCCAAGGCTGAAGCTTTGAAAAGCAAAAATTCAATCTCTGGTGGGTAGAAAATCGTATGCAACATCTCAAAAAAGAGAAGCCTGTGGTCCTAACCATGGCCTAACTAAAATAGTTTCCCAACCTCCAATTGTTTCGTCTTACCCCACAAAAGCCCAAAACCACACTGCTATAGGGGATGCCTTGTTGTAAATAGCTGGCAGCTGGGTGCAACATAGTTGTATCCAGACACAATTACTCAATCACCTTCGGCAATCTGTTGTAAGGTTAGAAACTCAAATTGAGCAGCTAACTCTTTTGAAAGAGAGAGTAACGTACTACCTTTACATGCAGTTGGTATGTGTTAAGTAGTGAAAAATACCATTCTTCACCTCCTAACCTAACCTTTGGTGGACCCTTGAGTTGACTAATAATGTGTTTTAAGTGTGTTTTATAGATAAGCAATAAATTGCAGCTTAGTGCAGATATTCACTTAAAAGAGCCCAAGAAGCACTGTGCTACCCAACTGGAAATGCCTGAGACCAAGTCCAACTACAAGGAATAAAGATTGAACCTACTAAGGGGTTGTTGAGTGTTGAACAAAGGAAGAATATCACACTAAAGATGTGTGCCAGCTGTGGAAGCACAAAGCAGAGTTGTCGAGAGGCTCTGAGAGCAAGGAATGAAGTAGTCGAGAGGTTGAACATGTGTATAAGAAGTTGTCGAGAGGTATTGAGTTGAAAGATAAAGATCTCGAGAGGTTCCAGCACCTACCGAGAGGTTGGAAGTATAGACATGGAACCTGTCGAGAGGATACTTCAAGGTGCAGATGAAGTCAAGAGGTTCTGGGTACTTATCGCGAGGTTCAACTAAACCTGTCGAGCAGTGCAAGATAACCTGTTGACAACTTACCTAAAGCAACGCTCATTCTCATGAGGATTGAGCCAACCTGTCGAGCACTTCACTGGAGAATGTATAACAAGTCGACAAGTTGATTATAACTTGTTGACAGGATGAATGCAGAACTGGACAGCAGGATTAATTTAGTTTCCAATCCTATCGAGAGCTACTCCCAGTCCTATCAAGATGCTGCCAAACTTGTCATCTAGCTTCTTCAATCCTGTCGAGAAGTCTGTGAAGCTGTCGAAAGCCAATGCAACTTGTCGATGTGAATATAAACCAGACAGAGAACTTGTCGAGAGGTTCCTTGAACTTGTCAAGAGGTTCCCTAAACCTCCCAACAATCAAACTGGTAACTTCTAAGCTTTCTTTCCTTAGCAACTGCCAATTCCATAGTTTTATGCATGAGTTCCAAAGCACGTCAGCGACCCCTGGGGATATTTTTGGTATTCAACTAAGCACGAATGGAAATCCTAACTGCATCACATATTCTCGCCAGTTGAGAACCAATGGGAGAAGAGCTTTTAGAAGAGAAATCGGCCACATCAGTAGCCCAGAATAATAGAATTATTCCCTTGAGCTCTGATTGGCTGAAATGGATTTGAGGACAGAGGAGAGTATAAAATCTTGAAGAAAATACAGAGCAACAATCCAGAATTCGAGAGAACCAGAGCCTAATTCCATATCCATCTCCTCCAAACTCCCTCTCTCTTCCTTCTTCTCCCATTCTCTCTTTAGCCAATCATGGTTGGCTAAACTCTTTTTAGTAGTTAGGGTGAGGTCTAGAGCTATAAATTAACAGTTTTAGAGGCTTCTAAAGGATTGCATGTTGCACAGGTTACAGATCTGAGCACAATAGGATTATAAGTTTTATGATTGTAATGTAATTGTGGATTTTAAAGGTGATTCTGATCTATATTTTACTTTTTCGTATTTGATTTTCTTGGGTCAGATATTCTTATGGATGCCAACTAGAAATGGGGAGCTGGTAACCTGCCATTCGCAACATCTGCAATAGCTTTCCTGCTCTAATCAAGATTTTGGGATGGTCTGTGACTATTAAAGTGGATAGATCATAGCCTTAGGATTGCTTCAATTCTTTGGTCGAGATTGGATTCTTGTACCTTGCGTCTGCCTGAAATGGGGAGCTTGTAGCCAGATGGAGGATTGTAGCAAATCTATCATATGCATTGCCTTTTATTCCTTTGATTTTCAGTAAAAGATTAAAACCCCTGGCTACTATTATCCATCTTTTGAGTTTCACTTTATTTTTGTTTTCTCACCTCTGTGTTTAATAAAGTCTGGATTAATAGCATTTAATTTTTATAGCTGTAGGAAAGTGACAAATCCTAGAAACCTCTCCTCCTTCATGCTTTGAGTTTAGCTTAATTTAGGATAGAGTACCAGATCTACCATAGATCTGGAGATTTACCATCCTTTAGAAAACATTTCGCTGTGGACATACCCTTACTTACCTATTAAAACTTGTTGTAATAGCCTTGATTCTTGCAGGACTACTTGTTTACCTTAAGACCATTTTTTTCTGTAATTCACTATTTTAACCCCTTAATAATTGTGACGCAGGTAGGACAAACAAGTCTTTGGCTCCGCTGTCGGGGATCTGTATTTTTAAAAGTGGTAGATCTAAGTTTTCTCATTTTTAGATTTCAATTTTTCATTGACTATTAAGTATTTGATTAATTGCTGCTTTAGTTTTTGTTGTAGTTTCACTCTATTTCAGATCTGGATCTGTGGAGCTAAGAGGTGCTCTGTATCACTTGGAAGAACAAGCATTACTTAAGTTTGCATCTCTTAACTCTATTTATATTCCTAGATCTGTAGTTGAATAGATCTGCAGTTTTGTAATTGCCTGTCTAGTGATTATTTTGCTGATCTTTGTACTATGATTTTTGGTGTTGTACTTGATTTCTATGGTGTGTATGCTTGGGAGGAAATCTCTTAATCCAGAGATTGCTCCTATGAATCTTGAGGTCGAAAGACTTCTTAGACCTAAGCATCCTGTACACACTTCTGTGGCTGATAATCCTGCAATGGGTGAACAACCTAGAACACTAAAGGAATTCAATGCACCAGGGGTTTACAATTCTCCTTTCTGCATTCAATTCCCTGCTATTCAAGGAAACTATGAGATCAAGTCTTCTATCATACAGATGTTACCCTCATACCATGGCTTGAGAAAAGAAGACCCATACAGGCATATTGATGAATTTTTAGGATTGTGTACTACCTTCAATATTGTATGTTTGGGGGAGGAAGCAACTAGGTTGAGACTCTTTCCTTTTTCACTAAAGGATAGAGCCAGAACTTGGCTGTCAATGCTCCCAACTAACAGTATTCAGTCCTGGAATGACCTTCAATGTCAGTTTTTGGCCAAGTTTTTCCCCATGTCCAAAACATGTCAGCTGAGGAAGAGCATTATTTCATTTGCTCAATCCCCAACTGAAGATTTTCTCCAAGCCTAGGAGAGATTTAGAGAACTCTTGAAGTAATGTCCTCATCATCAAATTCATGAATGGCAACTTGTCCAAAGTTTCTATCAAGGAATTGATCCTAAAAGCAAGGATACGGTTGATACTTCTTATGGTGGTACATACCTCCACAAGATAGCGGATGAGGCTTGGAAGTTTTTTGATATCATCAATGAAAACTCCACACAAAGAGATGTTGAGACCTGGGCAAGAGATGTTGAGACCCCCAGATTGGTGAGAGAAAATACTATCAGAGGGAAAATGTATGAGGTGAGTGGACATAATGATTTGGAGAGAAAAGTGGACAGCTTGACCCAAAAGTTTGATAAGCTCATGGGAGCAATGCAGTCTTCAATGGTTGTTAAAGTGGAGGAGGCATGTGTCATATGCTAGTCCCCCACTCACTCCCTTGAGGAATGTCCCTCAGCTACCCAATTTCTAGATTTTGTGATGGAACATGTGAATGATGCTCAGTCCTATGGACAATAGCCTACTGCTAGTTATCATTGGAGAAACCACCCCAACTTGAGGTAAAGACAAGATAAGTTTCAAAACCAACAGCAGTTGTAGCCACAACAATCCATGCCTTATAGGAATGCCCAACCATACCAGTAAAATTATTTTCCAAGGCCTTAATACCAACAACCTATGGCCCAGCCAATGGTTCAACCTATGCATCAAAGTGCACCAGCCCCAACACCCTCTAGGTCCCTCACATTTGAAGAGCAAATTCTGGCTTCATTGCAAAATTTGGGCTCTTTATCTCAAACTGCTTACTCCCACAGTCAAAGCATCAAGAAGATAGAGGACAACCTTGGTCAGCTATCTAATTCTTTGACTAGGTGAGAAGAGGGGAGACTGCTTAGTCAGCCCATGAATAATCAAATGGGGCAATATATCGTTGGTGAGACTCCTTCCCATGAAGAAGTCAAATCTGTCACCACCTTGAGGTGTGGGAAGCTGGTGGATAACCAAGTTCGTATTGAGCCTGATGAGTCAAGTCAAGAAAATGAAGAAACAACCAATAAAAGTATGTAGCAAGAGCAGCATATAAAAAATAAGGGCGGTGATGTGTCCTAATAGAAAACTAAAAACAAAAATAAAGAAAAATCTGATGAACTTGCTAAGGCTGCAAATGGGAGGACAATTCCCCATTTGCCATTTCCTAATGCATTGAAAGCAGCTTCTCCTTTTGACAAGAGAAATGATAAGGTTGAGGAGTTGATCGAAACTTTCAAACAAGTAAAGATCAACTTGCCTTTACTTGATGCCATCAAGCAAGTTCCATAACCTGTTGTACTTGAAAGACTTGTGCACCCACAAAAGACAGTCTAGGATTCACTTATCCAAGAAGGTCTTTTGTTCTGAGAAAGTGAACCAAGTGATGTCTATTGTAACTCCAACCAAGCTTCAAGACCCTGGAGTTCCCACAATCCTCTGCATCATTGGGGATCATATCATTGAGAAGGCCTTATTATATCTGGGAGCTAGTGTAAAACTACTTCCATATTCTGTTTATGACAAGTTGGGATTGGGAGAATTGAGGCCTACACATGTGGTGCTATAGTTAGTCGACAGATCTAAAAGGAAGCCTATGGGAATGATAGAGGATGTTTTAGTTGGAGTTGACAAATTTTTCTATCCAGCAGATTTTTTGGTGCTTGACATGAACCCAAGCAAGTGCACCACCTCTATTCCAATGATTTTGGGCAGGCCTTTCTTGGCTACTTCCAATGCTCTTATTCAGTGTAGATCAGGAGTAATGGAGGTGTATTTTGGCAACATGAAGGTGAAATTGAATGTTTACAATGCAGCCAATCAGCCTCACTTGGATGGTGAGGATTATTTTCCAATTGATGTTTTTGATAAGCTTGTGGAAGAGACTTTTCTCAAGCTGCTGCATGGTGATGATTTTTGTGATGATTTTGATGATGTTTTTGAGTATGAGTGGAGTGACATTATGGAAGAGAACGCCCCCCCACCCATGGTTCATGAGGTGAAAGCCTTAATTTCTGATGAGGGGTCAGCAACAAGGTATCCTCCTTGGAAACCTAATGTGTTGCCTCTTCCACCACCATCAAAGGCACCTTTGTTGCCTTCTCTCATATGCCCACCGGAGGTACAATTGAAACAGCTGCCTAAGACCTTGAAGTATGCTTTTTTGGGGGAAAATCAGAAATTGCCAGTAATTATTTCTTCCTGTCTCACTGATAAGAAAGAGGAAGAGTTGCGTGTTTTAAAGAAGCATAAGAGAGCAATTGGTTGGACCATTGTTGACCTTGGGGGCATCAGCCCTGCTATGTGTATGCATAAAATTTATCTAGAAGAGAGTTTCAAACCCTCTAGAGAAATGCAGAGAAAATTGAATCCCCACATGCAACAAGTGGTGATGAAAGAAGTAGTCAAATTACTAGATGCTAGAGTCATCTACCCAATTTCAGATTTTGAATAGGTGGCACCTACCCAGGTGCTACCCAAGAAATCTGGAATTACTGTGATAAAAATTGATTATGGTGAGCTTGTTCGAACCAGGGAAACCATAGGTTGGAGGGTGTATAGACTATCGGAAGCTCAATCTGAAAACAAGGGAAGACCATTTCCCTTTGCCCTTCATTGACCAAATTTTGGATAATTTAGCAGGAAAGGCTTTTTATTGTTTTCTCGATGGTTATTCAGGGTATAACCAAATCCCTGTTTACCCACAAGATCAAGAAAAGACTACTTTTACATGCCCATTTGGCACCTTTTCTTACAGAAGGATGCCATTTGGACTGTGAAATGCACCTACAACTTTCCAAAGGTGCATGTATGCTATATTTTCTTACATGATTGAGCAGTTTCTAGAGATTTTCATGGATGATTTCTCTATTTTTGGGGATAGTTTTAGCCAATATATCATCTCAGCCTTGTGTTGCAGAGATGTGAGGAAACCAACTTGGTATTGAGTTGGAAAAAGAGCCATTTCCTGACCACTCAAGGCATTGTCTTGGTCATGTGGTTTCCCACAGAGGCATTGAGGTAGACAAGGCTAAAATAGATCTGATTGCACATTTACCCCCACCAAAAACTGTGAAATAAGTCAGATCGTTCTTGGGGTATATTTGCTTCTATAGGAGATTCATCAAAGATTTTAGTAAGATCTCGAAACCTCTCTGCCACCTGTTGTGCTAAGAAGTTCCCTTTTATTTCAATGATGAATGCCTTAAGGCCTTTAAGCTGTAGAAAAAGTGCCTAACCTCTGCACCTATCATCCAAGCACCTAATTTTTCCATACACTTTGAGCTGATGTGTGATGCATCAGACTTTACAGTTGGTGCAGTCTTAGGACAAAGGAAGGATAAGGCCCCTTGTGTGATTACATATGCCAGCAAAATTATGATGGATCCTCAATTAAATTACACTACAACTGAGAAGGAACTGTTGGTAATTATTTATGCTCTAGATAAGTTCAGGTCTTATGGGTTTGGATCTAAGATAGTGGTTTTCACAGACCACTCAGCCCTAAAATACCTTTTGTCAAAAAAGGATGCAAAGCCTAGACTGATTAGATGGATGCTCCTATTACAGGGGTTGAAAATGTGGTTACAGACCACTTGTCTAGGATCCTAGCAAAGGAATTTGATAGACTGCCTGTTAATGATTCATTTTTGGATGAAAAGTTGTTTGTTATCAGAACCTCTACACCTTTGTTTGCAAATATTGTGAACTACTTGGCAGTAGGTAAAATCCCCCCACATTAGAACAAAATGGACAAAGATCTATTCTTTTCACATATCAGACATTATATGTGGGAGGATCCATACCTATTCAAACATTGTGCAGACCAGGTGGTGAGGAGATGTGTCCCTGATGAGGAATTCCATAATATACTAACTATGTGTCATGAACAAGCTTGTGGAGGCCACTTTAGTGGGAACAAGACTGCTGCCAAGGTGCTCCAATGTGGATTTTATTGGCCCACTCTCTTCAAGGATGTCTGGCTTCATTGTAAAACTTATGAAAGATGCCAAAAGATGGGAAGTATCTCTAAAAGAAACTCTATGCCTTTACAGCCTATACTTGTGATTGAGCTTTTTGACATATGGGGGATTCATTTCATGGGCCCTTGCCCTCCTTCCTATGAATACAATTATATTCTTATGGCTGTGGACTATGTCTCCAAATGGGTTGAGGCCATAGTTAAAAGAACTAATGATCACAAGGTTGTCCTCAACTTCTTATAGGATAATATTTTCTCCAGGTTTGGCACCCCCAGAGCCATCATCAGTGATGGGGGGAGCCATTTTTGTAATAGAAAATTTGAGAATCTACTTAGAAGGAACTCTGTGACACACAGAGTTGCCACCCCATATCACCCAAAAACTAGTGGGCAAGTGGAGATTTCTAATAGAAAAATCAAACACATTTTAGAGAAAACAGTGAGGGTGGATAGGAAGGATTGGTTCTTGAAATTACCGGATGCTCTCTGGGGTTATAGGACTGCCTATAAGACCCCCATAGGGATGTCCCCCTTTAGGCTAGTATATGGCAAGGCATGCCATTTACCAGTAGAGCTTGAGCACAGGGCTTACTGGGCTGTTAAAGCATTGAATAATGACTTAACTTCTGCTGGCATACACAAGAAACTCCAGTTGTCAGAGCTAGAAGAACTGAGATTAGAGGCATATTCAAATGCTAGGATCTACAAGAAGAAGACCAAGGCTTTCTGTGACAAGCATTTGCTGAGGAAGGAGTTCACAGCTGACAACAAGGTATGGCTGTTCAACTCTAAGTTAAAAAAATTTCCAGGAAAACTGAGATCTAGATGGGAGGGGCCTTACATAGTTGAGTATGTATCCCCATCTGGAGCTGTTGAAATCAAGGACCCAACAGATGGAAGGACCATGAAAGTAAACGGTCGAAGGCTCAAACTTGCTATTGAAAATGAGGTGGAGCCTGTGATGATCAACCACTATTACGAACTTCCATAGCATAGCTAAGTTTCAACAATGTACACTATGTATACTAGTTACTAATTTTGGTTATTGTTGCTACTGTTTCTGTCTTTGATTCATCTCTGTTTGGCATTGTACATGAATTTTTCCATGTTTGGTTAGTGCCCCATGTAGGATAATTTATCAAAAGTAAAAAAAAAAAAAAAAAAGACTGAGTTAGAGTGTCAAAGCTATTGAGAAAAGAAATGGGGACTGAGTGCAAGTCTGTTTAAACTGAAAAACAACCTGTCAACAAGTTCTATGAACATCTTGACAGGATTTGAGAGTGCCCAATTTACTTTTCGACAAGATCTAGAGGCTGTCGAGCAATGTGAAATAATTCTTGACAGGTGTTGAGGGTGTAAAATTGGTTGTCGATAGGATCCACACAGATTTCGACGGGTTCTGCAGGCTTTGGTTGATGTCTCGACAGGTTCAGAGTACCTATCGAGAGGTTCTATGAACCTCCCGAAGTGATCTTCTGGAAGGAGGAATCTATTGAGTGGATTGACTGAGGAGCCCAAAAGTACCTGTCGAGAGGTTCTGTGAACCTCTCGAAATGTATTCGTTTAAAATCTTCAACCCGTCGACAGGATTGCATGGACCTCCTGAGAGGTTTAACAGTTTTTAACTCCTCGACAGCTTGGGACAACATGCACTTAATAGCTCATATCTCCTTGCCTTAACTCCGATTGCTAAAAATAGACCAACATGCACTTCGTGGTATCATTCCCAATATTAAATCGCACGACGTTCCATACTTATCGAAACCAACATATCATTTTAGCAATTAAGCTTGGAAGGATGAGACAATTTATTATGACGATTCATATTCCACCACCCACACATTTTAAATATCAGGCTCGTTCACCTCCATCACATTCGCTCTCTCTTGACCTCATCAGTCCATCCCTACCCCCAACTATAGCAGATGACAAGCCCATTGAGCTGCCAACGAAATTCTACCCAGTTTGGGAAGACCCGCCACCACCAAAAGAGCCTGACCCATTACAATTCCTGTGGGATGAGTATGAGGAAGTGCAAAGGATTTTGGCCAAGGAGGAAAAAAAAAAAATAAGAGAAAGAAGAAGAAACAGAAGATAGACCCACCTGCACACCCTCTTCACTCCATCCACCACCTGCTCAGCAGCCTTGTCCTTAAATCCCTGTTCTCCCCTTTTGGCTTGTAGTTCCTCTTCCGGAAGTAGCAGGTTGAGGATATCCCGGAGCCAAGAGGGAAAACCATTTTATTTTTTCCAGATATTTTGTTAATGTGTGTCTAGATTTTTCTTAGGTTTATACTCTTTCCTGTATTTAGTTAGGATTTTTCCTTTTATGTCATTGTTCCATTGTACAACTTTCTGTGCTTAAATGAAATCTCTCTTTGTGATGTTTTGTATAGTTTACTTTCTGTCTTTATAGTTGTTTGGTTGATTGTTGGTGTGTTGCAATTGTTCGCATGTTTGTTTAATGTTTTCTTTACTTTATATACTTTTGTTTTTGCCCTTGCTGCATGTCCAATTTTATCTTTGAATCAGTGAGGACACTGGTCCTCATAGGTTTGTGGGTGTGGCAAGGCTTGCCAATGGATTGTTAATGGTAATACAACAAGGTTTTAACAGAAATTGAGAAAATAAAATAATTTCACACCTAATATTTTATATAGAGGAAATTAAAACTTTTTAAAACTGGAACATGTTACAGTTCTAACACTTTTATGAAGCAAATATCATGTATTTTTCAAAAATCAATGCTTAGTGAGCTTGAGAAGAAAGAAAATTGTGAGGATATACCCCAAAAGTCTAATGAAAGACCATACCCGGTGAGATTTGGGCCTGAAAATTTCTTCTTTTAAAAGTGTTTGGCAATTTCTTCTGCTATAAGGACTGATTGAATCTACCTTTGCTCACTAGAAGTTAGGCAAATTCGAGTTGAAACAGCTTGACAACACTCATGGCATTAAAGATATGAAGTAAGGCCATCCCTTGGACAGTTTGAGCTTAAAACTTCCCACCTTTGAACTACCCTTGATACACACCTTTTGAGCCTTTCAAAATCCCAGTTTTCTTTGATGAAAACCAGAAAATTTGAACCCAAAACCTCTTGACTTGTCTCAGTTCACCCTCAACCTGAGAAATTAGGAAATGGAAGGAGAAGTGATGTTAAAGGAGCAAGGTTTGACAGTGGTTGAAAGAGAAGAAAATACATTTGAAGGCAAGTGTGATGTATAGTTGTGGCATCCCATCCCATAAAAAAATAAAATAATAAATAAATATATATATATATAAGAAGAAAAAGCATACAAAAAGAAAAGAAAAACAGAAAAGTAAAACAAAAGAGTGAGAAAGAGAAGTCATTTCATTGAAAAATTGAAGAGAAGAGAAAAAGCTGGCCACTTTGGCTCTGAAAATTCAAGAAGTAGATGGAACTATGCTGAAATGAAGGTTGTGAAGTTGCAAATCACCTCCTCACTTTACTAATTTCTCAATTTTGAATCCTATTCCACCCTTTTATTCTTTATAAACTTCACCCATAAGCCACATTACAACCCAATAAAAAGACCTTACTAATATGAAATTGATTGAGCTATCATGTGAAGATGAGAATTTGTTTGATCTATTGTGAAAAGAGTTAGAAAATTCTAGAAATTGGAGCAATGCCTTAAGTTGTGTGAATTAATACACCCTTCTACTTTTATTGAGAGAGACAACCCTGATGAGTTTTGGGTCTGAAATTAGGATTGATGGGGGCATTATCAAAACATGATTCTCAATCTGAGGGTAAGCTTTGCATTAATTTTCATACAAAATACCTTGACATGAGCTGATTGATTGTGAAGGAATTACAATAGAATTTTAGTTTAAACTGTTATGTTTTTGCAGAGAATCCTCTAAAATTGAATGGACAAGGTGTGGAATGAATTTTTATATTGCTTGAATTTTGTTCTAATTTGCTACACTAATATTAACTGAATCATTGGAGAAGTTTATGGGTAACTTCACTGAAAATGCTCAGGAGATTTCACTCCTCATCAAGGGATCACCGAGGAGTTTAAAAGGCTTGATGCATGTGCTAAATGCATCTGTGTTCCCTACAAAAGTGGCATTTTTTATTTTCAATAATTATTTTTACTTTTTCCTCTGCTCAAGGACTAGCAAAGCTTAGGTTTGAGGGTGTGTTAAGCAGTGAAAAATACCATTTTTCACCTCCTAATCTGACCTTTGGTAGACCCTTGAGCTGACTAATAATATGTTTTAAGTGTGTTTTGTAGATAAGCAATAAATTACAGCTTAGTGTAGATATTCACTTAAAAGAGCCCAAGAAGCACTATGCTATCCAACTGGAAATGCCTGAGACAAAGTCCAGCTGCAAGGAATAAAGATTGAACCTACTAAGGGGTTGCTGAGTGTTGAACAAAGGAAGAACAGTACACTAAAGATGTGTGCCAGCTGTGCAAGCACAAAGCAGAGCTGTCGAGAGATTCTGAGAGTAAGGAATGAAGCAGTCGAGAGGTTGAACATGTATAAGAAGCTATCGAGAGGTACTGAGTTGAAAGATGAAGATCTCGAGAGGTTCCAGATACTTATTGCGAGGTTCTACTAAACCTGTAAAGCAGTGCAAGATAACCTGTCGACAACTTACCTGAAGCAACGTTCATTCTCGCGAGGATGGAGCCAACATGTCGAACACTTCACTGGAGAATGTATAACAAGTCGACAGGAAGAATGCATAACTGGACAGCAAGATTAATTTAGTTTCCAATCCTATCGAGAGCTAATCCCAGTCCTGTCGAGATGCTGCCAAACCTGTCGACTAGCTTCTTCAATCCTATCGAGAACTCTGTGAAGCTGTTGAAAGCCAATGCAACCTATCGATGTGAATATAAAGCAGACAGAGAACCTGTTGAGAGGTTCCCTGAACCTCTTGACAATCAAACTGGCAACTTCTCAACTTTCTTTCCTCAGCAACTGCCAATTCTAGAGTTTTATGTACGAGTTCTAAAGCACGTCAATGACCCCTGGGGGTATTTCATATGTTCAACTGAGCACGAATGGAAACCCTAACTGCATCACATATTTCCGCCAATTGAGGACCAATGGGAGAAGAGCTTCTAGAAGAGAAATCGACCACATCAGCAGCTCAGAATAATAAACTTATTCCCTTGAGCTCTGATTTGGCTGAAACGGATCTGAGGACAGAGGAAGAGAGTATAAAAGCTTGAAGAAAATACAGAACAACCATCTAGAATTTGAGAGAACCAGAGCCTAATTTCATATCCATCTTCTCCAAACTCCCTCTCTCTTCCTTCTTCTCCCATTCTCTCTTTAGCTAATCATGGTTGTCTAAACTCTTTTCAGTAGTTAGGGTGAGGTCTAGAGCTGTAAATTGAGAGTTTCAGAGCCTTGTAAAGGATAGTATGTTACACATATTATAGATCTGAGCACAATAGGATTGTAAGTTTTATGATTGCAATGTAATTATAGATTTTAAAGGTGATTATGATCTATATTTTACTTTTTCGTATTTGATTCCCTTGAGTCAAATATTTCTGTGGATGCCAGCCATAAATGGGGAGCTAGTAGCCTGGAATTCGCAGCAATTGAAATAGCTTTCCTGTTCTAATTAAGATCCTTGAAGTAGAACAATCTCTGGATTGTTCTGTGATTATTAAAGTGGACAGATCATAGGCTTAGGATTGCTTCAATTCTCTGGTCGAGATTGGATTCTTATATCTTGCATCTGCCAAAAATGGGGAGCTTGTAGCTAGATGGAGGATTGTAGCAAATCTATCCTATGCACTACATTTGATTCCTTTGATTTTCAGTAAAAGATCAAAATCTCTGGCTGCTATTTTCCATCTTTTGAGTTTCACTTTATTTTTGTTTTCTCACCTTTGTGTTTAATCAAGTCTGGATTAATAGCATTTAATTTTTATAGCTGTAGGAAAGTAACAAACCCTAGAAACCTCTCCTCCTTCCTGCTTTGAGTTTAGCTTAATTTAGGATAGAGTGCCAGATCTAGCATAGATCTGGAGATATACCATCCTTTAGAACACATTTCCCTGTGGACATACCCTTACTTACCTATCAAAACTTGCTGTAACAGCCCTGATTCTTGCAGGACTACCTGTTTTCCTTGAGACCATTTTTTACTATAGTTCACTGTTTAAACCCCTTAATAATTGTGAGGTAGGCAAGACAAACAATACATCTAGAGGACATATATATGAGAGGCACATCAACTCTCGTTGATTTAAATTGAATTCCTCTAGCACCTATCGAGCTATCGACTCACCCATGGAAACACCTGTAACATATGTATATAATTTAATATTGAAGAGTATTCTATGATATACAGTGTGCGAAAGTACAAGCAATCGTAAAGACTCTCTTGTCTGGTTTCAATCACTTTAAGCGTATGGATTTACGATTTCCTGTGATTCGTAGAGTCAAATTGTAGCAAGTATGATTTGAAGAGTCATAGAGTTTCACTTTCGTTTTACAGAATTGCAAACGACAATTTTAGGGAACGGGCGATTCCAGTGATCGATCTTATCGGTTACGTGGGAACTCAAACCCATTTAATTCATAGAGGAAGCGAACACACATCGCATTCAATATCTCCACTTGCCAACTATCCAATCCTATGAGCCTATACCTTGACACGTGAACCCTTCCCTTCCCTATAAAACCAGCCCTCACCTTTCCAACAACTCATCTCTTTCGTCTTCCTTTCATACCCTAATCTTTATGGCGAAAGAACCAGACCAAAGCGATTTTAGTAAGAGGCTTGATAAAATCCTTAAAATACACAAGGCTGAGCTCTTGGCTGTAATACAGAGAGTAGAAAATCTGAAGCGCCAACGACCTGTACCAGATGCTAAATCGTCCACTGAAACTACCATTTACCTTAAACCTAACACAAATCTAACATCACATTTGAAGAACCGATTTTCCCTCACTTCCTAGCCTTTATCCCATCACAACCCACCCAGAATGCGAGCTCCTATATGATGATAGTGGGTTATGCCATCCCTCGCCACCCTTCTCCATTGCTCATCTTCTCCCCATGCCTGCATTACAAACTCCAGGTAGAATCTTCGCAGGGGAGCAGTTTAGGTGAAGGGTAATTCAGAGATGTATTCACTTCCCCACGCTTTATAGAAGCACCACTATGGCAGTGCAATTCTTCTAAAGAAGACCTGTGATGTGCTCAGTTTGGGGGAGGGATTTTGAAGGGCAGTGGGAAGTGTTCAAATAGCTCTTGGAGTAGCGACCCTGCCAAGGTGTGGATACTCCTTTGGTAGGAAGGAATGAGACTCTAATCAAATTGTGGTTAGAAACCGAGGACCAATCTTTATCGAAGACATCTTCTTGGATGTTGCTACCACTATCATAGTGTGTGTCTAGATTTGTCCTATGTTTATACTTTTATGTAATTAATTTTTATTTTAGTACTTTAGATTTTCTTTGTCATGTTCATTGTAAATATTAAGATAATATATGAAATTTTCTTTTGACTAACTATGTAATTGTTCCAAACTTTTCTTTTTCCATTTTTTTTATTGATGCTCATACAATAAGCCACATATATTTTCTCTCAAGTTGGGGGGAGAGTATATATCTGCTGACAGATTTTTTTTCTGGTCCACAATCGGTATTATCAATAATTCAAAGGTAAAATTTTAAGTATCCCCTGATTTCTGTGCCAATCAGGGAATTGTCCGACTTAAGTTTGGGGGGATACACAACTTCTATGTATAGTAGTAGTTTATTAACATATAAGTATATTAGTTAGTTTTATTTCTTTTTTGTGTAAAAAATTTTCTAAATTTTTTAATTGATCATTATATGTGAATTATGATAGAAAAAAATTACAAATCTTGAAAACTTACGATCCATCATAGTAGAAGTTCACTAATCAGAATATAGAATAGTACAATTCATATTTAGCTCGTTGAACACTGTATTAGATTGAATGTTTGAAATAATAGATTGATCTAAACTATAATATTTTAGACTATAGTTTCAAAATTATATAAACCAGGGAGCATTAAAGCCAAATTTTCCTTTCTTTGAGAGAGAGACTGCTTCTATTCAAGTCAAAAATTTCTTTGAACTTCTATACTGTTATGAAATCTCATATTGCTGAATTTAGAATCAAAATATTCTATGACTATGATAACCTAATTTTTTGTCTAGAACTATCTATTAGAAATATCAAAACAATAAGTCATCTATCCTAGTAAATCGTAAAGATGATTTAAGGCCATCTTTTGTTAAATAGAGCTAAAAAGCCAAAATCCCATAAGATAATTTACCCTTTGAACCCATATTAGAATCCTAAACTGAATTTCTTTGTACCAAAATATTGAAAACCCTTAACCATATGTACGACCCAAAGCTTCCAACCTTTAACCCTTACAATTTCTGGGAGTTTTAGAATGTAAAGGAAGGGAAAAAGAGGGAGTGGAAGGAGTAAAAGCAAAAACAGATAAGGGGAATGTCGAAAAATAGTACAGCTGAAGAAATTAATTGAAAAATGTGACAGCCCAAATTTTCGCACCTGAAAACCCGTGCCGTCCACCCATAAGAAAATCTGGGAACACACCGAACACTTGGTACATCCACACACAAAGCATAAACAAAGCATGCATTCTAACTAAGCAGATAGAGTCATCCTAAGAAAAATAAATCTCCAATTCTATATATTAACAATGTCTAAAGGATGACAAATGACGGTTCTAATCCCATGCCAATCACATCGATAAAAAAACTAAACCGAACCACCAGTTTCAAACCACGGTCACCAAAATATGGTTCGCAAAAATATTGTATGATATAATTACATAAATCCTAACTTATACTGGCTGGATGTACCAAGCCTTACAAAACAAATCTCAAAATAAACGCTGCTTTGTCTACTAGAAGAACTCATCCGGAGGGAGCTCAGTCTCCTCCTCTGGCACGTACTCAGGGTCCTCGGGATCTACGTCCTCAATACTTGCATCAATACCTATACCTGTGACGAATAGTCGAGGGATGAGCTAACAGTTGAAGCTCAATAGGGAAATATAACTAACATGTATATTTTTCACATCACACATACATCTCATCACATAATTCAAAACACACTTTTCTTACTAAGAGTTACAATTTAAAAGCATTTAACTGGACGAAAACGAATATCAGATGCATATTTCAAATCACACTTATCATGATTTCTAAAACTTATTCTTACCACATAGAAACTTAAATCAATCACTTAAATATTCTCTGGAGCATATATAGCATCGAGAGCCACACATTTACTGATGGAAAATCCCAACCATCTTCGTTCAATGAATAATTTTACACAATTCCCAAGCCCCTTAGAATGAGGTGACTTGGGCCACATGAAGTATTACGTAGAATGGTAATCAAAGAACGGATATCCCGCCATACTGGAGCACACTTATGGATATCTCGCCGTATCGATCACAGATATACCGTCACATCGGTAGGGTATCCACACACATAAACCTTAAATCAAAGTGCTAAATCTAACATATAATTTATCACCATGAATTGTGGTAATTTATAATCATTTGAAGGTTCAAAGTTTGCACACACACAAATTCACATCCTTCTGATTTCACACACACACATGGTTGTTTTCTCACACATACACATGAATCTAATGTCACACACACACATGTATTTTCTTCAACTGTGCACATAAACACACACTTTTCTTATTTATGATCATGAATGAAATTTATGCTAAATCAATGATAAAAATCACACAAGCACACATACTATTATCATATCACTAAATCCATGCTAGATATAATCAAAATGTACATGTCACGGAGTTTTTCCTACCTCAACAAAAAGCTAAACGAAAGCTTCTTACTTCAAGCTAGTCCCTCGCTTAGATACTCACGCTCATACGTAAAACACATCAAGTCATAGTCCACACATCAGAAATGACGTAAAATGGGAAGATATAAGGTCTCCCCCATGTCCTCTTAACAACACAAAACAAAATTCTGAATCTGTCTAAAACGATCGATTGATTCCCCAAACCGATCGATCGATTCCCCAAACTGATCGATCTATCAATTCCCAAATCGACCGACCAGTTTACTCAGAAACCAATCTCAATTTCACATCCATCCTGTCAACCCTTACAAGATCCTGTCGAGCAAATTTTGATCAATCGAATTCCATTTCGATCGATCGGTTTCCCTTAACATGCACACTATTTTTCATAAATTGATCGATTAGTGTTCAAACTGATCGATCGAATTTTATTTCGATCGATCAGTTTCCCCAGAAACCTTCATACTTTATTTCTGACAAAAATTGATCGATCAGATACTTATTTCAATCGATCGATTTTGTCAAATTTCTCACATCTTGGTTTTCAACTTTTCAAACTTATTTTTCTTATCTCTTAACTCATATTCTTCTAATTTTTTTCATCCATATCATAACCAAAACTAACACAACCATAAGTCATAAGTTCACATAATTCTTCTTTCCTTTGAGTGATCAATTCTTCAATCCACGAGCTCACGCATCAAGCTAGGGTTTCAAAGGTTGAATTTGGGGATTCTCTTCGATCCCATATCCTTAATTTCATGCACAAGTTCAAATCTTGCACGCATACACATGAATTCAAAGCTCACCTTCCTTCTCTCTCTTCTCAATAACTTCTTCTTAACAACCTAAGCAAGGGAATTAATTTCTCTTATCATTTAACTCTTATACTTAAAAATAATGAGTTTGGGTGTTAACCAAATACACCGTACTTCAGTGTACATTACTCCCTCTAATGGTCCATATACTTTCTAACATCATTCTTTCTCACTAAAAACCTAATCTAACTTAACTCACTTTAAATATTTTTATTGCGTCAGGTGCGTGACCCATCGGGCACGCACACCGAACGAACTGTTCAAAGGTCAAAATTTTTTGGGACTTTACATTCTCCCCTCAGGAATTTTCGTCCCCAAAAATTGACCTAAGGAAAGTAGTCACTAAACACGACTCAAAAGTGTACGCCATCGTACCTGTTTACACATAATAAGACCATATACATACATAAATTACCGCACACATTCAAAACTAATCCATTCACGTCTAATCACACTCATTCCAAACAATCTCCACACCTTGCATGAACTACAATCTAGACGATAGCACAATGATTACACATCCATAAATTACCCATTCAAAACATATATCTAATCACATGTATTAAAAAACTAATCAACCCATCTACAATTACACATAATCAAAAGAAATTCATATGTAAAATGAACATGCAGTAAGAAATTTAAATTTTACCATCCATCCACATTCAAAATATACATACCATCCAAAAGTGGCAACCATGCCACAATAGTTTAAAAACTTACTTCTGAATTCCATATTTTAATTACATGTAATTCAAAAAACATTCTTTGAATATCTCAAAAATATATGCCTATACCCCTTGAACCGCTGCTCAAACTGCCACATCACCCGGCTGCTCATTGTCCTCGCCATCTAGCCTACCCGCTCTAGAACTCGACGCCACAGGAATCCAAGCTCGTACCGCTGCCATGCACTGTAGATAGTCTAACGGGTACATGTAGTGCATCGTCTCAGCAAGCAAAGCCTCGTGATAGTCCAAACGTCGGCTCATCTGATGATTGTTCTCAGCCATGCGTGTGAGAATGTCATCAATGGTAACAGTAGGGGAATGCTGAGGTGGTGGAGGCACACGAATCGGAGCACACCACTGCGGTGGAGCTGCAGTTGCTGGCTGCTCCAGAGCTGGTGCGTCATGTTCTGGTTGTTCTTGGTCTTGAGGAGAATCAGAACCCACAATAGGTTCAGGTGGCACTTGTTCTTCCTCACTCGGGTCTTTCTTCGATCGGTTATAAGTTTTCTTCCACTCTTTGAGAGAGTAAAGCTTGACATTTTCGGTCAATCGCAGCTCATCCTTTGAAATCGTATATTCATTACTTCCGGCATAATCCTCTATCATAATAGAACGAAGACGGGCATATGGCATCTCATCGATGGGTTTTGCTGCCCCTTTAAGCATCTTTCCCCTGGCGTATTTCAAACCCTCCAAAACTACTTTAAGAGCACTAAACCATCGACCCCTAAATGTGGAAAAGAACACCTGATGTATTTCCTCGACTCTCTCTATCTTATGTCTCAACGGATACAGATTGCACTTAAAAATGGTATCAAGCATCCAAAGATGACTGGGTAAATCTACCCTCTTTATAGTCGAATCGGACCCCTGCATGCCCTGGGTCATTTGTTCTTTCACACTGTCAATATCCACGGTGCCTGGGTAAAGTTCTAGTAAATCAATCCCTTCATCATACTTCACATAGCACTTTATCGCGTCGACAACATCGTCATAAGTAAACTCATACATTCTATTATCTATTTTCGTACAAACTATCTTCGGTCTATTACCAACATATATATTCTGGTAGAATAATCTCACCAAATGAGGATAATAATACTCATGAAAAGGTTTGAGTAAACTCTCTAATCTGGCCTTGTCGATGTATTGAAAGGCCCAATTAGTCTCACCCTGCTCTTGGAAAAGCTTTTGATTAAAAGTCCACTCCGATTCAAAACCCTTCAATGCCCACCACTCATTGGGCTGCTCATGTGGTGGTTGTCGTGGTGGTGGTGGCTATTGCAAAGAACCCGCTTGTGATGTGGGTTGCTTCGATGCCTATCACATTTTTGGGAGCCATACAATCCACAATAAACCAAAAAGAAACTAGGGTTTTCTAGAAATTAAAAGTAACTAGAGAAGAATATAGAAATGACAATTTCCAATCTCTAAAAGCTTAGGATTTACCTTTTGGAAGTGATTTGATCTTGATCTAGCGAAAAATCAAGCTCCTAATGGTGCCAATTAAAGGTTGGAATCTCCAAGGAAGAGCACAAGAAAAAAAACCCCAAAAGAAAAACAAAGTTTCTAATTTTTTTGAAACTAAAACGCATGACCCCTTATATAATTTCCGAAATTGATCGATTGGCTTTCAAATCGATCGATCGGTTTCCCTCATAAATGCACTGGTCGACCATTTCGATCGGTTGAATTCAATTCGTTCGGTCAGTTTCAAAAATTCGATCGATTGGTTACTTATTTCGATCGAACGATTTCTCAAATATATCGGTCGAATGTCCATTTCGATCGATCGATTTTCATAAATCCTTATCAGTTTAGAATTTGCTCTCTATTTTAGTGATTTCGATTGATCAGTGTGCATTTCGATAGATTAGCTTCAAAATCGATCGATCGATTTTAATTTTGATCATCGGTTTTCACAGACAAAGCCTGTGTCTCATTTCTGTCAAATCGATCGATCAATTTAGGTTTCGATCGGTCGATTTTGACAGAAAACTTCAAAATTTAAAATTTTCACTTCTAAACTGTTTGAAACTTCTAAACTTTCAAAAATATTGTTCTTTATGATTCCATCAAGTTATAGTTACACATTAAAACATCATGTTTATAACTGAAAGGACATTTACAATTCTCACAACACTTTTGAACTCTCATTGAACAACTAAGGGTATTGATCGTGGATCTTCGTCTCGCGCTCCCAAGTGGCCTCCTCCACTGAATGATTCTGCCACTTAATAAGCACTAACGGAATGCATTTCGTGCGCAATACCTATTCTTTCCAATCAAGTATCTGAACCGGCGTCTCTCTCACGGTCAAATCTCCATAAATCTCGATCAGTTGATCATCAAAGATATGTGTAGGGGCCTTCACATATTTTCTTAACATAGATACATGAAACACATTGTATACCCTATCAAGTTGTGGGGGTAAAGCAATTATATATGCTACTTCACCAACCTGACCCAAGATTTCAAAAGGCCTTATGTAGCGTGGGCTTAGCTTTCCCCACTTTTCAAAACACATCACACTCTTCCTTGGTGAGATCTTGACAAACACAAGATCACCAACATGAAAATTGAGGTTTATCCTTTTTATATCGGCATAACTCTTCTGTTTGCCCTGAGTTGTCTTGATTCTATCACGAATCAAATGAACGGCCTCGACATTGCTCTTAATAACTTTCAGACCTAATATAAACTTTTCTCTGGTCTCTTCCCAGTTGATCGATGATCTACATCGACGTCCATATAATGCTTCATAAGGTTCCATACAGATACTCATTTGAAAACTACTATTGTATGCAAACTCGATCAACGGTAAGTGTTGACCCACGATCCTCCAAAATAAAGCATGCATGCTCTAAGCATATCTTCTATTATCTAATTCACGCGCTCGATTTGTCCATCCGTCTTTAGGTGAAATGCCAAATTAAAATCTAATCGTGTACCCATTCCTTCTTGAAATTTTTGCCAAAACTTTGAAGTATACAACTGGTTACGATCTGAAACAATGCTGGTTGGAATACCATGCAATCAGACTATCTCCTTCATATACATCTCTGCTAGGCTCCCTGTTGTATACATACTATTGTACAATAAGAAGTGAGCTGATTTAGTGAGTCGATCAATGACCACCGAAATGGCATTGTGCTTCTTTACTATCCGTGGTAATCCTAATATGAAGTCCATAGAAATTGACTCCCCAGTTCCACTCTGGTATTCGCAGAGGTTGCAATAAACCTGCCGGATGTCTGTGATCCACCTTCACTTGCTGACATACCAAACATTTTGGAACGTACTCAGCAACATCTTATTTTAAACCTCGCCACCAGTAGTTCTTCCTCAAATCCTGATACATCTTGGCACCACCAGGGTGAATATCATACTTAGACTTATGAGCTTTGTCTAGGATAGTTTGCCGCAGGTCGGCATCGATCGGTATACATAGACTTCCCTTGAATAAAAGTGATCCATCCTCCTTGATGGAGAAATCTGGTCTACTGCCATCACTCACACCTTGCTTGATCTTTACTAACTCCACATCTTTCATCTGTAACTCACAAATGTGATCGAAGATCGTCAGTCAAATAGTGATGTTAGCCAACAAGGCTCCTGAGGCTTGTACCTCGATCTTCATGTCATACAAAGCAAGGTCCTCTAGCAGTTTCCATCTACAGATCCCCATAACAAGGCTAGACAATAGAGTTGAACTCTTTCGACTCAAAGCATCTGCTACAACATTCGCCTTGCCTGAATGATACTGAATGGAGCAATCATAGTCTTTGAGAAATTCCGTTCATCTTCTTTGCCTCATATTCAGTTCCTTCTGCATAAATAGATATCTGAGGCTTTTATGATCCATGAAGATCTCAAAGGCCTCTCCATACAAGTAGTGTCTCCATATCTTCAACGCGAACATCACTGCTGCTAGTTCTAAATCATGTGTTGGGTAATTCCTCTCGTGGTCCTTAAGCTGTCGACCCATAAGCAATAACCTTCTTATTCTTGTTGAGCACACATCCTAAACCACTATGTGAAGTGTCACTGTACACAATAAACCCTCCATTGCCTGAAGGAATAGCCAATACTGGTACTGAAGTTAGTCTCTTCTTGAGTTCTTGAAAACTCTTCTCACACTTTTCAGTCCACTCAAACTTCACATCCTTTCTTGTAAGTTTATTGAGTGGTTCTGAGATCTTTGAAAATCCCTCTACAAGCCTTCTGTAATACCCAGCCAGACCAAGGAAACTGCTAATCACAGTCATAGCCTTTGGTTGTTCCCATTCTACTACTGCCTCAATCTTTGTTAGATCTACTGTAACACCTTCTTCTGAGACAACATGTGCCAAGAAGCTTACTTTCTCCAACCAAAATTCACACTTACTGAGTTTCACATACAGTTGGTGTTCACGCAGCATCTGTAGAGAAATCCTCAGATGTTGTTCATATTCCTTCTTTGTTTTCGAGTAGATGAGGATGTCATCTACAAACACAACTACACAAGTATCGAGATGTGGTTTAAATAATTGATTCATTAGATCCATGAATGAAGCTGGTGCATTAGTCAATCCAAACGGCATCACCAAGAACTCATAGTGGTCATATCTGGTTATGAATTCCATCTTCTGAATATCTTATGCTTTAACTCACAACTGATGGTATCCAGATCTCAAGTCGAACTTGAAAAAGAATCTTACACCTTGTAACTGATCAAACTTATCATCGATCCTTGACAAAGTGTATCAATTCTTTATGGTCAACTTATTAAACTAACAATAATCGATGCACAATCTTATCGACCCATCCTTCTTCTTCACAAATAAGACCGATACTCCCCATGGAGATACACGAGGTCTTATGAATCATTTATCTAAGAGTTCCTATAGTTGGTCCTTCAACTCCTTCAACTCAACTAGAGCCATTCGATATGGTGCTTTAGATATTGACTTCGTACCCAGTGCTAAGTTGATGATGAACTCCACTTCTCTATCTGGTGGCAATCCCGACAATTCATCTGGAAACGCGTCCTGAAACTCATGAGCAATCGAAATTTCTGATATCACATTCTTCTCTTCTTGTTGCTCCTTCAGAAAAGCAAAGTATCCACTGCATCCTCTCTTTATCAAACATTATGCTCGGACTTTCGTAATCCTGATGGCAACAATAACGGACCGACACATTGTATCAGTACTAGCCGCATTTCCTATTGGAACTGACACTTCCAAAATAAAGTTCAAGGTCTCGAAAATGACCTACACTTACTTCACAAATTGAGGCATCACAAGCAAGTGAGTAGACCCTGGGTCTACCAACACTCTTGCTTCATAACAACGGTAATCATCCTTACTATACAGTTGTAACGTACCTAAGTCACACACGTATTTAACCAATTACATATGCATCAAAGTGAAATATGTAGACATTGCAATTTAAAGACTACTTTTAAAATTGATGCTCCTTCTCTATCTAAAATTTCAATCAATGATATCTATATCGAATTTAAATAGAATTTTCACCTTGAATGATATCGTTATTATTCTGGGCATCCTGAGCTGTAACGGCACCCTTGCACTAAAGGCCTCACTGTCCTGAAAGGGCTCGGTGTCGCAGCTAATGTTGTCTTTTCCTTCCTCAACTCTAGGAAATCCCAAATCATATGCCCCATCTTTTCGTACTTAAAACATCCACCTGTACCCCTTCAATAATTTGAGGTATTGTAAGACTTGCCACACCTGGCACAGGTCTCAGTCGAGGTAGATGATGTTGCTCTAGAGAAACCCTAGGTAACTGATACTCTCGTAGTTGTCACAGGGCCCTCATAATGGAAAGGTCTCACCAATGTAGGCGTAGGCGGCCTAGAGAACTTTGTCTGTGCAGATAGCCTCGGAACTGGTGCTACAAATTACAACTTTTTGTTTGCCAGCTCGTAGTTACCAGACCTTCCCTGACTTGTCTTTCCTTTAATTTGTTGCTCTCTTCTCTTATACATCTCCTCGATTTCCTCCTCTACCACTAGAGCATTGATCATCACTTCACCATAAGTTTTCTGCTCAAACGCTAAAATCCTATCAAGTATATTTGGCCTTAAGCCACATTGTAACTTTTTGGCCTTCATCAGATTTGAGGCCACATACTATGGAGCAAACCTAGTGAGTCTCATAAATTCTACTCCATACTCTCTCATAGAGATCTTCCCTTGTTCCAACTGAAGGAACTTCACTTCCATCTGATTTCTTACTACCTTTAGAAAATTCTATTTGTTGAACTCCTCAACAACTCCTCCCACGTCCACAACATTCATGGAGTCGCTTTTTCCCTTGTCCTCCAGATGGACTTCCACCATGGGCTTGCTTCTCCATCCAATATGAATGCTTCCCATCTGACGCTCTCATCTTCAGTGCGTGGAAGTACACTAAATATCTTTTCCATCTCATAGAGCCAATTTTAAGCTTCCATTGGGTTTGCTTGTCCTGAGAAATTCGGAGGGCACATCCTCCAAAATTCTATAAATGTTGAGTGTGTTGGTGGTTGCGGTGGCTGAAACTAATGATTGTTGGCATTGTTAGTAGCCATCAACATCGTTTGTTGTGCCATGGCATTATCCACAGCCTCCATGACTTGTGCCATTCTCTGCCTGTCTTCTCTCTCTTCATTTCTTTCTCCACGCCTTTCTTGATTTCTCTCTTCAGGAACCTCTCTTTCTCTCAAAGGAACTCCATCGGAATTGGTGGGAATGTCATCCCCACTTCTCAGGTTCCCTCTATAACTGCCTCTCGGTTGTCCTCGACCCCTAATAGACATGACGTTTTGCAACATGAAACCAAAAGTTTCATTAGCAGAAGGTTCCTATATTCTAACACAATCTTAAACACATAAATCATATCTACGGCTTGTCAGAAATCTCAAAAGCAAATACTTTGATACCAACTGTGATAGACCAAATTTCTACTCCTGAAAACCTGTGCTGTCATATCACCCAGAAGGCAATCTCAAAACACACTGAATACCTGGTACATCAACACACAAAGCGAAAACAAAGCACGCATTCTAACTAAGCAAATAGAGTCATCATGAGGAAAATAAATCTCCAATTCTATATATTGGCAATGTCTAAAGGATGACAAAAGACGGATTTAATCCCATGCTAATCACATGGATGAAAGAACCGAACAGAACCACCACTGACAAACCACGGTCACCAAAATATGGTTCACAAAAATATTATACGACATAATTACATAAATCCTAACTTATACTGGCTGGACGCACCAAGCTTTACAAAAAAATCTCAAAATAAACGTAACTTTGTCTACTAGAAGAACTTGTCCGAAGGGGGCTCAGTCTCCTCTTCTGGCACGTACTCAGGGTCCTCAGTATGCGGATCAATCCTGTACCTATGACGAATAGTCGAGGGATGAGCTAACAGTCTAAGCTCAATAGGGAAACATAACTAACATGTATATTTTTCACATAACACTTATCATGATTTCAAAAACTTGTTCTTACTACACAGAAACTTAAATCAATCACTTAAATATTCTCGCGAGCATATATAGCATCGAGAGCCACATATATACTGATGGGAAACCCCAACCATCTCTCTTCAATGAACAATTTTTCAAAATTTCCAAGCCCCTTAGAATGAGGTGACTTGAGCCGCATGAAGTATTCCAAAGAATGATAATCAAAGAACGGATATCCCACTATACCAGAGCTCACTTACGAATATCCCGCCATATCAGTCACGGATATACCGCAGCGTCGGTAGGGTATCCACACAAATGAACCTTAAATCAAAGTGTTAAATGAAACATATAATTTATCACCGTGAATTGTGGTAATTTAGAATAATTGGAAGGTTCAAAGTTTGCACACACACACATATTCACATCCTTCTGATGTCACACACAAACACATGGCTATTTTCTGACACACACGAATCTGATGTCACACACACACACACATATTTTCTTCAACACATAAATACACACTATCCTTATTTATGATCATGAATGAAATTCATGCAAAATCAATGACAAAAATCACAGAAACACACTGTAGACACCTAAATTTGGCCTAAGGCTCGATCGAGACATACTTCGAGAGAGGCGCACCCCCGAGCTTCCAATAACACCTCCCGTATCCTGAGGAGTCTTCCTAAACCCTTAAAAACTTACCCAAATCCTTAGTTAACTCTCCCGGGCTATGGTTAGAGTGAGATGTACAGGGCTAGCAAGGACCTCTACTGAGACCAAATCTTATACCATTGAAAAGTAGAGGTTCTCAACTTTCCAACAAGCCAAAAATCACCTCAATCCGAGCTATACTTCAAAATTTATGGCGATCCAAAAAGTGACCAAAAGTGAACCCAGCAAAGGCATGCATGGCGTGCATATTACACACGCCAAGCCATTTTTTTCCAGAAATGACTTGGCGTGTCAATTACACACACCAAGTATAGGTGGGCCCCCCTGCGGGCTCTGACTTCCAGGACACTATAACTATGCTTGGCGTGGGTAATACACATGCTAAGCTTAGCTATAGTAACCTATGGTTTTTGCTCGAATTTCACTTTTAGGGTTTGACTTGTTGACCACCCCAATGTTTATGGTGGGTTTCATTAGAACTGTTGCATCCTTGTTTACCCTATTTACAACCCTCTAATCATTTGAAACCTCACCTTATCATCTACCATTGATCCTATCGTCACACATATCAATGACCCTAAAATCCTAGGAAACTTTAGATGTTAAGATTACCTAATTGCTAATCCTAATTAGCCTCTAAGCACCCCCCTAACCCTCTCTTTTTCTATAAATAGAGAGGCACCCCCCCTTGCAAATGGCTTGAAATTTTCTCAAGAGAGAGAAAGAGATTAAGCAATCCCCTCCTCCCCTTTTGTGCACCAAATACCCATACAAATTCAAGAATTCTAAACCACTTTAGAAACCTTACCCTCCATCAAAAACCCTTGAGCTTAGGAGAGAACTACCCCTTAGCCTTCTTCCTCTATCCTTTAGTTATCAAGACTTTGTGGTTAGAACCCGTTCTTCAATCACTCATGCTATTGAAAGCTCGTCAAGTGCACCTATGTGAAGGTCCACAGCTGTGCTACAAGGGCCCGAGAGCTCCGGCTCTCCCCTCTACTCCTCTACCTTCTCAGCTTTTCCTTTCTCCTTGAATTTGTGCCATTACGCCGTCAAAATCTTGGTAATTGTGAAGGGGCACAAATAGGATCCAAGTGCCTTCAGGCAAGAGGAAGTGCTCTTTTCATTCTTATTTTTCTTTATTTTGGCCACAAGTAGAGACCATATTTGAGCGGGTTGATCGGGTGCCTAACACCTTCCCGATCAATAACCGAAGCCCCTACCAAGAGCCTTTGACATAGATCGGTGAATCAGAGTCATATTTTTAGATTCAGTGCTTTTAATATTGATTTAGGTTTCTCGGGACACTGAAAGCTCCAGATGGCGACTCTAAACATTGCACAAGTGTGCATCGTTGCAACGGGATCCTCAAAAATCTGCAGTTGCACAGATGGCGACTCCGTTGGGGACTAGCTAGTAGAGCGTCCCCTTGAAAGTTGGTATTTTCCTTTATTTTACTAACACTTGGCTATTTTTTCCCTTGGTTTTACTCACTCCTACGATTCTGTTCATTTTTACTCACCCCTACTTTTCTGTCATTTACGTGCCTTCGCCAATTGGCAGGCCTACTTGTGCACCGTCTTTACTTTCCTTTACTTTTCCGTCATTTACAAGCCTTAGCCGATTTGCAGGCCTACTTGTGCATTTACATGCCTTAACCATTTGGTGGGCCTACGTGAGATTTTACTTTTCGCAATCAAATCCTAACAGTGGACACCAGCCCGTAGAGGCAGCATGGGACCATCATCTCTAATTTTTGGACATTAAGCAAACTCCCTTAAAGTTAAATTAACATTTAACCAAGAGGGGGACCTAATTGAATTTTTACGTTAGGTAGATTTTACAAAATGGTGGGAATTTAGGCAAAGATACAAACGTCCCAATTCTTAGTATGGCAGCAGCCCCTAGTGGTGATGATCCCGAAAAGAACCACCCCGCCCAGTATCTGAGAAGGCGCTTGCGCTGGAGGTATATCGGGTGGGTGACTGAGCCGGTAACAAAGCTTAAAACCTTGGGGGAGTACGTTAGTTGCCCCGAATCAAACCTTGTATCCCTAGGATCAGAGAGGAGGGACTGTTATAACGAGAAAGTCAATCCCCAGAAGCATCGCTTCCTAAGAACCACCAAAAAGACCAATTCCGGGCTTGCTGTTTTGTTGTCACTATAGTATATATTCTATTTTTGCCTGGCATGTGTAAAATCCACGCCAACCCATTTCTACCCAGAATTGCTCTAGCATGTATATTACACACGCCAAGCCAAAACTGAAAAGAATTAGCCTGGCGTGTCTAATAGACACACCAAACCATATTCTCCAGAATTTGGCCTGGCGCATGTAATACTCATGCCAAGTCTACCCTGGGTTAGGCAGCCCGAATCTGAGGCCAATCTTCACCTCCCCGAGTTCCCCGCTTAGTGGTTTAGCACCCCAAATAAATCCTGCACTCTTCAACACCCAACACGCCCCTGCCGATCAAAAGAGGGTAACTTCTTATTGACTTGCTCCGGGGGATCTGGTTATTTACGTTGATTCTCGTGCCTTCAATAGATCAAAGGGTTTTCCTTCGATTCTTTCGAAGTGTGTCGAGATCTCGCCACAGGGGATATTTAGGGTACAAACACAACTCAAAAGGGGAATTCCAAGGCCTCGGAACCCTTCATCATAAGGTATTTACTTGCCATTTTTTAAAATAAAAATAAATCAGAAGAAAAATAACATAAAAATCAAAAAAGAAAAGGAAAAACTTTGTGGTGTCGGCACAACGGCATCACCTTCCTCCTCCTCGTCTTGTAGAGGGAGGAGGAAACTTTACGGGCCCCATCCGAGGCACCCATACTCAACCTGTCACCAAGCCATGTCGTGGGCAGTGGATCCAGCATACGCCAATCCCGACTCATCCCCACCACACTCCCCAACTCATTCCCATTTGGGAGAGACTTTTACCTCCATCCCACTCACCCAACCACCATTTACTATCACTGGACCCTTCAGTGCACCCATCTTCCCGTCCGCACCCATCTAAAATTTATCCCTCTCCCCACCCACATCCACTCCAAATCCATCCACATCCACCCCGCATACATTTCGTTTTTCACCCCATTTCCCCTCGAATCCAAACAACCCTAATCTTCCCCCCTCACCCATCACCCAAAATCGATCCTATGTGTCATCACACTCTCCTTGCCTCAAACCAAAACTCACCTCATCTTCCTACCACCTCCAACATACCCCCATCATCCCCATCTAACCCAAACATGACACATTACTTCACATACACCCAAGCCATGAGTAATCCTCCCATATCCACCCAACATTCTTCCCCCAATCCCAATCCATCATACATCCCCTCATCAACCCAGGTCATGCCCAATTTTACCTGAGTCATGCACAACTCTCCCCATATACCCACCCCATCCATGCCACATGCCCCCTCCATCAGATGTACCCTTTGCATCCATCCCACCACCCAATCTGATGGCCATGATGGACGAGATGTGGAAGGCCTACACCATATGGAAGGCCTCTCATGATAGTCTCCCTCATGCACCCCTCATCAACCCATCCCATACACTAGCAAGTCTCCATGCCTCTTTTCCCCATGATCCCCATCAACCCCCCATCATCCATACCCTTCAAGCCCCCCATATACCGGGAGACTCGTTGAATGGGCACCAAGGCCCAATGGGCCAGACTCACTAAGGCCCAACGGGCCAGATCCACCAAGGCCCAATGGGCCAAACCCCTCAAAACACCATGATCCTAACCCATCTGGATCCTATGGTCCAAACCCATCTAAGCTCCTTACCCTATACCCAAGCCCAGCAAGCCCCAAGCCTTGGATCCTCATACCCATACCCTCTACAATTCCCTCACTCACTCACCCACAACCCTCATACTTGGCCCCAGGTGGGAACCCGGCACATACCCTTCACCAACCCCAATTCACCCATCCTCATTCACCTCAAGGTCATCCTCAAGTATTCCCCCAAACCCAATGACTTCATCAGGTCTTAACCCAAAATCCAAGTTCCACTCATCCTATCACCCCACAGAACTCCCCTCACATATAGTGGTCCCACCCAGCACCCATTCAGCTTGTTCTGCACCAACGGGAAAATCTCACCCCCACCCCACCATATGTAGACCCGCAGTATGAGGAGGATGAGATTAGGAATAGCGGAGCTTATGCAGGGGCACTCACCAACATCAATCCCCCATCCACAAACATTAACCCCTCAGTAGCACAAAGTGAATGGAGACCGACCGTTGAAAAGGTAGCCTCCCTGTCCAAAGAATCCAAGCAATTGAAAGAACCACTAGACAAGATCCAGAAGTAGTTGATGAAAATGGCTGGAACTGAGATCCACGCCACGATCTTTTCTAATTTATGCTTATTCTCTGAAGTCCCCTTACCCCCGAAATTCAAAGTGTTGACTTTTGACAAGTATAATGGCACGGGTAACCCCATCACACATCTCAAGTCCTACCGTGAGAACATGTGCTAGTACGGGGGAGATGAGCAGCTGCTCATAAAGGTTTTCCAAAAGAGCCTTACGGGTCCAGCTTTAAGGTGGTTCACATCACTTGAACCTTCCATGATCAAAATGTGGAAAGACTTGACCCATCTATTTTAAGAATAATATGTCTATAACATCGACATAGAACCATGCAAGTCTGATCTAGCCCGATTAAAGCAGAAGCCCGACAAAGCATTTTGTGATTACCTTGGGTGATGGAGGGCGCTAGTGTTGAGAACTGGAAAATACCATTTTTCACCCCTTAATCTGGGCCTTGATAGACCCTTGAGAGAACTAAATAAGTGTTTTAAGTGCCTATGTTGCAGCTAACAATAAAGACAGGCTTAACCATAAAAGCAGCTCAAAAGTGCCAAAAAGATAACAATCTATGTCAGTCCAAAGGAAGGAAGTGAAGAAACAACCTCATCAGCTGTGGAAAAGTCTAAAAGGAAGAGGCAAAGACCTGTAAGAGAAGCAGGGGACAATTCGAACAGAGAAATGCACTACAGAGTTCTTTTCAAAGAACACCCTGCTCAGAAGAACCTTGAACTCTGCGAAAAGGACTAAAACTCCAGGCGTAGCTTTCGAAGAGCATCTGAACTCCTCGAAGAGAAGATTGAACTTTGCGAAAAGGTCCCCAAGCTTTGCGAATAGATCTCCAGAAGTTACAGTTCTTTTTGAAAAGGTCTCCAATCTGTGCGAAAAGAGCTTCAGAAGTCACAGCACTTTGCGAAAAGACCCTTAAGCTTTGCGAAAAGGTATTCTGGAGATTCGCAGCTTTAACAAGGGTAATTCAGTAATCTATTGCACGCGTCCCAATGCATTTTTAAAACCCAAGGACATTCTGGAAGATTCTGAGCATGAACCAAAGGCATATTCCACCCCATGTGAACACCCAAAAATGAAATTACTTGGCGGGAACTTCTAGAAGCTCAAACAGATTTTTGAATTACATAACAGAATTGATGCCTCTGTTTCCTGATTGGCTGAACCAGATCAAGCATTTCTGATTGGCCAGAACAGATCTGGATCCTGGTGCTCGACTCCTATTGGTTGATACAAATCTATCCAATTCTGATTGGTTGATACACATCTGAGCTGGCTTAGGGAAAACTATAAATAGACGAACCATTTGCCCAATTTGGGTATCCAGATTTTGAGTTTCATTTCTAATCCCCCATTTCCCAGCCAGACAGTTTGTCTGAAATCCCTGTAATAGCTTCACTTTGAGTTGCAATTGAGAGCTGTGAGACGTTTCTATAATTCAAAAGAGAGTTGTATTCAAGACTACAAATCTGAGAGCTGTTTAAGCTGTGCTCTGTAATTGTAACGGTGGATTTGAAAAGGTTGCTGTAAACCATATTTTCTCAATTGGAATCATGTTAAGGGTTCCCTCTGATCTCCTTATTGCATTAGACTCCTTTAGATTTACTGTTTTTTATGCAATTTCCCTTGATTCATTAATCCTGTAAGAATTAGTGTTGGTAACCTAGTCTCTTACAGCATTTGTAGTGATGTTTCCTGTTCTGAATTAAGGATTTGGATTAATAACTATTGGATGGTTTGTGGGCATTAAAGTGGACAGACCATAGCCATAAGTATAGCCTAATCCTTGAATTAGATTTATCTCTCTTACATCTGCGCTTGTAGCCAGATGAAGAATGGATCACCTCTGCTGAACTGCAGTATTTCTCATTAGATTTCAAAGACCAAATCAGAGTTAGATATTACTTCTCCATCTTTGTTTCAATCACTCCCCCAACTCGAATCTGGATCATTTAGTTTAAATTTTCCTTTGTTTTTAGTTGGTTAAACGTGACAAATTCAAACCTCTCATCTTATCAGCTTTCTAGATAGGATAAGAAGCCAGATCTGGTAGCTCAGATCTGGAGGTTTATCTTAAATTTTAAATCAATTCCCTGTGGACGATCTTTTACTCACTTACATTTAAAACTTGCTACAATTGGCCCTGATCTTGCAGGCTAATTATGTTCTCTCTGTGCTGATATTTTCTTACTCTTTTTAATATTTAGTACAATGCATCATTTGCAAGTATGCTTTCAAAACACAAATAAATCATGCACACTAAGAAGTAACAACAAGTTTTTGGCGCCGCTGCCGGGGAATAGATTTTAAAATTGGTAGACCTAAGTTTTTCTATTTTGTAGATTTGATTTTTATTTTTTGCTTTAATCCTGCACTTTGCATACCAAGTGCTTGATTAAATGTCTACTGCAGTTTTATATAGAAAACCTGTGTTACTGCAGCAGAATTTTTTTTTTTTTTTTTTTTTTTCTGAGTTTTTATTCTTTGCTTTCTAGTTATTTGAATAAATGCTGCTGCCACTCTTTTGTCTTTTTGTCAAATTTGGGCAGTAGCCTGAGTTTTTCTTTTTATTTTTGTCAATACTTGAATAAGGTACTGCTGCAGTTTTTGGATTTTTGCAGATCTGGAGCAGCCGTCCAACAAGGAGCATCTGGACCAAAGCTGGAGCAGATCTGCTTGAGTTTGCATCCCCTTCTCCTTTGCATTCATTTTCTATTTTTAAATTTTTGAGAACCAGCAGTTCTGTTGTGTTTAATGTTTGTTTTGATTATAATTTCTGCTGTCTTTTAGGCATGCTGATTTGTTTCTCATTATTTTCAGCAGTAGTAAATAAGGGCTCTTGTTGAGCCCGGGCTGATCCAAAACAAGTAAAAAATATATATATATAGAAAATTATAAAAACAAAAAAAAAAATATATATATATATATATATATATAGATATCTTCCGGATGGGGTGTTTTTCTCCATTTGCATCCACCTTTCCCATCTGGCCCTGCTGAGATCATTTTTTCTTTTTTAGGAATCATGTAGGATAATGAATTGTGGATCATAGGCTGTTTTGAATATTCAATGGACCCACTGATTTTATTTTCCTTCGAGATTTCTTCATCATAAATGGGTCTCAGCTGTGTGTGAACCCTGTTTTTAATATGTGCTCCCATGCTTCATTATTTTTTTTATTCATACACATCATCAACAAAGGGGTCAGTCTTATGAATCTTGCTTTTCACTGTATTCCTGCTAATCATTTTTATAATCACTTAGATTCATAAGTATCTCAGGCTTTTGGGTTTGTTTCTTTGGGCTTAGGATATATCATTTGGCATTAGATTTTCTGTTTTAGGAATTTTAGTTTCAAATTCTGTTTTTAGATCGCTGATTTTTTTTTCTTTCTTAGGTTAGTGTGTCCTCGTTTTACTGATTTTCGTCATTTTTCTGTGAGTATACTTACTTTATAACTTTGTTTTCCTATTTTGCATTCACAAATTCTATTTTTTTTTGTATCAACACTTTTCTTTTTCTTTTTTTAACTTTGTATTCAGTCCCTTACCTTGCTTTTACTGTTTCTCTGTTACTAGCATTAGTTTCCTTCCATTTGCTTTGCAGTTCTTTTATTTTTCTGATCATATATTTAGTTTTTAGATTTTATTTTGTAGCAGTTCTAGCTTAGTTTGTTATTTTTCTATTTTATCAGTCATTTCCTATATTTATATAGCATTTTTTTTTCCCTTTTCCCGCTCATATATTCAGTGTTATTTTCTTTATTTTCTGCTGCACATAGCTGCAAATTTCCTGCTGCCCCTCATTTCTCAGTGTCTAGAACATTGAGGACAATGTTCATCTTAGGTTTGGGGGTATGGCAGGTATGCCAATAAAATAAGTTAATGCTTGATGCAGCTTATGATCAGCAGAATTTTTGAAAATGAAGTAATCTCACACCTGTTGTTTTTTTTAAATGAGGAAGTTAAAACTTTTTAAAATTAATTTCTAGTGTAATTCTAATACTTTCATGAAGTGAATGTCAGAAAATTTCCAAAAGAAAATTGATGTTTTAATAAACCTAAAAAGAGAGAAACCAGTGATGATATACCTCAAGAATTTGATAGAAAACCACACCCAGTGAGATTTGGACCTAAAATGTATTCTTTGGAGGTATAAATTGGCAGTTTTTTCTGCTCTAGGGACTGTTTGAACCAGCCTGTTATCACTAGAAGTTACACATATCCAAGTTAAAATATCTTGACAGCAATCATGATATTAAAGACATGATGTAAGGCCTCCTTTTGGACAGTTTGAACTTCAAAAAGCCCAACCTTTTGAAACTGCCCTTGATACACACCAATTGAGCTTTATAAATCCAAGATTTCTTTGAAACCTCATCAACCTCATTTAGCCTAACCCTCACTCTGAGAATTCAGAAGGTAAAGGAAAGAAAGCTGAAGAAAGGTGAGTTGGGTAACAGTTTGGTAAAAGAAAAAGAAAAATAATTGAAGGCAATGATGTATCAGCAGAAGAAATGTGGCATTCCAGTCAATGTTGATTTAAAAAAAAAAAGAAAAGGAGAAGGCATTTCATTGGAAGTTTGAAAAAGAAAGAGAAAAAGATGGCCACTTTGGCTCTGAAAATTCAAAGAAGAAGATGAAATTGTGCTGAATTGAAAAAGGTGTGTCTATCACCTCCTTACCTTGACTGACTTCTCATTTTTGAACTCCATTCCACCCCTTTATTCTTGATAAATTTCACCCATAAGCCACATTACAACCCAAGTTAAAGTCCTTACTGATCAATGATGGATTGAGCTGTCACATGGAGATAAGGATTTGTGTAATCTATGGTGAAAAAAGTAGTAAATTCATAACTGAAAAGCAATGCCTATGCTCCTGCTTACATTCCTATTTGAGGACTGTAATTGCTCTTGAGCTATGTGAAATAGTGCAACCCTCATATTTGTATGGTGAGTGAAAACCTTGGTGAGAGTTGAGTTTGAAATCAAATTATTTGGGGTAATATCAAAAACTGAATTTTCAAATAGAAGGCAAGCTTTTCATTGATTTTTCTTGTAAAAACTTTTTGACACCAACTAAGTGAATGGTAAAGGAATTACAGCAGAATTTTAGTTTTGAACTGCTGTTTTCTTGAAAATCTTCTTACAACTTTGGTTGATGCGGTGTGAATAATCTGATTGGATGAAAGTTTGCTTTAACAGAACTGCATTGATCTTAACTTATTTATTGGAGAAGTTTGTGGGTACCTTCACTGAAAACCCTCAGGAGACTTCACTCCTCCACTAGGGATCACCTAGGGGTTTAAAAGGCTTGTTGCATATGCTAAATGCAACTGTGCTCCCTACAAAAATGGCTTTTCATTCTAATTTTAAATTTTGTCTTTGCTCAGGGACTAGCAAAGCTTAGGTTTGGGGGTGTGTTGAGAACTGGAAAATACCATTTTTCACCCATTAATCTGGGCCTTGATAGACCCTTGAGAGAACTAAATAAGTATTTTAAGTGCCTATGTTGCAGCTAACAATAAAGACAGGCTTAACCATAAAAGCAGCTCAAAAGTGTCAAAAAGATGACAATCCATGTCAGTCCAAAGGAAGGAAGTGAAGAAACAACCTCATCAGCTGTGGAAAAGTCTAAAAGGAAGAGGCAAAGACCATGAAGAGAAGCGAGGACAATTCGAATAGGAAATGCACTACAAAGTTCTTTTCAGAAAGAACACCTCAGACTGCTCAGAAGAACCTTGAACTCTGCGAAAAGGACTAAAACTCCAGGCGTAGCTTTCGAAGAGCATCTGAACTCCTCGAAGAGAAGATTGAACTTTGCGAAAAGGTCCCCAAGCTTTGCGAATAGATCTCCAGAAGTTACAGTTCTTTTCGAAAAGGTCTCCAATCTGTAAAAGAGCGAAGTCACAAAGATTTTATGAAAGACCCTTAAGCTTTGCGAAAAGGTATTCTGGAGATTCGCAGCTTTAACAAGGGTAATTCAGTAATCTGTTGCACGCGTCCCAATGCATTTTTAAAACCCAAGGACATTTCGAAAGATTCTGAGCACGAACCAAAGGCATATTCCACCCCATGTGAACACCCAAAAATGAAATTACTTGGTGGGAACTTCTAGAAGCTCAACCAGATTTTTGAATTACATAACAGAATTGATGCCTCTGTTTCCTGATTGGCTGAACCAGATCAAGCATTTCTGATTGGCCAGAACAGATCTGGATCCTGGTGCTCGACTCCTATTGGTTGATACAAATCTATCCAATTCTGATTGGTTGATACACATCTGAGCTGGCTTAGGGAAAACTATAAATAGACGAACCATTTGCCCAATTTGGGTATCCAGATTTTGAATTTCATTTCTAATCTCCCATTTCCCAGCCAGACAGTTTGTCTAAAATCCCTGTAATAGCTTCACTTTGAGTTGCAATTGAGAGCTGTGAGACGTTTCTGTAATTCAAAAGAGAGTTGTATTCAAGACTACAAATCTGAGAGCTGTTTAAGCTGTGCTCTGTAATTGTAACGGTGGATTTGAAAAGGTTGCTGTAAACCGTATTTTCTCAATTGGAATCATGTTAAGGGTTCCCTCTGATCTCCTTATTGCATTAGACTCCTTTAGATTTACTATTTTTTATGCAATTTCCCTTGATTCATTAATCCTGTAAGAATTAGTGTTGGTAACCTAGTCTCTTACAGCATTTGTAGTGACGTTTCCTGTTCTGAATTAAGGATTTGGATTAATAACTATTGAATGGTTTGTGGCCATTAAAGTGGACAGACCATAGCCATAAGTGTAGCCTAATCCTTGAATTAGATTTATCTCTCTTACATTTACGCTTGTAGCCAGATGAAGATTGGATCACCTCTGCTGAACTGCAGTATTTCTCATTAGATTTCAAAGACCAAATCAGAGTTAGATATTACTTCTCCATCTTTGTTTCAATCACTCCCCCAACTCGGATCTGGATCATTTAGTTTAAATTTTCCTTTGTTTTTAGTTTGTTAAACGTGACAAATTCAAACCTCTCATCTTATCAGCTTTCTAGATAGGATAAGAAGCCAGATCTGGTAGCTCAGATCTGGAGGTTTATCTTAAATTTTAAATCAATTCCCTGTGGACGATCTTTTACTCACTTACATTTAAAACTTGCTACAATTGGCCCTGATCTTGCAGGCTAATTATGTTCTCTCTGTGCTGATATTTTCTTACTCTTTTTAATATTTAGTACAATGCATCATTTGCAAGTATGTTTTCAAAACACAAATAAATCATGCACACTAAGAAGTAACAACAAGTTTTTGGCGCCGCTGCCAGGGAATAGATTTTAAAATTGGTAGACCTAAGTTTTTCTATTTTGTAGATTTGATTTTTATTTTTTGCTTTAAACCTGCACTTTGCATACCAATTGCTTGATTAAATGTCTACTGCAGTTTTATATAGAAAACCTGCTTTACTGCAGCAGAATTTTTTTTTTTTTTTTTTTTCTGAGTTTTTATTCTTTGCTTTCTAGTTATTTGAATAAATGCTGCTGCCACTCTTTTGTCTTTTTGTCAAATTTGGGCGTGCTTTGAGTTTTCTTTTTATTTTGTCAATACTTGAATAAGGTAATGCGGCTTTTGGATTTTTGCAGATCTGGAGTCATTCAACAAGGAGCATCTGGACTAAAGTGGAGCAGATCTGCTTGAGTTTGCATCCTTCTCCTTTGCATTCATTTTCTATTTTAAATTTTTGAGAACCAAATATTCTGTTTAATGTTTGTTTTGATTATAATTTATGCTGTCTTTTAGGCATGCTGATTTGTTTCTCATTATTTTCAGCAGTAGTAAATAAGGGCTCTTGTTGAGCCCGGGCTGATCCAAAACAAGTAAAAAAAATATATATATAGAAAATTATAAAAACAAAAAAAATATATATATATATATAGATATCTTCCGGATGGGCTGTTTTTCTCCATTTGCATCCACTTTTCCCATCTAGCCCTGCTGAGATCATTTTTTCTTTTTTAGGAATCATGTAGGATAATGAAAAGTGGATCATAGGCTATTTTGAATATTCAATGGACCCACTGATTTTATTTTCCTTCGAGATTTCTTCATCATAAATGGGTCTCAGCTGTGTGTGAACCCTATTTTTAATATGTGCTCCCATGCTTCATTATTTTTTTTATTCATACACATCATCAACAAAGGGGTCAGTCTTATGAATCTTGCTTTTCACTGTATTCCTGCTAATCATTTTTATAATCACTTAGATTCATAAGTATCTCAGGCTTTTGGGTTTGTTTCTTTGGGCTTAGGATATATCATTTGGCATTAGATTTTCTGTTTTAGGAATTTTAGTTTCAAATTCTGTTTTTAGATCGCTGATTTTTTTTTCTTTCTTAGGTTAATGTGTCCTCGTTTTACTGATTGTCGTCATTTTTCTGTGAGTATACTTACTTTATAACTTTGTTTTCCTATTTTGCATTCACAAATTCTGTTTTTTTTTGTATCAACACTTTTCTTTTTCTTTTTTTAACTTTGTATTCAGTCCCTTACCTTGCTTTTACTGTTTCTCTGTTACTAGCATTAGTTTCCTTCCATTTGCTTTGCAGTTCTTTTATTTTTCTGATCATATATTCAGTTTTTAGATTTTATTTTGTAGCAGTTCTAGCTTAGTTTGTTATTTTTCTGTTTTATCAGTCATTTCCTATATTTATATAGCATTTTTTTTTCCCTTTTCCCGCTCATATATTCAGTGTTATTTTCTTTATTTTTCTTTATAGCTGCAAATTTCCTGCTGCCCCTCGTTTCTCAGTGTCTAGAACATTGAGGACAATGTTCATCTTAGGTTTCGGGGTATGGCAGGTATGGCAATAAAATAAGTTAATGCTTGATGCAGCTTATGATCAGCAGAATTTTTGAAAATGAAGTAATCTCACACCTGTTTTTTTTAAAAATGAGGAAGTTAAAACTTTTTAAAATTAATTTCTATTGTAATTCTAATACTTTCATGAAGTGAATGTCAGAAAATTTCCAAAAGAAAATTGATGTTTTAGTAAACCTAAAAAGAGAGAAACCATTGATGGTATACCTCAAGAATTTGATAGAAAACCACACCCAGTGAGATTTGGACCTGAAATGTATTCTTTGGAGGTATAAATTGGCAGTTTTTTCAGCTCTAGGGACTGTTTGAACCAGCCTGTTATCACTAGAAGTTACACATATCCAAGTTAAAATATCTTGACAGCAATCATGATATTAAAGACATGATGTAAGGCCTCCTTTTGGACAGTTTGAACTTCAAAAAGCCCAACCTTTTAAAGCGCCTTGATACACCAATTGAGCTTTATAAATCCAAGATTTCTTTGAAACCTCATCAACCTCATTTAGCCTAACCCTCACTCACGAGAATTGAAGGTAAAGGAAAGAAAATGAAGAAAGGTGAGTTGGGTAGCAGTTTGGTAAAGAAAAAGAAAAATAATTGAAGGCAATGATGTATCGCCAGAAGAAATGTGGCATTCCCAATGTTGATTTAAAAAAAAAAAAAAAGAAGGCATTTCATTGGAAGTTTGAAAAGAAAGAGAAAAAGATGGCCACTTTGGCTCGAAAATTCAAAGAAGAAGATGAAATTGTCTTTGAATTGAAAAGGTGTGTCTATCACCTCCTTACCTTGGGACTTCTCATTTTGAACTCCATTCCACCTTTATTCTTGATAAATTTCACCCATAAGCCACATTACAACCCAAGTTAAAGTCCTTCTTGATCAATGATGGATTGAGTCACATGGAGATAAGGATTTGTGTAATCTATGGTGAAAAAAGTAGTAAGTTCATAACCTGAAAAGCAATGCCTATGCTCTCGCACATTCCTATTTGAGGACTGTAATTGCTCTTGAGCTGTGTGAAATAGTGCAACCCTCATATTTGTATGGTGAGTGAAAACCTTGGTGAGAGTTGAGTTTGAAATCAAATTATTTGGGGTAACATCAAAAACTGAATTTTCAAATAGAAGGCAAGCTTTTCATTGATTTTTCTTGTAAAAACTTTTTGACACCAACTAAGTGAATGGTAAAGGAATTACAGCAGAATTTTAGTTTTGAACTGCTATTTTCTTGAAAATCTTCTTACAACCTGACTGATGCAGGTGTGAATAATCTGATTGGATGAAAGTTTGCTTTAACAGAACTGCATTGATCTTAACTGATTTATTGGAGAAGTTTGTGGGTACCTTCACTGAAAACCCTCAGGAGACTTCACTCCTCCACTAGGGATCACCTAGGGTTTTAAAAGGCTTGTTGCATATGCTAAATGCAACTGTGCTCCCTACAAAAATGGCTTTTCATTCTATTTCTAAATTTTGTCTTCGCTCAGGGACTAGCAAAGCTTAGGTTTGGGGGTGTGTTGAGAACTGGAAAATACCATTTTTCACCCCTTAATCAGGGCCTTGATAGACCCTTGAGAGAACTAAATAAGTGTTTTAAGTGCCTATGTTGCAGCTAACAATAAAGACAGGCTTAACCATAAAAGCAGCTCAAAAGTGCCAAAAAGATGACAATCCATGTCAATCCAAAGGAAGGAAGTGAAGAAACAACCTCATCAGCTGTGGAAAAGTCTAAAAGGAAGAGGCAAAGACCTGTAAGAGAAGCAGGGGACAATTCGAACAGAGAAATGCACTACTGAGTTCTTTTCAGAAAGAACCTCGTGACCGTAGAAGAACCTTGAACTCTGAAAAGGACTAAAACTCAAAGCGTAGCTTTCAAGAGCATCCGAACTCCTTGAAGAGAAGATTGAACTTTCGAAAAGGTCCCCAAGCTTTGCGAATAGATCTCCGTGGTTCTGATTCTTTTCGAAAAGGTCTCCAATGTCAATCGAAAAGAGCTTTGAAGTCACAAACACTTTGCGAAAAGACCCTTAAGCTTTGCGAAAAGGTATTACGGAGATTCACTTTAACAAGGTAATTCAAGAATTTGTTGCACGTCCCAATGCGTTTTAAAACCCAAGGACATTCCGGAAGATTCTGAGCACAAACCAAAGGCATATTCCACCCCATGTGAACACCCAAAGATGAAATTACTTGGCGGGAACTTCTAGAAGCTCAAACAGATTTTTGAATTACATAACAGAATTGATGCCTCTGTTTCCTGATTGGCTGAACCAGATCAAGCATTTCTGATTGGCCAGAACAGATCTGGATCCTGGTGCTCGACTCCTATTGGTTGATACAGATCTATCCAATTCTGATTGGTTGATACACATCTGAGCTTAGGGAAAACTATAAATAGACGAACCATTTGCCCAATTTGGGTATCCAGATTTTGAGTTTCATTTCTAATCCCCCATTTCCCAGCCAGACAGTTTGTCTGAAATCCCTGTAATAGCTTCACTTTGAGTTGCAATTGAGAGCTGTGAGACGTTTCTGTAATTCAAAAGAGAGTTGTATTCAAGACTACAAATCTGAGTCGCTAAGTCGCGCTCTGTAATTATAACGGTGGATTTGAAAAGGTTGCTGTAAACCGTATTTTCTCAATTGGAATCATGTTAAGGGTTCCCTCTGATCTCCTTATTGCATTAGACTCCTTTAGATTTACTGTTTTTTATGCAATTTCCCTTGATTCATTAATCCTGTAAGAATTAGTGTTGGTAACCTAGTCTCTTACAGCATTTGTAGTGATGTTTCCTGTTCTGAATTAAGGATTTGGATTAATAACTATTGGATGGTTTGTGGCCATTAAAGTGGACAGACCATAGCCATAAGTGTAGCCTAATCCTTGAATTAGATTTATCTCTCTTACATCTGCGCTTGTAGCCAGATGAAGATTGGATCACCTCTATTTGAGCAGTATTTCTCATTAGATTTCAAAGACCAAATCAGAGTTAGATATTACTTCTCCATCTTTGTTTCAATCACTCCCCCAACTCGGATCTGGATCATTTAGTTTAAATTTTCCTTTGTTTTTAGTTTGTTAAACGTGACAAATTCAAACCTCTCATCTTATCAGCTTTCTAGATAGGATAAGAAGCCAGATCTGGTAGCTCAGATCTGGAGGTTATCTTAAATTTTAAATCAATTCCCTGTGGACGATCTTTTACTCACTTACATTTAAAACTTGCTACAATTGGCCTTGATCTTGCAGGCTAATTATGTTCTCTCTGTGCTGATATTTTCTTACTCTTTTTAATATTTAGTACAATGCATCATTTGCAAGTATGTTTTCAAAACACAAATAAATCATGCACACTAAGAAGTAACAACAGCTAGCCTCTCAGGTCAGAAACAAAATACCTGATGACAAGCAGATTGAAATTATATCAAAGAACACCTTGCCAGTCATCTCAAACTTTTTGGTATACCAATAACAATCCAGTTTTGCTAATTTTGTTAGAAATGCCAATCATTGTGAGGATGCGATAAGAGAAGGGTGTTTGAATAAAAATACAAACAGCGGGTCTGTTAAAGAAATGAAAGAAGAATCAGGGCATATGTGCAGACAGTTGGCAACATGTGACCCATTATCAGCACACCCCCTTTCCAATTTAGGGTAGCTCAACCAACCCCATCCAGAAGTGAGTCGATGCAGGAATCGAAAATAGCCAGGGAGCACAGATGACCCCAGAACAAAGAAAAGCCCATTTTGATCGAGTCTTCACACCATTGGCAGTCGTTGAACATTCTTTTGCCATTGTTAATTGAAAAGGGCCTAGTCACAGCACTTCAGCCACGACCACCGCCGAATTTGATCCCAAGAAATTATTACCCTAACACCCATTGTAACTTCCATTAGGGACCGGGCCTTCCGACTGATCATTATTTCCCTTTGAAACATGCAATACAATACTTGATAGAGGCCTATAAAATCATCCATCCCGCACTTCCCCAAGCCAACCAACATGCCAACATTCACTAGGTATCGCTACCCTCTCACCCACCTGGTGGGGCAGGCCCGAGACCAACTGTCAGCATGGAAGAGGAGGATGACGAGGAGTTTGATCCGTCGGATTACATTCATGTCCAGGAAGATTTCATAGCACCACAACAGAGAGGTTGAGAAGATAGAAGTATTAGGGTGATTGAACCCTTGAATCTGGCTGATTACTTCCCAATCCCCACACCACAAGCAGAACCCTTAGATCTTAGGGTATATTTTCCATTTCCAACTCTCGTCAACTATGTCCAAATCAATTCCTACCAACCATACACCACCACACCAGCCAACTATCCACCGACCAATTGTGTCCCCCATCCCCCCTCCATCACCCATTAGTTATTAATGGCCCACCCCCCATCACATCACCCCCAATCCAATCATCCGCGATCTTCACCAACCCTATTTGGCCCACCTTCCCCACCCTTCCAGAAGTTCACCACATGATCCCCACCCATCCCAATCCATTGGTGTAAGCATCTCAGGTATCCCCTAGTGCCCCGTTCCAGATCCCGGGGCTGACTTACGATCCCCATCAAGTCCCACTTAGTTATAATCAAACAGATATTAATGCTGGCTGCAGTAAGGAGGGGTCAGTAGACTTCATCACCAAATCAGGAAAAATTTCCAAGCAACCAGACACACCAGTACCAACTCCAGCCTGACCAGAGGGAAAGAAGGATACCACTGCGGTAAACCCATTTGAGAAAATGAGCAGAGAGCACATACTTGAAACCCAGTTCAGGAGAATGCCAACCCATATCTGAGTCTGGGATCTATTAATGACGTCCCCGCTTTATTTCCAAGCTTTGATGGGGGCATTAAAAAATGCACATGTATCTCTCCAAGTGAGCCTAGATGAGGTCGGGCAGATAATCGAGCAGGTGATGGCTCCTAATGCCATCTCTTTTTCGGATGCTGATTTACCAGAGGAGGAAAATAATCATTTTAAATCGCTCAATATTATTATATAGACTGGAAATATGATAATCCCATTAGTGTTGATTGACAATGGGTTTGCTTTGATGTGTGCCCTATGAGATTTGCTACCAAAATATGGGTAGATCTGTGTATGTTGAGACCGACAAACACTAGCGCCAGAGGCTTTGATAACACAAGATGAGAGATAATGGACGAAGTTGACCTTGAGCTCGTAATTGAGCCATTGACCTTTTCCATACTGTTCCAAGTAATGGACATCAAATCCTCCTTCAACCTGTTATTAGGGCGCCCTTAGTTACATGAATTTGGGGCGATCCCGTCGACACTGCATCAAAAGCTTAAATTTATGTCTGGGCAAAAGGTAATCACCATCATAGGGAAAGCGCATCACAAAAGAGAAAAAACCATCCACAACATTGAGAACCCCAAAGTACTAGATGTGTCGCACACCACCAAAGATACGAACCTCCACAGTTTTGAATATGAGATATCGGCGGTAGTCCCGGAGCCCCCAAAAAGCATCACCTTGAAAATCGGCGGCGAGATGGTGGCAGCTATAGCCATGCTCCAGAAATGGGGCTATCAAAAAGGAAAGAGATTCAGACCCCGATTACAAGGAAGGGGAGAGCCAGTCCAGGTTAAGGCCGGGCAGCAGATTAGATTTGGGTTAGGCTATAAGCTCATAGAAGAAGAGGTGCGAGAAGCTAAGGAAAAGACCCAAACCATTACCGCAGCAAGAGCCAACGGAATAAACCTGGAAGAGAAACCCCATCCTAGACCTCACATCCAAAATACCTTGGTGAGCACAGGGATCATAAAGATAGATCAGAACGGGGAAACGCAGTTAACCCCATACAAACTGACCGCTCCTGTCCACCCCACCAATTCCCAAATTATCCCTCCCAACTTGAAAATAGACCTGACCACTTTGTCCCTTTTCAACGAAGAGTTTTCCCTACCCGCACAATCTCCCCCTGTGGTAAACCACCACAGGACCTTGCCAACTCTTGCCGATAGAATCTCAGACAAACTCGAGATCAACATGATGGAGCCTGACTCTAAGGAACCATATCAGCCAACCTCCTCCATCAGAACAGGTAAAGGTGAAGCACGGTAGGTAAGGCATTGGCCATCCATGCCCCAAACTCTAGAAGTGGCAAGTGGCCTAAAATTCGGCACCCATTTCTAAGAAAAAAACTACCTATAAAAAGTGAGTTTAACCTTTGGCAGGCAACACTGCATGTATAGAGACTCGCCCCGCCAAGGGCCGATCCTTGAAGAAAAAGAAAAAATAGAAAAAATAGAAAAAGAAAATGTCAAAAATATGAAAAAAACATAAAATAATCCAAAAATATTGTCTTTTAAAATTCTCAAGAAAATCAAAGAAAAGGATGTCTTAATTAAAAAACCCGTCCCACATGAAATCGACCCCTTTCCTGTAGAAATACAAGAAGAGGTAGCAGTCACGAGTCTGGATAAGGAAATCCCTACTAAGGAGCTTCCCAATGAACTCCTTCAGCGATTTACTGATTGTGAGAATGGTCCTACCCCGATCATTGAAGAAATAGAGGATGTCAACCTGGGTACAAAGGAGGTTCCCAAGATCACCAAAATTAGAACATCGCTATCTCCCGAGGAAAGAAGAAGCATGATTGATTTCCTTTGGTCATACCAAAACGTCTTTGCATGGTCGTATCAGGATATGTCTAGTTTGGATACTGATTCTGTCAAGCATGAGTTGCCATTGTATACCGATGTTAAGCCAGTCAAGCAGAAGTTGAGGCACCTCAAACCAGAATGGATGTTGAAGGTGAAAGATGAGGTCATCAAGCAGTACGACGCGGGATTTCTCATGGTCTCTAAGTAGCCGTAGTGGCTAACCAATATCGTCCCTGCACCAAAGAAAGATGGAATGGTTTGCATGTGCATCGACTTCAAAAATGTGAACAAGGCAAGCCCGAAGGATGATTTCTCGTTGCCACACATCGATATCTTGGTGGATAACACTGCCAGGCATGGAATGCTCTTGTTTATGGATGGATTTTTTAGATACAATTATATCAAGATGGCAGAAGTGGACCGTGAGAAAACAATATTCATCACTCCATGGGAAACTTTCTGCTACCTAGTCATGCCATTCGGGTTGAAGAATCTTGGGGTGACATATCAGAGGACAATGACAGAACTATTCCATGATATGATGCACCAAGAAATTGAGGTGTATGTTGATGACATGATCACCAAATCACCAAAATGAAGTGACCATTTGGTAAATCTTCAAAGGCTATTTGAGAGGCTGAGAAAATACAGGTTGCGCCTGAACCCTCAGAAGTGCCCATTTGGTGCTGTGTCAAGAAAACTATTGGGCTTCATTGTCAATAGGAGAGGCATCGAGGTTGACCCAATCAAGGTAAAAGCCATCATCAAAATGCCACCCCCATCTACAGAGAAAGAAGTCAGAGGTTTCTTGGGCATAATACAATACATTAGTCGATTCATTGTGCAACTGACTCCTTTCTGGACACTGATCTTCAAACTACTGAGAAAGGATTCGCCATTCAAATGGAATGATGATTGTCAAGTAGCATTCAACATAATTAAAGGTTACCTCCTCAACCCACCAGTTTTGGTGCCGCCCGAGCCCGAGAGACCACTCTTAATGTATCTCTACACGACGGAAGTATAGATGGGATGTGTTCTCGAGCAGCATGATGAAATCAGAAGAAGAGAGCAGGCCATTTATTACTTGAGCAAGAAATTTATTGATTACGCGACACACTATTCTCATTTAAAAAAAGCATGCCTGGCTCTTGTATGGGCTACCTAGAGGCTCCCCCACTACTTGGTATCCCAAGCAATTCTACTCCTAGCGCGAATGGATCCATTAAAGTACCTATTTGAGAAGCCAACTCTCACTGGCTGAATTGCACGCTACCAACTTCTCCTATTGGAATTTGACATCACATACGTCACACAGAAGTTGATCAAAGTGTAGGCACTCGCCGATCATCTTGTCGAGAACCCTTTACCTGATTATGAGCCTTTGAGAACTGAATTCTCATATGAGGAAATCTTGTTCATGACAGAGGATGATACGAAAAAAATAGAGGAATCCTGGGTAATGCACTTTGACGAGGTAGTGTTTGCCTTCCCTCAAATGAGGTTCTAAAATCATCAATAAAACTATGCAGAACACACTCACACAGACCTGCAAGTAATCAGGGTCTGTTGTAGCAAGTTTTACAAAGATGGTGAATAAGGGAATGTCCACAGGGAGGTTGGTTTTAAAATATAATAAATCTCCATATTTGTATTCGATCTAGCACCCTAACTAATGCCACGTTATCTAAAAGATAGGGGAGAGGTTTAAACTGGATTGTCGCTTAAGCAAAGCTAAAATTAAACATAGACTAACTTGGATCAAGTTTAGGATCTTAGATATTGCAAGGGAAAGAGGTAAAAAATAGAAAATGGATAAGAGTAGCCTGGAGATTGGTTTTCACTGAAATCAGATTCAATTAATTATGCTACAGAAGTTCAAAGCACACAATTCCCTCAACTGGCAATAAGCACAGCTGCAGGGTATAAACTCCACTTCGAATCACAGGATCCACCTGGTCTTAAGGCTATGATCTATCCACTTTAATGGTCACAGACCATCCTATAGACTTTATCGAATCCATGGATTTGCAGTAGACGAATCCAATTGGAGCCTGCGCTTGGACTAATCTTAAGGTTATGATCTGTCCACTTTAATTGTCACAGACCATCCTAGGGATCTCCTCCAAAGCTAAGACCTCAATTAGAACAATTAAAACCACTATAGATGCTGCAATTCCCAGGTCACAGACTCAAGGAATCACAGGAGTATTAGATCCAGGGAGATCGGGTGGTATCCAAGAGGCCTACTAGTTAAGTGGGTGAGCTGATCTACAGACTCCTCTACCCAAATCGGATCGATCACCAAGTGGAACCAAAGGAACTTTAGATCTAATTAAAGCATTAAAAACAACATTAACATTGCAATCAACGTCACTCTACAATGGAAACACTCTCAGATCTGTAGTCTATGCAGCTAGGAACCTTCAATAGCACTCTTAACCTTACCATATTACAGATCTAACTTCTCTCCTCGCTACTCCAAGGGAATTAGCCAACCATGGTTGGGCTAAAGGTGGGAAAATAGAATTTCTCTGCAAGCTCTAATCTCTAGAATTTGGCTCAGATCTCGATCTCCCCCAATTGAAATTAGGGGTCTCTATATATAGCTTTCTCCTTTGTTTTTCTTGCCAAAAATCCCTTCTAGAAGGTCCTCAGAGTTTGTTAGAGTTCTGTAAGAGCACGTGGGTCGGTTAAGGTTTCCTAGGGCATCTTCTAGAACCGTCGTGCCGGTCACCAAGTGCCTTGAGTTGCGTGCAGCAGGTCACCAAATCACAATGTATGCACAGGTGAATTTCTGAGAAGTTCTGCACACGATTTTGACAGGTTCAAGAAACTTTCGACAGGTTCAAATAGAGCATTTTGGTCCTTTCGCTAGGTTCTCAGATCTCTTTGATAGGTTCCGATTGGATGAGCCTTCTCTTAGAGTTTCAGCATTCTCAGCCCTTGGCCTGGAGTATTCGATAGGTTGGAGGGGCTCTTCAACGGGTTGGGGAATTGTTTCGACAGGCTCCGCTCTGCATGCCACCATTTCGATAGGGTTGCTCTCACTCCTATCGAAAGGCTCAAGTTCCCTTCAAGGTTCTATTCCAGCACCTTCATCTCTATAGGTTTGAAGAAACCATTCGATAGGTTCCTGTGATGCCTCATGCAGGTTTTCGATGGGATGATTTCTTCCTTCCTTTCAGTTGCTCGATAGGTTCTTGGATCCTATCGAACTCCTCAATCCACACGAATCCATTCTTCTTCTGCCTTCAGGTCCTATCGAAAACCTCTTCCACTACACGAATTCTTCCTTTCTTTACTTTCAGCTCCTGTCGAAGTCTTCAGGTGACCAATTGATAGGATGTTTTCAGCCTGTTTTTACTTCCTTCGCCTTGCCCCGCTATAGCCATGCGCTCTAAGGATCCAGTGATGTGCTACCCTCTGGTGTGCTGTTGATGAGTTTGTCCTGTGCTAAGAGATAGCCCCTTTTTGGGCATTCTTGAGTGGTTTTCTGTATTAGTGTCCTTTTTCATTGCTGTCAACAAAGTGCACTTGACAAAAGCTTATTAGTGTGCTCACAGGTCTATAAATGGTCAGGTTAAAGGGTGAAAAGTGGCATTTTTCACCACTTAACATACCCCCAAACCTAAGCTTTGCTAGTCCCTGAGCAAAGGAAAATAATAAAAAAAAAGAATTAAAATGCCACTTTCGTAGGGAGCACGGATGCATTTAGCATATGCACCAAGCCTTTTAAACCCCTAGGTGATCCCTAGTGGAGGAGTGAAGTCTCCTGAGGGTTTTCAGTGAAGGTACCCACAAACTTCTCCAATAAGGTTAGTTAATAATAGTGCATCCTGCTAAACAGAGTTTCAGTGAACTAGAATAAATTCTCATCATGTCTTTTCAGTTCTAGAGGGTTTTCAGCAGAAAAATCACCAACTTAAAACATGATGTTTTGCAGTAATTCCTTCATCATCAATCGATTCATGTCAAGGCATTATGTCTGAAGATTGATGCATGGCTCACTTTCACTTGAGAATTCTGTTTTTATACTACCCCCATCAAATTGGATTTCAGGCCCAAGTCTCACCAGGGCTATTAGATCACAACAAAAAAAATGAAGGGTGTAGAATTTCACACAGCTCAAGAGCAGTTACAGTCCTCAAATAGGGCTGTAAGCATGCGCATAGGCATTGCTCTAATTTCTGAAATTTTCTAACTCTTTTCACCATAGATTAGACAGATCCTTATCTCCACATGACATCTCAATCTATTTCAGATCAGTAAGGTCTTTTCATTGGGTTGTAATGTGGCTTATAGATGAGGTTTGTAAATGAATGAAAGGGTAAAAGGGATTCAAATTAAGAAATCAGTAAAGGTAAGGAGATGATTCATGGCTTCACCTTCTTCATTTCAACACAATTCCATCTACTTCTTGAATTTTAAAGGCCATGGTGGCCAGCTTCTTCTCTTCCTTTCAATCTTTCAATGAAATGACTTCTCTTTCTCATTCTTTTGCTCTGTTTTTATTTATTTTTATTTTTTATTTTTTTTAGGTCGGAATACCACAAATACCACCAACTGTGTTTTTCTTCTCTTTCTACCACTTCTCAAACCAGCTCTACCTTCTTTCCTTCCTTCACCTTTTCCTTCTGAAATCTCAGAGTGAGGGTCAATCTGTATCAGGTCACTGAGGTTTTTGGTTCAAATTTTCTAGCTTTCATTAAAGAAAATTGGGACTTTTAAGGCTCAAGTGGTGTGCATCAAGGGCAGTTCAAAGGTGGGACATTTTAAGCTTAAACTGACCATGGGATGACTTTACTTCATGTCCTCAATGTCATGATTGCTGTTAAGCTATTTCAATTTGGGTTTGCGTAACTTCTAGTGATCAGAATTAGATCCCATCACTCCTTAGAGCAGAAAAATTGCCAAGGCACTCTTCAAAGAAACTTTTTTAGACCCAAATCTCACTGGGTATGACCTTCCATTAATTTTTTTTTCAAGGGTGTATCTTCACAATCTTCTCTTATTTCAGGTTTACTACACATCAAAATTATTTTTCACAACTTGTTGACATTTGCCTCTTGAAGTCTGTTGGACTATGGCTTATTTCAGTTTCAAATAGTTATTTTCTTAATTTCCTCTTTTTACAAAAATTCCAGTGAGAATTTACTCTAATTAATTCAAAACACTTCTTTTTAGCCTAGCTGTACTAAAATTAACTAATTTATTGTCATACCTACATACCATACCCCAAACCTAAACTAAGTAGTGTCCTCACTGTTGACAGCATGAAATCAAGGGAGAGGCATGGGGGGAAAAGAGAGATACAGAAAAACTACATGAAGACAAAATATATTAAAATGCCCAATATATACATGAGACAAGTGAGGAAGAAACTAAAACAACAAGCTGCCATTGCTATTTACAGGCCTCATCTGGCCAATCATAAAGGTCAGTCAGGTTTTTAAGCTCATCCTTAGATAAGGGAGCTTTTCCTTTAGATTTAGCCTTCGGTTGCGGCTTCTTTGATGCCTCCTCAGACTGGGCAACGGGTTGTTTTCCTTTGGGATCAACAGTAGCAACATAATCGAAATTTGAATCGGACGGAAAAAGGGGAGTGGGGTCCAATTCAAGAGCCGCAGCAGCCTTCCGTCTTTCCTCCTTTGATAGTAAGTGAAAGAGGTATCAGGTTGGGTTGGGGGCTGGGTGGGAGGGGTAGCTTTAGACTGGGCAGCAGGCCTCTTTCTTTTCTTGGCAAAGGCAGCAGAGGGAGCTGATCTTTTTGCAGTAACTTTCTTCTTGGGGGGAGCCCTTTTAGATTTCAGAGGGGCAAGTTGAGTAGGGGGGAGTTCCTGGGCTGGAGGAGGGTGCACATCAATAGGGGGGTGGGAGGGGTTGAGTTGTAGAAGGGGGACAGGAGTGAGTGGAAGGTGCAGTGGCGAGAGGGGTAGGTTGAAATGGCTGAGAGGTAAGGGAAGCAACCTTTTTCTCCAATATGTCAATTTGTTTTGCGGCATAGAGTAGGTTGGCATCAGAGAGTTCCTTGGTGGCCTTGAGTGTCTCCTGAGCATTGGCTAATTTTTTCTTGAGAAGCTCAGAATTCTTCTTCTCATATTTGGCAATGAGACTGTCAGCAGCTGCCAATTGTTTTGCTGATTCATAACGAGTTAGGATTTCAGACCACCCTTGAGAAATATCGCAGAGTTGAATTCGGTGTTCCAATTTGATGTTGGCAATCCTCTCCTCATAAGGGGCCTCAATGGAAGCTCGAAGTGCAGCCATACCTCTCAAGACATCCCTGTGGATGTAAGGGTTGTCCCTCATGGCATACAGCAGGGTGTGATAAGGGGGTATGTACATGGATTGTCTAAGGATAATGGGCAAGGACAAGGGTGTAGTGGATGAAGAAGAGTGGGTGGAAAGAACCAGATCCTCCCATGGATCAGTTTGGGTAGAGGCATCCTAGAAAATAGGTGGGGGTGGTGAAGGGTAAAGGGGATTCAGCTACTGCAGAGGTCAGTAAATCTGGTGATGAGGGTAAAGTGATCGATGGTGAGGAAAGTATGGGGAGGGCTGGTGCGGCTATTTCCTCAGGCTGGGCAGCAGCATGGTGTGGGGTCAGTATAGGTGAAGTAGGAGGGGATATGTCAGGGGGTTGAGGAGCGAAAAAGGATGGGGTAAGGGTGGATTGAATTGATTGGAGACATGAGCTCATGAGGGTCTGGTTGTCGGTGTTGATGATTAATTCGGACTGAATGGTTTGTAGGAGAGATAGAATTTGAGTGAGGGTGTCAAGCATGGTGGGGGTAGAAGGGGTCGGTGTTTAGACATGATGGAAGGGGGAAGAGGGTGCATGGTTAAAATGAGGAGTGGGACGGGGGGAGTCAGGAAGTGGAGTGTACTCATGAACCACATCCTCGACAATTGAGGTCATCAGGGCCGTGAACCCAGTAGTGGTGAACAGGTCCACACCCTGTGGATGCAGGGGGGTTTGTGAAGGGGAGAAATTAGAAATGGGTTGGGTACTGGGTGGAAAAGAAATGGTAGAGGTAAGCTCAGAAAATGTGGGGGGTTCAAGGATGGCAGGTTGGAAAAACCTGGGAGGTGGGTGAAGGGAGAACAGGTTTAGAGGTGGGTGGAGAGGAGTCTGTTGGAAGAGGGACTGATACAAGCAGAAAAAGCAAAGTGGGTGGTGCTGTGGGTAATGGGACAGGTATGGTAGGTGGAGGGGTGGATAAGGGTATCTCTGCAGGAGTCTCTGCTGCCACGGTAGTGGGTGCCTTCTCAGCCGCGTCCCTTCCAACTGGCTGACTCTTCTTAATTAAGGTGAGGCTGGTCGACCATTCCCTTTTTCCATACAATTTGATGGTCAGCTTCTCCATTGGCTCATTTCGCTTGATCGCATACTTTCCAGTCTTGAGCAGACATGTGATGAGTCTGCAGAAAGGCAGACCTCCTCCTTTAGCAAAAGCTTGCCTCTTCAGCACCTTGTCATTGATGTCCACCATTGTTTCAAAAATCAGCTTAGGTGCATTCACAAATTGCCCCTTTGAACAGAAGTATAAGGCATCCACTAATGGGGTCCTTCTCTCTTGCAAATGGCCAGAGACATAGACATTTTTCCTCAGAATGGTATCAATGAGACTGAGGGTAGGATGGAGATCTCTTCTCATCAAGGATTCACCAGAGCCCACTATTCCGTTAGTAAGCTGTTTAGCCATTTCCTGAAATGTAGCCTCTGTAGGTGCTCCCTCAGCTCTAGTGGAGTCAAATTAATATGTGACTCCCAAAGCCATCCCAATATCTCTACAGTCGACAGTCAGCTGCCAGTCATCAATCAAGATTTTTAGTATATCCTCAGCCCCAGGTACCACCTTCTTTGTCAGGTTCTAGTACCACAATTTCACCAACCTGGGGTAGACATTTTCCTTCAAGGGTGAAAGCAGGGGTAGTAGACGTTCTTTCTTCAAATATTCCAATGTCCCCTGGCACTCCCCAATGTTGACAAAATATGCCAAAGCAAAATCTGTCTCAGGGCCAAGACTCAATTTTTCTATAAACTCATTGGGGGTAGTTAACCCAGCTGGCAGCTCTGCCGGAGGAGTAGCTCGCACTAAGGTTTCTTCCACCACAGGCTCATGAATCTCAACAACTTTGGCTTTCTTAGCTTTAGGAGCCTTTTTGGGTGTCATCTCAGTGTGCTTCCTCTTAACAGGTAGTTTGTCAGCTAGCTTCAACCTCATGTAGGATTTGGGGGTGGAAGTAGTTGTTCTCCGGCGTATGTTTGCTAGAGTTTCCTCCGGCTCATCCATTTTACTCGTAGCTATTAGTCACTCACCAACTTGGAGTGGAGTTTGAAGGTTAAAAAAAATAGAGGAATGAAAAATTGATGGTGGGAAGGCAACCAACCTCGAAATCCCTAGGGTTTAACAGAAATCGCAATACACAGCTTTAATTTTCCCAAAGTCAGGGACAAAATGCTCCTCTGTGTAAGCTGAATGTACTGACAAAAGGGCAGACTGAACAGCTAAAGGTTCTATGAGGATTTAGTGGAGCAAGAGGGAGGCGAAAGAGAGAGGAGAAGAGCTAGGGTTTTACAGAAGGTATGGAATGAGGCACAAATGACCTATCGACAGGTATATAAGGGGTGGAATACGATTTTGATAGGATGGACTGCATGGTCTCGATAGGTTCATGCGTCTCGCCGAAAGCATAGCAAACAAAACCTTAAAAGGGGATGATTTGATAGGATCTCGATAGGTGGAACTATCCTTTCAATCAGTTTAAATGGCAGCTGAGTCATCATTTCTATAGGTTTTCGATTGGTATCTAGAACCTATCAAAATCTCTGTTTTGCTTTTTTTAACCGATCGAGAAGTTAATTTCACCTGTCGAGAAGTTCAGTGCCTATCGAAACCATCAAACATCCTGCCGAAATCACCATGTGACCTATCGAAAGGTGAACTTGATCTGTCAAAGATTTCTAAAAAACCAGATAAGGTTGTATTTCTGGGCACGCGCAGTCTCAGTTCTCAGCAGGCTCTGTTGATATGGTGCCCCATGATTTGATTCTCTTATGAATGGCTCCCATTACCTCAGGACAGCTGGGAATGACGGTCTAGTACTGAGCATGGCAGTTTTGTTTTTGCTTTTGTTATTGCAAGGAAATAAAAAGAATCAATTAATAACTAAGTAAACACCTAAAAACAAAGTATGGTACATATGATACATACTAGCTTCAGGGGCTAATTTGGAGGGTCTGAAAGGTCTATAGTCTCCTCAGGCTCATCAAATTTGGCACCTTTCATAGATCTTTTCCTCAGCCAGTGTCCATTCCCTGGGTGCAGTTTTCCATCTGTGAACCAAGCATTGCCCTACACCAGCCAATGTGTATTATCATGCATCACTTTCTTTTGGGCATTAATGGAAAAGCAAACCTCTTCAGGAGAGGGTTGATAGCCAATGTTATACACATTCAGCTTATCCTTCATGTTTCCAAATGACACTTTCAAGATCTCATACCTGCATTGTATGTGAGCATTGGCAGTGGCCAAAAAGGGTCTGCCTAGAATCACAGGTATAGAAGAAGCACATTTGCTTGGTTCCATGTCCAATACTAAAAAGTCAGCAGGATAGAAGAATTTGTCAACTCCAACCAAAACATCCTCAATTATCCCCACAGGTTTCCTTTCATATCTGTCAGCCAGCTAGAGGACCACATGTGTGGGCTTTAATTTGCTTAAGCCCAGCTTCTCATATACTGAATATGAAAGAAAATTTACACTGGCTCCCAGATCTAATAAGGCTTTGTCAATGATGTGATCCCCAATGATGCAGGGGATTGTGGGGGTTCCAGGGTCTTGGAATTTGGTTGGGGTTGCAATCGATAAAAAAATTTTCACTTTCTCTGCTGAAAAGACTTTCTTGGATAGGTGTATCCTGGATTGTCTTTTATGAATGCATAGTTCTTTTAAAAACTTGGCATAGGTTGGGACTTTTTTAATGACATCAAGTAAAGGCAAATTGATCTTTACTTGCTTGAAAGTCTCCATCATTTTCTCAATTTTTCCTTGTCCTTTATCAAAAGGGGAAGGTGCTTGTAGTGCCTTAGGAAATGGCAAATGTGGGATTGCTCCCTCACTTGTAGCCTTAGCCAATGGGGCCTCTTTATTTTTGATTTTTTTCTTTTCTTGAGGATCCTCATTATCCTCTTTATTCATAGCTGATTATTCCTTCAAGTTCACCACTGGTGGTCTTTGTTGTGTGCTAGTAGAAATCACTTCATTTTCTTCCTCCAAGTTCCTCACAGGCTCATAGACCACTTGGTTGTCCACTAGCTTACCACTTCTCAAAGTTGTAACAGATTTGGCTTCCTCATAGGTGGAGGAAACTTCACCCACTACAACCTGCCTTCGTGGATTGTCCTGTGGTTGGCTAGGCAGCCTTCCTCCCTCTCTCTTAGTTAAAGCATCAGACAGCTGACCTAGTTGGTCCTCTATCTTTTTTATGCTTTGGTTGTGAGAGTGCACAGTTTGGGATAAGGTGTTCAAGCTCTACAGTGAAGATAGAACTTGTTCTTCAAAGGATGGTGCTCTCACAGTTGAAGGGGGTGCAGATTGCTACACAGGAGGAGCTACAGGTTGGGCTATGGGTTGCTGATACTGAGGCCTTGGGACATAACTTTCTCGATAGGGCTGAGCATTTCTATAGGGCATGGGCTACTGGGGCTGCTACTGCTGGCTGGGGCATGCATCTTGTTGCCACCTCAGATTGGGGTGGTTCCTCCATTGACACCCAGCAGCAGGCTGCTGCCCATAAGACTGACTGCCGTCACATGCTCTGTTATAAAATCAGGAAACTAGTCAGCAGATGGGCATTCTTCAAGGGGATGAGCAGGGGACTGGCATATGGCACATGCCTCCTCCACCCTAGCAGCCACAGGTGACTGCATTGCTCCCATCAGCCTATCAAATTTTAGGGCTAGGCTATCCACTTTCCTTTCCAACTCACTTGGCACATTCACTTCATATATCTTCCCTCTTGAGGTATTCTCCTTCACTAATTTAGGAGGCTCTAGATCTCTTGCTAAGGTTTTCCTTTGCATAGATTTCTCACTAATAATATCAAAGAGCTCCCATGCCTCCTCAGCAATTTTATGGAGATAGGTGCCACCACAGGAAGCATTTATCATATCTCTACTTTTAGCTTCAATTCCCTGATAAAAGCTTTGAACCTATTGCCATTCAAAGATTTGATGGTGGGGGCATTTCTTTAGGAGTTTCTTAAATCTCTCTCAGGATTGATGAAAATCTTCAATTGGATCTTGGGTAAAAGTGATGATTCCCTTCCTCAATTGGTTGGTTTTTGACATAGGGAAGAACTTGGCCAGAAATTGAAATTGGAGATCACTCCAGGACTGAATGCTGTTGGGTGAAAGCAAGGAAAACCAGGTCCTGGCTCTGTCCTTCAATGAAAAAGGAAAGAGTCTCATCCCGGTGGCCTTCTCCCCCAAACCTATGATATTAAATGTAGTGCACAGTCTCAAGAACTCATCAATGTGCTTGTAGGGGTCTTCTTTGATCAGGCCATGAAATGAGGGCAGCATTTGAATGATGGATGATTTTATCTCATAGTTTCCTTGAGCAGCTGGGAATGGAATGCAGAAGGGGGAATTATAGACCCCTGGTGCATTAAACTCCTCAAAGGTTCTCGACTGCTGTTGCTCACCCATTTCTACAGAATCAAATGCAACAGATGTGGGTGCAGTTGGTTTGGATCTGAGAAGTCTTTCAACCTCTGGATTTAGTGGAATAATTTGAGGTTGGAGGGTTCTCCTACCAAACATACAACACTCAAAATTTGAATACAGAACAGATCCTCAACACAATAAGCAGAATCAACCAAATTTTCTAACTACTCTAACAAAAATTATCAACAGATCTGAAAAATAACAGGGGAGTAGAGGGATGCAAACTATAGAGCAGTCTCCAGCACGATTCTCCTCTCACTGGTAGCCTTAAATATGATAAAATGCACACAAACTACTAAAAAACAACAAAACTTACAAACACAGTTCGTAAAAATCAAACAAAAACTATAGATCTATGATTAAAACTTAGATCTATTAATTTCTAAACACACCTCCCCAGCAACGGCGCCAATAACTTGTTGGAGTGTTTGCCTTCCCTCAAATGAGGGTCTAAAATCATCAATAAAACTAGACAGAACACACTCACACAGGCCTGCAAGTAATCAGGGTCTGTTGTAGCAAGTTTTACAAAGATGGTGAATAAGGGAATGCCCACAAAGAGGTTGGTTTAAAAATATGATAAATCTCCAGATTTGTATTAGATCTGGCACCCTAACTAATGCTACGTTAGCTAAAAGGCAAGGGAGAGGTTTAAAATGGATTGTCACTTAAGCTAAGCTAAAATTAAACATAGACTAACTTGGATTGAGTTTAGGATCTTAGATATTGTAGGAGAAAGAGGTAAAAAATAGAAAATGGAGAAGAGTAGCTTGGAGATTGGTTTTCACTGAAATCAGATTCAATTAATTATGCTACAGAGCATCAGAGCACACAATTCCCTCAACTGGCTATAAGCACAGCTGCAGGGTATAAACTCCACTTCGAATCGCAGGATTCACCTAGTCTTAAGGCTATGATCTATCCACATTAATGATCACAGACCATCCTATAGACTTTATCAAATCCATGGATTTATAGTAGACGAATCCAATTGGAGCCTGCCCTTGGACTAATCTTAAGGTTATGATCTGTCCACTTTAATGGTCACAGACCATCCTAGGGATCTCCTCCAAAGCTAAGGCCTCAATTAGAATAATTAAAACCACTACAGATGCTGTAATTCCCAGGTCACAGACTCAAGGAATCACAGGAGTATAAGATCCAGGGAGATCGGGTGGTATCTAAGAGGCCTACCAGCTAAGTGGCTAAGCTGATCTACAGACTCCTCTACACAAATCCGATCAATCACCAAATGGAACCAAAGGAATTTTAGATCTAATTAAAGCATTAAAAACAGCATTAACATTGCAATCAACGTCACTCTACAATGGAAATACTCTCAGATATGTAGTCTGTGTAGCTAGGAACCTTCAATAGCACTCTTAACCTTACCCAATTATAGATCTAACTTCTCTCCTCGCTACTCCAAGGGAATTAGCCAACCATGGTTGGGCTAAAGGAGGGAAAATAGAATTTCTCTGCAAGCTCTAATCTTCAGAATTTGGCTAAGATCTCGATCTCCCCCAATTGCAATTGGGGGTCTCTATGTATAGCTTTCTCCTCTATTTTTCTCGCCAGAAATCTCTTCTAGAAGGTCCTCCGAGTTTTTTAGACTTCTCAGAAATCTCAGATATGTAGTTTGTTAGGTCCTCGAGTTGCGTGCAGCAAGTCACCGAATCACAATGTGTGCACAGCTGCATTTCTGAGAAGTTCTGCACACGATTTGGACAGGTTCAGGAAGCTTTCAACAGGTTCAAATAGAGAATTTTGGTCCTTTCGCTAGGTTCTCAGATCTCTTCGATAGGTTCCGATCGGATGAGCCTTCTCTTAGAGTTTCAGCATTCTTATCCCTTGGCCTGGAGTATTCGATAGGTTAGAGGGGCTCTTCGACAGGTTGGGGAATCATTTCGACAGGCTCCACTCTGCATGCCACCATTTCGATAGGGTTGCTATCACTCCTAACGAAAGGCTCGAGTGTCCTTCGATAAGTTCTGTTCCAGCGCCTTCATCTTGATTGGTTTGAAGAAACCATTCGATAGGTTCCTTTGACGCCTCAGGCAGGTTTTCGATGGGATGATTTCTTCCTTCCTTTCAACTGCTCGATAGGTTCTTGGATCCTATCGAACTCCTCAATCCACACGAATCCATTCTTCTTCTGCCTTCAGGTCCTATCGAAAACCTCTTCCACTGCATGAATTCTTCCTTCTTTGCTTTCAGCTCCTGTCGAAGTCTTCAGGTGACCAATCGATAGGATGTTTTCACTTCCTTGCCCTTTTTGCCTCGCTAGCCCATGGGTCCAGTGATGTGCTACCCTCTGGTGTGCTGTTGATGGGTTTGTCCTGTGCTGAGAGATAGCCCCTTTTTGGGCATTCTTGAGTGGTTTTCTGCATTAGTGTCCTTTTTCATTATTGTCTACAAAATGCACTTGACAAAATATTATTAGCGTGCTCACAGGTCTATCAATGGTCAGGTTAAAGGGTCAAAAGTGGCATTTTTCACCACTTAACAGGTAGCGAATGCTGAGGGTCAAGGAGTTGATGCTATTTTGATTTAACCGTAAGGATCTCATGTACCAGTATCCATCAAGCTCAACTTTCGTGCACGAACAACATGACCGAGTATGAGGCATGTGCAGCAGGACTACAAGTAGCACTGTACCTGAAGTTAACCCATCTCAGGGCGTTTGGCAACTAGCAATTGATCATATGTCAGACAAATGGAGATAGGAAGACAAAGGATGAGAAGTTGATCCTGTACCATGAGCACCTCGAGTATTTGATAGCATGTTTCGATGATATTATTTTCTCTTATGTCTTGCAAGCAAAAAATTGCTTTGCCGATGCACTAGCAACGTTGGCATCAATGGTTGAAATTCCATATGGTGTCGAGATGAAGCCGATCATGATTGAGCAGAGGAGTGAACCGGCTTTCTACCTCCGAATTGAGGGACCAATTGGATTAGATGATGAGCGTCCATGATTCTGAATTATCAAGAATTTCCTTGAAACTCGAGCTTTCCCTGAAGGTACATCCAAGATGGACTGGCGGACCATCCAACATTTAGCGGCCAACTATGTCATCTACAGTGAATGCCTCTATAGGCGGTCATCTAATAACATCTTTCTCCGATGCCTAACTGAGGGTGAGGTAGCCAGCATTATGAAAGAGATCCATGAGGGAGTATGCGGGGCCCACGTCAATGGGCACATGCTCGCTAAAAAGATCCTATGACAAGGATATTTTTAGACTACCATGGAATCTGATTGTTATAAGCACATTCAAAAGTACTACAAATGTCAAGAACACTCCAGTTTGATACATGCTCCAGCCATAGATCTACACAGCATGACCACTCCTTGGCCATTCGCTATATGGGGGCCTCGACGTCGTCGGAAAAGTAAATTCGAAAGCTTCGAATGGGCATCAGTCCATCCTCATCGCCATTGAATACTTCACCAAATGGGTAGAGGCGGCATCCTATACAAATATCACGGCCATTCATGTCGAGAAGTTCATCAAGAATAACATCATCTGCCGATTCGGTGTACCCAAGGACATCATTACGGACAATGGCACTAACTTTGCAAACAAGAGCATCAGGGCCTTCTGCGAGCAGTATAAAATCAAACATCATCGCTTGTCCCCATATTGGCCGCAAACAAATAGAGCCGTCAAAGCTGCTAACAAACAGATCGTCCGCATCCTCTAGAAGATGGTTGTCGCGTACCGAGATTGGAGCGAAATGCTACCCTTTGCACTATGGGCCTATCAAATGTCGATCTGTACCACTTTAGGGGCAACACCTTTTTCCCTTGTGTATGGAACTGAGGTCGTGTTTCCAGTTGAAGTCGAAGAACCCTCACTAGTCATTCTCATGGAGTCTAATCTACCCGAAGCAGAAAAGGAGAGGTCCCGCTTTGAGTAGCTGAACTTGTTGAACAAGAAAAGGCTCCTGGCCTTGTGTCACACCCAGGTTTACCAAGGGCGAATCGCACGTGCCTACAACAAACATGTTCGCGTTCGAGATCTGAAGGTGGGTGATATTGTACTTAAGAAAATCTTCCCGTCTCTTCATGCCGATCCGAGAGGGAAATTCAAGCCTAATTGGGAGGGACCTTACGTCATCTAAGAAGTACTCCCAGGATACGCGCTCTACCTCGCCACCATGGACGGAGATCACTTTCTTGAGCTAATCAATGCTGGGTATGTCCAACGATTCTATTCCCGCAGCAAGGTAAGTACTGATAAAAATGGATGCATGACTGCTTAGGGAGACTTCAAAAAGAGGCCATCATTTCAAACCCAGTAGCCAAAAAATATCCATGAACACTTATACCCTTTGCTACCCCATCATGAGCCAATGACCTTTCTTTCATTACCCCTCCACAGAAAAAGAGGAAATGTAGATATACCAACCAAAATAAGAGAAAAGAAAAGAGTTACCATCAAATCCAAAAAAAAATCAAAAAAGCAAAATCCCAAAAAGGATAAGCAAAAAGAATAAAAAATAGAAAAAGGAAAAATGGGGCATGTACAATCAAAATCCTCCAAGGAAGAAGTGTATTATGGTAGCTGGAACCCAATCAAGGAAGTCTTTTTAAACCTAGAATAACTTCCAAATTCCTAACCTATCTCATGGTCATGATACATTCTAAGAAAAAGCCCTCTTTAAGGTCTATAAGCAATCATAGTATCCATTGAGTCAGTGCAAGCCGAGTTGAGAGACGACAAGAGAGCTCCATTCAGCCGGCTATGACGAAATCGACCTCCATGTCATGGCCTTTGAATAAAGAAGAAAAGAAAAAGAAAAAAAATACAAGCTCAAAGCAAAAAGGATGTGGTGAAAACCCGAGAGGGCGCCATGGGTAAAAACAACGAGCTTGTGCGGACCAGGTGAAAACTCGAAAGGGCGCCTGGGGTAAAAATGCATACCCATGGACGTAGTGGGAACCCGAAAGGATGCTATGGGTAAAAAAGAGAGAAACAATGGGCACAACAAGAACCCCTCTCGGGCACTGTGAGTAAAAATGTTATTGAAAGGCAGAAGGAGAAAATCATTCAGTTACTCCCCTCGTTACAACCATGATCCATCCTATCCCCTTGGGCCGCTCATGTTTACTCAAAATGAGTTTGGGCTAAGCATATCGTCAAGATCGCACCATTAAATGAATGACCCGAGGCAAAGATAAAAGGTTGATTCAATCCAAGGAGATGGGCGTTCTGGACCTCACCCAGGTCCGGCCGTAAACATGTTCAACTATGCTCAAATTTAGACCCTCTACTTCCCCTCGTGCCTAAGGCACCCATCTCCTTGGATTGAATCAACCCAAAAAAAAGTAAAAAACAAAACAACAACAAAAAAAAGAAGAAAAGACCACATTTGCAAAAGAAAATAAATTTTCCATTCCTATTTTCAGACTAGCACTGTGCACCCACCACTCCGGGATGATTGGTTTGATGACCGGAAAGACCACATTTGTAAAATATAATAAATTTTCCTTTCCCATTTTTAGTACAACACTGTGCACCCACCACTCCGGGATGATTGGTTTGATGATTGGAAAGACCACATTTGCAAAAGATAATAAATTTTCCTTTCCCATTCTCAGGCCAGCACTGTGCACCTACCACTCTGGGATGATTGGTTCGATGACCAGAAAGATCACGTTTGCAAAAGATAATAAATTTTTCTTTCCCATTTCAGGCCAACACTGTGTGCACCACATCTCCAAAGGAATAATCGGCACAATTCCCCTGTTTTATAATAACAGAGAAAAGATAAAAATTTTGTAAGATAATAGGTTTCCCTTTTTCATTTACAAGTCTGTACTTTACTTACACCACACCTCCCACAGATAATTGGGGTGATGTCTTGCTCCCTTCCCTTTCTTTTACAAAAAGAAAAAAACTGAAACATAAAGAAAGTGTGTATACCAAAAAAATCTGGCAAGGGTTCTTATGCCCCTTCATGTGGTAATCTAATCTATGCAAAAAGTATGTGCAGGAGGGAATCAACGACCCAACTCGTGCCTTAGGGCACGGATCTCTGCACATAAAGCATCCTCCCGTACATCCTGCTCTGTCATCTACCAGCCATGAAGACTCTTATACCGCTTCCAAGAAGCATCACTAGCACCAAGAGCATCACTCAACGATCCTTCCAGACGAAGGACCTCACACTCAGCTACATCGGATCTAGCTTTTGCCACCTCTGCTCTAACTGTCTGTTTCTCTAAATTCTCATGCAGGATTCGCTTCTCGTCCATCAGTAGCTCAACATGGCTTTGAAGCATCAACTCCTTCCTCGACCAAGGCCCCCTTACATCACTGCTCTCTCTCTGATCTAGGTGACTAGCAGGAGATATCTCGGACCATAGCCAAGCCTTGTACTCTGGGGAGGACATGACCAAAATCCCCTGCTCTAGATCATGCATAAGTGTTGACTAACACGTCTCCCAGAGGAGAGCTATCCTATCCATATCCCCGAAAGACCCCCGAGAGAAAACTAAGTCACACAGCGGCAGCTTTGTCACACAAGGCACATGCTGAGGGTATCCAAACTGATGCAGCACCCGAAATGGAAAACAGTAAGTGCTATCGATCAAACCAAGGAGGGTGATGACCTCATGATCTCTAGAGCGAACCACTAGGAAAGTCCTATCTAGCCAAGGAAGCCTCCACACCAACTCGATTTCAGCCAACCAAAGCTTCAATCTTTGTAGATCCCCTCACGAAAGCAAGAGGCACCTCCCCAAAAAGCAGCGAGCCACCTCACCACGAGCAACATAGAAGCAGGGCACAAGTCCCAAGATAGAAAGATGCTCCCCAATCCAAATTTGGAGCAAGATGGGACATCCTCAGAGGCCCTCCACCTAGGCTAGAGCAAAGGCATCAAGGCAACGGTAAAGCTTCGCCAACACCATATGCATCACAGAGTAGTCTCCCTCTAATTCCGTCAAGAGGTTTCTGAGTGCGAGCAAGAAACTCTCTCCCCGAGTATAGAAGAGAACCTCGGAGATGAGGTAAAGGGCAAAGGCCTTCACATTATGAGGATTTTTTATCGGCAATTTTCCCTGGCTTTCCTCTTTGAAAAGTTCTCTCAGGAATTTCATCGAACACCTGGTGGGCCCGCCGATGAAACTTTTCTCATAATCATTTTTCTTCAAGCCCAAGGTGATCTGGGTGGCATTAGCATAACCCAATTTTGGTAGTACTCTGGCAAGGACTTTATGCAACTTCAGACTCGATATATTGGAGAGCTCGTCGAGAGGAGTTAGCTCATGATTCCCAAAACGGAAGACATGGGTGTTAACTTCCCAAGATGAAGCCGCCACATAAATGAAATCCCAAAGTGGAGGAACTTCAAGGAAAGATGAGAGAAGGGCCAAGCCGAGACAATCCAAACTCGTGACCTCGCTCTCATTCATGCTCTCAAGCCACTTTCCTAGAAAACTGGGCCCCATGCTCAATGAGGGAAGTATCGTGGTCTCGGACCCTCCACGAGAGGTGGGGCCAGAAAACGGGTCCATGGTCGTACAAAGATGTTCCCAAGATACAATTCAATGTAGGATGATAGACCTTCCTTTGGTCAAGAAAACAAAAAATGGGAGCAAAAATATACCTAGTCAAAATCAAAAGAGGGAGAAAAGAATGCATTCTTGGGCTTAAAAGGCCCCACTTCCCCCTGCTGGAACCTGGCGTGTGTAATAAACATGCAAGAGCAAATTTTCCCAAAATTTCTTTGGCGTGTGTATTACACACGCCAAGCCACCTTTTCCCATATTTGCTTTGGCGTGTGTATAACACACGCCAAGCCACTTTCTCCAAGAATTGCTCTGGCGTGTGTATTACACATGCCATACCATTACTGCCATCCAAAGGAGGAAAAGTGAGTATAGGGGAGGTCATTTGGCTGATCCCCTAGGCAGCCCACCTGCGTTTCCTATCATTTGCTTAAAAAGCACTAGCCCATGTTCAAAGATACAAATTTTTTTAGGTCAGATCCAACTAACACATGATTTTCTATGTAGGAAAAATCCACACAGACATTAAAATGGTGACCAAATGTCAACCAAGGGCATGGCCCCAGTGCTATTCTTTTCTAAATTGGGCCCATCATTCAGAAGACAGCCAACATACCACCAAACGAGAAAGAAGAAAGAAATGGAACAAGAAACGAGGGAAAAATAATGACATTCATCTAAAATAATAAAAGTTGTCTAAAAATATGTTCTCCGATAACATCATCCCAAAATAAAAATAGGAAGATTCTGACAGTTCAAATGTGTCTAAATCAAATCAGCGTAAGGGCTTAATCCTTGGCAGCACCCTTCGATTTCTTGTGACGGCGAGGTGTTGTTATTCACTGAAAAGTACCACTTTTCACCTCTTAACCTAGCCTTTGCTGGGCCTTAAAGCTCACTAATAATCATGTGTTAAGTGTGTTTTGTAGTTAGCAATAACCTAGTTTGCAGCTTAATCTAGCAGATGGATAAAGTTAGCTGAGAATGGAGGAAACTGCAATAGCAGCAAGTGTAAGGCATCAGAGTATCAAAAGACAGATCTCACAGAGTTGAGGAGCTTCCTCGCGAAGCTAAGGATGCAGTGAAAGATGCACTCACGTAGATGGGGTGCACAGTCAAGAGGAGAGCTATGAAGACATCACGAAGATCTCGCAATTTAAAATTCTTGAAATTTATGATCATGAAGTTCTTGCGCAGATCAAGCCTTAAAGCAGTCGCACACGAAACATAGCGAGTCCATATATATACTGAACAAAATGTTACCTCAAGGAGTTCTTGCATAGCCCTGGAAGAGAGAGACGCTCAGAATTCTCCTCGCGCAGATCTCGCGCACTCTGAAGCCTTACCAATTACTATGCGAGCGCAGGATCATACCTGCGCGAGTACTCAGCGAGAGAGAGCTTTTGAAGCTTTACTACACGAGAAATCTAGGTGCTCTAGATCATCTCCGTGATAGCTTCACAGCATAAAGGAATTGCGCGATTAACTGAAGATTTACTATGCGAGTGAGCACTTCCCACCAGCCAAAGGCTACTCCGTGAAGGCTCTGCAATTGCGCGAATGAATTAATGCATATGCCAACCCCGTAAAGGATGGGCTTCCCACTTCTCAGTTTTAACACAAGGACCTTTTAGGAATTTCTCAAGGCTAGGGCACACTTCTCGAGGTGCAGATCTCAAGGCATACATCTCAAAGCATTCAAGGGTCATAATAGTATCACGTCTGCTCAAAAAATTAGGGTTAATCTCTTCAGAGCCATGACCTTATGGACAGAGTATATAAGCTATACTTAGAGTTTAGTTTTAATCATCAATCCTTCCTACATCCTCTGTCAGCTGAGAGCTCCACCAGGCTAGGGCTAGGGTTAGGGTTTGATCATCTCTTTTTCTTATTTTTCTTCTCTCTTAGCCTAGCATTTGCTAGCTAATCCTCTTGTAAGCAGTTAGGCTTAGTTTTGTTTCAGTTTTGTAATAGGTTTTGTATGCATTAGGATTTTTGATGAGCAATTGTGTACAAGCTGCAGCCTGGAGGCAGTTCATTGTAAGTTTTGCTTTTATTAATGGATTGTTGTTTTAATGACTAATTGAATCTAAAGATCTTCTGATTTCCTTAGATGTCTATAGGATCCATGTATTTGGGACTAGCCCATTCAGTGTCCAGCCACATATTTGAGAAGGATTCTTCTCCCCTGCACATGAGCTTCTAGAGCCTTGTGAGGAGGTTTGTACAGGAATTGACTCCCCTCTGTTTTACCTAAGTGATATCAGATGTTAGATCTGATTCTCTGTAGTAATTGGAGCTTGAGGCTAAGTCATTGTAGGCCTTTTGTAGCAATGACCAGCTGAATCTACAACCTTATTCAACCTATTACATGGTCCTTATTGTGGGCACAGTGAGCCGTTGGCCTTAGCAAAGCACTTAGGATTTTATGGGTTGGAATACCTATAGATGTCAGCCTGATCTGTGTACAGATCTGGGGATCTTGTAGCATTGGCATTACATAGTACTATAATAGTATTCTTGGCCTGATCTAGTCCAGTGGTTGGGGAAATGATCAGTCCACTCCTCTGGATTAGATTAGCAATTTCTGGTTTGATCAATGAGATTTGACAGACTCTATAGGATAGGTTGTGGCCATTCGAGTAAACAGCCTGTAGCCATAAGAGCACCCCAAATGGCATGGGTCAAGTTGGATACTTCTACCTTGTTGAGGCTTTTGATAGCGTCTCAGCAAGGAACACTGCAGAGACAGACTAAATCTGAGTTACATGATTGCTTTAACTCTGATTTAACCTACTTACTTCTCACCATTTTTATATTTTATTTTGGCACACACCATCACCATCTTCTTCTTAACCCTTTCTTTAGGATAGGGCTACATTTTATTTTTCTTTTGTTAGGGTTAATTTAGTGTAGTCGTGATACCCAACTCCCTTTCTTTAGGATTGTTAGATCTACAGCCAAATCTTGAGGCCTACTATTATAGCCCATTTTGGGTTCTAGATCAATTTCTTTGTTGGACAAACTCTTACTTATCAAAACATGTTACAATGGACCCTGTATCTTGCAGGTCTAGGATTATTTTAGTTGTGTTGAATCCATTCTTTTATTTTACTTTGATTTTAATTTGTTTTTACCACACAATAATCAACACACTAGAGTAAAGAATCCTGCAACAAGTTTTTGGCACCGCTATCTAGGAAATTGATCTTTTTAGTAGACCTGAGTTATACTATAATTTAGATTTCCAAATTCTTTGTAGTTGTACCTAATTTAGAATAAAATACTACTAATTCTTTATGGAATTTTACAGAAATAGACAGCAGAAGAAGGGAAAAGCTAGAGCTGCAATTGGAGTGAAGCTAGCTCTATTTACACTTCCTTTCCCCTAAATCTCAGTCCATTTATATTTAATTCCCTTTTATTTGTTTAGTGTAAATCTATGTAGTTGTTAATTTTTGGTTTAAAATTCTTTTGTGTGTGCTTGTGAGCATCTTCTGTACTTACTATGGGTGTGATTATATGCATGGTCGAAGGTCCTTAAACCCTAAGTTAGAACGTCCAAATCTAGAGATTGAAAGGATCCTCAGACCTAGACACACCACACAGGGCCCTGCTATTGAAATTGAACCAGCTGTCATGGCTGAGAGGTAGAGAATATTAAAGGAGTATAATGCAACTGGAGAGTACACCTCTCCCTTCTGCATTCAATTCCCCTCTGTTGAAGGGAATTATGAGATTAAATCCTCCATCATTAATATGTTGTCTTCGTTTCATGGGCTTAGTAAAGAAGATCCCTACAAGCATATAGACCAATTTTTAGCACTTTGTACTACTTTCAATATTGCTGACTTGGTGCATGAGGCCACTAAACTGAGGCTCTTTCCTTTTTCACTAAAGGAAAAAGCCAGCACATGGCTATCAAAGCTCCCAACAAATAGCATACAGTCATGGAGTGACCTTCAAACCAAATTCCTGGCCAAATTCTTTCCCATGAACAAAACCAGCCAGATGAGGATAAATATTTTGTCATTCACTCAGTCCTCAACTGAGGGTTTTTATGAAGCTTGGGAAAGATTCCAGGAGATGTTAAAACAATGCCCCCACCACCAAATTCCAATGTGGCAGCTTATCCAAGTATTTTATCAAGGAATTAATCCTAAGAGTAGGGATATGGTGGATGCTTTCTATAGTGGTAGCTACCTCCACAAGACAGTTGACGAAGCTTGGGAGCTATTTGACATAATAGAGGAAAATTCCATGTAGCAGGAGTCCCTGTCACGCAATGATAGCCAAACTCCAGCTAAGATGGTGAAAGAGGCCACCCCTAGAGGTGGAATATATGAAGTAAAGGTGCAAGGTGATCTGGAGAGGAAGGTGGACAACCTTAGCTTGAAATTTGATAAATTGATGAATGTGATGTAGCCCCAGATGGTTACACAGGTGGAGGAGGCATGCCTAATATGTCAATCTTCCACACATTCTATTAATGATTGTCCATCTGCCAACCAGTTTCCTGATTTTATTATGGAGCATGCTAATGCTGCTAAAACTTTTGGGCAACAACCTGCTGGGTATTCTTGGAGGAACCACCCAAACCTGAGGTGGAGGCAAGATTCATATCCTCAACCCTAGTAGCAGCAAGCTATAGCTCCTTACAGACCCCAGCACTAGTTTAATCAAGGTTATCCACCGAGGTAAAATTTCTTGTTACCTGCCCCACAGTCTAACCAGTTGGCCCTACCCCCACAACAGCCCAGATCCTCTTCATTTGAAGAACAGATGCTTACTTCAATGTATAATTTAGAGAGTCAAGTACAGACTATTCATTCTCATAGACAAAGCATTGAGAAAATTGAGGATCAGATTGGTCAAATCTGCAATGCTTTGAACATAAGAGGGAAGGGTAAATTGCTTAGTCAGCCCTTGACCAACCCCAAAGGGTAGTATTTGATTAAAGAAGCAACCTCTACTAATGAGGATGTTAATGCTCTCCCTACCCTTACGAGTGGGAGAGTGGTTGATAATCGTGTGGGCAAGGTAACCGAGGAGGTCACGGAAAATAAAAAGGAAAATGAAAGAATTGTTAGTGTTGAAGAGCCAAGGATTGTATCCCTGCTGTGGATCAGTTAGGGCAAAATAATGGGGCTAATATTGAGTCCCAACATCAAACAATAAATGAAGATAAAAGAAAAAAACAAAAATATGACCATGATGTTGATAGACATGCAGCAATGGCACTAGCAGTGCCACAACTGCCATTTCCTCACGCACTAGCTAGCCCATCCCCTCTTGATAAAGGGAATGCTCAAATGGAGGAAATGCTGGAGACTTTCAAGCAGGTCAGGATCAATTGCCCTTGCTTGATGCCATAAAACAAGTCCCTGCCTATGCTAAGTTTTTAAAGGACCTCTGCACACAAAAGAAGAAAGTAAGAGTGCAGTTCTCTAAAAGAGTTTTTGCTGTTGAGCATGTTGAGTCAGTCCTGTCGATTGCCACACCAAAAAAATTATAAGACCCAGGGATACCTACTATCCCCTGCATAATCGGAAACCACACCATTGGAAAAGCCCTCTTGGACTTAGGGGCCAGTGTGAACTTACTCCCTTATTCAGTGTATGAGGAGCTATGTTTGGGGGAGCTTAAACCTATCTCAGTTGTGCTCCAATTGGCTGACAGGTCTGAGAGGAGACCTGTGGGTGTGGTAAATGATGTCTTGGTGGGGGTGGACAAATTCTATTATCTAGCTGATTTTCTTATTTTAGACATGGACCCTTGCAAATGAAAAATCCCAATTCCTGTTATCTTTGGCAGGCCATTCTTAGCTACTGTAAATGCTTGCATACAATGCAAGTTAAGGGTGATGGAGGTTACCTTTGGACACATGAAGGCCCATTTGAATGTGTATCATACTGCTACAGTGCCTCAGACTGACATTGAGGACTGCTGGGCAATGGATGTACTAGATGGCCTAGTGGAAGAGGATTTATCTAATCTGCTGGATTGGGATAATGTTGCTGATGAACTGGCATACATTTGGAGTTTGTTTAAGAAGAAGGCCCAAGTTTTCATGGCAAAATACAACACAAAAACAGAGTCTTCTGTGGGCTTGGTGCAGCATTCCAATTGGAAACATACATTGCTGCCCCTTTCACAAACCACTAAGGCACCTATGTTGCCTTCAATTGAAAGTTCCCCTGAGCTGGAGCTGAAGCAGCTCCCAGCCACATTAAAACATGCCTTCTTGGGGTAGGACAACAAGCTTTCCGTGATTATCTCCTCCTCTCTCACTAGTGAGCAGGAGGAGGAATTATTGAATATTCTCAAGAAGCACAAGAAAGCAATTGGGTGGATAATAGCTGACCTTGGAGGCATTGATGTCTCACTTTGCATGCACAGAATTCATTTGGATGAGGGTCCCAAACCCTCAAGGGAGATGCAGAGGAAATTAAATCCTCACATGCAGGAGGTGGTCCTCAAGGAAATAGTGAAACTGTTGGATGCAGGGTGATTTATCCCATTTCGAATTCTGAATGGGTGTCACCTATCTAGGTGGTACCTAAAAATTCAGGCATCACAGTTATCACTATAGATTCTGGAGAGTTCATGCCAACCAGAGAGACCACTGGCTGGAGAGTTTGCATTGACTATCAAAAACTCAACTCCAAAACCAGAAAGGACCATTTCTCCCTCCCTTTCATTGACCAAATTCTAGACAAGTTGGCTAGGAAGGCATTTTACTGTTTCCTTGATGGATATCCAGGGTATAACTAAATCCCTGTGGATCCTCAAGATCAGGAGAAAACTACTTTCACATGTCCCTTTGGCACATTTGCCTACAGAAGGATGCCTTTCGGACTGTGCAATGCCCCAACCACTTTTTAGAGGTGCATGTAAACAATTTTTTTTTATATGATTGACAAATTCTCGAAAATCTTCATGGATGATTTCTCAATGTATGGGGACAGCTTTAGCCAGTGTCTGAGACACCTTGATATGGTTTTATAAAGATGTGAGGAGACCAATTTGTTCCTAAACTGAGAAAAGAGTCACTTTATGGTGACACAAGGGATTGTACTAGGCCATGTGGTCTCTCACAAAGGAATTAAGGTTAACAAGGCTAAAGTGGACCTGATTTAACATCTGCCCCCACCGAGGACTGTCAAGCAGATCAGATTATTTTTAGGACATGCTAGATTTTACAGGAGATTCATCAAAGACTTCAGCAAGATTGCTAAACCACAGTGCCACCTGTTTTGCCAGGATGTGCCATTTATATTTTCTGCTGAGTGCCTTGAGGCCTTTGACACCTTGAAAAAGTGCCTTACAACTGCCCCTGTAATCCAGACCCCAGATTACTCACTCCCCTTTGAGCTGATGTGTGATGCATCAGACTTGGCCATAGGTGTTGTCTTATGATAGAGGAAAGACAAGTTACCTGCAGTGATCTATTATGCTAGCAAAATACTAGCTGAAGCTCAGCTCAATTACACCACAAATGAGAAGGAGCTACTTACAGTAGTGTTTGCTATGGACAAGTTTAGACCCGACTTGTTGGGGTCTAAGATTGTAGTTTTTACAGATCACTCAGCCTTGAAATACATGTTGGCTAAGAAGGATGCAAAGCCTAGGTTGATCAGATGGATCCTCCTCTTGTAGGAGTTTGATCTTGAGATCAAAGACAAGAAGGGAGTTTAGAATGTGGTGGCTGACCACCTCTCTAAGATTATTTTGGAAGAATGTGCAGCAACACCTGTTAATGAGTTGTTCCCTGATGAGCAGCTTTTTGCTTTGCAATCTAGTTTGCCCTAGTTTGCACACATTATCAATTTTCTTGCTGCTGGTAGGATCCCTCCACACTGGTCTAAGATGAACAAAGACCTGTTCTTCTCTCAGGTTAGACATTTTCTGTGGGAGGATCCATACCTTTACAAGCATTGTACAGACCAGGTCATTAGGAGATGTGTGCCTAAAAGTGACTTTCACAGCATTCTTTCAATATGCCATGAGCAGGCCTGTGGAGGTCACTTCAGTGGTAGAAAGATTGCAGCAAAAGTGCTCCAATGTGGTTTGTATTGGCCTTCTTTGTTCATAGATGCATACTTACATTGCAAGGCCTGTGAGAGATGTCAAAGGATGAGAGGCATTTTCGAGAGAGACTCTATGCCATTGCAGCCCATCCTTGTTGTAGAACTTTTTGACATCTGGGTCATTAATTTTGTGGGCCCCTTTCCTTCATCTATGAGATTTAATTTCATACTTGTGGCAGTGGACTAGGTGTCCAAAGGGGTGGAAGGCATTGCTACAAGGACCAATGACCACACAGTTGTCCTTACATTCTTGAAGGATAATATTTTCTCAAGATTTGGTATCCCTAGAACTATCATCAGTGATGGGGGGAGCGACTTCTGTAACAAACCTTTTGAGAACTTGCTCAAAAAGTATTCTGTTACACACAAAATTGCAACTCCCTACCACCCACAGACCAGTGGGCAAGTTGAAATTTTCAATAGGGAGATTAAGCATATTCTGGAGAAGACTGTGAGGACTGATAGGAAGGATTGGACACAAAAGCTAAATGATGTTTTGTAGGCTTATAGGACTGCTTATAAGACCCCTATTGGCATGTCCCTATTTAGGCTGGTGTATGGCAAGGCCTGCCACCTACTAGTGTTGTTATAGCACAGAGCCTATTGGGCTATCAAAGCAATGAATTTGGATCTAACTTCTGCTGGTGCTCACAAGAAGTTGCAAATGGCAAAACTTGATGAACTAAGGCTGGAAGCCTATGCAAATGCCAGAATGTATAAGGAGAGATCAAAAGCATTCTTTGACAAGAAGCTATTAAGGAAGGACTTCAATGCTGGTACTAAGGTCTGGCTTTTTAACTTCAGACTTAAATTTTTTCCAGGGAAATTTAAATCCAGATGGGATGGACCTTACACTGTCATTAAAGCCTCCCCATCTGGTGCTATGGAGATCCTAGATCCAATGCTATGGCAGATCATGAAAATAAATGGTCAGAGGCTTAAGATTTGTGTAGAACAACCAGTGGAGCTTGCTCATACTATTCACCTACATGAACCTCCCACTGCTCAGTGATCCACAACTTTGTATTATATGTGTTTTTGTTTGATTAGGAACCTGCCATTTAATGTTTTCATTATGGAGATTTGTTTGCTTCTTTTCATCTGTTTGTTTGTTCTATTTTGAGTACTTTGTCATTTCTGTCATTAGCATGGGAGATGTATGCTTATTGCTGCTGTGTGATTGAAGTACTGGCACTACAAATGTTTAGAGTTTTTTTTCATGGAGAACTTTTATCATTTTGAATTTTTGATACGCATCTACTGGTATACGGATTGATGCTGATGGCCACTGAATGGATGCCTGATTCTGTACATGCACAGGCCAGGGCACAAATTGAGAAAGGGGGGGTTAAGGGTGGCTTTCTCACGGGATTAAATGGCCTAATTTTCACAATCGCTAGCCATTTGAAAGCTGTCTCATGGAGTCATGAGGGCACGAAAAGCAGAATTCAACATACTCTAGTGCGCAAGACCTTGAAACTCCAAATGGTTGTTCTCCGTGGAGATCACCAGTTAAGTCGCGTGAGAAATATGAAACTGCTTCGCGCGCTTAGTCCCAACGTCAACCCCACAAAGTAACTTCGTGAGGCACAGAAGGCTTCTGATTCTATACTCGCGGAGCTATGTTCTCCTGCACGATTGTCCTTCTCGCGAATGTACATCTGTACTGCGCGAGAATTCCACTTCGCAAGCACCCATATACAGCTGCTTGAAGCACGGGATTGGCCCTTTTAACCCTGATAAATTTATTCAATTTCCTATATCTTTGTCTTAACTCTTAGTGCTAAAAATAGACTAACATTTACTGTGCGCTCCCATTCCCCATAATAAATTGTGCGATATACCATTTCCCATAATAATCACAATTCATTGCCAACTAACCTTCTTTAATTTCTTTTTGGCAATTGAGCTTAGAAGGAGGCCATATTTAATTTGCCAATTCATATTCCACCGTCCAAGTACTTTAAATACAAGGGTAGTTTATCTTCTTCACATTCAGTCTCCTCTAACCTTAGCAGTCCTTCCCTGCTCATAACTATGGCGGATGGCAAACCCACTGATCTGCCAAACAAATTCTATCCAATGTGGTTAGACCCACCACTGCCTAAAGAGTCGGACCCACTACAATTACTCTGAGATGAGTACAAGGAGGTGCAGAGGATCTTGGCCAAGGAGGAGAAGAAAATGAATAAGAAAAAGAGGAAGAAGTAGAAGATTGAACCACCTGCATTTCCCTCCCATCCTCTTCAATCCCCCCACCACCTGCTCAACATCCATCTCCCTGATCCCCGTTCTTCCCCCTTCTCCTAGCTTGTAGTTCCTCTTCCACATGCAGCAGGTTGAGGATATCCTTAAGCCAGGAGGAAGAACCATTTTATTTTTGACAGGATGTTTTGCTGATGTGTGTCTAGATTGTTCTTAGGTTTATATTTTTTTATGAATCTCTTTATAATCTTTTTGTTTTGTACTTATAATGAAATGTCTTTTCCTGATATTCTATTTTGTACACTATCTTATTTTTGTATGTTGGTTTGTGTGTTGTTTGTTATGTGTTTTTGTCCCTTGTAGCTTCTTTTCTTTTAATTTCTATGTCTTGTACCTGCTGCACATCCACATCTACCTTTGAATCAGTGAGGACATTGCTCCGCATAGGTTTGGGGGTGTGGTAGGACCTACCAGTGAAATAGTTAACCTAAGTGCAGCAAAAATCAAGTGAGTAATATAGAAATGGGGCCATGTTCACTTAAGAATCATAAAAAAATGGGAAATTTAAAAATTTTTGTGGACCTTTAGGCATTACAAGCTTTTAAATTTTAGCATTTTCATGATGTGAACACCAAAAAAATTCACTTGTATCAGTACTTAGTGAATCACTAAGGAGAGAAAAAGATAAGGACATGCCTAGCAGTTCAATGGAAGACCATAACTAGTGAGATTTGGGCTTACAAAATTTTTTTCCTTTCTTTGAGGAGTGACTGAGGCAATTCTTCTAGCTCTAAGGACTGGATGAGTCAATACCCTCACTAGAAGTTAGGTACCTCCAAGTCAAAACAACTGACAACACTCATGATACTTAAGAAATGATCAAGGCTGTCTCTTAGACAGTTTGAGCTTAAATAGACCAGACCCTAATCAACTGCTCTTGTGCACACACCCTTTGAGCCTTAATTTCCAATTTTCTTCAAAATACACCTGAGTACTTGTACCTGAACCTATGGACCTAATTCAAACCTACCCTCACTCTGATAAATCAGAAGATAAAAGAGAAGGAGTTGAAGATGGACAAGATAAGGTCAATATTTGGTGAATGGACAAGAGAGACCAAAAGCTTAGCAGTGTAGCAGCTGAGTAGAGATATTGCAAGTCAGAAAAACAAAAAGAAAAATGCATCCAAAAGAAAAATAATAATAATAATAATAATAATAATAATAATAATGAAGAGGAATAAGAGAGGAGTCAAGAGGAAAAGTTTATTAGAAAAATAAAAAACAAGAGGAGAAGCCGGCCACTTCAAGTCTGAAGAATTTTAAAGAAAATGAAAGATGCTGAACTAAAGAAGGTGAAGTCATGAATCACCTCCTTCACCTACTGATTTCTCAATTTTGAATCCCTTTTCAACCTTTCATTTTTTACAACCTATCCCATAAGCCACATTACAACCCAGTCAAAAGACCCTGTGATTGTTGGTTTCCATGCTCAGACTGCTGCAATTTGATTAAGAACAGTGGAGAGAATAAATCAAGAGTGGAGATGTGGAGATGGGTCATTACAGCAAGTCTAAAACACACATAGTCCTGTAAGATACAGGGTCCATTATAGCAAGTTTTGATAAGTAAGAGTTTGTCCCACAGAGAAATTGATCAAGAATCCAAAATGGGATATAATAGTAGGCCTCCAGATCTGGCTACATATCTGACAATCCTAAAGAAAGGGAGTTGGGTGTCACGACTATACTAAATTAATTCCAAAAACAGAGAAAAAAAATGTAGCTCTATCCTAAAGAAAGGGAGTTGGGTGTCACGACTACACTAAATTAATTATAAAAACAGAGAAAAAAAATGTAGCATATCCTAAAGAAAGGGTTAAGAGGAAGATGGTAGTAGTGTATGTCAAAATAAAATATAAAAGTTATGAGAAGTAAGAAAGTTAAGCTAGAGTTAAAGAAATGATGTAACTCAGATTTAGTCTGTCTCTGCAGTGTTCCTTGCTAAGATGCTATTAAAAGCCTCAACAAGGTAAAAATATCCCATTTAACCCATGCCATTTGGGGCACTCTTAGGGCTATACTCTGTCCACTCTAATATCTGATAGAATCTGTCAAATCCCATTGGTTAAAACAGACATTGCCAATCTAACCCAGAGGAGTGAACTGATCATTCCCCCAGCCATTGAGCCAAATCTAGCCATTAATACTATTGCAGCACTATGTAATGCCAGTGCTACAAGCTCCCCAGATCTGCGCACAGACTTGGCTGACATCCATAGGTATTCCAACCCATAATATCCTAAGTGCTTTGCTAAGGCCAACTGCTCACTAGTGCCCAAAAAAAGGACCATGCAATAGGTTGAATAAGGCTTTAGATTTAGCTGGTCATTGCTACAAACGGCCTGCAATGACTCAGCCTTAAGCTGCAATTACTATAAAGAGATCAGATCTAACATTTGATGTCGGCTAGGTAAAACAGAGAAGAGCCAGTTCCTGTACAAACCTCCTCATAAGGCTCTAGAAGCTCAAGTGTAGGGGAGAAGAATCCTTCTCAAACATGTGAATGGACACAACCTTAGGGCTATACTCTGTCCACTTGAATGGTCACAGGGTATCCCATTGGTCTGTCCATACCACAGAGGCCTAAGAAAGATCATGAAAACTGCTGCAACCACCATAGTCCACAGGCCTCCGAACTCCCTGAATCTCACTACAGATCTAACATTCCTTTCCGTAGGGCTATCAAACCAAGGGAAATCAGATGATAAATAATAGATCTACTAGAAACTGAATGGGCTAGTCCCAAATATATGGATCCTATAGACATGTAAAGATACCATAAGATCTTTAGATTTAATTAAGCATTAAAACGGCAATCCATTGGTGAACACAAAACTTATAATAAATTGTCGCTAGGCTTCAGCCTGTACACTAGTGCTCATCCACAATCCCAATATATACCAAAAACCTATTATAAATTGAAAATAAAACTAAACCTAGTTGCTAACGAGGGGGTTAGCCAGCAAGTGCTGGGCCAAGAGAGAAGAAAAATAAGAAAAAGAGATGATCAAACCCTAACCCTAGCCTGCTGGAGTTCTCAGCCGACAGAGAATGAAGGAAAGATGAAAACAATAAACTCTAAGTATAGCTTATATACTCTGTCTATAAGGCTTTAGCTCTGAAGAGTTTAACCCTAATTTTCTAGTAGACGTGGCAGGTGCGTGGAGATATGCGCCTCAAAATTCATGCCTCGGGAAGTGTACCCTAGCCTTAGAAAATTCCCAAAAAGTCCTTCATTTAAAACTGAGAAGTGGAGAACCCGAGCTTCGCGGGGCTGGCATCTGCATTAGTTCATTTGCACAGCTACAGAGCCATCGTAGAGTTACCTTTTATTGGTGAGAAGTGCTTACTCGCCCAGTCAATCTTTAGTTCATCGCGTAGTTCTTTTGCGTTGCCTTGCTGTTATAGAGATGATCTGAAGCACTAGGACTCTTTGAACAGATAGAGCTTCAAAAGCTCTCTCTCTCGTTGAGTGCTCGAGCAGTAAGGTGCCTATGCTCGCGTAGTAACTGATTAGGGTCAGGTTGCGCGAGGGTTGTGCGAGAGAAATTCTGGGAGTCTCTCTCTTCTTTGGCTACGCGAGAGCTCCGCGAGGTGACATATTGCTCTTTGTGCATATGAACTCGCTATGTTCTGCACGCAGCTACTTTGGGCTCGGTCTTCGCTAGAGCTTCGCAAGGACAAATTTTGAGAGTTTTAAACCACGAGATCTTCATGAAATCTTTCTATTCTCCTCTTGACTGCGCGGCCGATCTGTGCGAGGGCAACTTTCACTACATCATTAGCTTCATGAGGTGGATCCTCAACTCTGCGAGATGATTCTTTTGTCACTCTGATGCATTACATTTGCTGCTATTGTAGCTTCCTCCATTCTCAGCTAACTTCTTCCATCTACTAGGCTTTTGGTCAATGATGGCCAGCAATTGAATCACCATGGTGAGCACTACCAGGGTGTTCCATTAGACTTTGGCTCGACTGTCATCTTTACATGTATTCCCTCTCTTCTTTAGACCAATAAGCATGGACTTTGTATTAAGCTGCACAGATTATTGCTAACTATAAAACAGACTTAAAACATGATTATTAGTGAGCTTCAAGGTCCAGCAAAGGCTAGGTTAAGAGGTGAAAAGTGGTATTTTTTAGTGAATAACACACCCCCAAACCTAATCTTTTCTAGTCCTTGAGCAAAGGAAAATTTAAAACAATTACTTTAAAAATTTTAATGCCACTTTCGTAGGGAGCACGAATACATTTAGCATATGTACCAAGCCTTTTAAACCCCTAGGTGATCCCTAGTGGAGGAGTGAAGTCTCCTGAGGGTTTTCAGTGAAGATACCCACAAACTTCTCAATGAAACAATTAGCAAAAGTGTAAGATCATCAAGTTAGCTGTCAAGAAATAGAGCATCTGTTCACCTTTGAATCAATACAAATGTGAGAAATTTAAATACAGGGTATGCACAAACATTTAATCATCACAAACATCTCATGAATGCATAACATTTCCAATTAGTTCACAACAAGGGGGACAACACTTGTATGTTAGCACTGAGCTCATCATTAATTCAAAAATTGGGTTAGGTCATGCCCAATACACTCAATGTCAAACCCAATGCTCTTCACGGCATACTCTCACAATGAACCTTGAGGGTTTACATTTTCTCTCAAGCTCAAGATCAGTTACAGCCCCCAAATGGGTCTGTAAGCATAAGCATTGGCAAAGCATCTAAGTGCTAATATCATTGGCTAGTCCTCACCATAGATTGGGCAACTCCTCATCTCTGCATGATAGCTCATTCAACTGTGGATCACAAGGTCTTTTGACTGGGTTGTGATGTGGCTTATGGTATGGATTGTAAAGAATGGAAGGTTAAGAAGGGATTCAAAATTGAGAAGGCAGTAGGTGAAGGAGCTGATTCATGACTTCACCTTCTTTAATTCAGCACATTTCATTTTCTTTAAAATTCTCCATACTTGAAATGGCCAACTTCTCCTCCTATTTTTTTATTTTTCAAATGAAATCTTCCTCTTTGACCCCTCTCTTATTCCTCTTCAAATATATATATATATATATATATATATATATATATATATATTTAGATTCAATTAGACCATCAGATCTTTATTTCTCTGACCTACCACTTCCTTCCTCAGCTGCTATACTGCTAAGCTCTTAGGTTTCTCTTCTCCATTCACCCAGTGCTGACCTTATCTTGTCCATCTTCATCTCCTTTTCCTTTACCTTCTGATTCCTCAGAGTGAGGGAAAGTTTGAATCAGGTCTATAGATTCAGGTATAAGTATTCAAATGTATTTTGAAAGAAAATTAGAATTTAAGGCTCGAAGGGTGTATGCACAAGGGCAGTTGATTAGGGTTTGGTCTGTTTAGGCTCAAACTGTCCAAGAGAAGGCCTTGATCCTTTCCTAAGTATCATGAGTGTTGTCAATTGTTTCAACTTGGAGATGCCTAACTTCTAATGAGGGCATGCCTCAGCCAGTCCTTAGGGCCGGAAGAATTGCTTTAGTCACTCTTCAAAGAAAGGAAGAAAATTTTTGTGTAGGCCCAAAACTCACTAGTTATGGTCTTCTATTGAGTTCTTAGGCATGTCCTTATCTTTTTCTCTCTTTAGTGATTTACTAAGTGCTGATGCAAGTGAGTTTTCCTGGTGTTCACCTCATGGAAATGTTGAATTTTAATCAGTTTGTAATGCCTAAAGGTCTACAAAAATTTTAAATTTCTTTAATTTTCATGATTCTTAGGTGAACATGGCTCCATTCCTATCTTTACTTACTTGACTCTGCTGCACTTTGGTTAACTACTTCATTGGCAGAACCTACCACACCCCCAAACCTACGAGGAGCAGTGTCCTCACTGATTCAAAGTGAGATGTGCAGCAAGTATAAAACACAGTAATGAACTAGCAAAAACTACAAGAGAGAAAAGCAAAACATATAACAAATAATAATATAAAAAAAAAAGAATAAACACACATAAAAAAAAAGTGACAGATTGTCGGGAAAGGACATTTTATTATAGATACAAAAGCAAACAGATTACACAAAAAAAATAGAAAATTATAAACCAAAGAACAATCTAAAAAGAACATCCTATGAAAGAAAATAGTTCGTCCTCCTGGCTCAGGGATATCCTCAACCTGTTGTGGAAGAGGAACTGTAAGCCAAAAGGAGGGGGAAGACGAGGATCAGGGAGATGGGTGTTGAGCAAGTGGTGGGGGGTTTGAAGAAGATGGTGGGGGAGATGCAGGTGGTTCGATTTTTTACTTCTTCTTCTTTCTCTTCTCCTTTTTCTTCTCCTCCCTGGCCAGGATCCTCTGGACCTCCTCGTACTCATCCCATAGGAATTGTAGTGGTCAGGCTCCTTAGGCGGTGGCGGGTCCAACCACATCGGGTAAAATTTGTTTGACAGATTGGAAGGTTTGTCATCCGCCATAGTTAAGAGTAGGGAGGGACTTCTAAGCGTAGAGGAGAATGAATGGGATGAAGACAAACTACCCTTGTATTTAAAGTACTTGGGTGGTGGAATATGAATAGGCATATTAAATCTCGCCTCCTTCCAAGCTCAAATTCCATAAAGAAATTAAAGGAAGGTAGTTGGAAATGAATTGTGATTATTATCGGGAATGGTAAGTCGCACAAATCACTATGGAGAATGAATTCACACAGTAAACGTTGGTCTATTTTTAGCAATTGGATTTAAGGCAATCTCGTGTTTCGCACAGTTTCCCACAGGTGTTTGCAGAGTAGAATTCTCACACAGAAAATATGTATATTAATAAGAAGGAAAATCGTGTAGTAGAACATAGCTCCACGAGTATAGAATCATAACTGTGTATGCCTCGTGAAGTTACTTCGCGGAGTAGATGTTGGGACCGAGCGCGCGAAGCAGTTTCTCATTTCTCACGTGGCCTAACTGGTGATCTCCGCGAAGAAGAACACATTTGGGGTTTCAGAGGTTGCGTGCCATAGAATATGATGAATGCTGCTTTTCATGTCTTCATGACTCCTTGAGAAAGCTTTGAAATGGCTCGCGATTAAGAAAATGAGGCCATTTAACCCCGCGAGAGATCAACACTCAACCTCTTTGCACCATTTGTGCTCAGGCCTGTGCATGCACAATGTTGTGCACCCATTCAGTAGCCATTAGCATCATTTAACCCCGCGAGAGACCAACACTTCACATGTATCCTTTTTCCATATGATAATAACCTCCCTAATACTAGCACATGCATAGCAAAAAATTTGAAATGATAAAGCACCTTGCTGAAAACAGATTCTAAACAGTTGTATTGCTAGTACTTCACTCACACAGCAGTAACAATCATACATCTCCCTTGTTAATGACAGGAATGAAAAATAGTAAATGACAGGTTCCTAATCAAGCAAAAACATACAATAATTTTTTAAACAGATATGGCACATATACTACAAAGTTGTGGATCATTGAGTAGTGGGAGGTTCATGTAGCTGAAGGGTCTGAGGAAGCTCCACTGGTTGTTCTACACAACTCTTGAGCCTCTGACCATTTACTTTCATGATCTGCCCTGACTTTGGATCCAAGATCTCCATAGTACCAGATGGGGAGGCTTTGATGAAAATGTAGGGTCCATCCCATCTAGATTTCAGCTTTCGTGGAAAGAATTTAAGTCTGGAGTTAAAAATCCAAACCTTGGTGCCAGCAATGAAGTCCTTCCTTCACAATTTCTTGTCAAAGAATGCTTTTGATCTCTCCTTGTACATTCTGGCATTTGCATAAGCTTCTAGCCTCATTTCATCAAGTTCTGCCATTTGCAACTTCCTATGAGAACCAGTAGAAGTTAGATCTAAATTCATTACGTTGACAGCCCAATAGGCCTTATGTTCTAACTCCACAGGTATGTGGCAGGCCTTGCCATACACCAGCCTAAATGGGGACATGCCAATAGGGGTCTTATAGGTAGTCCTATAAGCCCACAAAGCATCATTTAGCTTTGCTGCCCAATCCTTTCTATCAGTCCTCACAGTTTTTTCTAGAATATGCTTAATCTCCCTATTGGAAATTTCAACTTGCCCACTGATCTGTGGGTGGTAGGGAGTTACAATTCTATGTGTAACAGAATACCTTTTGAGCAGGCTCTTAAAAGGATTATTACAGAAGTGGCTCTTCCCATCACTGATAATAGCTCTAGGGATACCAAATTGTGAGAAGATATTGTCCTTCAAGAATTTAAGGGCAACTGTGTGGTCATTGGTCTTTGTGGCAATGGCTTCTACCCATTTGGACACATAGTCCACTGCCACAAGTATGAAATTAAATCCCATAGAGGAAGGAAAGGGGCCCATAAAGTTGCTGCTCCAAATATCAAAAAGTTCTACAACTAGGATGGGCTACAATGGCATGGAGTCTCTCTTAGAAATGCCTCCCATCCTTTGACATCTCTCATAGGCCTTACAGTGCAATTTTGCATCTCTGAACAAAGAAGGCCAATACAAACCACATTAGAGCACTTTTACTTTAGTCTTTTGTCCACTGAAATGACCTCCACAGGCTTGCTCATGGCACATTGAAAGAATCCCGTGGAAGTCATTTTCAGGTAGACATCTTCTAATCACCTAGTCTGCACAATGCTTGTAAAGGTATGAATCCTCCCACATAAATTGTCTAACCTGAGAGAAGAACAGGTCTTTATCCACTTTAGACCAATGTGGAGGGATCCTACCAGTAGCAAGAAAATTGATAATATGTGTAAACCAGGGCACACTAGACTGCACAGCAAAAAGCTGCTCATCGGGGAACAACTCATTAATAGGTGTTGCTTCACATTCATCTAAGATAATCCTAGAAAGGTGGTCAACCACCACATTCTCAACTCCCTTCTTGTCTTTGATCTCAAGATTAAACTCTTGTAAGAGTAGAATCCATCTGATCAACTAGGCTTTGCATCCTTCTTAGCCAATAGGTATTTCAAGGCTGAGTGATCTGTAAAAAGTACAATCTTAGACCCCAACAAGTAGGGTCTAAACTTGTCAACAACAAACACTACTGCAAGTAGCTCCTTCTCAGTTGTAGTGTTGTTCAGCTGAGCTTCAGCTAGTGTTCTGCTGGCATAATAGATCACTATAGGTAGTTTATCTTTCCTCCGTCCTAAGACAACACCTATGGCCAAGTCTGATGTATCACACATCAGTTAAAAGGGGAGAGAGTAATCTGGGGCCTGGATTACAGGGGCAGTAGTAAGGCACTTCTTCAAGGCCTCAAAGGCCTCATAGGCCTCAAGGCATTTAGCAGTAAATACAAATGGCACATCCTAGCAAAGCAGGTGGCACAATGGTTTGGAAATTTTGCTGAAGTCCTTGAGGAACCTCCTGTAGAATCCAGCATGTCCTAAAAATGATCTAATCTGCTTGACAGTCCTGGGTGGGGGCAGATGTAATATCAGGTCCACCTTAGCCTTGTCAACCTCTATTCCCTTGTGAGAAATCACATGGCCTAATACAGTACCTTGTGCCACCATAAAGTGACTCTTTTCCCAGCTTAGGACCAAGTTGGTCTCCTCACATCTTTGTAAAACTTTTTCAATGTGACAAAGGCACTAGCTAAAGCTGTCCCCAAACACTGAGAAATCATCCATGAATATTTCTAGGAATTTTTCAATCATATCAGAGAAAACTGCATACATGCACCTCTGAAAAGTGGCTGGGGCATTGCACAGTCCAAAAGGCATCCTTCTATAAGTAAAGGTGCCAAAGGGACATGTGAAAATAGTTTTCTCCTAATCTTGAGGATCCACAGGGATTTGGTTATACCCTGAGTATCCATCAAGAAAATAGTAATAAGCCTTCCCAGCCAACTTGTCTAGGATTTGGTCAATAAAAGGGAGAGGAAAGTGGTCCTTTTCAGTTTTGGAGTTGAGTTTTCTATAATCAATGCACACCCTCCAGCCAGTGGTCTCTCTGGCTGGCATCAACTCTCCAGAATCCGAAGCAACAACTGTGATGCCTGACTTTTTAGGTACCACCTGGATAGGTGACACCCATTCAAAATCTGAAATAGGGTAAATCGCCCCTGCATCCAACAGTTTCACTATTTCTTTGAGGACCACCTCCTGCATGTGAGGATTTAATTTTCTCTGCATCTCCCTTGACGGTTTTACATCTTCATCCAAGTGAATCTTGTGCATGCAAACTGAGGCATCAATGACTCCAAGGTCAGCTATTGTCCACCCAATTGCTTTCTTGTGCTTCTTATGAACATTCAATAATTCCTCCTCCTACTCACTAATGAGAGAGGAGGAGATAATCATAGGAAGCTTGTTATCCTGGCCTAAGAAGGCATATTTTAATGTGGCTAGGAGCTGCTTCAGCTCCAACTTAGGGGGATATTCAATTGAAGGCAACAGAGGTGCTTTAGTGGCCTGAGGAAGGGGCAGCAATATGTGTTGCACTAGGCCCACAAAAGATTCAGTATTTGTGTTGTCTTCTGTCATGAGAATTTGGGCCTCCCTCTCAAACAGACTTCAAACACTTTCTAGGCTTTCAGTCAGATTATCCCAATCCAGTAGATTGGATAATTCTTCTTCTACCAGGCCATCTAGTACATCTACTACACAGCAGTCCTCAATATCAATCTGAGGCACTGTAGCAGCATGGTACACATTTAAATGGGCCTTCATGTTCTCAAAGGTAACCTCCATTACCCCTGGCCTACATTGTATGCAAGCATTTGTAGTAGCCAAGAATGGTCTATCAAGGATAACAGGAATTGGGGTTTTGCTTTTGTAAGGGTCCATGTCTAAAATAAGAAAATCAGCTGGATAATAGAATTTGTCCACCCCAACTAAGACATCCTCTACCACACCCACAGGTCTCCTCTCAGACCTGTTAGCCAGTTGGAGCACAACTGATATAGGTTTAAGCTCCCCCAAACCTAGCTCCTCATACACTGAATAAGGGAGTAAGTTTACACTGGCCCCTAAATCCAAGAGGGCTTTTCCAATGGTGTGGTTTTTGATTATACAGAGGATAGTAGGTACCCTTGGGTCTTGTAATTTTTTAGGTGTGGCGATGGAGAGAACTGACCCCAAGATGCTCAACAGTAAAAACTCTTTTAGACAATTGCACCCTAGCTTTCCTCTTTTGTGTGCAGAGGTCCTTTAAAAATTTAGCATAGGCAGGGACTTGCTTTATGGCATCAAGCAGGGGCAAGTTTATCTTGATCTGCTTGAAAGTCTCTAGCGTTTCCTCCATCTGAGCATTCCCTTTATCAAGAGGGAATGGGCCAGCTAGAGCTTGAGGAAATGGCAGCTATGGCACTACTGGTGCCACTGCTGCATGCCTATTGCCATCATGGTCATATTTTTTTCTTTTTCTTTTATCATCATTTATTTCTTTATATTGGGGCTCAGCATCAACCCCATTATTTTGCCCTAACTGATCCACAACAGGGGACACAGGCCTCGGCTCTTTGACACTAACAATTCTTTCATTTTCTGTGACCTCTTCCTGTTCACTACCCACTAAATTGTCAACCATACTGCCACTCCTAAGGGTAGTTATGGCATCAGCATCCTCATGGGTAAAGGGAGTTTCTCCAATCAAGAGCTGCCCTTTTGAATTAGTGTTGGTTGTGTTTGCCTTCCCTCAAATGAGGGTCTGAAATCACCAATACAACTAGGCAGAACACATTCATACAGACCAGCAAGTACTCAGGATCTGTTGTAGCAAGCTTTAGAAGAATGGTGAGTAAGGGAATGCCCACAGGGAGGTTGGTTAAAAATATGATAAATCTCCAGATCTGTGTAAGATCTAGCACCCTAACTATTGCTTAGTTATCTAAATGACAGGGGAGAGGTTTAAAATGGATTGTCACTTAAACTAAGCTAAAATTAAATATAGACTAAATTGGATCGAGTTTAGGAACTTAGATCTTGCAGGGGAAGAGAGGAAAAAGCATAAAATAGTAGCTTAGAGATGGGTCTTCACTGAAATCAGATTCAATTAATTATGCTACAGAGGTTCAGAGCACACAATTCCCTCGCTGGCTATAAGCATAGCTGCAGGATAGAAGCTCCACTCCAAATCACAGGATCCACCTGGTCTTAAGGCTATGATCTGTCTACTTTAATGGTCACAGACCATCCTATAGACTTTATCGAATCCATGGATTTGCAGCAGACAAATCCAATTGAAACCTGAGCTTGGGCTAATCTTAAGGCTATGATCTGTCCTCTTTAATGGTCACAGACCATCCTAGGGATCTCCTCCAAAGCTGAAGTATCAATTAGAACAATTAAAACCACTACAAATGCTGCAATTCCCAAGTCACAGACTCAAGGAGTCATAGGAGTATCAAATCCAGGGAGATTGGGTGGTATCCAAGAGGCCTACCAGTTAAGTGGGTGAGCTGATCTACAACTCCGTTAAGTGGGTGAGCTGATCTACAACTCCTCTACACAAATCCGATCGATCACCAAATGAAACCAAAGGAACTTTAGATCTAATTAAAGCATTAAAAATAGCAGTTACTTTGCAATTAAAGTCACTCTACAATAGAAACACTCTCAGATCTGTAGTCTATGCAACTGAGAACCCACAATAGCAGTCTTAACCTTACCCAATTACAGATCTAACCTCTCTCCTCGCTACTCCAAGGGAATTAGCCAACCATTGTTGGGCTAAAGGAGGGAAAATGGAATTACTCTGTAAGCGCTAATCTCCAGAATTTGGCTCAGATCTCGATCCTCCCCCCAATGGCGATTGGGGGTCTCTATATATAGCTTTCTCTATTTTTTCGCCAAAAATCCCTTCTAGAAGGTCGTCAGAGTTTGTTAGAGTTCTGTTAGAACACGTGGGTCAGTTAGGGCTTCCTAGGGCATCTTCTAAAATCGTCGTGCCGATCACCAAGTGCCTCAGGTTGCGTGCAACAAGTCACTAAATCACAACATGCGCACAGCTGAATTTCTGAGAAGTTCTGCACACGATTTCGACAGGTTTAGGAAGCTTTCGACAGGTTCACATAGTGCATTTTAGTCCTTTCGCTAGGTTCTCAAATCTCTTCGATAGGTTGCGATAAGATGAGTCTTCTCTTAAAGTTTCAGCATTCTTAGCCCTTGGCCTGGAGTATTCGACAGGTTGGAGAAGCTCTTCGACAGGTTGGAAAACCATTTCGATAGGTTGGAGAACCATTTTGATAGGTTCCGCTCTGCATGCAGTTGTTTCGATAGGATTACTTTCACTCTTATCGAAAGGCTCAATCACCTTCGATAGGTTCTGTTCCAGCATTTTCATCTCGATAGGTTCAAGAAACCATTCGATAGGTTCCTTTGACGCTTCAGGCAGGTTTTTGATAGGATGATTTCTTCCTTCCTTTTAGTTGCTCGATAGGTTCTTGGATCCTATCGAACTCCTCAATCCACACGAATTCATCCTTCTTCTGCCTTCAAATCCTATCGAAAACCTCTTCAACTACACGAATTCTTCCTTTCTTTGCTTTTAGCTCCTATCAAAATCTTCAGGTGACCAATCGATAGGACATTTTTAGCATGTTTTGACTTCCTCTGCCTTGCCTTGCAATAGCCACGCGCTCCAAGGGTCCAGTGGTGTGCTACCCTCTAGTGTGCCGTTGTTCGGTTTGTCCCGTGCTAAGAGATAGCCCCTTTTTGGGCATTCTTGAGTGTTTTTCTATATTAGTGCCTTCTTTTCTTGTTGTTCACAAAATGCTCTTGACAGAAGCTTATTAGTGTGCTCATGGATCTATCAATGGTCAGGTTAAAGGGTGAAAAGTGGCATTTTTCACCACTTAACAATTAGTTAGGGGCTGACTAGGAAATTTTCGTTCTTCCCACCTATTCAGAGCATTACAAATCTGTCCTAGCTGGTCCTCAATCTTCTTGATGCTCGGTCTATGAGAGTAGACAGTTTGCACCAAGCTCCCCAAATTTTACATTGAAGCCAGCATCTGCTCTTCAAATGAAGAGGATCTGGGCTGCTGTGGGGGCAGGGCCAACTGGTTAGACTGTGGGGCAGGTAACAAAAAATTTTGCCTTGGTGGGTAACCTTGATTAAATTAGTGCTGGGGTCTGTAAGGAGCTACCATTTGCTGTTGCTGAGGTTGAGGATAAGAATCTTGTCTCCACCTCAGATTTTGGTGGTTCCTCCAAGAATACCCAGCAGGCTGCTCCCCAAAAGTTTGAGCAGCATTGGCATGCTCCATAATAAAATTAGGAAATTGGTTGGCAGATGGACAATCATGAATAGAATGTGTGAGAGATTGGCATATCAGACATGCTTCCTCCACCTGTGCAACCATCTGAGGCTGCATCACATTCATCAATTTGTCAAACTTTAAGCTCAGGTTGTCCACCTTTCTCTCTAGATCACATAGCACCTTTACTTCATATATTCGACCTTTAAGGGTGGCCTCTTTCACCATCTTAGCTAGAATCTGACTGTCATTGCATGACATATATTCCTGCTACATAGAATTTTCCCCTATTATATCAAACAGCTCCCATGCTTCCTTAGCTATCTTGTGGAGGTAACTACCACCACAGGAAGCATCCACCATATCTCTGCTCTTGGAATTAATTCCTTGATAAAACACTTAGACAAGCTGCCACATTGGGATTTGGTGGTCGGGGCATTGCTTTAACATCTCTTAGAATTTTTCCCAAGCTTCAGAAAAATTCTCAATTGAGGGCTGAGTGAAGGACAAAATATTTGTCCTCATCTGGCTTGTTTTGTTCATGGGAAAGAACTTAGCCAGGAATTTAGTTTAAAGGTCACTCCATGGCTGTATGTTGTTGGCTGGGAACTTTGATAGCCATGTGCTGGCTTTGTCCTTTAGTGAGAAAGGAAAAAGCCTCAATTTAGTGGCCTCGGGCCCCAAGCCAGCAATGTTGAAGGTAGTGCAAAGTGCTAAAAACTGGTCGATATGCTTGTAGGGATCTTCTTTACTCAGCCCATGAAATGAAGGCAACATACTGATGGTAGAGGATTTAATTTCATAGTTCCCCTCAACAGAGAGAAATTAAATGCAGAAGGGGGAGGTGTACTCCCCAGGTGCATTGTATTCTTTTAATGTCCTCTGCCTCTCATCCATGATAGCTGGCTCAGTTTCAATAGAAAGGCCCTGTGGTGTGAGTCTAGGTCTAAGGATCCTTTCAACCTCTGGATTTGGAAGTTCTAGCTCAGGGTTTAATGACCCTTTACCATGCATATAAGAACACCCACAGTAAGTACAGAAAATGCTCACAAGCACACACAAAGAATATTTCAAACAAAAATCAGTAGCTACACAGATTTACACTAAACAAACACAGGGAAGTAAGCATAAATAGACTGAGATTTAGGGAGAAGGAAGTGCAAATAAAGCTAGCTACACTCCAGCTACAACTTTAGCTTCTCCCTTCTTCTGCTATCCATTTCTGTAAAATTCCACAAAGAATCGGTAGTACTTTTATACAACTCAAGTTTACTAAAAAGATCAATATCCCCGGCAGCGGCACTAAAAACTTGTTGGTTTTCGTGCTCAGATTGCTACTATTTTATTAAGAACAGTGGAGAGAATAAATCAAGAGTGGAGATGTGGAGATGGGTCATTATAGTAAGTCTAAAACACACAGTCCTGTAAGATATAGGGCCCATTGTAGCAAGTTTTGATAAGTAAGAGTTTGTCCCACAGGGAAATTGATCAAGAACCCAAAATGGGTTATAATAGTAGGCCTCTAGATCTAGCTATAGATCTGACAATCCTAAAGAAAGGGAGTTGGGTGTCATGACTACACTAAATTAATCTTAAAAATAAAGAAATAAAATATAGCCCTATCCTAAAGAAAGGGTTAAGAGGAAGATGGTGGTAGTGTGTGCCAAAATAAAATATAAAAATTATGAGAAGTAAGCAGGTTATGCTAGAGTTAAAGTAGTGATGTAACTCAGATTTAGTTTGTCTCTGCAGTATTCCTTGCTGAGTCGCTATTAAAAGCCTTAACAAGGTAAAAATATCCGATTTAACCCATACCATTTGGGGCACTCTTAGGACTATACTTTATCCACTCTAATGGTCACAGGGTATCCGATAGAGTCTGTCAAATCTCATTGGTTAAAACAAACATTGCCAATCTAACCCAGAAGAGTAGACTGAACATTCCCCCAGCCACTAGGCCAGATCCAGCTATTAATACTATTACAATACTATGTAATGCCAGCGCTACAAGCTACCCAGATCTATGCATAGACTTGCCTGACATCCATAGGTATTCCAACCCATAAGATCCTAAGTGCTTTGCTAAGGCCAACTACTCACTAGTGCCCATAAAAAGGACCATGCAACAGGTTGAATAAGGCTTTAAATTCAGCTGGTCATTGCTACAAACGGTCTTCAATGACTCAGTCTCAAACTATAATTACTATAAAGAGATCAGATCTAACATCTGATGTTGGCTAGGTAAAATAGAGGGGAGCTAGTTCATATACAAACTTTCTCACAAGGCTCTATAAGCTCATGTGCAGGGGAGAAGAATCCTTCTCAAACATGTGAAGGGACACAACCTTAGGGCTATACTTTGTCCACTTGAATGGTCATAGGGTATCCCATTGGTCTGTCCATACCACAGAGGACTGAGAAAGAATATAAAAACTGCTGCAACCACCATTGTCTATAGGCCTCCAAGCTCCCTGGATCTCACTATAGATCCAGCATTACTTTTCATGGGGCTATCAAACCAAGGGAAATCAGATGGTAAATAGTAGTTCTATTAGAAACTGAATGGGCTAGTCCCAAATGCATGGATCCCATAGACATCTAAAGAAACCATAAGATCTTTAGATTCAATTAAGCATTAAAACAACAATCCATTGGTGAACACAAAACTTATAATGAACTGTCTCTAGGCTACAGCCTGTACACAACTGCTCATCCACAATCCCAATGTATACTAAAAACCTATTACAAACTAAAAATAAAACTAAACCTAGTTGCTTACAGGGGGCTTAGCCAGCAAGTGCTGGGCTAAGATAAAAGAAAAATAAGAAAAAGAGATGACCAAACCCTAATCCTAGCCTGTTGGAGTTTTCAGTCGACAGAGGATGAAGGAAAGATGAAAATAATAAACTCTAAGTACAACTTATATACTCTGTCCATAAGGCTTTGGCTCTAAAGAGATTAACCCTAATTTTTCTAGTAAACATGGCACTGTTTCAACCCTTGGGTGCCTGGAAATATATGCCTCGAAATTCATGCCTCGGGGAGTCTACCCTAGCCTTGGGAAATTACCAAAAATTCCTTTAGTTAAAACTGTGAAGTGGAGAACCCGAGCTTCACGGGCCTGGCATCTGCATTAGTTCATTCGTGCAGCTATAGAGCCATCGTGGAGTTGCCTTTTGCTGGTGAAAAGTGCTTACTCGCACAGTCAATCTTCAATTCATCATGCAGTTCCTTTGCACTATCTTGCTATCACAGAGATGATCTAGAGCGCCAGGACTCTTCGTACAGATAGAGCTTCGTGGTTTCTCTCACGAAAGTGCTCGCAGTAAGGCGCCGCCGCCAGAGTGATGATTAGACTCGTGGTGCGAGCTGTGTGAGAGAAATTATGGGTGTCTCTCTCTTCTTTGCTTACATGAGAACTCTGTAAGGTGATAGATTGTTCTTTGTGCAAATGAACTCACTATGTTCTGTGCGCAGCTGCTTTGGGCTCGATCTTCGCGAGAGCTTCGGGAGGACAAATTCTGAGAGTTTTAAACTGCGAGATCTTCGTGATATCTTTTCTATTCTCCTCTTGACTACGTGGCCGATCAGCATGAGGGAAACTTTCATTGCATCATTAGCTTCGTGGGGGGATCCTCAACTCTGAGAGATGATTCTTTTGTCACTCTGATGCATTACATTTGCTGCTATTGCAGCTTCCTCCATTCTTAGCTAACTTTGTCCATCTGCTAGGCTTTTGGTCGATGATGGCCAGCAATTGAATCACCATAGTGAGCACTACCAGGGTGTTCCATTAGACTTTGGCTCAGCTATCATCTTTGCATGTATTCCCTCTCTTCTTTGGACCAATAAGCATGGACTTTGTATTAAGCTGCACTGATTATTGCTAACTACAAAACAGACTTTAAACATGATTATTAGTGAGCTTTATGGTCCAGCAAAGGCTAGGTTAAGAGGTGAAAAGTGATATTTTTCAGTGAATAACAGTGATCAAAAGTTGAATGAGCTGTCATGCAGAGATAAAGAGTTGTCCAATCTATGGTGAGGATTAGCCAATGATGCCAGAACTTAGGTGCTTTGCCTATGCTCATGCTTACTGACCCATTTGGGGCCTGTAACTGCTCTTGACCTTGAGAGAAAATGGAAACCCTTAAAGTTCCTTGTGAGAGTATGCGCTGGTGAGCATTATGTCTAATGTTGAATGTATTGGGCATGGCCTATAACCTAATTTTTGAATTAGTGATGAGCTCAGTACTGACCTACATGTGATGTTTTCCCGTGCTGTGAGCTAATTGGAAATTATGTGCATCTATGTAGAAGCTGTGATGATTAAATGTCTGGGCACATCATATGTTCAAATTCCTCGTATTTTGTTGAATCAAAGGTGAACTGATGTTTTGTTTCTTGATAGCTGACTTGATAATTTTGTACTTCTGTTAACTATTTTATTGAAGAAGTTTGTGGGTATCTTCACTGAAAACCCTCAGGAGACTTCACTCCTCCACTAGGGATTGCCTAGGGGTTCAAAAGGCTTAGAGAGAGAATATAGGCAAAGATGACAGCTGAGCCAAAGCCTAATGGAACACCCTGGTAGTGCTCACCATGGTGACTCATTTCCTGGTCATCATTGACTAGAGTCTAGCAGATAGATGAAGTTAGCTGAGAATGGAGGAAACTGCAACAACATCAAGTGCAATGCATCAGAGTATCAAAAGACAGATCTCGCAAAGTTGAGGAGCTTCCTAGCGAAGCTAAGGATGTAGTGGAAGATGCGCTTGCACATATAGGGCGCACAGTCAAGAGGAGAGCTGTAAAGACATCGCGAAGATCTCGCAGTTTAAAATCCTCAGAATTTGTGATAGCGAAGTTCTCACGGAGATCAAGCCTTAAAAAAGCCATGTGCGAAACATAGTGAGTCCATATGTATACTGAATAAAATGTTACCTCGCGGAGTTCTTGCATAGCCCTAGAAGAGAGAGACACCCAGAATTCTCCTCGCACAGATCTCGCACACTTTGAAACCTTACCAGATACTACGCGAGCGCAGGATCATACCTGTGCGAGTACTCAGTGAGAGAGAGCTTCTGAAGCTCTACTGTGCAAGAAATCTAGGCACTCCAGATCATCTCCGTGACAGCTTCGCAGCGCAAAGGAACTGCACGATTAACTGAAGATTTACTGTGCAAGTGAGTACTTCCTACCAGCTAAAGGATACTCCGCGAAGGCTCTGCAACTGCACCAATGAATTAATGCATATGCCAACCCCGCAAAGCACGGGCTCCCCACTTCTCAGTTTTAATAGAAGGACCTTTTAGGAATTTCCCAAGGCTAGGGCACACTTCTCGAGGCATGGATCTTGAGGCGCACATCTCAAGGCATTCAAGGGTTATAACAGTGCTACGTCTGTTGGAAAAATCAAGGTTAATCTCTTCAGAGCCAAGGCCTTATGGACAGAGTATATAAGCTATACTTAGAGTTTAGTTTTAATCATCAATCCTTCCTGCATCCTCTGTCGGCTGAGAGCTCCAGCAGGCTAGGGCTAGGGTTAGGGTTTGAACATCTCTTTTTCTTATTTTTCTTCTCTCTTAGTCTAGCATTTGCTGACTAATCCTCTTTGAAGTAGCTAGGCTTATTTTTATTTTAGTTTTGTAATAGGTTTTGTATATATTAGGATTTTTGATGAGCAGTTGTGTACAGGCTGTACCTTGGAGGCAGTTCATTGTAAGCTTTGCTTTTATTAATGGATTGCTGTTTTAATGACTAATTGATCTTATGGTTTCCTTAGATGTCTATAGGATCCATGTATTTGGGACTAGCCCATTCAGTTTCTAGTAGATCTATTGTTTACCATCTGATTTCCCTTGGTTTGATAGCCCCATGGAAAGCAATGCTGGATCTGTAGTGAGATCTGGGGAGTTCGAAGGCCTATGGGCCATGGTGATTGCAGCAGTTTACATATTCTTTCTTAGACCTCTGTGGTATGGACAGACCAATGGGATACCCTGTGACCGTTTGAGTGGACAGAGTATAGCCCTAAGGTGGTGTCTAGCCACATGTTTGAGAAGGATTCTTCTTCCCTGCACATGAGCTTCTAGAGCCTTGTGAGGAGGTTTGCACAGGAACTGGCTTCCCTCTGTTTTACCTAACCGATATCAGATGTTAGATCTGATTTCTCTGTAGTAATTAGAGGTTGAGGCTGAGTCATTGCAGGCCTTTTATAGCAATGACCAGCTAAATCTAGAGCCTTATTCAACCTGTTACATGGTCTTTTTTATGGGCACAGTGAGCCGTTGGCCTTAGCAAAGCACTTAGGATTTTATGGGTTGGAATACCTATGGATGTCAGCCAGATATGTGCAAAGATCTGGGGAGCTTGTAGAACTAGCATTACATAGTGCTGCAATAGTATTCCTGGCCTGATCTGGTCCAATGGTTAGGGAAATGAGTAGTCCACTCCTCTATATTAGATTAGCAATTTCTGGCTTGATCAATGGGATTTGGCAAACTCTATTCGATAGGTTGTGGCCGTTCAAGTGGACAACCTATAGCGTTAAGAGCACCCCAAATGGCATGGGTTAAGTTGGATACTTCTACCTTGTTGAGGCTTTTGATAGTGTCTTAACAAGGAACACTGCAGAGACAGACTAAATCTGAGTTACATGATTGCTTTAACTCTGGTTTAACCTGCTTACTTCTTACCATTTTTATATTTTATTTTGGCACACACCATCACCATCTTCTTCTTAAGCCTTTATTTAGGATAGGGCTACATTTTATTTCTCTTTTGTTAGGGTTAATTTAATATAGTCGTGACACCCAACTCCCTTTCTATAAGATTGTCAGATCTGCAGCCAGATCTGAAGGCCTACTATTATAGCCCATTTTGGGTTCTTGATCAATTTCTCTATGGGATAAACTCTTACTTATCAAAACTTGCTACAATGGACCCTATATCTTACAGGTCTAGGATTATTTTAGTTGTGCTGAATCCATTCTTTTATTTTACTTTGACTTTAATTTATTTTCAGCACACAATAATCAGCACACTAGAGTAAAGGATCCCGCAGTAGGTGCTATGGTACGTCCAAACCTCCCCCATCGGGACCACGCCTAAGAAAGCCGGCTAAGCAGGTAGCACGATTCCTTTTCACAAGCACGCTACAAGTCATATCCAAAGACATCAAGATCGGTTGAAAAGAAAAAATAACAGGGCAATGATCAGAACAAGTCAGTATGACACTCACCATCGCGGTAGTACTCAGTCTGATTCACAGCCGATTCGTAGTTCTACACAAAAGAAAAGAGAGATATCAGTCACAAGAGCCACAGGCGTAAACATAGGCATTCCCCTAGAAAGCAAAAGTACAAAAAGGAAAAACTTACCACAGGAACTAACTCAGGAGGGGGGACTTGGACCGCTTTGATAGATAGGCGGGCCCACTCATCTACATCTACACACAAGCTTGATAGAAAAGCATCGTCGAGGCATCTAAATGTCCCCTGAACCTTAGCTGTAGAATTGCCTGAAGCACCCGTACCAGAGGGGGCTGAAGGACCAACACCCATAGCCTCAGCAGAACCTGCCCCTGCCGCATCATCATCATCAGAATCATCTTCCCACTCAAACTGTGAAAAGAAGCAGGGCCTCAGTCAGTAGGAATAAAAACTGAATCAGAACCATTGGAAACTTGCTTAAAAAGGAGAACTACTTGAGCTCATGGGCCACCAAAGGCCAGGAAGTTGGGATCAGGCACAAAATGTGGCAGAATGGACCGATAGGGCAGGGACTCATACCACAGCTGGTACCCCCTGGGCATGAGAAGATTGTCAATGGGGACCCCACGATGGAGAAACCTAGCAGAAAACTCCTCAATAGTACCCACAGGACCCATAACGTCCGCCGGAGGAGCCTACAGCACAGAAAAGTGGTCTCGATATTGATGTACCACTCTCTCTCTCAGGTAATACACCCTGGCCTAGGCCCCGTAGAAGAAGACGACACGACGGTCAACAAAGAAGCGAGACAAATCCACGGCGGCTTGATCCCAGAAGGGGAGAACCAACGTAAGTACCCAGATAGGAAAATATCTCATCAGCCAAACAGGTAGCATAAAATGAAATACTGAGAAAGAAAAGAGAGAAATGGCCATACCTACTCCGGGATCAGCAAGTCAAATTGGGACCTCACGCCCATCTCCAAATGCTTCATCCTGACATCCCGACGACGGTTCTTGTTCCAATTACTCATGAGCGAATATGTATAGACATTCGAGAAAAGGAGTGGGTGGCCAGGCTAGAAGTGCAAGTACCACTAGATTTGAAAACAAAAGCAGCGGTCAAGGTAGAAGATGTGTCAGTTGCAAGATAAATGACTAGCCAATGAATTAAAGAAAGTGGGAAAGTCAGGGGTTACCTCAATCACAGGCCAGAAACTGACATTAGAAGTCGTACTCCCAAGTGAGGCGTAGGCCAGGCTAGACATCAGCACGGCATATCCAGCCCCACCCCAGTTATACCGATGCACGTTGTCCCAATTTCCCATAAGGCTAAGCAAGGACATCGAAACTCGGCCTCCACTGGCATTTGCAAAAAGGGTCTTGCCTAAAATGAAGAGGAGCGAGATGCGAGCCAACATCAGTGCACGCTCTGGCTCAAGGAAGATATCTGCATCTGGCTAGCCCAGATCCACCAACTCGTGCTCACCAAACAACTCAGCCAGCCATGATAATTTAACCTCAGAGCCATGCTTGTTCTGGGTGGAGGGGTAATCCCCATTAATTACACCACCTCATTCCAGTCCGGTACACGAAGGTTGGTCACCGGCGTACCCTAATCCTTATCCCCGTAATCATCAACCAATCGATGAGGGTAATAGCCATCTCAGCCATCACCATGTGAAAGGTCATGGTCTCAGGCTAGAAACATTCAATCAGGGCCTTCACATAGGCCGAGTCGATCCTCATGGTAGGGGACGAAAGGAAATCTCCAAAGCAGGCCTGGGTAAGGAGAAACTTCACCACTGGAGGGAGATAACGGTAAAGGCGTTGGAGGTCAAGCCAACCTCCCTAAAACATAATGGGTGGGAAGTCCTGCATCAAGATGAAGAGGTGTCTAATCCTACAGGTAAAGCAAGCTTCCACAAAGAAAGGACCGGGCGACAAAATAAAACTTTTTTCATTACCTTGCCAACAATCCCAAAATTCGAAATATGGACGTACTGTTGATTGAGCATACCAGTACGGGCTGCCTCACCCTGCATTTCATACCAAGGCTGGGAAAAGCGTTGTACCCCCAAAAGTTGCTCCCCCCGTGAACCGTAGACCACCTCTGGTCCTTCCTCTGGCCCGTGCTCTTCCTCACTCGACATCTTGAGATGGAAACAAGCAACAGTATCAAAGCACGTCAGTAGCAAGAAATTAATTGCCGCAAGCCAAAAAGAAGGTAAGTATTCCCCTCTAACTCTTTCCATCAATCTTAAACTGTCATCACTTCTAAAGAAATGCATCAGAAGAGGGGGAGGCCCAAAACCCTCCACATTTCAAAAAAGAAATAAAAAATATATATATATATATATATATATAACAATATATATATATACATATAACAATGATAAAAACAAACAAAAAATGTGTGTGTGTGTACATTTATGCAACCCAAAAAAATAAATCCAAAGAAGAAAACAAACAAAAAATGTGTGTCCATTTAGGTAACCCAAAAAAAATCCAAAGAAGAAAACGAAGAAAGAAGAGGAATGTGTATACAGTTGTGTAACAAAAAATCGAAAAAAGAGAGTCTTTTTTTTTTTTCTCAACAAACAAATCAAATATATATATATATATATATATGTGTGTGTGTGTGTGTGTGTGTGTGTGTGTTTAACATGTATATATATGCATATGAAAAAATCAAACGAAAAAAAGAGAAGAAAAAAACATGTATAAACATACACAAAAAGCGAGTCTTTCTTTTCCAAACAAACAAAATCAAAAAAATATATATAGGCATAGAAAATAAGCATGCAAAAGCAAAATAAATAATAATAAATCATCTTGCATTGCACACAAAAAAGGCCATCTAGATCCACGCAAGAAAGAAAAAAGAGGGAGAGGCCCCTAATCACATTAACAAGTGACGGAAAAGAGTAGGGCATCACAAAAAAATCATATTTTTGCCCAAAACCAATGCGAATGAAAAAAATCAAACAAATTATAGATAATCGTACTTGCAAGAAAAATCAGTCATTCATCACCCAAAAAACAAAAATCCTAACCACATTGCAAATTATTCCATAAAAATCAAAGAAAGAATGAGGAAACTTCGATTACCTTTAAGAAAAATGGACCCTTGATCCGGCGTAGAGCGTGTATTTGAACGGCGGGAGCAAACTCCGGCGATAAAGCAAGGATCAAAACAACTCAAATGAACCCTAGGAGGAGGTTCCTTTTCGGTTTGGAGAGGGGGAGAGGAATAGATTTTGAAAATGGCTCCTTTTGGCTTGGGCTCGATGGTTTAAAAACCCTCCCCAGTTTGGCTTGGCATGTATAAAATACACGCCAGGCAAGTTTGGACCCTAATGTGGCCTGATGTGTAATACACACGCCAAGCAAAACATGGCCCATTTAGCTTGGCATGTTAATACACACGTCAGGCTCTTCATGGCCAATTTTGGCTTTACATGTGTTCTTACACACCGAGTTCGATCCCCCTCGGACCCAAAATGGTGCACATGCCCCCGGGAAAGTGCGTCAATCACCATTTGATCTGCTTGGGAGGCTGTGCTAGAATAAATGGCTCAGGATAGATGAGCATTGCTCAAAATCCCGAACATACATCCCACATAAAATCACAAAAAACCCACATAAAATAACAAAACATCCCACATAAATCCACATAAAAATAACAAAAAAACTTACATAAAATGACAAAAAGAAACTCACATAAAATAACAAAAGATCCACATAAAATAAATACACATATACATGAGTCCTTCGGAATATCGGCACGTACTCCCGAAAAGTGTCGCGACATTAGTTCGCTCCTCTCGGGTAGTCATGTTAAATTATTTTTGAGATCAATGGGTTTGCCCAAAGACCTCAAACACTACTACGCGCAGGGGCACCTATGCCTGGTCAAATGGGGCAATCGATGCCTCGTATGATTGGACACAAACTATGGATCTTCACGTATTTACTTCGCGCATATCTTTGAGTATGGGTCGATCACCCCCTCATTTACGGAGCTATTTTATTCAGAATGAAACTTGAACATCAAACATCTTCAATCATCTCAAGAAGCGGATATTTTTCCTAGTATATTGGGCTTTCGCAACTCGCTCCACCTTGGTTATGCCCAGTAATGTCACTAAGCGCTTGGGGACCGATAACCTCGAGGAACGGATATTTTTCCAACATACAAGGCATCCGTTTACTCACCATGTTACCCACCTGATGTTTAAGGTTCATTCTGAGTACAGCGGACCTGTCAGTGATGCCTTGGGCCTCTTCGAATGTCTCTTGTCTTTGGCATTCGATCATTAGTGATCGGATACCAAAGAGTGGCATCTGTAGACACCCAAATTTGGCCCAAGGCCCGATTGAGACATACTTTGAGAGAGGCACACTCTCAAGCTTCTGATAGCACCTCCCGTATCCTTAGGAGTCTTCCCAAACCCTTAGGAACTTACCCAAACCCTTAGGAATTACCCCCACCCCTTAGAAACCTCTCTGAACCCTTTGTTAACCCTCTCGGGCCATGGTTAGAGTGAGATGTACCAGGGCTAGTAGGGATCTCTACTAAGAGTAAATCTTATACCATTGAAAAGTAGAGGTTCCCAGCTTTCCAACAAGCTAAAAATCACCTCAATCTGAGGTGTACTTCAAAAGTTATGGCAATCCAAAAAGTGACCAAAAGTGCACCTAGCAAAGGCATGCATGGCGTGTATATTACACACGCCAAGCCATTTTTTCTCAGGAATGGGTTGGCATTTCTATTACACATGCCAAGTATAGGTGGGGTCCTCTGCGGGCTCTGACTTCCAGGACACTGTAGCTATGCTTGGCGAGGTAATACACATGCCATGCTTAGCTACAGTAACCTCTAGTTTTTGCACGAATTTCACCTTTAGGGTTTTACTTATTGACCACCCCAACATTTAGGGTGGGTTTCATTAGGACTGATGCACTCTTGTTTACCCTATTTGCAACCCTCTAGTCATTTGAAACCTTACCCTATCATCTACCATTGATCCTATCCTCACACATATCCATGACCCTAAAATCCTAGGAAACCTTAGATGTTAGGATTACCTAATTGCTAATCTTAATTAGCCTCTATGCACCCCCCTAGCCCTCTCTTTTTCTATAAATAGAGAGGCACCCCCCTTGCAAATGGCTTGAAATTTTTCCAAGAGAGAGAAAGAGGTTAAGCAATCCGCTCCTCTCCTTTGGTGCACCAAATACCATACAAATTCTAGAATTCTAAACCACTTTAGAAACCTTACCCTCCAACAAAAACCCTTGAGCTTAGGAGAGAACTACCTTTTAGCATTCTTCCTCTATCCCTTAGCTAACAAGCCTTAAAGGTTAGAACCTATTCTTCTACCACTCAAGCTACCGGAAGCTCGTCAAGTGCACCTACACGAAGATCTGCAGCTATGCAACAAGGGATCGAGAGCTCCTGCTTTCCCCTCTACTCCTCTACCTTCTCAGCTTTTCCTTTATCCTTGAATTTGTGCCGTTACACCATCGAAATCTCGGTAATTGTGGAGGGGCACAAATAGGATCCAAGTGCCTTCAGGCAAGAGGAAATGCTCTTTTCATTCTTATTTTTCTTTATTTTGGCCACAAGTAGAGACCGCATTTGAGCGGGTTGATCGGGTGCCTAACACCTTCCCGATCAATAACCAAAGCCCCTACGCAAGAGCCTTTGGCGTAGACCAGTGAATCAGAGTCATATTTTTGCTCTTCAGTGCTTTTAATATTGATTTAGGTTTCTCGAGACACTGAAAGCTCCAAGTGGCGACTCTAAACATTGCGCGAGTGCACATCATCGCGACAGGATCCTCAAAAATATGGGGTTGCACACACACATACTATTATCATATCACTAAATCCATGCTAGTTGTAATCAAATGGCATATGTTACAGAGTTTTCCCTACCTCAATAAAAAGCTAAACAAAAGCTTCTTACTTTGAGCTAGTCCCTCACTTACATACGCACGCTCATACCTAAAACACATCAAGTCATAGTTCACAGGTCAGAAATGACGTAAAACGGGAAGATATAAGGTCTCCCCCAAGTCCTCTTAACAATACAAAACAAAATCATGAATCTGTCTAAATCAATTGATCGATTCCCAAAATTGATTGATCGGTTTGTAAATCGATCGATCGATTCCCAAATCGATCGATTGGTTTACTCAGAAACCAATCTCAGCTTCACATCCATCCCATCGACCCTTACAGGATCCTGTAAAGTGAATTTTGATCGATCGAATTCCATTTCGATAGATCAGTATCCCTTAACACGCACACTATTTTTCATAAATCGATCGATCAGTGTTCAAACCAATCGATCGATTTCACAAATCAATCAATTGAATTTTATTTCAATCCATCGGTTTCCCCATAAACCTTCATACTTTCACTCTGACCAGAATCGATCGATCAGATACTTATTTCAATCAATCGGTTTTGTCAGATTTCTCACATCTTAGTTTTCCATTTCCCAAACTTATTTTCCTTATCTCTTAACTCCTATTCTTCTAATTTTTTCATCCATATCATCACCAAAACTAACACAACCATAAACCATAATTTCACATAATTCTTCTTACCTTTGAGTGATCGATTCTTCGATCCACGAGCTCATGCATCAAGCTAGGGTTTCAAAGGTTGAATTTGGGGATTCTCTTCGATCCCATATCCTTAATTTCATGCACAGGTTAAAATCTTGCATGCATACACATGAATTCCAAGCTCACCTTCCTTCTCTCTCTTCTCAATAACTTCTTCTCAACAACCTAAGCAACAGAATTAATTTCTCTTATCATTTAACTTTTACACTTAAAAATAATGAGTTTGGGTGTTAAGCCAATACACCATACTTCAGTGTACATTACTCCCTCTAATGGTCTATATACTTTCTAACATCATTCTTTCTCACTAAAAACCTAATCTAACTTAACTCACTTTAAATATTTTTATTGCATCAAGTGCGTGACTCGTCGAGCACACACCGAAACGAACTGCTCAAAGGTCAAAAATTTTCGGAACTTTACAAAAGATATGAGGGAAGAGATGAAAATCATAAAAGACGATTCTAAAGAAAAAAGCTTTATAAGAGATGAAAAATCGTAAAAGACGATTTAGAAAGAAAAGAAAGAAAAATCGTGAAATACGATTCTGCAAAATAATTGAAGAAATGGGATTTACAAAATGAGAAAAATAAGAAGATAAAAATGGGAAGAAGTTATTCAAATCCTTGGATACTTACTGAAGTAGAAAAGAAAAAGCTGAAAAGATAGGAAAAAGAAGAGCTAAAATCTCAGAAAAAGTTTGAATCCTTTTCTACCTTTCTTTGACACCTTCTGAAAGGTATGAATAATAGATACTTTCTGATTTATGATTTGCAAAAGCATAAGCCTAGTATAGATATAAATAATAGATACTATGGATTACGCAGGGAATCATATGAATAGAATAGATTATCTTTTCCATGTAATTAAATTTTTTTTGCAATTATCCTTTGACTGAATTTTTCTGAAATAATACATTGAGAGAACCCAAAAGTATGTCAATAGTGAGTTTTTGAATGAAAATATTTTCTAAATCTACAATTTAGAAAAATCTATGAAAAATAAATTGTTCATTGATGCATACACTCCTTGCTTACTATGAATTCAAATTGTTAGAGTTCTAATCAAGGATGACTGTTATAATGGAAAGTAAGGATAAAAGATTAGTAATTTTAGAAAATCATAACAAACCATGTGATGATCAATTTAATCAATTTAGCCAACGTAGTTAACTTAGTGTATAAAAATTAGTTTAGATTTTTAACCTTTTGTTTTCTTTTGGAAAAAGTATTTTGAAAAATCCAAAAATATTTGAAGTTTGTAGGTAACTTCACTGAAAACCTTCAGGAGACTACAACTCCTCCTCTAGGAATCACCTAGGGGTTTTGAAATCTTGTTGCATCTACTAAAAATGCAATCGTGCTCCCTACAAAAGTGGCATTTAAATTCTTAATTTAGAATATTTTATATTTCTTTGTTTGCTAGGGAATAGTAAAATGTAAGTTTGGGGGTGTGATCAGTTACATAATATACAATTTTACCACCCTTAACTTAGTGGTGCTAGGACATAATTTGCTACTAATAAGTTACTGATGTGCAGATATTAAGGAAAAATAGCAAAAGATAACCAAAGTATTAATATCCATCAAAATAAACTCATAAAGTAATAAAAAGATAATTGAATCAAAAGACGAATCATCACCTACTAAAAGATAAAAATCGTGTTTTACAATTTTGCGGAACGATGTAAATATAAAGTAGAAATCGTAATTTACTATTCTTCAGAAAGAAGTCGTTCAAAAGAGTACAATACACGAGAACGCGATGAATTGTAAATAGAGAATCGTTCATTAGGAAGCTGTGTTAAAAGATAGAAAATCGTGATTTACAATTTTATAAAAGAAAACCTTCTGAAATTGCTGATCATGTGTGAATTAAACCGCCATGCACCAAATTAGAAGATCTCTTAAAGAAGAAGTCTAGTGAATCATGGATCTGAGAAGATTGACGAAGGAGACTCTTAAAGGACTCTGTTGCTGAAATAATGGAGAAAATTCAGAAGTACATCAACAGAATAAAAGCAAGGAAAGATAAGATTAGAAGTAGAGTTATATTATGATACTTTTGTTTTAGTAATTTCTTTTATTAGAATTAGGAGTTTTGTAAACCAACCCCTTATGGTCTATAAATAAGAGGCTTGGCACATTGGAAAATCCATCGAAGAATTTCACAGCATCAATTGACAACTGAGGTCTGTGTTTTCTTTCGATCAAAGTAGTTTAGGATTTACAAACTAACATTGTCCATAGTTCTCTAAAGTCTTGCCTGACAACCAAGGCTGAGGAAGCTAAAAGATCAACCCTTTGGATGGTTCTACTTTGCTTTCTAGTTTAGATTTATTTTATTGTAATTTACTACTTTGTAAACATCTTCAAATTTGGATTTTAATTGACGACTCAGATTAGAATTTACAAATTAGTGTAATGGTGTGTATTTTCCTTCTTTAGTTTCTTAGAGTTTGATTGACGCCCAAATTTCTAGTAGATTAGAGATTAGTATAAATCTATATTAAAGGATGCTAATTTTTTATTGACGCCCAAATTCTAGAAGACTGAAATATAGTGTAACGGTATTTTTAAAATTGTAAACATCCAACAGCTGAAGATTGTGATTGATGACCATAATCTGAAGAAGGAGGATTTAGGATTTATTTTGTAAAATTTAGATTAAGAAACCATTCTTTATTCATATTTCTCAAGTAGTTTAGGAACTTTAAAGATAAGTATAAGTTTTTTGAAAATTAATATATATACACATACATAAAACCTATCTTCGTGGGAACGATCATATAATAGCTCTACAATTTCCATTGTGCGCTTGCAATAGGTTAATACTTGATTAGAGATACATATAACCAGCGAATCACCGGGTTGAAAAGTGAATTTGAGAGCAACTGCTCCTGCTTGCAGTGGAGGCTGAATTTACCGGCCCTCCTTGGCCGACTTCACCTCTACCCCCTCCCAAACGCCATCGTCCCCAACCACCGTCGCCCCTACGTAACTCCCCTGCTTGGCCCATTTTTTTTACATCTTCGATTGGATGCAAGCTGAGGGTAACTCAGGCTAGGTAGAGGTACATCGTTGAGAAGGGTTGGAGCATTTCGTTTTGAAGTCCATGGAATCATCATGCCTTACCTTACGAGTCGCTGCCACTGTTTGAACATGTATAGTTTTTTTTTCCTAGGTTTTCACTATTTGTAAATAATAATTTGTACATTGTAGATAGTGAATATATATAGTTCTTTTATTTTTCTATTTTTTTGTATATTCTGGTCTCGTGGTTGCTACTTATGTTGTGGATGTGTGGATAGTGTTTTTAAATAGGTTTGGGGGTGGCACATAGTGCCCCTATGCCCCCTGCTATTTGCTATACCTTTTTGGGCTCTACCCTAACCTGTAATGGTGGTTTACCTGCTGCATTTTGGCTCCAGTTTGTTGGAGCTACGATGCTTCTTAATTCATTCACTTCCCGCCTCTTTACAGTTACCTTGTTGTTTGTATATTATAGTTTGTGCAATGAGGACATAGCACCACCTAGGTTTGGGGGTGTCATGCTTAATGAGTGGTTAATAATATGAACTGTTTGCACCATACACTTGACCATTGTTTATACATCCTCAATACCTTGCTTTAAAACCATCAAAATTTCATTTTGCCATAGTTTTCAAATTGTAATCATAGATGCATGAAAATTTTAAAAATTTTCAATAGTCATGCCATGATAAAACTACGGTTTTATAGAATAATTAACCCCATTGTGAACATTTATGGATTGGTCCAAATTCCATGCTTAGAAAAAAAAAAATTACACCATTTACCATGTTTAGATTCAGAAATCAATGGACTAGTTCGAATCTGGAATTTTAGGATTCCATGAATCCACTAAACCCGGAAAGCTTTAGAACCGTTTTCGTTCTTGATGAGTGCTAAATAAATTTGGAGTATCCTTGAAATTCATGCTAAATTGTTTAAATCTCATATGCTTTACTTTGGTTTGTTGATTATCCATTGATTGTATTCTTGTACTAGAACTTGTTGTATTTAAACTCAAAATAAATAGGCATCGTTACCATCGGAAAAGGAAATGATCAAAGGCCATATATTGGCTCATTTGTACCCAAAATGCCCCACCTTACACTCATATGCCTTTTAGTACCCCCCTTGAGCCTATTTGAAAATTTTTGCCTTCATATAAATTTCTTGTTAAGCTACAATATCCACACCCTATACCAGTGCTGAAAAAAGTAAAAACTTACCCATCAATCTCTAAGAAATTGGGAAAGAGGGATGAGAGCAAAAGAGGTAGTGTAAAGGAGTGGGAAATATGCTTGCAAGAAGCTTAAGGTAGAACTAAAACGACGAAAAGGAGAGAGAAAAAGAAAAAAATAATAATTTGTATATAGTGAAAAAGGTAGAAAAAAAAAATGAAAAAAAAATGAGGTGGAATACAAAAAGATGAAGGAATGAAAAGAAGGAGAAAACTATAGCAAGAAAAAGAAATAGAAATTCTGAAAAATGAAGAAAAAGGGAGAGTGAAAATGAGAAAGCAAAATGTGTACCCTTTTCCCAATTTTGCAGAAAAATTTGAATCCCAACTTTCCTTTCTTTCTTAATTTTCACCCGAGCCCCATTACAACTCTGAAAAAGTCCTTTTTGATCCAATCTCGGGTGGTAAGTGCCTTGTGGAGGGTGATGATACAACGACTATGGTACATAGTATAACCATGTGTAAGATACAAACATCATTCTTCTATGAGATTACTCTTTTAAATTTCTGTGATGCACCATCTTTCTTATATCATGTGGGATTCTTTAAATTGTGTTGTAACTCTATCTCACATGTGAGTGAAAATGTAGACCATTTTTCAGAGTGACTTTGTTGTCAGTGTATACCTAAGATGAGAATTGAGTCAAACCTTGAGATCCAATGGTTTCAGGTTTTGATTAATCAAGAGATAGAATAATTTAAGCATTGGCACATGCACACACAACACTCTAGGTATGGATGAAATATTGGTCTAAGGATAAGAGAATTGGGTTGACTGGAATAAACAACAGTGGAACTGTCATGGTATTGGTATTTTAAAATAAATATATATATGTTGAAATGATTACAGGTTTTAATTTTGAATGTATATATTATATATGAAAACCAATTTTGAAAACTCTTTTACCGATGGTTTTGAAACAATTTTTAATGTTTGTGGGTGTCTTCACTGAAAGCCCTCAGGAGACAAAACTCCACAACTAGGGATCCCCTAGGGGTTTAAAGGCTTGTTGCATATGCTAAATGCAATCGTGCTCCCTCCAAAAGTGGCTCTTTAAATTATTAGATTAGTTTGTATATTATTAGACTAATTTGCTCCATGTTATGGTTTTAATGTTGTCTTTGCTCAAGGACTAGAAAAGTTGAGGTTTGGGGGAGTGATCGGACTCAAAAGTTGTATAAATTATCCCCAAATCCCAGCTTAGTTAATCTTCATTTAACTACTAATGTGCACTTTTAGTTTTTGTTGCGTTACAACAGGTGTAAAAGCTGGTTAATTGATAAAAGTGTTATAAGAAAAAAAAATAGGAAGGAACCCAAGCAAAGGCAAGAACCAAAAGGGGAGCAGTTAGAGGGAAGGCTTTAAAAGGTCAAATGGACCAGTCGAAAATGCAATTTCGACCAGTCAGGATAGCGCAGTAGATTAGAGTTGAAGAGAAAGAGAATAGGTCCAAAATGGATAGGTTGAAGAGTTATTCTCAACCGGTCAGAGCTTCAAAGGCTTCAAAATTCAAAAGCAGACCGGTCAGGACTAAGTCGACCACTCAGAATTGGAATAGCAGAATGCAAACACGCTTAGAGAATTATTTGACCGGTCAGGAAACGAAGTCGACCAGTCAGGAAAACAAGTGAAGCTAAAGCATACAGATCATTTTCTACCTGGAGAAGGAAGCTAAAGTCGACCGGTCAGTTCTCCAATCCCGACTGATCCTAATAGATTTTCTAAGTGAAAACTCAGGGATTGCACAACTATTGATGAGTTTCAACGTCGAGATCTTCTCTAGTAATCTATTCAACAAACTAGATAACTCTAAATCACATAGATTTCCTTTTAGATTCATTCCCTTAGAGGATTTTTAGGATCTATAGAGATTTCTTGTAGTGTATACTTGTTCTAGGGCCTTGTAATCTATAAATAAGGACCCTAGGATTAGGTTTTAGGGGACTCGCATGCCAAAAATTTTCTAGAGGGCTCTGACGTGAGTTTCCATAGATTAGGTTAGGAATAGTCTTGAATGGAGAAAGATTGATTATGATCATCAATCAGAGCCTCCTTCAGGGATGAAGGACTCTGAATCGATGCATGTGTAAAGCTTCAGTCAGGGATCTCTTGTAAACTTTAGATGAATATTCAATAAAGTTTTATTTCTTTTTCTATTTTTAAATCCCCGGAATGGTGTGATTGCATGTTGGAAGTTCTGAGAGTTGTCAAGAACGACCGATTGTAATGGTTTAGTTCGATTTAATCTACTCTTATTGGCCTGGTAGGGCTTAGGAACTAGATTAGAATAGGATACTCGCAGACTAGTAATGACTTTGTAGGCTAGACTTAGTTGGTTACTGTTATTCACTGAAAAGTACCACTTTTCACCTTTAAACCTAGCCTTTGCTGGACCTTGAAGCTAACTAATAACTCTTGTTTAGCTTATTTTGTAGACTAGTAATAACTTGTGCAGCCTAACACAAAGTCCATGCCTTTGATGCCAAGAAGAGAGAGAATTCAAACCAAGGATGACAGTTGAGCCAGAGATTGAAGGAACACCATAGTGGTACATACCATGGTGACTATTTTGCATGTCATGATGGACCAAGGAAGTCTAACAGATGAAAGAAGTACAAATGAGAGTAGAGGAAGCTGCAATAAAAGAATGTGCATAGCAACAGAGGAATAAATGACTTATCTCGCACAGTTGAGGTGCTATCTCGCGCTGTTCAAATTCACTAGCAAAGCCTTCTCACGCGAATGTCACATGCAGCACACTAGAGCTCGCGAAGAAGTCATGAAGCTCAGTGAAGGGATTATCACAGAGCAGTCTCTCACGCAGCAGTCGCGCACTTCAGCTGCAATCAACACTTAAAGAACTCGTGAAACTCTCGTGAGGATCAAGCTTTAAAGCATCTGTGTGCACAGCCTCGTGAGACCAATCTGCACAAACAGCAACAACAACCTCGCAAAGTTCTCGCGTGGCTCTGGAAGAGAGAGACGCCCATAAACTATCTCACACAGCTCTCATGCACCTAGAGGTTTAACCATGTACCGAGCGAGATGTAAAGGCATCTACACGAGTACCTCATGACAGGAAATTCTGAAGCCCTACTACACGAGTGCATTCAAAGCCAGAGCAACCACACCATAATGCAAAGTCCACCTGCACGAGTGAACAAAACTTCCAAGCTAATTCTTACCTCACGAGGACTCTGTAAGCTGCACGAAGAAACTAAAGAGCAAAAAGCAACTGCACGATAGAATTAATATGCAGAAGATAACCTCGTGACAAGAACTTCTGAAGCTCTACTGCGCGAGCAAGCTAAGCAGTGCAACTCATCCTCGCGATAGGATTCCAAGGCATAGCAGCTGCGCGACAATCCAAAGCCCACTTGTGCGAGTGAACAACCTCCCAAGCAAAATTCCTACCTCGCGAGGCATGCAACTACTGTGCGAGTGAATTAATGAACCAAAGCCAACCCTGCGAAGCTCGAGCTATCCACTTCTCAGTCTTAACTCTAGGGACCTTTTGGGGATTGCCTCAGGTCTAGGGCACACATCTCGAGGCCCTGATCTTGAGGCACACATCCCAATGCATCCAAGGGTTGTAACAGTGCCACATTTACTAAAAAAATTAGGGTTTACTCTTCTGTTGGCTAAGGCATTAGGACTGAGTACATAAGTTGTACTTGTAACTTAGAATTTTTATCTCTCCTTCAACCTCTGTCTGTGGTGAGCTTGAGCAAGCTAAGGTTAGGGATCATTTTTTTTTCCCATTTTTCTTCTTTCTTAGCTCAGCACTTGCTGGCTAAATCCTTTATAAGCAGTAAGGTGCAATTTTATTTAGTTTTGTAATGGGTCTTGTAATCTTTGGGATTCTGTGAAGAGTTGTTGTGCACAAGGCTGCTGCCTTGAGATTTTACATTATAGATAATTTTGATCAATGGAATTTATATTTTAAATATTTATTCAATCTGTTATTTTCCTATTTGCCCATAGTTTTGTTCAGGCTATAACATGCATTTAGGATTTGAGCTGATTGAAAGGCCCATGGAAGCTTGAGCTTGTAGCCCTGGGACCATGGTGGCAACAGCAAGTTACATGTTCTATTTCATCATCTGTGGGTAAGGCAGACTCTGTGGATAGCCTGTGACCATTTAAGTGGACAGACTATAGCCCTAGGACAGGTCTTGGTCACAGATCTGAGATGGATTCTTTTTCTCTGCACTTGAGCTTGTAGCCTAGTGAGAGATTGTGCAGGAACAGGCTCCCCTCTGTTTTACTTGACCAATATCATATGTAAGATCTGACTTCTCTGTAGTGATTGCAAACTTGTGAGCTGAGTCATTGCAGGCCCTTTGTAGCAATGACTAGCTGAATCTAAATCCTCATTCAGCCTGAGATACCTTATGGTTTCCACCTGATTTTCAAAGCATGTTTGCTCCTATGAATGCCTGCCAGATCTGTAACAAATTTGGGGAGCTTGTAGCCTGGCAAACATAGTGTCTGTAATGGTATTCATTGCCTGATTTAATTCATTGGTTGGAGGAAATCTATTGGATAGTCTGTGACCATTTAAGTAGACAGATTATAGCCTTAAGATCAGTCCACTCCTTTGGATTAGGTTAGCTTTCTGATTTAATCAATGGAATTTGACAAACTCAATTGGATAGTCTGTGACCATTTAAGTGGACAGAGTATAGCCTTAAGAGTAGTCCAAATGGCATGGGTTAAGTGGATTCTTCTTCCTTGCAAGGATTTGCTGTAGAGACAGCCCTAAATCTGAGTTATATAACTGAATTAAATTTAGCTTAAACTACTTACTTCCCATCCTTTTCTCCTTATTTTAATATACACCATCACCACCTTCTTCAACCCCCTTTCTTTAGGATAGGACTGCATTTTATTTCTCTTCTTTTACTATTAATTTAGTGTAGTTGTGATACCCAACTTCCTTTCTTTAGGATTGTTAGATCTGTAGACAAATCTGGAGGCCAAAAATTATAACCCATTTTGGGTTCTAGATCAATTTCTTTATGGGACAAACTCTTACTTAAAACTTGCTGCAATATCCCTATATCTTGCAGGTCTGTGATTTGGTTTTGTGATGTATTCATTCCCCATTTTATTTTGTTTTATTTTACTTCCTTTATTTTATCTTTATCATCTTTATAATAAGAAGCAGCAAGAATAAATAAACCAACAGTTACATGCAATGATGCTTAACGATTAGGTTATCTAACTCGCTAATAGATCTCGCTAAGTCATAAACGATGCAACTGAGCTTGTAGCCAGGAGCTGGGGTACCAGGGATTTATTATAGGAAAGTAGTAGGTTTTATTAGTTGCTAATCTGAAATCCAAGAGAGATTCCTGACTGCCTTCTCTTTTTCGATTTCCAACTATTTAGCTTTTCTTTTATTTCTTTTAGAATAAATTAGGAAATTTAATGCTATAAAATATTTCATAAAAATAGAAGTTAAATAAGAGATAAACGACAAATCCTTGTGGTTCGGCACCCTTGTACTTGCCCTAGTACATTCAAACTTGTGCACTTGCAAGGTTTTGAAATAAAACGATCACAAATGTTCTTTTCATATTCAGAGTTCTTTTAGATTCAGAGTTTAAGTATACAAATATTCTTTTCAGATTTAGAATTCTTTCATATTCAAAGTTCAAGTATGTTCAACAAATAGTTCATGTCATTATCAGACATTTCATTGCAAGCATTTCAGCTCCATATCACGTTCATATCACATTTACTCTCTTGTTAGACCATTTTAGGTCATGTCATATAATATACTATCTCAACAGATCATATCATATCATATCATATACTATCTCATCAGATCAAATCATATCATATCTTATCAGATCAGATCATATAGTATCATATACCATCTTATCCGACCATTTTACTTATCATAAACGTATCATATACTCACTAGATAATTAACAGGAACTTATCATGTACTTATCAGGTACTTTTAATGTACTTATCAGATAATTACCAGATACTTATCAGGTACTTATCAGATACCTCACATGAACTTATCATGTGCTTATCGTATACTTATCAGATATATGTCATAAACTTATCATATACTTATCAGATACAGCTTATAAACTTATCAAGTGCTTATCATATCACATAAACTCTAGTTATTTAATCGAAGGCAATCATTCTACTTATGTTTAAAGTCAGGCATGGGCTACGGGTGCAATGAGTTATGGGCCCGTTGGTTCATGGGTCCAAAGGGTTTAATACAATATGGGTCTAATGGATTTTAGGTCCAAAGGGTTTCATACAATATGCGTCCGATCGATTTTAGGTTCGAATGGTTCAATAGGTCCGATACAATATGGGTTCAATAGATTTTAGGTCTAATGGGTTCTATCCAATATAAGTGTGATTGATTTTAGGTCCAATGGGTTCTATCGAATATAAGTTTGATGAATTTTAAGTCTAACGGGTCCAATGGGCCATTCCCTAGGTAATTCGGGCCTTTAGTAGATTTAAATCTAGAGGTACGGTCCTTTCCGAGGTCCGAGCCATATGTGTTTCAGTCTTCTCGGGCTTTAATCAGTATGTCATGGGCAGACTCGCAATCCAATTTACCAAAGTCATGGGTGGGTCCTTTAACTAGATTCTTGTCAATCCTATTTACTTTAAAGTTCGGGATTGTTGTAACATCCTGAAAAATTTTGACCTTTGAACAGTACGCCTTGGTGTGCATGCCCTATAGGTCACATACCCGACCTTGTGAAAATAATTAGGTAAGTTATGTAGGGTTATGTGTTAAATGAATAAGGACTTATTTAGATTGTGTGTGAAGCTTTGGATGTCAGGTATGGTATATGTGTCTAACACCTAAGCCTAAGGTTAGATATAAAGATGTAAACCTTAAGAAAAGTTATTTCTTTTATGATTTAGTTGTTGAGAGAGTTATTAAGAGAGAGAAAGGAAGAAGCTTTGAATGTGGGTGTTAGCGCGTGAGGAATTAAAGATTTTTCATAAATTGCGAACTTGGGATCGTGAAGAGTCTGAAGCTTCAAGCTACGAAGCCCTAGATATTGTAAGAAATAAAAGAGTGAATTAGTTATGTGTGTGAGTGGGAAAATTGAAGAAGAAAGGATAAGAATTGAAGGAAAAATGACTTGGAAAAGCTAAACCAAAGTTGGGTGAAAACTGACAAAATCAACTGGTCAATTTTCAAATCGACCGATCGAGTTTGTCAAGATTGATGAGTTTGTGAGTGTCTGAACGAAGCCGACCGGTCGAATAAAAATCGACCAATCTAATAAAAACCGACCGATCGAAATGAAAGCGATCGGTCGATACCCACAAAATAGAGAATATGAAAAATTAGTTATGGGGAATTCGACCAGTCGATTTTAGATCGACCGATCGATTTTGGAAACTGACTGGTCGATTTGAGAAATCAACTGATCGGTTTTCTTATGAAAGGAAAGGGTCTGGATTTCTTAAGGAAAACTGACCGATCGATTTGGAAATCGACCGATTGATTTTGGCTTCTTCAGAGGTTAGTTTGGTTTGAAGTGGGATCTTTTGGGAGACATTGTATCTTCCTGTTTTACGTCATTTTTAACTTTTGTTATAAATTTATGTATATTAGGTGTGAGCTTGAGCCTTGAGGCTAGAAGGGCCAACTTGAGCTAAGAAGATTTAGTGTGACTTCGCGTGAGGTACGGAAATCTCTATACCATGTGCATTTGATACGACTAGCATGTGAATTATGATATGATGTGTTTTGCCATCAATTACTCTTATGTTTTGCATAAGCCTTTGGAAATGTGAATGTGTAAGCATGTGCGTGTGTTTGGAATTCGTATTATGATGTGAGAATCTTTCAAGATTCATTCCAACAAATGTATGTGAAAGAAGGTGTTTATAACTTTCTAAATTAGATATAATTATCACATTATACGGCGATAAGCTATATGTACACACTATGATTTAAGGTTGAATATGTGAATACCCGACCGACACGGTGGTATAACCGTGATCAACGCGGCGGGATATCCGTGACCGGTATGGCGGGATATCCATACAACCCTTTTGTGTGATCTTGTGAATTCTACCGGCCAACGATTACTGTGTTCGGCACAAGTGTCCATTATTTTTGGGACCTTGAGCATTTCGTGTAAATGGTTCATGTGAACGACGATGGTGGGTATTCCATCGAGGGCTCGATGCTATATATGCTTGAGGGACTATTTAAGTGAAGCACTTTAAGTTCTCTTTCTTGTGTTATGTGATTCAGTCGAAGAGCATGAGATAAGTTTTTCCAAATTAAGAAGAATGTTTTTGTTTCATTTAGCTATCATCGGATTGTGCATCTTTATGAGAAAAATCATGTTTTGTTATGTCATAAGATATATGTGTGATGTTATGAATCTGCATGCTATTAGTATTTCCCTACTAAGCTTATGTTGTTAACTCATCCCTCGACTATACGTCATAGGTACAAGAGTTGAGGTTGACTTGGAGGATCCTAATTTCTCTCCTGGGGAGGAGGACTCAGAGCCTCATCCTGAGAATTGTTTTATCTACTTAAAGCACGGGTAGGTTCAGCTTTAGAATGAGGGGTTATGGTATAGTTTTGTGATGTAAAGAACATAAACTTTTGGATTATGATTGCATTATTCTTTTGCGAATCATGTTTCAGTGATGGTAGGCCATCACCGGTGGTTCTTCTTGGTTATTATGCCCATGAGTTTTTACACGGGATTAAAACCGTTATTTTATCTTTTTGAGATATAGAATTAGAGATTTCCTTTTTACCTATGATGATCCATCTCTTTAGCTAGATTCCTTACTTTGTTTTTGCTTTGTGTGTGGATGTGTCAAGTGTTCCATTCGGGGACTGGCCTTAGTGTCGATCTGACAATCCGAGTTTCATGGTTAGGAAATCTGGGCTATCACAGTTTTAGAAAATTTTTGACAAGTCTTAGATTAGACCAGATGTTAAGAATTTGTTGGAAGTATAGGGACCTTATGTTAATGAAACTGTTGTTTCATTGTAACAGATTCAGATGTATCCAAGAGGTAGAGGACAACCTAGAAGTGGTCGTGGAAGAAGTTTAGGGAGTGGGAATGAGATCCCTGCGGGTTCTAGTAAAGATAAGAGAAACCCTCCTGATGAGAGAGATCAGAGGGAGGAGGTGGCTGTTAGGATGGCACTGGCCATGGAAATTGTGGCTGCCGCCATGGCTCAACAAGCTACCACCATGGCTCAACAGACAACACTACTGACTGCCAATAATGTAAACCATCAGCAGCCACATCCACCACCTCCTCCAGCACTACTGCCCTAATCATTTATTGACTTTAGGAGATTAAGACCTCCTAGTTTCTACGGGCAGACGGATCCACTTAAGGCAGAAAAATGGTTAAATCAAATTAAAAAGTTTTTACAGAGACTTCAAAGTATGGAGGATGAGAAGGTTGGCTGGGCTTCCTTCCAGCTTGAGGATGATGTCGATCCGTGGTGGAAATCGGTACTGAGAAAGAGAGAGATTGAAAATCCTCACGATCCATGGGCTTGGGCGGAGTTTGTTGAAGTGTTCAACAAAGAATACTATCCCAAGCGAGGAATTAGATGAAGAAAGATTTTGCTAATTTGGAGCAAGGGAGTATGATCGTACGAGAGTATGGCATTGAGTTTACAAGGTTATCGAGGTTCGTACCGAAACTAGTGGCCACTGAATTGATGAAGGCCAGTAAATTTGAAGAAGGCCTAAGGCCAAATGTGTGAGATAGGATTTTGGTGTTGGAGCTCGAGACCTATGCGAAAGTGATAGGAAAAGAAATTGTGGCCGAGAAAGATATAGATACTATGTATAAAAGGCAGGACCAGCAGAACAAGAATAAGGCGGGCCAAGGGAGAGGAAGTGACTACGACTCGGGGAATAAAAAGCTAAGATTTACATCACCAGCTCTAGTTTCAAGACAACCTGCCTACACAAATTATCCCAGGCCACCAGTGTCTACTCCTATGACACCTTTTCATATAGAGGGCCCTGCTCAGAATCAGTCTAAAGGAGCAACGGTTATTCAAGGATTCTCGAGAGCAGCGTCGTCGAGTCCCCAGATCACGTGTGCCCATTGTGGGAAATCTCATAAAACTTCTGATTGTCGATGTGGCACAGGTGGATGTTTTAAATGCGGAAAGATTGTCCATATGATCCGAGATTGCCTAGAACTAAGAAAAGAATGTACAATTTCATCTACTACCATGCAAAGGCCTATGCGACCTACGAGACCTACCATACAGGGTCGTGCTTTTGTAGTGACCGCCGAAGATGCTCGGGCAAGTAACGACATGATCCAAGGTATAATCATCTATTTATGCTTAATTTAATTTAATTGCATTTTAGATGAAGAAGGTGCATAAATAAAAATGATCTACTAGGTTTCTATTTGTGAGTGTTTAACTTTGCCATGCATGCCTAATTATCTAGTATATGTATTAGCATAGGTACCTTACAACTACATAAGAAAATGACGGAGATCATTGTGATGCAGGAGTTCTGATAGATCCAGGGTCTACCCACTCATTTGTGACTCCAGAGTTTGTGGGAAGATTGAAGGTCGTTCCCAAAGCATTGGAGTTCATTTTGGACATGTCAGTTCCTATGGGAAGTTCAGTGACTATAGACACGTGTTGCCAATCTATTATCGTATGAGTTGAAGATCGAGAGACAATGATGGATCTCATTTTGATGAAGATGCAAGGATTTAATATACTCCTTGGTATGAATTGGCTATCCGCTTATCATGCGAGCATTGACTGCCTACGAAAAGTCATCACATTCCGTCCATCGAAGCAAAAGTCTTTCCGATTTATCGGTGACTAGGGTTAAATTATACCAATCATCTCTGTAGTACGAGCTGAGTGGATGATGAGGAATGGATGTAGTGGATTCCTAGCATTTCTACAAGTGCAATGAGATGTGAAGAATGTCATCACCGATGTTCTGATTCCTTGCGAGTTTACAAACGTGTTTCCCGATGACTTACCAGGGTTACCACCAGATCAAGAGAGTGAATTCGCAATCGACTTAGCACCAGGCACAGAGCCTGTATCTAAAGTGCCTTACCGAATGGCTCCTACCGAGTTGAAATAATTGAAGGCATGGTTATAAGAGTTTTTGAACAAAGGCTTCATAAGACCTAGTGTGTCTCCTTGGGGAGTACCGATCTTGTTTGTCAAGAAGAAGGATGGGTTGATGAGACTCTGCATCAACTATCATCAATTGAACAAGCTGACGATCAAGAATAAGTACCCCCTACCTAGAATTGATGGCCTCTTTGATCAGTTGCAAGGGGCGAAGTTCTTTACAAAGATTGACTTGAGATTGGGGTATCATCAGCTGAAAGTGTAGGCCGAAGATGTTTAGAAGACTGCATTCAGAACCAAATATGAGCATTATGAATTCTTGGTGATGCCTTTTGGATTGACTAATGCACCAACTTCATTTATGGATCTCATGAACAGAGTATTTAAACCACATCTTGATACGTGCATGGTTGTATTCATGGACGACATTCTCATTTATTCGAAATCCAGGGAAGAACACGAGCAACACTTACGCATTGTATTATAGATGTTACGTGAGCATCAGTTGTATGCCAAACTCAGTAAGTGTGAGTTCTGGTTAGAGCAAGTGAGCTTTCTGAGCCACATAGTCTCAGAAGCAGGTGTGATAGTTGATCCAGCAAAGATTGAGGTAGTAGTAGACTGGGAACAACCAAAGACTGTGACTGACATTCGTATTTTCCTCGGTCTGGCTGGGTACTACAGAAGATTTGTAAAGGGATTTTCCAAGATTTCAGGACCACTCACGCGACTTACAAGAAAAGCTATTAAGTTTCAGTGGACTAGTGAATGTGAAGAGAGTTTTTTGAAACTTAAGAAACTGCTTACCTCTGCACCAGTATTAGCTATTCCATCAAGCAGTGGAGGTTTCGCTGTATATAGTTATGCTTCACACAATGTCTTAGGTTGTGTACTCAATCAAAATAGGAAGGTTATTGCTGATGGGTCGAGACAACTTAAGGACCATGAAAAGAACTATCTAACGCATGATCTTGAGTTAGTCGCAGTGATATTTGCACTTAAGATCTTGAGACATTATCTATATGGTGAGACCTTCGAGATCTTCACAGACCATAAAAGCCTCAAGTACTTGTTTACATAGATGGAATTGAATATGAGGCAATATAGATGGATTGAATTTCTTAAGTACTACGATTGCTCTATTCAGTATCACCCCGGTAAAGCAAACGTCATGGCAGATGCGTTGGGCCGAAAGAAATCGGGCCACAAATATTAGGTTCTTGATCGCAGGACTTCGTCCGATTACGGAAAATTGTTGTGTATGATAAGAATATTGAGGTCAGAGTTTCAGGTGCCTTGTTGGCTAACATCACAATCAGACTAACAATTTTTTACTGCATCTATGAACTTCAGATGAAAGATGCAAAGCTCTTAAAGATTAGACAAGGTGTGACAGACCGCACCAGAATCAACTTTTCTATTAAGGAAGATGGATCGTTACTATTCAGAGGACGTCTATGCATACCGATTGATGCCAATCTGCGAAAAACTATATTAGACGAAGCTCATAAGTCCAAGTATGCTATTCATCCTGGTGGTACCAAGATGTACCAGGATTTGAGGAAGAACTATTGGTGGAGAGGATTGAAGAAAGATGTTGCCGAGTACATATATAAATGCTTGGTGTGTCAACAAGTAAAGGTAGATCATAGACACCTAGTAGGTCTATTGCAACCACTACCAATACCTGAGTAGAAATGGGTGTCAATCTCCGTGGATTTCATTATAGGATTACCAGCGACGGCGAAGTGTTATAATCCTATTTGTGTGGTCATAGATTGCGTAACAAAATCAGCACATTTCCTATCCTACAACACAACATATACGACAAGCAGATTAGCAAATTTGTATATGAAAGAGATCATCCGATTATATGGTATTCCGACGAGCATTGTTTTGGATCGTGGCCCATTATATACCTCAATATTTTGGCAAAGATTCCAAGGAGGCATGGGCACGAGGTTGGATTTCAATTTGGTGTTCCATCCAACAGATGGTCAGACTGAGAGAGTCAATCAAATCATTAAAGTTATGCTTAGAGCCCATATGATCGACTTTCAGTGATCATGGGATCAACATTTACCATTGATTGAGTTTGCGTACAATAACAGTTTTCAATAAAGCATTGGAATGGTTCCGTATGAAGCGTTGTATGGACGGAGATGTAGATCTCCGATCAATTGGGAAGAGACCGGCGAGAAGTTTTCATCGGGTTCAAAAGTCGTAGAGAAAAATATGGAAGCCATTCGTATGATTCGGGAAAGGATTAAGATAGCTCAGAGTCAGTAGAAGAGTTATGCCGATATAATGAGAACCAGCATGAATTTCCAAGTTGGAGACCATGTATTCGTGAAGATTTCATCGATGAAAGGTGTAATGTGGTTTGGAAAGCGTGGGAAGCTAAGTCCCTGCTACATTGGACCTTTTGAAGTATTAGGAAGAGTTGGCGAAGTTGCATATAGGGTCACTTTACCCCCGCAACTTGATAGAGTGCATGATGTCTTTCACATCTTAATGCGACAATGGTACATCAAGGACCCAACGCACGTGCTAGAATATCAGCCGATTGAAATTCAGGAAGATTTAACTATCAAGGAATAGCCAGTGCAACTACTTGATCGGAAGGAGCAAATTTTACATACGAAGAGCATTCCGTTAGTGCTTGTCAAGTGGAGAAATCATCCAGCTGAAGAGATTACTTGGGAGCGTGAGGCGGAAATTAAGGAGCAATACCCTCACTTGTTTGAGGAGAGTTGAGCTGAAATCATACTTGTAATTCTGTTTGGATTGTAAAAGTTCATATATGAACTAAGGATGAGTTATGAAAAGAATTTAGTGTATTGAATACCTAGGTGTAAAGTAACAAAATTGTGAAGAATCAAATACTATTAAAGCCTGAAGTAGCAGATAGGATAAGGAGAAAGAAAAGACAGATCTGGAGTCAATCTGTGAAAACCCACCAGTTGAAAATCAAAACGGCCAGTCGATTCTCACAAAATAGAGAATAATTTTGAAATAATGGGACAGCTTATGAAAACCAATCGGTCGAAGTGAGTTCGACTGATCGATTTTGAAAACTGACTGGTCGATTAATCGGTCGAAGTGAGTTCGACTGATCGATTTTGAAAACTGACTGGTTGATTTTAGAATCGACCAATCAATTTTCCTATGGGCATTAAAGACTGGTGGAATTCGACCGGTCGATATCAAGCCGACCGATCAAATTCCCTAGCAGGGGTTTTAAGTGTAAAACCGATCGGTCGATTTTGAGTTCGACCAATTGATTTTCGCGTATTTATATATATATAAGGGAATTTTCTTGTGGATTAGAAATATCAGTTATTGTTCTTATTTGTTAGGGCTTTCTTTTGCTTTCCTCTTAGAGCTAGTTGTGGAGGAGTTTTAAAAAATTTAGCGCAGATTTTGTAGAGTCAGATTCAAATCGCGCCATAAAAGGTAAACCCTAGCTTCCTAAGCTTTTGCCTTTGGATTTGCATTCAAATTTTGAATCCTAGTTGGGGATTTACTTGAAGAACTCTAGAAATGCAGCCCAAAATGTGACAGGCCGCAAAGACTACGACTTCGAAACTACCTTTTCGACGCCCTAGTACATCGAGACCACCCCCGACCCCATCACCACCAAAATCCCCATCTCCACCACAGTTACCAACATCATCTTCATCATCCTCACACCATTCTTCACCACCATCATCACCACCACATTTAGAACAGCCCAATGAGTGGTGGACGAGTAAGGATTTTGTATATGAACATATCATTGACGAGGCCCTGTTTCAAGAACAGGATGTCCAGGAAAATACAGTGTGGGCTAAGGATTATATCGTCAAGGCTGGTTTAGGGAATATCCTTAAACCACAACATGATTATTATTACCCTCGTCTGGTGCGACTATTTTACTAGAACAGGAGTGAGATTAAAAATCCGAGTTTGATTAAGAGCAAGATTGACGGTCGTGAGTATAGGTTCACTCTGGACCACGCTTGCAAAGCCCTAGAATGTTATGATTCGTATGGTCATGGAATCGAGTTGCTACCCCCATTCCCTATAACCGTAGATTACTTGGAGATTAGACGGCAGATGACCCAGGGACTACATGGGTCTGGAACTGCAATTAAGATGATCGATTTGCCTCCTCATTTGTGGATGTTGGATACGATCATCAAGTGCAACCTTTACCCATTGCGCCACAACATTGAGAGGGTAGGGGAAGTACAATGAGCCTTGTATTCAGCATTTAGGGGCCGATGGTTTAGTGTGACTCAGATGGTTTTTAAAGGGATAAAGTACATACAAGGGAAATTGATGAAGGGCGGAGCAAAACCAAAAGATCATATCCCATATGCTCGCCTGTTGTCAAGTATGATTGAGGACTACTCGGAGGAGGAAGCATATCACATTTTTGAGGAGGAACCAAGAGCAAATGACCACGTGGAATTGTACACTTTCTCAGATTAGAATCAAACCTACAACCAATTTAGAAAGGTTCTTCCTCCTAGTGAGAAAGTAGCACCACTTGTACTCGAAGCCCCACAAGAACAAGGAAAGCAAGAACATGGACCAGAACAAGAACAGCCTGTGCCACCAGATCATGCACCACCAGCTCAACAACAAGAACAATTTCATGTACCTCCTGCACAGCAGGCACCTACTACATTTGACGATGTCCTCACTCACATGGTTAGATTGGAAGAGAGTAACCGTTTCTTACCACTGGAGAGTCTATGTCTGGTGAGGCGGTTGGAGATGAGACAGCTGGGGAGGCAGAGGTAGGACCCATAGATGAGCAGCGGGGTGACGTGGCGGCTTTAGTACGGTTATATATAGAATGTGGGTTTATTTGGATGTGCTGGGATATCTTCCCTTTTTTAAAACAATTTTTGTAATTAATACAGGGTATGGTTTATAACCGTTTAAACTATCGTGGCATGGCTGCCTCTTTTGGGATGTTGAACTACAGTGGCATGGTTGCCACCTTTGCTTTGTTATTTTGTTAATGAATGCTTCATCTATATATATCTTTCATTGTGTGAATGAATGGCATTTTAATCACATTGTTTACAATTACGATCAAATTTTCATGCAGGGTGTGGATGTGGTATCAATGTGTGTGGCAAGATATGTATGTGGATATGTTAAGTATGAGATGTGTTAAGAACGAGATGTCTTTTACGTCTGTATTATAATACGTTTAAACCTGACACGAGATTTCTTTTCAGACATGACTTGCAATTGAAATCCTATAGGTACATTTTCAGGGGACGAAAATTCCTAAGGTGGGGAGAATATAACATCCTGAAAATTTTTGACCTTTGAATAGTATGCCTCGATGTGTGTGCCCTATAGGTCACGTACCCCACCTTGTGAAAATAATTAGGTAAGTTATGTAGGGTTATGTGTTAAATGAATAAGGACTGATATAGATTGTGTGTGAAGCTTTGGATGTTAGGTATGGTATATGTGCCTAACACCTAAGCCTAAGGTTAGATATAAAGATGTAAACCTTAAGAGAAGTTATTTCTTTTATGATTTAGTTGTTGAGAGAGTTATTAAGAGAGAGAAAGGAAGAAGTTTGAATGTGGGTGTTAGCGCGTGTGAGGAATTAAAGATTTTCATAAATTGCGGACTTGGGATCGTGAAGAGTCCGAAGCTTCAAGCTACGAAGCCCTAGTCATGCATGAGAACCGAGATCGAGGAATCGATTGATTAAAAGGTAAGATTTTATATAAATATTGTAAGAATTAAATGAGTGAATTAGTTATTATTGTGAGTGGGAAAATTGAAGAAGAAGGATAAGAAATGAAGGAAAAATGACTTGGAAAAGCTAAACCAGAGTTGGGTGAAAACTGACAAAACCGACCGGTCGATTTTCAAATCGGCCGATCGATTTTGTCAAGATTGAGGAGTTTGTGGGTGTCTGAACAAAACCGACCGGTCGAATGAAAACTGATCGGTCGACTTTGAAAACTGACCGATCAAAATGAAACCGACCAGTCGATTCCCACAAAGTAGATAATATGAAAAATTAGTTCTGGGGAATTCGACCAATCAATTTTAGATCGACCGATCGATTTTGAAAACCGACCGGTCGATTTGAGAAATCGACTTATCGGTTTTCGTGTGAAAGGAAAGGGTCAATTTTTTGGGAGACATTGTATCTTCCTGTTTTACGTCATTTTTTACGTTTGTTATTGTAACAGATGCCCTATTTGAAACCTACATGTTGTAGTATGACTATGAGTCCAGTCAGACAAGACGTGTGCCACACACGAGACACAAATAGAAGTTGAATTGTGCATATGTCAAACACTAGATATGGAATAAATTAGCTGAAGTATAGGCTAAGGTAGTGTAAGAGGTTTACACCTAAGCAAAACCCTGATGGGCCTTATCTGTCGGTACACAACATTAAATCATGAGTATATTAACTTGGTATTTCGATTAACTTTAGTGGTGGCTTATACAGTAAAAGGGTGTACCAGACTTATACCCAATTTCTGCCTGAATTATCGTTTAGGGAGATACACTTATGAGGCAAATGCTGGTTTTGTATAAAAGCCCAACCTTATTATGCTCATAAGCTGCTTTGCAGTTCATTTGACTACACGATGTGGTGAGTCATCGATCAGCTCCATGCAGGCAAGGTAGCCATCCTCTATAAAATATAGTCCTTTTAGGTTTCAAACCATAGCAAACAGACTTGGTGGACATAATAACCCAATATAGCCGCCATTACAGTACCTTCTACTAGGTTTGAACACAAAGCCATGTCCAGTATTACTCATTGACATCTGTGAATTAAAAATCCTGGCAGCATAAATGCGATAGAGATGTCAAAGATAGTTTGTGATATCAACAAGCTTCATGCATTCCTGGAGTAGTTGTGAGCTCGGCGCATGCGAACTCGGTATTAATCCGATATCAACCTAACCACGTGTTCATAAAAAACAAACAGGTATGCCGTAAACGAATTAAGAAATACACTTGTAATCATGCGCGTGTGTTACATAGTGAAGCGAGATAATTATAATCACTTCCATGTGCTCTACTCTGCAAACAAAGTTTATATATATCGGATGTAGGAGGACACCTCTTTAAATGGCACTCCAAAATGTACATACAAAACTCAATAGAGTCTCTATGCTATACATAACACATACAGACAAGACTATGTGAGTAAATGCTAACAAACCAGAAATGGGCAGCTTGAAGTAAAAGTCACCACGGCAAGCAAGGCTTGCCGCGGCAACCTCACAAGGTTGCCGCGGCAAGAGATTCAGCTGGACTGCTTGCCGCGGCAACCCTTGTGGCTTGCCGAGGCAAGCAGATCTTTGTCCAAGGCATTTTGGGTGTTGCTTGTTTGATTGATACATGAGTCAATGCATTGATGCTATGACCTGTTAACATTATAAAACCAATATTTTGGGTCTCAGATGACCTCTTAATCATTGGTTATCTTAAGATCCATTCCATTTATATCTTATCTAGGTGCAACTTGGTGCACTAGGGTATGCGATAAGCTTCAATGCATGAAGGCATGTACAAACAGATCCCCATAAACGTGTGAACAGGTAGGAAAATTACTTTGTTAACATATATTTGGTTTTCTTATTCCCTTCGAGATTACATCATGCATGACTAGACAAATAGACTTATATTGATATAGTGCTGAAATAACTCCCATGATAAATATATTACATGTAGCATGTAGACCTAAGTTATAGGACAAACCTTAGCAGTTCTGACTAAATTAAGTAAGGTAAGTAGAAAGAAGTATCAGTTTTATTGATGATAAAAACATGTCAATGATAACGATAGAACAGATTTGCATCTATAAAACCATAAAACCATAACAAATGACATCAGTTATATCTATATCTCATACATGTAACGAAGCAGTTGTTCATGCTAATATATGCAATTCAGTTTGAGCATGCAAGTTCATTGAGATCCATGCATAGTCCATGCATAGTTGATAGTGCATTGTTAAGATTTCTTTTCTTGCTACCTTTACATGTTGATTGCTTCGTTTTGAGTCAAGTGATCCCGCTTTCTCGGGAGCTTAGCGGTGTACTTGACTATGTACTTGTAACAAGTGATCCCGCTAACTCGGGAGCTTGATTTTCCTTGGTCCAAGTGATCCCGCTAACTCGGGAGCTTGATGTAACATGATTCAAGTGATCCTGCTAACTTGGGAGCTTGATTCTTTCATTTTTGCACGTATAGCTTGTTTCAGCATTGTTTTCTTGTATCTGTTACATCACGAGTTTATTCAGCATGTCCGCATATGATAATTTTTGCATGATAGTACATTCATAATCGTTATATTATCTATATCTAGAAATGCATGTAAAATGGAATATGGAACTCTACATATATAGTAGCAATGTAATATTCTCTGCTAAGCTTTGATGGTAGCTCATTCTATGACTTAAATGTCTTACTTGCAGATCCAGATCCCGAGCACGCAGTTGTCCCTACTTACTTGCCCAACGAGAAGGAAGGAGACGACGACAAGAAGACAAAGAGGACGATTTTGCAGAAGACTTCTTCTCGAAATAGGCTTGTGGCTTGAGAGAGAGAGAGGTAGAAATAGAGGTGTTGGATAAACTTGTATAAATTACATATGATATTTTGAGATATTTTGTTATAGGATGTATAGGTTTATTTCCATTGTTTAGATGACGGGTGGTCGTCATCGGTGGAAAGCTATATATCAGATCAGTTATATTTATATATAATATTTGCTAGTTCCTGCTTAGATGAGTCAAAGTCAGTTTATTTTGCCATGTTATTGCCTATCAGAGTAAGTACAGTGCTTTCGCATTTGCAACACTTTGTACAAATAATGGCCCCTTATATGAAAGGATCATATTAGGTGATCCGACGATGCGACGGTTCCAATATACTATTAAGGGAAACATCGGGTTGTCACAGGTGGTATCAGAGCTCAGGCGTTAAGTCATATGGAGACTTAACTCTGGCATACAAATATGGCAAAGTGTCTGATAATTGTTCAGTGTTAGGATTTAGATTGAGTTTATGATCAAGTTGTTACCTGATCAAAATAGGTTAAGATGCCTCCACGACGGGGAAGAGGTCGGGGTAGACCACCGTTGGCCCATCGCACTGGACCAAATGGGATTCCAGTAGCAGGTTATGAGCATGACACCACCTCGCAAAGTGGTGAGAATGTGCAGATAGCAAAAAGTTGAATGATGATGGAGAATGTTGTTGTGCATACCCTGCCAGTGCAGACTCTGTCAGTTGTAGATACTCCTCAAATGGGAAATGGTCCTGGCGTTGAGCAAAATGCGGGACACAATCCGCAGTTGTTGGAGACTATGGTCAACAGCGTAGCCATGCTTGTTGTTCGACGCCTGAGGGTTTTATAGAGTTTGTTCGACTTCGACCGTCGAGTTTTCATGGTCAGCATGACCCAATGGAGGCCGAGAAGTGGTTGACACAAATTGAAAAGGTGCTGCAAAGAGTTACTTGCACTAAGGAAGAAAAAGTGAGTTTGGCGGCATATAAATTAGAAAGTGAGGCAGAGCCATGGTGGCAGTCTGTAGAGCGAACGAGAATGCCTGGAGTACCATGGACCTGGGCAGAGTTCACAGAGGCATTCAATGAAAAATATTTCCTAGCACCTGAGAGATACAAGATGGAGGTGTAGTTTGCGACTTTAATATAGGGTTAGATGACGGTTAGAGAGTATGAAGTAGAGTTCGCTCATCTCTCTCGCTTTGCACCCTTACTTGTAGCCACAGAGTTGATGAAGACACAAAAGTTTGAGCAGGGTTTGAAACCCCTGATCAAGGAACGAATTTCGTTGTTTGAAGCAATGACTTATGCCAATGTGATGAAATTGGCCCTAATGGCAGAAACAAATGGTGACACAATGCTCAAAAGGAGATGAAAAATAGAAAGCTAGAAAGGCTCCATCCCAGCCCTATAATGCCGATCAAATCAATAAGCGACCACGATTCTAAGGACAGGTCGCATTTCAACCGACTGTAGGAGCCTATGCACGGCCTTACAGTTTACCGACGTTCCCATTACGACTGAGGATTCAATGTGTTCAAAACCAGTCTTTTCCAATGGCGGCCAGAAGTGCATCCAATTCTTCGCGAGCACGGCCGACAGTTTCTCTCATGGGATCCTATACGGCTTCATCGGTCGCTCAACAGAGATCTGTGGGAAATGTGGAAAGGCACATAAGACAAATGAATGTCGAAAAGCTTTTGGGGAATGCTTTTGTTGTGGGAAAATGGGACACCGGATCAAAGAGTGCTCGGAAATGGTCAGAATAGCAGCAAAGGTGGAACCAGTGTAACGATCTGCACGGCCTACGGTACAAGGCCGAGCTTATGCTATCACTGCACAGGATGCACGAACTAGCAATAATATCATTCAAGGTATGTTTGTCCATTATTTCCTACGTTAAAAATATTTGTTGATCTTTTTGACATATGTATATCTATTAAAATATTTAATTTCGATGAAAATGATACCCATACCTTCTGGTATTACTCAGACAGGTACTGTGTCAGCCCCTCTATGGGCCTACTATCCTTAACTATAAGTGGAGGAGTTGTACTAGGATGTGTCACTCCTACTGGGTTTCTATGAAAAATATGTGATCTAAGGTTTGAGGTTTATTTCTCCTCCAACTAATTTTATTTTTAAAAAATAGAGAATTCTAAGTGAATCAATAAAGGTATATAACATACATATGCATAGAGATAATATGGTAAAATATTTGCTGATATATTGAATGGATATAGCTATTATAACCCATGGGATGTCTATGATTCACCGAGGGCATAGTTAGTTTACTATAATTTATGTGTCCTCTTGCCTTCTTGTGCATAAAATAAGGTTTAGATAAAGCATAGGGAAGGTTTAAATTGCCTTTGGATCTAAGTTATCTTGAACTATTTTCAAGTAACCAATGCCATTTATATCATTTATGAGTCTATTATTTATCATATCAAAATATATAATTTATATCCAAATTGGTGAGAATTATATATTATTTTAAACAAGCATATTCATATCATAAGCAACAAATAGTAATTTCTTAAATCCAAGAATTAACGTACCTTATGTAAATAAATGAGGGTACTGAGCACGAATATCGGTTTCGTGTTCCCAGGTAGCCTCATGCGATCCATGATTCTTCCATTGGATCAAAGCAAGTGGGCTTCGTTTCGTTCGCAAGATTTGATCTCTGCGGTCCAAAATCTGACCTGGTTCCTCGGTCACCATTAAATCTTCTTGAATATCTAACGGTTGATAATCCAACACATGTGTTGATCATCGACATACTTCCACAAAGATATACACGTGGAATACATCATGAATACCAGATAAATGCGGAGGTAATGCAAGTCGATATCGACCTCACCTCATCGTGCCCGTAAGTGGGAATGGCCCAACATAACAAGGACTTAACTTGCCTCATTTCCCAAATCGCATCACGCCTTTTGTCGGAGAGATTTTGATAAAGACATGCTCGCCAATCTGTATACCATTCATCAAAATGATTATATATTTAAGTGAATTCACAAATTTTAAAGACTTATCAGTGTAAGGTCTTACCTGAAAATCAACACTTGTTTTTTTGAGATCAACGTAACTTTTCTGCCGACTCTGCGCACTCTTCAATCATTACCGAATAACATGAACAACTGCATTGGTATTTTCTATCACGTCATGGCCCAAAATCAAACGCTCTCCAACTTCTTCCCAGTTAATCAGAGATTTACATCGGTGTCCATATAATGCCTTGAATGGTGCCATGTCGATGCTTGATTGGAAGCTGTTATTGTATGCGAATTCGATCAAGGGTAAATGTTTCTCCCATGATCCTTGAAAATCTAGCATACAGGCACGTAACATATCCTCAATCACCTGATTCACCCTCTCCGTCTGCCTGTCGGTATGAGGATGAAATGCAGTACTGAAGTATAACTTGGAACCCATACCTTCTTAGAAACTCTGCCAAAATCACGAAGTATATAAAGGATCGCGATCTGACACAATATTCATGGGTATCCCATATAATCGTATAATCTCCCTCAGATAAATTTCAGCCAATTTTGATGTTGTATATCACGTACTATAAGGTAAGAAATGCGCCGATTTGGTGAGATGATCAATAATCACCCAAATCACATTTTACCCCTTCTGAGTACGAGGCAAACCGAGAATAAAATCCATGGAAATATTTTCCCATTTCCACTCTAGAATAGGCAGCAACTATAACAGACCAGCAGGGTGCTTGTGCTCAACCTTTACTTGCTGATAGGTTAAACACTTCGCAACATCGCGTTTTAAGCCGTTCCACCAAAACGTCTTCTTTAGATCCCGGTACATCTTCATGCTGCCAGGATGAATAACATATGCTGACTTGTGAGCTTTCTCAAGAATTTCCTGACGTAGGGCACTATCATCAGGTACTCATACTCAACCTCAAAATAATAAGGACCCATCGTCCTTGATTGAGAATTCTAGCTGTAACCCATTTTGTATTCCCTATCTGATGGAAATAAGCTCTGCATCCTGCATCTGGAGCTCTCTGATCCTATCGAAGAGTGGAGCTTAGATCATTACTATAGCAAGTAAACCTCCAGTTGACATTGCTCGAAGAGTGGCACTTGAGATACAATGTCATTGAGCAATTTCCATCTTTGTAGCCGTGTCACTAGATGGGATAACTGAGTAGAGGATTTGCGACTGAGCGCATCAACTACTACATTGGCTTTGCCGGGATGGTACTGAATAGAACAGTCATAGTCTTTCAAGAAGTCCATCCACCTTCTCTGACTCAAATTCAACTCTTTCTGGGTAAAGAGATATTTGATACTCTTATGATCGGTAAAAATCTCAAAGGTTTCACCATACAGGTAGTGTCTCCAGATTTTTAACGCGAAGATGACTGCTGCTAGTTTCAGGTCGTGAGTGGGATAGTTCTTCTCATGGTCTTTCAACTAATGGGAACCATATGCAATTACACGTTTCCATTGATTTAAGACACACCCTAACCCACTATATGAAGCATCGTTGAAGACAACAAATCTACCATTGCCGGATGGTAATGCTAAAACGGGTGTCGAAGTGAGTCTCTTTTGTAACTCTTGGAAACCTTGTTCGCATGTCTTAGTCAACTCGAATTTAACATTCTTTCGAGTGAGCTGCATGAGTGGTCCAGCAAGTCATGAAAACCCTTCAACAAAATGTCGGTAATAGCCTGCGAGACCTAAAAAGCTTCGGATCTCGGTTACTGTCTATGGCTGCTTTCATTGCACTACAACCTCAATCTTTGCTGGATCAACGATAATACCTGCTTTCGAGCTAATATGACCAAGAAAATTGACTTGATTCAGCCAGAAGTCGCATTTACTGAACTTGGCATACAACTGTAAATCTCTCAATGTTTGCAATGCCAGACATAGATGATCTTCATGCTCTGCCTTCGTCTTTGAGTAGATGAGTATATCGTCGATAAACACCACAATACACTGATCGAGATATGGTTTGAAAACTCGATTCATCAAGTCCATATATGCGGCAGGTGCATTGGTCAACCCGAAGCGCATAACTAGAAACTCGTAGTGATCGTAGCGCGTTCGGAAAGCTGTCCTTGAAATATCTTCAGTTTTTACCTTCATCTGGTGATACCCAAATCATAAATCAATCTTTGAAACGAACCACACTCCTTATAGCTGACCAAAGAGATCATCGATTCTGGGGAGCGGATAACGATTTTTAATTGTCAGCTTATTGAGTTGACGGTGATCAATGCAAAGACGCATTGAACCGTCTTTCTTCTTTACGAATAATACCGGTGCGCCCCACTAAGACACACTCGGTCTGATAAAGCCTTTATCAATAAGCATTTGCAACTGCTCCTTGAGTTCTTTCAACTCTGCCGGTGCCATTCTACTGGCGCTTTGATAATCGACTGTAAGCTAACTCAATAGAAAATTTCACTTTCCGTCAAAGTGGTAATCCCGCAACTCATCAAGTAAAACATAAGGGAATTCACAGGTAATTCACTTTCCTGTCAGGCGGTAATCCTGGCAACTCATCAGGGAAAACATAAGGGAATTCACAGGTAATTGGTACCTCTGTAAGTGAAATTTTCTTTGCTTCCTGATCTTTACTTTGTATAAAAGCAATATACCCTTAAGCACCATCATCAAGTAATTTTCATGCTCGAATCACGGATATCAAAGAAAGATTAGTTGACGGTACTCCATAAAATTTAGCTGATGTCTTCTTTTAGGGGTAGAAAGAGACAAACTTCTTTCTACAGTCAATGTTCACATGGTGGTTGAACAACCAATCCATGCCAAGGATTACGTCGTATCCTTGCATCGAAAGTAAGATCAAGTCGGCTACCGCTTTGTAGTTCCAGCAGTCTTTGATCAAGACGAGAATCGCGCGATACACCATATCAGTCGTGAGAGACTGTCCAGTTGGAAGTGTTACATCTAAAATAAAATCAAGAGGTTTTGGAATGCCTCATAATTTTCTCAACTTTTCAGCAAATTGAGTGGCGACAAACGAATGTGTTGATCCAGGATCTATCAAACTCATGCGTCATAACACAAATAAGCATCTTTTGGATATAATTGCAAGGTACACATGGATACCAATCCATTGCAACCCAAGCCTGCCTGGCCTCGAAATCTGGGCAGGCCCAAGTCAAAACCCATTGTCGCGGCAAGGAATAGCTGGCCGCGGCAAGTATAGTTGGTTGCCACGGCAACCCTATTGAGCATAAGGGGGTTTGAAAACACCCCTTTATTCTATTTTCTGTTATTTTTGCTGTGGGGTTCCTTAGTTCTTCTAGCTCCCGAGCCTTACTACCTTCATGCAAACAAGACCCACTCCAAAAATCGAGCCGCAAAGTTGTTGCATGTGACGGATTCCACCTTAGCAGCCTCCATGCTCTTCCATTTCGGCCATTTCGTCCACATTTTTGGGTTCTTATGAGGTAAACCCATACCCTAATTTCTGATTTTAGTATTAGTTATTCTCATTTTGATTCAATTAGTATGCCTCCTAAAAAGATCGTAGTATCTAAGCCCCCAAAAGCTTCAGCTGAAGCAAAGGGCAAAGCCCCTTCAACCTCCCAGGAGCAAATTGATCCACCTATGGTTCGTGAACAGCCCATCCCATGGTGGGACGTTAAAGCCATGGAACCCGAGTGGATTATTAATGATTCACTGCTTACACTGAACGACTTGACCGCATGGTCAATTTGGTATATGGATTAGGCGCGCTTAGACGCCTTATATCAGCCTTTACATACCCATTTCTACCCACGCCTTGTCCGTCTTTTTTATCAAAATCTAAAAGTTTCACCAGTTGTTGGCCAATTGGAAATAGAAATTGATAATCGCAAATTTTATTTTAACTTACAGGACATAGCTCAGGCTATGGACTGTAGCGCAACTTACGATGTGAGTCTTGGACTAAGAACTCCACATTTAAGGGATGTGAAATTACATGACATCACCACAAAAATGACTGATGGGCAGACCTCTTCTGCCCAAGGTCTTTCAGTCTGACACAATCAGTTACCATAAAAGATGTGGTTTCTTGATTGTGTTTTTCGATGTAATCTATACCCAATGCGGATGAAAGAGAGTGTTGTGATGCTCTCTGCCGTTCATGAGAATAGATGGGTGAATGCCCCAAAAGTGGTATGGGAAAGCATACAATATGCCAATATTTACAAAGTACCGTTTCTAGTCCCATGCCAGCATGCCCATATCCCCGACTGATCACCCGCCTCTTAAAAGGTCACCATGATAGTGTAAATCAAATTCCTTACCAAATCCCTCAGGGTGAAGAAGTCTGCACTGATAATATGTGAGTCTTTAGCCCTGCTATATGGAAAAATATATATCAAAGATCACACCAAGTGGTACGAAACCCCCAAGCCCAACAGATACGTGTTCCTCCACCACCATCACAAGCTACACCCTCAGCCCCTACACAAGATATCCCCTCTCAACCCCAAACTGATCCAGTTCCCCCTTTCAGTGAGGCTTACACCATTTCCGATCTTGCACGGCTCATGCGTGAAAACCATGAGGAGACTCTTCAACAGTTCAATAATTTATATTGCAATCACGACATACTCCATCAACGAGTAGATTATTATATTGAGGAGGCCACAAATATCATGATGGCACATACTTTTCAGACAACTGCAAGTCCTTATCTTGGACGGGCACAAAACTTTGTCTCGACGTACACTCGAAATGCAGCATTACTCGTGCCAGAATTTCAGCAACAGGATTCTGATCCATCATCAGCAGGTCAGCAGCAACCGAGTCCACAGCCTGGTGAGTCATAAACTCACATGTTAGCAGTTTTGTTATGTCATTTCAATTCTAGACCTGACTAAATTGAATTACTATCTCATATCAAATTTAACTGAGCTGGAATGATATTGTCTGTTTAGGTCCTATGTATCTCATGCATGTATATAATATATGTTTGTGGTTTATATATCTGTGTTTATATCTATTTTGATTTTTATTAATTCTGGTTCTTCGTATATATGGGTTGTAATCATATACCACATGTCGTATAACCAGGCCTAGGGATGTTGCTATTAAAGCATCAGGACCATTATATAATAATTGGATACACCCTTGATTTTACTTCTTACATCTAACCACCATGACCTGATTTACATCTAGGTTTATTTTCAAGGACGAAAATTCCTTAAATAGGGGAGAATGTAACAGACGCCCTATTTGAAACCTACACGCTGTAGTATGACTATGAGTCCAATCGGACAAGACGTGTGCCACACACGAGACACAAATAGAAGTTGAACTGTGCATATGTCAAACACTACATATGGAATAAATTAGCTGAAGTATAGGCTAAGGTAGTGTAAGAGGTTTACACCTAAGCAAAACCCTGATGGGCCTTATCTGTCGGTACACAACATTAAAACCATGAGTATATTAACTTGGTATTTCGATTAACTTTAGTGGTGGCTTATACAGTGAAAGGGTGTACCAGACTTATACCCAATTTCTGCCTGAATTGTCATTTAGGGAGATACACTTATGAGGCAAATGCTGGCCTTGTATAAAAGCCCAGCATTATTACGCTCATAAGCTGCTTTGCAGTTCATTTGACTACACGATGGGGTGAGTCATCAATCAGCTCCATGCACGCATGGTAGCCATCCTCTATAAAATAGTCCTTTTCGGTTTCAAACCATAGTTAACAGACTTGGTGGACATAATAACCCAATATAGCCGCCATTACAGTACCTTCTACTAGGTTTGAACACAAAGCCATGTCCATTACTCATCGACATCTGTGAATTAAAAATCCTGACAGCATAAATGCGATAGAGATGTCAAAGATAGTTTGTGATCTCAACATGCTTCTTGCATTCCTGGAGTGTAGTTGTGAGCTCGGTGCATGCGAACTCGGTATTAATCCAATATCAACCTAACCATGTGTTCATCAAAAACAAACAGGTATGCCGCAAACGAATTGAGAAATACACTTGTAATCATGCGTGTGTGTTAAACAGTGAAGCGAGATAATTATAATCGATTCCATGTGCTCTACTCCGCAAAAAAAGTTTATATATATCGGATGTAGGAGGACACCTCTTTAAATGGCACTCCAAAACGTACATACAAAACTCAATAGAGTCTCTATGCTATACATAACACATATAGATAAGACTATGTGAATAAATGCTAACAAACTAGAAATGGGTAGCTTGAAGTAAAAGTCACCATGGCAAGCAAGGCTTGCCGCGGCAACCTCACAAGGTTGCCTGGCAAGAGCTTCAGTTGGACTGCTTGCCGCGACAACCCTTGTGGCTTGCCGAGGCAAGCAAATCTTTGTCTAAGGCATTTTGGGTGCTACTTGTTTGATTGATACATGAGTCGATGCATTGATGCTACGACTTGTTAACATTATAAAATCAATATTTCGGGTCTCAGATGACCCCTTAACCATTGGTTATCTTAAGATCCATGCCATTTATATCTTATCTAGGTGCAACTTGGTGCACTAGGGTATCACGATGAGCTTCAATGCATGAAAAGCGCACAAAGCAGATCCCCATAAACGTGTGAACAAATAGGAAAATTACTCTGTTAACAGATATTTGGTTTCCTTATTCCCATCAAGATTACATCATGCATGACTAGATAGATAGACCTATATTAATATTGTGCTTAAATAACTCCCATGATGAATATATTACATGTAGCATGTAGACTTGAGTTATAGGACAAACCTTAGTAGTTCTGAATGAATTAAGTAAGGTAAGTTGAAAGAAGTATCAGTTTTATTGATGATAAAAACATGTCAATGATAACGATATAACAAATGGCACGAACAAATTTGCATCTATAAAACCATAAAACCATAACAAATGACATCAGTTATATCTATATCTCATACATGTAAGAAGCAGTTGTTCAAGCTAATATATGCAAATCAGTTTGAGCATGCAAGTTCATTGAGATCCATGCATAGTTCATAGTGCATTGTTCAGATTTGCTATCCTTGCTACCTTTACACGTTGATTGCTTCAGTTTGAGTCAAGTGATCCCGCTTTCTCGGAAGCTTAACGGTGTACTTGACTGTGTACTTATAACAAGTGATCTCGCTAACTCGAGAGCTTGATGTTTCTTGGTCCAAGTGATCCCGCTAACTCGGGAGCTTGATGTATCTTGATTCAAGTGATTTCGCTAACTCGGGAGCTTGATAAGTGATCCCGCTAACTCGGGAGCTTGAGTCTTTCATTTTTGCATGCATAGCTTGTTTCAACATTGTTTTCTTGTATCTGTTACATCACGAGTTTATTCAGCATGTCCGCATATGATAATGTTTGCATGATAGTACATTCATAATCGTTATATTATCTATATCTAGAAATGCATCTAAAATGAAATATAGAACTCTACAATATATAGTAGCTAAGTAATATTCTCCACTAAGCTTTGATGATAGCTCATTGTATGACTTAAATGTCTTACCTACATATCCAGATCCCGAGCATGCAGTTGTCCCTACTTACTTGCCGAACGAGAAGGAAGGAGACGACGACAAGAAGACAAAGAGTTCGGTTTTGTAGAAGACTATTTCCCGAAATAGGCTTGTGGCTTGAGAGAGAGAGAGAGGTAGAAATAGAGGTGTTGGATAAACTTGTATAAATTACATATGATATTTTGAGATATTTTGTTATAGGATGTATAGGTTTCTTTCTATTGTTTAGATGACGGGTGGCCATCATCGATGGAAAGCTATATATCAGATCAGTTATCCTTATATATAATATTTGCTAGTTCCTGTTTAGATGAGTCAAAGTCAGTTTATTTTGCCATGTTATTGCCTATCAGAGTAAGTACAGTGCTTTCGCATTTGCAACACTTTGTACAAATAATGGCCCCTTATATGAAAGGATCATATTAGGTGATCCGACGATGCGATGGTTCCAATATACTATTAAGGGAAATGTCGGGTTGTCATAGTTATAAATTTATACATATTAGGTGTGAGCTTGAGCCTTGAGGCTAGAAGCGCCAACTTGAGCTAAGAAGATTTAGTGTGACTTCGCGTGAGGTAGGGAAATCTCTATACTATGTGCATTTGATACGACTAGCATGTGAATTATGATATGATGTGTTTTACCATCAATTACTCTTGAGTTTTGCATAAGCTTTTAAAAATGTGAATGTGTAAGCATGTGCGTGTTTTGGAATTCGTATTATGATGTGAGAATCTTTCAAGATTCATTCTGAGAAATATGTGTGAAAGAAGGTATTTTTAACTTTCTAAATTAGATATAATTATCACATTATACGGTGATAAGCTATATGTATGCACTATGATTTAAAGTTGAATATGTGAATACCCGACCGACGCGGCAGGATATCCGTGACAGGTACTGTGGGATATCCGTACAACTCTTTTGTGTAATCTTGTGAATTCTACCGGCCAACGATAACTGTGTTCAGGACAAGTATCCATCTTTAGGACCTTGGGCATTTCGTATAAATGGTTCATGTGAACGACGATGGTGGGTATTCCATTGGGGGCTCGATGTTATATATGCTCGAGAGACTATTTACATGAAGCATTTTAAGTTCTTTTTCTTATGTGAATTAGTCAAAGAGCATGAGATAAGTTTTTCCAAATTAAGAAGAATGTTTTTGTTTCATTTAGCTATCATCGAATTGTGCATCATTATGAGAAAAATCATGTTTCATTATGTCATAAGATATATGTGTGATGTTAAGAATCTGCATACTATTAGTATTTCCCTACTGAGCTTATGTTGTTAGCTCATCCCTTGACTATACGTCATAGGTACAGGAGCTAAGGTTGACTTAGAGGATCTCACATTGGTGGAGGATCCTAATTTCTCTACTAGGGAGGAGGACTCAGAGCCTCATCCTGAGAATTGTTTTATCTGCTCAAAGCACGGTTAGGTCCAGCTTTGGAATGGGGGGTTATGGTATAGTTTTGTGATGTAAAGAACATAAACTTTTGGATTATAATTGTATTATTCTTTTGCGAATCATGTTTCGGTGATGGTCGGCCATCACCGGTGATTTTTTTCGGTTCTTCTGCCCATGAGTTTTTACATGGGATTAGTACAGTTATTTTATCTTTTTGAGATATAGAATTGGAGATTTTCTTTTTGCCTATGATGATCTATCTGTTTAGCTAGATTTTCTGCTTTATTTTCACTTTGTGTGTGGATGTGCCAAGTATTCCTTTCAGGGATCGGTCTTAGTGTTGATCCGACGGTCCGGATTTCGCGATTAGGAAATCTGGGCTATCACAATTTTGGGCCTCATCGGGCCATCAAAGAATTCAATTGGGTCCTTTGACTAAATTGACCTATTTCACATGGGTTTTATCATATATTAGCATCATGGGACCATGCGTTTGGGTCTGTCCAATTAGTCACAGGTCTTGGGCCAAGGTCTGAATTCTAAGTTTTCATCCTATATACCAGAATTCTCAAAAGATGACGGACAACATATAGTAAATCTGTCGCTATTTTTGACTTCGATCAAATTTTTGCATGCTTCTAAAATTGGGGGCAAGATGACTAATGGGAGTATCATTCCCAAGTGGTGGAATCCAAAAATACGATCAGGTCTGATCAAAGGAGACAAATCGCTGAGATCTGTTCCGTTCTATCCGGTTTCGTCAAAATTGTTAGGCCTCAGTGTCGGGTCCATATCTTTCAATTTCAACAATTGAATCAGGTGAGCAATGGCTCTATAGAAAGATTCGTGAGTTGTCCTTCTTTTCCATTTATATTATTTGGGTCAAAAGTCAACATATCTGGATGTAATAGGGTCCATCCGATCAAAGGTCCAGTCTGGTTTCTGGTCCACTTACCTATATTCCAAGCTGTAATTTGCCGAATTTCTTTTCGTCAATTCTGATAGAATTGTGGCATGAAATTTTTCTTGGACCTTAAATATGTACTAAAGTATATGTTCCATTTATTTTTTATTTTTTTGCTAATATTTCAGACACGGAAATTAGAGATCATTATAGCCTTATTTTGGGTCCAACGGGACAGATTCGTTGCATCGCATTCTGAGTGCCGTAACTTTCAAACCATATGGGATTTGGGTCTAAAATTTTTACCGAGTATTGGGAGCTCATTCAAGTGTATCCCAGAACATTTAGGGATTTTTCTAACATTTATTTCTATTTTTCTAACATTTATTTTCCGTGGGCTGCAAAGTCCATAGTTTTGGGCTTAGATGGGGTCCGCCTAGTGGTCCATCTAATGCCACACATTATCGGATCTTGGTCTAGAACATTCCCAACTAATTCCGAGTCCAACGGGATCAAGTTTCAGGTTTAATTACGTAGTGCCAATAAATTGTCGGTACTTTCCTAGTCACCGGTGTCGATTTACTTAGTGATATCGAATTGGGCCGTAAGAGCCATCCGATCGAGCCCAAAATATCGGGCACGATTATGTTTTTCAAACCCTTTTCTTTTTAAAAAACATTTTTTTATAGGAATCGCGTTATCTAAAACCCGTTTCAATCGTGTTTTCAAACTCTAATCGATATACATTTCAAAGCCTATACATCAAATCTATTCCTATCCATGCATCTATCACGATTCAATCCTATGATCAAAATTTTGGGAATCTATCATCTAAGCCCAAAGTTGTATAATTTATTCATGTTTACTAATGAATTATTTCCTAGATCAAAATCACACAAGAGGACTAGTCATTTAAACATCATTCAAATAAATCAAGCATTGCAAGTGAGCCAATCATAACCATTCGATTAGTCTACCATCAAGACCATTATTTTGACCAAGATTTTATTAGATGAATTTATATAAAACTCATCATATCTCAATCACTAGTTATGTTAAAAAATTTAATCTAATCATATGGAAATCAAACAACTTCCAAGACTATGTCACATGTAGTCTATCTAGCACTCTAGTGATCTAGCACCACACATTGTGCTCAGAATTAACCATTATTTTATTAAATGAAATTCTGTTATTTCACATAAAAAATTCATCGAAAAGATGCATGTAACAGCAGGCCACAAATCCTTAAATTCTATGCGAGGAAAATAAATTATTCAATGCTAGACTATGCATAAAATCAACACACATCTATAACCACTAGTTGACCTAGAAATCCGTGATCAGAATAGTAGTTTACAAAGATCAAAAATCAAATTATATCATCTACATATCATGTGTTTTCCAACTATAAGGATTCTTTAATCTATTTCACATGATATGAATTTTCAAAGTCAAAAACTTAAGATTTCTACACTTTAGTACATAATGGTCATGTTTGTCCAAATCTTGACCATTGGATGGCCTTGCATGATTATATAGATCACATGCATGACATCTCAAGTCACAGGTCTAACATATATTATAGAATTTCCAAATTTTTTAAAACAAAGCCTCTTTTTATTTCACAAAATCCCAAGGAAAATCTATGGAAAAATCAAATTTTTTAGGTTTTGACCCATTTGGTCAATTTAGACCATTAGATGGTTTTGCATGATCATGTAGATCACATATATGGCATCCAATAAAACTGATATAAACATGTACCAGAGCTTATAAAATTTTTAAATTAAAAATCCAAATTTAATTTGCGGAAGTCTAGGAAATCTCAAGAAAATTTTAACATTTTATTGATCTTGACACAATAGACCAATCTAGACCATTGGATGGCCTTCCATGATCATGTAGATCACATGCATGGCCTCCAATATCTATGATCTCATAGTGTTCTAGAATTTTATACAAAAATCCATCCAATACACAAAATTCAAATAAAAATTCAAGAAATCACCAAACTATATTGGCCTTAGTGTAAATGGCCAATCTAGACCATTGGATAGCATTGCACGATCATGTAGATGACATGCATAGCCTCCAATGTTCTGGTCTCATATAATAATATGTTCCTCCCAGAATTATAAACTTCAAAAGCTAAGAAAATCAAGAGCTTTGGTAAAAATCTCTATGCAAAAAGACTAAAATGCTAAACAAACATCTAACCAAGATTTTACCTTTGCAAGCTTCATTCTTCTTGCTGATTTTTCTCCAAATGTGTAAGGGGACTGATATGGGGCTCAAAATGATGTATGTTGGTGTGGATAGAGTGGGAAGAGATTGGTAGTTTTAGATTTAAAATCTAAGGGTTGGGTTGGAAGGAGGAAATTTTCTTCTAGCTAGGATCCTAAGGAGCTCTCATGGAGTGGAAAAGAGAGGAGGAAGAAGAAGGTTGATAGAAAATGGGAGCCCCCCCATGGGGAATTCAATTTTTGCAAGGGGAGAGGGGACATGGGCTGAAAATTTGTGCCACATGAGACACCCTCACTTCCCCAAGTCTTATTGCTCCAATTTCCCAAGTATTCCCATAATTTGAATTTCACTCTCTCTCTCTCTCTTTGTCCTACACGCCCCACCACTTTGACCCTATTTGACCCATCCATCACACCACTCATCTCATGAAGACTTGTCTTTTATCGTGTTTAAGGTCCTTAATTCTTGTGACAACCCACTTTCTAAACAATCTTGTGGTGCATGCTCTTTTGTGCATCTTACACCCTAGATTTCCCCAATGCAAATTGGGTGGTGTAAGATGAGTCAAACTCTAGCCAACAAGAAGAATGGTAGGGATTGACTATAGAATTGTAAAATTATATTTTCTAATTTTAAAATTTGGAGAAATTTATTAAAATTTCCCTTGGGCTTCTAGGAAATTTACAAGAATTGCCACCCTTGTATGGAAAACACTAACACTCAATCTTTAGTGTTAGTACATCTTCAAACTTTCATCCCATGGGTAAATCTTTGACCCATGCATCTAAGAATCTTATTACAAAATTTCAAAAATACAAACCAATGGTGATGATCCCCTTCTCACCCGCAAGGCATTGGCCCATTTCAGGTCATACCTCGGGTCAAACATATATTCATGCAATAATCTAGGCAATTTAAGGTATGAGATGTAGTATGTGTTTCACCACTTTCTATAATACACCTATTTAATTTAATGAGTGTATTAGAAATTTATTAAAATTATATTTCTAATTTTAAAATTTGGAGAAATTTATTAAAATTGCCCTTAGGCTTCTAAGAAATTTACAAGAATTGCCACCCTTGTATGGAAAACACTAACACTAAATCTTTAGTGTTAGTACATCTTCAAACTTTCATTCCATGGGTCAATCTTTGAACCATGCAGTGAAGAATCTTGTTACAAATTTTCAAAAATCCAAACCAATGGTGATGATCCCCTTCTCACCCACAAGGTACTGGCCCATTTCGGGTCAAACCTCAGGTCAAACATATATTCATGCAATAATCTAGGAAATTTAAGGTATGAGATGTAATGTGTGTTTCACCACTTTTTCTAATACACCCATTTAATTTAATGGGGCGCCCTATGGGTGCCATACCAATAATTGATTTTTTATTGTTTTGAGGTGGGTGTCACTGTCAGTAGTCAAATTCTTATTTATTTAAGGTGGGTGCCACTATCAGTAATCAAATTCTTATTGGTCTAAGGTGGGTGCCACGGGTAATAGCCAATTCCCTATTTATTTAAAGTAGGTGCTTCTAGAATTTTTGTTGGACCTGACCTTAGGTAGTCACCTGGCACAGTCAGATCACACTACTATCCAGTCAACCTTTTGACCAACACCGAGATCTAGGGGCAGGTGTTACACTGAAGTTTTGAGAACCATCTTCAAAATATGTGAAACAAAAAAATGAGAAGTTTAGAGAAGAAGGTAGTAAGAATAGGAGCAGCATCGCTTCCATTTGAAGAGCTAGCGCCTTAAATGTTGGAGCGCCAACGCTCCAAAAGCTTGTGCACTGAGGCTTTTGCGCTCCTATATGAGGCGCAAACGCTTCATCTATGGAAGGGATGACGCTTCTATTTGGCATTTTTAAAGCGAAACGAAAATAAAAGGATATTCACCTTGTTACTAGATGCAAGAATATGGTTTCGCCGCTTTGATATTTCTTACTACGATCTAAGAAGATGAAATTTTGAAGGGCAAAGGTAAAAAGTAATTTGTGAATTTGTAATTCACAAATTTGCCAGCTTAAATAACTTTTTCGAATGGAAATGATAGCCATTGTACAACACGATGTCACGCGCCGTAATCCCATATGCCTCGCCCCGCTCCTCATTTAATTTTCTAAAAATGATAATAAATTACATACAGTCAGGTGCCGCTTCGCACAAAATGGTGCTACGTGTCAATATTTTGGGGCACTTCGTGTCATATACGGAGCGCTAATGCTTCTTGTCAGTCAAGCAAGTACAAATAGAAGAAAGCGTCGATGCTTCTTACCAGAGAACTAGCGCTTCTCATGGGGAACCAAACTTCCTCAGATAGAAGCACCATTAATGTTAAACATTCAAGCAAGAAATGCTAAGCATTCGGCCAATAAATGGTTCCCTAAAAGAGTGCCTCAAACTGTCATTTCAAATTATGATGATTACCATTGAAAATCATGAAGTCATGCCCCGCTTCTCATTTAATGCTTTAACAATGGTAATAAATGAAGTAAGGTCGGACGTCGCTTCACACAAAAAAGTGCTACGTGTCAACATAAATGCGTTACATGTCATACGGAAGGTGTCTTCCATTCCCTGATAAAGCGCTAACACTTCGACATAGTCGTGCTAGCACCAGATGAAGAAGCGTTTCTTCGTCTTATACAAAGCGCAAATGTTTCGTACCGAGGTGTAAGCACAAGAAGCGCAAGCGATCTTCCCAAAGAGGTGCCTTAAATAATCATTTTGAATTATAATGATAACCATTGAAAATAATAATGTCATGCGCTGCTTCTCATTTAATGTTCTAATGACGGTAATAAATGATATTACGTCTGATGTCGCTTCGTGTCATTTATTGGGCGTTGTCCGAAGCACTACGCTTCTTGATATTCACGATAGCGTGGCCTATATAAGAGCAATCGCCTCCTTCATAGAAGCGTAAGTGTTTCGAAGAAGGTGGTCTCTTCGAATCTCTTTTCGAATGTAATCATGCCCAAATCACGATGTTAGGAACGTACCCCCTGCGCCTCGCCACACTTTGCCTTTCTAATTATGTCAGTAGTAACTATGGTTAAAGAGGGGTTAAATGAGGAAAATGTTGGAATGTCGCATCAACAAAAGAGGCGCTATATGTCAAGCTCCTACCAATAGGCAGATAGATATCTCTACGTCGGAGCACATATCCCCAGCCCTATATATATATATATATATATATATATATATATATATATATATATATATATATATGAAAGAGTTTCGTCCTCCAAGATTACATGTGTAAACATTATTTTGATGTCATATAGAGCACGAGTGCATTGTCTAGATCTTTGAAAAAAAAAAACTAAAAACTCATCTTCACCATGTATTTTTTTAGCCGTAAAATTTGGACCATTGAAATTAGTCAAAGTTTGACTTATATTTTAAAATATTTTTTTGAAATTAATTTCTTTAAATTGATCTAAATGACATGCACATGTTCCACGTGCACCCAAACAATGTTTTTAGTTTCACGTGTGTGACAGCCTGGATTTCCCCAACATTTTTTTTTTTTTTGTGAACAACTAGTAAAAACCTGGACCATCGGGTCGCAAATCACGATCTGAATACAGAATATATAGTTGGTACATCTACATAGTGTGGAATTCAATGCAATAGTACATATGGTAGAAGTAGAAAAATTTATCGTTATACAGAACATGGTCTAACAATATAAACCACCGGTGACGGCCGACCATTACCTAAACAGTGGTGTACAAAATGTCTACTCAAGAGACGTACCTCAGAAATCTAATTCTACTAGTAAACAAGATGATTGGACGTACCAAGTCCAAATCTCAAGATCCACAACTAAAATGAAAATAAATCCACTGGTCTATGGTAACGGAGTCGCCTCAAACTTTGGATCTCACTCAAGACCTACACTTGTACCTATGACGTATAGTCGAGGAGTGAGCTAACAGTCTAAGCTCAGTAAGAGAAGATCAATACTAACTATATTTTATCCAAACATATGCATAAATTCAGTGACGGAAGCATAAATATAATAAACAAAGTCGAAACATTTTCATATTAGTTTAAAATTGACAGGTTTTATAAATAAATATTCAAATTCCGAGTTCATCGAAGTTTCAAACCAAAAATTCAAGCTCTAATTCATGTTTTGGATTCTGAATTCGAATTGATTGGATTCAAGATTCTATTTTCTATTCATGTTCAAATTTCAGAGTTCGGGCGTATTGTTCATAAATCAGACTTTAGCATTCGTAAATATATCTTGTTATTCAAAGCTCGTGATTCAAAGCTCATAGTTCACAACTCATTACTCAAAGTTGATCATTTTCAAGATTCAGAGTTTCACGATTCAGAGTTCAAAGATCATCTTTCGGAGTTCATATTTCAAATACACGGTTTCGCCGCCGTGTCGGCTCACATATACATATTCACCATTCACAGTTCATGATTCAACTTTCTAAAATTAGCGTTCGGAGTTCATTATTCGAATACATGGTTTTGCCGCTGTGTCGGCCCAAATACATGGATTCACCGCCGTGTCAGTACAAATACACAGATTCACCACTGTGTCGGCATCACACATTAATATTTCAAAGTGTTGATAAAGATATAGATCCACCACCGTGTCGGTTGAAATACACGGATTCACCACCGTGTCGGTTTAAATACACGGATGACCCTCCGTACCGGTTCAAATTTCAAAGTTCTTACTCACATTTCATATACGAAATCGTTAACATTCGAAGTTCATGGTCAAACTCATAGTCTAAGTTCATATTCGAATTTCGTGTTGAAGTTCGTATTCAGAGATCAAAATTCATATTCAAGGTTCAAAGGCTGCAAATCCAGGTTTCTAGTTTCTGAGTTCAATTACATAGTTCATTGTATTTTGGTGATTCTAAGACGTACAATATTCAATACGATCAGATCCTAAGGATTTCATATATCAGGATGTTCAATGCGAATCAATTATTCAATACTTTTGGTGCGAAGATTTTAGTAATTCAAACTTACAAAATTCATAATTCGGAGACTCACAATTTCAAGATTCAATGATTCTAACTTTTCAAAATTCACATGTTCGACATCAACAAAATCAAGTGCATAATCGAATACAACAGTCAAAGGTCCAATTCGCTCAAACTTTCAAAAATACATCGATAATCAAATCAAATCAAAATTTCAAACCTTCCATGCTAGACAAACACAAGTTTTCAAATCCAATTATAATCATCATTCCATTATTTAATCTATCATGAAAATCTATGAATCCAAAACAAAATGCACTTAAACATTGAGTTCTCCTACCTTGAACTCGAAGTCACGCGAAACGGAAGCAAGGCGAAGGTCCTATTAGTGATCTCCAGCCCTCAATCTACATGACAACATAAAACAACATATTAAAGATTTATCCTAAATGCTATTGGCTTTGACGCACAAAAGTATTTTCCCAACACCGAGGCGGAAATGGGCAAATTCCTGTTAACCTTTGAACTTGACCCAATTTCCCATCCAAATTTGACCTTTAACCTATTAATTCATGAATTTGTTAATTCATGAACATTGTAGGGCTCATTGTCCTCTTTCCAATGCATTAGGAATCGCGCCAATCGGAGTTCAGGATCAAAAGTTATGACCGAATTACCGAACAGGTGTTGGAGTAGTGAAACAGTATCTCGTTGCGGCGAGGCCTTCAGGCACCCATAGCTCACCGCGGTGAGAACGAACAGTGCCATATTTTGCCTATTTTTCCATGTATCACTCACCGCGGTGAGTTCTTTAGGTAGGGTCTCACCGCAATGAGGTTTCCACTCACCGCGGTGACTATGGGCGACCATTTGCGACCCTTTTTGGGTTCAAAATATCCCAAAATCAAAGGTATGCGATGTTCTAATCACATACGATTTAAATCTAAGCATACCCTATAAAAAAAAGTAATAAATCTTACCTTTTAAAGCATGCATGCAGGGTCTATGATGGTCGAATCGACAGAGATCAACATCAAAGCTCTCTACCTCTCATCCGACCTCGGATTTCCCCAAACCTTACACGCAAATCAAAAAATACTCAAAACCCACAATCACCCTATGATCTAGGCACGCATGAAAAAAGTTTTGAAATTTACCTTCCTAAATCATCCATGCGAAACCCACGATCGTCGAATTCGATGGATATCAGCGTCGAGATTATCGGCGCCTACTCTCGCGTGCATTCAAATATGTAATTTCCTTCTGGAATCGCGCATGCGGGGGTTCCGGTGTTTGGTTTTTAGGTGTCTCGTGGCTTAGAGCTCTGTCATCTGGATTCTCGATCGTAGGAGCTTCAAGATTCGACAGATCGTTGTGATGATCTGGATCGTGGTAATTCTCCGAGATAAATGACTAGTCAGGATAGCGATCGAACGATTTGTTTGGAGAATTTGTATGGCTTGGAAGGCTTCTTCAAGAGAAAAATCGATAAAGGAGGTTGTAAGGGGCTCTCTCACATAACCCTAAACTGAAATGCTTGTATCCCATGCGTGAGAATTTGGGATTTATAATATGGGGGGTGTCTGATCCATTGTGGAGTGGGTACACACCGCCTGGTGTACGGGACTATCATAGACCACATATTCGAGTTTTAAACCAGGGACCAAATTACTAATTGGTCCAAACCATGGGCCTGATTCACTTCTGGGTTCGAAACATTGCATTTTCAACTAGATGGTCTAAGCCTTGGCCTTTAATAATTGAGCTTGCGGATAAATGGGTCTTGTTTTCTTTGGTTATTAACTACTGGGTATGGATTCGTGGGATTGATTAACTAACAATTCGTAATTCTTGGGTTGTTATCTACATTAACCCATATCAGGGTGCTATACGTGGGTCTTGATACCATGAATGGTCAATACACCACTTTCAATGTACTGGCTTAACTAATCAGGGGAATAAAAATACAAAGACCAACTAAGGTCAGATGTCATTGGGGTGTTCAGATACCTAGACCTCTTGGTTAAAGAACAAGGCATTGACTAATGGGGTGACTAAAATGTCCATCTTAGTTAGAACATTCTAAAAATACGACGTATGCCTTATTACGCTCGCGCACACAGTCAATGTGTTAGTGTTAGGCTATATGCCTAAACCAACATCGGTTTGGGTCAATGAGATTGAACTTGCTCAATCTTGGGTTTGAGTCGTGTGCAACATACACACATCACTAGAGGGTTCGAGCCTCAAAAGTCAGTTTGCGTCAGGAATTGATTCTAGGTTTGCGCTTGGGCGTACTCACTCAATTGAGATAAGCGGGTCAATACATTCTCCCCTCCTTCAAAGAAATTTCATCCTCGAAAATTCATCATGGGACCCATGGCGGTCTAACTGACTCAATGGGTTGAATTCCTACCTAACCTCACTTCTATCCTAAAGAGATTTATGCTCATTAAAGCACAAGGTACCTAAGTGTTATATGTAGGACTTAGTTAAGCGCATAGGTATTAGTGTCAAAACATTCATGTAATAAAAATACTGTCATACCTTCCAAAAGTATTCACCATGTAAGAATAAATGAAAACTTGAAATAACTAACGAAGTTATACCTTGGGTCCCCCTGAGGAATTGCCAATGGCGCTTGCCGTTTCTTTCCATCAATACAATCCCGTGTCCGATGTCCTGGTGGCACTTGAAGCATGCACCCATTGCCCACCGGCACTTTTCTGTCTTATGTTGTAGTCCGCATCTTGAGCACGACTAAATCGATAAGGGCGGGGCAGTGCTTGATGTTTGTTGCATCATTGACACTTCGATCGTAGCGAGGTGTGAAAGGCGAAAGAGTCTAGTAGGTGTAGAGACAGGGGGTCTGGAATGGTTGGTCTGAGCAGGTTGTCAAACTCATGGCAGTAAGAACTTAGGTCTTTTGTTGGCCTGCTCTAAGCTCACGGCTTGAGGCTGACTATTTCTGCTTATATTTTTCTCGTCTCGTCTCTTCAACATACTATCAACATCTCTCTCAGCAATGAGAGCCAATCTGACCACTCGCTCGTATGTCATTACTTCAAATAGAGATATCCTCTCTTTAATGACTGGCTTTAGGCCATACTCAAATTTTTGTGTTTTCATGAACTCAGTGGCCACTAGACCGGGTGCAAAATGGGGCAAGCGACTGAACTCAGTCTGGTACTCTCGCACACTCATGGATCCTTGCACCAAATTTGCCAACTGTATCTCTAATTGGCATTTCTTCGGTGCTGGGATATACTTCTCGTAGAAGGCTTCGGTGAATTTGACCTAAGTGCAAGGTGTCCTTGGTGCTTGGGTTCTCTCAACAGATTTCCACCAATGGTCCGCTTCACCCTCGAGTTGGAACGAAGCCCAACTTACCTTCTCTTCGTTCGTGCAGCAGATTCTCTGAAGCACCTTCTCAATTTTGTTTAGCCAATGCTTAGCCTCCATCGGATCACTCTGATCATAGAAACTCGGGGGTCTCATCCTTCTATACTCCTAAAAATTTGATGGTTGTCCTCTCTTAGCCAGTATCGCCATGGTGTTCACCATGGTTTCAAGGAGCTGCTAGTTATTGTTGTTTATAGGGATTGCGTTTGATCCCGAGGTTAATCCCCCACCATTTATGGTGTCACCAATATTTACTGTCCTTGGTCTTTCCCGCCGTGGAGGCATATTGACCTGTCATGACCAAGCAAATGCTAAGTCAGATTGATCCTAAGGCCCTAGTCTAAGGAACGACTAAAGGCTAAAGTCGTTGCTTCAAACCTAAGTCATAGCTATGAACTCAAGCCCTAGTCCCATGGGCGTTCATCCTAGATTTCAGATACCAACTGTGACAGACTCACGATTGGGTTCCCTATTTCTTTATAGAATTTACTGCCATAGCTCCAGATCCCTTGAAGACCTAAAGCCTAAACTTTGATACCAATTGTGACAGCCCGAATTTTCCCGACATTTTTTTTTTTTTGAACCAATAGGAAAAACTCGGACCGTCGGGTCGCAGATCACGATCCAAATAAAGAATATATATTTGATACATCTAAACAGTGCGGAATTCAAAGCAATAGTACATATGGTAGAAGTAGAAAATTTTATCACTATACAGAACATGGTCTAACAATATAAACCACCGGTGTTAGCCGACCATCACCTAAACAGTGGTGTGCAAAATGTCTACTCAAGGATGTACCTCAAAAATCTAATTCTACTAGTAGACAAGATTATTGGACGTACCAAGTCCAAATCTCAAGATCCACAACTAAAATAAAAAAAATTCCACTGGTCTATGGTAACGGAGTTGCCTCAAACTTCGGATCTCACTCAAGACCTGCACTTGTACCTATGACGTATAGTCGAGGAGTGAGCTAACAGTCTATGCTCAGTAGGAGAAGATCAATACTAACTAAATTTTATCCAAATATATGCATAAATTCAGTGACAGAAGCATAAATACAATAAACAAAGTTGAAACATTTTCATATTAGTTTAAAATTGACAGGTTTTATAAATAAATATTCAAATTCCGAGTTCATCCAACTTTCAGACCAAAAATTTAAGCTCTAATTCATGTTTTGGATTCTGAATTCAAATTGACTGGATTTAAGATTCAATTTGCTATTCATGTTCAAATTTCAGAGTTCGGACGTATTGTTCATAAATCAAAGTTCAACATTTGTAAATCATATCCTTGTTATTCAAAGCTCGTAGTTCACAGCTCAATACTCATAGTTCATCATTTTCAGGATTCAGAGTTTCACGATTCAGAGTTCAAAGATCATCTTTTGGAGTTTATATTTCAAATACACGGTTTCGCCGCCGTGTCGGCTCACATCTACGTATTCACCATTCACAGTTCATGATTCAGCTTTCTAAAATTAGCGTTCGGAGTTCATTATTTGAATAAACGATTTTGCCGTCGTGTCAGCCCAAATACACGGATTCACCGCCGTGTCGGTTCAAATACACGGATTCACCATCGTGTCGACATCACACGTTCATATTTCAAACTGTCGGTACATATATGGATCCACCGTCGTGTCAGTATCAATACACGAATTCACCACTGTGTCAGTTCAAATACACGGATGACCCTCTATACCGGTTCAAATTTTGAAGTTCTTACTCACATTTCATATACAAAATCGTTCATATTCAAAGTTCATGGTCAAACTCATAGTGTAAGTTCATATTCGAATTTCGTGTTTAAGTTCGTATGCGGAGATCAAAATTCATATTCAAGGTTCAAAGGCTTCAAATCAAGGTTTCTAATTTCTGAGTTCAATTACATAGTTCAATGTATTTCGGTCATTCTAAGATGTACAGTATTCAATACGATCAGATCCTATGAATTTCATCTGTAAGGATGTTCAATACGAATCAAATATTCAATACTTTTGGTGCAAAGATTTTAGTGTTTCAAACTTACAAAATTCATAATTCGAAGGCTTACAATTTCAAGATTCAATGATTCTAACTTTTCAAAATTCACACGTCCGATATCAACAAAATCAAGTGCATAATCGAATACCACATTCAAAGGTCCAATTCACTCAAACTTTCAAAAACGCATCGATAGTCAAATCAAATCAAAATTTCAAACCTTCCATAGCAGACAAACACAAGTTTTCAGATCCAATTCTAATCATCATTCCATTATTCAATCTATCATGAAAATCTATGAATCCAAACCAAAATGCACTTAAACATTTAGTTCTCCTACCTTGGAATCGAAGTTGTGCGAAACGGAAGTGAGGCAAAGGTCCTATTAGTGATCTCCAACCCTCAATCTACATCATAACATATGACAACATATTAAATATTTTTCCTAAATGCTACTAGCTTCGACGCACAAAAGTGTTTTCCCAACACCAAGGCGGAAATGGGTAAATTCGTGTTAATCTTTAAACTTGACCCAAATTTTCATCCAAATTTGACCTTTAAACCTTTTGGCTCATGAAATTTTCAAGTCATAATAGTACTAAGGCTCATTGTCTCCTTTCCAACGCATCAAGTATCACGCCAATCAGAGTTTGGGGTCAAAAGTTATGACCAAAATACCAAACAGGTGCTGGCGCAGTGAAACAGTATCTCGCCACGGCGAGAATGTAGCTCACCGCGGCGTAGCCTTCAGGCACCCATAGCTCGCCGCGGTGAGAACGAACAGTGTCATTTTTTGCCTATTTTTCCATGTATCACTGGCCGCAGCGGGTGCTTCAAATAGGGTATCGCCGTAGCGAGTGCTTCAGATAGGGTCTCGCTGCAGCAAGGTTTGCACTCGCCGCGACGACTGTAGGCGGCCATTTGCGACCCTTTTTGGTTTAAAAAAATCCCAAAATCAAAGGTATGCGATGTTCTAATCACATACGATCAAAATCTAAGCATACCCTATAACAAAAGTAATAAATCTCACCTTTTAAAGAGTGCATACGGGTCTACGATGGTCAAATCGACAAAGATCGATGTCGAAGCTCTCCACCTCTCATCCGACCTCAGATTTCCCCAAACCTTGCACACAAATCAGAAAATACATACTAATCAAGCTCAAAACCCACAATCATCCTATGATCTAGGCACGCATGCGAAAGGTTTCAGAATTTACCTTCCTAAATCATGCATGTGAAACCCACGATCGTCGAAATCGATGGATATCGGCGTCGATATTATCAGGCCTACTCTCGCGTGCGTTCAAATCTGCCATTTCCTTCTTGAATCATGCATGCGGGGGTTCCAGTGATCGGTGATGAGGTGTCTCGTGGTTTAGAGCTCTTTCTTCTTGATTCCCGATCATAGGAGCTTCAAGATTTGAAAGATCACTGTGATGATTTGGGTCATGGTTCTCTGAGATCAATGACTAGTCAAGATAGTGATCAAACGATTTGTTTGGAGAATTTGTATGGCTTGGAAGGATTCTTCAAGAGAAAAATCGATAGAGGAGATTGCAAGGGGCTCTCTCACATAACCCTCAACTGAAATGCATGTATTCCATGTGTGGGAATTGGGGATTTATAATATGGGGGGTGTTTGATCCAGTGTTGAGTGGGTATACACCGCCCAGTGTACGGGACTATCATAGACCACATATTTGAGTTTTAAACCATGGAACAAATTACTAATGGGTCCAAACCATGGGCTTGATTCACTTCTGGGTCTGAAACTTTGGATTTTTAACTAGCAGGTCCAAGCCTTGGTCTTTAATAATGGACCCTAGTTATTGAGCTTACGGATAAATGGGCCTTGTTTTACCCAGGTTATTAACTACTGGGTATGGCTTCATGGGCTTGATTAACTAACAGTTCCCGATTCTGGGATGTTATCTACATCAACCCACATAAGAGTGTTATACGTGGGTCTTGATACCATGAACTATCAATACCCCACTTTCAGTGTATTGGCCTAACTAATCAAGGGAATAAAAATAGAAAGACCAACTAAGGTCAGATGTCATTGGAGTGTTCAGATACCTAGACCTCTTGGTAACACACCAAGGCATTGACCAGTGGGGTGACTAAAATGTCCATCTTAGTTATAACATTCTAAAAATACCGTGTATGCCTTATTAGGCTCTTGAACATAGTTACTGTGTGAGTGTTAGGTTATCTATGTTGTAGGTCTATACGCCTAAACCAACATCGGTTTGGGTCAATGAGATTGAACTTGCTCGATCTCGGGGTTTGAGTCATGTGCAACATACACACATCACCAGAGCGAGTCTCAAAAGTCAGTTCGCGTTAGGAATTGGTTCCAGTTTGCGTTTGGGCGTACTCACTCAATTGAGATAAGTGGGTCAAAGGCCACATTACATATGTGAGAAGTTTGACCAAGGTCAAACCGATCAAAGAAAATCGCATCATCGTCGAAAGTCAACGATTCTACATTAGCGAAAATTCAGGGTGTTACATCAAGAAAGTTCAAGGTCATTACATTCTCCCCTCCGTCAAAGAATTTTCATCCTCGAAAATTCATCATGGGACCCATGGCGGTCTAACTGACTCAATTGTCAGATGGGTTGAATGCCTTCCTAACCTGACTTGTATCCTAAAGAGATTTAAATTTCTCATTAAAGCACAAGTACCTAAGTGTTATATGTAGGACTTAGTTAAGCGTATAGGTATTAGTGTTAAAACATTCATGTAATAAAAATACGATCATTCCTTCCAAAAGTATTCACCATGTAAGATTAAAGGAAAACATAAAATAACTAATGAAGTTATACCTTGGGTCCCCCGAGGAATTGCCAATGGCTTCTGCCGTTTCTTTCCCTCAGTACAATCCTGTATTCGATGTCCTGGCCGCACTTGAAGCATGCACCCATTGCCCACCGAAACTTTTCTATCTTATGTTGTATTCTGTATCTTGAGCACGACTGAATCGATACGGGTGGGGTAGTGCTTGACGTTTGTTGCATCATTGACGATTCGATCGTAGCGAGGTGAGAAAGGTGAAAAGGTCTAGTAGGTGTAGAGACAGGGGGTCTTGAATGGTTGGTCTGAGCATGCTGTGGGACTGGTGGCAGTAAGAACTTAGGTCCTTTGTTGGCCCGCTCTGAGCTCACGGTTTTAGGCTGACTATTTCTATTTATATTTTGCTCATCTTATCTCTTGAACATACTATCAACATCTCTCTCAACAATGAGAGCCAATCTGACGTCTCACTTGTATGTCGTTGCTTCAAATAGAGATATCCTCTCTTTAATGACTAGCTTCAGGCCATACTCAAATTTGTGTTTTCATCAACTCAGTGGCTACTAGACCGGGTGCAAAACGGGACAAGCGAGTGAACTCAGTCTCGTACTCTCGCACACTCATGGATCCTTACACCAAATTTGCAAACTATATCTCTAATTGGCATTTCTCTGATGCCAGGATATACTTCTCGTAGAATGCTTCGGGGAATTTGGCCCAAGTCCAAGGTGTCTCTGGCGCTCGGGTTCTCTCAACAGATTTCCACCAATGGTCTGCTTCACCCTCGAGTTGAAACGAAGCCCAACTTACCTTCTCTTCCTCCGTGCAGCAGATTCTCTGAAGCACCTTCACAATTTGGTTTAGCCATTGCTCTAGCTCCATCGGATCAGTCTGACCATAGAAATGCAGGGGTCTCATCCTTCTAAACTCCTGAAAACTAGATGGTTGTCCCCTCTCAGCCAGTATCACCCAGATGTTCACCATGGTTTCAAGGAGCTGCTAGTTATTATTGTTTATAGGGATTACGTTTGATCCCGAGGTTAATCCCCCACCATTTGTGGTGTCACCAATATTTACGGTCCTTGGTCTTCCCCGTTGTGGAGGCATATTAACCTGTCATTACCAAGCAAATGCTAATTCAGATCGATCCTAAAGCCCTAGTCAAAGGAATGACCGAAGGCTAATGTCGTTGCCTCAAACCTAAGTCATAGCTATGAACTGAAGCCCTAGTCCTATGTGCGTTCAGCCTAGATGTTAGATACTAACTATGACAGAGTCACAGTTGGGTCCCCTATGTCTTTATAAAACCTACTGCCATAGCTTCGAGTCCTCAGAAGACCTAAAGCCTAAGCTTTGATACCAACTGTGATAACCCGGATTTCCCCAACATTTCTTTTTTTATTATTTTTGAACAACTAGGAAAAACTAGGACCGTCGAGTCGCAAATCATGATCCGAATACAGAATATATATTTGGTACATCCACACAGTGTGAAATTCAAAGCAATAGTACATATGGTAGAAGTAAAAAATTTTATCGCTATACAGAACATGGTCTAACAATATAAACCACCGGTGATGGCTGACCATCACCTAAACAGTGGTGTACAAAATGTCTACACAAGAGATGTACCTCAAAAATCTAATTCTACCAGTATACAAGATGATTGGACGTACCAAGTCCAAATCTCAAGATCCACAACTAAAATGAAAACAAATACACCGGTCTATGGTAACGGAGTCGCCTCAAACTTCGGATCTCACTCAAGACCTACACTTTTACCTGTGACGTATAGTCGAGGAGTGAGCTAACTGTCTAAGCTCAGTAGGATTAGATCAATACTAACTATATTTTATCCAAACAGATGCATAAATTCAGTGATGGAAGAATAAATGCAATAACTAAAGTCTAATCATTTTCATAGTAGTTTAAAATTGACAGGTTTTATAGATAAATATTCAAATTTCGAGTTCATCGGAGTTTTGGACAAAAAACTCAAGCTCTAATTCATGTTTGGATTCAAGACTCAATTTGCTATTCGTGTTCAAATTTCAAAGTTTGGACGTGTTGTTCATAAATTAGAGTTCAGCATTCGTAAATCATATCCTTGTTATTCAAAGCTTGTGATTCAAAGCTCATAGTTCACAACTCATTACTCAGAGTTCATCGTTTTTAGGATTTAGAGTTTAAAGATCATCTTTTGGAGTTCATATTTCAAATACACGGTTTCGCCACCGTGTTAGCTCACATATAAGTATTCACCATTCACAGTTCATGATTCAACTTTTTAAAATTAGCGTTCGGAGTTCATTATTCGAGTACACAGTTTTGCCGCCGTGTCGGCCCAAATACACGAATTCACCATCGTGTCGGTTCAAATACACGGATTCACCGTCGTGTCGGTTCAAATACACAGATTCACCGCCGTGTCGGCATCACACATTGATATTTCAAAGTGTTGGTACAGATATGGGTCCACCGCTGTGTCAGTTCAAATACATTGATTTACCACAGTGTTGGTTCAAATACATGGATGACCCTCTGTACCGGTTGAAATTTCGAAGATCTTACTCACATTTCATATACGAAATCGTTCACATTTGAAGTTCATGGTCAAACTCATAGGCTAAGTTCATATTCAAATTTCGTGTTCATGTTCGTTAAATTCAGAGATCAAAATTTATATTCAAGGTTCAAAAGCTTCAAATCAAGGTTTCTAATTTCTGCATGCAATTACATAGTTCAATATATTTCGGTGATTTTAAGATGTACAATATTCAATATGATCAGATCCTAAGGATTTCATATATCAGGATGTTCAATGCGAATCAATTATTCAATACTTTTGGTGCAAAGATTTTAGTGATTCAAACTTACAAAATTCATAATTCGGAGACTCTCAATTTCAAGATTCAATGATTCTAGCTTTTCCAAATTCACACTTTCGATATCAACAAAATCAAGTGCATAATCGAATACAACATTCAAAGGTTCAACTCACCTAAACTTTCAAAAACTCATCAATAGTCAAATCAAATCAAAATTACAAACCTTCCATGGTAGACAAACACAAGTTTTCAAATCCAATTCTAATCATCATTCCATTATTCAATCTATCACGAAAATCTATGAATCCAAAACACAATGCACTTAAACATTGAGTTCTCCTACCTTGAACTCAAAGTCGTAAATGAAGCAGCAAGGCGAAGGTCCTATTAGTGATCTCCACCCCTCAATCTATATCACAATATACGACAACATATTAAATATTTATCCTAAATGCTACTGGCTTTGACGCACAAAAGTGTTTTCCCAACACCAAGGCGGAAATGGACAAATTCGTGTTAACCTTTAAACTTTACCCAAATTACCGTCCAAATTTGACCTTTAAACCTTTTGGTTCACAAATTTGTTAATTTATTAAAGTTATAGGGCTCGTTTTCCCCTTCCAACGATTAATAATTGCACCAATCGGACTTGGGGTCAAAAGTTATGACCAAATACCGAATAGGTCTTGACCGATAAAGATATCTCGCATTGTGCCCTTCAGGCACCCATAGCTCGTCGCGGCGAGAACAAACAATGCCATTTTTTGCCTATTTTTCCATGTAACACTCGCCGCGGTGAGTTCTTCAGATAGGGTCTCCCTGAGGTTTCCATTTGCATGCGATTGTGGGTGACCATTTGCTACCCTTTTGGGAAAATCTTAAAATCAAAGGTATGCGATGTTCTAATCACATACAATCTAAATCTAAGCATACCCTATAACAAAAGTAATAAATCTTACCTTTTAAAGCGTGCATACGGGGTCTACGATGGTCGAATCGATAGAGATTGACGTCGAAGCTCTCCACCTCTCATCCGACCTCGAATTTCCCCAAACCTTGCACGCAAATTGGAAAATACACACTAATCAAACTCAAAACCCACAATCATCCTATGATCTAGGCACGCATGTAAAAGGTTTCAGAATTTACCTTCCTAAATCATGCATGCGAAACCCACGATCGTTGAAATCGATGGATATCGGCGTCGAGATTATCGATGCCTACTCTCGCGTGTGTTCAAATATGCAATTTCCTTCTTGAATCGTGCATGCGGGGGTTCTGGTGTTCGGTGATGAGGTGTCTCGTGGTTTAGAGCTCTATCATCCGGATTCTCAATCGTAGGAGCTTCAATATTCGAAAGATCATTGTGGTGATCTGGGTCGTGGTGATTCTCCAAGATCAATGACTAGTTGGTATAGCAATCAAACGATTTGTTTGGAGAATTTGTATGGCTTGGAAAGCTTCTTCAAGAGAAAAATCGATAGTGGAGGTTGCAAGGGGCTCTCAATTGAAATGCATGTATTCCATTCATGAGAATTTGGGTTTAAAATATGGAGGGTGTCCGAAATGGGTTTTATAATTGATAACATGATTGGGTTTGAATGGGTTATACACATATTATTAAACCATGGTTAACCATGGGTTTCTAATGGGTCCCCACTTTTTAACTTGATTAGATAAGTTCTGGCTTTAATAATGGACCCTAGTTATTGGAGTCTAATAAATGGGTCTTGATGGATTCATTTTAGATTGGTTACATCCTTATTAAAAATTTTATCCTAAAAATTAGGGTCATACCAAATGTATACATGGGTCTTGAATAAGAAGATCAACTGTTCAATTATACTAACATCAATACAACAATGACTTGTGACAAAAGATCTATATATATTCAAATCATGGTATGCATATTTAAATTAGGGCTGTGCCATCTAGGTAAGTGTACAACAAAGTGTATCTCAAAAATGTTGAAGGGTCTATATGCAATTAAAAGTGATCAAAGCCACATTTACATGCACTAGTTTGGAGTGTCTATCTCGTTAAGTCAAAGTCAAGAATTGGTTCTTGTTCATCCATTGGATATCAAAAAAAGAGTTTGAGTCACTCAAAGATGTGATCATTGTGTCAAGTCAATTTATTCATGGTTCAAAATTTCAAAACAAAACAAATTAGATGAGGACTGTGGTCATGTCAAAAGTAACATCAAAAAATTAAAAAATTAAAGATGTAAATTATATGGATGTTCTAAAATTTAATGACTAGTCAACAAGGTCAAGATCCATTGTACATTTTAAAATAAAGATTTCAAGATGATGCAAGAAGTTTGTCTAAAATAAGATAAACCTCATCGACAGGATCGCTCCTCAATTCAAAATAAAGAAAATAAAAAGAGATTTTTTTGATGTTTAACAAAGAAATAAAGAATTATTCTATCAGATCCATTGTGGATGTTTAAATAAGCAAATGCCAAATAATAGCATGTGATCTTTGTCTGAATTTTAATGGAAAAGATTAAAACAACAACTTCCCTACCACAAAAAATAAAGAATTAGAATGAGTTTGATTATGGGCATGATTTGCACGACAATCATGGCTAGTATTTTTTTTGAAAAGTTTTTATCCGAAATCTTTTATTAGGTTTACCATTTTGAATTCACAATGATGAATTAAAATTGATGCGATGATGAATCTAAAAGTCAATGCACTAAGGTGAACATTGAAGAAAAATGATTTAAGACACAAATTAAAGATTTTAAAATCCACGTTCAATTCGCACGATAGAGAGCCCTCGGACTTACGATGATTTGAGCTCATTTATTTGAATGTTGAAGTACAAATCACTTGCAAATCTCAAAGGTAAAATACAAGAAGGATTACGAATCAGATGAGCTTTCACCAATGGAACAAGATGAAAACTCTAAATCTGGATACCCAAATTGGGCAAATGGTTCTCTATTTATAGTTTCCTAAAGCTCAGATGTGTATCAACCAATCAATTGATAGATCTTTCAACCAATAGGATCGAGCACGGGATAGATCTATGCACATAAATGCTTGATCTGGTTGATAATCAGAAATAGAGGCATCAACGTTATGTAATTCAAAATCTGTTTTGAGCTTCTAGAAGTTCCCGCCTAATTTCATCTTTATGTTCATGTGGAATATGCCTTTGGTTCTCAATCTTCCAATGTCCTTGGGTTTTAAAACGCTTATGTGCAAATTTTCAATACCCTTGGACGATAAATCCCGAATGCCATTTCGCATAGTTTAAGGGCTTTTTATCAAGTAGATCGGAATCTCTCTTAAGCATTTTGGCTCGATCTCTTTTTATAAGCATTTTGGCCCAGATCTTTTCGCAAGGACTTTTTCAGAGATCTTTTCGCAAAGGACTTCTCTTCTTATAAAGCATTTTGGCTTCGAGGTCTTTTAAAGGACTTCTCTTCTTTTGCAAAGTTCAAAGTTCTTTAATAGTAGATGTTCTTTGCGAATTGAACTTTTAGCTTCCATTCTTCTTTGCGAATGGATCCTTCTTCTTCTTCAGGTCTTTTCTTGCTCTTTTAGGACCTTTTTAGCCATTGCTGAGGCTATTTCTTCACTCCCTCTTTGAGTTTGACATGCGTTGTCAGCTTTTTGATCATTTTAGGATGGTTTTCGGATTTGGACCTGTCTTTTTGGTTAGCTGCAATATGAACACTAAAGCACTTATTTAGTCCTCTCAAGGGTCTTTCAAGGCTCATGTTTAGGGGTAAAAAATGGTATTTTTCACTACTTATCAAGGCCCCTCATTATGCATGGTTGTGTCGTGCATTCGACCTTTTTGGGTGCCACATGGCACCCATTCGAGGATCGGGTGCCACGACAACCTGCCTAAAGTCACGGGCACCCTCTAAATTTTTTTTGAAAAAAGAGCATTTTTCTACGGTTAAATCTTTTATCAAAGGTTTGAAATTTCAATGCACCATATTTAGGTAGGGAACCATAAAATTTGACCAGTGATTTGATGGGTAAAAAAGATTCCAAAAACCTAAAGGACGGGCTGAAAGAAAACAAATGATTTATGATTCCATCAAAGGATGTAAGATTCCACAAAATTCCACTCCACCATAAGACGATAGTAACTCACAAGAGATTGACGATTTTTTTGAAAGCACGGATTTTATTGTTGAATCAAAGTAATCGTATATCCACCGAGGGTTTGTTGCAAGACTCGAGTTTGGTCACCAATGTCAAAATGTACGAAATTATCCGTCATGATAGACACCCATCATTCTATTATTTAATAAAAGCGATTAGTATTAGGTGTACTCACACCAAGGATGGTGCAGAGCCTTTGCAACATTTTGGAGTGATAGCGTATGCTGATAATGAGGGCTATTACAGGGCATGATCACCCCCACCTTTAGGGTTGGCACATTTTATGAGCAATCCAAAGTGGTAACTCATATTTCAGCTATCACGGCCCTGAGGTTTTCAACCATCTTATCTATGCACTCTAATATGGACTCTTTTGCATCAAAATTAAAATACACATATTAGCTGGTGTCACTCCTCTTATAGGTGGAAAATGTTGGCTGAGACAAGTGCCAATTAATCATAGAAGCGTGTGTGGTGTAAAAATGGGCTAGCATGGCCAAGGTATCAACTCAGATAACGATACCGCATATTGTTCTATGAAGGACCGATCGTGTCGGATATTGACAAATACACTTTTATTTTAAATCAAATCAGGATGTATTGGCGATACCTCATCCGATTTGATCGATCCATCGATTCGATACAATCGAGATTCATACATCATTCGAGTATCATTATCATTGACAAGATCTTACACGTTTCATCGATACTTGATACCATGATCATGACCCTATCTATTTACATGCAGTCATTATAGTCTGTATCAATCCAATTGTATGATACATAAGACCAAGGTAACAAAATCGGTATCCAACTTGGGTATCGGTTGTCCCAGGACCGATACAACTCGGCCAATATTGATACGTATCGGCCTTTTTTTTTCTTTAAAAAAAAAATTGAAAATATAGGTATCTACGATACCGTATCGGCTCTGAGTTGGATCTTGTATGTATAAGCTTGATCGATCGGTTCTTAAAACTAATATGTATCACCGATGTATATTGGTATCGGCCGATTTTTTATACCATGCATAAGACACAAGCAGCTAATACCAACTCTTACCATTAAAAAAGGGAAAATTTCAAAATAACCCCTCATCTTTGACCCCGATATCAATAATCCACCCAAACTATTGCTCCTATCAAATAGGCATCCAAAGCTGACATAAATTCATCAACTAAACCCCTACCATCACCTTCCGTTAATATAAGAACAGAAAACGATGAGTAAGCATACAGCTAGCACAGACTTGCCAATGTGGAAAGTTTTACATATATCTTTGGTCCTTGCACACGTGAACCTCACATGACTACATTAAAGTTCCCCCCAAAATAAATTATATACTAAATAGAGAAAAGAGGGAAATTAGAGAAACTCGTTGGGTCTTCCTCTCACTTTGGTTTCTAGAGGGTTTTTCTCCGGTAACAGGGCTTCAAATAGAGGTAAATCATTTTCAACATTTCTCATTTCAAATCGAAAACAATTGATTGATTATCCCAACCATTAAAATGTTTTGGAGTAAGAGAGCAAGCCCATTTAGGTTTCCTATCTATGATAAGTCCTCTGACTCTAAACTAGGGTTTATTTGTATAATTTTGAGCATATCTTTTTAATTCTAGGGTTTGCTGAATTTCTTTACTGCTTCCTTGTCTTTGCTTAAACTCTGTGGGGCATAATGCATGTTTATAATGCAAGTTCATGTTGATTAGACTTCACATCTTCAATTTCCACAAAAAACTAAAGCATTTGTTGTTTCAATTTGAGTTTTTGTACCCAGATTGATTGAAAGCAGAGGTAAGGCATATAATTTTACAGTCGATTAGTTGAACCTATTTTTATAAATCAAGATTTCTGATAGAAGAACTCCTAATTTGATCAATGTTCTTATATACAATCCCCTATTTCATCCAAAATTTTCATTGGTTAAAATTTTTTATATCTTGAGACATCCAAATTTGACCAAAGATTGAGTACTTCACCTCCTAAACCCTTAGAACTTAATCCAAATCTTTAGAACCATTCCCAAACCCTTAGGAATCAACCCTAACCTTCTCAAACCCTTAAAAAGCCTAAAACGAACCCACAAAACCCATTTCGAACAAGCCAAAATAGCTTAAGAAAAGAGGAGTTCCTAAGTTGGCATAACAATGTCAACCTAAGGCCTATTGACTTTTCCTTACCTCAAAACCCGTATGTGATCACACCACAAGATCCGAATCACGTGATGCTATGGTATCGTTGTGCAAGCACCACTACTGACGATCTTTCCTCAAAATAAGCAATAGGAAGGATTAGGTCATCATAGAATAATAAGCTTACAAAAGTGGAAGTAAAGTGTGCAAAGCGAGAAAACATCAGCTATAGTAAATAACAAATTGACAAAATAAACCCACATAGTTATCTACCATACAAGTCCAAAAGAAACTATATATCCAGATGAAGGCCTCTATCTAAACATTGATCAAAACATCATTGTATTTAATTACACATCTCATTTACCGTTTATCAAAACCCAAAAGAACTATCCAAGTTCCACTCCAAGCTGAAATGCTCCTCGCTCCTCCTCTTCCTCGGATGTAATCCGAATCGTCCTCCTCGGATCACGTTAGAAATCAGCTCCTGAAGTGATGTATAGTCAAGGTGATCTTAATCCAAGCTCAATAGGAATAACAAATATTGAATTTCAATTTATCATTTTCATTCACAAATCTTGATGCATAATTAAAATCATACAGTCAAGCAAGGACTTCTTTAACTAAAAGTAATCAAGCTTTCATAAATGCAAGTAATCAAGTTTCAAAATAATGCATATAAGATCAAGCGAGCGTATCAAAGGCATGGAAACATATCAAACGAAAACATCACTAGAACGTGTAGCATAATTTACAAACAAGATTCGAGTATCAAGCTGTCAAGCCCCTTAGCTACGTTAACAGGATCACTTGAACCAAGACATCGAGCCCTTGAGCTACGTTAACAAGGTCACTCTATTCAAGGAGGCCAAGCCCACGAGCTATTATGAGGTCACTTGGTTAGACGGATTATAAGCCCGAGCAAGTTAACAAGGTCACTTGAGCAGTTATTAAGCCGAGCAAGTTAGCAAGGTCACTTGAGCCATTACCAAGCCCGAGCAAGTTAGCGGTCACTTGAACCGGATCTTAAAATCAGGTGACGAAATCATGACACGATCACATAGCATATACGATTCAAACAATCAAGTATTAAATGATCGATGAGTACACTATGTATATATATATATATATGAGATGAGATACACAAGTGACAACAATGATATAAGTCACATAGAATGGAATGCGTGTCGTAGTCATGTAATATCATATCGAGATGCGTGTATAAAAGCATGCAAATCAAGTCGTAAATCCACGAATTATATTCTTCAAAACATGTCAATATTCTTGTTTAAGATTCATAGAAAATATCATTTTAATACTTGCATTAATAACATGAACTTCAAGAAAAACACGGATTCGGAGGTGTTCTTCCCTACCTTAAATCGAATCTCGAACAAGCGTGTGCAAATCGGGCTAAACTCTTCTCAATCGTCCCTCATATATCTAGAATGCACATTGCACATACTTTATGTGTTAATAAACCACATGTCATAAGTCACGGCCTCGTAAGGCACAAAGATCCAAACCCAAGCCCTATTAAACAGAGGATCTCGATGTGGCGAGATATAGGGTTCTTGCAAGCTATTCATGCCATGACTCAATGATTCTCTGACAAGATTTTGAGGCAATTTAGCCTTGAATTCTTGTCACAAAGGGCTTCAAGTCATTTCTCGTCATGGCGATGCTCCATGTAACATGGCGCCTAACAGATCGCCACCTATTTTCTTTCTTATTTGTTTCTCACTTTCAAAAGTGCCCTTCCTTGAGGTAAATCCACACCTTATAGATGTGAAAGGGCCACATCATACATGTTGCACGATTCATGATCCGAAACTCAAGAAATCGAAGGATTCGATTTCCAACTTTGTCATGCATCTGATTTATGATGTCTCGAGCCGTGCATTGCTAAAATGCGACCAAATCGGGTCAGCAAATTAAACCTGACACTAGAGTGATTATGCATGCATGCAGAGGCCTCAAACCTCAAGATTTTGGATACAAAGCCTCTCGTATGTCCGATTCCCAAAATCCATCACATGGACTTCTAATTTTCCATGAGAGTAAATCTTAATGCTAAAACAGATCTACAATTAAGGATTCAAGTTTAAAACTAAATCTTTGCATGTGGGCTTTGAGCTTTCCCGTATGATTCCTCCGGTGAAGTGCTCGATCGATTTTGATTCCGCCCAAAAGAGTTCACTGTTTAAGGGTTAGTTGATGCGAGATAATCTCTCATTTGCAATGGTGGTTCTTTGACTAAGTTGGCAAAATCGGATGGTGAATGGAGTTCCTTTAATATGGAGGCGAGATGAGAGGAACCTTTCCTTTCTTGTCTTGCCGACACCCAAATTCCATATGCGACATATGCGTGCATGGGAGTTTTATATCGTAAAAGTTCAAGTGGAACCAAAAGCAGACAATTTTGGTGTATGAGTTAGACTAGAGGCCATAGATTGGGAGTTTATTTGTGGGCTAGATTTTCTCTGGGTTCAACCCATGGGCTAGATCAGATTCATGGGTCTAACATCTTGGTCGAGAGGCCCAATCTAAGGTCTAACGCTATTGGGTCACCCTAGTTCGGTTGTTTGCTGATGGGCCAAGGATCTTGGCTCTAACTAATGGGTTCTCACGCTAGGAGTCTGGTTATCCATTGGAACTTGTTCTAAAGAGACCCAGTCCATATATGTGGACTGTCAAACTTGTTTTATCAGGTGTCTTACCAATCGGATGGTTATAAACCGGAAATGGGCGGGTGTTACATCCGCCCCCCCTTAAATGAATTTTCATCCTCAAAAATTCACAATTGTATAAGGGGATGGAGAGCAAGTGATTGGACCGTGATTTAATAGATGAAGTTGATTGTGACACTAAAGTCTCGATATATATGACAGTGTGCGAGGTAGTGCATTCAGGGCTCCTAGGAGGGATGTGAATGTATTCTTCATTAGGAAAATTCGCATGGAATAAGCGCCCTAAAATTTGTCGACAAGCTAGCTAATTGTTAACAGGGATTTACATGCCCTCAATGAGCGCTTAATGGATACCCTTCTATATTAAGAATGTTGTCATGCTCAAAGGGTTTTGACTACTAAAATTTTGCTACACCGTACAAATAGGGGTGGGAGTGTTCAAAATTCAAGCATCTAAGATGTTGATAGAATATAATCGACACGGAGATGTAAACCACTATAGCTACTTTCATTAATAATGTCATGCCCAATCCAATTTTGTAATCATAATTTACTTAGCTAAGTGCAAGTGTAAATAGGGCTATGATTTAGTTGTTACTAGCATTGGTTCAATAAGAGATTAGTTGCTACTAGCATTGGTTCAATAAGAGATTTAGTTGTTACTAGCATTGGTTCAATAAGAGATTAGAGCATTTTAATGATACAGAAGATTATTATTGAGCAAAGTTTTACATGCCAATACAATTGTCTATTTCATTCATTTTGCATGATCAACAGTAATTTCTTAGGCATCGAAACTTTCAAAATTTCTACAATTATAACTTATACATTACTGATTTCAAACATAAAAATTGTTCACCTGGTTGTTCCGTCGATTGTGTAAGTGGTTGCTCATCCCGGCTTTGAGCTCCAGTCTCCAAGGGATCAGCTCTTTGACGAGCTGCGCTCTTCATGTACTCGGAGACGAACCCGCGTGCTTTAGCTGAATCGGTGCGTGGGCAGTCCGGTACTTGTTCGCCACCCAATGAGTTAGGATTTCATCATGGAAATCCAATCTCTTATGCATCAAAGAATTGTTTTGATGGAGGATTTTGAATTGCTTCAGGTTTCATCTATTTTGGGCTTCAAGAAGTTGAGAAATTTGCAATTGTTGCAACTCCATTTGGTGAGAGAACTCAGCCACTGCAAGGAATTCACCTTGTTGTCCTTGTGGCTGAGGGGGTTTAGCAGGTATAGGTTGTGCGGGTTCGGGTGTGGCTTGTTCGGGTGCTTCTTGAGATCCAGCCGGTTGTCGCAAAGCTCTATTTCTCACACTCAAATGACACCTCTTTAAGATCATATTCCATTGTTTCCTTGAAAATTTCTCCACATTATCCATCCTAGTTTCCTCACCTTTCGGTACCTCATATGGTTCTTCATTGTCTTCATCTTCATGACTATCAAGGAGTCGAGATATTATTTCGGCATAGCACAAGGTAGTCAAGGGTTTATTAACAGAGCTCAGTGACTCCTTGTTTGCGTACTTTCTAACCTCGTACACTACTCGAGGCGTAGAAAACCACCTATCTTCATGTACGATGAATAGTGCTTGAAGTAACGAGTCCCGTCTCTCTCTCTCTCATGCTTAAGGGGGTAAAAATTATTGCGAAACACGACATCCAAAACCACATTCGGTCAGGGAGTTGGGTTCGGGTCACGGATTGGCCAAAGGCCTAAAGACCACCAGTCATTCCAACTGTAATTTGATGAAATCTTGGATCCTTGGGTCGAGGAACTTGTAAACCCTGTGTGTTATCGTACTTTGGACTGCAACGCATGGCTACAGCAATGTATACAGGCCCATGTGAAACTTACACCCGTCAATTTTCGTGGTGAAATTTCCATAGGTGTAACCGTCTTTGAAATTCTAGTGAAACAGTTTAACCAGACGTGGGTGATAATGGGGCTGGACGGGTTAAAGTAGGGGTTCAAGGTTAGCACGTCTGATGTCGGCTATCGACTAGACTATCATATCATCAGTAAATAATTCTGGGTTAAACAACCATTTAGGTTCAAAGGTCCTATTAGCCCACCATGTCGCCGGTTGTTCTTGGCTTGGCGGTAGAGGTTCTGAGCTAGCCGGGGCCTTACCCTTGGTGCTAACAGAGAGTTTTGGTCGAGAGACCGGGATTTTGGTCGTGGCCTTCTTCCTAGTTGCCATGCGAAAGAAAATGGATAGGAAAAAGAGGGTTGTGTGTGGTTTACCTCGCAAGATGGGTTAAATCCAAGGGAAATCGGACTCGGCAAAGCTCGTGCACGTCGATCCTTGAGCTTGGAAAGTTTCGGCGTGAAAGATCGAACGAGTCGAATGCAAGCAGGCCTTGGTTCACGTGGGAGGGAAAATGAGAGGGGCCCAGGCTTTAAAATCCCAAAAATGACAAATGAGGGTTTCTAGGGCCCCTTATAAAAGTTCACAGTCGCCGCGACGACTTTAAGTCCTCGCAGCGGCAAGCCCAATTCTAAAGATGTCGCCGCAGCGAGCTTCAATCTCACTGCAGTGAGCAACACAGAAATAGAGTAGGATCTGCTTTGGGTTCTATTTTGGCTCGTAATACATGGGAGATCTAGATATCTATATAGTAGACTTGTACTAATCGCACTGCAGTCTTGTATACAGAGTTTTGGTATCCATCGACATATGTGAAAGGAGATATTGTAACCATTTGGTGAAAATTTTGAAGTTGCGCACTAGTCTTAATAGGTGGGCACTAGTTAGACACATTAGGCATAGCTATTTAGACTCGTTGATCAGTATACATGTAACACGTTGTTAAATACATGCAATAGCGACGTATGAACTGTAGGCCAAATATAAAAATTCCCATTGACTACACATACTTGAAATATTTATTTGACTTTTCAATACGGCATCATTTAGTGAGTGACTCACCTCAGTGAAATAGTAACAAGTATTGTTCTCTGATTTTGGCTTCACATTCCCATGTCACTTCGACATCAGAATGGTTGGACCATTAGACTAGGACAAGTTGGATACGTTTTGTCCGCAGAATCTGCTCCTTGCGGTCCAAGACATTGATTGGTTCTTCAAATAGCGTTAAGTCTTCTTGGACTTCTATTGGCTGGTAGTCCAATATGTGTGAAGCGTCTCTCACATATTTTCTGATCATTGACACGTGGAACACATTGTGGATGCTGGACAACTGCGGCGGTAGAGCAATGTGATAGCCCACTTCGCCAACATGACCCAAAATTTCAAAAGGGCCAATATATCGAGGGTTGAGGTTTTCTCATTTGCCAAATCGCGTCACACCCTTGGTCGGTGAGATCTTGACAAACACATGATCTCCAACTGTTAACCTCTGAAAAGTACCACTTTTCATCCCTTAACATGAGCTTTGATAGACCTATGAGTGGACTAATAAATGCTTGTTGATCATGTCTTGTAGATAGCAGTAAAAAGTAGTCATAGTGCAGAAATCCATCTCCAAGTGCAGTTCAGACCCAACAATGGCCCACTTAGAGCATGTAACAACAACAAAGTAGCTTTAAAGGAGTGAAAATAGGCTGAAAACAACCTGTCGCTAGGTTACTGGAACCTGTCGATAAGATCTGAAGGTTGAAAAAAGGAAGAAGTCGTGAGGATGGAAGAATTCGATAGGATCCAGAACCTATCACGCAGTCGGAAACAAAAAGGGAGCATCTTATCGAATGGTTGTCTAAGCTTGAACAAAACCTATCGAGAAGTTTGGAACCTATCGATAGGAGCTAGAAGCAAACCTATCAAAATTTATTGTGCAGAGATAAACCTATCGAAAGGATTCCCCAACCTGTCGAACACACCAGATAAAGGTTGTGGATGCTGGAGCTCTATTCTCAGGAGCAACGTATCGAAACCTATCAAAAGGATCCTGAATCCTAGCGAAAGGAACAAAAGGCCTATTTGGAACTTGTCGAAAGCTTCAACAACCTATCAAAATCGACTGAAGGACTTCTCAGAAAAGTTGTTGTGCACACGCTGTAAGTTGGTGACCTGCTACACGTAATCCGAGGCACTCTGGTGATCGGCATGAAGCTTCTAGAAGTGCCCTGAGAAACCCTAACCGACCCACATGCTCTCCTCCAACTCTAACAACTAAGAGAGCCTTCTAGAAGGAGAATAAAAGAGGGAATAACATAATTATTCCAGCTGAGCTGTGATTGGCGGGAAAAATAGATCTGAGGCTGAAAAGGGAGAGCTATAAAAGGAGGGAAGCTGCCAGAAAAAGGGGGGATTAATTCTAGAGATCGGAGCTTGCATCGAAATTTTCTATTCTTCCTTTTTACCCAACTATGGTTGGTTAATTTCTTTGAAGCAGCAAGGAGTGAGGTTGGATCTGTAATTGGGGAGAGTTGAGGGTGTTATTGAGGGTCAGATAATGCACAAACTATAAATCTGAGAGCATTTCATTGTATAGTGATTTTATTTCAATGCAATGTTGGTTTAATTGTCGTAATTAGATCCATATTTCATTTGGGTTCATTTGGTGCTTGGTCGGATTTGTGTAGATGGGATTCAGCTCACCCACTTAACTGGTAGACCTCGCGGATGCCATTTGATCTCCCTAGATTTGATGTTC